>JAHLJT010009355.1:90573404-92043197 GCA_031308135.1 Acheta domesticus
ATACATGGGCGTAGCCAGGGGGGGGCAGGGGGGGGCAGTTGCCCCCCCCTAAAACTTCAGAAATTTATAAAATTTGTATAAACATCAATCAAAAATTGTATGATTTTATTATATTTATATATATGAAGAAAAGATTTGGTTTACTTAAGTAAAATATGTTATATGATGAATTTTAATATATATACAGTAAAGAAAATATCTAACTAAAAATGTAATCATTTTTAATTAATCTTAATTTATTTTTAAGTTATTAGGTAAAAATGAAGCGTTGGAGTTTTCGTATTCAATTTTATCAGCCATTCAGCCCAGCATGAATCACACTCGCTCAAAATGTACAATGTTTTTGAATTCTACAGATTTTGAGATAAGATTAATCAACACCGATCACCGTCCTATTGCAATATTGTGTTAGTTTCTTAGTTTAGTCCCCGATCGTCTGAAACAAGTGAACGTGACATAAATTGATATACCTTACGTATGAAAATACGGATTGTTTAATTATTTTGTTTAATTGAGAGTCAACAGCAGTACATATAAAGTGCTTTTTGAAATATTACATACGCTCCACGGTGAGTAAAACATTACATTATGAACTATCCTTCTAGAATAAACGTTATAGTATTTCAGAAAATAATTTTCTTTTACGAGACATAAAAAATAATATTTATAATAATCATGATTTTTCATGACTACCAAAACAACTCTTAGATAAGCATGATTCATGAAGAACGACGATTATGAAACAAATGCAAAATCTGTCTTGAATTTTCTGTTGCACATTTCATAAAATAGAATGAGCTTATGAAATGGTATGAATTGCTATGTGTATGGATTGAGGACATTATTGTAATTTTAATTGGACCAAATACCTGTTAATATTTTTTATTTCTTTGAATTAAATTTCCTAAATTTAGACAAATAATAATTCATAAAAAGAAAACTGCTAATAACTTTTTTGTTGTTTTCGTAGAAAAAATTCTTTCGAAAAAATGTGATTAATTTGTTATAATTACCTAAATCAATATTTAGAAATAATCTAAAATCAATCTAAATCAATTTTTTTTGTTACAAAAAACAGTTAATCATTGTGCACATTATATTTATACATTAAGTTACAGCAAAACCTTGTTTTAATCTGAGAAAATGAAACATTATGTCATATATACATTCATATTTTTATAAAAGCGTATTTTTGTAAAAATATTTTGAAAGAATATACTAATATAATTGTATTATATTAATATAATATATTATTTTCGTATTTTAATTTCTCTGGAATGTTCTGTTTAGAAGTTCCGTCTAGGGTTTACTTTTTAGTGTTGAGAGTTACGCTTGAACATTCTGGCTATATTCTTCTTATATAGATCGTTTGTTATGGCATAAAAAATTTTTGATCAGTAGTATGTGTTCTCAACCATCAAGTTAAATAAATTTTAAGTATTTCAAATCTAGAATGAGCAGTTATTCGAGCATAAAAATCTGTTTTCCTGTAGACATTTTTTAATGTAGAATGTTTTTATATATTTTAGGTAATCAAAAAGAAAACTAGAGGAAAGAAATGAATCCAAAATGAAGTAGCGAAAGAAAGCAAATTTGTATCAACCTTATCGTACACTCCCTAACAGGACCTTCATTCCTCTTATCTAAGTAATGATGAATCACTTGAAACATCACATTGTGATCCTCCTCCAAATGATTTAGGTCTACAGATTGACGATCTTTTTCACATGACCCAAAAGAGAAAGTATGTTTCATGAAATCTTGTTGGAATTTCTGCCTATACTAGTTTATGTTTGTTGTAATTATTAGGACATTTTAAAAATTGCGATTTGAATCTTTCTGTACAAGTTCTAATGTCGAATATTTTATATATTAAAGAAATCAAAAGAAAAGCCAAGGATAAAAGGAAACCGAAAATGAAGTGACGAAAATAAAGTATATGTACTAACCACTTAATTGTACAGAAACCTCAACCAGGACCTGCAGCCACATTTATCTGCCTAATGATCTTGAACCTCACTGGATGATCCTCTCGAAAATGATTTTGGGTTTATGATTGGACTTCTTCTCAAGATGACGCCAGAAGAAAAATTACCTTCAAAATCTTGTTGATTCCACCCATGAGTTATGATTTTAGTAAAGATGTAAAACCCTCCGAAAGAAAATTAAGCATGCTTGGATCAAACATATTCACCCTGGCTTGTATATTCGAAGCACTCAAAGGCGGTCTTGTAAATTTTGTGTCCTCTTGTCCTCACCCATTGTTCAGTTTACAGGTATTCTTGGATCATTTCTGATGAAACTTTTACACGCTATAAAAGTTTACATGAAGATTGTAAAAAACATTCTTCTATCATTGGCACAAACTGCAGTTACTGCGGCAGAGATTTTTCTGCTAATCTCCAGTTTGATGTGCAACTATTACCGCGCCCAGACAAAAAATTATCGAAGAAAATAGTAAGATTTTAAAATCGATAATCTCCACAATTTTATTTTGTGGGACCCATGATCTCCTTTAAGAGGAAAAGTTCAAACTGGAGGTTGTGTTTCGGATTTAATTAAATTTCGAATTGAAGCTGTGATAATACTTGAAGCAACATTTGATGATCTAACGCTAAAAAAAAATGCAACATATATGTCTCCTCAAATACAAAATGAAATTATGTTTGTGCGGGCTGTCATTAAGAATGATATAATAGAAGACTCAAAAAAAGCATACGCATTAGTGTACTAGCGGTGAACAGTCTGATATATCGGGAAAGAGCAATGTCAATGATTTTTTAAGATTTTTTGATGAAAACAGATGAAAATTCGGGAAGAATTTGTTGGCTTCGTTGAACTTAAGCTCTCGATGCTCATACATTGCAACACATAGACACATTTTGTGAAAAGGAAGGCTTGATCCGGAAAATGTGTAGGTCGGTTATGATGGATGTGCAGCTATGGCTGCAATGAAAACGGAGTACAAAGCATATTACAAAAAAAGTATAAACAACTAATTTTTTTCATTGTGCATCGCACAAATTAAATCTTGTAGTTAATGACTTGAATAATGTACCAACCAAAATACGAAATACTATCTCTACAGTCAAAGACATTTTGCATTTTTTTTCGAGAGTCTGTATTAAGACAAACTATATCCGAATATTCCTAGTTTTGTTTCGAAACTCGTTGGTCTCAAAAGTACAAAAGTATTTCTGTTTTTTAACAATCATTTTACTGATATAAATCAGCTCTGCAAAATTATCACTCATAGGAAACATCAAACTAGGAAACGGCATTCCAACTTCATGCAACTACAACTACAGGTAAGTTTGTTGTTGCTGTGGCTTTAATTGCAAAATATTCCTGCGATATTGGAACCGTGGTGAATGCTCTGCAGTCCAAGCTTTGGACTTGTTGCAATTTTCAGAGCATATCCGAAGAATTCTTGGAGTAATAAAAAGTCATCGTAATGATCCTGAGCAGATTACAAGAGTACTCATGGAAAATGCAAAGAGCATAGCCGAAAAATGTGGACTGGAACTATTACTACCTAGAATTGTCGATAAACAAAAAGCATCGTTCAAATCCTCCAGCATCCAATAAAGAAGAATACTGGAAGAAGATCTTTAATAATTCCTTATTTAGATTCTCTCGTATCATCTTTGGAACGTCGTTTTTCAGAAGATCATTCAGCTGCGTTTCATTGTTGATTTCTTCCGCCTCAAAATATGATGAAGATGACAATTGATGATTTCGAAAAAAAATCTAAAGAATTTGAATTATTCTACATTTACAACGATTGAATTCCGAAACTGAATTATGGTATTCCACGTGGGCAAAAGAAATTTGAGTGAAGAACAATTACAAGATATTAAAATGGCAGATTTAGTTAAAGAGGCCGACATTTTTATCCCAAACAAAAAAAGCGCTAACTCATTTCTCTTGCTCTACCGTGCACCACTTGTACTGTAGAGCGATCATTCAGTACTTTACGCAGAGTAAAGTCTTGGTTAAGAAAAACTCAACAATGACAGAAATCGACTAAACGGTTTAGGTTTAATGAGTGTACATAGGGAATTCGTAATAGGAAAAGAAGAGAAATATCTCAAAGAAATATTGAGAAGATTTGCAAAAAATCCACGCAAACTTTGTTTTAGTTTGACAGTTCGTTAGTTGTTTTTTATAGTCTCCCAATATATTTTTAATGTGTATTTTCTTTATATCATTAATAAACTAGTGTAATTGAATATATAATTTTTTTTAAAAAAAAATGTCTTCATAGTTTATTAATATTGTCCTTAAATGATATTCCTAAGGCACTCAATATACAAGTATCATCTATGGCAAAGTCGATGTTACATCAATAATGTACGAGTGTACATCCTATATCGATATCGAATTGATATATTTTTAATATTATTATCGAATTTACATAAATTATATATCGTATTGATCTATATATTGATATATTTTCGTATTAATGTTTGTTTGCCCCCCTAATGAAAACCTGGCTACGCCCATGATTCATACCATCCGGCCCTGATCTTTATTGCAGGTTGTTTTTAGTTTGTTCGTAGTTTTTTAATGATAAATTATACCTCAGCACTAGTATACTCAGATTACAGTTCTCAACTAAAATATTAAAAGGAATTACACATTCACGAATTTTGGTGGACAAACAAGTTTTGTGTACCTAACAATCAAAATCAAAACATCCAATTCTACAAATAAATAAAAATTCATATCTTACGACCCATTTTGCTACCAAACGATGATAAGATTCGCATTCTTCTTCGAAAGTTATGATAACCCGACAGAGGTTACCAGAAAAGTGCTACACAATATACCCTAGGGCAACGTTGTATTAACAATTAACAGATCTTCATTTCTAGCCTTCCATACGTGGTGTCATAGATGAGAGATGGTTGTGACGGATTCTACGCACACGTGGTTCACTCACGACCGAGCATGTGGAAGCGCACTTTGCATCGGACAGTCAACAATGAATGAAAAGTTCGGCTTTTGCGGGAGAACTGAGTTTCTTCGACGTCAAAATAAACGAAACGTTAAAATGGCGCAAAAAACAATTGATTCGCACGTTCATCCATCAATTCACACGAAAAAATTCATCAGTATTCTTGTAAACCAGTCCGTGAGGCATTTAATCTTCTAGCGCTGACATTCAAGTAAATTGGATCTAAAGACAAATTATATTTTTAATATAAATTGGCACAAGCTTACCTTACGTCTAGTCCGATATCTTAGCGTGTTGAGTTGCGTCGTTGAGTAGTAAATAACGACAAGTGCGAAGGTGCTCAGCATGGTGATGCGAAATAGCCGCCTCTTTCTCCACATAACTATACCGCGTCCGCTGCACGAATCCCGCGAGATCGCCTGTTTTCGTGTACTACCTCTCCGAGCAGCTCGTGTCGTGTGACGTTTCACCAGGAGGCGGAGCTTGGAGCGCTGTTGTGTGGGTAACCTAACCAAACGTGCGCTGTCTTCTCTTCATAAAATAATATAATTGAGAAGATAAAAGAATTCTCGGACGCGAATTGCGGTTGATGCGAATCATAATCAAATCTTTAAATTATTCTCTTCGTACAAAATGTGAAAACAAAATACGCGAAATCTGTCATACTCCTCAATTTGTGTTTATAGAGAGCGTCACGGTCAAGTGTGGTCTACGTGTCAGAGGGTAAGATCCAATGCTTGCAATGTTACAATCGTTTGGTGTTAAAGGAATGTTTTTTTTGTGCCATTGAAGAAATCTAATATGCAAATACACACTGTACAACGTAGGTACGGAAAGGGAGAATTTGAGTTTTCTACTACGGAATTGATTAGTGTCGTATAATGTCTTTGGTGATTAGGTCGTTGAATCTCTCTTAATGGGCACATAGTATTCACTTTGTATTGTTGTAGAGTTAAATGGTTAAATTCAATTCTTTCATTGAGTCGAGCTGTATGAAAAACGGCCAATGTGACTACAGTAGTTGAATTAGGTGCTTTTGAAATGAAGATGATTGTGTTGTGTCAATGCAACTGTTGTGCACTGTTTAAGTTCGTGCGAATTTATACGAAATAGTGTTTGGAGTGCAAGGTTAATGACGTGTACTACAGTGACTCGCACATTCATGACGCTTTGGGATTTACATGTGAAGTGTACAAACATACGTTTGTTGAGAGATGGCGTGGCTTAAAGGACTGGCGGGGAAAGCTGAAGACTTCCTCAATCAAATAGACCAAAATGCCGCTGTCGCCCTTCAGGGAGACAAGAAAATATCTAGTTCAAAAGAAACTCTACTAACAGAAGTAACTTGGGAAAGCCAAACACCTAACAGGTAAAATCCGGTATTTCTACGGACGCTGTTGATGCAGCTGTCATCGACATTATTTACCTTGACATGATTTTGACATTTAACTTTCTTTTCAGAGATATTCTAAGCAAATCAACAAATAATTGGTCACCTGTAACTCCTGCTACAATTCCAACAGTTAGATCCACTCCTAACTTGAATAATCTGAGTCCTGCTCGCTCAACACCAAAGAAGCAAAACGATGAAGAACTTATAAGTTTTCTCAATAGCTCTGAACCCATACCTAAAGTTGAAGTTACTGCTCAGGTATGTGGAAAGAGTGTGTAAGAATGTGTGATTCACAGATGTTCCAAAAACAATGTGATATGAACCGTTGACTTATTTTGTAATCTGAGTATGGTTGTTTTGTTATAGATGTCACAAGCTTTACAACCTGAAGCAAACATGCACAGTGAAATAGATGGTCACACATTTGTACCTGTTAAATTTGAAACCCTGAATGAAAAGCCATTAAATCTTGTAAATTCAGAAAGTTCCCGATCTTCTTCAAGAAGGTCATCTCCACAGGAAATTATATCTGATTCTGTACCTATGAATTCAGTACAACCTTCAGCTATTGTCATAGCAGATAAACCAAATGGTATAATAGCAAGTAATCATGTGTCTGACATCAGCACAGAGAATGAAATGTTGAGAAATGAACTGCGCACTCTCAACAATGAAATGTCCTTGCTTCTCCAGCGAGCAAAGAGTGCAGAGAGAGGTAAGTTTGTTGTTATTAAGTTTAAGTGGTGTAATTAAGGGATACTGTCTACACTTGGCTCAAATTACTCTTTCTTTATTTATTCATCATTGTATTGCACATGTATTAAGAGTTGTAAAACATCCCATCTCTCATTCATGTGTTACACAATTAAAGATTTTTTTTTTTTTGATGACCTCAATGAAAGTAGCAGAAGATCTAGATATTACTCCATTGTTAAAAGTATCAATAGTGCAGAGTATTTGTTGTATTCTGTTATGTGTTTTTTTGTTGTTTTTTTTAATTTCAGAATGTCAAAGCCAGCAGGTGTTGCTTTCTCAACTCCAAGAACGAGCAGATCTGGTGAATCAGTTAGAACAAGAACTTCTTACAGCTCGACAGCAGTCGATAGCATTTCAGGAGAAATTGCGCTCGCTGCAAGTTGAAAATGAAAAGTAAGTTTTGATCAGATTGCTGTACATACTCTTTATTTGCCTTTATATTTGAGGCCAAAAACTGTCTGCATCTTCTTCAATGTCAAACATATTTCAATGCTCAGTGAAGAAGAGTCTGAGACTTCATTTTTTTTAACCTATGAAATCATACCAGATACTCACCATTAAGGTGTAAATTATTTCATTTCTTTCAGATAATTTAGCGGTAGATTTGACCAATAACTGCATGGAGAGGAAAAAAAATTCAGAAAAAATATCTTTAAGAGTTTAAAATATAAATTGTATTGACCATATCTGTTAGATTTGGGGAGAGTTTTATTCAATGTATGCAGTGTAGGAAGTGTATAAAGGAATTTAAAAATTTAATGAACTGTGTTTTTTTTTCTTTTCCCATTAGTAATTTTGTCAGAGAAAAGATCTTGATGGAGGAGTTTCTCTATTACACTTCCTGATTTAATTTGTTCCCAGTATGCTATCCTTTAATAAATATGTGAAGGTTTGGGGGTGGTACCGAGATAAACTGCAGTGACACTCCTGCTATTCGTAAATGTTTATATCTCAATTTTGGTGAAAGTTTGTTACCATATTCATCTTGTTCGTTTTTCTAAAGGGCTTGGGGCAGAGACAATATGAGACACACTTCAACCAAAATTAAGATATACATGTAGCAGAGGCTTGCTGTGGCTGGTATGGGTTTATCTTGCTACTTCTTGTTTGTTGTCCTCAAGACCTTCTTGTAGTGAATTGCATTCTACAAAAGAAGCTTCTTAAAGGTTTATGTTTGTTTTAGACTTGTGCAGTCACATGACAGCAGTTCTGGCAATGAAGCAGACAAAGCTCTACAGGAAGAAATGGAGACAATTAAAGTAAACATAAACAGGAAATGACCACGATGGAAAGCCGGTGAGTTAAAATTTGAAATTTCTGTAAATTTCTTATTTGTAACCAATTGTTATAAACTAATGGTTGTTAATTTTGATGATTAAATATGTTTTTGTCTTTGCAGAATTGAGAAAATGAAGGAAGAACTTCAAAATTGTGAGCAAAAGTTTCTAGAAGTCAAACAGCAGCTATCTCAGAGAGATAATAATACAGCCTCTTTACAACAACAACTGGAACGAGCACGATCAGAAGCACAAGCATCTCGGGAAGAATTGGATCAGTATCGTCTTCGAGCTCAGCGAATACTGCAAGACAAAGAGAAGCTTATCAATGAATTGCGTGGAGAAGGTTTGTTTATTTAATGATCCCCCCCCCCTTAGTTTTTCTTCCTTCCTTAATGGAATTTTGTTTGGTCAGATTTTCATAATTGCCATTAACCTGGGACCTTCTGTAATAAGACATGGTATTGGAAGATGGCTGCAGTTGCTAGTTGTCCTGGCAAAACGCAGTGGTTTCTCAGGGTGTGGGAAGGGAAAAATGCTCTTTCCAGATATTGTCTCCTGGATGTAATTACCAAATAAATATTAAAACAGAAGTTTCCGTTAGTTGGAGACAATCAATTACTTTTTAAGCTGGAAATATTTTAAAAAGTTTCTTAATAGTTGAACAAATGGTGCCATTTTTTGAATATGATCATTGACAACATGATGTTGTATTTCAAATATAATGGAAATAAAAAAATCTTGCTTAAAGAGTAATCTCCAGTCTTGACAAATCTTGAAAGCAAAAACTCACTTTTGATTTTAATGGCATCAGCTTCAGAAAGTGATGTGCATTCACACACAAATAACTTCCTGTGAGTGGTTAAAACATGTGGGAGAGGAAGATCACTGTTTAGTGTATGTGTTGTTGATGGAGCTGCAGCATTAGCAAGTTCGCCAAATACTGTGACCTAGTGTCTTTTGTTTCCAATGGCCAAATTTGTGCACACCACTTTGTCCTACAGGCAAATCTGTTGCCCTGTCTTCTGTTTCTATTGTGCCTGCTCTTGCAATAGAAGTGTAATACCAAAAATAATGAAGTGTGTGTAACCTTTTCTGCACTTATCCTAGGCCAAAATGCCCAAGATGGACAGGATGACACAATAGTTCTAGAACTGCAGCAACTTCGACAAGAACGTGAACTTCTACGTGAAGAGACTGCGCAAACCACTGCTCGTCTGCAGGCAGTTAGAGATGAACTGCTAGAGGCTGAGAAACGATTGGAGACATGTCGAGAACAGGCAGCAGAGGCGCAGCTGAAGCTTCAGGAGAAATTGTCAGAAGAGAGGAAGAAGCGCCAAGCTGCTGAAGAGGACTGCAAATCTCATGGAGAAGTATGTTGAACAATTTGAATTTTTTCGGTCTGAATTTTGCCATTTTCTTGAATGTTAATTCGACAGTAAGTGTTACATGTTCATGAAAATAAGTTCAATTTTCTAGTGTTCTATAATAATGCATCAATTCATTTCACTTGAAATGAAGTCAAGAAAGAGGTTTTTCAAATTTGACAACAGATCAAAAAATATTACTGCAATTTTGTTCAGGCTAATATATATAAGTAGTAATTTTGAAATTGAATAGGAAAATAAAATAAGTCAAGTTATTAAATATTTTTCCTTCACAAGATTATAGCTACTGAGTTTCATGTATACAGATTTGAGGAAAAGAAATATAGTAAAACGTGTATTAAATGACACTGGTGGTTCCATGGAAAAAATGCCCCACTTTAGAGGGTTGCTTGCTTAATAATGGCAATAGTTTTTTTTAAACAAACAAAAGATCTGTTATCTCTAGGCATTGGTTGTTTAGGAAAGTCCCTGTTTTGTTGTAAGGAGCAAATTTAAAGGTTTTTAGTGTATGTGCATAAATTATGAAAAATGAAGCATTTTGACAAAGTTTTAGTTTACCCATTTTGATGTACACACTTGTTTGGTAGTATTTACTCTCTTTCTAAATGAATTTAAAAAGATATTTCCTTTTTCTTTTTGTTAAAAATAAACATATAGTTAGTTTTCAATTTTAGTATACACAATAATGTATACTAGTAATGAACCTCCATTTTCTTGTTACACTCAATATGTCATTTCGGTTTGCGGGACATATTTTATATCTTAGGAGCCCCAAAACTTACTTTCTTCAAATTTCTTAGCACAATCCCAACTCTTGGAGTTTTGGAGAAGTTGATCAGCTTGATTTCTGACAATATTCTACACTAACGAATGTTCTTCCGATTTGGTAAGAAAGGATCTGTTATGGTTATCTACTTTTATGTTAACTCTGCCTCAAGTTGAACACATGATTGCAAAAAGAAATTTTGTTGTGGAAAATAGTAAAAGTATTTCATTTAGAGAGTTTTTAACCTTGTTATCACAAAGAATTAGCACGAGACCTCATTCATATCCACCATCACTTAAGAAAAAAGTAAGTGGAAATGGATTAAGTAGCCATGGTGTCATATCAAAAGTCAAGTACATTGATACATGATTCTTGAAATTCCCCCTGCCCCCAGATTTCCTCAAGGATTGAAGCTTAGGCACAGGATATGTTGCACAAATGCTGTTTACAACATTAATTTTCATTTTAACTTCCAAAAATTCTTTGCAATGTATTCTTAAAATTGTCTTTAAAATGGTCTCTGAAAGGGGGTAAATCAAGAAAATTGCTATTAAGTGGCTGGTCAGTGGTTGGGTAGTGTGGTGGTTTGTGAATAATGGTACGATTTATGTACTATATATGGGAATTAGTGTCCTTGCCAAGAAAACATCATTGAGAGATGTGGTTTTTCAGAGGAGTTTCATTATAATTGAAATCCAAAGTAAGGAGAAAGAAAAAGGTTATCAGGACTCCAATCATAATTGCTTAAGAACACTCCTTTCTTACTTCTTACTATTACTTAACAGAGGCTGATCCAACTTATCTGCCTATGAGCCACAGTGGGTCATAGTAGATTCTGTCATTGCACTATCACTCTTAGTCAGTGCTTACAATGTTAATGAAACCTAGCACTTGGGCTGCAAGTTGATCTGTTCAATATCGTTGATTGGCAAAACAGCAGGGAGTGGTGGCAATAGAGGGTTCAGAAAGTAAGTTTCAGATTTAACAGTAAGCACAGAATTTAACATCTCTTTTTCTTTACAACTGATGTTAGATCTTGCACAATGAAGGGAAAAATAGGAGCACACTTCCTTCTTTGTCTTTCTTTCAGTCTGATGTAATAGGATACAATCAGTCCTCATCCGGTGTGCAGGCTGAGTGCCCTTGGCCTCAAGGGCCTATATGGAACAGCCTCAATTATGTATTGCTTTTATTGTCAACTCTGGCGCAAGTTGAACACAATGATTGCAAAAAGAAATTTTGTTGTGAAAAATAGTAAAAGTATTTCAATAGTAAGTTTTTGACTTAGACATTAATGCCAACTGAAGTTAGTGGTGCACATACGTTCTTGC
This sequence comes from Acheta domesticus, assembly GCA_031308135.1. Classification (NCBI taxonomy): domain Eukaryota; kingdom Metazoa; phylum Arthropoda; class Insecta; order Orthoptera; family Gryllidae; genus Acheta; species Acheta domesticus. Next base: position 90,585,276 of record JAHLJT010009355.1, read on the forward strand.
ATTATATACAAATTTTGCAATTTTAAAAAATTCAGAGTTCAACAAAAAATTAAAACTGTGCCATTTTCATAAGAAAATTTCCTTACGTTATCTGATCAACAAATCTAAAGAAAAAAAATATGGAACCTTTTTTGTGAATATCTTGTTCTTAAAATTGCCTTTTTTTAATGAAAATTACTCAAAACTCATTTTCAGAAAAGTATGCATTACCTTGTTTAAAGATCACATTTTGAAGAACAATTTTTATAAAGAAAAAAATATGTCAATTGTAATTGAAGAAAGATGCCAGAAAAATTTTTAACTTTTGCAATTTGTGAAAATACAAAGAATTCAATGAAAATCAGACTTGCACCATTTTTACAGGGAATCTTTTCTCTATGTGAGGGAAAAGATTCAAGAAAGAATTTAGTGCCATTTTTGAGAAAATTTTGAAATTGTCAGCGAGGCTTCGTGTAAAGTCCCCCCAAATATCAATTTTGAATTGGCTGGCTGTGACATCAGCCAAATCAATGGGGGAATATAACTTTTTGCTTATTTTGCCAAAATATTGCCTATGATTTAGTCACTAGTGTTGTTCACACAAGAATATACATTTTGCCATAAATGGGTCCACAGACTACCCTTCTGACTGCACAGAAAGCTACAGGAAGTAATTTTCTTCTTATAGCAACAAGAATTATCCAACTTTTCAGTTTCAGGGACCTACAATATGAATTTTTCTGTTGAAAAATCGCTATGATTTGCTTCAGCGGTACATCACTTTTTCTATATTGCATAATTAGTATTTGAGGGACTATAAACCAGCATCAAGCTTTGTTAATCAGGACTTGGTTACTTTGAAACATTTATGTCAACCTCCAGGTTACATACAGTGTTTAGTAAGTGCTCATTAAGATATAAATGGATAACATCTTTTTAACAATTTGTTTGTAGGAACTGAGGTCAGTGCAAGATGAACTCTCAAGGCAACGAACCCTTTTAGCAACTCGGGTACGTGAGCGGGAGACTGAGCTAACAAGATTGCGCACTCAGTTGGCTCAGCGACCTACTTCTCCCACAGATGATGAATTGGAATCCCGACTGCACACTCTGACACAGACGTTGGTTCATAAACAAAATACACTAGAAACTGTTACAACCGAAAAGAATGCTTTGAGATTACAGTTGGAAAAAATGGAGGTGAGTGCGTAACTTAAAGGTGTTTTTTTTAACTTTATTTTTATTAGTGGCCTTCGCTGTTTTGGCAGAAAGATTTACATGTATAATTAACACATTCCCATATTAAAACTTAAAAACCGTGAAACATTGTTTATTTGATCACATATTCTCCTCAGAAGTACAAAATTGCTTTGTTTCAGGTACAGATTTTACTTGACCAGGCTAAAACTTATTTTTTTTAATTACAATACAATAAATACATTTGTTAATAAATCCTACTACAATAATATTCAATACAATGTTCAGAATCTCACTAGATTTGTCATAATTGTTATGAAAACCATTAAATATGGTCTTCATTGATAGTTGTATTTGTTAATGCTGTTAGTACACGTTAAATGTTCTAGCATCACAGATAAGAAGTGTATACCTTCTGTGTTGGGTTCTGTCTGAGGTGTAATGAAATTTTCATGTAACAGAATCTCCCCCCCCCATCCCATGTGTTAATTATGTGCGTAAACCTGTCTGTCAAAAACGTGGAAGCCAATAATAAATGTAGAGTCATCCTATTATTTTCATCTAAGTAATATGATGACCTAAATGATATTTCAGTTTCAAAATTCGTTATTAATTGCAGCGTAAAAATGAAGAAATGATGACACTTCTTCAGCAGAGACAAGCTGGAGTCATCAATGTGAATGATACTGATGATGGTAAGTTTATGTTAGATGTTAATTTTAATTCAGTATAGAGATATTTTGAAGAAAACTGATAATTTACACAATTTTTACAGCCAAAGCTCAAATTCCACGATTCTTTGTTGAGACTCCATTTGATACAGGCATGACTCGAAGAGTGAAACGAGCTTATTCATCTCTGGATGCTGTGAGCATTCGCACGGGAGTGTTCCTAAGACGTTATCCGTTGGCTCGCATTCTTGTCCTCTGTTATATGGTAAGTATATGATTAGTTAATTCATTTGAGTATGAATAATATACTAAATTATATGGTTAACACAGAAAACAGTTGTGTTTATTGCATTATTCTCTGGCAGTAAATTTTCATAAACTCCAAGAGACAAAATTGTTTGGAATATTTACAGTATTCATCTGCACTGAGTTGAAAATTAAAATAATACATTTCAAAATTTAAAATGTAATATTTATTACTAAATTTTATATGAATAAGAAGCATTGTAGAATTTAGGGTGTATCTTTTTAGAAAATATTAATGTATTAAAGAAATCAGTGGTGCTATAATACACGCTTTCTTGCATTATTTGCAAGGGTCAATCAAAATTACACAAAAGGTCTTCACGTTTTCAGTCCAAAAGTTTATATGACATTTTTTAAGATTGAATTTTGAAGAACAGATTTCATCACGGAAAAATCAATTTCTTCAACATTGTATTTGTGAGAAGATGCTATAGAAATTTTTAACTTTTGCAAATTTTGAAAATTCCGTGTTTTCAATGAAAATGTGACCACTGCTATATTTGAGTGTACTTCACACTATTCAAGAAAAAAGTTTGAGAAAGTTTGAGCTGTCTTTGAGAAAATCTTGTTTTTAAAATTGTCTTATTTTGAAAAAATTGTTCATGACCTCATTTAATGATCTAATTTCAAAGAACGAATTTCTTTAAAGAAAAGTTCTCTATTTGCCATATTTTAGTTGTAGGAAGGCACTGAAAAAATTTTAAACTTTTGCAAGTTTCAAAAATTTAGAGAATCAATAAAAAGTCAGACCTGTGTCATTTTTATAAGAGTACTGTGCTCTACCTGAGAAAAAAAATGAAAGAATAAATTTGCACCGATTTTTGAGAAATGTTTAAAATGTTCTTGAAGCCTCATCAAAATATCTGTTTCAAACTCAAGGGGACAGGACATTAGCTTTATTGATCGACAGATATCAGTTTTGTTGAAAACTATGGTTTAGCTGCTAGTGTTGTTTGTAGATGGACATACTATAAACAGATTTGCCATAAACAGACTTTTTTGCATCAAGGAATCACAATCCTTGGTTAGCTTCACACCATGGTAGAGGAACCTGACTTCTCAACATGTTAGAAGAACTTATTTAGTACTAATTATAGGAATAAGAATTATCCACTTTTTTGGTATCGTGTGGTATTTTTGTGAACCATTTTTGTGAAAAACAAACTTTTTTTTTGTTGCTGCAGCATAACTGTTTTAATTTTCTGGGTAGTTTTCCCTTTCTAAAACCTTGAGCAATAAATTCTAATTAGAAAATAAAATTAATAGTTGTTTATGAATTTTTGCAGGTTTTGTTGCATTTATGGGTAATGCTGGTTCTTTTCACATACACTCCTCAAGCTCAATGACAGCTGCTTCTGAAGAAAGGCAAATAGGAAGTTAGAGAGGCCAGGAAACAACATTTAATATTTCTGCAGCTTTTCTGTACATTGGGCAATGACTATTCCTTATACCAAAATTACACAAACTATCAAGTACCTTCAAAGAACATTATTTCTCACATGTTATATTTATGTTGAAATATTACTGTTATCTGAATCATATGACAAGATTGTGTATAATGTATATTATTATAATGTAAATACTTTTAAAGAGGTGATCTTTTTAAAATTGTAATAAGCTTTTGTAGAATACTGTTTGAATGATTCCTCACATACTTTCTCTCTTCTGAAAGGAGTTACAAACTATCATTTTTTATTTATGTTTTTCAGTGTCTGAAGTATTGAGGAAATATTATAGAAATATTAAAAGTACTTCTGATTGTTATATGAATTGTCAAGGTTTTTGATGGCCAAAAAGGGTTTTAAGTACATTTGACTGCCTCTTGTCATTGAAATTGAAATTTCAGTACTTCTGGTCAGCAGAATTTTGCCAATTCACTTCACTATAGATGCAAAGCTTTATATTACTTCCACATTTTTTAGGAAAATTAGTCTAATTTGTCTTGTATTTTTGTGTGTTTTTAGGCTCAAATTAATGTAAAAGTATTAAATCAAAATTTAATAAAATATGTATGCCTTTTTTTCCATTAAATGTGAAGGTTTTTCACAGTTGTTGATGTAATATTATAATTCTCTAAACAACCTGCATATTAACAACTATGTTTCTTAATAAAATGTTATATTAATCTCATTAAAGATAATTTTCCTAAAATATATCATGAAATATCATGAAATAATTTTCTGCTATAAACTTGAAACAAAATTTATGAGAAGTCCTCACTGACATAATGAGATTCTTTAAAAAAATCAGTTTTACTTAATAGTTACAAGTTTCATTAAGCAAAAAAAGTAATATATTTAGTTTGAAGAGGGAGAGGAGAGGATGTATGATGAGTAATTTGGCTAGGACGAATGGCTTCACATATTCTAAGAAATATTTCCTTCTCTTAGCTTGTCTTCCATATCCTCTAATTTTTCTTTCTTATGTAGAGAAATAATCATCCATAACCTCTGCCTCTCCTTCAGTTTTCTGTTAATTAGATTTCCATGTAGAGCTGAATGGTGTATATATTGTGAAAACATGACATATTTCTTCAAAATATTTTTACTTCCAAAGCTTTTGTAACAATAAAGCATTCTGGGAGATTGTAAAATAAAGCATTGGGGCTATTAAAATAGAAGTTATTTTGCGAGAGGCCAAGATTGCTATTTAAAGGAACATTGTGAAGATTTAAGAGTCACAAATGTACAAGAATTGTTAAGTGAATAGGAAGTATCTTTGTCATGTATAATTTTTTTAACTTTTTATTAATTCAAGATGATGAGTGTAATAATGTCTGGTTCAAGCATGTATTTGTCATAAGAAAATAATTGGAAAGTTTACAGTTGAAATGAGTCAGAAGTGTACCGATGATCTAGATATTCTACTTAAACAGTATTGAGCACATTTTTCCTGAGATAATGTGTTCTCAATGACTCTGAAAGTGTGGTACAGAAATATCAAAAGAGAGAAAATGTGAGAGGAATAATAATTCTGTGATTTGTGCTTTTTGAGGTTGATCATAAAATGTATTATACAGTGTTGGATTAAGTGTAAATAAAGGATTATGTTGAATACTGTACTGTTGTCTACAGTTGCGTACAAATGGTAAATGAAATTTCTTTCTTTCAGATGATTGTTCACACTTTTTATTCATTTCTGCTTCCTCAGTCGAACAAACAAAAACATTCTATTATTCATATTTAAACAAAATATGAAATGTCCATTTGTCTGAAGAATATTTATTCAATTGATTTATAAATTGTGAGTAGCAGTCATGAAATGATTGTATTGTGCCTATAATTTTGTAATATCATTTATTTGTTGCAGTAGGATGTTTTGTTAAAAGTATATCAAGATAAGTGTGAAAATATATTTTTAAACATAAGACCAAAACTCCAGATGTCTTCTTTTGATACTGTGATACTAGACTAAACCGATTGGCAGCACATTTTTTGTTTGCTTTTATTCATTGTGAAATAAACAATTCAATCATAAAATGCTGTATTTACTGTGGAGAGAAAACCAGTCTGAACATTTTGGAAATTCCTTAACTCCGTTATAGGTAAACATTCTTTAAACATTTTCTTTGCACAAAACCTGCATCAAATATTAATTTTGCAAATGAAATTGTGTTGGGTTTCCTGTATGACATTTCTGGTCTCTTCGAAACTAGAACTTAAGCTAGTTGTAATCAATGTTTTATGTATGATATTAGTATTTAATAGATAGGGTATTAGTTTTGAAAGAATTATCATCAGGGTAAATTCAGAACAATTTCATCATTGATATTATATTATGATTCAGAGTAATAATAAGGAACATCTTATTCACCAAAATACAAATTTTACAGGAGAGGCAAATACTTCTAATTCTCCCCCCACCTATTTTTTAACTTTATATTTAAATATTTTCTGGGTTGTGTGAATGGTGTCACTTCAGTGGTCAACTTCATATTTGATAAGACTCTACTGTGAGTAAATGGTCAATACATTCGCAGCAGACATCCTTAAGCGTTGTGCTCTCATGTTGACACTAACTTTTTGCTTTCATTTCTGGCAGCCAATATATGACTTAAGCAACCCAATGTGAAAAATTAAATAAATCTAAAATTAGTATTTCTATTGGCAGACCTAATTCTGTCTGAAATTTGTATTTTAGTCACGAACGGTGACCGCAAGATCAAGACCATTTGTAGTCACTATAAGTATCCATCTGATTTTACAAATGTATAGAGAAAATCAAGAAAGCCATTGTTGAACTCTCCCATATTCTTGCTGTACTGCACTTCTTCAGATTGTAACACCTCTATAAAGGTTTTTTTTTTCTTATGTTTCTCATACATTAAAAAGTTGGAGCTCAAATACTTCCAGTAAGCTGGTCTTCATGCTAATACTCAACACCTTGATTGAACTTGGCTATTTGATTCATCTACATTGATAATTCATTTGTAAAACCTACTGTTGTAAGTTAATGTTGGCAAAATTGTCCCTCCAAGACATGCTTCCCACAGAACAGATAAATACACAACGAAATTTCCTAAAATGCTGAATTTGTTGTCCAATATTTGATTTTATTCAATTATTACAACCTACACAAACATGAAAAAAATAATACATATTTGCAAATGTTACAAAAATAAAAAAAATAAATATTAAAGAAAGCAAACAACTTCTTAAGAGACAACAACACCACCCTGCTTCTTTTTCAAACACATTATTTTATATCAATTTACATATCAGTTTACATAATGCCACAAGATTTCAATAATAGCTTTTATGTCTTAAGAACTACAAAAACTATTTCTTTACAGAGGACACCATGACTGTGGAGTGCTCTATGACTTTTAGAGCTGTAAAAATGGGCACTGAAAATGTGCTAATAAAATGGACACTGAAAATGATGTCCACTCCAGAGAACAGTGTCTGAAAGTGTTCATAAAAATGGCACTTCTGCAGTTAATTTCATTGAATTGTGCTGTACAATGTATTCTGAAACTGGCAGGATGCTTAAATTCAAGACATGATACGAACTAAGCAAAGACTGTAAATCACTTCTTTATTCATGGGTGAATAAGCAGATATTGCTGCAATATTGCAAGCATAGGACATCTTCCAGTACTATTGGACAATGAAAGCTCACTCTGATATTGTGGTCCTTGGTATATTTACACCAAAGATGATTTGAAAGAGAATGTATTTAATGCCCTGCAAAACTGATTTTCGTTGCTGCAATCCCAAGCTGTTTGGGAACATTTACTAAATTGGGACTGCACCCAGCAGCCTCGTAATATAACATAATTCCTTGGGAATTTTAACTTGTGCATAATGTTGGAAAACAACATGTTTTACAAACATGTTTTTGTTTCCTGGTATATAGATGGAAGTAACATTTCACTAAGTATGCAGACGTTTTTTCCTTTCCATCTGATGCTCATGTAGAACAAATATTTTTTTGTTATTTACATTGTTAAACACGCGCTTAGTTCCTTAGCAACCAACCATCTAAACAATGCTTTAAGAACATATCCATAGCAATGGCTGCTAAAATGCTCGAGAGTCCATTAAAAATATTTTAGTGGACTCTCGGGTTTAGATTTTACCAGTGTTCATAAATCTTTAGATAAATTGTTCCTTTTGTCCCGCATGGCTCTGGTCCTTTTTTGTTCTTTTTGTCCCCTTTGTCCCATAGGTCCTAGTTGCCCCATTTGTCCCCCTTTTCTGTTTGCCTCTTGTCTCTTTTTGTACCAATGTCCATCTTGCCCCATTTGATCCCTAGTCCCATTTGTCCCTTGTCAAATTTCCCCCCATTCCATTTTGTCCCCTTGCCCCATTTGTCCTCTTGGCCCATTTTGTCTCCTTGTCCACTTTGTTCCCTTGTCCCATTTTGTCCCCTTGTCCTATTTTGTCCCTTGTCTCATTTTGTCCCTTTGTTACAGTTTATCCCCTTGTCCCCTTACCCTATGTGTTCCCTTGTCCCCATTACCCTATATGTCCCCTTGAACCGTTTGCCCCCTTGTCCCCCTTTGCCCTCTTGTCCTACTTTGTTCTGTTGTCCCGTTAGTTCTTTGACCCATTTGTCCCTTGACCCATTTGTTCCCTTGTCCCATTTCCCATTTTGTCCCCTTGCCCTCTTCATCCTTCTTTCCCCACTGTGTCCTTCTCCATACTGTGACTGTTATTTAAAAACTACCAAGAACCTGCATCAACAACCCATGCTACTGAACATCGAAAGTAATGGCAATTCTTAACTCATGAACAGGTTAAATGTTTATTTTGAATAAATAGAAAAATTAGAAATAACAAAAAACATTGTATGTAACTCATCCTCTATTAGTCTTTAAGGACTCAGCCGGAGGCAGAGTGATAATGAAGTCAAGTTTGCTCAGCTTTGCTATCTCTCTGCCTCACAGTTAACCTTCCGGCTGAGTCCTTAAAGACCCATTTAGACGACTCGTGACATAAATAATGATTTTTTGAAAACAAAAAACAACTGGAACAAAAACACTGCCATTAGGGCTCTACTATTCCTCAAGGCTGAAATTCCAATGGTTATAGTTCTATAGTCAACCCATTAAGTGAATAATTTCCAATGTAGTTATACAAACTCACTATTCTCATTATTGATCGCCTAGTTTTAAATGATAATATCTACTATTCAGAATCAAAAAAATTATCAAAAGTATCTTATATAAGTATTGCAAACCATTGAAGGAGATGTCTTGTATTAACAGTTTTTTATGAAAAGGATAAAAAAATGTTCACATTGACAAAACAAACAAAAACAATGTAAGTAGTTGTCCAGCGTACCAAATCAGTTTCAAATTGGTTTAATAATGACAAATTAATTGTTAACGAAAGAAAAACTGTTTCAATGCATTTTTGCATTTCAAATCGGCAATCGCATGTTCCATTGAAAATGAACAATATGCAATTAGCTGAAGTCGAGGTAACAAAATTTCTAGATCTCTCAATTCAATCAAACCTCAAATGGAATGTACATATAACACAATTAAACACTTAATTAAGTTCATTGTGTTACACATTCAGAATTCTTTCAAATTCTGTCAGCCTTCATGCAGCTTGTTGCATTTATTTTGCAAATGTACATTCCCGTCTGAGATATGGCATAATATTCTGGGGAAGCTCATCCTACAGTACTCAGACCTTTAGATTGCAAAAGAAAATTATTCGAATAATGAAAAAATGCCTTCCACGTGATCCTTGCAAGCCTCTTTTCATTGAGCTTGTAATCTTACCATTGCCTTGCCTATTCATTTACGAATCAGTAATATTTGTCAAAAATGACCTACTTAACAGAGGGAACATATTTTCATGCAATATTGATCTTTATAATTACAACGCACATTGTAGAAATCACATTCATCAAGTGTCAGTATCAACAGCTCAGTACAAGAAATCCACATACAATACATGTACGTTATTTTACAACGCATTGCCAGATGATATTAAACAAGTAAAGTCGGTACACAAATTTAAGCTAAAAGTAAAATCTTTTCTGCTGCATAACTGTTTCTACATAATTAGAGACTATACTGATTGTCAAAAAGAAAAATAATGTTTATTTTAACAAAACAATGGTATGTAATGAATTAGTTTACATTTGTATTGTATACATTAAAAAAAAAAAAGATTTTGTACGCCTGTATAAAAGTAATGTACTTCAGCTTCCGGGCAATCCAGCCCTGAGGAAGACCACGATAAGATGGTCGAAACATCGGCAACACAGCCTTCGATGCGGTGTCATCCGGACAGCCAAGATCATCTAAAAGAAAGGGTTCCACAGAAAAAGAGAAACTTTCCAGTGTTTTTATAGATTCCCTTTATTTTTTCTCAATTTTTTTCTGAATTTTCAAGTACCCACTCACAACACTTTTTCAACCATTAGAGCTATATATTATATATATATTTTTAAATATATTTAATGATCCCATAAAAATAAACATAAAGTGTTTATGGTTGAAATGTGTCTACTTATACCAACACATACCATTTTTGTATCTCTTAATGTCACATGATATCTGTAAGTATCTCATTAAAGCTAGCCAATCAAAGTGTATTAGAATTATACAATTCAATAACAGAGTCGATATGGTTTGGCACAAAAATTATGAGTTTCTATAAACAAGTAACATAAGCTTGCACCTGAAATCTAACGCTGCATGCCATATGGTCTAGCAAGAACAAGTATTTATTTGGTATAATGCTTTTTAGTCATAAAATGCAAGTCTTGCATTTTTCATTATTATTATTAATTATTACAATTTGCTCAAAAAACATTAAGGCACTTTGACCACCAAATTATCTTACACATTTGTTACAATTTACATTTTTATAAATATTAATTGTTCTAAATAAAAACTTGGGATATACAAAAGCAATAGTCTAAATTAACAAAGTAGTGCAGAATAATTATTAGGTCAAGACTAGATATTTGCATACAAAATCTGATACGAAGTCTATGTACCAGTAATGAAACAATGTTTAATTACAAAATGCCACACCTAAAACTGAGCGTTTCTACTCAAGGCACTTTAGCTCCAACTGGCCAGGAATGAATAAAAATTAAAAAATTTAAATTAAGGGAAAAAGTAGACACAGGACATTTTATTGCAAGGTGAACACAATTCACACCTATTTTTTTAGTTATAAGTTAACATGGAAATCAAAAGAAATACACAAAATACAATATTTACCGCTAATTTTTGGTTTCAGGAGATTTCTCTTCAGTGTTTTGGCACATAAACCACAGTCTTGTCATTATTTTAAAATTTCATAATGTTAAGAAATAAAACAAAACTTTCCTGAATAATGTGATTTCCAAATTGCATCATTATAAAATTGTTGCCAATCATCTGAGTGTTTTGTATGTAACTTCAGAGAAGGGAGAAATGTCTTTCTTCAATGCTATGAAGACAATAGCAATTAAACCCTCTCTCATATTAAACATTTTAATGAGTTATTCCTTAACAGAAAACATTAGTACAAGATGGATGATACTGATTGGAAAAAATTACTACATATTCTGAGAAAAACACACTATAAATAGAACAATAGCCATCAGTCAACTTGTTACACAAATTTTGCAAAATGTGTAACATATTTCTCTCATCATCCACTCACTACCATGACAGGTCCAGTAACAAATACTTTTTATGCATTTTATTAATAGGACAATAAAAAAATGAAATTGTTACTGTATGAGATATTTAACATTCAAACAAAACAGTCTGCCATACAGAAACCTGTCTTGCAAAATAAAATAAAATAAACAACAGATGAAGACATCTACATTACAGCACTGAAAAATACCACTTCTTTCAAGAGGTAAAAATATGCAAGAAACACAGATTGAAAATAATGTTACTGTTCAATTGTTTAAACAGTAGTTATTTTCATTTATATTATTTTCAAAATAAACCTCATTAGATTTGTATTTTATATGAAATAAAATACATATCAAATGAGTATTGTACTAAGACAATGTTATTTACCTAATGTCAAGATAAAATACATCAGTTTTCATGTTCTAAGATCATTGGTTGGTAGTGTAATACATGACAGCTGACGCAGGCAACTGCCATTTAGAAGCATGCAATTCAATCAACTGCAATAATGTCTTCTTGACAGCGGGTGTTGAGCCTGTGGTGAGGAACGCATCTCGAATGCTGCTTAGAAGTTGCTGTAGTTTCCCAGGCAGCTCCTGCTCTAAGTCACGTCCCACTGAAGTGAGGACAAAGAAGAGACTGTCCGTCTGCACAAGATAAGAATATGTTAATTGATAATAAACTACACAAATGGGTAAATGTTTGGTCACTTCATTTACACAACCAGTAAGAAACATGTTCATAAAATTAAGTGTTTTTAATCCCCTCCTCCTTTTGTAAATATTTATAACACTTACAATACTTCCCACTGATGAACGTTCCATTTCATCCCTCACCCTCTTCTGAATTGCATGAAATTAACTAACAAAAAAACGGATAAAATTTTATTTACAAGTTAATACCATTTTTCAAAATTTAGATACCTTTCAATTTAAAACTGATACTACTTTAATATTATTTCATATTTATGGAATAATATAAAAATTAATATTCATCAAACTAATATAAATGTTTGATTAAACATGCCTCTCTCTAGTGAGGGTCATAAACTGGTGTTGAAGTCTGCTTATGCCTTAAGCCACACCTGGTTCTTGAATTAAAATTTGGAAAGAAAGAAAAGGAAAAAAAAGAAAGCAGAAAAATCAACAATATATCATGTATTTTGTTGTATACAATATTCTAATTGTGATTTTGATTCTCATTTTTCCAAGATAAACATTTATTATAAATAAATGTCTTTCTCTTCTTTGAGTACGAATTTCAAAGGCACAATTAAATACAGATCATGATACGTTAAAAAAAATTTGTGCTTTTCTATCTTCACTGAAAGGAGGAGGAAGCAAAAATAATATAATTACTGAAAAATTGTAATGAAACATAATTACTTACTTCTCCCTGAGTGCTTGGAGGTTTGAGGCAATCTTGACAACATTTATACAGCAATGTTAAAAGAACTAAGCCTGGTGGTACTCCTTCATACTGTGTTTTCAGTTGTAACTGACGCCTCTTTAACTGAAACAAGAAACAAATGTAATACACAAAAGGAATACATGTGCTGAAGAGACACAACCACTATTTCTTACCTCACAATACATTTCATTAAGAAACTGCATAAAAGCACAATAACGTAGATTTGATCCATTTGGAGTAGAACGTAGAACACGTTCTCTTTCATGATACCATTGTTGACAAGTGTTCAGAAGAGATTCCAAAAATGTTTCCTTCTTCTCTTTCTGTAACAGTCACAAGAAACGGATCTTTGAATCAACACTTTATGAGTTCTTTGCAAAAAAAACAAACAAACAACAAATCATTAACTCACCTCAATAATAGTAATACAAAGTTTTGCAGCAGGAAGTGCATACGACACACTTCCTACTACACGATCCATTATTTGACGGACAAGTTCCATCAACATGCGAGCAGACACCTTGTTAGGATCTGTGAAAAGTAGAAATGGAAGTTCTGCTCTGCATTACATCTCATCAGCAGTACATGATTAATCCATAAACATTAGGGTGTGGCCCTAGATCTACGGGGCCCTCACAAAAAAAATGAGTAAAGAAAATTAAGATACTACAAACTTTCAAACAGCATTACACCTTCAAACTTTGAAAGCGTTAAAAAATAGCTAAAACATAATCAATGTTTTCTTATTGCAGATTTGAAAGGATCTAACTAAAAAAATTATTTTAATATGTAATTGACTTAATAAATTCTAACAATTGTATTCCAAATTAGTAGAAAGAAGAGAGTTGTTAAGAAATTCTAAAATTGCTCCATGTGACCAATGTTTTGTACTCCTTTCCTCACTGTCATTTTCAAGTGTTCTCAAACCAACTTTGCTCTCTAACTTTACCATGTTCATTATGTTCTTAAATTATTATTGTCATCATTATCATGTAGCCTATTGCAGATTAGGTTTAAGGCATGTTCCTGGTCAGCAAAATTGAAAGGGATGGTTTTAATCTTTCAGGTGCTTAATCCATTTATTCTTGGCCCTTCTATATCAATCTGCCCTAGTGATTTGTGTTTTAGAGCAGCCTTTGGAAATCTTCCTTTTTCATTCTTTTAATATCTGCAGGTGCGGATATATGGGGGAGGAAATGAGGGATATTTCACCCCTAAAATTTTTCAGTAACTATTAATTTTAACTTGTCATGAAACTTTCCAGCAAAAATATTTTTGGATAATCATTGATATGAATAAAATCATATTGCAGCATGAACTGAGTGTAGCTTATGACATTGTACAATATCTGTAATGACACATTTGACCAAAACATTTTTAATTTCCCCTCCCAAAATGTGTCTCTGGATCCACCTCTGATACTTGTGAGCCATTTCTTCTGATTTTTTTACCTTCCTCTGTTATATTTATTGTCTTAAATCTTTGTTGATCGAATCTAGAAGCCAAGAACATATCTAAGGAACTTCATTTGAGCTGCTTCCAGGCTTTGGATATACTTTTTGTTTCAGTGTGAAGGATTTCTGAGTCATATAACCTAATAGGTTGTAACATTGAGGATTCTTATTCATTATCAACAAATTTATAAAAGCTTACAATATTTTGAAATAATTTCATACTTGTAGAGGAAAGTATTTAAAGATACATATTACTTTCTTTGAATTAAAAAGAATTTAATTATCATTAATAATTGTAATTTTTGGTCCGTGATTTCCATCTTAAAGGATATTTTTGTTCATTTTCCCTCATCTGCTTCTTGGAAATTAATATAGATTTTCTCTCACCTCCAAATGTCATATTTGATTGTTATTGATTTTAATGCAAATAAATAAATGAACAAAATTAGACCAATATTCTGCCAAAATCAACTCTACCTGACATTTCCACAACTAAGAATCATCTATAACCGGAGAGAAAGGGAGATATCTTGCTTTATAACCTACTTATATCTTGTATGTCAAATAATCATTTATAAAAGAATACCTTATATTAAGGGAATTACGAAGTACAAAGTGAGGCATGTGAAAATCTTACCATCAACTGCTCTGTGGATGCAGGTCTGGACTTCCAGAGAGAAAGTTCCCAGATCTGGTGCTTCCTTTGCAATGCCAAAGGAAGTTGAATTTTTAGCTGCCAGCATGTCAGCTGCACCAAGACTCTTGGAGCGTTTCAGTCCAAGAGGCAACATCATTGATTGCGGGCGGAAGGATTTTTGGTTGATACTGTTAGAAACATCATTTATATCAGAGTTAATGATTCTGTTGCCTTCTGCAAGAACAGATTTCATCTCTGAAACACTACAGGACTTCATTGGTATTTTGTTTCCAAAATCCTGAGAGGAATTTTAGGAGGAGACTCAGTTTCTGGAACATCACTGTGCTTAGTTGTGTCCAGTTGGAAATGAACTCGTGGACCCTGTAAACACAAAAGCAATTAAGGTTTCTTTGTGTAGATAATTGTACAGAACTAATATGGCACATATTAGTTCTGTATTTCTTCCCAAAATAGAGAATTTCTTTTCATTACATGAGAGGCAGAATAACCAAGTGCTACTACAATAAATATAATGTTTTACTACAATAAATAGAATATTTTAAATAATTATATTGTTATTAATATTACTTTCTTATGCTAAAATGTACACAAATTGACTTGAATGAGAGTCAAATCATTATCTATGCCAAGCAATCTTTTGGAAATTAATTGAAATTTTTTAGTCTCCTAAACCTAATGACCATGGTTCTCAAATTCTCAAAAAGCTTCTAAACATACCTGTAAAATATTCCCACTGGATACACTTTGTGACAGTGAATGCATGACATTTCCACTTGATTTTGAATGCTGAATAGAATGCAATATATTACCACTAGATTTTGAAGTTTGCAAATAATGAGAATGACGAATACCATCCTTGTAGGCCATATTATTATTGATATGGTTGTTTAGAGCTGCAGGCACATGACTGCTAGACCTAAAACAGTGACACAAGTCACATCAGACTAGAAAGGATATATTAATGGTATTTAAAATTAGCCAACATCAGTTTCCATATTCATAAAATTGAGAGGGAAAACCATAAGCAATATTTTAAGCACTATTTGCAAGTGAAGTTACATAAAATGCTCTGAAATTACCATAAAATTATTAATGGAAGAAAGGTAATAAATTTGTTATGAATAGGGAAAGGATTAAAAAATCTTGAAAAATGCTATTAAAAATATGCATTAATGACCTAAAAAGTCTTGCACTTTAATATGCAAATAAAATAAACAATATTTCATTTCCTGTATGAACCTTCCTTGACAAAATTTCGGAGAAGCATACTTGGAATGAAAAGATATATATTTGTGCAAACATAATATAATCTACTTTACTTCGTTTGAGAAAAAAAAGTATCACGCAGGGACCTAGTAAGTCTTGTTGCATTTCTTCTGCCTGGTTTAAAAAATGTGATATCAAGAACCTACATTTACACCAGTAATTTTTCTTTCTTCGAACAGGCCGCTGGCATGCTGAGCATGCACTTCATCAGGGGGGATCAGCATTACGCTAGATTCTATTTTTATCCCCCAGGGTTGTTAGCCCTCAGGGGTATGTAAGATGAGATGACGATTATAGTGTGGGATGAATGATGGAGGAATGATGGAATGGAGGAATGATGAATGATGGAATGTGGGAGGATGCGCAGATAAATTTCTTTCCCCACACGTCATATACAGTTTTTACTGTTTTTTGACTAAATAAATAATAAATAAATGAAAGGAGGGCACACACAGGGGACCCATGCCCGAGACGGGACAATCCCGACTGATCTCCCGACAAGTGTGATAGTGTAGTCCATGTTAGTGTGTGTGCGTGTATGTAAGGGGTGAGGATAGGCCAAGAAAGAAAGGTTGCGCGCGATCCGTGGCCCGTTTTTTAGGGTACTGCTCCTGCATTCGCCTAGTGTTGACCAGAGAAACCACTGAAAATCCCCTGCTCTCTGAGCAGCTGGCCACTAGAATTCTCCTCCTATCAGCGATCTAGCTGATAACCTAGTGTCGAAAATCCTGCCACTGAAGTAACTCGATCTCCCGAACCTCCCAGTCAGAGGCACTGCAGTGACATCAGTTGATCCCCCTTCGCGTTTGCGACAACACCATATACGAGGCACGAACGAAATTACAGTTTTCGGACGCATAAAATACACCAAAGTGAAATTTATTTTCTCATTATTTTAAAAAGAATCCCATTTCATTTTAAAAATAGAAAACTAGCAATTATTTTTATATTACTTGGAGCAATGAAGGAGATTGGAGCAATGAAGACAAGCTACGCCAAGCCACAGCAAGCCTCCTGCTATTCCCATATGTTAATATCATGATTTTGGTCGAAGTGTGCCTCAACTTATTATTCCAAGCTCTTCTTTTAATATGAACAAGACATATACATATAGTGACAAGATATGCCACACTTTCGTCAAAATCAAGATGTTAATATTTACGAATTGCTTAGGTTTTCTGCGGCTGGCATGATTTGTCTTATTCATGCCCCTCCCTTGCCGTTCGCATTTTAATACAACGTATTTTTAAAAGTGCAGACGGCGACATGAAGGGATAAGAAGCAAGACACACCCCTAGTCACGCCTTATCTACTGAGGGGCTACACCAGTGTTGTCAAGGTCGATGCCACCAGCGGAAGTCCGTGGCACTTGTGACACGACGAAATCGCCCCTCCACGCAGTTTATTACCCCGCCACCAAAGACAACGCCATCCCTATTGTAAAACGGGGGAGTTACTAATAGTTACCTTTCCTGACGCTAGTTGCGCAGAGAAGCTCGTGGCATTCTACAGTGCCGCGACGCGTGCCACTGCCACCAGCAGACGTTGACATCACTGGGCTACACCCATCAAAGAGGCAAGTTTCGCTCGGGGTACCTTTTCGCCGCACAAGTGCTCTCGGTCAAAAGGTGGGGAACTGTCAAAGAGGGGAGAAAGCATCTGGAGATTTCTTATAGAAATGTTTCAGTTGCATACAGAATAATTAAATTAACGCTTGTTATAAATTATAAGTTTTAATACGTAAATATCCGAATTACATAATGTTGTATAGTTATTGTCTTATTGATATTAATAGGTACAAGAGAAAATATAAAGGGAAACTAAAACATTTACTGAACATCTGAATGAAACATTACTACAGCTCTACAAAAAATACATTTATTATTTCTTATAGATATAAGAAATATACATTTCTTATGGATGTTGAAGGGTACGAAATGTTGAAGCGCAGATCGGAAGAGGTGACTTAGGGCACCAACTGATGTCACTGCAGTGTTTCTGTCTGGGAAGTCCTAGGGTTCGAACTCCCACGGTGGGAAGGTTTCCGACACTAGCTAGACTGCTAGGTCGAGTTCAGCCGCTGTCTGGAGGAGAATTCTAGCGGCCGGCTGCTCTGATCGGTAGTTTTCTGTGGTGGATCAGTAGTACCGATCAACACCAGGCGATTGTCGAAGCAGTACCCTAACAAACGGGCCATGGACCGCGCACAATCTTTCCTTCCTCTTCCTAGTCCTATCCTTACCCCTTACTTACAAACACTTAAACTCGCATGCCCTACGCTACCACACATGTCGGGAGCTTAGAGCGTGTTCTGGTTGGGGCGGTGCGCCGCTGGTGAGAGATACCTGGTTGGGAAAAAACTAGTAGCCGACAGGTAGGTCTGCGCTGCGGATCTCCAACCAGCGAAGGAAGATCACCACCTCCTCCCGAGCAAAACCACGCATTACACTTACGGGACTAATGACCTTAGCAGTTGACGCGCGCGGAATCACTAATCAATCAATGAATCGAAGCAAAGTCACCGTTAAAGACGACTCTCTTTACGCGAATGAGGGAGAAAATCAGCTTTCTGAGTTACGTTCTTTGAGAGGAACATCTGCGTTTCTCGGGAAATAATGGGAACAGTTTCGCAACACGTCCTGAGGTAAGCTCCACCCTCGGCAGTTCTTTAAAAGTTGTTCAGCTAGAGGTCTAAGGGAATGCCTCATTTGGTTTGCACATGGCCTCGGAGTCAGACTCCAGCTTGTCTTACACCACCAACAGAAAAAGGACGAAAAGTAAGTGAGCCCATGGTGTTTAGCATGCTGGATAAACCCTATAAAGTGCACTTACCTTGACATGCTGATATCTCCTGACTTCATAGTGAATTCCTTGGCGTGAACGTTCAGTCGTGCACTAATGGGCGACACACCATTCGTAACTATATCAGTCCTGACATCTGTCAAAATAAATTAATTTTAACGTTATCACATGGTTTTACCCACTTGCAGGACGACAAGTTAGGTAACCAAAATTACTTTCATGAATAATATTATCAAGCACATGAAAACAATGAAGCACATGTCGTTTGGCAAATTGAATTATTGATGTAGCATTATCTGACAATTTCCGTGTCTTATTGCTTGTGTAGCGTCAGAGTCGGGGCAAAAATCAGAGTGAGTCTCCAGAATCTTCTGAACATGACTCCACAAATAACCTCATATTCAAATAATTCCAATTTTGTTTTAAATTTTAAGATTTTATTTTATATTCATTTATATTTCTTGCAGACCTCCTATTTTTTCAGATATTTGGATAAAACGAATTGTACTTCTTATAGGTCGCGTTTTATTGAATAATCTGAAGTGAATAGACATTTTCTACTCTATGTTTAATCAAACCCTAAAATTGTTAAATCGAATCCACGGAACTGTGATTTTACTAGACGAGCTCTTACAAAATACATATTATTTTTTTTATGGAACTACTTATTAAAATTCAATACCCCAAGACAAATGACGTAATTATTAAAATTCGGAGTGTTACCATTTTTTGTAAATAAAATAAATACGTACTTGGAGGACGGTATATCTCCATAGTCGGCTTTCCCCTGTTACTCGGCATTGCGGCTGCTTTTCGTCTCGACTCTCTGGGCTGAAACAAAAGAAAATTTTCTTCAATAAATAATTTAACATAATATTGAAAATATAACTCTATTACTTTTATTTTACTTGTTGGAAGGAATCAATTTTTGAAGAAGTAATGTACGTAGAATAAACACAAGTAGGAACGACAGTCTATTCTTAAAAAATATTCAGTATTTTAGAATTACTCGCATAAATGTAAACCACTGTATTATGTACTATTGTTTTGTTAAAATATGTATATTGTTTTGTTATTTTTCTTTTTGATGATCAGTATAGTCTCTAGTTGTATAGAAACAGTTATGCAGCGGAAAAGATTTTACTTCTAATTTAAATTTGTGAACCGATTTTAATTGTTTAATGTCATCTGGCAATGCGTTGTAAAGTAACGCGTTGTAAAGCTACAAGAATGTCTTAGAAAGCTCAAGAAGGTCCCATTTTACAGAAATCGGCTTAAGAAACGTGGCTCGGGCTCAACCTGTCCCCTCCCCTCACATGTTTCCTGCATGTTTCCACACGTTCTCCGCATGTCTCCCGACATGTATGTTGACATATGTGTGAAATGTCAACATGTATGCTAACATATATATATATATATATATATATATATATATATATATATATATAAACATGTCAACATGTTTAAATAGTAAAGTATAGAAGTCAGAACAGATTGTCCAGACAGTCCAGACAGACTGTCTTGTCTGGACTCAGGACCACAGCCGCCTCTAATAGCACTGAAGATGGCCGCAATGCGGCCGAAAAAGCTTTATGCCACAATAAACAGTTACGATGGAGAGCCAACATCTAATATTGATTTCGATGATAGAAGCATCGTAAATACCACACCATTTCCTACCATAGATGAAAATGTAACTTGATGGTGTTAATTTAATGAGGGTCCGGTTGCGATGTAATAATTTTGAAGAAACGTTTATATTATCAACTAGCGGAACCCGGCAGACATTGTTCTGCCCTCTATCTCCCTCACTCTCCATCTGCCCGTCTCTCTCTATCTATCTCTCTGTCTCTCTCCTCGTCTCTCCCTCTCTCTCCGTCTTCCCCCTCTCTCTTCCCATTTTATCCACTCTCTCCGTCTCTCCCTTTCCGTCTCTCCCTCTTTTACCTTCTCTCTCCTCTCTCCCTCTCTCCGTCTCTCCCTCTCTACCTCTTTTCCCCTCTCCTCTCCCTCTCTTCCTCTCTCCGTCTCTCCCTCTCTCTCCTTCTCTCCCTCTCTCTTAATCACATTTAGTTGCAAATTCTGCACGTCTCTGTGCAGGTGGGGTACCAGCGCCGGACCAGCAAAAATTCAATAGAATATTCAAGAAGATCTCATCCTGTAGATTACGATGTGAAAAACATTTCTTTCAGGCCTGTCTCAAAATTTTAGTTTTTAATGCCCTAGAACGCTGCGTTTAGGAGTTACTGCGTTTTTGAGTTACATAGATTACCGAGTCTAGCGGGTTGCATTCGCACGAATATTCAGGTTCTTATTCTTCAGCGCCATGTAGCGCCCTTTTTTCGATATCTTATTAGTTATTCTGCTACTCGGGGCGGAGATAAATTCAACAAAACAGAGATAATTAAAACTGATCCAGCCGTTCTTAAGTTATAAATGGTGTAACCAACACAATTGTGTTATTTACTATTTATAAGATGTTCTTTCAAGACATACTTTTGGAAGTAATTTCGGATGACCAATTGTCACTTATTCTCATTTACTTTTAAGTACAGTTAGTTGTTTTCTCAAATTCTTCGAAGCCAAATTGTCTGCATCAAACGAACGATTGTTTTGCTCAGCCTACTTCAAGACATACTTTAACACGTACAATTTTTTGAATCACTAACCATTAGGATTAGTGATTTGAATCACTAACCTTTATGAACGTGTGGAATGTGCACATTCCACACGTTCCAATTATCGATTTCTTTTACTTTTCTTTTCAAATTTTTCTTCGTGTCCTGTTTTCCTCTTCTCTCAATCCGGGCGTGCTCCTTGCCGTTTGCCACTCGCATCCGTCTGAGTCGTGCGGATATTTCAATGCTCGGAGGACATAGTCTCTCGGCTGACATTTTTTCATTTAATTTAAAATCTCTTCTTTAAAAACAATGAGTATATGTGCTAAAAGTACAGTCATAATCGATAATTTGGCCACTCAATTTGATCAACATTTTCATTGTTGACAAATGTTCTGTTTACATCTGGGGCCCGTTTTACAAAGATCACAAATTACACGTTACAAGTTACTAGTTACAAAAGTTCTGTTTCACAGAGATTTTACAACACTTGTGGATACTAGTGAATGCCCACAAGTGAATTACCCTCAATGTAATTCTATTCCCTGCTCCGTTGAGAAAATGCTGAGATGGTCCCTTGTTTTGCTTCTGGACAGTAAATGTAACTTAACTCTGCCCTCAAGAAGATGTGCACAAATGTACTCCCTCCACATCATATCTGACTCATCATACACAATTGTAATTGTATGTGACTCAATGAAATATTATTATTTCAAATAAAATGCGCATTTTCGCGTTCCTTGGAACTGAGTCGACTGTCTGCCTTGTTTTCGTGTCCGTCTCGTCGTCTTTGTCTTTTGGTTTTGCGTGCGTATGTTTTGTTGTCTATGGCGTTGTTTGTTTTAGACTTTATTTTACCTTTCCAATTCTATTTCCTTTTGATTTCCGCCCTTTCTTTTTCCTTCGATTTCAAACTTCTCTTAGTAGATAATACATTTTCTTCATTCATTTTAAAATTACTCCATTTTCCGGCGATTCCTCTTGAACTTGCCTTCTACTTACTTCTTGTATATTATTCTTACTTCTCTATTTTATTTTTACATTTCTTCGTAATGGCATCCAGAAGCAACAATTGTATGTACGTTTTGGAGAAAATTCGAGAGCATAAGGTCCTTAATATTAATTGATATTCACTATCTTTAATAGGATAAAACGGCTATTTCCTAATTCTAACTACCTATGAACGCACAAATATAAAAATATAGTCACTTGTAATCATAAATCGTTCAACCCTACACGTATCTGTAGGCTTGTAACAAATTACAGCTCATTTACAATTGTAGTAGACTACTAGTAAGTTGTGAGAAAGAGAAACACTTATTTCTTGTAGAATTTCACTTGTCAACTACTGGGCATTCACTTGTAACTTGTGATCTTGCAACATCCGTGAAACGGGCCCCAAGCATTTGAAAATGCGCCCGCAAGAACCACCTGCCCGCTTGGGAAGCCCTGCGCGCTTGCGAGTGCGGCCACTTCCCCTGACTCCGCTCTTATTTTCCCTCCAAATCCATAAGGGGGTGAACACGCGCTAGCTGTAGCAGAGAAGACAAGCCCAAAGAACGTTCCATATACTCGTATTATGAAGAATTTTGCGTCAGGCAAAAATATGTTTGCCGAATGGTTTCAATCGAGAGTTGAATTATGTTCATAAATATATAATTACTTTTTACTTTATACTATTTATGTTTATTTTCTTTTCAAATTTAGCTTTGGGTAATCATTCTGGTGAAGGTACAGGAATATGTTTGAATGGAAAACAATTTGCCTGTATTTGTTTTGAGTAAAGTTTTGTTTACTTACGTTATTTTTATATAGCAATAATGTGAAATTATTTAACAAATCTCTAAGATATCTGCCACATCCAGTAAAACTTCCTCTTAAAATTATTACATCACCCTTACGTGCGGATATCTCTTTTAACATTATTCCTCACCCGAATGTAGAAATTTAATGCACTTGTACCAACTTCTCTTATCACTATTGCACTCTTAAGTGAATGAAATTACGAAATCAAGATACTTTCAAATAAAAATGTTTAATTTTAATCTCAATTAATAAATTCAAATATTATTGATGTACGAGTATTTCTTTTTATAAATCATTTATTTCTCTTAGTAGGGGAAACGGGAATTATCATATCAAAATTTGGGGCAATAACTACCAAATAATTCTCCAAAAAACTACCAGAATCGAGTATCCAGCGAAGAGAAATTTGTACAACCTTTACTTTTAAAATTTTGCGGCAGTTGCTCTGGAAGCAGCGCCCGCGAACTCTAGTAAGCCAATTACCTTTCCCGCGACCTTGAAGTTAATAATTTACACAAAAACCAAAGTTAGGTGTAACGTGTCGATGGAGATACCACAGTGTTCTGGAAATAATAAGTACTAGATACTGGAGTATACATTCACTTTCTGTTGATTGATACCTAATACTACACTTCTTTATTAGTTCCCTAACTTTGGAGACTTGACGGCCTTCAAGCAGAGTTTTATTTGACACGCACCACGGTGCTTTTACTATTCTGCGCAATGATTTGCTCCGGAACCATTGCAGAAGTTCGAAGTTTGATGTTTTCGCTGTATCCTATATTTGTATGACGTACGTCCAAACAGGATGTTTACCTTATCTCGTAAATTATAAGTTAAGTTGCCATCTTCTGACCAATAACCAAGTCAACTTGTTCATTTTCAAATGTGCTTCCTTTCTTTTCTTAAGAATAGATCCTGGCTGAGAACCTTTAAGAATTGGTCCTGCCACGGGACCTTCGGCTGGGCGACAGACGAAGCTGGGGTGGCTGTCTTGCGGTGGAAGCCCATAAGGTCGTTTCGTGATACGTAGACGTTACACAGCAAGTAATGGACAAAGTTTGTAAAGAGGTGCGATAAACGAGGTTTACAACCAACCGAGCCAGTTATTTGTTTTATCGGCCGGAAGTTATTCAATACTTTTCTAAATACCAACTTCTAACAAGAAAGAAACAGTGCTACCACAGTACAAGCTTTCTTGCATAATTTGTAATTTTTGCAATTTTCGAAAACAAAGAGAGTTTAAAGAAATTGAACCCCGCGCCATTTTTATAAGCGTACTTTGATCTCTTCGAGAAAAAATGAAAGAAAGAATTTGGAAGTTTCCGAGTACAATTTTTACTTTCCCGTATACGTATGTATATACGGAGTATACAAGTAGTATAGGGAACGTTTTAAACTTTCCCATATACGTACGTATATACGGAGTACGGAGTTTACGGAGTATATACGTAATACAGGGAAAGTTATGTAATGCTGCGCGAAAAAACGGCGGATTTTCGGCAGAAAAAAATTCATTGCCAGGCCCTGATAACAAAAAAAGTGGATAAATCAATTGCTAAATTAAGAACAAAAGTCCCCTAACACGTGGTGCAGCCAGAAACTCTGTTTTGTGGATCCTTGATACCGAAAAACCAATTGAAAGCAAAACGTCTGTCCGTCCGTCTGTGAACAACGTTAGCGACTATACCGTTCAGCCGATTCTCCAAAACTGTTATTCTCCGATCGATCTGACTGATGTCGTGGCCCCTTGAATTTGAAACCGACATTTTAATTTGGGGGGTACTTTACATGAAGCCCCCCAAATTTGGGACATTTTCAAAATTTTCAAAAAAAATGGCACCAACAACTTTGACTAAATTTTGTTTTTGGATAGTCTGAAGATCGTTTAAGAGGTCGCACAGGTCTCATGTTGGTTGAAAATTGAAAAAATCGAAAATTTCTTTCGAAAATTGAAAAAATCAAAATTTTTTCGGTGTCTTCCTACAACTACAATTATGAAGATACATTTTTTCTCAATGAAATGTGTCATAAAAAACAGATTTCAAAAAAGTCACGTTCAATTTTTAAAAAATATGAGTATTTTTTGAGAAAATTTGTGTCATCACAGGCAATTTTATTTTCTTTAACATTTTTTCTTAAAAACCGCACATTTTTTGATTAAATTGGGACCTTAGGTAGCATAAAGAAAGCTTAAGAGAATGGTGCAGGTTTCATGTTCGTTGAAATGCGTGATTTGTGATTTTGCAAAAATTAAAAAAAAAATGTTCGGCCTCTTCCTACACTACAATTGTGAAAATACAATTGCCTTTCTTAATGAAATATGCTCATCAAAAACAGATCTTCAAATAAGAACATGTTGAATTTTTCCAAAATATGCATTTGATGGAGTAATTGGGCGTCAAAATTAGTCTCCCAATGCTTTTCTTTATATTTAGGACGATTAGGCGGATAGGATTCAACGAGATTAATACATCGAACAACCAGTGATTCAGCAGAATGGTACAGACTTTCCCGCATTAGCATTCTATTTCCTTGGGTCTGGGCTAGCTATTCAGAATTGCCACATACTCGTGCCGGCTGCCATCTATCGGCGCCCAAAGTACTTTTTTTTTTTTTTTTACTTTCCAGTATACGCACGTATATACGGAGTATATTCCCTATATGTAGTTTAGGGGAAGTTATGTAATGCTGCGCGTGAAAATGGCGAATTTTTGGCGGAAAAAAATTCACCCTGCCGGGCCCTGAGAACGAAAGGATGGATAAAACCAGTAGCTATATTAAGAAAAATTCCCCTAACACCTGGTGTAGCCAGAATCCCTGTTTTGAGGGTCCTTGATACCGAAAAACCAAGTGAAAACATCTGTGTGACCGTCTATGAACACCACTAGCGCTAAATCACTCGTAGGATTTTTTCCAAATTGAAGAAACTGCTGTCCATCTGGCTGTAGTCGAAGCTTTGAGATTTTGAAAAACATTCATTAATTTTTGGGGGTACTTTACATGAAGCCCTCCGGACATTTTCGAAAAGTTTTCCCAGAAAGTTTGTACAAACTTTACTTTTAAATCTCGCGCCAGTTGGTCTGGACGCAGTGCTCGCGAACTCTCAGTAAGCGAGTTACCTTTCCCGCTACCGTGCCATACCTGTGTTAGAACAAGTAATTTTCTATATAATTATAGCAAATAAGTTTCTCCACGATATAAGTCCGGGATCCCACAAGTGTCCCCGGGAGTTTTTCTGAAGAAAAATCACAACTTTCTGCTTCCGCATTCCAATACTTTCCCCTTATTATATGAATACATAGTAAGCGAGAAAGTAAAAACGCCACCTTAACCACAAGACTGCAATCTACAGTCATCTTGGAGAGGAAAGGTTACGATAACTTCATCCATTAATAAGTCGCAGCAGTCCCGTATTTAAAATACCACAGAATTCTTTACAAGATCAAATCAAATGGTATAACCATTGACCGTCCGGTGATTGCTTCTTTATCTGTCGTATGGTCTCCAAAGTGTATAATATGCTACTACCATTTTAATTGTATTAAGCTTGATCTTTCTTATATTCAATAGTTTTCGACGATCCAAAGGGGAACGGCATGGTAGGTTCACTTTCAGTTTAAGAACTTATCGTAATTTTCTTTACGCTTCACTGCCGTCATTTACTGCATTACTATTATAGGAACCGATAACTACGAAAAGGATAATTACATATTAAAAGATTGCATTCAGTTTTGTTTATAAAATATACTTATTTTTTCATAAAATTTAGCAGACAATATGACAATATACGGCACTCCGTACGTCATATTTTGTCAAATTTTATGTTTCAGTTTTATAGAGACATACTAAAGTTTGGTCTCCCGACATACGTTGCAGTGTAGTGCAGTAGGAGTGTTTAATGTGTGTGCACAGTACAAGGAAGAGTATGATAATATCACACGCGGTTCGTTTGTTAAGTACTGTTAAGATATTCGCCTGGTGTTGATCAGAGAAACCATGGAAAACCACCGATCAGAGCAGTCAGTCGCAAAACTTCTACTCCAAACAGAGGCTGTATCCGACCCAGCTAAGTAGCTCCTGCCACCGTGGGGATTCGAAACCTAGGATCTCCCGATCAGATGCACTGAAATGACAGATGCTCTGAGCCACCTCAGTCGGTACGGCCGCTCAACAATTAACATACAGAGGCAAAATGCTCAGCAAGTTAAAGTTGAAAGAACATGATAAACGAATTACGCTAGTGGGAGAAAAGTGATAAGTATTGTGATGAATGAGCATAAAAAGGAAGCTAATTGAGACATGAAGGGAAACGGGACGAGGGTGTTAACGGATCGCACGCTATTACAGTCCTCCAATGTGATTGATATCCAAGGTTGCCAATTGCCGTTGCCGACAGATTGTAAAAAGATCTGCAATAAACAATGCACGAATCAAAGCGACGTCAACTGCTGCCTTCATTAGGATGTTAGGTTAAAATGAATTCGTCTTATGCTTGACGGCAGAATTTACTCTCTTTCAGAGAGTTGCCCCTTGTTGAATCATAAGGTCACATTTCAGAGACTTTGATGAGATGTAAAACCTTCTGGAAGTTGATATCAGAAGACAATATATCAGATATTCAGAGTGTTATGGCTGAAAGAGTTAGACCTTCGAGTTAGACACTGACACTGATTCGAAATAAATTACCTTCCAAATAAAAAAAAAGAATTGGCTACAGACGCAGTGACCATAGTGACTCATACAAAAATTGACAGTGGATCGTTGACAGATGAAATTTCTGGATTGTAAGGAGATAGTAACCTGCACGATCAGAGAAAGTATGAAAAAGCGGAATAATACAGAGATGAAGGAAAGTCTATAAAAAATATTGTAGTACATTGTGGGATGTGAAATGCGAGAAACGGCGTCAGTTGCAGAAACTCTAAAAGATTAAAATAAAAGTCCGTCTCATTCACCAGTCGCCAAACACCTGCCTCAACATGGCCCCGAGCACGAGCCGCCGAGAGTCCTATCCCAACACGCCGGCGCTCCAGCGCTCGCGAGTCCCCGCGCGAAGGCCGCCCGGGGCGGGGAGGGGCGGGGACGCGGGGAGGGGAGGGGGCGAGGCCGGCGCTCGCGCGGGGCTTCGGGTGCGGGGGCGGCCGCGGGCGCGCGCTCGCCGGCGCGGGGGCCATGCAGTGCGCCGCGGCCAGCGCCAGCCACCGTCTGTCCGTCCCGGCCGTCGCCTTCGCCATGCCGCTGTGGGACCGCTCCTCCGCGATGGCGATGCTGCTGGGGCTCCTCGTTGCCGCCCTGGGCACCGCCGTCGTCGCCCATCCGTGAGTACCCGACCGCTTCTCAGCGCGCTGACCCGCCGCTTCGGTTGGTTAATTCATAATGACGGGCGCGTCAACCTCTGAGGCCATTAGTCCCGTTAATATAGTGCATGTTTTTATCGTGAGAAGTGGCGGTGATTTTCCATCGCAGGCTGGCAAGATCCGTCCCTGACCTACGTCGGCTTGAGGGATTTTTCTCAACCAGATATCTCCCACCAGCGTTTCACCGTCCTAGCCGGGACAAGCTCTAAGCTTCCGACAAGTCTGGTAGTGCAGTGCTTGTGAGTGAAAGTGTGTGCAATTAAGGGGGAGGAAAGGACAAGGAATAGGAAGGAAAGATCGCGCAAGGTCCGTGGCCCGTTTGTTAGGATTCTGCTCGCCAAAGAAACTGCGCAAAACTACCGATCACAGCAGCCAGCCGCTAAAATTCTCCCCAAGTCAGCGACTGAACTCGGCCTAGCTGACAAGCTAGTGTCGAATATCCTGTCAACGTCGGGACTCGAGCCTAGGACTTGCTGGTTGGAGGGACTGCAGTGTCATCAGTTGTCATCATCTCTGAGCCACCTCTCCCGGTGCACCGCTTCGGGTCGATCCGTGGTGAGACGGTCAGACTGCTTGTCTTCCACCGTCGGGGCTGGAATTAAAATTTCGATCGCTTCATGTGGAATTTGTGGAGGATGAATTGGAGCCGTGACAGGTTTTCTTAGTCGTCTCGTTTTCCCTGCCTCTCATTATCCCATTGCTTTATCATCAATCGTACATCTTGACAATCACTTTTGCATCAAATCCATCCTTCCAGCCAAACGACCGTACGGAGTCCCATGATAGTGTCCCTCCATTTGAGGCACTGTCCTGAGGGAGGCTCTGTTATCTCGCCTTGCACGCTGCGACTCTTTCATTACTTTTACTGTCGATTCTTTTATTTTCGTTCAATATTGACACTGTGGATACCATAACTGAAGTATATAGTTAAGATACATTAACGATATTAAATAAATCGATTATTTCAATCGTTTTAACGTGGTAAGCCGTAATTTCTTCCCTTGGAAGCTAGTGATTGAAATGCTAATGATATTTCATATGGCTACACTGAAGTATAATTATAGAGAAAATAAATACAGTGTTCCAATAATTAAATGTGAAAATATAACAACGGAATAGGATATACGTGGTACCATGCCTTTTTAAAATATCCTAAAATGCCATTAGATGTTAAAAATGGTTATAATTTTCTTACTTGAAGTTGCAAAGCGAAATCAAAGGATATTGGAAGCATTAATAGTTAAAGTTCGAAGACTTAGTTCTGTTGTTTTCACCAAAGACAATTACCATATCTATTGAAGTGCAACAACATCCCTAAATGTAGTGAAATTTCACCTGAACCATGTGAAGCAATGAACAAGGAATACTTCATACTGAGGTAAGTATTAGGTCAATCTTAATCAATGTTTTTGATTAAATGAACCGTAAACTCAAAACAGGAATCATATCTCTCAGGTTCAAATTAATGTCCATGTACCGTTTAGTTTCGTTTTATTCTTTGAAACTTAATTGACATCTATTGCCATATTCCCCCTCGAAAAGGGCGTCATAAACTCTTGTATGTATCATTCAGAAGAATTAAAAATTAATTAATTACATCATTCATCATTCTTCAGAATGAAGAATCAATGGTATTAAACTGGTTTATGAGTCACTTTCAAAACATCCGTGCCTTCCGCAAGATTGGAACCCATGTAGCACGCCTACCGCCCACTTGTGGGAGTGCAATATTTTAGGCTGAGATATTGATATGAATGCTCTTATACTCGAATGATGCTCTACGTAATTATGTACTCGAATATAGATTTATGTGCTAAGCTAGGGCCGCTTCTAAATCTCTGACCTGAGGATCATATCTGGCCCACATTAGTAAGTCCGTGACTCGCCCTAAAACAATAATTTTAGTGGAAAATCAATCAAAAAGATGAAGAATGAGTAACAAAAGAATTTTTTTATGATGCTGCTGTAATATTTCGTTGCTGCTGTAATATTTAAACATTGGTTTCAGCTAACTTTAATAAGAAAATCGGATAATTTCGAATTTTTGAAAACGATTGAGAAGGGAGCTTTAGTCACTACTTATTATTTGTTGAATTTCCTTCCTTTTTAGTTTTAATTTCCTATTTTTATTTTATTTCCTTTTGTTTTAATCTAATTTGAGGTTATTCATTTTTGTTTTTTATTTATTTTGTTCTGTTTCCTTTTTTGCGAGTTTAGTACAATAGACATGCTCGCTAGGGTCAGGATCAGGGTAAAAATCTCTGACCTTTTATAGAGTCATGTTTTTTCAATTCGTCGCCACTATCCGAAAGAAATTTAGTAAAGTTACAAAAAGAAGGAATGACTGAATGAAGAAGCTCCCGGAAGTCAAACACGCTAAAGTTGTTTAGTAGTTGTAAAGTTCACAGAGAAAGTCAACTGAGTTTATTAAATGCATTTTGATTATTGTCATATCATGTACAGTGATTTTAGCCCATCACTCGCTGTAAGATTATACGTAGCATAAAACACGTGTAATGAAATAGTACTGATAAGTGTTTGGTGAAAGGAAGTATGATCATGTGACAAATGCTTTCAAAAGTATTCCCTACTTCAAGCTAAGTAATAGGCGACAAATTCATTGCTTCTCTTTTCATTTCAAATTGCAACACTCAAAAGAGCATTTTCGCTTAGCAGATCGTTTCAGACCCCTTATATCCACCAGACTAAATGAAACATAAATATCAAAATATTACGGAAATATATAACAATTCATAGGAAATAATTGAAAATATGGAGGACCAAATTGGAAGGTGTATTCAAGAACACGGAGCAATAGCGATTTTACCCGACGAAGCAAGTGTTCGAAACTTATTGGTAGATCATTCAGATGTTTTTTAGGGAATAAACTGAACCCTTTAAAGAGGCAAGTTCAAGTTGTTTCCTCTGCCTCTCATCCTACCATTCGCCGATCACCATTGCAATTGTAGCATCACCTTTTATCAAACCCTTCACATATGCCGAAAACCCTAAGGTATTGAGAAACATGTTACAAATTAATCATTTATTTGCTACGCCACAACCGCAGAGTGAAAACACTTATGCTGTATGTAGTATTCGTACCTTCATCCCTGGCCCACAGCGCTTACCGACACAGCACTATTCAGGTCGGCCCAATCTTATTCCAGGGTGCTACGTTTCGCGAACTCCTTAATGAGGTGTTTCGTCTTTTCGCGCTCTTGTGACCTTCGGGGGAGGGGGAGGGGAAAAGGTCTCAACCTGCGGAGCGCGTGGCCAAGGGGCCCTCGCCTCTGCCTCCGAGCGGCGCGGAATGCCTGCGTTCCCACGCGCCCCCTTCCCTCCACGCCCCTCTGCACGAGACGCCGCAGCCGTGGGCGCCGCCGCGCCGATGCGCTGACTTCCAAGTGACTTCTGCGCTCCTAATTGAGGCGGCGGGGCCACGCCGCCCCTGCCCGCTACACACACACGCAACGCGCTCAGTGGACCGGCGGACTGGCGGGGAGGCCAATCGGCAAGCAGACAATCGAATAGGCAGATTGGCAGATATTTACTATTGTGATTCTCAGTCCACAGCCTTTTCGCCTGTAACTGAAGTGAAAATTGCAGCCTGATTTTGGCTCAGAGTCAGCATTGCTGCTGTCTCTACAGCGACTGATCGGGAGGTCCAAGAGTTCGAGGTTAGGTGGTGGCAGATTTTCGACACTCGCAAAATAGCAGGATCGATATCAGCCGCTGCCTGAAAGATAATTCTAGTATCCGGCAGCTCTGATTGGTGGTTTTTCGTGGTTTCTCGCAGTACCCTAACAAACGGACTACGGACTGCGCACGATCTTTCCTTCTTCTTTCTTGACTTCTCCTTTACGCTTATGTACGCACACTGTCACTTCCATGCACTACACTATCACTCATGTCGGGAGCTTAGAGACTGTCCCCACTGGAGTGACATCTTGAGGGGAAAACCCGCAATACCAGCCCGCAATACCAGCAAACCAACGTGTAGGTCGGGGTCGTATGCCGTTATCTAGCGGAAGAGGAACATCGCTACCTCCTGCGATAAAACATTGACTACACTTAAGAACTACAGCAGTTGACGTGCCCGGAAAAAGTCAATTAATCTGAGATGAATGGCTTTAATCGGTAGGTGAGGTGACAAAATTGAATGATGGAGAAATGGTGCAATGAAAGGAAGGACAAACGGGAGAACTCCAAGAATAAGTACTGCGAATCTTCATTATACACTGTACAGTACACGAGTCGATGCGCTTTGAAACCCGACCCTCAGAGGTGGAAGATGAGCGATCTGACCACCTCGAGAGGCCCACGGTGGTCAGAGAGATGGGCGAAGAGGAGGGTAATCCGACAGTCAGATGGTTTGAAAGGCAGGTAGGTGGCTAGTGAGCGACTCAGGAATAGGCACATGGGGATTCAGGCAGGTGGGCAAACATACCAGTGGTTGGACAGGTGGATAGACGTGCATGTGGCCATACGTACGTTGGACATACGGTAGGTAAACGGACAGATAAATAAAGAGCCAGGTCGTCACACAGGTGAACTTACCGGTAGAAAAAATTACCCAACAACAACAAAGATTCAGTCAGGCTCAGAAACCATCTATGAGCTCGGAGGCACACGCGATGAATAATACCAGAAACAAATGGCTTGGTGACACTGAAAACATCGACACATCTCTTGTTCATGAAATATGTAATCTAACATAGGAAATGTAAACTCGTCAAGCACTTTACAAAACAGGGTAATAGGTTAGTGAGTTTTGAAAGATACTGGTAGGCACCAACCGCATTAATGGACCTGTTATCAAATAGCAGATAGCAAAGGGCGCAAAATAGGGCACAAATGAACTATTTAAAAAATGCAATATAAATATATTTTTTTCTAATTTAGCTTTTCTCGACAACATACAAAATTTGTGAGTTCATTAAGTACATGGGTAAATTCATAAACCATTTATTATTTGTATTTTCAGAAATTCATTTCTTATTCTCCGTTCTCAATGCCCTTTTCACTCTGTTATTTTTGCCCGAATTCCTTTCAAGAGCCTCGCTGGTTTGCGGGGTTTGATGCGGTAATCCACAAAGGCACATCTAAACATTTCTAGGACGAAGTCATGACTCGTCTAGCTATCTAAAAGTAGGGCATTCATGAATGAGGTCACTTCTGTCTGCTCGTTTGCAGATCTTAGACTAAAATGATGAAACAAAGCTTTGCTATAGTTCAGGTAAGGAATATTAGAATATTTACGAATGGATGACATATCACGGGGACAATATTTCAAGAATAAAATTAAGTGGAATCTTATTAAATAACATTATTTAAACGTTTTCTGTTGCTAAAAAACTGACAACATATAGATTATAGACTTTTGATAATGTTTTTTATACATGATCTTGTATATTTTTGGCTTCATTCACTTTAGGCAATCTTACTTTAAAAGTTACTTACTCCTCACTTTTTAGTAAAAAATTAGGAATATCTGTAAAATTATTTCATAAGTAGTGATTGGTATTAGCGCAAATGATTTGAAATGGTAACGAAAATGGTTTGAAAATAATTATCCGATATTGGAATCATTGAGAGATCTTAGGAATTTAACAATTTATAAATGAAGAGAAAGTGAAATGATCGGAACATCTGAAGTTTCTCCGTTAAGTAATTTCATTTGAACATATGAAATTCACGGGCATTGATGGTGGCTTTCACGTTACCATTTCATTTTTTTTTCCGTTTGGCAGTTTTATGTGTCAGTTATCTACACGGTACAATCACACATTTGGCTTAGAGACACTTCTTAGAGGGAGGTTTTAAAGATCGGACGAAATATGTGCTACAGCATTATTAACTTCTCTGGCAGATGGAAGTGCTAAACTGACAGAAATACATTTAAAAACATTATCTCGCAATTGCGTCTGTCGAGTAATTGGGGAAACTGTTGCCGGTTGATGGAGTCTATTCGTCTGCTGTTGTCAAACCGATTCTTCTACTTCTACTTCTTCTTGTTCTAGTGTCATGACTAGGGCCCGGATAATTATGTACTAAAAGTTAGGAAAATATGTACATATATATGTATTATAATGTATAGAAATATGTACTAAAAAGTAAGAAATATGTAACATTTTAATTATTATATTGATTCGTTTTAATAAAATACATATGTTTAAATATTGAACTGCAGACTTAATACACTCGTAAGAAACAAAATTAAAACATAATACTACTCACCATTCTGTCATTTATAATGATCTCCGTATAAACGAGAAACAAATATTTGTTTCAAATACTTAGAAACTAGCTGAATGTGACGTCGCCGACGCTTTAAACTACCTTCGGTTGTTTGACTTGTTTTTTTTTCTTTCTTCGTCTTTCTTCGTCTTCATCTTCTTTGTCTTCAACTCCTTTGTCTTCTTTTTCGTAGACTTTTTCTTCTTCGTCTCCTTCTTCTTTTTCGTAGTCTTTTTCTTCATCGTCTCCTTCTTCTTCTTCTTCTTCTTCTTCGTCGTCGTCTTCTTCTACAACTTTGTCTCCTCCTTTGTCGCCTTCTTCTTCGTCGTCTCCTCCTCCTTCTTCTTCGTAATTAGGTGGCGTTTCTTATTCTAATTAGGTGGCGTTGATTTAGTTCCCGGCATACTCACCAAGATCATAGAGCCAAAACACGAAAAAACACGTTTTTGGAAATTTCTTAGAACTTTATGGCCATATCTGGAAACAAATTATCAGTTCCCCATCAGGAGACAGAGACGCGTCGAATGACTCCTCGTTGTCTCGATTGGTGCACGGGAAGTGGTCTAGCCGTGAGAGACGGAAAGGCTCACCCGCAAGCATGCGCATAAGGAATTTACTCAAATTCTATACAGGGATGACATTTTTCCTATTATCTGTTTGAGGGTCTTGTACCGACTAAGTTTTCCACATCGCGTGAAGTTACTGGTGTATATTTAAACTTTGTCCCAACATGTCACTGTTCAAAGCTATTCACGGATAAGGGGATGAACACAATGCTGGTTGATATTTAATCAATTGACTCTTAGCACAAATTCCGCTTTCTTTAATAATGTTCTTACCCAAAACGCTATTGCTAGACTTATCTGAAAAGATAAACCAAACTTGGCCTATGGCAAATTCCCGGTCTGCGTCACCACAATGTTTAAGCCAATCGCCGTGAATTATTTTCTGCCCTTTTCTTATCCAAAAGCTGCTGTGCCACATCATGATTTTACTTTTCATTTTCACCTCAAAGAGATACTTTACTAACAAGGGTTTAAGCTCCAGTGCAACATACGGGGAACGAAAACTGTCAACGGCCCTTTGTGAGCTGCGTTGGTGCGTGTAATTTTTGGCGAAGGGTATTAAGGTCAAGGGAGATCTCTGGAAAATGAGTTATGGGTGCGATTTATCGTCTGCTAGACATCATTTTCATACACCAACTTTCTTTTCGAGCAGTGTTTGTTCTCTGTTATACTCGCGCTGAAATCTAGACACTGGAATCTATGGAGTGCAACAACGACTTGCTCTTTTGTAGGATTTTGCGTGCTGCAGTATAAACATTTTTACGCAATGCAATAGCGCCAATTTAGAGAGGAGGCTGCAGAAAAATTGTTTGACAATGCTAAATTGTTTGTCTTTGAGATTCCTTATCGAAAACATATAGGGTAAGTGAAGAACTATAAAAAAGAATTCAGATAAACGAACATATCTAGAAATATTTAAAAATATGTACTTTTGTGTAAAATATGTAAATATATGTTCTTTCGGGTAAAATATGTAAATATATGTACTAAAAAGTCATCGGTTTTAGACACTAATCGACATGAAACGTAAATATATCGTGATTTTGACTTGATAGAGTTAACTTACGGAAATATGTAATTACATAATTATCCGGGCCCTAGTCATGACTATTGAGATGTAGGCGACCAAGTACAGATAACTTTGCTTGGGTGATGTTTAGGAAATGCTTAGGAAATGTTGAATGATGATATTGATAAGTGCACAGGATTTCTGGTAATTTGCCTCTATGCGGTGATTGGTTTCATCCAGTGCTTGTGTGGTGGAGCAGTGAGCACTACGCCATGATTTGGATGCCAAGTGGCGCAGTGACTTTGCAAAGCCGTTGATTGAGTAGGGGAGGGTGACGTATTTCGGCATAGCAATGAAGATGACGTAGCGTAGCACAGCACTCACGTGAAGGTTTCCACTAACTTCCATTATTTCCTGTTTGTGGAAGGTCAGACGAACACTTTGGAGGGAGAATTCGGGAGGTCTCTGAATTATGTAATACTAAAAACCGCGAGACAAAATGTAATTTAAAAACATTAAAGCAACACAGTAAAACGATTTAATTCCATTTAAAATTTCTTGAATCTTTTACAAAAAGAGAACGCTTAACAGTTTAATTACCAGAGTAAAAATGTATATTAAAATAATTCACTTGTAAATGAATTGTTTTTAAGTTGCAAACATGTACATTCAATTAGAAAAATACTTTATTCTTTTAATGGTGTCAAGGTCGGACGCACCTCGAGCCAAATGAATGTATGAATGATGAAATGAACAAATGAGTGACAGAATGAACGAGCAAATGAAAAAAGTGGTAGCATCAGAGTCACGGGACACGAATGAACTTCGAGAAAACTTGTCCCGAGCTCGCTTTGCCCGCAACACATTTTGCAAAATTTGGATGGTCCCAGACGTTACAGTAAAAAATAGGTATGACCCGCGTGGCACATACAGCACGAGCAAACGGCCAGTGACCATATACTTAAACAGGCATCGTAATGAACGACTTGTTTGTTGATAATGGTTTCCAAAGTGTTTCGGAAACCATTATCATTATTCCCTTTCTTCAGCTACTTAAAGAGAGAATGCCAGAAAATGTCTTAATAGAAACACTAACAGAGCAGCCATTGAGCTACGCATCAACCCGTACTTCCAAATGAATTTTCAAAATAGTTCAGGTCGCAAAATGACAAGGGTCTGAGCACAAAATTTCCTTTCCACCCCCTGAGTCATGGACGCAGGAGCGCGGAGGTTCACCGCACACAATGTCGAAGACTAAGGAATCGAAACTCGTGAATTGCATGGATGTTTCATTATCCCGTAGGACGCTACTCACGCCACTGTGTATCTCTCCATGATGTAATGACATAATTATTCATCTATCATAAACAATAGGCTTACAAAAACTAAGGAAATTCATCTTTGGAAACCACGAAGTAAAAAGCCTAGCACTAATACAGGTAATCATTCCTATGTGAATCGCACTCTAATAAATTGGCACAAACATCCTGCAAAGGCACTGCTGACACTTCCTCCTAATACAGTCAAATTAAAAATTTTAATTCCTCATGATAATCCTATTTTCCTTACCCCACCTTCATGGAGCGAAAACCATCATAGACATCTGCGTTCCAGGAAAAGAGAGGACAGAAAAGCGAAAGCATCCCTTGCGTACGTTCTGAAATACGAATATGCACTCGTATTGCGTATCGTATGCACTCGTATTGGATATCTCGAATATGCACTCGTATTGCGAAGGATAACCCGTGTTCTACTAGTCGGACTGAGCGGCATCCACTGCTGGGAAGAAGGTTCGTTGCTCGCCCGATCCATGAAGAATTTGAGGTGGAACAAGTGGGTTTGAGGCAGATTTACATTTCCCGTTTCCCTACCTGCCATTTCACCATAATCTTCAAGGTTGTTACTCATCTTGTTTCCGAAACCTAATCATTACATCTCAACACCACCATTTACGGGATGGCCCGACGACGGTGGTATTGAGATTTTGCAACCTGATGTTTGACTGGTACTGAATATCCCAACCAGTTGAAATGGTTCTGGGCATCGACTGATGTTCTGCAGTGCATCTGACTAGGAGGTCCTAGAATTCGAGTCTCAACGGTGAAACGATTTTCGACAGCGGCTAGGTAGTCAAAATTACTTCAGCCGTCGTCTGGAAGAGAATTCTAACGACCGGATGCTCTGATCGGTAGTTTTACGTGATTTCTCCGATCAGTACTAGGCAAATACCGGAGCAGTTCCATAACAAATGCGTCCATGGAACAACGCAATATTTACTTCCTCTTCCTTGTTCTACCCTCTCCCATTACTTACACACACACACACACACACACACAAACGCATGCACTACACTTCCATACATGCCGGGAGCTTCGAGCTCCTACCGGCTAGAGTCATAATGACGCACTGCCGCACATGTATATGTCAAATACTAGTGGATGTTGAGGTGCCTACCAATCGAAGGGTCAAGCCCCATGTGTAACTTCGTTGTATTACTCAGCACATATTCAGTGGTAAAAAGTGATGATCTTCAACCCCCTACACGCCGTAGAAGTTTGTAACATTTGAGGCCTTGCAAAGCCAAAGGAGCTAAGTACCAATTTTTTTCGGGAAATCAAAAACTGTATGAATTCGTATTCTTGACATACAACCAGACCCATCTCTAGATGAATGATAAACTAATCGGAAGGTGTTTAGAATGTCGATCTTTGAACAGTGTATTGGCACCGGCCTATACAACATTTATATGCCAGAACCTCCGATTCGCAAATTTTGGTACTTGGCTCCTCTGGCTTCGCAAGGCCTCCTTTAATTGAATTGAATTAATGCCTTATTTTACGCGGCGAGACTCTGCTCTTCCGTCTGACCCCGCAAATTTCGCTACGCTGCGCTTCTTTCACCAACTAGCGGAGAAAGAAGGTATTCCTTGGGCGACGAAACAGGCGATTTTGAATTTAGCTCAGAGGCGTCATTTAGGCTTGAGGATCTTTTACATGCAGTAAATCTACTAACATGGGACAGTCGGCTTTACTTCCCCTCCGAAGGAAGGCGTACGAAGGAGTTTTCGCCCTTACAAATCCATGGCTTCGATCGGGTTTGAACCCGCAAACTTGGGTATAACAGTCCGATACGCTAACCGGTACACCACCACCGCCACAAAATTCCTTTATTCTGCTACATCCCGTGCAGCGGAGACCACAACGGCGCGGCGGGTCGTGCTCTGCACAGGGCGCCTTCGCCGTCGCCGCCGCTCGAGCTGCAGTTGGGGCGCGTGGTGGCGGACGTGGACGCGGGCTCCGACGACGCGATGGCGCTGCTGCTGCTGCTGTGCGCCCAGCGCCACGCCGCGCCGCCCTCGCTCGACGTGCACGCCATCACCTGCGTCGGCGGAAACACGCACCTCACCAACGTCTGGCGCAACGTCTTCAGATTGCTCGACGCCGTCCAGCGCACCGACGTGAGTAGCGTCAGTCACGATCACTGATTGTGGCGGGTGTGTGCGTAAAATATAACGCAACATTCACACAATCCAAGTCTTTCGAAACAAATGTCTTCGCAGTTTTTTAACGCACCATGATTCATACCAGACAGGCAAATTCGTCGCGAACCTTAAATCCCTTTTAACGCACTCTGGTTCGTTCCAAACAGTCAAATTCATCGTAAACTTTAAGTCCTTTATATTACAGATTACTTAATAATCCTGTCCGCAAAATTTTACTCCCTTTTCCCATCAGGTCCAACTGCTGTTTTTTTTAACCTCGGCCAACAAACCAATATCCCAAACAGAATTAAACCTAGATTTCCAAACAAAAGTTTTAAACACCTTTATTTAAATTGTTAACTTCCTAACATTTCACCTCTTGTTCTCATCTAAACACTCCTTCGATATTTTGACATTACTACCCAAATATTTTGCTATAAAACAAACCAAACATGGTTGTTCAGCACCCGAGTAAGACACTCGTAATCAGTTTTCTACAAATAACCTGTGGACTTCACAACTCTGAAGGACTAGATCCATAGAAATAAATTTACAAAATATAGGTATTGCCAATATGTAGCAAAAATTGAAGTGATAATTTCTATAGAAAATAGAAAATATCGACTCACGAATTGGATAGAGTAGTGTATACACTACTCTATCCAATTCGTGAGTCGATATTTTTCGTGTGTGTTGTCTTGTCTTCTGATGTATACATTACAGGAAGTTAGTATATTTAAATTCATTAATAATTATTTAATAGATTAATACGCTCATTTACAATATGGACAAAAAAAAGAATAAATATCGAATAATCTTTTATCAATTATGAAGTTTCAAAATTTTATTTTAATGATCATTTTAATTACTTGAACCTTTTATTAGTTGAATGAAAAATAATGTTTTTTGAAGAAATATGTTTTGATCACTTCATTTTTGTAAAACTTTTGTTTTAGTGTTAATATATCAATATTTTTCTGGTAGAGTTGGAGTCAGTAACATCGGTATCCTGATAACGTCATTTTTCATTTTTAAATATCTCTACACTATGCCTCTGACGGAATACTGCCCCAACTACATATTTTGTTGTCGCTTTAATTAAGGAAGACTTTCTTAAAATGGCGCAACTTTCCCTGGACAATCTTGGTCTCTCAACAGGTCCTTTTTGCTGGATGGTCTTTAGCCAACTCATCCGACCCTATCGACATGAAAATAGACTTTCCACACCAAGTTTCTTCCCAATGGATTTGTAATGCCGTTCAGTTGTCACACTGGTGAGCCAAATCCAAAAATTACCTCGTGAGCGGAAAAGATTTATGTAGAAAACTAGCGTACCGGTTTTGTGCTGGAATTCAAAAGCGAATATTTATTGTAAAATCCGACTTGATGATATTCGATCATTTGGCAATTAAGTTCATATTGCATTTTCACGCACACTGTCATTACTTCTTGTATTCATTTTACAGGGGCTTCATGAGCAAGTTTGCAGTCACGTGAGGTTCAAAGCAATGTGATTACCTCCGTTGAAATGTCATGTGGCTAGCGTTGATAACTTCTTCGTAATAATGTGAATGAATTCGCCTTCCCATAGAATGCTAGGACAAACCTTTACAAATTCTGGTCATGCCTTCTAGAATTCCCTTTTTCTCTCCCAATTCGTTATCATACAAAGTTTTCGACCTACTCCCATACATTTATAGCCCAATACATTAATTTTGGACAATGAGCTGAATCTTGACCATTCGGTAGGGTACTGATTTCTAATGGTATTATAGGCCTTATGCCAATAATGAGCTTATGAGTGGTCAAATACTTTATTTCCACGAAGCAAATATGAAGATTGGTAATATATATATGCAGGCAAGCCCCGGGGTGAGTACCTAGGCGGTGGCCTTTGCTTACACCCCCGCAGGGGTACAAGTACCCCCTTGGACCATTATCGGTATCCCGCCGGAACGCAGTTTACCTTCTCGGCAACCTCCCCATTCAGTGCCTGGGTCTAAGGCCGTCCTGACAGCTCAGAGCTACTAGCTACCCGGGCTAGTACCGGAGTCAATATCGCCTGTATGACGACGCGCCACTTACATGCGCCGGAACACCAAGTCCCTTCTCTATGCCCAGAGTATTGGGCCACTGCCACGACGAAGACAAGAGCCCAACTGGGGGCCACCCGAACTAAGGTCCGGGCGGCTCGGGGCCCTCCATCCCGTCTCCACACTGCACCTTCAGGCTTCCGATCTGGGTCGGATCGTAACCAAGGCAACCTGACGGTTGGCCATTTTTTCGCCGGACTTCTATATGTGGATTCCAGAGTACCCCGAAAGGTATCCTTCACCCAATCCTGCCTTAAGGTCGACGCGCCAGGGGCCCAACTGGTGGGTTGCCGGGTTGAACCATCAACCAGGAGCTTAGCATCGCCTGCTCACAGCCTACACGCTATGCTAACGACCTGAGTGGGGCCGCGAGACTCAGGGTACGGATGGTCGTCTACGATTCTTCAGCAGAGACCGTGCCCACCTACGTGGTCACGTTCCCCCTGCGGTCTCCAAGAAAGCAAAATAATAGAATATTTTGAAGTTTTCAATCGCATACAAATTCTTGCCATTACTATCCAAATTCACTTAGTATTCTAGATATTTACATTTTACTGACATTGAGGGCAAATTACACGGTTCCGTTGACATTTGTGCTGCATAAAACGCAATTATTGCATAATTTCGAGAGGATTCTAAAATTTACATTATGGATTTCCTCGCGACATAACCAAAAGTATACAGACGATTACTGGCTTGCAAGTATTAATAAAGCAATTATAGTTTTTATCGTGAAATGGGTTTCGTAATAGCTAAGATTTGAGCTTTAACCAATTATTCGTGTTCTCATGTGTACCGTAGAACTGTGGTTGTGAACTAAAGAAATGTGAATACAGACAGTGAGTCTTCTGTACCTTGCCTGTACCTCTAAACTGATCTCTGCTATTACATTTCCATAACAAGCAAACATGCCATAACTATGAGAATGACAGGCAGAAACATACTTTATACAAAAAAAAGGTGTGAACGCGTCGACTTCGCAGAAGCTTAACCACCTACCAGGGTCGGGCTAGTTGAACTTCAAGTGTCAACAGTCGACGAAATCCTCGGCCGTTAATTACACTTCGCTTCCCTCGCCATGTTTTCCGCATACACTCGCGTAACGCGGCATAAAAACGCGCGCGCGCCGCCCACGCCGCGCTCTGACGTCAACGGCGCCGGAAGTGTCGACGGCCGAGCGGAAGTCGCGAGCGGACAGGTGAGGATCAAGCAGAGGGAGGAGGGGACGGGATGGGGCGGTGCGAATTGGTCCTCAATGAACGAATTGCACAAAGCTAATAATAATTATAATAATAACATGAAATGTGAGACACAAAAAACGTTAAAGAAATCGTGGAGAGACAAACCACTCCACGGACAATACCTAAAAAGAATGGACAAGGTGCAGATCAATAAAGATCAATCATTTATGAGGCTTAAAAGGGGAAGAATGAAGCCAGAATCAGAAGCACGTGAAATAGCTGCCCAAGATCAGGCGTTGAGAACACATTATGATAAAGCGATTCTCAAAATTTCCCCAGATGGTAAATGCCGCATTTGTCAGGAACAAGTACAAACCATTGATTATATTGTCTCAGCTTGTCCAATCCTAGCAAAGACCGAACACTTGAAAAGACATGACAGGATGTGTAGCAGCTACCTTCACTGGCAGATCTGTACCGCCCTGGAAGTTCCAAACACATGCCCCAAGTGGTACGAACACTCACCAAAACCAGAGAAGTCTGTTGGATAAGTAAACTGCCCAGGTAATTCAAAAGTCTGGGAAGTGCAAGAAATTGCTTTATTTGGAACAGCCCACATTTTGCGCAAAGTCTTGTAGATGTACCGATAGTCACTAATCTACTCCTTAGGAAGCTGGTTGCAAACTGGAGTAAATTTTATAATCAACCGACTCATGATGTGTCTAGTCGTGAATTAGAGTAATAATAATAATAATAATAATAACTAATGCCGATCCAATGGCTTCGGTCATGATTGTGATTGTGTGTGTCTGTTTCATCATCCATCATCATCGTCATCATCATAATTTCATCCCATTCCCAGCTACCAACCCTGGGGTATAAAAATAGAATCAACAGTAAAATACTGATTCCCCTCTATAGAAAAAGTAAGTGCACGTACCGCGAAAATCAAGCCTGATCCCCGGTGGGATGCACGTATCGCGTGGCTCCATGATGGCCGATTCGGAAAACAAAAAAAAAAACAAAAACAAAAAAGATAACTAATGGCCTGGAGCCTGCTGCTGAACAAAAACACACAAAATGATTTTCCGAAATGTAGAACGCATAAAGCTCAAAAACAACAAATAAAATACTTTCCTATACCACTAACACATTAAATATTTTAACAAAAACAATTTTCAAGAAAACACGTGTATACAGTACAACAGTTCCTTACATACCAAGAATATTAAAAAAGTTCCATAATGCAACAGGTCAATAGCAAATATTTCATGGCGGACGGTCCCTTCCTTGGAACTTTGCTGTTGTACAACGTCATCTGCGTTGTAAGTAGGAACGCACTTGGGGAATTCACTCTTTACGCACAGTACGAGAA
Source organism: Acheta domesticus (assembly GCA_031308135.1). NCBI lineage: Eukaryota > Metazoa > Arthropoda > Insecta > Orthoptera > Gryllidae > Acheta > Acheta domesticus. The sequence continues at coordinate 90,629,851 of JAHLJT010009355.1, forward strand.
CAGATTGAATAACACAAATAATTGTATTTTCCATTGGAAATCAAATTGTTTCGCGATATAATATTTTCCCCGAGTTGTTGGATATATAACGAAACCGCAGATACCTCTCACATGGCCGGACCTTTAATAGTTTTCTGTCAATTTATTCACATATTCGAAAGTAGTCAAACCTCTGGCCGGGATGTCCTGGGTTCGAGTACCGATGGTGGCAGGACACTAGCTAGACAGCTACGTCGCATTCAACTCAGTTTTCCATAGTTTCTCCTATTAACACTAGGTGAATACCGGAGCAGTACCCTAACTGATCGGCCACGGACCGCGAGCAGACATTCATTCCACTTTCTTCTTCTATCCTCCCCACTTATTTACACTTACACTCACAAGCAATATACTATCCCACTTCGGGAAAGCATTCGGGAGTTTAGATCTTGTTCCGGCTGGGGCGGTGCCTCACTGTGAGATACCTGCTTGGGGAAAAATCCTCTCAAGCAGACGTAGGTCGGCGCTGGATTTCGTCGAGGCAACATCACCGCCACCTCACGCGATGAAAGCACGCACTGAACGTACGGGACAAATGCCCTTAGCAAATGACGCCCCCGGAATCACTAATAAATCAATCAATTGAAGCTTGAAGGATCAAGGATTCGAAATTCGTCTTTGATATGGATGTTCGTGTTACTGAAAATGTCTTTGGGTTTGTCTATGTCTAACAAGTCTTGTTGGAAAACTTGGAGGCAGCAAAAACCTCCTCCTGTATAACTAGTTATGAGGATTTTAAAAACTGATACTGGTACATACAGTGTCATCCTCTGGTTCAAAGAAGTGCGGCACGAGAAAAGCACATCATGAGAACAATAATATGCCGAGATGGGCAGCTGATATTGGTAAGGCGCTCTCAACTGTTTAATCATATCCTTAGAAATCATGTTAAGTGCGTATCTTTAGTGTGTCCAGTTTACTTACAGCGTGAATTCAAAGATTCTCAAACTCATTTACGCGTAAATCCAGGACTTGGCGGTATATTGTAGGCGGTACGTGAACAATTTCATGAGAAAAGTTGAACCATAAATTAACTAATTACTTAAGATATTCGAGTTCTTTCTACATCGGTTTTTAATTTTCCAAATAAATTGAAACCCCTATTACATTCGATTCAATGTCACAAAATAATTACAATCGTCATAAAGCATTAGTTTCACTGAAAAAGATTCCGCAAAAAAATTAAGTATACATAACTGTACTTATTTATAACGGTGCCAAACCCAGCATTGTGTAATTACTCATAAGAATGTGAGGTGGGGCAGGGCGTGAGAGGGGGAAGCAGGGATTAGCTGGTGAGGTGTGTATCTAGTCGTTCGGCAACCACATTACAAGGAACAGAAATGACTTCGTAATGCCGGGTATTGGATTGTTTTCATACCTGTATTTGAGGCTGTGAGAACAAGAGTGGACTAACCGCAATCTGCTGGGAGAGTCAATCGTGGCAGTTAGGCTATTCTTTTTCTCGCAGCAGATTGCAGTTAGTTCACTGTTGCTCGTCTGTTCAGTTCCATCATTCATTATTTCAGTTCCATTATTTCATTATCTCACTGTTATCTATTTCAGCAATTACGGGCGAAGATTAGACAATATACAATTCAAATTAATGCATTATACAGTTGCTTCACAATCATATTAATTTTTATGGTTTTAAAAATTAATAGAAAATTTCAATGTTACCGTAATCGTGTTTAACGAGGCGTAGCAGTAATTAGTATTATATGAGTAGCAATTTTAATTGGAATAAAATTAAATCATTACTACTTCGCGAAATGCGTTTATACGTAATAAGGATGCATTATTGCCTATCATTAGAAAATGCCATTTAATTCCAATTTTTATTGTAATAAAATTTCAGATACACTAATATCCCCTGTTATTTCCGAAACCAATATTTACATATCCCTATATGTATTTTAAAAACCATTTCAACCATGAAGTCAATTGATGACTTCAAAGTCTAGTAAAATTCAAAACTAAGTAGAATAATGAAATATATAACTTTAAAATATCCAATTTGGTATTTATTCTTCCTTAAAATACATCATTATTTTTATGTTTTATTTACACTTCATTTTTTATTGTTTTTGTGAGGAATGATTTTCTCTCTACATCAATCAAGAAGGGTATCAAAACCTACCCTTCTTCGTATACTTTCAGACAATATTTTGCAATATTCTTTATAATAGTTTTTGGAGAAGTATTCCAAAATTCTTTACCGCTTTGTATTCTCATACTATTTTCAATTTTGCATGAGATATCACTTATTTCCTGTATACACCTCTGTTCACGTTCTATTTTCTATTAGTATCCCACTTTCGCTTTTTAAAAACCGTCGTCTTCACTAATTTAGCAGTTGATGCAGTGGTTCTCATATTCCTCGAAGTCGTCGCCGTTATAGGCTTCGTTTTAAGTTTTTACCGAATTCGAACAAGACATGAATAGGAATTTTTTCTCCAAGGGAGAAATTCAAAACTTTATTGGGAGGGGGAGACGAATAGACAAATCGAAGAAGATCATCTTTCCCTTTGCAGATCAGTCAGAGTAAATTCTAAGAATGGTACTGGAAAAGGTTTCTGCAATTTACTTGATTTCGACCCTTGATTTGATCATTGCTGTGTGGGAATAATAAAGCTAAATAAGTGTTATTTGCGTCTCTGGCATGGAGCGAATACTATTTTTCTAGCAGAGATATCTGGCTAGGGATATCAAACTGTCTATTGGGGACAATCCTTGGCACCTCGGCAATTTGCACACGTCTAACGAAAGCGGAGACTGTTTTAAAATTAGGCGCAGAATCGACCTCATTGGAACATTCTGTAACTCATGTTGCACCGACAGAACCTTTCTGCGGGGAAGATGATATTTCGAGATCTGTCTCGGATGTACTACACCCATTAGTCCCCTGTATAGTACAGGAAAGACGGATTCAAGAAGGAACTTCGGGACAGAGGTACCATGAACTCTGACTTATGCACATGGGGCCAAGGTCCGAAATATACCCGCCGACAACAGTAGCGCTCCCAACCTCTGACGGCCACATGGCCACCAAGTCGAACGACCATGAGGCGGCAGAAGCACTCACTGAATAACAAAACATTCCTCTAATAGCTGTCGAGGATTTGATTAACGAGAAATCCCATCAGCATGAATGCCTTCTCACTAAATTTCAGCGACAGGATCGCCTTCACACAAAGGAAAGGCCACAACATCCGGTGCCATGTAAACAACAAGAAACGGATACTCCTAGTTGTGTGTCGACCCCACACTTTTACATCTTCGGAAAGATTCCACAAACAAATCAGACCGAGAAGAGGAATTGATCAAAGGTGTTAAGGAAGTTTAACTTTACTGCCTGGTTTACATCAGTATGTCATGGATATTTGAAAAATAGTTTTCCAATCATCATCTGAACTCATCATGCCGTATATTGATGCTCAATATGCTCCTCATTCTGGAGAACAAAAAAATATTACGAGCTAGAGAAGACAATCCCGAACACTGCAACTAGAAGCCAGGATACATCTAATTGCCACGCGGACAACAATATATCTCGAACTATACCCTTGTGATATAGCAAGATTATGGGGATTAAGCCGGACATTTTTCATTTAAGAATTATACAGTAAGTAACTTGTTATTGTGTATTTTTAGTACGTCAGACACTGGCAGCAACGAAAGGAAAAGTAACACTTTACGGTTGAGCGTACCGGAAGGTCGCGTTTCGATCCTGGAAGCTTGATATGTTTCAGTGACCGGCTGAGTTTAACTCCGAGCCAGCTTTGCCGCTGTCTCTGCAGCGCATCTGACCGGGAGGTCCCCGGATTCCAAGTCCCCGCGATGACGGATTTTCGATTCTCGCTGGATAGCTAGCTCGAATTTAGCCGTTGTCTGGAATGCTAGCGGCTGACTGCTCTGATCGCTAGTTTTCCGTAGTTTCTCCGATCAATATGCGGTAAGAAAATGCCGGAGCAGTTCTCTAACAAACGTCGAATTCTGGAGCAGTACCCTAGGCCAGGGCTGTCCAACTTAGAAGGGCTTATGGACCTCTTTTATTCAACATACTTAATGATTAATGTACATACGAGAAAATTAATATATCATTAAAGAAAATAAGATAAATTGTGCAATAGTATTGAATTTGGTTGGTATAATATTTTTTTTAAAGCAGTCGCGGGCTGCGCAAAAAGATCCGGCGGGCCGCCAGTTGGAAAGCTCTGCTCTAGGCAAATTCAATATTCTAGGTGAATTCTCAAGACGAATGCCGGAGCAGTACTCTAATAATCGGGTCATGGACTACACGTCTCTTCCTTGATCTTTACTCACTCTTTACTTCCACACACACTTACATGTACTATACTACGACACATGTCGGGATACCAGTTGGGGGCTTAGAGCTCATTCTCACTGGTTCGGTGCCCCGCTGGTGGGAGATACCTGTTTCGGGAAAATACCCGCGAACAGACAAGTAGGTCGGCGCCAAATCTCTCCATCCAGCGGGGGAAGTACAACTCGCGTGATGCAGCATGCACTACATTTATGGGACTAATGGCCTTAGCAGTTGACGCGCCCGGAAGCGTAATATAATCAAACCCTCTCGCGTTGCTCGCCTGCCATCACGACCCCCCCCCTCCTCCGCTGGCCGCTTAGATGTCTGCTTCCGCTTCGGTCTGCGTTCGTTTGGAGGAGACCAAGGAAATGGATTCGTGCCAGCTGCCTCTACGGTTCATTTGCCTCACGACCAACCACGGCCCCAACGTCATTCATTAGTTTATCCCTAATCACACCAGTCATAACACGTAAGCCAGAAGACAAATTTTTAACATTATCACACTTTTTTTCAGTTTTCTATTTATTTGTTACATTAGTTTACACGCGTTTACAATACATTTTATTCGAATTCATTCAAATGTGTATTACCTATTAACATCAAGCTCTCTATTTCTCTACCTAGCTCCTATTTTGCCTCCGAAAACGCTCTTCCCAATACCCTGCCCTGTAAACTGTTAGTCACGATCAATAAGATAGTCCTAGTATTTTCTTAAATTTCTGTGAGAAACTACGCTCGTTAATAATTTATCTCGTGGTCACGCTATAACAGATCCTAGGTAAAGTTATTCCCAATACGTGCTTTCAGATTACAGCAGAAATTTTATCACGTAGGAAGTGGAGAGCGCGTGTGGAAAATGCAATATTCGCATTTAAAAAATTCATCTCACCGCATGTAACGTAGTTGGCTCAAAATAAAATATAAAGTTACCGTATTTTTGATTCGTAACATTCTGAGTGCCTCTTTTTCCCCCAGAGGTGTGCTTCAAGTGACTCGGTTTCTGAGACCACAGAAGTACAAGCTGTTGAAGTCTAACTTGGCAAAGGTGTGTGTGTCTCTCAGAAACATATACATTGGCTCAGGTCACGGGCACGTGGGAATGTTAATCGGCGTGTGCGACTGGATCCCTTGCTAAAAAAAATATGGAAATTGATTACGGAAAAAGATCATTACTCTTCCCACTGGATGGATGCCCAACTGCCAACATAAAGTGAAACTTTTTTCTTACTTTTTCCATTTTTCGTTATTTTAGTGGGAGAAACCCAATGCATATGTCTCAACTCGGTCGGTGACGACGTATAAGATTATTTCATGGAAAAAGAAAAAAATATTTGATTATTCTTCCACTAGTCTAAAGTAAAAAAATAGTCTGAAAAATGTACGGGTTAATTTCATAAAATAGATACAATTTCGCTGAAAAACTGCCTCAAAAACACAATTTTTTCTTCACTGAGGAAAAAAATGTTCTGTAGTAGTATCTCTGTGTAACAAATTCCACTATAACACTTGCAGTGGTTCAGTTTCTGATAACACTAGATTTCTCTAGAGCCTCGTAATTTCTATGTGAACGCTTGAAAGAAACGGGCATGTTTAAGACAAGCTGACAAAACAGTCTGTGCGAACTGGATACTTACGAACCTAGATACTTTTTTAATTCAGTTTCAGTGAAGAGTGCGACACATTACAAGTCAAATATAAGAGCAAAAATTTGTCTTTAGGGTTGTGAATTTTGAAGTTGCAATGCTAAAAAATACGAAACGTTTCGGACATATGGAAAATCATCATATACCTTTCTAGAAGATAATTCTACACATGAATGTTGTTCAATGATGTTAATTGTGAATGAAGATAAAAGAGGGAGGAAGAAACAAAGACAATACACTCGCACTGCAGCAATAACGTATTTTGTAGTCGACAAAAACTTATTTCATTCTGATTCAAGACACAACGAAATATCTGGAAAATTTCCTCGCAGAATTTCCAATTTGTTGCACAATAGCTATGATCGGATGAAAAAAGAAGTTACTGACGCCTACAAGAGACTGAGACATAGTAAGGTTAACTTATGGAATACACTAAATTACGCATTGAATCTAATATTGAAGCCTAGCGACTGATAGTTTTGAGCAAGTGTTAATCGAATATATAATTTTTAATACTAGGAAAACACATCATGTAGTGAATACGAACGTAGCAGCTAGTAATGTGTTTACTACGGAAACATGCTCCTAGCACACAAAAGATTGTCATCCATGAATCACGGGGCGTCGCGACCCTAGCAAAAAATCTTATAAAAACACTTACTTATGTAAAATATGTAAAATACAAGTACGTAATTGCAGAAAGAGTTATTCATGAATTAAAAGTGCTGAACTATATTTTTCTTATTATTGATGATCTTTGTACATTGAACAGAGAAGCCTTGACCCCTTCCCCCTGTGTACATGTCACCCCCTGTACTACTACTGACTACTTTTATTGTGTCAGATACAATTTCTTCACGAAAACGGTATAATGAATGCTTGAATCTGAGGTGTCCATCCTACATTTAATAATCATATTATTCTTTCCTTCTTTCTTTCTAAACGGCGGATCTTGCTTCATATGTAGATATGTCATTTTTCCTCTTCTCCTTTTTGTTGAGAACAAGAAGGAAAATGATGGCGATGGCGTGCCACCTCTCTAGGTTAAAAAATTGAGCTTTGAACAATAAATCAACAAAATGGAGCCTACGCCTGTCATATTGTTTTTTAGCAACTTTATTTAGCATATGACACGTAGGATATGAAAACGAATTTATGAATATCTCACATTAGAAAATTTGTCAACACTTGTAGACAAAAAATGATAAAAATGGTGTCTAGTGACCGCCATAATCGATTTTTTGTTTCTTTACATGTCTCCCTACGACATTCACGCTGACAAATCGAATGTAAGCATACGTCCCACAAGAATTTTATTCGAATCAGCCAGACGACTGATTTGTGGTAACAAATATACTCAGATACACCACCATGAAAAGCACATCCCTTTTTTTGCTTCGCTCAATCGGAGCAAAACAGCGGTGACGCGCGCTTCGGTTGCTGCGCAGGAGCGGTGCACGTGCCGCCGCCTGGCGGGCGCTGTCCCATTGAGAAGCGCATGCGCACGGCGAGGAATGCCGCCGCGTCGGCGCGTCTCCGCCAGGGGCGCTGCGGACAATCCGTCGGCGGGGCGCGTTTACTTATTAGAGGGCCGCCCTGCTTTTTAAAAATAATGACTCCCGGCGTGACCGCTGCCAGCTGAGTCGGGGCGCAGAGGCCGCTGCCAACTGGGAGCGTGGGGAGGCACGGGCGAACGATGAGCCGAGATGGAGAGTGAGAGCGGGGGAGAGTGGGGGCTGGAGAGGGCTGGGAGTGGGATGAGGAGGAAGACGGACTGGAACGGGCCTGTGAGAGGGAGAGGGAGATGGATAACTGGAGAGGATTGCGTTGGAACGAGGCGGGAGCAAGACAACGCATTGAAGCTGGGGGAGAGTGGGAGCTGGAGAGAGTTGGGGAATGAAGCGGGAGCGGGAAGGAACGGCACGGGGCGGGAGATGGGCGGGGTGGGGTGGAATCGCTGTTGGCAAACACGTGGCGAGGCGGGAACGGGCATGTGACAGGGCGGGGACGGGGTGGTGTGGGGTTGTGGCAGGGGAGTGGCGGTGGCGGAGACGGCGCGGGGAAGCTTCAAGGCGGCGCGAGAGGACACGGGACCCGCTGCGCAGAAGACACGCACGCCAAGCAGCGAGAGGGAGAAAAAGAGGATGGAGAAGAAGAGGGGCTGAGGAAGGCCATGATGGGTTGAGGCGATGATTTGCAACGCAGCTTTAGGACCAACGAAGAAAACATCGAAGCAGTGACGACTGTGAAAGAGAGAATTCATAAAAATAAACAAAAAAAAAAAAAAAACGACAACAAAAAACGTAAGCTTAAAAGAGAAAATATAAAAATAAGAATTAATGAAATCTAAGAAAAGAATTCCAGGAATCTAGAGTATAAACAAAGAACATACAGTTTAGAACGAGAAAATGAATGAGAGAGGAAAATGTAATCAAGCGTACAAAGGAAGTCACGAGTAGACAAGTCAGAAATAACAGCAAGAGAATGCTGAACTGGTAGAAAACTATTTTAACAAGACCTGTGAAGAATAGTGCCGACGAAAGAGAAAAATGCTTGAAATGCAAAGAAAAAAATTTCACGAAGTAACCAAGAAAAATAAAACAAATAATTTAAATGAGAAGTAACAAAAAAGAAGAAAAAAATTAATGAGCACGGGGGAAAAAAGAAAAACAATATTCTTAATGTTAAAAAATAATAATAGAAGAAATGTAATTCCAGACATAGGAAAAGGAAAATTTAAAGTTCAAAACACAAAATGATGAAACGAAAAGCAAAATATACTAAAGAGCAATGGAAGCATACTACATATAAACTAACTACTTATGCTATTAACAACTAGTGTTGCTACAGAATGGCACTGACTTTCCCGTATACGTTTTCTATTTCCTTTGGTCTCGGCTAGCTATTCGGACTTGCCACATTATCTTGCTAGCTGCCATTCATCACCATCCAAAGTACATTTTTTTGACATTTTATTAATTTTTCGGATTCTTAATAGTACAACAGTAATATTATTTTAAGAATATTACAGAACAGTAAAATATTAACGGCGTGAGAGACAAGTCAAAAAAATTACATTTTTGTAATTTTTGAAAGAAAAAAAAATAGAGCAGTATGGCGTTTTTGTCATCTCATAGGGCACATTAGGCACTATCCCTACCAAACGTTTAACCCTCCGGCGGGCGCGTAACGGCACTCAATGCCGCATTCTTACATTTTTGTTGATAAATTTTGTTGTGTAAATAATTGGTGTCGCACTATTGAGCTCATAGTTATTCTTCTTTGATTATATTTTCAACCTGATGACACTCAAATCACGATTTTAGACACTGCTGATCGACTGTTATCCATTAGTAATCCGAACTCTGCAACGGTTACGGCACTCCGTACCATACACGCCTTGTCATGTAAGTATAATATTTGCGTATTTTATCCATTAGAATTCTACTGCAGTTTTGTTATTGAGGTTTTTGACACAGATTCTGGAGTAGTAACTACTAATTCAAATTTAAATGCGTTGTTTCCGAAGAAACTTTGGAAGGCACGTTTGCACAGTATTCATTCCCCGACATGTAACACATGCCAAGACACGGAGGGAGCGAGTGATGGATTAGACACTTATCAATATTGTTATTTCATTTGGTATTTAGTTAGTTCTTATGAAATAAAATGTATAAAAACATAAATAAATAATATATCCTTCACAGTCCCTAACAAAAGTAATAACTATTGTCGCAAAAATCGAAGATGATAAGTGCGGTACGGAGTGCCGCAGGCGACTGCTGGCGGGAAATGATGGGATGGGATTCTTTAACCCACCGGAGGGTTAAAGAAAAAAAATTGGAGCCTTTTTTTGACAAAATCTTGTTTTTGTAATTTTTTAAAATTGCACATATTGCACGCAATATTGCACGAAAACGACTAAACGATTCAAAAAAATGTACATGATCTTAATGAAAGAACTTACTGTGGAGAACACATTTTATTTGAAGGAAAAAGCTGTATCTTTAACTTTGGAGGAAGACGCCGAGAAAAATTCTAACTTTTGCTATTTTCGAAAATTCAAAGTTAACCGTGAGAAACGGACCTATACCACCTCAGTACGTGTATTTTACTTTATTCTTACAAGAAATTTAAAGAAAAAATTTGGAGCAGTTTTTGAGAGAATTTTGAAAATGTCCGGGGACCTTTATGTAAAGTACCCCAAAAATTAATGAATGTTTTTCAAAGGCTCAGAGATTTGACTCAGGCCAGATTGACATGGGTTTCTTCAATTTGAAAAAAACCCTACGTATAGTTTAGGCGCTAATAGTATTCACAGACGGACGTTTTGCTTTCAATTGGTTCCACAAAAGAGGAATTCTGATTACACCACGTGTTAGGGGATTTTTTTTAATTTACCAACTGATTTAATCCATTTTTTCGTTATCAGGGCCCGGCAATGAATTTTTTTCTGACGAAAATTCGTCGTTTTTTCGCGCAGCATTACGTAACTTTCTCTATACTATGTATATTATTACGTATATACGTACGTATACGGGAAAGTAAAAATATACTACAAAGAGCAATGACAACATTCATGAAACATTAATAACTGACTATCCTTAGATAATAACTGACAAAAGTTACTACACTAGAGCAAGAAAGAAAATATCTAAGAAATAAAAATTTCGCAAAATCCAGAGTATAACCATGAATATGTTAACACAAATGCATGAGATATAAAATGTAACTGAGGTTTCAAAAGGAGAGCAGGGGAGCGCCGAAGGAGAAGGAATCCATTTGAAATATTTTTCGCAAGAGTTAATTGCGAGGAGACTACCAGAATAATGGTTTAGCAGTCAGGACACTTGGAACCCCTAATAGATGCGTTTTTGCACTGCAGGATGAATAAGAGAGCAATAAAAACGGTGATAAGCGAAGTGATGGTAAGGCATGATGATGAAAGTAAGGCAGAAAGAAAGGCAGGATAAATAGGGGAACCCTCAGAAATCCTGTCGGGAACTCGTTTGTCCACCACAAATTAGACATTAGTATACTGCGATTTTTCTAGCTAGCTGCCTCTTAAGGCCCGTCTTCACGATGGAATATATCACAGCATTTAGGATCTTTCTCGGTCGTGCAGCTGGATGTCGCATGATCAAGCATAGCTTGTTACGGTCGCAGCCATGGAAAAATCGCAGTGTAGTGTGCAGGATGTCCCCAGATACCTAGAGGTTTCTTTACACTTCATTACGTCCCCCAGTCCATTGAATGTTCGGTAGTAACTGAGACGTATGGTTTGGTAGCTAGGCGATTGTAAGAACGATGATGTATTTTTAATAATGATGAATGTGGAGATGGATGTGGAAGTTTAATAATACGCGCCGAATTATTTGAACAAGGCCTTGCACAATAACTCGAAAGGTAGAATTAATAGCCGAGTATTATTTTTTTGATTTATTTGGTCAGAAAAAAAGTAAAAACTGTATGTGACGTATGAGGGAGAAGATTATCTGAATATTTATTTATTATTTCCTGTTTCTGGGAGCGTCAACAGCTCCAGTCATTAGTTCCGTCAGTAAAGGGAAAGTTTTATATCACAGGAGGTGGTGGAAGTTCGCTCCTATTGGTTTGTGAGGTCAGGCGCTGACCTACACGTCGGCGTGAGGGATTTTCCACAACCAGGTATCTCCCATCACCGGTTCACCGTGTCAAACTCTAAGCTCCGACGTACGTGGAAGTGTAGTGCATGTAAAAATGTGTAAATAAGGGGTGAGGGTAGGTTAAGGAGGAGATAGGAAAGATAGCGCGCGCGCGGTCCGTGACTCGTTTGTTAGGATACTGTTTCGGCATTCGTCTGGTATTTATCGGGGAAACTACAGAAAACTACCAGTCAGAACAGATAGAATTCTCCTCCAAACAGCGACTGAATTCGACCTAGCTATCTAGCTAGTATCGAAAATCCTGCCACCGTAGAGATTCGTACCCTAGAACCTTCCGGTCAGAGACACTGTAATGACGTCTGTTGATACCACTTCAACCGATTAATGACGAAAGAAAGCCTTAATCAGATACTTATTACTTAAAATAAGCGCTAATTTATAAGATATCTTACATAAGATATTCTATAGATGTAAAACGAAATCATTGTCATCGTTCTTTATAGTCGAGGTGAGCGAAGCCTAAGCTCATAATCCAAATCGACAAAGAGGAGGCCGAAAGAGGTACACAATTGGGAGCGGGCTATTTTCGCAACAGGAAAGAGAGATCACTCATTGCCAACTAATATGAGAATAAAATCTGTGAATAAGAATCTGCCATGTTCGAAGAAATACTCATTTAAAGCGACCACAGTACGAATTCAGTGCCACCACTCGCAAGTCGCGCGTCGCGCTGCGCCACTCCAGCGACGCCTTGGGCGGGAGGGGGTGGGGGCGGGGGGCGCCGGTCGCCAGCTGCTGATCGGTGCCCAACCGGAGCCAGGGCGCGATTATAAATAGCCTTCCGCCGCACACGCGCCGCTCTTGAAGTAGCGTTTCTGGAAAAAATGCGTCTATTTCCACGGCCGTGGGAGGCCGTCCCGCCGCGGCGCGGCGCGGAGCGGCGCTCGCGAATCCTTGCGTGCCCGCCGCCTGCCGACGACGTGCAAAGCGACCCGAAGACATGTCCTGGCGCCGCCCCGCCAAGATGTATAGCTGCGCGCTCTCCCGGTGTCGCACGTGCCAGCCTGCAGTCGGTGGGACTCGTGTGCTTTGCTCTAGACGAATGAGGGCGCCCGGGTGTATGCAAGGACTCTACACCTGTCTAGAGTCCCTACATACAGACAGTAGTGCAACCGCCGCCATTAATAATCTCCCACTCAATAGGCCCGCGAGGTAGCAATCAGGAGCTGAAGGGAAATTACAGTTGGTGATATTATATCAAGAATATTAGTATTAGTTTGGGATAGATTTATAATTCTCAACACACAGAATACCACATGGTTCCAATTCTCCTGTTACCAGGATATAAAATGGCTGGATCGATGGAACAATGGAATGCGCTACTCTCCGTATCCAAGGACTCTAGTCTGGTCCACATCGAGGTACTGAGACTGTCCGCACTTGTGTCCCTCTACCAGTGGCGTATGTAAGATGTGGCAGGTGTATTACGTGTCACGCTCGCTTCTGACAAGGGAAATCATTCAACTTTGGGGAAAAATATTCAATGGCTTTAAAAACTCTTTACTGACGGAAATAAATTATTTACACGGAAAAAAGATGGAATAAATCCATTTTATGACCCATCCCTACATTGTATTTGAGTAAACTCCTCTAGAGTGCGTATAAGTGCAGTTCCATCTCTCACGGCTAGACGACTTCCCGTGCACCAATTGAAACATATGAGGATTGAACGCGTCTCGGTCTTCTGATGCGGAGCTAATATATTTTAATAATATAATATAACGTAATATAATTTGTTTTCCGATCCGGCCATAAGATTCCATAAAATTGCCAAAAACGTGTTTTTTCGTGTTTGAAAATGGGTGGTCATGGTTGTTCCAGATGTTATTCGGGTTTTAAGAGCTATTCCACTCTAGCCTGACATATCAACTGCAACTGCCCACTTTCTGCACCTCTGGGATTCCTGGATCCTTGATTAGGACCCGAACCCAGAAAAGTAGCATCTGGCTTAAGAGCTGAGGAATCCTTTACATGAAAATAAGTGCCCAATAAGTTCATCTGTTTATCGAAAATTTCAAAAGTTCCCAAAAAGAAAAAAAATATTAAAATTCACGATTTCAAAACGAAAATTTCTGAGAGAGTTAATTCTTTTTGGGAAAACATCGTAAAACTTCTATATTCATATTATTTATATGCTTATTTGAAACTAAACTTGCATATGATAAGAAGTGTATCATATGGAGAATCTTTGAAAAAGTATAAACGTATCTTCAGATAACTACTATTTACGTTAAGCAGTATGAGAACGTCCATTTTTTTCTGTGTGAACCTTCTGAAAATTATTCTTTGACAATTGAAACTATTTATCATAATTGAAATCATCAGTTACGAACACAAGCTCTTGAGAAAAATCCTTCGTCACGATTTTGAGCGTTGTTAATACGCATTTAGCGATATGAACCACTCCTGTAAGGGACTAGCCATGACTAATCGCACCAAAGCTGTGTTGTGCTGTCCTCTTTCAGCCACGAACCACAGATATGTGAATACGTCCATCACGAGCGATTGAAAATACACAAACCCCTCCGTCATGGAAGAAGAGAATCCTGTCAGGCACACGGGAATATGAACAGCCTGGCATTCAGAACGAGAGGCACTGCCTCTGGTGAAAAAGCTCTAGTAACTTCTAAGAAGAAAGAAGACTAGAAAATTATTTTTTCTACAGAGTAATGAAAAGATATGAAAAGCTGTCTTTATATTCACTGCTACCATCATGGATGAAAAGAGCCTGAAAGCCTTATCCATAAAAAAACTAAATCTTCTTAATAGTCCTCAGATATTTCACGAGAGTCGCACAAGAAAAGCTCGGTATTGAAAAAGCATAAAATATTCATTTTCTGACGCTGTGAATACATCTACTCCAAATGCTTAACTGTCAAACCGTGCTAAAATCTACTCCAATAATAATAATTTTGTTAAATACGAGATACGGTGCTTTAAAGATTTGAAAGTCCCAAAACGTTTATGTGATCCTATTGAGGAGCCTAATGCCTATTGTCGCATTGTTTTAAACTGAAGTAGCTTAACAATAGCACACAATTTTTAACTACCTTAGTGTGTCACCTCTGGGCGGTATATTCTTGTTAGTTTTATTTATTCATTGCAAGTTCATAATAAAAAAGGATTTTAAAACGTATTGCATTTGCACGACTGGACCATTTTTGGACACAGGCAGTTACAATTCAAAATGTTTGTTTCATGACAGAATTAGGTTTGATTATTGTCATTCTGTTGATGCAAAATGTAACGATTCATTTACACGCCAGAAATAAATTATAATAATAGACAACGCGTCTCCAATGTGTAGCTACATAAGTCATCCAAAACGCGTTTCATTTGTTTCAAAAACATGTTTTTTTAAATATCTTAAAATCTCCTAAATGAATTATCAAACTATGAAAGTTCTCCACCACGAAGCTGAGTCGCATCGAATGACACCTCATTTTTTTCGATTGGTGAACTGGAGGAAGTGTAACCGTCAGTGACGGATGGACGGACGGATACACGCACATTACTCGATAACTCTGAAAGGATGATTAAAATTCTTGCCCGAATAAGAATTACCTAACAAGCGACTTTTTATGAATTTGTTAGATTTATATGTCGTCAAATATAACACGACACGCGAGTCCCTACGGAGGTTGAAAGGAGATGAGGATCCACACTTCATAAAAATATACTTTTGTGTGCAATCTGTTTCATCAGAACATTAGGAAAATACATTAGACAAAATTTACTATGACATGCGAAAGTAACTGTGCTCTCACAACCCTTCAAGAACAGGTCAAACCAAAATTAACCTCATTTTGGTTTGAAGCTCAAAGTCAGTTCTCTTTCATTTCTCCCCCTTACGTCACAATTTTCAACTGTTTTATAGTTCTTGCCTTACTACATACTTCCATATTAAATAGAAATTATTGCAATGATGCAAAAGAAATCGTCTTCAAAGTAATATTAAGTGAATCTTATTCGATGTAATTTTGAGTGAAATGCAGCCTATTTTCGAACTATTATTTCATCAAAAACTGTTCTCAAATTTCTAATTTTTTAGATGGGGCAGACGCTTGAAAATGTCTCAGGATTCATTTTCAGCGAACTCACTGTATTTTCACAAGTTGCCAAAAAAATAAACACTGTAAGCAATAAACACTGCACTATTAAATCTCTATCAAGATCTAATATTGATGATAGAGATTTTTGTTTAACGAAATCTGTTCTCAAAAATGGCCTCTTTAAATAAATTCGTATACAACTTTTTAAAAATACAATAATTTTTTACATAATTTTTTCTTTGAATTTAATGCAATTTATAATTTTTTCTCAAAAAGGCTCCAAATTTTTTCTTAATGCCCCCTCGGGTAGAGCAAATGACGCTGAAAAAATAGGGCAGGTCACATTTTCGTTGATACTTCTGAATTTTCGAAATTATAAAAAGTTAGAAACAATGGGAGAAAGTACGTGTTGTTATACCTTAGTTTGATGTGAAGTCCATCAACCAATCTTTCTATTTGTATTACAGGTATATTTTTTGTTCCGCAGCTTGACTGTTGAAAGGTGGGTACACAAAATTGAATATTTCCCTACAAAACGATCAGTCTCTTTCTCCCAAAAAGTTTTTGTTTCTCACTATCTACTTATTATTGCCTACGGTGACACCTTTAAGTAATGATGCTCAAAAGTGAGAGCGTAAGCAAACGTGTAGGTTTGTGGGCGGAAAGAATGCACTCTGGTGACTACTCGGGTGATGCAGTATGAGTTCCGGGAAAATGTATTGTCGGTGTCTATTTTCGATTGAGTGACACTGTTAGATAGCTCTGTAATTGACACTCCGGCGCGGCATTCTGCTTGATGTACAGGTACATCAGGAAATAGCTACTGCGTGAATAAAGTTAGTACACAGCAGAAGAATAAACCTAGAGTACAGCCGTGGTATATGAATGTCATGATGTCGCATGAAAGGTTTGTTACAGCGGAAGACATGTTCCGTATTCAGGACAGCGTCTTACATCTTATTTCTTGAGATAAGATGCAGACTATGAAATATTAGTCTTCAGAGTCTCCAGTCCTCGGGAGTCACTCAAACCAATGCTGCAGGTAGAGGAAATTCTCAACTTTTCTTTAGTTAGAAAATATTAATATAATTGGAATTTTAATGTGAGAATATCAGTTGAAAGACTTAGAATAGTTGTTAGGGAACAGAAAAACTTAATAAGGAAACGAATGCGTTTGTAATTTCCTCTTTTACTTACTAAATTTCTTCCATATTCCTCTCTTCAGGTTTCAGATCCCTCACCAATACTGATGTAGTACGTGGTAATAACTCACCTGAAAAGAGAGAAAACAAAATTATGAACTGGCAGTACTTAAAATAGTGTTCTTAATATTATATTATTCTACAGCTCTTCTATTACATAGATCATGGCAATTTTGACAACTTTCAACTTATCTGCTATTTATTCAAAATTATGAAAAAACGTAAGCAATAACAATCTGTATCGTGCTAATATGCGTGTTTCTTCCGAATTTCCCTCTTTTACATACCACTAATAAGTTTGTTCATAGGAAGTTCATACGACCTTCGTCTCAAAGCCACGTTCTCATTTTCTTCCAACGGTTCAGCGTCAGGGAAAGACATTATTCCGTTTGTTCACGTGGCAAACACGCACTCACTTACTGTCCGCGCGACTGAGACCAGTGCGAAGCGCCTAGTCTTGAAATAGAACGACATAGACCAGAGGAAGACTCGCTTGTTCCCTGTCGCGGTATTTGCACTTCTGCTGCCGCCTCGTGTGTTGTCGCGGACTCGGGGGACGACCCAACGACATACATATATGCGGAAGGCAGGTTTGGAGGTTTGGGAGACAACAAATATCGAAGTTGTACTCTAAACCTAAGAAGAAGGATTCAGAAACGATATGGTTACTCTGTCGTATTACTAGAAACACTTTCATAATATAAGCCCTTTCACAACTAAACGCAAAATTTTCAGGTTTGAAATATTTTAAAGGGAGTCGTAGGCGGTACCTTTTCCCAAGTCAAAATGGCTTTTCGATAAGAAACAGTTTCCCTAAAAGTATTGGAGCCAAAATGTTGAAACTTGCGAGGAATATGGATGTTTCAAACGTAAACCGAATGGTTTTCACTCCTCTCAAATAATTATAATTTAGATCTTATATTTTTATTAATCTACTATTTCTTACATATTTTCTTGTTATATATATTTTAAGTCATGTCCATATTTTACTGAGAGTAATTAAATGTGAACATAATAAGATAATTACTCGTAGTATCCCTGAAAAGTTTCAGCTTTTTATCTTGCTATGTTTGGGAGAATATGTTTCTTATGTATCAATATATTGAACTTAGGAATAATACAAAGGTTCCTAAACAATCTTAGCCCCTGTGCAGGATTAATAAACGAAACTTACTTCCGCCAAACTGCACAAGTAAACACATAGAATAGACTGTTTCGCGATCATTTGTTTAGCTTGCAACCCTGCAACTGTTAGGACAAGACACAATCACCAATAATTCAAAAGATTTACGAGTGAAACCCTAGGCAGAATGCGATCCGCGAACTGACAGTCGAGGGAGGCCCCTTCCACGCAATCATTTCAAAAATAAAACTACACAGAATTTTTAATGTAAACAAACAAAACTCGAATATTTGAAGCCTGTACTGCCTCTGTATTTTCTTAATATTTCGATGATATGACATTAGTTCATGAGAGACTATAAAACACTCATGAGCGACTTTAGATTTTATCTCGTATGTATCATGGAAGTGTATGAATAAAAAGAACTGCATAAGCGAGAGTGCGAAAAAGTATTTTTTTGTATACCATCATTATAAACGACCCTTTTCGATACCCCGAATCGTGCATAATCCAGTATTTTATCGCACGCTACATGACGTCATCGCCATTATTAAACGCGACATGACGTCATGACGAATTTCTACTGTTCACAGAAAGACAGATCTGTTGCCGACATTAGCTTGTTTCATATATAACTGAACTTTGTTATAAGCAGAGATGTCAATTCCATCTTTAATTTTCAGCATAGTCTTCAATTTTGAATGAATGCACCACAAAGATGATGCCTTACATACTGCAGACTTCAAAATAACATAAATTAGAAAATGAGAACTCGACACTAGTATTAATCATAAAAAGTATTACAAACTTACCAACTCAGATATATATGCCAGAACAACTGTCTCGCATATAATATTTACATTATTTGTTTCCATCCACTTCCTAAATTTTATATATTCCTTCTCATACAATGCACTCAACTTTTTAGGTATTAAACTTTTTTCTGCCTTGGAGGCTTTTTCTAAAACTACCATTGGTAACGACGCCATCTTTCATACGAATGCGCGCGTGAATCGGCTCTCCGCTATCACAGTTGTGACGTCATAATACCAACGTCCATGTTGCCAACTATAAAACTTTACTTACACTTACTTCGTTTCATTTATAACTTTATAATGATGTTATACAAAAAAATAGCGTATGCAACTCGTTTATAATGTTCCTTTTTTGCACTCTTAAGAAAATAGTCTATTACTAAACTCACTCCTTCGTCGTTCGTTTAGTAATAAACTATTTTCTTATTCGTGCAAAAAAGGTCAACATTATAAACTAATTGCATAAACTACTATTGGTGGCTTATCTGAGCATCTGCCGTCCACGCTCTCTTACACGCCTGCTTTCGCTTTCCGGTTCATGCAAGGGAACAAACGACTCTTCTGGAAGGCCAGGCTTGAAAACACGTTCTGAGAATCATGCATGTGAGATTCATTCACAAAACTCCGTTTTCCGATTTGCTGTTAAGGAAGTTATGTCTTACAGTAGTCTTGGTAGTTTATGCTAAATTGCAAATGACTCTTGGCAACTGATGCTGTTAAACAGTTGGAGGAACAGATGTGAAAACTTTGCCAAGTATGAACACAGTTTAGATTTATTAGGCTATCAACACACTAAAGAAATAATCATTTCTGTATCTTACTCATTTGTCTGTGACCACAAACATAAACGCTATATTTTTCTGAATTTTTATGAAATCACTGTGAATTTCAGCAATCCGCGCGTGTATGGTGGATATGAACAGCCATGTGAGATGACGCTCTTCCTTTCGGCCGTGAATCTCAAAAGGTCTCTCGGCAAACATAATCGTTCACTCTGTTTTACCACTGGCATTTTTCTCATACACAATCAAGTACATGGTTGGGCAACACGTGCGCATCAGAATGAGGTGAGAGGACACACCGGATACAAGGATGATGCCGACGTAGAACAACGCTATCTCCAACATTTTTGTAATTTTATTCAATTTATTCTAAATAATTATCTCATATTGGTTACATCAATTGCAAAGGGCTATTCCGAAGAAGTCAGAGCATTTAATGAAGAAATTCACATTCTAAACATTCTTCTAATGGTAATTTTTCTTCAACGCGTGAGCGTGGGAGTCCAGTCTGAATTTGAATTCCCCTTCAGGTTGTGTGTTATCTCTTGGAAACCAGAATGAGTGAATGTGATGAACAGAATTAAAAACATGTCAATATTTGAACATTTTTTGCGTTACCCAAATAATGTATAGCATAAGGATATTTCTGGCTTATAAAGTAACAATATTATAATTGAATAGAATGCAGACATTTATATATAAGTTAAAAACTAAACATTATTTAATAATCATCACAAAACATATCTTTATAAAATGTACAGTATATTTTTAAGATACGTGCATAAGAACTTATAAATTATTAATAAAAATAATTTCCAATATAGAATATATAGTTTGTTAATTAGTAATAACTGTAAAAGTGTTACAAGAGATTTTCGCACTCGAAGTGTTCTGCTATATTTTTGATAAATTGTGCCAAAATTTATAATTTCGAACAGTGTTTTTGATATAAATGTTATATATTATCTCATCAGCCTTATTATATAAGCACATACCAAAAAATTTACACTTGTCATCGACAGTGACGAGCAAAATTTACAATGGGTCTCTATTTTGTACAGCGTTATGAAATCAAAAAACATGAAAAGAAACTTTATTGTGGAATTATGTAATGAAGTAACAAATAAATTGGTCCAAATTTTGCTATTTATGAAAAGCTGGGTGAAGAACACTTCATCACTTCCCTTTCACTGACGCAATTCCACGAGCCGGAATGATTGCACACCCAGTGCGATCTCGTGGTCGGCGCAAGAACTACCTTCAGCATCATACAGCTTTCTACTTAATGGCATTAAAGATTCATTACACGTCATCAACCTATTTCGACGCACAAATGCTGTGTGCCGCTTGAGATATCTTAATTTAAATACAAAGGCCAATGTAATATTCAGGCGTATAACTAAACGTTGCCTTGAATGATGCAGAGAAGTCTCTATAAAATATAATTTTCTTACTCGTAATTACAATTTTAGTTATGACAACTATCATTACGTCTCAATGCTTCCCTATATTTTGTAGTACTTCTATTCGACAATATAGGAATAAACCTATATCACACCCTGTTTTCTATAGTTTCTATAGTTTTATGTAAGTTTAAATGTGCGTCTTTTATGAACAATATTAAAGAAAGTTTTTTGTTTCGTTTCGTAAACTGAAACCATGGGACTTGTTTAACGTTATTAACACGTAAGATAACTGTAACTAAGGTAACTGTAAAAAATTCAACAATGTTTGCATGCATGACAGTGTTTTTTTTTTGTTTTTTTTTAATTAATTTATTACTTCCTGTTCGAAAATTTGTCTTTCAGGGCATTGGAATTTACAATAATGGACAGTCGTTTTGGACACTAACAGTAACCTCTGTAGGAGGATTTATGAAGGTAAATTTTTAATAATTAGACAATTATATAAGACTAAGGAACATAGAAAAGAAGAGAAAATAAATAAAATTACGGAGGATGAAATTTATCTTTAGGAAATTTGGAATTAATTCTACGAGGAAAGGGATAAGTTTTACCAAGATTAAAAAATTGTGCATGATGTAATGAAGGAAGAGTATTAAAAAATTTGAGACTACAAGTTTTAATTAAATCATGGATTGTAGGTAGATTTAGTTCATTGTGAATTTGTGTATTGGGAATAAACCAAGGTGCATGTAGAATTTTTCGAAAGAATTTGTTTTGAATGATTTGAAGTTTTTGTATATTTGATTTTGCTGCATTTGACCATATTGGACAAGCATAAGTTAAAGTAGGTCTAATAATTGAAGTGTATATTAATTTAGCAGTTTTAATACGGAGAGTTGAGTTATTATTTATGAGAGAATTAAGTTTTTGTATTTTAATGGTAGTTTTTTGTATAACATTTTTTATGTGAATTTTCCAGTTCAGTTTTGTGTCTAGAGACCTAAATATTTAATAGATGAAGAGGAAGAAAGCCAAGGAATAGGAGTGTTATGAATTAGAAGGGGAGGAGGGGTTATTGGCTTACATAACGTAAATATTTTGGCTTGGCATTTATCCATATTGATTTTGATTCTCCAATTGTTGGCCCACACCGAATAACGATTAAGATCTATTTGAAGTTTATTTCTGGCAAGAAGAATATTAGTGTGTGAGTTAATAAGTGCTGTATCATCTGCAAAAAGGGCTAATTTAGAAGAAGCGAATTTTGGAATGTCGGATAGATAGATATTGAATAGCAGAGGAGAAAGACAAGAACCTTGAGGGACCCCGGCAGAGATGTTAAATTTTTGAGAGAAAGAATTATTATATTTAACTATGAAAGTTCTGTTAGATAGGAAATTTTGAATAATATTTATAAGATAAATAGGAATACCTACAAGATGAAGTTTATATATTAAACCATCGTGCCAAACTTTGTCGAATGCCTTTTCTATATCTAAAAAGATTGCAAGGGAGTGTTGTTTTAAATGAAAAGAATTTTCTATGTGTTCAGTAATACGTAATAGTTGATGAAGAGTAGAATGTTTGTGCATAAATCCAAATTGTGAAGGTTGAATAATGTTATTTTGAGAAGTGAATGTATAAAGTCTGTGAAGTAATATAGTTTCGTAAACTTTTGATAAAGAAGAAAGTAAACTAACGGGCCGATAATTAGAAGGAAATCTTGGGTCTTTCTTTGGTTTACAAATAGGGATAATTATAGCTAATTTCCAAATATTAGGAAAATAGTGAAAACGTAGAGACGAATTCAAAATATTGGTAAATGCAGCAATGGATTTATTACCTAAAAATTTGAGTGATTTGTTGGTAATTAGATCAAATCCAGTTGATTTGCGAATTTTGAGCTTTTTTATAATATTATGAACTTCAATAGGGGATATAAAAGGAATAAGTTGTGGAACGTTATAATTAGGAAGGGAAAGGAAGTGGGTTATATGATTGTGAAGTTGAGTATTGTGTATTGGATTAGCAATAAAAGAAGATTGGAAGTGAGAGCCCAGTAATTTAAGTTTCTCAGGATCATTTAGGGCAGTGGAGGAAGAGTCTTGTAGGACAGGAATGAGAGTTTTGTCATTATAAAGTCGTTTAATTGTCGACCATAATTGTTTAGATTGAGGGTGTATTTGTTGAAGAAAGTTTTGATATTGATAAAATTTAAATAAATGTATTCTAGACTTTATTATTCGCGAAATTTTGTTAAGTTTAGATTTAATATCGGGACGTCGAGTTATTTGCCAATAACGACGTAAAGTGTGTTTAGTTTTGATTAAATTAAGAATACGAAAAGGTAATGGTTTATAGGGGCTTGGGGGAAATTTAGGTATAAAGCTTGAATGAGAGTAAAGTGTGTTATGTATTGTAGTGGTAAAATAAGATAGATAATTGTCAATATCATTTGTAGATTGTATATTATGAGGAAACTTAATATTATTTTCAATATCGTGTTGAAAGTCAGGCCACCTAATTTTTTGAAAAAGAGGTGTGAAGGTAGAAGAAGAAATATTAAAGGAAAAAGATAAAGTAATAAGAACTGGAAAATGGTCAGAATCTAATTCAAGAAGTACATTTTGTATTATAGGGAAAGGAAAAATTTGTGTAAGAATAATATCAAGAATATCAGGAATAATATTATTATTATATGAATAGTAAGTAGGTTCAGAGGGGGAGTGTATTTGTACATTATTAGAAACGAGAAAATTATGTAATTTAATTCCGTTAGTGTTGGTAGTATTGCAACCCCAAATTTGATGTTTACAGTTTATATCGCCAAGAAGAATGGTTTTGTTTGTATTGTTAAAAATTTTTTTAAATGTTACGAGAGGAAATGTGTATTTTGGGGGTTTGTAGGCAACTGAAAAATAGTAATTAAGATTATTTATATTGATTATTAAAGAAAGGATTTCAAGAGAAGGATGATTGTTAAATTGGAATGAATAGTGTTTAATAAAGTGTTTAATGAGTATAGCAACTCCTCCGGAGGCCACTGAATTAATTCTGTCAAAACGATAAATTTTATAGTTGGAGATATATAATTTGTCGGTTGGGAGTAAATGTGTCTCAGTTATAAAAGCAATGTGTACATTATGAGTGTATAGAAAATGTTCGAAAGTATGTTGTTGTCTTTTCAAACCATTAGCATTCCAGTTGAGAAGTGTTAGTTGATTGGTAGTTTTATCAATTATTTATTATGAGAGAGCGATTCAATAATATTTTGAAGTTGAGGAAGAAGAATTGAAAGAATTTGTGATATTATTGTTGTAATAATTTGTTGAATATTATAAGAAGAGGGAGAGGTATGTTGTGTAGGAATGTGTAAGTTATTTGTCCAAGGAGAGTTGTTAATGTTAGTTTGTGTTTTAGAAAGAGGTGGGAAATGTGTTGTATGTAAATTAAAAGAAGGTTTTGAAGAGTTTTGAGGTAAAGTAGTAGGAATAGTGGAATAAGAGTTTATGCTGGGGGAAGAGTTATTAGTGGGGGTAGAAGAGGAGAAAGTATGTGTGGAAGGTAAATTATTATTAGATTTATTTATCTTATTATTCAAGACAAGTTTGTAAAATGAACATCCTCTATAATTGGCAGAATGTGTCTGTCCACAGTTTACACAAGTGGGAGGTGTGGATTGTGGCTTTGGACAAACCGAGTAATGATGGGGTTGAGAACACTTGACACATCTGGGTTTCAATTTACAGTTCGCCTGTGAATGTCCAAAACGTTGACAATTTTTACACTGAACAGGGGTGAATCGATTTGATTTTGGTTGAACTTTTATAATGGAATGAAATAAACGATCTAATTTTAAAATAGTTCTAGCTTGATGGGAGTCTGTTAAGTCTATTGCACAAGTTTGAAGAGGATGTCTTAGTTTGTCATAAAGACGCCGAACTTGAAGCACTGGATATTCTAGGCGAATGAGTTCATTAAAAATTTCTAATTCACTTAGTGATATTGGAATGTCTTTAAACATTACCTGGAATGCTTTCTTGCTCGGATCTTGAAATGTATAAAATTGAATATTATTACTATCACAGAATTTTCTGAAATTTCGATGGTCATCAATGTCTGTAAAAAGAATTTGGATTTCATTGAATCGGGATTTTGTTGAATAGTTATTATGAACCACTTTTGCGATGTCTTGAAGTAATAAAGGATAGTTCATGCCAATCACTGTTATAGGTGGAACTTTTTGATGTGATGAAGTTGAAGTAGACGACTCTTGTAGATTAGCTAAAGGTTCATATCTGGAGTGGGTTGGAATATTATACATGGGGGTAGATGATTTTGATCGTTTGGAAGGGTTTTCTTGAGCATCTGTGGGGTGTGGACGACGAACGTTGTTGGAGATGTCTTCTATGTTAGTTTCAGGTTGTGGTACTAGGTTTGCTGAAGATTCTTGAAAAGATGTTTCTGAAGTAGCTGGATAAGAAGGTTGCTGATAATTTGGTGGGTGTGAGGTTGAAAACTCCATGCCTTGAACTGGAGTTGCTTGCATGCCAACGTATTGAGTGGAAGTTTGAACATCAGATGAAAACATGTTTGTATTGTCCAAGACAACTCGTCTCCCGTAAGGGAGATGAGTATTATAATAAGATCTTGAGTTTTTCGTAGATTTTTATCTCTTTTTGTAAAATAGTAGATTTAGATGATGTAGAATGAGATTATTTTGAGATAATTCAATTAGATATCACAATATTTGAAATATTATAACAGCAATATTTGGTAGCACTATTCTAGAAGCACGGCCACCTGAAACCGATGCATGACAGTGTGAAATGATAGGACAGTAGTGGTCCTGTAATACGTGGACGTAGCGTTTAGAGCTAACCACTGTTGTGTAACTCGCATTTCGTCTTCGCCATATTTTGTCTTTTCCAAAGGACAGGACTTTTCCAAAGTTCTAGTTTTTAAAGGATTTCGAAATTTTTACTTATGTTTGCACATAACATAAGCAAAATATTTACAATACATACTTTTAAAAGTAAACATACTTTAAGCGATGTACAATATTACGTAAAGGAACCGTTATCTGTGATATTTATTTCGACAGAATAGAATGGAATGAAAATCAAATAATGATATTTCAATTCAACTTTTCGCGAAGAAATATTAATTAATTTTACAAGACTGTAAAGAGATAATCTCCTTGCTTTCTGCAGGCCCACTTATGCTGGTCCTTATCAGTCATCAAGCCAATTTAGATTTTTAAGCTAATGATAAAACCGCCCGCTCGGTGCACTGCTAAGTTTCCTGTAATGATCAGTAACTATCGCCCTCTGTCCGTAAGCTGCAGAAATTAAGCGGCCCGCTGACGAACTTGGCCTAACATAAGGTACTTTTATGGCAGGTTATAAAAAATCTATAATTCATGGAAATTAGTCACACATATCACGTTCGCATGTGGAATAACATACTAATAGAATTTTTCATTTGAATTTTATAATTGGGTAAAAGTTCGAAGAATACTTTTCAGAAAGTAATGTTTTTACCTTTTTGTTTCACTAATATATTTGTCTTAATAAATATTTTACTCGTAAGTAACGTCACTACCTTTCATTCAGAGTCTCCTACCTTTCATT
The DNA here is from genome assembly GCA_031308135.1 of Acheta domesticus. Taxonomy (NCBI): domain Eukaryota; kingdom Metazoa; phylum Arthropoda; class Insecta; order Orthoptera; family Gryllidae; genus Acheta; species Acheta domesticus. Next base: position 90,656,581 of record JAHLJT010009355.1, read on the forward strand.
TTAAGCAAAAATCACCAAATTTGGTTGACCGGAAAGATCAAACTTCTTTCTAAACGAAAAAAACCCTTAGTATTTCAAATACAAAAAATTTTGAAATTTTCTAAATGTCGGATGTTTTAAGGAAAATCATAACCATAATCATAAATGCACTTCGCGTAAAGTACTCTCTAAAATTAAAATATATTAATGATTTCCAGAACTACTCGACAAAATTTTCCTTCTGTAGTATTTACCAAGTTTCAGCTGTAAAGCTTGTGATCTCACAGACTTATGTGAGATATCTATCCTTTCATCCATATATAATCGATTGTCGGGTAAAAGATTGCTGAATCTCCTCTCCACCCGCACCAATCTGCACCATCTTTGAAGTAACACTAATATACTTTAATCCTGACGAGTGTGCGAAGCTACAGCAGAAAATAACCTTAAACACGGATTTTACGACCGATATACAATTTCATATTGTTGAGGTAAATTCAATGCTTTTTCTCCCTTTACTGCACACACAGAGATGAAAAGCAAAAATAACCAATACCTGGGGCATAATGGGATGACCTATATATTTAGTTGCGAATCCGCAACCGATGCTACGTAGACTAGATCCCACAATTCAAGCTAGCATTTTTTTACTTCAGCTAGCTGGGGGATGGACGAAACCACTCCTGGATAGGAACTGTAGAGACCGGCAGCTGCGAATCCATGATTTTCCTCTATCAGTTTCAGACAGATGTTGGAGCAGTGTCTTAACAATGGACCACAGACCGCGCATGCTATTCCATCCGCATTCTGCTCCCTCTTTTTCGTGACAAATAATCAGTAAGATTACGTAATTACTTATTATATTTAATAACACATCGATAGAAGGCAAAGGAGAGGAAGGGAGGATTGCATCTATCACTAATGACCATAGCTATTGCAAAGCGATCTTAAATAAATAAATAAACAGAAAAAATATTAATGAATAACCATGTGACATGTTCCCGAGGTCACTTCTTGCCTTAGCGATGTGCCACCCGTTGTAACGGAGCGCTCAGATCCAACTCACACCACCACCGCACGACGCAATTACGGCTCAAACAGGAGGTTAAATGGAACTAACAAGCAACCACCTGATAATACTGTGGCGCTGCTGATTTGGAAGCAACAGTGCCACAACGCCAGCTCACTTATCACAGGATGCAGGCAAGGATAAGGGTGATTACTAATGAGCCCTTGGCCTGTGAAGGCTGAAGTGATGTCAATAGTACCATGTGACCCGACCCTTAAGCTCTTGTAAATTAATTTCCATGTTAATTTACTTAAATTAAATTTGAAATTTTGCTCTAATTTATAATTGTATCTGTGATGTGACTCTTTATGGAACATCGGAATGTGACTCTCATTATGCTCTCTTCAAGTGTGCCCAATGGCGATACGAGTAGGTTGCAATATGTTTGTGCTACAACCAAATCACTTCCCTGTTCATTACTTATATGTAAAATGCTTTTACACTCTCGTGAGTCGTGATAATCGCATCACAATTTTCTTGCATTACTACAAATAAGATACAAAAGAATTATCCGCATGTGCATCGTAATCCTGGTGCTGGTGGTTTATTCGGCATTGCTACCTGGGATCTACAATGCCAAAACATAGGCAATGACAAACCATTGGGTGCATGTGGACGGCATCGGGGGGATGAGGGGCGTGTTAGTCAACATCTCAAAGACCTGTGGAGAGGATCAGGCTAGTCGGACCCAAGAGCACGCAAGTTACCTTTTGCTTTGACAAATCGCTTTCGTCCATGAGGCGAGCTGCACGGGCTCCCATAAGGGATGGAGGAGCAAAGAAACAGAGGTGAGCAAACATCGCGAGACAGCTGTGAATTGCGTGGATCAATGCTTTGGTGTTCTATAAATATTTGAGTGACAACAGTTAAACCAAGAAGACACACATTTCAATAGTTATACAAGTATTCATCATCATCATCGGACATTTTAACGCAGTGTTGTCAAGGTCGATGCTACGAGCGGGAGTCTGTGGCATGAGTGCCACGACGAAATCGCCCCTCCACGCAGTTCATTACCCCACCACCAGAAACAACGCCATCCCCATTGTAAAACGGCGGGATTACTAATAGTTCCCTTTCCCAACGCTAGTTGCGCAGAGAAGCTCGTGGCATGCTACGGTGCAACGACGCGTGCCACAGCCACCAGTAGAAGACCTTGACCTCACTGTTTTAACGTCTGCTTTAATCTTTCGGTCATCAGCTGGCATTCCCTGCCTTCAGTTATGTCATTCCATTTTTTACAATTTTACACTCTAGGATACCTTAATCCTAACTTCCATTCCTTTATTCCCTAGTTGCTCGTCAGCCTGTTGCGCCGAGAACTGCCTCCTGTCGCTGGTAACCCCCACGCTTCACAATTGCACCTTGAGTGGTGAAGTTTGGTGGCGGCCAGTAGGCGCTCACGTAGCAACCCACACTCTCTAGACACGCAGGTAGCTTAATCTCCTGACATGCAAGCACCCACATTCGCATCCCATTCGCATTCGCATTGGGAAAATATTGGGAAGGAAATGGGTTATTACGGTGCTTCATGATGGTTGGAATAAGCCCCACCATGTCATAACACTGAAGCAAACATTCACGCGCGAAGCGGGATTCTAGCCCGCGAATATTGTTCAATGTTCATGTTACAAAAAAAATTAAGAAAACAAACTGTATTTGTCTTCCCTGACGAGGTGAGCATCACCCATCCTATCAATCGCGAGGGCGTTCTTGATTTTTTTTAATGTAAGCAGCAGACAGTACGTAAATATCCTCCTCGCGTATGCCTGAGTTCGGGGACGGAGGTCACTAGGTCCTTGCGCCGTATTTTGTTTGTAAAGCAACAACCTTTCAGGTCACACGCCGCCACTGCGTGTGTCCACCCCCGGGCTATAGCAGGGAAAGCAGGCTCTCTCATTAGCACGCGGAGTGTGCAGGAGGAATGGAATGCGAGGCCTCTGCGGGGACTAATGAGGCGCCGGACGGCCAAAGGTGGAACACGGGACCCAAGCCTATGAGGCCGCTGTCTCCTTCACGAATCAGTTGGCGCTTTGCAAGCGTGAAAAACACTTATGCGTACGTTTAAAGGAGAAAATAGTCCATGCATTCACGGGTCAGAACGTTTAGTTTGTGAAGAAAAAAGGTGTGGTGGTCAGTGGTTGCCCGAGACAAGTTCCTTAGCCTTCTAAGTCTTTATGACGCGTTGGGGGGAGGAAGGTGCATCAATGTGATTTTTTTAACGTTAATGATTCATGCATATGTTTATCAGTATATTTGTTTCATCAACGTCGGATTAGCTATGAAAGATTAATCGAAGTTAGCCGTCCAACACAAGTTAACAGGAGGGTGAAATATAGGACGGCGAAAAAGAGATGGAGTAAAGTTCTGTGAGGTAGAAACATGCTTAAACCGTGAAGTGAAGAAGAAGAAGGTAGTGCACTTATCTAAGATTATTTGTTTTTGAAGATGATTCACGATAGTTTCACTTGTTTTAGCACTCACTTTAGTATGAATCATGATAACTGACACAATAAGAGATACTCTTTGTATTTCTGCTATGTAACTCCAGACGTAAATGAATCTAATGAAAAAAACAACAACCGAATACCTTATTTCTACGTCTTTATTAAACGTTATTTCTAGTAAGTTGAGCCAATTTTAACGTTATTTATTGGTTCAAAACTCTTAGAAACATAGATATTACCTGTAATGAATCACTTTATATGGTACTACTGTAATTTCTTTCTACTTTTATTTAAAGTCACCTAAGGTTTTTTACTTAAAAAAAGGTACAGCTGTTCTAAACACAAAAGATCGAAACAGTGTTACACATTATTTAAGTCATCAGTAACAGGCCATTTTAAAATTACTGACAACCTAATTTGAAGCTTCTTTGTTAAGGCTTATTTAATAATTATATAATTTTCATTGGGAAGAATGGAAAATGTGCAACAGTGTTTATTATGCGTACACAAAGTTAATAGTATTCATCCTGGAGTTTTCCTTCTCAAATATCCCGAATTCTTTAATATATTCCTAATAATGCGCACGTCATGATAAAAAACCACTAACCCAAATTTACGAGTGGGCCACAGCACGGACGCATTTCGAGCGACCGGGGGCGCGATAAATATTCAAATGAAGGCGGGCGCAAGGGAGCCAAGAAAAGCACCTCATCTGAATTATCGACGGCGCCTCTGCGGCAGCGCTCGTGGCCGAGTTCGAAGCCCGCGCGATGCAGTGCTGGCCGGCGCACACGCGATTCATTAGACTCCCATCACCCCCTTCAGCAGGTGGCCTGGGTTTATTATTGGTGAGAGTTAACATTGGTTACAACCAATATTACAACCTATATTTAACATTGGTTACAACCAATGTTAAATATGGACCAATATTGTTTCAAATATGGAGTAAAATATGGACTAAGAATTGCATAAAAATATTTAAATAGAGAAAATAATGAACAAATGAAAATTTAAGTTACATAAATAAAGAAATTAGCTGTAGAAAAAGATTTAGGCATGTCTTTTACTAAAATATACTGAACATCAACATTAATATGTTACGGAAAGTAAGTTTATGAATCATTTCCTGATTAACCTCTACTTTACGAAGTGTGTTACGAATCCCTTTTTTCAAGTGTTCAAATGTAAAACTCCTCTTTTTAACTCTTAATATTGTCTTTTATTGGCTGAAATGCCTCTAACATGTATGTACTATAGTAATGAAGTTCATTTTGAATCATGCGATATATTGAAAAGTTAAAATCATTGCATTCTTCGAAATAACTTTAAATTGCACTAAATTAATTTTGAAAGTTTCAAAAGTAACTTTGAAATATTAAACAACGAGTTATGGATAAAATAAAATCATTGCCAAGACCGTGAGTTTCCCTTACATATATGAAAATATATACTGTACTTGCAAAATGGACAAATATTAATAAAATCGTAGGTTTCAAATCACTTTAAGAAGTCTAATTCTTAAACATATGATTCAAGTTTAATTGTAATTAATGAAATAATAAATACGAATATATAATTACATAACATCCTAGCCCTGCTGATTAGACCGTAAGGGTTGCAGATTCGATTCCCACCCTGGGCGTGAATGTTTGCTTCCGTGTTGTGATAGTCTCCCGCTCACCTTGACTCCTCATTCATCCCTATTTCTATTGTTTTCTAGCAAATTGTTTGAACACGCTGTCAACACATCGCTTAATGTTACTTGAAAGGTTTTAATAAGCTCACTTAAAATCCGCTAAACAATACATATTGCTTTACTTTAGCGGATGATTTGTATATCTTTACTTTAGAGGATGATTCATTAAGTGGTCAAATGATACGACCAACAGATTAAGTAAATGATAAGTTTTGTTTCTTTAACTAAGTATCATTAATATAACTTGTTTATGAAATTTTCGTGTTCTTTGTCAGAGTTTGTTTCATTTGGTGATATCCTGAATTCCTTTTAAAGCATGAAAAAACGCACTTTCATCTGCAGTACCGATGATAGAGTCACGTTTTCTAACGTTTATTTCTGTTCGATATCAGAAAATTAACGAACCAGAAAGAATTGTGAACACGACCGGCACATCTCCGGCTACCGCAGTAACCACAACAAAATTTCACATTTACCTGTTTGAAAAATGTGGAGTGAAATGTGGTCGGGAGAAAAAGAATTTTGTTTCGAGATCACTGCACTCTCAGGGTAACTGTGGTTGAGTTAAGAATCAATTTATTTCACTCAGTTCAACAAAAACCAACGGACCTAAGCAACATCTTTTAAAGCGAAGGTCTTTTGTGATTAAAAGATGATGTGTGTGTACTCTCCGCTAGTACTAGACATCAGTCCACCTACATTGTCTTCTAAATAATAAAAAAGATAATAACATCAAAATTATTCTTGTTAGGTACGTCACTGAAATTGATCCACATAGATATATTGAGATCTGGATGAGGTATGAGCTTTATTGGGCTGAAGCCAAGAGGTCTTGGCCAGCTGCGAGACCTTGAGAAGAAAGAAGAAACAAGGGGAATGAAGGAAAAAAGAAACGCGAAGCCGATATTTTTAAAATTAATGCAATCAATTCTCGCTGATTCTGACATACACAGCGTTGACAAAACATAAAAATGTAGTGGTTTTATTTAAATAAAAATGCATGAAACCAATAACAGAAGCGCGCAGTAGTACTTATTGTGCAGGTACAGTATACACAATGTATTAAACAAGTGATGTGAAAACCTGTTTTCGTATGTTGTACACATTTCATTCATTGTCTGCAGGTATTAGGTGCTTCAAACAATTGCTAACTCGAATTTACTCGCGTTTCATTTTCTATTACAAATATGGTAGTTTCAACATTACGTATTTGATTTAAGAATGCTTAATGCCGTTTACAAATCAGAATGTTCCTACAAAGTTATTTGCATGCGCCAAGGCCGAATAATGGAAGTGTTCTTCCTTCTTGGACTCGAAAGATGTTCGACGTGTGCGTTGGCAACGCGACCTCAACCAGCACGCAAAATTGAAGGAAGTACTGGAAGTTCTCAAACGGTCTAAATAAATCCTGAACATGACTCAAACACGAACAAACGTTTAACTGTAGATTCCGCACAGAAAAGTCATTCATCAGAAATACGGTAATTTTCTTCTTTACTCAATACGTAAAAGTGAGCAGAAAAATTAATTTGAACAGTACAATGCACGGTAGTCATAATATAAATTTGTTTGCTTTTATATTGGTCGTAATTTAGTTTTTCTTTGCAGAATTATGAGGAATATGTGCTATTAATTTATTAGACAATTACAGATTTAAATTTCAAAATCTCTTCCAATCCGTGTTTTAAAATATTTCTGGCGATGTTATGATACCCTAAAAGCTGCAATGACTGATGTCAGAATAAATCGGACTACAAGGGCGGTGAGTCCACAAGCGTATTTTAGGTTTTTGTCGCACATATTCTTCGGAAACTCGAACTCAGACAGGATCTACAGTCAACAGGACACGTTCAAAATCCTATATTACGAGTAAAAATGTGAGGGGACGAACGTGCTGAACCGCACTCTGGACTGAACATCCAGGGGTGGATTAATGATTAAGCAGACTACGCACATGCTAAGGATCTTCACTGGACAGAGCCTCCATTTCCTTTCTAACACAATTAATTTATAAATATTTAAAAGTTATTAGTTTATAAATATTAGTTTATAAATATTTAAAAGTTACGTTTAATTATTTGTTTAACTACGGAATAAATAATAATTATAATTCAGTTTTAAAACATCAATAACACATTTTTTAAATGTTACTTCTCGTACTAAATAGAGATGAAATTATTTGAAATTATCTTTATATTGTATACAATATAAATATATTTATTATCAAAATATTAAATTGAGAAGGTAAAACTCTTAATTTTATATTCTTTTGGATTACATACATGTTCAATATTTCAATATTCTTAGTGGCTTTGGTCAACCTTTGCCCAAAAAAAAGTGAGGTATCCAATTCTTCGTACATCGTTCATGAGCCGTCTTTGTGAAGAGCTCATTCTCACAGAGGGAGAGCCTTCTCGACCTCCTCCTCCGGAAATAGAGGGCCTTGAACGCGAGAAGGGGAGGCGTGGTTCACATCCGGGGCAAGGACCAGCGCTCGGCGCGCGAACGCGAACGCACACGACGCGCGGAGGCCGCAGCGCCGCTCGCGCCGCCAAAAGGCGTCTGCGCACGCGCGTGCGCCTAGGCCACGCACGCGGCGCGGCTCCGAATGCTGGGCGCACGCGGTCACGCGCCGTCGAGAAGAGCTCGCGGACGCGGCTAGCAGCTGGGGATGAGCCGATACGATTGGATTAATTGGCAAGCGATTATATTTAAAAAATCGAATAATTGTGGATTCCGAGCAGTACTGTTGGAATCGCAAAAAATGCGATTTCTAAATTTTTGAATCGAGTAAAATATTTTTTGAATACAATCTTCCAGTTTTTTGAAGTTTCGTAAACACTTATTATTAAAAATGTCTAACACGCAACACTCACCGTGCTGGATACTCGGATTGACTTGAAATTTTACCAGCTTGTTCAGCACATTTCAAAACCCCTATATACAAATTTTTACGTGCTATGAAGCATTGGAAGTAGTATTTTTGCGATAATTAGTATTGGGACCTTTGCGATAATTAGTATTGGGACCTTTCTTGACCTTACCGACCGTGGAAGGGCGGAAATCGCTGCTCGCCGCTGGTTCTGCGGCCGTTACTCACACACCGCGCCTGCACTATCGGAGTGTCGGCAAGGTCTCAGTTACTTAGAGGGCAGCCGGGGTGACAAAAACGGGTGTTTACATTGCAGGTTCCGATGGACGAGTAGAACGAGAAAACATACATGAGTAATTCGAATGCAATAATTAAATGCGTACTGGCATTATTTACAGGATTTAAAGATTACAATGTGGTTTAATTAATCAGGCAATACTTATTTAATAATAAATATCTAAATAAATAAATGCACAACAAATCAGTAAATAATTAAAAATAAATAATAAACAGATACAATAAAGAAAAGATGATACACAGCGAGAAAAGTGATACACAGCGAGCAGATGAAAGAGTACTGGAGGAAGAAGAAAGAAGGATAAATAAAGAAGCAATAAAATTGGTGCGTGGTCCCTTGATGACCCAAACGAAAGAAGAAGAAAGAAAAGATAAATATTAAACGAACGCGCTTGGAAATGTGATACCAGCTGATAGACGCCGCGTAACGTTCCTAGCGCTGCCGAAGCAACGGCTCGCCCGCTGCGGAAAGCGCGAAGGTCACGAAAGGTCCTGATACAAAATGCCTAAAAACACTATTTATAATATTCCATAGCACTTCAAAATTTGTGTATATAGGTTTTGCATGGTGTTCTATCAGCTGGTGAAATTTCATGTCAATCCGGTGAGTGTTGCTTGTAAGAATATTTTAAACTAATTTTCTACATTTCAATTACAGTTACTGAAGCTAGAAGTACAAAGAATCTCATTGTAATGTAATGCATTTTTGCATTACAATCTTTAATTTCAGAGTTATTTTAATTTGAAAAAAATTATTCTGAATTGTTTAAATATGTTTTAACACAACTGCTGCTTCTAAACAATACCTGAAGCGGCCGAGTGATTTTAAGGATTGGGGATTATGAACCGGGAGTACATCGAGAAAATCTGCCGCGAACCCGCTTTGTCCGACACAAATTTCACGTGGATCAACCGGGATTTGAACCCCGGTACTCAGAGGTGGAGGTTGAGCTGTCTGACCTTTAAACTGCGGGTCGCTTAAATTGTTTGATTAGTTGAAAATTGAATCGTTCATACATTCGATTCAAAATCGCCCATCCCCACTCGGAGCTTGGCTTCAAGGCTGGTACCATCGACCGCATCCCTCAAACGCTTGAGATCTGCGAGCGCCGGTCGATCAGATATTCACTGTGATCAAATATTAGAGAGCATATGACTTTTCTTTCTATCTGCGCGGCACCAAATACTGCGCTTGACTAACACGACATAACTAACACGACATACTAAGGTATTCGAAACAGTTTGGGTGTACAACAATTCGGCGAGCGCAACAGTATAAAGGCCCGAATAAAAAAATACAATGAATGCTAAATGGAATCCACATTTATAATAATATCTCTAAAGTTTTTACTTGAATAAATATTGTAATATAAAACAACATTCTGCGTGACTATTTTTAAAGTGTCTTTCATGTATGGCGTGTCATGTGGTAGAAGACCAAAGACTTGCTTATGCACTCCTTTGCTAGCGAAATGCCTTTTGCAGCCGTACTGCACCATTCTCACTCTTGTGATCCTCCAGTCTGCAGTGAATATCACCCCAGTTTTAATTGAAAATGCGCACTGCGATTATCTAGAATCGTTAAAACACATAGCGATCGCTTCCTGACCTCATCCAAAACAGTGTCTGCCATTTCGTTATACGTTTTCTTCCATGGAAGTTTACAATGTATTCTATTTAGGAGCATCGCGTTGCAAATTAATCGCGGTTTTTAGGATAGATATATCTTACACCGTTGCTATGCGCTCGTAATTCATTCGGCCGTTAATGTATTGAACATTCGAAATAATTGTGAAAATTTAATAAAGCTGGAAATATTAGGGAAGGGCAACCGCCATAAGTCGTCAGTTTTCTATAGTTTTTGCAACTCCCTTGAATTGAATTCACCGTTACTCCTACCTTCCCTCTAGCGGCAAAAGTACGCGGTCAAAATGAATCACGGTTGGCGCTTCGGAGCACTCTAGTAGTATACTTAAGCAAGTAATAGATAAAAGTTGCGAAAAGATGCAACCAGATGGCTCAACAATGGCCCTACGCGCACGGACGCCATGCCAATGGGCGCGTGCTAAGGGCGCGCAATTCATTCGGCCGTTGATGTATTGAACGTTCGAAATAACAATGAATATTGAATAAAATTAAGAAAAATTAAGGAAGGGCAACCGCCATTCGTCAATTTTCTAGGGGTTTTGCGACACTATTGGATTTAATTCATCCACCGCCACTGCTACCTATCCTCTGGCAGCTAAAGAGCGCGTTCCAAATGGAACGCTTCGCGAGGGACATTTGCGGCGCACATGAGGCGTCGCCACGCGACACCCGGAGCGAGGTCACGGGGCGCCCGCGCTGCCAAACGCACGCACGCACGCACGCACGCACGCGCGCACGCAGAGGCCGAAAGCGCCTCTTCGGGCTGGCGGAAGGCGCTTGCCGCACCAACGGTTTGATAGACTGATTATTTCGTGTTTCCCGGCGCGTCAATGGATGTAGTCTCGCTCCCGTAAGTATAGTGGATGATACCAAAAGAGTAGGTGAGGACAGGTACTGCAAACGTATTGATTGCTTTGAACTTGTTTTTCTCATTGAGCTGACTTTTCTGAATTTTGGTCAATGTCCATATATGTTTCCACGAGCGTTTCCCTAATCACTCGATGTTCAATACATCTGGATTGAGGGAAACCCAAATATTTATAGGTACCTTCTCTAGACATTGCCTCTATTGTTTCTCCCGTTTGGAGTTGAAAGCCATTACACTTGTGTTTTCCTTGAGTTATTTTTTGTGTTTTGCATTTTTCTATTCCAAATTTCATTGCAATATCCCTGAAGAAGTTTTCTGTTATTTTGAGCAAATGTGGAAGTTGTTCTCTGTTGTTGCGTATTATTTTATATCATCCATGTACATTAAATATGAAAGCTTGAACTGTGTAACTTTGTTACTTTTGATGTTGAACCCATAGTTGCTATTATTTAATCTAGTGTATAGATGATTCAGTGCTAGACAGAATCAAAGCCGACTGAGAGAATCTCCCTGGTACCATTACCATGTGGTACCACTCTTCTAGTGGTAATGGGATATGTTGTCACATATTTATCTTGAGAAACGAGTGTGACTTCTGTTTTCCAATTTTCCATGGTGTATTCCCAGCGTATATTCAAGAAATGTGACCACATTTGGGTGAATTTTGTATATTTTGAGAACTTTCAACAGCCAGGAGTGGGGAACTGAAGCAAATACCTTACTGTAGTCAATGTAAGCTTTGTGTGTGTGTGTGTGTTTCTACGATCTTTGTACGCCTGTTCCAGTGCTACATCATCAATTAGAAGTTGTTCATTGCACCCCTGGGAGTGTCGTCTGCATCCTTTTTGCTGTTCAGCTATAACTTCGTTTATGTCACAATATGCATATATCTGGTCTACAGGGCATGAAGTCAATGTTTTGTAGATTGTGAGCAGGCAAGTGATCGGTCTCTATTTGGATGAATTTGTTGTGCCAGAATCGTTTGATTTCATATACGTAATTCCATGTGTGAGGAGGTGGCATTGTCTCTGGCTGCTGTACAAAATTTGTGAGATGTTTTACTAGCAGCGTGTGTGTACATGTGCATTTTTTGTATCAATAGTTGTGAATGTTATCAACACTTGTTGCTTTCCAATTATGGGTCTTTTATTATTATTATTATTATTATTATTATTATTATTATTATTATTATTTCAGCTCAAATCATTATTGCGCAAAACGTTTTATTTAATTTCGCGTGAGTGTACATGTTAACATTCTACTGGTCTAAATCCATTTCAATTTGAAAATGCAGACATACATTTCAATTCAGACCATTCCATTCATACCAACACAGCGTAATGAATAATATAGGCACTGCCGATTCTTACAAGCCACTCTCACGCCATTAGAATTGGCGCCATTAGAACTTTTCTCAGCACTATTGTCATTAATGGGGTATGCTTTCTACGTCGAAAGTGGTGTTAAATGAACCCTTGATCGGTGCAAATGAAAGTCATTCAGATATTAATAGTGTTTAAGCCATGAATATTAACTCATTTCTAATTTCTTCGTTTCTTCTTTGAAAGAGTTATGATCCTTATTGTCATCACTTTTCTGATTTTCTAAGAAAGCTCCGAGTGTTACAGTCGAAAGACGTCCTCTGCTATTCAGGAAAGCAACGCATAATCGTGATTTAGGAGTAACATGAGGATCGTTTCTAAATTACGTAAAACATTCATAGATGAGAAGATAATTCGTCAACACCACCAATGCAATATAAAAATAATGTTTCTTGAGGTTCAACTTACTTTTTTAGCCTCGGGCGCTGTGCCCCTAAAAATGAGTCGCTCTAGGCAGCTCTCCCCCATATTCTCCACAACTTCGCTACTTGTGTGACACACGTGTTGGAGGCTAAGAAGTGACGGTTGGAATCCTTTCAAAACTGCTGACAGGAGATTCGTAAACATGGCATTCTGTCATTTAAATATTCACTATTTAAAACACCGTTTATTAATATTCTGCCAAGACCACTTGTCGCATCTTCGTGTCTTCGTACATGGCACACATCAAAACAAAAAAAATCCTGATTTCTTATTATTTAAAGACTTAATGCAAGTATACTTCAAATAGACTTCGAACGGAGGATTCCAAAGTAGTCCCGAAAGCAAATGTCAGATACTCATGCACATACAATTTTAAAAATAAGAGTTTTTTCTGCCGAAAATCCACCGTTTTATCGCGCAGCATTACATAACTTTCCCTCTACTATATGTCACCAAGAGCCACTGTCATGATTGAAACTTGTAACCATTGAACAATTTCAATTAGTAAAATTAAGCAAATAATGCTGATTTTGAGGGGAGCATGGTCCCCATGCCCCGTCCGGATTAACCTCAGGCCACTTTCCCAGAACATCATATGCAAACTAGATAAGTCATGGTGTAACTAATATAACGTCGTATGTATACAATTAGCCATAATTATGTGCTGTAGGTAAAGAAAAAATGTACATTGGATTTTTATGAAGGGGATACAAGTTTAGGTATTCTTATCGTAGCATCTTATTTTACAACAATATTCGCTTTCTTATCTTTCTAAACATACTTCTTCAATCTCCTATTGTAATAAGACGTCTTACGATATATTCAATTAGTAAATAACTAATTCGGGTTCCAAACGGTACATCAAAATCCGACATCGCCAAGTATCTGCGGTGCAGACCGTGGGTGTGACAGGGAACATTTATCACCTCTTGGAGGTCATAAAGGTCAGCGCCAGACCCATTGTCAAAGCAACTCCAAGTAAAGAAGTTGCTTACAAAAAAAATCAAGGCAATGAAAGGCACATGCATGCCAGCACGTTCTCCAAACCGTCGAGAATGTCACACATCATTCAAACCGTTCAAACGGTAAATCAAACGGAATCGATGCGCGCATTTGGTGCACCTGCAATAGTGTTGGTGCCCACTGTGCGGCGTGGCCGACCGGCACGCGCGCGCCCACACGTTCGCACGCACGAGGCATGCGCGATCGCCCCTCCCCTCCCCGCCCGCCACACCCTGCCCCGCCGCTCCCCGCCCCTCTTCGCCCCGCCACGCTACCACTCCGCAGGCCCCGAAAGAGGAGCAATGGCCAGAGCCTCGGGCACGGGACTAACACCAGCGCCCGAGGCCAGCGGACTGCATGGTCATGGTGAATAAGGAACCCTCCACAGAACGAATTTTGCCCATGGGGTGTACGGTTTACTATTGCCCAGAGATGTAAAGGAACAAAAAAATGTCAGATGTCATGGTTTCTTTGACGGAGGGAGCCTGGTTATATGTCTCGTTACATATCGACGGCGCACATGAAAAGTCACACATCTAGAAGGAATTATAATAAATCATTTTTAAGTTAAGTGAATAAATATATTTAGATTGATTAATTTTTTGATGTTCAATCAATTAAGTGGACCCGTCCACCCTGCAACGTATCGGCTGGATCCGCTCCTGGCTGCCTTTGAGTAGCCGGTATATGGGTTTAGGGAATAGTCTACCATTACTAATTCACAATACAGCCGGAACAGAGAGTAAAATACTTTTCTGGCACTAAATAATTGGCTCCGCTCAGAATTAAATCGTTCTCCTGCAAATTGACATTTTTTTAATAGTACACCAATTTTCTGGAGAGCGTAGGCTTCCGCGGCCAGAGACAGTAGCTCCTACAGGTGCCAACGTTTCGGCGGCCATTCTGCGACCTGCCTCACGGCGAAATGCATTTCATCCAAAGAAAGAGCGCGGAATGGTGGTCGAAACGTTGCCACCTGTGCCTAGGACGCGGCGTCTCTCGGGCAAACAAGTAAATTCCAATTTTCTTGTGCATCAATTATGTGTAGATTATACGATTTACGATACATTTCTAATAAATGCACAGAACATCTAAATTAACAATTCTGTTTCTATACATATAAGAAATTTGTTCTTTGGATCATTTAACAGATGTGTGATCACAACTTGAAAAATTAATTGAGTGATTTGGCGGAGAAATTAAATTTCATGTTGTCATTTAAGAAGAATGAACAGTTGAAGTAACTCCGGCTAGCCCGGTATTTATTATATTGTAATTGTCAGTTCAGTACGAAAGAGAATTAAATATATCAATAAAGTAGAATAGAAGTAGTTTTATTCCCATTCCTGCCACGTTCCGCTAGCTCTGACTCGCTTCGTACCGTCCGCATTCTCGCCCGCCTACCGAAGGACCCATCCCCCCATAAACCTCTACCTCCGACCACCCTGCTAGCTTCCCCAGTCCTGTTATTTCCCGTTCTCCTCCCGCTCCGCTTCGTTCTGCCTTGCCCGCCCCTCCTTGACCATTCCCTCCCCCACTCGCCCGCACCCCTGTCTTACAATCTTTAATGTCTAATGACTTGCAGTGTGAATTAAAGAAAATTTTAAACGCATAAAACACATTTTTGTCCATCCATACACAATTTCACTCCTTCAGATGTTGAAATGAAAAAACAACAACAAATTTTTAGTGGATCTACACAGAAGAAGTTGTGCCTCGAAAAATCACTTAGCTCCTCCTGGTATTGCACGTATCGTATTGTAATATAGGTGCAGAGGAAAGACGGAAGAAAAAGAGTTGACAAAAATATTGATAAAGCGCTCTGTATTTCCTGTTTCGCGAATGCTTGGTATACGGCCTAAAGCTAACCTAACAGTGTGTGCAACTGCCTTTGCAGATCCCGGTGTACGCTGGGGCTAGCGAGTCGCTGGTGTTCACACCCAAGACAGACAACTACTTCGGCAGCGACGGCTTCGGGGACATAGGGGACAAGCGTGCACATTACGACGAAAAGGTGCAGAAAGAGCATGCCGTCAACATCCTTCTCAGCAAGGCCAGCGAGAGCCCAGGTAGGGCCAAGGAGACGAGCTTATGGCAGGTAGGAGCGTGTGGCAGGTAGACTTTCGAGCAAGCTCACTAAAAGAATCCATCCACTCTCAAGCCAAACACAATCGTTGGCGACTGTTTTACTACAACAGGCGTGTCGCAGGCTTGTCATGACTGGCTTGAGAGTGGAAGGGACATTATACACATCGTATTTTGGCTGTTAAGAAAGGCGAGTATTTCATACTTGACAAGCAGATAAAATGCTGATAGCTGATAATAATGATTTCAATCGGTAACATCAATTTTTAAAACTTTCACATCCATATTATTTACAACTCCAAATCCATACGAATTAATTAGAACTTTCACATCCATATCACTCAAATACCGGAAATTATATGCCCTAGGCAATGTCTCGAACAATATGACGTTGTAGCCATCAACAGAACGTAATGTCTAGAGGTGATCTCCCGACTTGGGAATTATTTGTATGATCATTCCGCAATATTCGTGGAGGCGACGTCTTCACTTAAAATCATAAGCACATAAAGGACGACTTCCAAACAAAGGATTATATTTTTCTCTCTTCCAATTGCTTCTTGTAGTAAATAATTATACAAGACGCGTCAGATATAAATACTGCTAGGTTTTTTGTTCTCGTTTTGAAAGCTCTGGATCGACGTCATGGCGAAGCCGAGTTCTGCAGAGTTCTTTAACAGAAGAGGCATTTGAGAATTAATAATTCCTTTCATTACTAAGATATATATTTTGAGATTATCGCATCCATGCAATTTCATATTTTTGAATCGACTTGACGCATATGCGCTTAAGATGCAATCAAGATTGATTACTAATATCACAAGAATTTACTGTGTAATACGAGGTAATTTTATATTTTTATGAGATTGAAACAAAACAATATTTCTAGAAGGTTTGTGAATTTCACTTTATAACAAATACAAGTACACGATGTTTCTGATGCTACACGTCACCCATTGTCATATTGAAGTAAAGATATGACACAATAACACTTGATAAGAGATGGAGTTCATGTTGTGCCCTTGTTATAAAGTGAAGTAAAATGCACATCCACTTAACATTGTTTTGTTTCAACCTCACAAGACTCAAAAATTACCTTGTATAATGTGTTGATGTATAACTACCTTGTTTAATGAATATTTTGTTATAAAATATTTTTCATGGAACATCTCAAATAAGCAATGTGGGCGTTCCACAATACTGGCAGCGTATAAGCAACTTAGTTTAGTGCGCTGTTGCCACACTTTACTATATACAGGTACCACCTACATCACAAGTAAATTAAATCTCAAAACATTAACACTTACTGACAGACTATGACATATCTTGACATCAAGTTCATAACTTTCGCCAAAGCGAACCTTATCGCGTCCGCGACTTCATGTGAGTCTGATGAGCGGCAACTGCTCAACCCTAGCTGTAAGAAAGTAAACAAATCCTCGCAAGCTGATTGCTTCAGATCAGGTCACATGACGTACCACAGCACGTGGCGAGAGAACTGTCAGAGTCTCTTATACGCTGCCGGTACTCTATACTTGGGTTTTCCGTTCTTGGCGCACCAAGGTCACGGACAAAAAATGGAGAGGGAAGGCTTTCTCCAATAGGGAGTTGCTATTCACTACTGTGTTGTGACGTGGAAGCTCCCTATTAGAGAAAGCCTTCCCTCTCCATTTTTCGTCCGTGACCTTGGTGCGCCAAGAACGCAAAACCTAAGTGTAGTCATTGAATAAGCGCCGTGAGCGCGCGTGGGCGCGCGTGCGCAGGGGAGCTGACGCTGCTGAGCCTGGGCCCGCTGACCAACGTGGCGCTGGCCGAGCGCATGCGGAAGGGCTTCGTCTGCCAGCTGCGCCACCTCATCTGGCTGGGCGGCAGCGTCGAAGGTACGTGTCCATATAGTCATTTTTACTACGGAGTTCAAACTCAGCGAAGAATACAGCAGTCGACAGCGATATCGATCTTCTACGCATGCGCACTTTGAGTTGCTCATCACGTTGAACATCTGCGAATGCGCAGAAAGTCGAGATTGCTGTCGATTGGTTTACGACGCCTTGTAAAAAGTCTCCTAAAAGGTAGTTTAAGAACGGCATAGAGTACAGATTTTGTCAGCAATGTCGATCTGTATTCACAATATCAGAAGTGCTACAAAACTCGAATTGCGCATGCGCAGAAGGTCGATATTGCAGTGGATTCCTGTAACTCAATGCCGTGCCTTAAGTCCCTACTGTTAAGCATCTGCCCATGCGTAGAAGGTCTTGATTGCTGTCGAAAGCTGAACGCTCCGCTGGGCTTAAACTCCACTCATCCCAAATATTATTTTTAGTCTATTGTAAGTATGATTGTAAAATTACGTTGACGCGTTGTAATTCAAATTGCAATTCAATTACAATTAATGATGTTCGACGGGTATATGAAATCATTTTCTCTGCGTCACAACACCACCTGTCGGACACCAGTGCATGAGGCGTTGGCTAACAATCACGGGCAAATGTCTCATGTAAAACCTCGTTATAAGAAATTTACGAACATATTGGCACAATTAATCATCTTCGACCCCCTAGAAGTTTGTAACATTTATTCTGTGACATCTGTATGTAGAGGAGTTTAGCCAATACTCCGATTTAATTAGAGTAACTTGTGGAGTTTGATCATCTGGGACGCGGTTATCCAATCCGGTGCTTCGTTACGACTGAAGTTTTGGTATTGAAGCTCCCGGTTGGACAATCGCGTGCCAGCTGCTCAAACGCCGCTCTAAATAAACGGGAGAATGATATGGGTGGCGGCGGCGACAGGGGTGGGCAACGTGCGGCCGAGCGTGGAGTTCAACGCGTACATGGACCCGGAGGCGCTGCAGGTGGTGCTGGACGCCTCGCAGGCCTGCGGCCGCCCGCTGCTGCTCGTGCCCTGGGAGCTCATCCTGCGCCTCGAGCTCACCATCGTGAGTGCTGCACACCCGGGGGACACGCCCCCACCCCCTTCGCGAAAGGGTCCCTGTGCAAGTGCCATTAGGCGCGACCCCTTTCCAAGCGAACTGCCATAAAAAATGAAGGAAGGAATTCTCAAAAATGATAAGTGCCGAGAACTACTAGATTTTTATTGAGAACACATATATTACATTTTCTTTATTCTGACATTACATAAAATATTAATGTTTCAATAATACTGAACTGCTGCATGTACTTTGCACTGCTGCATGTACTTAACGCATCCAGTGATAGGAGAAAAGCCACTCTCAATGGCTGGCGTCCGTTATGAATGTTAGCAATCTTGCGTGTGTTGAGAAAATTATAAACAAATGAGTTGGAGCTATATATGGCGTAAAGGTCCACTTAGTAATAAGTATGTCTTGTTTATGTAATTTTTTTCTCGTAAGACGTTGTTATTACGAAATGCATTGAAAGACACAAGACCGATATTACAAATAACAGACTTACAAAACCTCAACCGCGACCGTTATTTACTTTCTATCGGCCCAAGGACGTTAGTAACGAGTTAGGGATTCTTGTACAAGTGACAATGTGAGCCCTCGTATTTGACGTAAACCTTTACCTCCTCATATTTTGACGAATACCTCCCAATTCTAGAAAAATACCTGAATAATAAAATACTACTTCCTAATAGCTTGCAAATACTACCTCTGGTGCTTAACAGCTTTGAGAGTTCCTGAATTTAAATGTGAATGATAGAAATGGAGGAAGATAATGCACGTACGAGCACTACATGCTTTTCAGCGTTGCAGGGAAGTTAGAAAAATAGAAATTTGGTAACGGTGCACAATAAGCAAAACACGGCCTGCTGTTAGATATCACCGGTTCACAAGAAAAGTGACACATCTAAAAAAATCTCATTTTCCAGGAGAACGATAGTAATACAGGCGGGGTCATTTACATCGCATGAAACAAATATTTACTCTATTACAGCTGTCTGTATTAAGTCTTTATAAAATGTATGAAACTTTATTTGATATCTTCATGTAAAAATATACAATTTCGTTCATATTTCTTCCGTTAATTGAAAAATGACGATTTTTTTTAGGTGTTTCACTTTCCTTTAAATTCACTATAAGACACAAACACTGAGAAGCAAAAGCAATACTGATGATAAAATCATATAATTACCAGACTGTGAGTGACTTCGCAAGCTGTAAGCGGTGTGCAGAAATAATTCTTCGTATGCATGCAAGCGACAAAAGAAAGTGTAAATCATTATTTCATGCCAGGGTCTAAATGTGGTTTCAGCCGGCGAGGATTGTGTGTGTGTGTGTGTGTGTGTGTGTGTGTGTGTGTGTATGTGTGTCAATCAACTTCTGGAAGATCGTGTCGCTGTCCCGTAGCACAGCGGTTGAAGGGGTTTAGTCTTCCACAAAGAACAGGTGGCTCTTGCATTCCACATTCCACTTCGCCGCTGCGCGTTTTAGGCACTTGGCAATTAGCTACTCCGCTCGCGTCAGCGAGTCAGCTTCAAGATCTGATGCACTTTTGTTGACACTATTACGGACTTGTTTAATGCAGTATCATGAGCCAAAAATATTCTGCTGCCAAAGAAAACACTAATGTTTATGATTCAACAGCATGGAATTCGCGAGCCCGTTGTGTACGCCTATTGATCCGTTTATTCGTTAGTCATTTTTGTTACTACGCATCTTCTATACGTTTTCTCAAACTTACTGATTTGAGTGTGCAATGAACTTCCCCTTTTAGAGCACAGCTACGCGTGCCGTAGCACGATTAAATGTCACCCCCCTCCACCCACAGGCACTTGAGACCTGTTTACTTATATCCCTGCCTTTCCTGTAAGCGGCTACACCTCCGTTGTCCGCTGGCAAAACGTTTGCTACAATTCATATTTTTCATAATTTGCAACACTATACTCGTGATGGGATATGCGTAATTAATATAAATTATTGTCACAATTATTAATTCGCCGCACAATCTTACATTTGCATATTAGATATATGAAATTACCCTATTTGGATCATATATTAAATAATTGTATATTTGTTTTAAGAGTAATTCGGATCACTTTCTTATCATCAATTTACGCTTTTGGATAGGAAAGTAAAACATGAGCATCATTTCTAACTTTGAAAAACAGGAAATGTGAATGAAATCTCAAGAATTCTTTCAACTCTGAAAGCGAATATAAGTATACTAAATTATATCATTTATAAATATATACTCGTATGTAACGGTTTAAGTCCAACATATGGCTATTTCCGCGAACTTGTCGATTAGTTCGCATATTAGAGAGGCGGTTTGGATAAAGTTGAACAAATCACGAAATTATATAACTATCTTACATGTCCGTTTGAGGTTTTACTACAACACACAATTGTAGCGCAACTAGAAGGCGAAATCCACCCCTCCCACCCGCGCCCTCGCTCAGTCGCAAATGAAGCAGAACGACAGGAGAATGTCGCTGAGTGGGCGACGCGCACAGTCGTTTGCCTTGGCAGCGGGGAGCCATGCAGCCAACGAGCGGAATCTGACGTGCGCTTGCGACGGCGGCGCACGCAAGACTCCCTGGGTCGCCGTCCAAATACTTCGCGCCGCCCGCCCCAGGCACGCTCGCACGCTCACCGCTAACAAGCGCTTTTTCTTTTACCCTCGGTGTTGAGAGACGAGAAGTTGCAGTTTACTGTGGCAGGCTACTGCGAAGTATTCAAGTCCCGTTCCTGGAAGTATTTGGATTATGAATTTAATCTCACGAGATGCATCACATTGAATATTCGAGCCATCGAGTATTCAATGTGATGCATCTCACGTCACATTTTATCACAAATTCCTAGATCCTCATTTACCCAATTATAGGTTAGTGCACTTATAAATGTAAAAATCCAATTTTCATTAACATCTCTCAATTTTGGAAAATTGTGTACGTTAACCTTTCTTTAGAACTTCCTCTACAGCTTCATTATTGAAACTGGATTATTTTCTATAATACGTTTATTTTCTGCAATAATAAAAAAAATCATGTTACTGAAAATGTGGATTTTAGATTAATCTAGACAAAAGACATGCAGCTTTGTGTTACAGACAGTTTGAAGAAGAGATTTTGGCACACAACTGAAATTTTATAGATATGATTTCATATCTCAATTTACATGCATCAAATGACGACAATGCAGTGTCTCTGACCGATAAGACCTAGAGTTCGGGTTGGCTTGGGATGGCTGGATTTTTGATTCTAGCATTTAGGCCACATGATACAAATAATATGAGGCAGTCTATTGCAACATCACAATTTTTTTACGTTTTAATGATAACCATTTCACTGAGAAGCCTCAAATAATTTTCTTTACATTCAGCAGTTTCGCGTTCGGGATGGCTGGATTTTCATTTCTAGCATTTAGACCACCACCCAAATAATACGAGGCAATCTGTTGTAGCATCACAATTGTTTAAATTTTTAATAATATGAGAAAATTCAATTGGAAGCTTCAAATAATTTGCTTTACTTTCAATGTGATCACCAGGAAGCAGTCACGCTGGTCACATCATCCCTCGAAATTCCTGAGCTTAGAATTCCCGAAGTCAACCATTTCTGGGATCCCCTGAACCTCCTGCATGATGAAACCTGACCTGCGGTCCTTCGCTTTTGCCTAACCCAGAGCTTGAGTCATTGCGACCCCAATTAGAAATGACGGCGTGTATCTACGACCGCTCCGAATCTCGCGCTGATTACATTCCAGGGCGCATCGCGCGACCCGAGAGCGGTCGACCGCCACGCGTCGTCTTGCGGAGCGATAACGTTCTGTTGCTGCGGCGCCTTCTTTCGGGTCGGACGATTCGAAGCAATTTCTGACTGAACATTGCATTTCTCGACTAATATGTTAACCATTGTAGAAGTAGGGTAGGGAAATTTTGCCACTGTTTTTCATTTCTTGGTTATTAGAGATTCAAATAACTTCACTGATTAATGATATTTAGGCAGCTATTTGTTTAGAGCTATACATACTACATTTAGAAAACATTTCAAACCCTTTCTTCATGATACGTTCTCTTTGTATCCTTTTTACTTTTCTTGTTGCGATTTTTGACCATCTTCGCATTCCAATATATATATATATATATATATATATATATATATATATATATAAATTACACAAGTGTCTCACAATAAATATAACACACTTCTCAGGTTTGTAGAGGGATATAAGAAGGTCACTTTTTATTAATAAGCATTGTGGCGAAAAATTCCACTGAACGAAGTTAATGGAGTTTGCCTATGATTTTTAGGGATCTATTCATGAATGGGTGTTTGGCAGAAACACAATATCTCTCTGCGTCAAAACGTGATCTGTCGAATACTAGTTCTAGGGATTAGGAGTTGCATCTGTATAAATTTGATATGAGTATATAAAACAGAAGAAAGTGTTCCATTGTCAAATTGTGTGTAGCACAACATGCTGAAACATATGTAGTGCAGTAAGATGTTCCAGTTTAATTGATTCTGGTTAAAAGGAACATTGAAACTTCAAAAAATAGACTAAAAATTAAGAATATTAAACTAAATGAATGCTTTTAGTAAACTTTATATTTGCGTCAAAATGTACCAATAACAGTAATTATCATGAAAATATCAGTTGCATTATTAATAAAATGATGTCACTGAATGATTAGGTGGACAAACGTTTTTCCTCCTCCATGGTATTCCAACAGAAGTTCGTGTTAATGGGTTTAATATTTAATTTTTAGAAGATTGTTTCATTTGTTTAAAAACTGCATTGGTGGCGGCATTGAGAAATAAAAGTTAAAAGACCTTACAAGACGGGCAGTCAGCGGACCGGCAACACCCACGTCATCCTCACTCAGCATTTGCATTAACCGACACGACGGTCAATCGGAACTTTCTGCAACTGACACTGAAATTAGACTTTCATCATTTTGTATTACTCAGTTTGCACAATTGCTTATCAGTGAAAAGTCGGCTTTGGGGCCCTGAAAAATATAAAGATACTCTCCAATTTCAAAGTGTATTCAACGCAGAGATGTCTAATGAGGTCTGAGGGTTTGTGATGGGCATTTGAAGACTAATGAGTGTCATTAGGAAATTGCACGCAAATATTCTGAAGACTTGTAGGGATTACTAAGCAAATTGACCTAAAAACACGATGTTTACTTTTACAGAAACTGGATCCCTTGGGTTTCAATGACTCATTTAAATTAATGTTATAGAATTCTTCGGATTATTTTTCGTAGTTCTTTCGGACAAGATTTCCAAGAGATGAAGTAACTAATTTAGTGGAACACTTTTTAAATTCTGTGTTTCGTTTTATTAAGGCGAATGGAAGATTCAAAGTCGCTCAGCAAAACCTTTAATTATTCTATGGTGTAATTTATTATTCTTACTGCTATTCTGTAAACTTATTATCATTTTGGAAAATATTTTTGTGATACACACATACAATGACCAAACTAGTAATTATAGTTGAGATGACACAATTTCCAAAGAAACGAGGTAAAGTCAGATCGTAGGAAAATATCAGAATGCTTAAAGAAAATATATTCATGGAATTTACACGCAATATACAATATTTACTTCAGGGACAGTAATACTAGTGGCAACTTAGATGGAGGCCACAGAGCAATAGTTACGAAAAAGGTGCTTCGGTCGATTTGTCGTCTTAGCATATTTTTATTTGATAGTTTTCAGTTCGTTCTTCCGGATTCCCACGTTTAACGGGAAGAGATAACACTTATAAATGATAACAAAACCGTCAGTGGCGTAGCCATTGTGTCAACCACGGTATCACTAGACTGTTAACCTCCACGCGATAACTGGTATTGAAATAAAAGAAATTCCGGGGAAAAGTAGCGGTCTGAATGACCGCATGTGATTAATCTGACCGCCAATTCGGCTAGAGTGTACCCATATCGCTACTTTCCCCTTACACAATAGTGCTATTAGGGACTGTATTATAGCTACTTTAGTAAAGATCGTGCGATGGGGACTTCATCATAATCACGCACCAATCACGCTGTAGTGGTAACACATAATAACACACACGTCCTGGAAGTTAGCACGACCATTTCATCCAATCACAAAACTGCATAGCTCATAATTTGCCGCTTTTAAGATGCAAAAACAAAAAATTTGCCATTTTCCTAAAAAAATCGGTGTTCATGTTAACTTCAATGGAAGTTAGCAGGACCATTTCATCCAATCACAAAACTGCATAGCTCATAATTTGCAGCTATTTTGCCGTTTTTTAGATGCGAAAACCAAAAATTTGCCGAGGGCCATTTTCCCCCCAAAAATCGATGTTCATGCTAACTTCCAATGGAAGTTAGCAGAATCACACTTCTAAATCAGTTAATAATGCACGTATACACACCAAACTGTACTTCAAATTTGCTGCTTTTTATTTCTAAACGATTAGTGAAGAAATCACATTGATATCTCCACACTTTCAGAAAATATTAAGAAAATAAAACAAATTAAAGATACGTTCCACATGAGAACGCCGTCAAAGAAGTAAAGTGACGTCCCCCGTAAAAAACACAGAAAACAACTCATAATGTACGCAAAAATTTCCGAAAACTAGTGAAAATCATAATCTGTAATAAAAAAATTTGCCGCCGACCGGTTAGTATCAATTACCCGGGTTCGAATCCAAGAAATGCACATCTTAAATAAGCCCCATTCAAGGAAAAGACGCATTCTCTAGTAAAGCATTGGCCTTAACAATTCATTGTGCGCCGAAATTAACTCTAACCAAGTGGCAAATATAATCATTTATACAAAAATTTGCCGCTGACAATTTAGTTTCAATTACCCGGGTTCGAATCCCAGAAAAGTACATCTTGAGAGCACCTTTCAAGGAAAAGGCGCAGTATCTCCTAAACCATTGGCCATAACAATTCATTATGTGCGCCGAAATTAGAAGTAAGAAAGTGTAAAATATAATTTGTAATCACAAAATTTGCCGCGGACCGGATAGTTACAGTTTCCCAGGTTCGAATTCTAAAAATTCACCTCTTGGAAGACCCTTACAAGGAAAAGACGCTGTGTCTCCTAAACCGTTGACCTAAATAATTCACACTCTGCGCCGAAATCAGCTGTGAGCAAGTGCCAAATATAATCTGTAATCAAAAAATTTGCCGCGGACCGGTTAGTTACAGTTTCCCGGGTTCAAATTCCAAAAAGTTACCTCTTCGAACAGCCCCTTTCAAGAAAAGGGCGCCGTGTCTCCTAACCATTGACCTTAACAATTTACGCTCTGCGCCGAAATCAGCTGTGAGCAAGTGCCAACTATAATCTGTAATCAAAAAATTTGCAGCTTCTTTAACGGCGCTCCCATGTGAAACGTATCTTTAATTTTTTTTAAATTTCTTAATCTTTTTTGAAAGAGTGGAGATATCAATGTGATTTCTTCACTAAGAGTTTACAAATAAAAAGCGGCAAATTTGGAGTACAGTTTGGTGTGAATACTTGCATTATTAGCTGATTTAGAAGTGTGGTAAGTTAGCATGAACACCGATTTTTTGGGGAAAATGGCCCTCGGCAAATATTTGGTTTTCGCATCTTAGAAATGGCAAAATAGCTGCAAGTTATGAGCTATGCAGTTTGTGATTGGATGAAATGGTCCTGTTAACTTCCAGGACGTATCACACACGCTAAATCCATGATGGGTATAGCACGCCAGGCTACCAAATCCCCTCAAAACTTCTTGCTTCTTGTTGCCTCTTGCTCCTATGAAACTAAATTAACTTTGTAACATGAACAACACGGTAAATACTCATTAATTACTAAGTTTATTATTTTTAAATATTGTTTCTTTAAATTATCACACCAGCCTCCTCAACCCTTGTGACTTGACGAGCCTGTGCGTAAATCCGTCACTGATGAGTTGCGGTTGGAATCCTGCACGCAGCACGGGTGTTTCCATCTTGGTGTTGTGGTGTCGTCGGTGCGAAAGGCGTAAGTGATTCAAGTGCTGACTAAGCGGGCTTCCTCTTGAGTTAAGTGGAGAGGCGCCTCCGCATTCTGCGCCCGCTTTAAAGAGGAGATGAGCGGCCACCGCGCACGCCGCGTGCGGTGCGGCGCGTTGCGTTCGCACTCGTTGCAGCACGCGGCGACACCAAAAACATGAGTGTTTATGCTGATTTAAGGTAGATCTACACCCATCGGGTTTTTTTGTCAGTCTAATATGAAGCTTGATCTAAAAAGCTGTGTTGAGACGGCTGGTGTCAGTTCTAGTAACTTTGCACTTTCAAATAACAATCGCTATTTAAATACAGGAAATAAAATTGTTGATATTCGATTTCACCAATTCAAACAACAACAAAATAGGATAAGTGATACGTACGTTTCATATGCTGATTATCAGACCTCGTGAGTAATAAACAATTTTTTTTCATGAAATTTAGTTCAAGAAAAACATCCATCTTGCTGTCTACACGAAACGTTTTGTTTGTTTTACGATATATAGTTTTGACAGACTCGCGACAAAACGTGACGAATATACAAGCATCTATATTTATTTTAATTCACACTCTTCAAACAAATCGCAAATCACGTTTCAATGTGTACATATCTATGAATTGTCCTACATTACCAGTAAAGGGTAGCAGTCATCAACAAGAAGTTAAATCCACTGCGGAGGAGGGGGCTGGAAGAGCATTGCACGCGTGTACAATGTTCCTCTCTGTCCTTAAGTTGCCCCAACCATCGTAGATTCTGCGGTCGCCCTATACATTGTCTCCGGCAATGCGAACACGACAAAAAAATCAGAAAAAGATATCACGATAGTGCATACACAATGTTATTTAACATTCTATTTATGTATTTATTTACGTAGAATATCTTTTCGTCGACAATATTCATTCTCTACAAACTTCTTGCTCAACGTCTTACATAAATATAACTTATATCTATTGACGCTTGGGAGCATGTATCGTTCATTGTTGAAGACAAACTATTCCAGATGTCAATGATTCTGGTTACAAACAAATACTTCCAGTTTTAGATTTCTGTTCCTTCTCACATTCTGCTCAAAATGAGCACTCTTACCTTAATAAGTTGACTCGTGTACGTTCGTATTGCAGTGCATAGTAAAAAACATTCAATTCTGCTTTATTCTATATCAGTATCTAGAGGTTCCTCTAACAATGTATTTCTGTCGTCTTGTCATTTCATCTTGATGCCTCTGAATTTGGTCCGTTAGAACTATTTGGCCTTCGCTAGACGGGTCCCAACAAGGAGCACCGTACTCTAAGCAATCGCATGATAAGCATATGAACTAAATCTCATGATATGCTACATGCTTTTTAAATGACTTGCACTAAAAAACGTAAAGGGTTACGTTCCTTACCTACGGCGAACTTGGAATGTTTTCCTCATTCTAATTATTCACTTATTCCTAATCCGCAAATGCAATTCGTTAAGATTATTATTATGGAATTATCTTATCTTCAATACATTTAACTTTATTACTTCATATCTGCTCTACTAAAAGAAAAATGTCGCATGTTTGCAGATATATTTTTCTTGTTATTTCAATTTGCTTTTCAATCAAATCGAAAGTCACAAAATCAGTCTTCTCCAAAATGTTGAACTGAATAGTTAACTGCTTATAATGGCATTCACGCACACCAATAACAGCAACGGTCAAAATACACATTTCTGCGGTTCACCGGACATTACAAAATGTAGACGACAACGGTGCCATTTACGTAAACTATGACGTTTCTGTAGTTTCCATGTACTCCATTCCGAAAACAAACTGTGCAAAATTTATTAAATTACAAAATAATAATAATTATAATAAATACATTTTTAGAAAATCCCTAAGGAACTCTCGGAATGGCTCACTCGCGGCATCAGGTATTTGCAACGTACCCCAAGCGGGAGACAACTCTTTGGCAAGAACTACAGACCAATCACTTGCCTACCAGTAATGCACAAAGTTATAACTGCAGCCATAGCTGACAAAATGTATAGACACATAGAGAAAACAATCTATTGCCAGTTGAACAGAAAGGATGTGGTAATGGTGAAAGGTTGAAGAATGTGAGACCATCTCGAACGAATAATGAAAGAGAGAATTCGCAGGGAGTTTACAGAAGAGTGATACTGGTCCTGCAGTCCGCTCTGAACTCCAGGAATAAAATATCAGCAACAGGTAGTCTGGCGGTGTCTGTAACCGAATACAGTTTCGGACTAGTGGACTGGAACAAGTATATACCATTGATCATATTGTCTCTGCTTCTCAAATCCTAGCCAAGACCGAATACTTGATAAGACACGATAGGGTGTGTAGCTACCTCCACTGGCAGATCTGTACGGCCTTCAAAGTTCCAAACACATGCCCAAGTGGTACGGACACTCACCAAAGCCATTGACGTCTGTTGGATTGTATACAATATTGTATGACCAACAAATTCAAACTGATCGCACGATAGCGGCAAACAAACTGGATATAGTTATCCGGGATTTGGAGAAAAAATCGTGTCTACTTGTCAATGTTGCTGTATCTTGCGATCAAAACGTCGTTACCAAGGAGGCAGAGAAACGTCTTAAATACAAGAGTTTGGAAATCGAGATCAGCCGAATGTGGGGCGTAAAGGCGCAGGTCGTACCGATAGTCATCGGAGCTCTGGGATTTGTTCCGCAAAATTTGTGTAAGAACTTGTCTAAACTCACAGGTAGTTCAAAAGACTGGGAAGTGCAAGAAATTTCTTTATTTCGAACAGCTCACATTTTGCGCAGAGTATTGTAGAGGCACCGACAGTTCCTAGATCTGCTTCTTAGGTAGCTGGTTGCAACTTGGAGCAGATTATATTTCTAGCTGACTCATAACATGGTGTTGTCGTGGAATAATAACAATAATAATAATAATAATAATAATAATAACAATGAAATAACACAATGAATAAGAGAGAAATAATAACACAATGAAAGAGAAGAATTCGCAAGGAGTATTACAGAAGAGTGAGACTTGTCCTGCAGTCTGCTCTAAACTCAAGGAATAAAATATCAGCAATAGGTAGTTTGGCGGTGCCTGTAGCCGAATACAGTTTCGAACTAGTAGACTGGACTGAGCAGGAAATTCGCATCATGGATCGAAAAACCAGAAAACTGCTTACAATGCATCACGTTGCCCACCCCCGAGCTGATGTACATAAACTTTATGTGTCACGTAAAAGAAGGAGGAAGAGGCCTGAGACAAATTGAAGCCTCCTGGCACAATGCAATAACCGGGATGGGAAAGTATGTAGTCAGCAATCAAGACGACCCACTAATGAGGCAGGTCATGAAATCTGACCGGAGAATGGGAAACAGAGGCATTGTAAGTGTAGCAAGAAGCATTGCGAACAAGACTATGCAAGACACCCAGAATGACAGAGACACTGAACTTCTGATGCTACTTAACATGAAATTTGAGACACAAAAAAAGTTAAAGAAATCGTGGAGAGACAAACCACTCCACGGACAATATCTGAAACGAATTGACAAGGTGCAGATCAATAAAGATCAATCATTTATGTGGCTTAAATGGGGAAGAATGAAGCCAGAATCCGAAGCACTTGTAATAGCTGCCCAAGATCAGGCCTTGAGAACACGACATTATGATAAAGCGGTTCTCAAAATTTCCCAAGGTGATAAATGCCGCATTTGTCAAGAACACGTAGAAACCATTGATCATATTGTCTCAGCTTGTCCAATCCTAGCAAAGACCGAATACTTGAAAAGAAACGACAGGGTGTGTAGTTACCTCCACTGGCAGATCTGTACCGCCCTCGAAGTTCCGAACACGCCCCAAGTGGTACGAACACTCACCGAAACCGGTGACGTCTGTTGGATTGTGTACGATATTGTACGACCAACAAAATCAAACTGATCGCACGATAGCGGCAAACAAACCGGATATAGTCATCCGGGATTTGGAGAACAAATCGTGTTTACTTGTCGATGTTGCTGTTCCTTGCGATCAAAACGTCGTTACCAAGGAGGCACAGAAACGTCTTAAATACAAAAGTTTGGAAATCGAGATCAGCCGAATGTGGGGCGTAAAAGCACAGGTCGTCCCGATAGTTATCGGAGCTCTGGGATTTGTTCCACAAAATTTGTGTAAGAACTTGTCTAAACTCCCAGGTAATTCAAAAGACTGGGAAGTGCAAGAAATTGCTTTATTTGGAACAGCCCACATTTTGCGCAAAGTATTGTAGAAGCACCGACAGTCACCGGATCTGCTCCTTAGGTAGCTGGTTGCAACCTGGAGTAGATTTTATATTCAGCCGACTCATAACATCTTTAGTCGTGATGTAATGGAATAATAATAATAATGTCCCAATTGAAAAAGATATCTTACGATCATACACTGACCAAGTCATACTTTCACATCACACATATATTTCATTCCATCATAGCATACGTATATTTTATATACGCATTCTCATTCTTTCTGCGATCCGAACATTTACACCGCCCACACCAAATATTGTCTTGATCATATTATAAATGGGAAACAATAAGAACGTGAAACTAGAAGAAAGAATTGCTGAACACTTGAAAAAAAAGACTAATATTATATAATGGCCATGTAAGAAGAATACCTAAGAAGTTGTTAAACACTGATACACACACTCAAATAGAGGTGTACAGTTTTTTTCAAGTGGGGTACCGATATTTTAAGAAAATGACTGAAAAACATACCGTAAGTAATACTAGTTTACTCACTTCTATTAAATGAATAAAGTGTACTAATTGATTAATGCATTAATTTATAATGAAATTTAGCATATTATTCACGAAACAGTAGTAGTAAAATTAAATTTAAAAAATGCTTCAGTGAAGATACAAGTGCTCTTGACTGTCCGGGTGATGGCGCGTCGAAGGGCCGTCACCCGGCCCACGCGGCGTCATCCGGACAGCGCAGGACACTTACATGCTTCTCGTCGCGAAGCTTACGCCTTCACCAAATTAACTAAGTTTTTTCAGCTTATAACCATTTATGATAAATGGAAACAAATATTTCGATAAGGAGTAACATATAAGTTGCCGCAAACATTTTAATCTACAATAGACAATGATGGTTCTTATTTAAACAATCAAAAATGCTTTATCTTAACCAACGGACGGGGGCTTTTTTTACTTCAGGTAATTTTTCATGTGATCCAAATTTCTCGATTCATTTCATGTCTCAGTTAAATGTGAATTCTCGACTGCACGCACACTCTGCTACGTCTTGCAGCCAGGGACGGCAGAATACGATTTTTTAAAATATACTGTGAAAAATCAACAACAATAACCAAAACCAAGCAACCAAATATACCTACGTCGTAACACTACTGAGTGTAAGTACGTAGCTTTCGAGAAAAAGAAAACGCACAGATGTAGGAGCGGGGTTTGACATACGTCGACCAACAGATGTGAAAACAATTTAAATAATTTAAAAAACATCTTATAAATCTGTCTTTTAAAAATTTAAATGCATAATTATTGCTGATTATCTATTTATACACTGATAAATATACATTAAATGCGAGTAATAAACATACACTTATAATAGGAAAAAGAATGAAAATGCTCGTATAACACGAAAGTTTCAGGTATGAAAATCCAGAGTAAACAAATGTCAAGTTTGCGATGCTGCACATCTACCACTTCACTTCCGCTGGTCCTACAAATACACAACCAAGCGCTACACACATTCCACCCACTCACCTCCATACGTATACTTCACATACAGTCATCCACACAATACCCAATCACATATGAATACTCCACAAACAAAAACCCACACCAACCCCTCACTCACCTCCACATACCTACATACACTCCATACTCAACCACGCAAACGAGCCGTCCATTCCCTCCCACACATTATACACATACACCTTTACCCCAACACTCACTCACCTCTCACTCTCACTCACCACTACACCAAATCTCAATCTCCCTCTCATATCTATACAGACTCCAGACACATCTCTATACCAATCTCCACTCATGCCTCACACACTCCACACTTCCTCACTCACACCAACACTCCATTCACCCCCACACATCTACAAACACTCCACACACACACACACACACACACACACACACAACCTACTCACTCCTCACAAACATCCCATCCACATCAACTCCGCTCCCACCCTTACCCCAAAGATTCCAAACCCCCTCACC
Source organism: Acheta domesticus (assembly GCA_031308135.1). NCBI lineage: Eukaryota > Metazoa > Arthropoda > Insecta > Orthoptera > Gryllidae > Acheta > Acheta domesticus. Next base: position 90,689,484 of record JAHLJT010009355.1, read on the forward strand.
CACACCAACCCTACATTCATCTCCACACATCTACACACACACACACACACACACACACCACACACAACCAACCTACCCACTCTCTACTCACACACAACCCATCCACCCCAATCTCCCACCCGTACCCCACAGACTCCACACCCCTCACCCACACCAACCCCACTCAACCCCCCCCTCATGTCCACCGGGCACGGGCGGCGTCGCGGCGCGGCGAAGGGCGCGTGGCGGCGTCGCGGTGGCGCGCGTCAGCGGCGCCGTAAACACTGCGCCGCGCGCTGCCAGAGGCGCTCGGGCCCCGCCCCACCCGGTGCGGCGCGGCGCGGCGCGGGGCGACGACGCGGGGCGGCGGCGGAGGGTATTTCCGATCGCGCGCTATTCATAGCCGCGTGGGCCCCTCTATTAATACGCGCGCGCGCGGGCGCGGGCGCGGGCGCGAACGCGCACACCACGGGGGAGGCGGGCACCCGGCGCGGCGCCGCGCGGCTTTAAGCGGCGGTGGGCGGCGGCGGCGGCGGCGAGGGAGCGCGTCGACGCACGGAGGGTGCGCTGCACGCCAAATGCCTGGGACTCGGCGAAGACAGTTAGTGGCGGCGTACTGCAGCAGCCAGCAACGCAATCACATTGAAGTTGGCGTTAACACACCATCATTGCATTCGTATTAACCAAAAATATTTTTTATTGATTCGTAATTGCTTGTTATTGCCTTCGATGCGGAGCTTGATATACACTTCATAACTTACTTTCATCGAGAGGATCGTGGTTTCGAGAGAAACATGACAACAGTTGAATGATGCTACACTTTTTCTTATAAAAATAAATCTAAATCATTAAAAGTAGGTAAAAAAATAAAATTTCGTTTGTACCGCGGGCGTTAACTGGTTCTAATGACATCGAGCGACAGAAAGCCCACGGGCCAAAGGCCCTGGGGTTTTTGTCGCCGCTAGAACCTTTATAACGCCCTTAGAACCTTAGAATCTTAGAACCTTTATAACGCCCTTGGAGCACAAATAACTATTTTCTATTTTCTGGTAGCCATAACGTCTCACTTGTCCCTAGTGTTATTCCCGCGCGATTGTAGGGTCTGCACGGCTTCTCCTGGTGGGGTACGCAGGTTATGACGGGGTGGGGTGCAACGTACTCTTCCATGGCGCCCAGTCCGTATTGCGATGATGATGATGATGTTAATGATTGGAAGGGAATGGGAACGAAAAATCGTGCGCAGTCCTTGGAATAGGAGTCTGCTCCCGAATCCGCCTGGAATTGATCAGGGAAAACACTGATCAGAGCTGTTGGCATACGGATGCGATTACGACAGGCGCCACAAATTCACCGATGTTAAATATATATGGCAAATTTCTGGCACCTTGCCGGAATCGAATTCGTGACCTCCCAATCACTGGTTTGAACCGTGAGATATAGCTTTCACACTTGCCACTACCATAATTGGTTAACACAATGCCCTATGAAAAGAGGTGTAATTTATTATTTTACATAATGAACAAAAGTGGATATCCTAAGGTGATATTTTGAAGTTTTTTCGTTACTTTTACCGACGGAAGTAGTGCTATTTGGAGAAGTCGATTGTCCGGGGTAAGCTTGAAGGCCAAAGATCACGCGATAGGCCTGTAAGATCTAGATAAAGGAGAAGACCAATCAAGCGCCAGCACCAGAGTCTCTGGGATACTAAAGAGCGACAATGGAGGCGGACTGTTGAATGTCTGCCGTAATGGACCATTAACATTCAACACAGAAAAGGGAATTATGATAAAGAAGTGGAAATGGGACGTTTACTGGAACTTACAATGATAATGTTTTGATGTTTGAAATATAAAGACAGAATAAGAGTTTTGGATATTAAGGGAACGTCTTAAAACTATTTTGAATAATAATTTTAAAAATTCTGGTTGAAATAACATTAATGTTACTTCGCACTTTAATTTAGGAACCAATGTTTCGTGTACGTTTTGTTTTGATTGTTCCAATGGCCATCTGTCTCACTGTTTCCTTTGACCCAATTAATAGCATTTTCTAAATGCTATTATTTCGAAACAAATGGCCTGCCACGGCTCCTACAAATCTTTTTCACGGCTACTCTCTTTCAAACATTCTCAATTCTTATCGCATAAATAATTTCACAAGTAAAACAACTGTTTTAAAATGAGTATAACTGGTAAACAATGTATCTTCAAAACTAAATGATACGAAATTGGATAAAACTTTTCACATTACCATATTTCAGATTATTCAAAGAGTACCATCTTTTCAGCAATTCTACCCTAATTTACCAATTTTGAAATATCTCGACGGTTATAGAAAGCGTTTAGAATTCCATTTTATTTGATATATCGCTACCTAACTCATTACTATTACACGTTATTACTCCTCCCTCCGAGGTAGGCCGAGCTCGTAGATGTGTTCGGTTCAGAATATTTCATCTCTTTCAGATTCAGTCCAGGAGACAATAACCAGTTGAGTTACAAAGGCCGGTTCATCGCAGTTTTCCCCGTAGTTCTGCCATTTTACTTGTTTTTCTTTTTAACAAAACGCATTATTCGCATCGTCATCGTCACATTCTCGTTTCTTTGAGAACACACAGGTGCAAGACATTTTGATACGTAAGACGGGGGAAAATTAACTTTTTACGTTGCCCTCAAACATGCCATTATTGCCTGTATTCAAACCCTGTAAACCTACGTAAAATATTCGGTTTAACTTGGAAGATTGTGAAATTAGTTGTTCACTCTTTTCTCTTACTTTTTCATCCATTTGTTCCATTTGCAAAATCGCTATTATTCTTCTAGCACTCCCCCAAATCTTTTTATTTTCTCCAATCCTACTTACAAATAGTTTCCCTCTGACCTAATGCTCAGAGTATAAAAATAACTATCCCCCACGACCGCATCACGGACATCAACGTCCCACCGTGCATTTATACAACTGGGCATCAGAAGTACATAAGACAGGTAGCAGCACTTCGTTCTTTACGACACACTTCCCCACCGGCCCATTTACACATACACAAACATACACACGCGCACATACACATTATCTCGGAATGCAAGTAGCAAGTCTCGTTGACGCAGTTAGCGCGCGCGTTCAACGCGCTACGCGATGAATCACTAGCCCCGCAGTGCCAGCTATTAGCGCAAACAACATTCTGTTATTTTCGTGATAGCCGTTTCTGTCACGGGCCTCGGTATTTAAGCACGTTCACTTGGAGGTGGCCATTGGAAAGCATCGCTCGTCCTAAGGATGACGCGCGCGGTCCTCGTGGCGCGCGTCGCGTCGCGTCGCGTCGCGTCGCGTCGCAGGCTGTTGCTGGCCGCGCCGCTCACGGTGTGACCAGATGGCAAAATCGTGGCCAAAACCTCAAAAATAAAAGTTTATTTTGAGAACATCTGACCATCGTATTCGAAATAGGAATGTTTCGTACATCTGTTGTGAAAGTATGAAGCGTAATCCCTACCTGCAGATTGCTGAGGAAATTTTCAAGTTAGAAAACGCAGTCATTGCTCTTGTGCCATCACACAAGATAGTAGGCAGTGGTCTCTAATACGTATATAAACGTGCACTAAAATGTTTTTTACTATATTTTTCAATCATTGATGTCCCTATTGGTGGTAAGTAAAACACAAATTATGTTAATTTAATGTAGATTACAATAATGTGTATTCAAAGTAATAGGGTGTAAAATATAACTAGCATAAAAGTTATATATAACAGAATATAACAACTGAAAAATTATAGAGAAATTAGCTTATTTAATATTCATTCGATTAAAGGAAGGAATCTGTTGCGTGTCACTGCAGATTCATGTTTTACGACACATTTCCTATGAACGTGTATGTCTCGTAGCGGCAACCTGCATTACTGAAATGAAACGAAGCATTCGGTCCGGGATCTTATATTAATAGAGATATATTTTGGCACAAAATTGGGATATGTATATGAGTATAATTGAAATTAGCGACCTCACAAACCCCTAGGTAGAACTTGGAAATCAATTTGATGTCATTTGAGGTTTTGGCCACATTTTCACCATGTGGTCACACCGTGCGCTGGCGGCGTGGCCGGCGCTAATATGGAGGCTTCGCGCATTTGGCCGTGAGTCACCCCGCCACTGCCGCTCCGCGCCGCGCCGGGCGGCGGAGGAGACGGAGCACGCCGTCCCACGCGCGCTTCCCGCCTCGGGCGGCGACCACGCCAACACCCGTCAGCAAACAGGGAGTTTAAGTACGGCGTAGCGTTTCAGCAATCGACAACAATATCGATATTCTGCCCACGTGCAGTTCGAGTTTCGCGTCACTTTTGGTATTGCGATCGTTGATCGATGTTGCTGTCGTATATTTTATAAGCGTTCCATTTTTTATTGCTTTAGTTGTTAGTGAGATGCAAGTACCCGCTCACTGTGCTAGTGATCACAGTACTACGTGCAGAACGAATGTGAATAGTGTGAAATATGAAAGTATGCTATGAACGATGGAGCAGTGAATGGTGATTGATTGTTAGTGATTCCGGGTGCGACAACAGTTAAGGCCATTAGTCCCCATGTGTCGTGCATGTTTTCACCCCGGGAGATGGCGGTGATCTTTTCCCCGCTGAATGGCGAGATCCGGCGTCGACCGACCGTCGGCTAGCGAGGTTTTCCCCAACCAGGTATCCCCCACCAGTGGGACACAGCCCCAGCCGGGACAAGCTATAAGCTCCCGACTGGTCTGTTCATATGCAGTGCTTGTTAATGTGTGTGTAAGTACGAGGTGAGAATAGGACAAGGAACAGGATGTAAAGATAGCCCGCGGTCCGTGGCCTGTTCGTTAGAGTATTCCTTCGACATTCGCCTGGTGTTGATCGGAGAAGCCACAGAAAACTATCGATCAGAGCAGAATTCACCTCCAGGCAACGAATGAATTCGACCTAGCTGACAAGCTAATGTCGAAAATCCTTCCACCGTCGGGACTCGAACCTAGGACCTTCCGGTCAGAGGCACTGCACTGACATCAGTTGATGCCCTGAGCCACCTCTCTCAATGTGCACAGTTGCGAATCATCAGGAACTTTTTGAACGGCATACATTACAGCAAAGGACTGCAATCTCGATCTTCGCAAGCGCAGATGCACAAAAGATGTGCGAAACTCGATCCGCGAATGCACAGAAGATAGATCGCGCTGTCGATTGCTGTGACGCTTCGCCCTGCAAAAACTCCCTAATACGGACTTTTTGAACGGCGTAGCGTAGAGAAAGCGAAAGTAATATCGATGTTCTGCGCATGCACAGTTGCACAAAACATATGCGAAACTCGAACTGTGCAGGTGCAGAATATCGTTGTTGCTGTCGATGGCTGTACGCTATGCCGAGTCTAAACTACCTACTAGCACCACGGGCGTCACTGGCGGGACAGACGCGGGGGGCACGTACTCCCACGATTTTTGAGCGTATCCAGGCGTTTTAAGTTCTCATATTCTGGGGTGACCTGTGGTGTAGTGGTCTGGGCGAGCTGTGATGCAGTCCGCTTGGATCGAGGTTCAACCCTCGATTGATCTATGTGGAATTTCTGGAGGACAAAGCGAACTCGTGATTGATTTTCTCGAGGTTCTCCCGTTTCTCCTGCCTTTTATTTCTTCACCGCTCCATCGTTGATAGCATATCTTCATATTTCACTCTATTTACATTCGTTCTTCACGTAGTGTTATGATCACTAGCGAAGTAAGCGAGTATTTTCTTTTGAGTAATAACTAAAGCAATGTGTAAATGGAACACGTGTGAAATATATTTGAACATCCGAGCTTAAGCGAGAAAGGATACCCGTGTATTCAGCCCTGATTTCCTGGGCAAATGATCAGAGTTAGTTTGCAATTGTCTTCCATTACATGGTTAAGTGATCTTATGTGTAACATATGGTAAGAAATAAATAAGTATGGATGAAATGAGGATGGGATAGTGGTTCATATTTAGGTGTTGATATGAGAAGCCTACCATCACGCTACAATCACATACTGAGACTAGCCATGCCTTGGAGGCGAGTTGCGATACTAGAACACGCCTTCGCCTCCACGCAGATGGATGTTGCTTCAAACCCTACGGCAGCATTACAGGCACGTTTATAAATATGTTATTTTACATTCATATATTATTTGCCCTTCGTACGTTAGCGTATGAGGTAGGTTACGAGACCTCATCTCAAGCTCCGGAAGATTCACAGCTCTGGAACTTCACAGGATTGTATTTAGTTAACGCCTTAATTTTCTTCCGACGGTCGTAAGATAAATCAAGGCCCAACGAGAAAATTGAACCCAAGGTGGCCAGAGGTGAAAATGCAACATTATGTCTCGGATAGTGTGGATTCTTCACTTTAATGTATGGAATTTGATTTATAATTCGTAAAAGTACGATTAGTTACACCAGCAATAATTCTCACAGGTATACTCCGATGTTTGATGGAAGGTACGTTAAATCTTTTCAAGAGCACCACAAATGACGTAACTTACGACTCTGTACACATGCGGATCAGGGAGCCTTCATCAATGAACGGAGAAGAAGAAACTAAAGAGGAGAAGGGTACTTAATTACAGAAGAACATCGTTAAATGTAGTGGTTAAGAACAAGAATGTGAATTGCTATGTTACACGAAGAACTATTATTACCTTCTTCAGGTCATCATTTAACTCAATTGCTATTTATCGTAAAACATGATTTTTCGAGGAGACGGCGCAATATTCGTCAAGCCAGATACCTCACCATGGCCGTCGTCTGTGCTGACATGTAATGATAATTACTAATGAGAGAAATGAGTATGGAGACAAGTTGACGTGAGAGGCAGGGAACCGGAAGAACCTCGGGCCAACCTGTCGCACATTCTGTCTGTTCACCACAAACTCCATTTAAAATTGGTCGGGGATCGAACCACGACTCGAGCGACAGAGTCCAAGCATTTTAGCGGCCTCATCACACCCTCGTCACACATATATGTGTAGCAAGTCGATTCTTAGCAACCAATATAATTGTATGAAGGAAATTGCACCATATTCCGAAATATTATTATTATTATTATTATTACTAAATATTTTTCACCATGAGGCACACGTAATGCCTAGGAAGACTTATAGCTTATCCCCTAATTCACCTAGTTCACCCCTAATTCCTCTGAAAGGGAATTAGGACGGGATAAAGAAGTAAGGATGGCCCTTATTACAGGGAGCTGCCTCGGGATTTGCCTAGATGATCAGAAAAATATCAAAAAACCATTGATATTATTAGTCTGCCTAAGAATTGAATTTCGACAGACGCCACAAACTCATCGATCTTAATTATAACAAGGAATGTGACCGGGAGAGAACCCACGTCCTCCCAATCACTGATACGGAAGTAAGACTTTGCCTTTACGCTCACAACTACTATTTCACATTAAATGATCACAGGTGTTGTCCACCAGCCATCGAAAGCTGCTCTTAAAATAAATAACATTGTTGGCAATGACAACACCTGTGATCATTTAATTTTAAATGACAACGACATTTCACCACTAAACCAATATACTATTTCACAACCATCGGCGTTGAAATCTCGTCTGATGACCGATAATGAAAAGCAGTTGCTGTCTGGAGGACAATTCTAGGGGACCGATACTTTGACGGCTCTTCTTCGTTGACCTATACTCACATACACAGACACTCACATGCACTACACTACCAGACTACTTGGGAGACCAGTCAGGTGCTTAAAGCTAGTCCCGGCTGGGGCGGTGTCCCGCTGGTGGGAGATATCTGGTCAGAAAACCTCGCAAGCCGGCGCCGGATCTCGCCTGCGAGCGCGGGGAAGATCACTACCACTCCCGCGATAAAAAACATGCTCTAAAATTATGGGGAAATCCACTGCCGACCTACACGTCAGCTTGGGGAAGATTTTCTTCTTCAGGTGTCTCCACCCAGCGGGCTCCGCCCTAGGCGGATCAAGCGCTAACCTTCCGACTGTACTCCTGGAGTGTGAGTTTGTGTAATGCATCTCAGTGTAACGGTTCGTCTAAAGGAAGATGATGCAAGGGAGAGAGAGGTAAGAAAGATCACGCGCGGTCCGTGGCCCGTTTGTTTGGGGACTTCCTCGGCATTCGCCTGGTATTGATCGGAGAAGCCACGGAAAACTGCCGATTCTAGCCGGCCGCTAGAATTCTCCTCCGGACAGCGGGCGAATTGGATCTAGCTGCCTAGCTAGTGTCGAAAATCATGCCACCGTCGGGACCCGAACGCTAGGACTCTCCTGGTCATGTGGTAAGTCTGCATGTGCTAGGTATGGGTTAAAGAATAATTTATTGTAAAAAACTTTATTGGCAATTTTGTATAGTTTCATGCTTCTGCGTTCTATCACCGGCAACATCAGCCCAATTCTAGAATAATATTTCTACATACGGGCGTATCGTATCTATCTACGCGCGTGCTCCTTTACCAAGTAACATCGCGAAGTACTGCTGTAATCTTCTTCGCAGCGCATTGCATACGCGCCGGTTCGTTTCCCTCGGGGCCGAGGATTCTCCACCACGCGGCTCGGCGGGGGCCGGGCGAGGCGGGCAGGGTGAGACGGGAAAGGGCGGGGCTGGCGGAGCGGGGCGGGGCGGAGCGGGATGGGACAATGCGCCGTGGCGCGCCGCGGCGCAGACGCGAATACCGCGTGACGTCACTGGGCCGTCGCCGCCGCTGCCGCCGCCGCCGGGCGCGGAGCCAAGCGCTCTGATCGACTAGCACAGTTCGCAGCAGGCTCCATGCGGACGCTGCGGCGCGCGCGCTCCCACAGCTCTCGCACAAAGAACTCGTGGAGAGCAGCGCTCGTTTTTAGACTCGACTAGGCTATTAGACAAAATACCTCTTTCTACTTCGCTTTACTCCATTATGGAGATAAATACGGTTGAGAGAACTTAGCAGCCAGGCGTACGAAACCTAAATAAGAGGGGGGGAACGCAACTACGTTTCTGAGGTCACTTTTTCCCACATTTTTTTATTTACATACGAGTTACCTAGGGTGGCTTATGGGCAGCGAACTACCTTCTCGTAGTGCGATCTCGGGTTCGGTTCGGTCGGGGTCAAAATAGAGTTATTACTTTCCTTTATATTCGTCTCAGTTCTGTACTTGTGTGACGAAGAAAAGCTCAAGCGGGCGGAGTTTGCTAGTCACGCTGAAGGGAATACATCATGTTTGCTACATGTTTCTTATACCCCAAGCGTAGGAATCAACTAGACCCAGACATGGGCTTGGCCGGCGAAGTCGGACAATCGATCCAAGGTGCCAAGCCATACAGACATCTACGTATGATACATTTTATTAGAAATGAAGAAAACATACAAGGAGAACGAATTTATGACTGTAATAATATAATTAATTCAATCATTGGTTTTGTATTGAACCATTTCCAGCGTTGCCAGTGGTTGCAAAACCTCATCCCCAATCAGCTTAAAAAAGGGGAAGTAAGGAATTGAACATCCGAAAATAAAATATTTTATTACTTTGGGCTACGGGACCCCTTTCGAACTATTCACTGGGTCCACGGTCCCCTTGCCCCTTCCTCGTGAAGGCACGCCTATGCAGGCTTATGAAAACTAGCCTTCCATAGTGATAGTAAAGAAGTGATACCACTAGTAAAGAATCTCCAGTGGTAATGACACTAAAGTTGAGCCCATGTCAAGATTCTCATTTTTCGTTGGCATTCTGAATAAACAATCTTGGAGCAAGGCTATGATGAAATGAATGACAATAGAGGAAAACCGAAAGAGAGAAAGGGTAATGAAGAGAACGCCGAGAAAACCTGGCGCGAACTCGTTTTGTCCACTACTAATCACGCATGGATCGAGATCTGACCCCTACATCACGGATCGTCCATTGGAAAACCGAGCTCACGCCTTCGTCGTCCTTCGTCGTCCGTACATGGCCGTCTCGCAACACGCCCGACCTGCGCCAGCGAACGCCACGGCCCGCCGCCGCCCCCGCCGCCACTCAGCACGCGGGGGGTAATTGCAGGGCTTCCCGGGCGCTGCTGTGCCCCGGCGGGGGCGGGGCGGCGGCGGGGGAGGAAGCGCAGATGAGAGAAAGCGGAGAGTTGCGCCGCGCGGAAAGAGCGCGGCTCCAGCGGATGCTATCGACCGCCCAGCCTCGCCCACGCCCACGCCCGCGCCCGCGCCTGCTCTGTCCTACCCTGCCCTGCCCTGCCCTGCCCTACCTCAGGCACACGGCCGCCCTTCGATGGAAGCCCCACTATTCACAATAATACACATCATCAACCCGTCAGCAATGGGCTCATTGTTACCTACTTTTTTTTTTTCAAACGTACGCGATTATAAAATCGAAATCTCTGTCAACATGAGTTTCCTTAAGAACCCTTCGGGACAGATATGGATATGGTGGGTCATCATTTGCCTTCCTGATCACGATCACACGTTGAAAATACACCGCACGCTGGATTAGAATTTACAACTTTCGGTTTCGTGCAGCAGTGTTGCCGCAACAGCTGTGTGTGCGAACTAATTCGACCAACATTCCAACTATATCTGTGAGAACACGCTTAGTTAACCGCATTTCAAGCGAAATTGATCGATAGGAATTGAAAACGCTGCTTGAGAGGGGGAACGCGAGATACCTATTTTCGCTACGCCTCGAATCGCATCGTATGAAGAATGGACATATTTTGTGTGCCGAGGCTAAGCAACACAAAATTTATCCATACCGTCGTATTCCGTCATCAATTTTCCGCCTCCGTCTTCGTGAAGTTCTTGATGAATACTCGAGAATCCTCGCGTAGTTCTTCAATGCGTCTACTAGGGAATTCTCAAATAGTAGTAAATTAACACTCGTGAATCCTTGCATGCTTGCATCATTGCATTTGCGTTGGGATGGAAAACCACTTTTACCGGCATGCTTTACCTGACCTTGTAACTTAATCTTTATTGCCTATTTCTTTCCGTTGCGGACTGTTGTGGTGTCAGTCGCAGCGAGAAATTCTAAGAGGAAAAGTGCTCGGCATTCTTTGCCTCTGTGCCTGTAAGTTCAGAAATAAAACAGAGAAAAGGACAGACGAAAATAAGAAACTCACGAAAAGAGAAGTAAGAGAGATTAAGGGACAGAAAAAATTAAAAGAAAAGAGAAAATAGAGAGAACAAGAAAGAGAAAAGCGAGAAAATTGAGGGAGAGAATAGAAGGGAGAGAAAATATAGAAGAGAGAGAATAGAGAAGACGGAGAATAGAGAAGACGAACAATAGAGAACAGGGAGAATAGAGAATAGGGAGAATAGAGGGGAGAGAGATTAGAGAGGAGAGAGAATAGAGGATAAAGAGAATAGAGGACAGAGAGAATAGAGAATAGAGATAATAGAGGACAGAAAGAATAGAGTATAGAGAAAATAGAGGACAGAGAATAGAGGACAGAGAGAATAGAGGTCAGAGAGAATAGAGGTCAGAGATAATAGAGAACAGAGAGAATAGAGGACAGAGAGAATAGAGGACAGAGAGAATAGAGGAGAGAGAGAATAGAGAGAAGAAGAATAGAGGAAGAAGAATAGAGGAAGAGAGAAGAGAATAGAGGAAGAGCGAGAATAGAGGAGAGAGAAATAGAGGAGAGAGAAGAGAAGAGAGAGAGAATAGAGGAGAGAGAATAGAGGAGAGAGAATAGAGGAGAGAGAGAATAAAGAAGAGAGAAAAGATGAGGGAGCTGAGGGAAAAAAAGAATCGACAGGAGAGAAAGTAGAGAAAAGGGAGAGATGTCAGTGCCTGAGAGCATAACAATCCAATCGCTGTAACGAATGAATGCACACCATTGTGAGTGCGGCAGCGCGGGGGTCGGCCGTCGAGGAGTACCCGCGACCTACCTCAACGCGCGCGTTCTTCCTCCTGCTGCTGCCGCCGAGGCGGTGGCGCTCCCCTCGCCGGGTCACGCCACGCGCCGCAAGGGACGTGGGAGGGGGAGGGGGCGGGGCAAGGGTGGAGACGCCTCCCGCTTCCGCCACCGGCTGCCCCGCCCCGCCTCGCCCCGCGCCCTGCTCTCACAAGCCCAGCGATGAGGTGCGCACCGGTTCATACACTACTAGACTGGCAGACCCCTCACTACGGCCCGCGGGCCCAAACCGGCTCGCGAAATCCTAGGGTTCATTCAGCCCACGGTGCTTTTAGATGATTCCCCGAAGTGGGCAAGCCAAAAATTCAGGGCGTCGGAGTTGCTGACGAGAGTTAATAGAGAGAAAGATATGTCAGGGGAGGGGTGAGAGAACTGGAACACGTCGCAGACGGATGAGGAGGTGATATGGCGAGGGAAAGAAGCAGCTTCTCTTGTTCGAATAATAAGAAGCGTATCTGAGGAAGTTTCTAAACAGTCTGTCTTAGCAATGAGGAATTTGATCTCGTTCAAAAATTGACTCGTAGATTTGTGCAATTTGCTTTGAAATGAATAAACGAGTTTAAATAACAGACAATTCCAAAGAAAATGATAATTTTAACGTTATTCCACAACATTCGTAATTTGTTTATATAAATAAGTGAGATTATTGTATTATAGTTTGTGTGTGCAATAATAAAGTACTAAACTGACTAGGTCCTACGAAATTGCCAAAATTACTAGTATGATCCATCGTCTTTAAGAGTTATTCCGCGCAGTTCATGCGCTTCCGGAGTTGGGCGGCAGAGAATCATCGCAGAGATTCCGCTAAAAGAAATTAACAAATTGACTTTCGGACTGGCTTTAAAACAACTTCAAACATGGATGTTATGAATAACATCAGTTGATTTTCAAACTCTGAAGACAAAAAGAAAACAAGGATGTACTTCGTCCCACGATTACTCTAAAACCAATGAGAATGCACAGCACAGTTTCCTACACTTTTAGCCATCCCGGGCCCATCGATTTCGCTCTTCAAAGCACACGCTACTGACATCTACTTTTCAAGGTGTGAACATGTGTGATAAGATATCAATGTGCCCAAAAAGTTTAAGTAAACCTGTCTTTTGTGAAATTTAGGGTGTTTTCTTTGTCTTCAAGATGTCTGAGAGTTTTTGGTTAAAAAGTTCGTAAGTACTTTTGCATTCAATTAATTAAGCAAATGTCCTGTTGAAAGCGTCCAACAAAAAGCGGTTCCATTAATGAAACCCGTTAACTCGAATTATTTATAATTCGAAGCTTTTTCGTCCTCGTTTCTTTATTATTTTTTTTTTCATTTCCAAGTCTTGCGGTACTCTTGGGAAGTGTTTCCAGCACCCGAAGAAATCCTAACTGCGAATCACTGACTCTGAGATTATTTAAAAGGGGACACATAACCATCCCTAAGCCCTGAAATCCCGAATAAAAATGAATCGTCCGTATTTCTCGAGGCTTATTATTTTCGGTCTATCGGCGTGTCGTGTAAACACAGCATACCCCAATCGTCACCGTTGAGTGTTTATTCTTTGGTTCACTCTCACCAATGGTTGAAGTGAAAGATATCAATATTCGGGAAAGTAGATTAAATTCAGTTTAAGTTACAAATTGCTCCTAATAATTTTTGAATAAAGGGAAATAAAACGCACTAAAGGGAGTTATGCGAGACTGAAAAACATAAACCTTTCCGGGATAGAACCGTCAAACTTTGTACCCGCGCAGCACTTTTAAATCTAGATAACCCTAACCAATACAACCAACAATTTAATATGTTAAGCTGACTAATGGCTAAATGACCTCATCCGCTTTAGTGTTATTTTTTAGAACATTCCGTGGATTAATATGATCTCCAGATGCATTAATGACCAGGCCTGCTTTTCACAGTGGGCAAACGAAAGAGGTGTGAAGAGAGACTTTCATTTCGAAAATGGTGGAGTGACATATGCACTTCGTTCTGGGTTTTATATTAGGTCACTTAATATCTCTACTGTGTATTCTATTTCAACTATGTATATCACTTTCATTCTACCGGTTTCAAAGCGCTAAAAGATACTCCTGCGAACGTACTCGACCGTCGCGCTCTGCGAATCATGAAAATATTCTCCGTAACCTGTTGTACTCTCAGTAGTAACTACATACACGTTCACTGTTAACCATATTCTCGCACTCACATCAATGACATGACATTCACTGAGTTTGTGTTTACTTAAAAGCATTGTAATTATCACCCTTTCAAGTTTGTGGAGAACGATAAAATGACAGCGGATACATCATTGAAAAGTAATCTTACATCAGTATTACAATATGATAGCGAAACAGAGAAAGTTACTCAGTAGTTATTCAGATTTCATTATAATATCAGGAAGCAACAACCACACGTCGAGGGAAATTCAGCACAAGAACGGTTATGATTTGTATCGTTATTACACCTCGCAGTAACATCCCTTCATTAAGTCACGTAAGAAGAAGTTCGTTGCTCTACTTTTACACAACAATAAAAGTTCTGGATTGCCAGTCTTCAGAGAACAACAAACAGTATTTCATTTGTATTAAGTGTTGTAGACAGCTCTTCTCTCAACATTTCGAAACATATATTCATCTGAATGTTGGCATATTCATTACATTTCACACTTTTGCAGTCGTTCACACACGTCTCTCACTCTGCACGACGTGGAGAGCAACAGAAGGAGCACTGACCTTCGTCTTAAAAAACAACCCGTGCGTCTTCGTCAGTCACATCGACGGCTGGGCGGCCAGAGCGGGCGGCGGGGAGGCCAGGACGCGGAGGGGCCCCGGAGGATGCGAGTCGCATTCCGAGTCAGGCCAGGAGGCGGACGCCCGCGAATCTGCCATCTTTCCTTTCGATAGTGCCACAGCGGCGCAACTTTCCATTTTAGGAAGAAACACTCACAGAGTTTACACACGGGTTTCCATCTATGGCGCACGGGATCTAACCACAAACAGACTACGCAGGGTTGACACTGAACTCCGGAATTCACAGAACAAGCTTTCTGAGAACGAATTCTTCTACGGAAGAGTCAGGAAGAGCGACACTGGTATTGAACACACAATCAACACTGTTTTCTCTAGAAACAAATGGTACTCTAATTCTCCGGTAAACTATTTCATTCTGCAACATAAAACAGATATTATTCATTCAACTTTTACAAAGACATTCAATACAAAACGTAAATATTTCTATTGATTCTTCATGACTGATCATTCCGAGGATCGTCAAAACCACATGAAAAACTAACTTCCAACGACAACCATTAACACGACTTGCAATGTATTTTATAATAAAAATTAAATAGATGTTAATTCCAAAGTCGTCGAAAGCGTCACTGTTAGTATGATGTGCCAAGTCAGAAGTTGGCGATGACACCATGGTCAGTAACAGGACACTGCAATGGGCAAGTCCTTGCGCAACGCTCACTTCCAGACACGCTTCCCAACTAGGAAGGCTGACTATTCTCCGATTAAATCGTCTATATTCTTGTCGGTGGAAGGCTGCGTTGCCACGTACTCGCGCGTGAAATACGCGCGTGAGTCAAATATAATTCATACCACCGTTTTTCAATGAAAAACTTAAAATCATCACAAAGTAATAAGCAATAAAATTACAAGAAAATTTAAGGATTTTAGAATAATCTGCAACAAGAAATAATTTTTCAACGCATTCAGTTGGGAGTTCATCTGCGCAATACTGCATTCATTTTTTCTCTAAAGTCCTTGCAGCAATGTAGTAATGTTTCCTAAGTCCACAGACTTTTAACTGGAAAGTTAGACTCTTCCTCCTTCGTAAACTTGTAAAGTGTCGAATATTTACACTTTATACGGGAGAGTTCTAAGCGATGTTACAGGCGCGCTTAGGGTCCACAATGGACATCAATATCCGATTTAAAAATATAGAACGACTGTCCATTATTGTAAATTCCAATGCCCTGAAAGACAAATTGTCGAACAGGAAGTAATAAATTAATTAAAAAAAATAAAATAAAATATAGATGTCATTAATAGCGAGGCCTCGGCGCGAAAACAATTTTTATAGTTCCTCTTGTTGCTGGTTAGGAACATCTTCCAGTTCCTACAGCTCTCGTCTGGTCAAACTGAAGAGTCGTCAATATTCAACTGCGCGTTTTACAACCATATTGCTTGCGGTTTGAGATCAGCCAACCACCAAAAACAAAACAAAATAGCCCACTGCGTGGTGGGCGGAATTCGTGTAATGCCACCTATTGACGTCGCTCGACGCTGAAAAAACATCAGTCACACAGCACTCCTCATTCGTTTCTCCAATGGTTCGATTATAAGACGAATGTGATTGATATGTAATATTTAACAGCTTTAATACAACTCACATTTATGTGGTTTTAAAGTCACCAAATAGACTATTTGGCCCGGCGCTGGGTTGTTTTGAAGCAGTGTCAAAACCTCTTACTTTACTTACTTTTACTTTAATCGGACAATATAGCTGTTCGTATATGTACGACAACACCCGGAGACGTAGGTAACAAAACAATCCCTAAAGTACTTAACACACGAACGACAGAAGAGCTTCATAAAAAGGAATAAAAAAGTGTAAGTGCCTTCCTTGTAAAAACGAGCTGCTCGCAATGGACGTCTTCTTGAGTGCACTCTTCGCTATGCCACTGGATGACATCACGTTCAACGCAAAAGGGTATTGTGCACATAATGCTCCTCAGCACTCGGCTCTCAGATGACGGAAATAAGAGTTAATTTAAAACCAGGTCAGATGGTATTCCGATTACTCTATAAAGAAAATTTGGAATCACGATTCAAATTCTGTTTCTAAAGCGTCACGCTAACATGTCAATGTAATCGCTAATGTCTACATACTACTCAAGTAAACATGCCTTCACACACTTGTCGGTCGCATTCATTGTTTCCCATTGTTGTGTTGGCTGCTCTGTGCCGCTACACAGGCATTCGCACCAGCACACTTTCACTTATCGCTCCATGCACGTAAGTGACCCTACACAGAAAACGGACCCTTCGCGCCAAAATTCCCCCTGACGGACGGTGGCACGTACCCAGAAGTCGTCGTGCGGCGCGCCGGACGGTCGTAGTATGTAGTCGTGAAGTCGGACGTCGTGCAGGGCGGCGGAGGCGGCGGCGGCGGCGGCCGGGTTAAGCTGCGTGCCGTGGCGAGCGGCGGTGGAGGCGGCGGCGGCAGCCCATGGCGACGGCGGCGGGGCGGCGAGGGCGAGCAACGCACGCGGGCGGCGCGGCAGCGGGCAGACAGCGCGCGCTGGCGGGGCCGCGCCCGGAGCACGACTGACGACGGCACGGCGCGGCTCGACGCTCCGCGCGGCCCCCGCCGCCGCCACCGCCGCCGCCGCCGCCGCCCAGCCGGCAGGTCGCGGTGGGCGGAGGAGGCGCGGCGGGCGGGTCGCGCGCCGCGGGGACGCCGCCGCCCGCCCGCCCGCCCACCCGCTTAATTGCGAGTCGCTACCATCGACAGGGCCCCGCCCCACCGCACGCTGCGAAGCGCATGATCCCTCAGGGCTTATGCAATCGGAGAGGGGCGGGGCGGGGCTTCGCCACACGCTCTGGTATGTCCATTGAAAGGGATTCTTCTGTGTTTCCTGGAACGTGTGGCATTGGAGTTCTTCTGAAGACCCGGCACTGACAGTGGGAACGAGATGGTGGGTGGGTCGCCCGCTGTGGGGGGAGGGAGCGAGTTGGGTGGGAAAGTTGCAGTGGGTGTCGGGAATAACGGATCTGACGATTGGTCAGGAACGGCGTGTGTCGGGGGGCAGAGGGTGCGCTGGAAGCTGTGCGGTTGATTGTGGGCCGGGAGCGACGGGGTGGATGACGGGTAGGTCAATTGCGCCTGAGCGGTGGGTGGTGGAACTCCTATGCAGCGCGTGAGTCCAGAGCGATGGAGCTGTGTGTGGGTGGAGATCGAAGAGGCGGTAGTTGGATCAGGTGCGACGGTGGCAGGGGCAATGTCGAAGCGGCGCTTGGTTGGAGGCTGTCAGGAGGTAGGGTGTGTCAGGGGAGAGTGAGGTGGACGGTTCGACAGGCTACTAATTGGCAATTTCCTTCCCGTGAGTGGATGAATTGACGACTTGATGAGTGAAGTGAACGCCGTCAGACAGCACGGTCTGAATGTATCTTAAGAATTTTTATTAGAATGTTATCTTATCCAATTTTCTTGATTTGGTTTCGTTGCTTTGAACATTTCAAAGATTGGAAATCATTAATGAATGACCAATATATATTCAAGGTCCCTGACAAGGGAAATACTAGGTGAAGTGAGTCCCGCCATTTCCCCAATAATTCGTATCTTGAATCGAGTGCGACGGAATTTTGGTAGGGGTTCGCACTGCAAAAGGGACGTAGATTCGCGGGAATTCGGCATTCAAAGAAGTTTATCACAGTTTATATCACACTACATAATTCAGAGGAGGAAATCACACGGAACAGCATCTAATTATTATCGCAGAGAACATATATCGAGGAATTTTCTTTGACAAGTCGACGTTAACCAAATGGAACAGTTTGCGTAAAATAATATTTGAACACTTTACTCGAAAGTTCAATTGAAGAAACTAACTTAGTTTAATCCACAATCCACAGTTTGGTATTAATCTTGCTTACGAACATTGATCTATATTCAAACATACTATATGAAAACATACTTATAAGAAACGTAGTGCTGTGAATTGTAGTGCAGTAAAATGTAGAACAGTAACAGTTCAGGTAATTTCGAAGATTCCTAATTCACTTATTTCCTACATGGGGCTCACGTTTTTGACTTCTTAAAGTAGGAGATTCCTATTTTCTTCTGATTAATTGGTAGTATTATTCCATCAACTTTCACACTCTTTCGTGATTACCTATTTGCGCGAGAAACGGAGATAGCCGAGGAGGTTTCGGAGTATGCATTGTGCCAAAATCATGAAAGATATCAGTTTTCGATGGCAATGGAGAATCTTCAAGAGGTATGATATTTGATGATCTGGCTACTTACCATTTATTAAAACAGCCGTATCTAAGGCTTTTATATCTAATCTCACGTTTCCGTGAAAAGTGTCATGCCATCGTAGTTTCATTAAGAACAACATCCATCGAAACAAAATCTCTGCAGCGCGCTTTAATACTCTTAGGATTGGCGTCTACTGGACATTGTCTTATTCATCGTAGGAAACTCTGGTGTAATAGACCTAAGATGACAGCGTCGTACCAACTTGCCTCATGATGTCAACGTTCTTCAAACCGAAAGGCAAGTGCCTGGGAGATATGAATACAGTGGAAATTCACCCATCTTTTCTTCGTCCAATTGATAGCAAGACAATAGACAGTAAACAGATAACGCAATTTATTCCTAACATACTTCATTGCCATACAGCTAATAATTTTATCAACAAACTTCTTCTATCTAAACGAAACTACTCATCCTCCAAAACGCGATGTATTGTTAATATTTCACTCAAACTCCTCTTTGGGGAGCGATAGACCATCTGTTTTGTGTTTGCGTTGATACACACGCTACGCTACTCTTAAACTTTCTTACAGAATATTAACTTGTACTCACGTGACTTGTGCTCACTTTGTTTCTTTTTGTTTCGTCTAAGGTTTCTCGTCTTACCTGAAAAGGAAGAAAACTATAAGTAAAAATGCACGAACATTTTAACATTATATTACACTTGTATGCCTATGCTATGTACACTAGTCTGGCAGAATCAGATCAAAAAACAATTCTATTGGACAATGCTGCGAGGGTCGCAGAATACTTCATTCTACAATAAATGTTGGAGTAGTTGATATTGTGTAATTCGCTTTGTAAAATATTACATACAGTTAAGTTACAGAACGTTAATTAGAGCTGTATTTTGAAAAGTGCAGTTCCTTCAGTTCAGCATTGGGATATTTTTAGATACGCTTGTTCCCAACGTTCATTACAACCTCTGAGGCGTCGTATTGCATCCCAGCCAGTTCTCATGCATCATGTTAGCCTGTTAAGAGCAACAAGTAAAATCACACCCTCCAGAAACGAGAAAATTGCTCGCCGTGTGTTCACGTGGAACATGGCACACGTTCCGAGAAGCAGTTGATGGGAGCCCACACGGCAGCCCAGCCGTTGGCATGCGTTGTGGGAGGCGACCGTGCAACGGAAGTTTCCATCCACAGCGCCTCCACTGGAGCATTGCGTGTCCTTGGTGCATCCACACGCACGCGCAGGATCCGTTCGCCCATTCGGGAGGCGCGGCGCACGGGAGAGGAATGTGGATTCTGAAGGAAAAATCGGGAGCGAGGAGCGGAGTCGCGAAAGAACGAGTGGAACGGAAGACCCATGCCTCAGCGTCCAGTACGTTAGCTTTCCGCCTAAATGTCTGGAATTAAAATGCCGATTGTTGGCCCGGATAGCCGATATCGCTGAGGCTGAAGAGCCGCAGGCAGTGGCGTATCTATGGTATGGCAGGCATGGCGCGTGCCATGGGCGCCACTCACAAGGGGCGCTATTTACAATATACCCGTTAAAACAAATAACAACTGTAGTGGCGGTTAAAACATAGGTACGCCCACCGCCACTCATACCCTCGGCGGCGCCACGTCACCGCGGGAAGGCGCGCCACGGCAGCGCCGTGGTGGTGGCTGCGGCGGGGATGGAGGGGTAGCGCACCCCCCTCTCTTCCCCTCGCCCTCCCCGGACGGGGACCGGGCTGGCTGCGGCCGGGCGGGCCGGCACTTGTGAGATTGCGTCCGCACCGGAAAGACTTAACTATCCAGATATTCATTGTGTTCGACCCTGCTTGTTATTGGAATTTGTATTTGGTATTTGGACTTAGATTCTGAACTGTGTAACGACCTGGTAGCTTTTTTGGAACTTCTTTTGGATTACGGCACCTTGGCAGTGAACACTGTACCGGTCACTTCAACAACAACCTTAATTTCAAGCATCCTCAAAGGGGCGCAAATTCTATGCTTGCCATGGGCTCCTGAATACCTAGATACGCCTCTGGCCGTACGGTCACGGGTTCGAATCCCGCCTAGGGTGTGGATGTTTGTGTGTGTTCGTGTACCTTAGTAATTGAAAAGCGACCTTAAATAAGTGAAAAAATGCCGATAACTCTACGTGGAATTTGGGGTGGGTAGCCTTGGTACGTTGTGGTTTTATATGGAGTTTCCTTACCGTGCCTACCATTACACCTTTGCTTTAGTGTCATTCACCCTAACATCATGACCATCTAATATAAATTCTTTGGTCATCGCAGGTGTGCCGTTCAGTCCCATGTTCTGAGAATCGTGAGAAACATATTGAGTTAATAGAATTATTCTCTTTTCTTTTTAACTTGTATTATCACCTATTCCTCGGACGGAAAATTATGATTAAAAAAGTTTTTATACTAGAATCGTATATTTTTATTTAAATAAGATTTCTCCTGCCTACATTTTGGGGAAATTTAAGTGAGAACTAGACAAAAAGTTCTTTCATTAGTAATTTAAATTAAATTTAATCAATGACTTAGCCACCCCATATAGCGGTGCGGTGATTTGCACAGTTTCGAAAAGATATTTGTTGTGTAACCAAAGTCATGCAAATGGAAGTTTGTGCAAGTGCACTGAAACTGGATACGAGGATGCAGGAAGATGATGTCACCAAACTATAGAATCCACATCATCTCCGTAAATGAACAGAACTGAACAGCGCTGACTCACAGATTAGCATCAGATTGTTACGGGAGAAAAGAGCATAAGATTTCTTGATGAATAGGAACAACTGCGGTACAATTTCAGGTGATATAAACTTGATTTTACGACTTTCATGGTTGTCATGTTTTAAACGAAACGGCTGCATAAAAATAAATTTGTACCACTTTATCTGAGAGGTGATTAGTGGTGCAAGTTTACTCAATGCTTCCTCCCCCAAGAGATGCCATTGCATGGTGATCACAGGAAGTGCTACGGTCGACTCTGCATGGTGAACAATGTCAACTCTTGAGCGCAATGGATCGAAATACGCTATGCTATTCAGTGAGCATTGCATAACGAATGCCGGAGCGCATTGAAGCTTGTAATGAAGCAATTAAACGACTATGTCACTAGTCTAGAGACAAAGGTAGCATTCCAAAGAGCTTCGACAAACCTTTATGTACGTGCTTACTCCTCAAAGAGTTTTGAAGGATGCCCACATTCTGTAACTGCAAATATGAAAGCAAGTGAGAGAAATGTACATTGATTCTGGGACCGGCCTTTTTACGAAATAAAGGATGTTTTAAAGCTATGCCAAATAAAACGTTATATATGCAGATCGATTTTGTGGACAAGAACTTCAATAGCATTCTTTCATACTATATTACACGCTTTATTAAACGCCAAAATCAATGAAGTTAATTATTAACTTGCACAATAATACATTCAGATAGTATTGTGATTCTCATCTCTTATCGTTGTCTACAGCATTCCATTTACTATTTATGAAGAGCTTCAGGGCTCGCCAATTTTTGTGACTTGGCGAGTAAATCTCATTTAAAAAAGAGGCGAAAAACAACCACTTAACCTGAAGTATAATAACTAAGCGGATAATTTCGGGAAGAATGGAGAAAGAAAGAAGTTCCGAAATTCAAAGAAAGAGGCACGCAGGATAAACATGAATTATGCAAAAGTGCTTCTAATGGTAGGACACGCGAAGAGTTTTTAAGTTGTCAACATAGATACAAGTAATAAATTCAATTAAGATAATTCATTGGAGTTCAATACTTGGAAAAATATTCTGTTAAAATAATGTAAAAGTTCGAAACCTGTTTTTACATACGTTGTGTCAATCTACACACACACACACACACACACACACACACACACACACACAGAAAATGCTATGTAAAATCTTATAAGACGAAAAAGATCGATATAGGAAAATGCAGCAAGGAAATCGGAGCGAATCGGTGAGAAACGGCACAGCCACCCTTTACCATACAAATGTCAAATACCTGATGCCAGTTACAAAACTTTACGTACAAAATGGGTTTTCAAAATAAACCTTCATAAAATAAACCAAAATAAACCTCTATTATGCTCTATTATTATTTAATACAAGAAATAGCGTATGCAACTCGTATATAATGTTGCTTTATAGTGGTAAATAAATCTTAAAATTAGTTCCGAAGAGTGCTTGTTCTAAAAAATTTGCTATTGCAGTAAATCTGAACATTATAAAATAATTGCAAAATAAAATATTTATAAACATAATGATAAAAGTGTAATGAAATTTCAGACGGCAATTTCCTGTGGTTCTTTCACCCGGCTTGTCATTCAGGATTTTGAAGCAGGGTATTTTGTGAATTTACCTTAAGAAATCGCAAGAAGAAGACGGCTGCTGACATAAACACCGATTCGAATCCAATGAAATACACAGATGTTTTTAACTTCGGTGTACTGCGTGATAACCACTATGAATTTCATACCATAATCTAAATGAAGGTTACCATATGTTTCTCAGTGAATACGGAAACGATAGGTAACTTGTAGAAAAAAAGTGGATAAATCTTGACGCACTTTCATGTACTTGTTTTCGTTCATTGTGGAAATAATGACAGTCTTCCAATTAAATTATAATTCCAAACAAAACAAATAGCTTGAATCGTGTCCCCGTATTCACTGAAAAAAGCTGGTAACGTTATATAAGATATAAAGAGCTGTCTAATAAATCTACATAATAAATATATTCGTTATAATATAATATATTCGGTAATGTTAAATTAAATACGGGGACGATCTTGGAACGGATTTTTCTGGGAGAGGTAGGGAAATCGGGGGACTGATAATCTGAACCTAAATCATCATACATAATTTCATTAGTGACAATAAAAGGAAAGCCGAACATCAATTCCAAGTTCTCAGTCGCCAACATTCCCTTGGATCCGTATCATTGGAAAGTAAGAGGAGACTGAAAGTGTTGTCGCCCTGGCGGTCGGGGGTCGAACGAACGTGTGCGTGGATCGATGCAGCACCGGCCGCCAGCGGTGCCCGGCCTATCCCTCCCCGCTCACGCCCCCATCTCCCGCACCCGGTGCGCCGGCCCGATAGCGGCTCGCCAGAACGACTTTTTCACGCACTCCGCACCGCGTTGATTCAATTGTTCTCACGAACGGGCACTCTGCGCCTTTGATGTTTAAAGTTCTCTGGGTCTGCCGCTTTTACATAATTAGTATCTATGCATACTTTATCATGAATCATCACTCTTTGATCAGTCGATGTAAATTTGTCACATATTACGAGCAATTATGCTCTGCAAAAATGTTAATAGATGAAAAATGTTCTCGCGAGAATGGATTTGTTCTATGTTCTGGTTTGGACATTGTTGTAAAGTATCTCGCTGTTAAAACGTTCTCCCTCAAGTTTGAGCATACATTTGCTACGACACTGTCTTTTGAAATTTTATTCACTTGCTCGAGATAACGTTCAAGTAATAATTCTGGCAGATATTTTACAATCGCAGGGGCAGAATATGCAACATACTTGGGGCTATGGCCGGTTGCGTAGAACTTCTATGTAGAGGCGCTTGAGTCAGCATAAACGCGCAAAATCATCAACGCGCGTCTATGTACGAGAAACATACGCACATTTCCATTGCACTATGCCTATATTCTTCGCGCAAGTTCAAACATTAAGTTGACAAAGTTTTACCGCAATCGGATGAATGGTACGGCAGAGCAAAAAATACGAACAAACAAACAAATATTTTTACATCTTAGATTATCATTATCATCATAATTACCTTCCACACTTCTTACGCTGATTGCTAGTTCTCCGTATACGTATCGTACCAAAAAACTTACTAATGTGAAGAAATGATCATATTCGCCTAATCTGGAATATTTTAGAAAAGGTGGGAATATTCTCCTCGCACATTTGATTCGTCGGTGCTCTCCGAATACCGAGCGAGAGACACACCCGCGTAGACTCTGGCCGCTGATTAATGGACGAAACAAAACAGTTTGGCCAACGGAATAGGAGTTTTAAATTATAAATCAATGTACATTTTATACGATGCAATTGTAAATGCAGTCGTATTTTCATTTTACAATATTATTACAATTTACGTTTTACAAACTTTCTGTAATAATAGATACTTTTTTTCTTATTTATGAGATCAGTGGCAAGGACGAAAAAATAGTTCAAAAGAAATCGTAGAACATCTCAGAGAGGTAGGTCAGGTTTCCATCTTTAACTTGTGATCGGGAAGGAAGCCAACCAAGTTCCTGCTGACCAGCAGAAACCTTCTTCTTCGTCGACCAAGTGCTCCGACGTCTGGGCCCCTTCTGCACCGCAACCCGCTCGCCGTCATTGCAGCAAGGGTCCGCAGGGAAGAACAAGAGGGTAGGGGTATCACGCAACCATTGTTTGCGACGTATTTTGCTTATTTATTACAAAGTTCGCGATAAAATACGAACATATTCCACGCCATTCATACCCAGCGACGCACGTACGGGTGAACCGCGACCGATAGGAGATGTTATGTCTGTGAAGATCTGAGGGTACAGCAGTAAAGCATGCATAGGAACCTAAAGGTGGCTCCACACATTCGGCATTCGCATAGCAGCGAACTACTGCTCGCCCGATACCGACCAGTGGATGTGTTCGGCGAATGTTCGCTCCCTTTGATGTGTCCAAAAGACCGACACGCGGCGGGTAGGGCGAGTGCCGAATGTTCGTCATCCGCCAATTAGCAAGTGATCCATCCGCAATACTCGGGATTCGGCGAGCGGTTGCCCGCTGTTCGCCGAATAGAGAATGTGTGAAGCCGCCTCTACAGATCAAAACGCCGGACGAGAGGAACGCTCCATCCAGCCAAACAGTTCACACATAGGCTGGAAAGCTCTTATAACACAGATCACTTAGGTAACTCCTTACACAGGGTCCAACACTACGCCTGTTTGCGGCCACGTAAAAATAATTGTTTAGTTCATTTGTTGAGTTAATAGCGCAACGTAGACTGCAAGGAATTTTATAGTGCTTTTGTTGGCCAATTATCTCTCGGACAAGCACCGTAATAGCCAAGTTCTCTTTCTGATACGGCAATCCGCATGATTTCTGCTCTGCGCTGTGTTGACCGTCGTGAAGTACGATTTTCTAGGCAAACTCACATTAAACTAAAAGACCTAGACCTGAAGCTTAAAAAGCATGTATCTGTGACTTATTCATTATTATTAATTAAATGTTCGGAATAAAGGACTCTGTGCGTTTCCAATAAGTACAAAGTACATACATAAGTACATAAGTACAATCATAATCATTTCAAAGACACTCCATTTTCTGGTGTAAAGTTTGTATAATTCTGTCCTTTACTTTACGAGGCATGAACATAAAGAGTAATTTTCTGGCTGTTTAAATTTTTCGCGTTTAAGAAAATTCCTAGTAACAAATGAACGAATTCCATTGTCAAGATATTGTCAGCAACGTCGCACAAAAATTCTTCTTTTGAGAGTCTCTGCTAAATCGAGTCCCATTCATTCATCCTCCGCACTTTCTCCTTTTAGAGCTACACGTTGGTCGTGTAAGCTGTAATCTTATCTCAGAGCATACACGGGAAACGCTTCTGAGGACGACCCCTTTCTTTTGTCTTCGCCGCGGTCGTTATTCGTCCGAGACAATTCCCGCGTCGCGGGGCGTTTAAAGGAGAAATCGTCTTCCGATTTCATCTCTCTTCTCATACTACCAAGAAAAGGACTGCCGCGCCGTCCTTTCTTCTATATTCATGGCTTCCCAAGGACATTTGCAGACGATGTTCACGCATTGTTTCAGGGAGAAAAAGAACTACAAATACTAAATGAATATGCGTTAGGATAGTTAGAAGCTGGTTTCCTTTTTGTGCGAGGATCATATTAGACAAACGGAATTCTTCGTCGTTTTAGAACTACGTCGTGAG
Source organism: Acheta domesticus (assembly GCA_031308135.1). Lineage (NCBI taxonomy): Eukaryota > Metazoa > Arthropoda > Insecta > Orthoptera > Gryllidae > Acheta > Acheta domesticus. Next base: position 90,716,261 of record JAHLJT010009355.1, read on the forward strand.
AAATTACTTATTAACTACTCTTTGATCTTTGTACAAACATAAAAAAACAGGGAAAGGAAAGAAGCAAATAAGGTCAGCTATCCTATAGATTTTTTCCGACATGTGATGGAAAAACTAATAAGTGAACGTTGAGAAAAGTAAAACGATATACACTGCATTGACCAAGTTCTTAAAAATGAATTTTTATTCCCACGTAGTGACGTGTATCTCAACGGTGTGGTCTGGTGATTGTGCAGGAAAGTCTTTGCCAGTGAAAGGGACTACGCGTAAGATGAGAAGGGCAGATGGGATCATTACGGCATTTCAGAAATTCAGAAGTTTGGTACACCCAAAATAGGACTCTAGATTGAATTTAAGTTAGAGAGAAAAGTAAAATAAGATGTTTTGTGATTACCTTTTGCAACGCTTTTGGGACATACCCTAAGAATCACCACTATACACTCTCGAGCGGTAACTTTTGGAATAATATGCTCAAAATTTATGGCGCCTAAAGATCACTAGAGACAAGAAAATATACTTCGATACTTCGAAAATATACCTATACTTCGATTAAAACATAAGAGTCTATTGACGTTTAATCAGACGTTTCGATGTCATCCAATCGGGAGCTTAAACATAACTACTGTAGTGACGTTTAAGCTCCGGATTGGATGACACCGTAACAGCTGATTAAACGTCAACCGTCTCTATGTTTAAATCGAAGTGTATTTGCCAGCCATCTGTTTCCAGTGACCGCTGCGATGTCTCGACTCGTCTTTCGAAGGCGTGTTCGGGTTGGTCAATGGCGCTGACGACACGCAGTCGCGACCCGCGCCGCGTCACGCAGGCACCTGCTCCCGAGGCTCCCAATCGCCTTGACGAGGGCCACGCGAGTGGAATGCGTGAGAAGTACGCGAAGGCATACCCCATCGCTACGTTCAGGGGCGAGCAGAGCTCCACGTGTTCAAAGACGGACTTATATGTTCACGTGATAGATTCTGCATATCTTTGTTCCGAAAAAGGCATTTGTTAATTACGCAAAGTTTACTTCTACAAATACTTCTTAACCCGGGAGAGGTGGCGCGGGGTCTTTTGTAACCCCACGTATCTTTGTTTAGCTGCATTTGCCTAATTTTGCGAGTCAGAACCTTTATATTTCACATACCTTTCACCACATTCTTTACCTTTTGTTTGAAATTTTTTCAAAATTTTATATGTACTAATTTATCTATAAATATTTGTGAAACCAATACAAACGCCTTAAATTCCGTACTTTTTCTAAGTTGTATTGATAGGCTTTAAATCATTTTCAAGAAATTGTTTGTTCTTATGTGAGACAATGTTAGAAAATGAAACTTACTGAATTTTCTGATACCTTTGTCGTTGAAATATTCAGAAAAATGTAAATGGAGTAACTATATAAAATGAAAGATAAATGATAATTTTGCCCTTTTATTTGTTTCAATTCCTCATTTGCATGTTTGTTTATAATAGTGAATTATGTTTATACGACCTTAAAAATGATTGATTATTATTAAAATTACTAATTTCGCACTTATTTCTTGCTAAATATAATTTTATAAAGAAATAGTTTAAAGGGGTCAGAAATGACTCCGCGCCACCTCTAACTTAACTCTAGCAACCGCCACCTCTCCAGGGTTAATGTTTAATTTTTGGTTGGGGGTAATTATGCTTAAAAATGCCCTCAATATCTCGTCTTATTCTCCATGCATCCAGTGTTCAGATGCGAGATGTACTGCATCCATTTTTGTGAGATACGTTCCACACATTCTATTGATCTGGTCATCATTTCTGTAGTTCGCTAATATTTCTTTTCTCTCGTGATGTCACATATGAAAAACGTGAAACTGTTTACATTTTCATTTTTTTTCTTTTTGAATATTTTAATCTATTCTTTCATTGATAGCACATTTTATCACTTACACTGGTAATTTTTATCTAGCCTGGTGTGTCATGCTGTCCATCTGTCAAAGTTTATTTTGATAATTATAGTTCATTAAATTATTAATTAGATTTTTCAATTTAATATTTGATTGTTGAAAGGAATATTATTTTATTTTTCGGTTTCTTTTGCTTTTTCTGAGGCTTAGAAGCCCATGGATTTTTCCAAGAAGTATTTTAATGTGTGGACGCATTCTTGCTCTAATGACTCGCACTAATGACTCAGGCATGCTTCTCGATGTCATTCATGATGTCCTCTGACGGCACCAAAGAGAATTGTAAAAACGTAAAGGAGTATAAATCTCAAATATTGGTCTGAAATAGTAGTTTATGCAGTTAGTTTATAATGTTGAGCTTTATTGCATGAGTACATGTTTTGAAAACGAGCGACGTTGGGAGCGAGTTTTCAAATTTGTAATAATGCAACATTTTAAACGAATTGCATTCGCTATTTTTTGTATGACAGCATTATAAATTTCTAAGAGAATCAAACTTAATTTTGCCAAAAAAACTTTCCCGTGATATCTCGGGTACTTGACGTCCGTGCGAGAAAACAGTGGTCGGCTGTTCCCTTTACCTCTACTTCCCCTGATTCTCCCATTGCGATTGGCTGATTGAATGTATGATGACGAAATCATTCGTGCCATAAAATCGAATACGTCATCATTTGTGCCGTAAAACGCCCGATTCTTAACGATTTCGTGCACCAGAAAAGATCGTTTATAATGCTGGAATACAAAAAAAGATTTATCGAATATTTTGGGAACGAGATTAGCGTTGGTGAATTTCAAATGTATAGTGCGACTATTTTATTAGTGTGCCACGATCCTAGAAAATTCTGCTCCGCCGACGGGCCCTCACTCGCCGGAGAACAGTGTACTCAACTCACTGAATGCTCCGGAGGTTTTTCAAGGTCTCGCCCTGAAAATTATGCCTTTCGCAGGGCGAGACCTTGAAAACCTCCCGCCGCAGGGGAGCTCAGCGCAACGTTCACCAGTGAGAGAGGGCCCGTCGGCCGAGCAGAAGTTTCAACGGATCGCAGGCACACTAATAAAATAGTCTCAATGTATAAGAAAAGTGATTTTATTTTAGAATACCAACACCAATAATTCTAAGATTATTGTAGTGACATTAAGAAAGATTTATAGCTGGGCGAATACTAGTCAACGAGAGCATCGCTAATTAAATATTAAGATTGTAGTGTAAGTATAATAATAAATAAATAAATAAATGTCTTCATTAGAGGAGAGACTCAGATCATTGGGTCTGATCTTCCGCGAGATCACTTTCAAAATTTAACAAAATTAAGTAAAAAAATATAAATAAGAGGTATTAATAAATATAAACGTGGCAATCGCTTTGTTAAATCCCACTTTTAGTTTCCAATCTTCAATATCCATCACGCAGGCCGTGCGCGCGCATTTATTTTCCCCGTAGCGCCGGGCACTCGATTCCTTCCGACAACTGCGAGCGGCACGTGGGGCTTCGTGCCATTTGAATTTCGCATCGTTTCCTCGTTTGTGCAAGGGCCGCCGTCCGCGCGCGGCGCTGGCGGCGCGGCGGCGGAGTGGCGCAGACGGAGGCGCGGCGGCGTCTGTATAAGGCCGGGGCCGGCGCGCGCGCGCCATATACGCCCGCGATGTAGGAGGAGGGGAAGGGCGGAGAGGGGGTGGGAGAGGGGAACAGGTGGCGAGCCGCGCCTGCGCGTGGGCACAGCGAAATACCTTCGCTAACCCACTGCGCCAGCAACGCCTACTACAACACGCGCTCTCAGAGCAGGTTTTTTTTCGCGCGGGGTTGTATCGCTTGGAAGATAACACGTGGACTCGGTCCTCGTCTGTCAATAGAAACGACTCGAGTCAAAAAGAGTGGATGTCTACGAGAGATTGTTTTAGGTGTGGATTGTAAGCAATCAAACACATAATTGATTATTATGCCGAGGTACACTAGTGATAAATATGCAATATACATCAAGAGTCAGATAGCCAAGGGTTCAAAGGTTTCAATTGTTCAGAGTAGCTGCATATACCCAATTCATTTTTAGTGCATTGATTTTACCAAGTATTTTTCTATCTTCTAATGACTGCCCTTCTGTCTAATGTCTCCGCGCCTCGATGGGAAAGTGGTTAGCTTACTAGCCTCTGAACCCCCCTGTGTGCTGGTTTGATCCCGGTTGAGACGCGTGGGTATTCGAAGGGTGGACAATCCCACAGTGGTCATGTTATGTTTGAGACATGTAAAAGAATCCTGGCAGGTGCCCGGCAAAATTAAATCATTTAGACACCCGTCCTCCCATCTAGAGAATTCAGGTATAGTTAACTGATAGCGATATTTGGCGTAGAGAGTGAGTCACACCCAGGCACTTGAGGAGTACGCACAAGGGGCGCGTCTGCTCTAAAAATTTCCTCAAGACCCGCGCCAGGGAGAGGGTTCACAGAAAGCTTTCTATGGTTTCTGCGATCAATACCAGACCGGAGTAGAACTCTAAATATTTGCCACGGACCACGCGCGATCATTCTTTCTTCTTCCTTGTCCTATCCTCGCCCCCTACATACACTCATTTACATTTTCATGCTCTACACTACCACATATGCTGGGAGACCGCTCGGGAACGTTTAGCTTGTCGTGGTTGAGCGGTACCCCGTTGGTGAGAGATACCTGGTGGAGGGGGAACCCTGCTACCCGACGGGAAGGTCGGTGCCGGAACTCATCTTACGAAGGATAATAACCTTGCATTACACTTACGGGACCAACGACCCAAGCAGTTGATGCACCCGGAATCACCAATCCATCAAAAACCACGCTCTGCAATAAAAAATACTGTGGTCACGCTGTAAAAGTTCTTAAGTCAAAAATCTTACTATGGAGAAAACGAGGATTAGATTATTGAGCCAACGATTTTTCCTGCACTGAACGCTATTTTCCAACGTTTTTTCTCGTTAATGAGGCAACATTTGAATTCGCTCGTTTTACTAAAATAAAATATAGATACTTAACTTGTAGTTTCAGTACTTAACCAAATTTCGCTCAAATTTCACTTAAGAACTTTTAGCCCGTGACCACAGAGTATACTGCGATTTTCGTAACTTTGTCCCTGACAGAAATCAGCTGTTCACGGTTTCATCCAATGGGGAGCTTGAACGTCACCATAGTGACGTCACTGTCGCGAAATATAAACTCCTGATTGGATGGCAGCGAAACACAGCGATGACATCTGATTTCTGTCAGGGACAAGTTACGAAAATCGCAGTATGAGTGGGTAAGTAAACGGTAAAGCGCTGTGTGGCAGGGGTGGCGTAAGGACGTGGTGGGCGCGCTGCCGTCGAAAGGCGTGGAGCTGCTGAACGCCGCGGAGCGCGCCTTCCTGGAGGGGCCGGCCGACGGGAGGTGGATCTCGGCGGACACCGTGGCGACGGCGGTGGCGCTGGCGCCCGCGCTCGCCACGCGCGTCTCGCCCCCGCTGCACGTGGCCGTCACGCTGGGCGACGGACAAGGACGCGCCACCCTGCAGGTACTGCGCCTTTGTTTTTTTTAATTTGTCGCAAACTATACTGCGATTTTCTTATCTGTGCCCCTGACAAGAATCAGCTGTTTCGCTGCCATCCAATCGGGAGCTTGTATGTCGCCACAGTGACGCCACTATGATGACGTTCAAGCTTCCGATTGGATGAAACCGTCAGCAGCTGATTCCGGTCAGGAGCACAGTTAATAAAATCGCAGTATACGTACGCATTATAGAGACTGTAATGCTGCAGCGGTAATCGGCGATTATTTGGCAGAAAAAATCGTATTGTAGAGCCCTGACACCGAAACAAGATAATTCTTGTTCATATGTATAGTATGTTACATCCCCTAACACGTTGAGTAGTCAGAAACCATGTTTTGTGGGGCCTCGGTACCGAAAAGATAGTTTACGGGCAATTATCTGTTCGTCTGCGTACAATGCTAGCAGCTAAACCGTAAGCAGAATTTTGATCAAAATTGATATTCCCCGATCGATCTGACTGATGTCGCTGCCTCTTGTATTTGAAAGCGATGTTTTAATTTTGCAATTAAACTTTGTTCTCGGATAGTGTAAAGAACGGTTAAAAACAGCGTATATCACAGTGAAGTCGAAATATCTGATTTTTTGAGAATTGCATAAGTTCAAGATTTTTCGGTGATTACTACAATTAGCAGTATTAAAGACGGAGATTTTTACTCTCAATAAAATATGTTCTTCGAAATGAAATCTTGAAATGAGGAATTATATCAATTCTACTATTAGAGAACCCAAAAATTGATAAACTGTGGAAAAATGTCGCTTTGTCCCCCGATAGGTAGTAGCTGGGACGATGGCGTCCAATACCGAAAAGCTAGCTTAAACTAAAAATATTAGAAAACTAACTAGTGCGGAGAAGTTTGTGCATTCTGTATCACCACTATTTTCATATAAACATAGTTCGTAGAGGTCTGGAGCGAATGACGCATCCCCAACGGGTGATAGTTCAAGCTTTGAAGTGGCCAACCCACGCCTTCTAAAGCAATAGGAGCTGTAAATCGCCGAAAGGGAGCTACTTCAGGCTAGGCGATTTTCGCCTACAGTTGGCGTTGAAACTTCTACTCAATATTTCTATAGCTTAAGTACACTGCTTATAACTGGGTTTACAATGATGAAGTGATTCTCTAACCACAGGAGCAATGTTTACCTGCAGTTGACGTTGAAAGCGCTACGCAATATTCTGCAGTCTGCTTCACTGGCATCAAGTACACTGTTTAGCACTAGTTTTACGATGCTTTGGTGATTCTTTAGCCACAGAAGGCTTTGAAAGCAACTTTCACTTCCAAGAGAGTTAATAGTTATTTATGGAATAAGTATCCTATGACATTTTATTACAGAAGAGATTGGAGAATTTTCAAACGAAGCCTTTAGATCGAGTCTACTAATCAACGTAATATTGTAATAAGACATTACCACAAGAATATCTCACGATGTATACACTTCGTGAAAATTACCAATAAACTATACTTCTTTGTCTAAATTTCTAAATGCTCTGTAGGAACTCGTAAGGAACGATACAGACAAATAAAGTTTCCTTTTTAAATCTAAACATTGCCGTATTACAAATCAATCTTGGTTAATCTTCAACTGAAATAGAATTTATATTTTATTTTCAGCGTGTCATTTCACCAAAACCGTTCCGCAAACGAGCGAAAAAATTGTTAAAACCACTTTTAAAAAGTTTTATTTGGCCATGTAGAGTCCAAGACAAAAGACAGGAACTCGCCTTTTGATAGTCCTTGCATTTATGTGTGTATGTATAATATATGTGTGTAAGTTTACTATATGAGTGTAAGTGTGTGTAAGTAAAGTAAGTGTCTTGGTCATAATTTCAATTTATTCTTTTCTAATTAATTGTTTCCAGTAACTTTTGCTGTTTTCTCGCCTTTTAAAATATTTTTTCTACCCTCTAGGTGGATTACAGTAACGTCACGGGCCTCGCACCCAACGCCCGCATCGTGCAGGATGTAGACTTGGCTGGCCTTAAACAGCTGCTGCTGGACACCCTTGCGTAGCCACGCTACTCTGCGTCCGCCAGACCTAAGCTATTCGCAGGGGCATTTAATAGAATGGCAAACCCTGGATAATTAAATTCTATCAGCACAATCTTCATCCGAATCACACTTTGAATTTGCTCCGAAAGAGAAAGTCCATCTCATAAGTGAATTACTATCAGAACTCTGTATTACATGCAGAAATGTTTGGGGTCACGTAAGAATGGCATGTTATGGTTAATAAAATACCTGCACAATTCTCGTCCTAATTAGACCCCATGTAAGCTAACGCAGAGGACGACTTAAAACCAAGCTACTTTCAGAAGGATATAAATTTCTTTTTTCCTTCTTGTCATTCTTCTCTTTCTCATTGTGTCTCTCCTAATTCTTCGTAGTAAATCGGTGCTAAGAGGGTTACAATCGGACAACCAACCCTGACGATCCTGAGCATCTTTGCTCATCATTTCAGCTGCTGCTCGATAACCTCGCATTCTCGGTACATCTTTCGCGAATATTTACATCTACCGCCCACAAAATATTTAATTTACAGTTTAAAGTTACTGGAGCCCAAAGCGGCACGTACTCAAAGTGTAGCGTCTACCAACGCACTTTGTTCGTAAGCTGATTTCATGTGTGATCTCAAAAATTTAGTTCCATTCTGTTTATCAAAGACAATTACAATATAAATCACAACTTTCGTTCTTGAGAGCAGAATATGTCTTTGTTTCACCTGGATATGTACTTTAAATTGTTATCGTTGGTTTGTTTTATGTTTACTTTTGATTATGAAATAAATGTTCAGATATTTCAGAATGCCAAACATACATTTTTTTTCAAATTATCAACCTTTAATTCAAAATTCCTGTGCGTAAGAAAATTCATTAAACGTCAAAAAACAGACCGATACTGCTTTTCTTGGCATGCCACAAAATAGGATCTTATTGCTGCAAAAGAATACTCTATTCCCTTAAAATGCATTTATTGAACATTTGCACCAAGCTTCCTTTGCAACAACTTTCCAGCACGGAGTCTGCATCATGTATCAATACGAAATCAATATTTGTACGTAGGAGATATAAGAAAGGCAACATATGGGAGTTATTATGTGTAAATCATCATTCTAATGGTGAGGATCGTAATTGGGTACTTTCACGAGGGTAATCGAAATGAAATTGCCGTTTCGGAAAAGAAAATATAGATATCGATATTTCACTAGAGGAGAATGGCGACGTTTCTAATTCCAAAGCATGCGATTAAAATATTTAATAGATTGATTGGAACTTGCTTTGTTTAATGTAGTTGGGTATTCTCCTCCACAAATCAACTGACAGATCATAATGTTCTGAGAGAGTTATAAGCATCCTATGCCTTATCAACAATAAATTAGTAAATATAGTGTTATGAGTGTAATACAATGCAAATTATGTAGAGCGAGCAAAGAGTGAATCTGCACGCTTATTTAAATGGTAATTGACAACAGTGAAATCGTCAATTAAGCATTCCGACTCTTTCCCAAATTACGTTTCAATCTGCCATGATGCAATTCGCGGTTCTTTTGCATGCAAATTGCCTTAGGCTGTTAGTATGATAATAGCTGCATGTGAATCAAGCCAGCGTGAAGGACTACTAATCGGACATAACGAAGTCTCGGTTGCAATTTCACAGACAAAAGAATATTGGCTCACATTAATTGTTTTTATTAAAAACATGTTCACATTTAGAAAGGAATTAAACTGAATTGAATTAAGAAATTTATTAGTTAACCAATATTAATTAAGACAATAGAACAAAAGTATTTTTAAACACTGATAATATTATTAAGTAGAGTAGGTTTATGTATACACATTTAAATTGAGTTTTCTATATGAAACAATGTTTTTTACGTTTTAAAAACATAATCATAAATGAGAATCTATTTGTTTTCTAATGATGTGACAACAACCAGTGAATCTTTGAATATAAATTCAGCGTTCAATATCTCCTACACCATACCCAGCAGAATTAAAGTCACATATTTCCATTTTCTATCATAGCGTTACACACTACGCACTAGAGTAGGATAATGCAAGAAGGAAACGGAGACACGCTGTCTTCATAATAAAAGTGAATTTCAACAACGTGATGATATCTCTCAGCCGGTTCCTCTCTCGTACGGCGATGTTTTCAAAGGCAACCTCTTCCACTTTAATGTGAAATCACAGTTCACAAGATATTTAACTCTCTACAAAACTAATCATTGTATTTCAAAGAAAAAAGATTGAGGACTTGAATACACTACTGGAAAATTGTGCTTCTCCTATCACTGACGTTAAAACATCCTGCCTAGTCTGCGTATGTCAATATTGTAGTAATCTGGGTCAGAGCGTATTTTGGAATTCTTTTTCGAAGTTAATAAAAGTTTCATTAGAAAAAGAATCTACACAAAATACTCTTATTAGTATGAAAACAAATATCATTTTGGAATAAACATTTCAGAATTATAATAACCATTTCAGGTTGTGCATTTCTTAATACTTCATTTTCACTTTATTTTCTTTCTATTAAACGTTATGACACTTTCTGAATATTAATTACATGTTTAGTACATTATGTAAGGAATGAGAGTTATAGATCATTCTAAATTTTATTAATGACAGCAACATTATTTAACATTGACAAAAAATATTCCCTACATGACAGCACATGTAGCTTGTGCGACCGACACTTACATCTGTACACACATCACTTGCGGCATCTGCTCATCTGGAGCACGACGGCCATTGTCAGATCTTCACATGTCACATCTTGTGAAGCTGCTCAAAGGTGTGGCATATGGTCTTCACACAAAAGAATTTACGTAACTTTTTTAAGTTGGAATTTCATGGTAGCTATTTGAGAGATATTACCATAGTTACATATGCATTTATTTTTCTGCCCTGATCCGAATAAAGGCTTTTATAGATACTTTTAACATATAGTGGAACAAGGTTTATTGTTCAGAATGAATAGTTTGAACACAATAAAGATTACTAAAAATTACTGCTGATTGTAAACCCGTACCTGTTTGCCATCTGCCCCTAGACTAGCATTGTGAAATATACCTAAGTGATGGGAAAAAATCTTGAAGTTTTCTCAAATACGAAGCAATCGTAAAGGCTTCCAGTCCTTTCAATCTGGAGTATTTCGATTTTTTTGCACACAATAATATTAATATACTAGTGAAACTATTTAAGAAAGAAAACAAAAATAATAGGATAATGAATAAGATAATCCTTCATATTCTAAAATGGAAATAGATACTGAGAAAGAATCAATCTGCGAAAAATCCTTGAAGATTCGATGTTTTTAGATAATTAAATTTTTCCCGAATTCCCTTGACTGACCAACACAAAGATTAGGACTTTTGTATTGAGATATTTTGATCAGTATTCGAAGGTTTATTTTAAAAACCGTGATATACATGACGAATACATTCTTCATATACGTGTGTGTGTAGTCCCCACATTCAGACTAGGGATAAGCGAAGAAAAATGAATACCAAATGGCCAATGAGATCTAAGTGATTCCTCATATGTTCCACGCCGAAAAGAAAATGCAAATCGGAAAGCTGGTATCTTTCAGCATTCTCAATGAAAGATTCGCAAGCTGTCAAAACCAATGATTCGCATTGCAACCTGCTCATTCTTTTCGAACTATTTGAGCCGCAAGCCAATAGCAGCAGTTCAACGACCTCTCGTCGCTGCCACCGGAACAGCAGGTGTACCTCTGTTGTCCATTTTCCTCGGCCTCAGCCACCCAGTCACCGCTCACCCGCAGTCCTACAACTTCACCGCCCACCTAAAACCCACCGCCCCGCCCCTTTCACTCACTCTCACCCTCGCCCTCTGGCTCTCGTCGCCTCGTCTCCGTCGTCTCGCCACCGGCCGATTCCCCACCGCGCCTCGCACTGTGCCATCGCGCTACCTCCAGCCATCTCCATCCCAACGTCTCACTTCCGCATCTCGCCTCTGCAAATTCGTCTCTGCCGTCTCGTGCCGACCTTTTCGTCCCCATCGCCTCGACCTCGTCTCCCCCACCTCTCACCTTCCGCTCCAGACGTTTTGCCTCCGCCATCTCCCCCCAGTCATTTCGTCTCCGCCTAATGTCCTCCGCTGTCTGGCCCCCGCCACCTCACCCCATCATCTCGCTCCCGTCATCTCGCCCCCGCCATGTCGCCCCCGCCATATCTCCCCCGCCAACTCGCCCCCGCTATCTGCCCCGCCATCTTGCCCCCGCCATCTGCCCCTGTCATTTCGCGGCGACATCTCGTCTCCGCCCTCTCGCCCCCACCATCTCGCCCATGCATCTCACCCCCGCCATATCGCCCCGCCATCTCGCCTCCGCGATCTCGCCCACGCCATCTCGCCCCCGCCATCTCGCCTCGCCATCTCGCGGCGACATCTCGTTCCCGCCATCTCGCCCCCACCATCTCGCCCACGCCATCTCGCCCCCGACATCTCGCTGGCCTCCGTCTCCCTCCACCGTTTCGCTATCGCTGCCCCGCCCACGCGGCTTCGCCGTCAGCGCTACCCAGAGGCCCCCGCGCCGCCCCGTCCCCAGTCCAACCGCCCTGGCGCTGCGTCGCTGAATCGCATACTTTCGACTCAGCCCCGATTCTCACAGGAAGATCACTTTCTCGCGCGAGCGGCAGCGGGAGCAGGCCCCGAGAAAGGCGACCGCCCGCTGCCGCCTCGGCCGAGGAAAGTGCACGCGGCGACAGTCACGCCGCCGCGCCGCGCCGTGCCGCGGGGCCAGTGCAACGGCGAGACTGAACATGTTCCTTGGACCTCGGAAATACGTGAAGCGACCCACGGAAACAACACAAAGACAAGAATAGAACAGCATTCTTAACAGCGGCTGACGTAAGTGGTGTCGAGCGAAACTATTTTCAACTAAAAAAATGTACTATATTTGTGCACCCTAAGCACCAGTTACAAGGCTCAGTGGCAACACACTTGCCTACGCATCACGGACAGAAAGGTCGTAGGGTTGAGTCTCAATGGTGGCGGCTTTTCGACACTACCTAGAAAGTTGGATCGAATTCGACCATTGTCCAGAGGAGAATTCTAGCGACTGGCTGCTCTGCCCGGGGAATGATGCAGCAATATCGCACTAAGGCCCAGGGACCGCGCGCGATCTCGTCATTCTCGTTCCTAGCCCACTCTCTATCCTATCTTACTCTAACATCGCATTACATTTAGGATCAGGTAAGGAGAGAATCAATCGCAATATATAAATCAATGGACATCCTTTATTCTTATGTAACCCGACCTTTATGCTCTTGTCTTGTTCTACACCAACACACGAATAACTAAACGTTCTTGATTGAGAGTCCAAAGCTTATAGGAAGAAGGTATGAAATATTGAAATATGTGCATTATTGATACGGGAGGCTTCGCTATTCAAAATCCTTCGGCTCTTCAGTTGTCACAGTGTCGGAGACTGATTTACCGTTCTTGCGATCATGTCAACGTCTTTCTAAGCACTTTCTTCAGCTATGAAGAAGGACGGGAGTGACAGGCCTCTGCAAAGTAGTGACCGTACGGCAGTCGTGGTCCACCGCCTAGGGCAGTCGCGGACACACGTTAGGTTTCCATTGTGACCCATACTTCAAATTCAGCAATGGGAAGAATAGGTTCCTGGAAGGGGGTCACCACCGTTTGTCCAACATGACGCGCTTCTATAGAACTGTTCTTTCAGTCATCTAGGCAAACAATACTTCTGATTTGCTTTCTTATTAATAATTATAGGATAATGTCTATACCAGTAATGAAAGGATTGATGTTTCTAGCCCATCGTGACTTTCTCCTTTTTCTGCTGGTTTCTTTTGCAGTTTTTTCTGTTCAATTTCTGCCATTTCGTTTTCTCGGAAACATAGAGCAAACGCGTGGCGACTCGGAACAGAATAGAGATTTCAAAGCGCGAAAAGGGAAAGGGGCGCCGAGGAGAGGGGTGGGAGACTGGCTCAACAGTTCTCCCAGCATTTTCCGCCCACGATGTTCTGAATCCAGCTCCTTGGGCAGGTGTGGCCCACGTCAAAGCATCACCCCACAGACAAGAACTCTACGTTTCTAGAATATAACGTGGAATACGTGCCGACGTTGTTATTCGAATTGCTCAACTACACTCCGTGAAGTCACGGGAGTTAAGCAACTTGAGACACCACAGATTCCTGATCGGGGTTCCGTTTGGAAATCCCTGGGATCTGACGGCGCTGAGCCCCTGTCTGAAGGGATAAAAGGCATTGACTGACTGCGACGTGACAAGACAAAAAGACAAAAACGTTCAACGAGCGTTACTCCAGGGACGCTCGATGCCTAAAAAGGGCTAAGAAACGTGTTGCGAAGACGCGACAAATCATGAAGCTTCAACAAGTGTGCAACAATATCTTCCAACCGAAACAAACAGAGTTCAAGACATTTGGAAATTCATTAGAGATAAATTAAATATACAATGGCACAAAACATGGCAAAATGAAGAATCCAGCAAACTTCATAAAAAAATATCTAACATGTTTGGACTTGCAACAAATCCCTCAATTTATCGACAAGAACGAGTTTTTCTGTCAAGGATTAGAACAAATCATTCACAATCCTCTCATAAATGTCCATTTGAGAAAGATTCACAACACATTTGTAGCATCTGGAAATACTGTTTTATCAATAAACCGCGTCATTTTGAAATGCCCCATCCGTAATCAAAAGAGACAAAGGTACCTAGGAAATGAAAACTTCAATTCAATTTTATCATCGACAAGCTATCAAGAAAAGTAATACAATTTTGTAAAAATATTGATATTTTCACTGATTTGTGATTGCATTTAATTATTGTAATAGTCGCTCAGTGACCTAGTAGTTTATACTACTTAAAATAAAAATAATTAAAAAAATTTAGATGGCGCAACCGTGGCCGGCTCGTGCGATGGGCGTAAGGCGGGCGTGAGGGGGCGTCGCCCTGAGGAAAGCGAGCGCCCGCGCCGCCCTGGGGCGAGCCGCCTGCCTCTCTCCTGGCGGCGGCGGCGGCGGCGGCGGCGGTGCGCTCTCTCGCAGATCACGGCGCCTCCGCGACCTCCTTCCGCAGCTAAGCGGCGGCCCTCCCCTGCGCCCCACCCCTGCCCCCACCCCAGCCAGATCGGCTCTTCGGCGCACCACTCGCAGATAACAGCGGTGCGGCGGCTCGTGCTTCGGGGAGTATGCAGCAAATAAATAAACATATAAATTAATAATTAAAACAGTTTTTTAATTTTTTAAACAGTCATTTAATTTAAAATTTTACAATCATATTTGTAACTAAATTTATAACATTTGTCAACTCTCTTAAAATGTAAAATTTTCTTATCTAAACCAGATGTCTGGCGATGGCTGTTAGCTACGGCCGAAACGTCACGTCGTCGCATACAATTAGTTGCCAATAACTAATAAAAATTGAATGTCTAAAATTCAAAGGAACTGTTTGTTTATTTTAATTATTACCAATAAACATTCACGAAAGAAGAAGATTAAACTTTACATAAATTAACAAATAAATAAATAAAAATTACAATATATAATATAACATTTACTTATAACTATTTTAACATTTTTTAGTTTTCTTTCAACATCGGCATTTTTAATTTATGAAAATATCTGTCGAGCATTGGCTTCTCACATCACTCATTTCAGCAACCACCCATTTTTCAGTCATTTTTAGCAGTTCTGTGAAATCAATCTGATAAGTCGTGACTTATAACGACGAGATCTGTTATGTTCTCAATGTACGGCCCAGGCAACTGTGATCACATTCAATTGCAAACCAGATCTGCTCTTTGGCACAGCGCCTGCGGATAGCGGTGCTGCAGCTCGTGTTTGTTGAAGTACGTCGCAAAAAAAATTAATAAAACCGCCGTTACTACTTGATGCTGGAAAAATCTAACATTTCTTGATTTTTTTTCTGTATTTTTTTTGTACACGGATACATTGTTCTAAAATGACTTCTCAGATAGCTCAGCTCATTAACTATCCGTGTTTTTTACCAGTTCTGTGAAATCAGTGTGATAAGGCGGTGATTGTAAAGGTACACCTGTTAGATGGCTTCCCACACGGGAATAATCGTGATACGTTCTAATAATTTCATTGCAATTATTGTCTCCATTTAGCCCTACTTTGCGGTTTACGAAATGGGTACTAATGCAATTTTGTGATGTAGTTAAAACGAAAAGCTGAATTCACGAGCAAGCGCCTTCCATTTGGCAGATGAATTTAATATGTAGCGAGTGCTTTTGGCACCCTGAAAATATTGGCAAACATTTTACATCTCATATTTTACATTATTACACACGATTGCTGCACTTCAATAAAC
Source organism: Acheta domesticus (assembly GCA_031308135.1). Taxonomy (NCBI): domain Eukaryota; kingdom Metazoa; phylum Arthropoda; class Insecta; order Orthoptera; family Gryllidae; genus Acheta; species Acheta domesticus. The sequence goes on from JAHLJT010009355.1 coordinate 90,732,092, forward strand.
TGTATTAGGAAAATAGTGAAAAATGTTTTGGAATGTTAACGAACAGCCTTGATTCCCAATAAAGAAATAAATACATTGTTTTCAATTAGATAAAATTAAAATCGCATGTAACAAACCTACACGCGATCAATAGAGTTAAATAAAGCAGCCGGGATTGGAGGCTCAGGTCAGTACAGAGTATTTCCGCCTAAATATCTCAGAACAAGAGTCATGAGTTCGAATCCTGTCCCGTGCGTCCCTTGGCTGCCTGGAGGGATAACGTTGTACGCTCTTGATTCGTCACGCTTTCTGTCCCAGACCAGGATTTTGCTGGCGATAAAGATCGTCGAACAGTTTGGCTGCCAGCTCAGGCTAGCGTGGTCAATCAACTATGCAATGTTCAACAACCACGCTTGTTTAACTGCTCCATATCTTGCTGCGAGCATAATTGAAAAGTCTTGTTCACAATCTCTAAATTTACCCAAACAATTAGAGAGCTCTGACAATCACAAAGACAAGAACTAGTCGTACATTGCAGGTGTTAACCATCGGTATGCATCTTTCTTGTTTCGGTAGGTGTGTAAATATATGACAAAGTATGCGAATAAATACAAGACGGAAAATGCACTGAACCTAGTTCAGGAGTTTTATTTTTATCTGATGTCTCCTTACTTAAGTAGATAGATTCTTTTTTCTAAGTCTGCCGAAAGCCGACACGCAAAATACCTGTCCCCTCCGCAAATCACGTTAAAGGCTTCGCGATTTGTTTGCGCTACATGACGCGGACATGTAAGCGTCCTCCTTCCCTGGACAACGGGCTTCCCTACATGCGATGGCGTAGCTGGGGGGGGGGGGAGTCAAAGAGATTACACACGCGGACGCACGTGGACAAATCCTACACACACACACACTTATTTTTTCAACAATTTAAATGACCAATATTTATTTTTCACTAACTTACATTCACATTTATATTTTGTTACACATCATTCACAAAAAGGCGCAGCAATATATTTTATTTTTAGAAATTTGGTTTCGTGTTTTCGTATTAACAAAATAAAAGTGCCTAATGCTTAGATGCAGCATTCATATTTTGATCAGTGTTTACTGTTATCATTATAAATACAATTCATGAAGTAATTTTACGTAATATTATGTCCCTAATTATGTGGAAATCATAAAGTTTAGTAGAAATATGTCATCAAAATGTGATGGGTTCATCATACAAAGTTATCCCACTGACTTACTTTCAATTTTTATGGGTATATTTATGAGTGGTGACTTCTGATATTTTGCAAAATAAAGATTATTGGCGTTTTAACTTTCTTTCGAACGAGAGGTAGGGCTCTATTTATATCACAAGAAGTTTCAAGAAGATAAATTCATTAATTCGTTCATGAAACTTAATTTATTCATTATGGCATGTGCAGCTCATTGTATATAGTGTTATCATTGCATTCACGCGTTAAAACCTCATCTGTCCCACTTGTTTCCACCATAATAAATTACAAAATAAATTTAGCACAATAATACTTCATAAAATACGCAACAGAACGAACTTAATTTGCGTTGAGCTGGAAATCAGAGTAGCAAACGTTTCGCCAAAACAAATTTATGATAGGGTCTCACAGAAGTCAGTCTGGATGTGCCGGGTTAAAGGTCGCTGAGAGAAGTATTCGTCACAGAACCCGCTAATGATTATGAGTTTCACTGCCGTTGCAGAGAAATTGCATGCAGTTCACCTACATTCTTAATTTCTTTTAAAAGAATAAAAGCATTGACAACTTTCAAAAATCTATAATTTCAATTTTACAAATTTATTGTCTTTCTTTAATCTTTTACCTCTGACATACGAACTTGTTTAGAAGATTCTATACTGAGGTTTCTTCTTCATTTTTCCGTTCTTCTCCTTCTTCTTCCTTTTTGACTTTTACTCTTTGAGATTCCTTTATTATTATCTTGTATTTCATTGGTATTCAGTTATTCACGTTACGACAAAATTTTCCTCCCATAGGTCAGTTTTCTCTTTACTTCTGCATACTTGGGCTCATTTCACATTCTGATTACTACTTCTACTAATACTTTGCACCTACTTGTACCTATACGCTAATTTTCATAATCTTTATTTATTCCAAAATATATTTCAAACATTTGTGCGGAAAGCATTTAGAAATCTGTAGATAATTCAAAGATGAGAAATTCTTTTGATTTCGAACACAAAGTTCAATTGTAAAGATTAACTGGGAAAAAAGTAGTTACAAAGATGTCAGAACAATCTGATATTTACCTAAGCTGTTTATTTTCATGAATGGTTTAGAATTGGACGCAATATAAATCCAATTACAAATAGAACCTACAAATTAGAACAATTGAGTACACGGTATAGTTATACCTTAGGATTAACATTGTCATTGTTGGCGAAAGTGATAAAGCAACTGGACATCTACCAGGAGATCTGGATTTGACTCCCAGGCCAATTCATTAAAATGCACAAACTCATTTATAACATTGCAGTTAACTGTCAAACAAAATACAAAGACTTTGTGCCCATATAATTATAATTTTCAATCAGATAAAAATAATAGAATTTACTCTTCAAGATGAAAGGTTTGAGGAATTAAATATTCCAATACAAAGAATTTAAATAATGAACTATGCAATGAATGACGAAATACCTTACTTTTCTTTCTTTCAATGTATATTTATCTAATATATTTATTACAATTATTTACATCCTCAGATCTAGATTTTTTTAGTTGCCCTCGTACTACACTGTCCCTTCACTTTCAAATGCTAAATAGGGATCGAGCCTCCTGTCAAGGAAAATTCCATTTACAGAAGAATTTCGGCAATGCCTGTCGCACGTTCCTGGCGTTTCCCCGTACATATCTGAAACGACAACGCTATCTCCAGCTCCATCGTTTACCAAACAGGGCTTCTCAGCGTTGACAGTGAAATATATCGTACAATGATAATGTGTCACAAAAACTGAAATGCAAGTACCCTCTATCTCTTATGACTCTGATCGAAGATAAGTGGTTGCTTTTGTTTTTATAGAAGTGTTCAATGCCAAAAAAATACAGCACACGAATTCAATGTAAATAGCACAGTGATGGATATATACTGCGTTGTGGAAATGTCGGGTTTCAAATATGCGGTTCTTATAATACATTCATTTCACGAATACCTTTTTAAAACATAGTTTCTAAATATAATACAAAATGTTTCACAAAAAGTATTTGTAATTATTTACTCATTGGAATAAATAAGAAAGATTAACTTCCTTACAGAATTTATGTTTTTACGTTAAACTTTATTAACTGGCTAAAATCTTAGCTACAACTGCACGATCTTTTATGGACGGAAGAAAATTTCATGTTGCTTCTCAGTGTATAATGACCCACAACACCATTACAGAGAAGTTGCATAATGGTAATTCATTGCGTAAGATACGGAGCTTGCTAATGGCAAGAGAGCTCCATTGTTCGTGACGTTCCCCATTCTCGGCAACGTTGCCAGGAGAATCCTATGGATAATATCCGAATTCAGAGCCTGGAATTGTCCAAAACCGTCTGTTTAGGGCAACAAAAATATATTAATGTACAGAATACGGATTCGTAAAATGTCAAAGCTGAAACTATTTTGTAGGAATTCAAATTTTTTGAAAAGTTGTTTCAATTAAAATATTGAAAGTCAAACTTACTGAAATTATTGCATTTTTAAAATAAAGAATACAATGAAAAAGACAGAGATACTAATTTCATTAACACTTTTAAATAGTTTTTTTGATATTCGTCGAGTAACATGCTGTCCATTTCTGTACTCAAGTAAAAACTAAACCCAAATTTATTCTCTTGAGTATTACTTACAACAGAATTTGTCAACATCATTTTGCATTCACAGCATTACGATATTTTTAAAATTATTTTCATGAAAAAGAGTTACAGACTTTAAAGTAACAAAAGAGGGAACTAGGCCTCAAATTATAATTTATGGAGCCAAATTGTTACTGTTGAGAGTCCAAATGTCTTTATATAACCAAAACTGGCATCAGTAACCTAGGGGCTCAAAATTCACCAATTCGAATATCACGTCCACAATTCTAGAGCTGTGGAAGTCACATTAAAGCAATTCGTGCTGCTGTATAGCTTCCCATATTGATAGATGATGGATCAGGGAATTAGTAATTTAATATTAGATAAATGGCCTTTGGAGGGAGGGGGCGGACGCAGGGCTTAGCGATGATGCGATATTGTTATGTAGCTTTTACTCTCAAAATACATAGACGACCCCGATCATTTGATGCTTTCATTATACAGCCTACACTTTATTCTGGAAGAAGCGTTGGGACTTGACAATCATTTGAGTCTATTTTTCTTTTTTAATTTCTTATTTTTAGTCGCACCAACGGCTAAGGTTATTAGCGACTACAATTATACAATTATAATTTTATCCATAATTACATTAACAAAAATGTCATAACTTATATATAATTAACATTGTATAGCAACATATATTTTATGTAATATATAACTTAATGGTACAATATCATATGTCATTAAAGATGTTACAAATTTCACAAAACTTGATCAGTTGGTTCTGATATTTGGTCGAATACAGTAAGGTATCTAAAGGTTTATTTAGATTAGTAAATTTTCTTTCATTATTGAATTTAGAGCAGTTTTCTATTATGTGGTAAATTGTTAAAGTAGTGTTACAAGAATCACAAAGTGGAGGGGGTGTTTTGGAAATTATGTGGAGATGTGTTAATTTTGTGTGGCCTGATCTTATTCTGGACAGTGCGACTTGTCCTCTTCGGTTGAGCTTTTTAGAAGTTGTAATATTAAAAAAGTTATTAATTTGGCTGTGGAGTTGACTTGCTTTACATTCCTTCCATGTGTTATTCCATTTCTGGGCCATGCATTTTTCTATTGTTTTCAATTTATCATAGCTGGTGTGCATGATGTTATGAATATTATTCTCCTTCCGTAGGTCTATTAATGTTACAGAATTTTTCACTGTTATGTCCTCTGGAATTTTCTTCAATGTGACACCATGATTTATGAATTATGGTGCAACATTGACCATGAGTTCACCATGACCATAAATCGTGATCATGAATCATGATGCTCAATATGGCACCGTATTCTGCGTTCTGCGTTCCCCTCCACAATTTCAATTTTGAAATGTTTCCAACGATAGTAAGTAAAACTTACGCCCGAAACGCTTCAAGTTTTTTAATATTCATACATTTTATTGTCATTTCTTTGCCGAAAAATTTAGTCTTTTTAAGATATCGAAATTGATACGATTCTTTTGATTGAATTATATGTTTTTTATGATTTTCTATTGCTACGGTCATTGGCGCCTGGAGATGAGAAGAAAAAAGCATGAGATGATAAGGTCCGTGACCCTTGAAATGACAAAGGTCCGTGATCCGCTGCTCCGGTATATCGTCGTGGTGACAGCAATAGGTCGTATGTCAAAATAATCATTTTTTTGTTTATTACACCATTGTGATCAGTGAATAGAACTACACCAGTTGAAATAGGTCTTAAGATTAGGAGTTATGGAAAACCGAATAGCAAGCTTCTACATTTGTGAAACCGACTGTCAAGACATGGAGAGGTAGAAACGTTTTTCGCTCTTCCTGAAAACTACGGTAGATTTGACATACGACCTATTGCGGTTACCACGACTATATGCTTAGAGATGGACAGGAAACTACAGATCAGAGCAGACGATTTAGGAACTCGATCCCGGCTGCCATCGCAGTCAGTGATGTTTATTTGATCAAGTTAATTTCTGACAGCTTGCCGAAATCGAACTTGCTACCTTCGAATCACAAGTTCGCGCGACAGCTTTTGGGTAGGCATTTGGTTTTCGTTTGATTGCAGTATTAGAAGAGGTGTGGACACCGGATGTTTAATATAGTTATGATATTTGTACAAGGTGTCTATATTTTTAAAACAAGAAAACGGAATATTATAATTTTTGTTTCAACGAAAAAAGGGGCAATAGATGTCATTAACATGTATCAATTGACGTCAATTTCAACTGGTGTGCACTTTGGTTAGAAAACTAGAAATAAATTAATTAATAATAAACTAATTAATAAATCTTTGTAAATTACGTAATGTAATAGTACTTAAAATTCACTCCAACTAAAGAATTCTTTAAAATTTTTTGCACAGTATTTATTGATGTTTTTTCGAATTACTTTATTTAGAAGCCCCATTTTGGGACGCAGCAAATTCTTAAATAGAGCCCACGTTATTAATTAACAAGCTTTTACTGGAAGGGAATTCTTGTTAATTGCCTAGACACTAATCCCATGAGAAAATACTCGTTCATTTGGGGAGTTAATTGCGAGTAAAGAAAAAAGAAGTTCCAAATTTTACGAAAATTATTGTCAGTAATGTTTGTCAGAAAAGTGTAGTCAATTGTCAATAATTTGTATAATTTTCATCCATCTGATGCCAAGCCAGAAGAGTACATTACGCAACAGTTCATTATGACACACTTCATATTATTGGCGGAATTTTATGCCGTTCAGAAACATTGCCACAAAGAAAGGGACATTCTTACGTCCCGATTCTGCTTCAAGCAGAATAATGCACTTCATTGTTATTACGCTAGTGACTGAGGATGATTGATTTATTGGACAGGTGATTATGAAAATGTGATGCAAATGATAATTAATCAATGGTGGAATGAGAGGCTGGTGAAAGAGGAATGTGCCAGGAAAACCTGACGCTTTGCCTAATACAAAATCACATAGGTTGATCAGGACTTGAACCCCGGTCTCGACGGCACACGGCAAGCGGTCTGACCGCTACGTCGTGGGACACCCACGAAAATGGACTATACCGGCAACGCAGTACCTCTGACCACCTTATATCGTTAGTGGGCTGCAATAGTGCCACAACTCAAAAAATCAAATGTTGAGATAAATGAGTTTGAATTTTCCACCTTGTATCGGATGCGCCATTCTTGCATCCACACTTATGCCATTTGCTGGTGGAACACTGTACTGTAAAATAGGTGGCGAGATCATTAACATAAAATTCGTGTTTTTTGAGTAGTGCCACTACTGCAGCCCACGAACGATGTATGAACCCTTTTTGTATTGAACGCAACATCCTGAGCTGGGCCAGCGCCAGGCACCTCGCGCCGTGCCCAGCCGCGCCTCGGGAGCGCGCGGCAACGGGCGCCGCCAGGTCAGGGGCCGTTATCTCCCAGGGGCGCGCGCGCCGCCCACCGGAAGCGCCGCCGACGGCGGCGGCGGCGGCGGCGGAGCACAGCGCGCGCCTTACAAGGTGATGTAAAGAGGGCAACCGGAGAGCAATTACACACTGCTCCAGATCCAGGCGTTTGAAACTGTTTGCAGCAAATTTCCGCCACAACGTTTCACATCAAAGGACATGCAAGATGGTACTCAATTTACACGAAATTCGCTTTGGCAAAAAAGTTCATGGCTTTTTAAATTAACACGTAATAAATATCCAGTGATGTGTTCCATTAGTACACTACATAATTCTGCGGTGTGGACTGATTTCAACGCACGAAAATTATTTTTAATATCGTATGTTTCTAACTAGCTCAAATGTTCAATTATCCGTTACATTTTCTCAATGTACATTTGGTGCGCGTTGGTTGGATCAGATACATTATCGCTTTGTAAAGAGATCAATTGCTTTATTTTTTTTATGCGAACACTAAGTTAGAATTTTAATCACTATGATGTGATTAAAATAATTTGGTGATTGGCAGTTGTGCTTCTGAAGCTGTAGCTCAATACAATATGAGTATATGATATGGTTACTTTAAAAAGTATTTATTTCAAGTGTTTATTTTCGTGTCCCGGAACACGCGCTCGATGGTACGCAACCTGCCAACGTGGCTCCGTTCCATTCCCAACTGTCAATCACCAACTTATTTTAATCGAACCATAGGGAGAAGAGTTTCGTGCCCTAAAAGTTTTGAAATATGCTTTTAAAAATATGCATTTGTGATCTAAAAATTCTCAAATATGCTCTTCAATATGCAATAAAAATTAACAATATTTCATTTCCTGTATAAATCTTTCTTGATAAAATTCAGGAGAAGCACGCTTGGAAAGAAAAAATATATTTTTGTGCAAACATAATATAATCTTATTTAGCAGGAGAAATAATTGAAGTAAATATTCACTTTAGTGAAGCACATTGTGTGTTTTTTTTTGCATGCCTTCTGTCTGGTTTAAAAAATGTTATATCAAGAACTATCCTACATTTGCATAAGTATTTTATCACCTATAAAAAAGAAAAACAACGCAACGGTGACAAGCTCTTTCTAATAAATGAACGCTCGTGAATAAATAATATTCTATGAGAAAATAAAACGGTTTAAAGATACGTCCTTATTTTAACAAAATATGCAAAAATATGGGGCTATAATTAACCGAATATGTCCCAGAGGAAAAATCGATCAAATATGAACAAATATGCACTAATAAATCAATCTACAAAACATCCAGTCCTAACCAAATGTCAAGAAATTTCACTTAGACATGCCCTGAGCAACGTACAAAAATATCATAGAAATCCGCTCCCTATTAATCACACTTTCTTTTAATCACAAATACATTTCTTTTTTTGTCAATTCATATATTTTGTTTCTTAAAAATAATATTTCTCAATTTTAGAAGCCTTATTAACCTAATGAGTCCTACTATAAATTCTTAATCTCCTCGTACAGATGAATATCGTATTTTAGAACTGAACAGTAATTTTGTCTTTCTGACACAGCGGTAACGGTTCTCGTCTTAAGACGGTAATCTACAAAAAGTGGTGGCCATTACGTGAAACATAGGAAGTTGCGGGCTTTGAATGTAGGTCGTTCGTTTATAGATATTGCCTAGCGAATAGCACTTGTAAAGTAGATTTGAGCAGAAATAAAACGCTACAAGAAACGAGACATACTCTACCATTTCATACACATCTACGACGAGCAAAAACTTCTTGTTCGTGGTACCCCATTAGATTTCATGAATATGCGCTTTATTTTTAAAGTGAAAGTCTTCTATGGTTCAACTCAGCTAACCTGCCTGTTCACATCCCAATCCATCGTCAATCAAGAACCCTGACCCCGATTCTGGAACGCTCCTTTTCCACTCTGGAACACCTTTTCTGGCAACGGTGCCAATGCATTGGCTACGCTAAGACTGACTGTTTGAAGTCTGATCATTGAAATGATCAATGCAATGATTATTAGTAGCTAGACTGAACTTCAATGTCTGATCATTGAAATAATCATTGAAATGATTATTAGTAGCAAGACTGAACATATAGAACAAACGATGATGGAATTTTCTCTTGTCAAAATATAGTCCTGGCGGTATGATTTATTTATTTATTTATTTATTTTTTGTTTTTTCCACGGCAGTTATTTTAAGTTTGCAAAAGAAGTGCCGATAGTTTAGTGACCTTTATATATTATCTTGTATTATTGTTTCTACCATGCTGATTTCTCGAACATTTTATTTCATCTCAACCAGCCAGTTACTCAGAACTTTCGATCACAGTGCACCCAAAAGTTTCGACAACGAGCCCGCGCAGTGACAGAGCGGTTTGCACTACATAACGGCACATCGTTATTGCCGATTATGATGTTCACATTTATGTTAATAATACATCGACCAAAAATGATTGATGTTTTTAAACATCGATGAAGGTAGTACGTATAATGATCGTTTGGTTCACACAAACTGCCAACAGTACCATTGGTAATTGTTTAATATTTTTCAAAATTGTGATAATGAAAATATTTCATTCACAAACAATACATCGATAACCAAAAAAAATACAGAATAAAACATCGGTATTAAAAAGCATCAGCTTTAATACATCGATGTGATAAAAATATCGACATTGATAAATGCAATCGTAGGCTTCCGCGGCCAGTGTCATGTAAAGGCTCTCGGCTTGACGCCACGGCGTCACCCGGACAGCCGACAGCCTTCACATCGACATCGATGTCGCATCTCTAGTTTGCACCCGTCAAATGGGGTACTCCGCCTACTGCGCGACGGCGCGGCGCACGCAGCGGCGGCGACGGCGGCGGCGGCGGCGGCGGCGGCGACGCGGAGGTGCGGCGCGGTGTTCCGCAACTGTTCCTGCATTCCTCCGTCGTCGCCGCGGGGACACGCCGCTGGAGGCGGCGGAGGCGGTGGCACACCTCAAGGTAGGACAGCCGAAGAGGCGACGATGAGAGAGACAGCAACGGGCATTGCCGGAAGGTGTCGGCAGAAGCGGGATACACGGATGTCGTTAACCACGCAGCAGCAGCAAAAACATGTGTAGGAGCGGCTGAGTGTACTTCGTACGACGCACGACGCTGGTACAAGCTCGGCCTCCGCCACAACTGGTTTAGTGGGGATGGCACATATCTGCGCATATGTGTAAAGTTGTAAACATTGGTTACTCATCGCTGTCAACACCGACTTCCCTTTAAAGCGAAGAAATCATGTTGGTAAACGCATACACAAACACAGAGCAAAGTCACAAGTGTAGAATCGCATGTGGCGATTAATGGGCTGCTGTGCTAAGTGTGGGCTGCCGGATCAAATAGTGTGGCAATGTAGAAGACACGATAGGCCAACGCATCGTAGGTTGGGTAGTGGCGTGATGTGACGGATTAAAGTCTAGCGCAGTAGCTGAGTTGCGGGAGAATGGGTTGCCAGAACGACTGAACAATAGGCCATGGGATGGTGAATGTGGCGGCTGCTCACGGGGCGGAGATGGGCCGAGGAATATTGCGGGGATTCGAAATGGAGGAGACCAGAGAAGAATAGAGGCCAAGAAACAACATAGCTGGCCGGGACTGGGGACAGCAGAGAAAGTACGAATTGATAGCACTGATGGTGGATGAAGGGCGGTGGCGGATCCAGGGGGGCACATGGGCGCCATGGCCCCCTCCAAAAGGTCTAGAGTTTTCTTTAGTTACCTTTTTGTATTTGGCAAAACTAATTTAAATATTTATTTATTTTAGAATTATGTAATTATTTAAACAATAATACTTACACTACAAAAATAATATTTTTATTTATTTAATAGGTAATTATAACAAATTTATACAAAATTTCAGTTCTTTTAGCTATGTGGCTAGGCTGAAGGCCTTTAAGCCATTACAATACCTACATCCTACCGCATTCTAACCTTTCGAATTCTGGCATTCACCCCTAATGGTCTCTTCATCGCATCAAAGCCGCGGAAAGGAGACCATAAGGTACGGCTGAGGAAAAAACCCCTGAAGGGGGAAAAACCTGCCGTCAGAAGACGAGTACATAAACTACTAGATTTTTTTTTTCTAAACTATTTATTTATTTCCTGGCGTGGGCATCTTCTCCATCCAGTCTTTGGCCTCCACGCTTCTGAAATCAAACACCGCCACAGAAGATCGCCCGCACCACCGCCTCTTCGAACAATTTTCTACTAATTAACTTAATTGTCGCCTACTGACGAATTTAATTATTACTAACTTACTACTTATTATTCATGATTAGCATTACTGATTACCTTTCTAGTTAACTTAATTATCTCTTGCTTATTGAATTAATTATTTCATCTCCGGTCTAGGCTCCGCTCGTACTACTAACCAGTGCTGTTTTCCCATTCCCTGATTACCGTTTCCCTGACAGTTCGAACCTTTCCTAAAAATGTTCCTAATTCTTTCATGAAGTGAGATCTATTATCAGCTAATATGTTTTGAGCGAGCGTTATGTTTCTGAATTGGAAGCAATAGTTCCCCATTCCCATCCATTTTCCTCTCCAAGTTTCTGTAGCGCAGCAATTTAACAGGATGTGGATCCAATCTTCTCTGTCACCGCAAAGTACACAGATTCCATTGTCGTTCGAATCCTTCATTCTACGTTGCATCCACCCTCCTACCCTAAACCAAGCGTATCCCCCTCTTGCATCCCTTTTAAGTGTGTGTACGTAACTTTCGCATCCCCATACAGGACTCGGACAAAAATAATATACAATATAATTACAAATGTTGATTATTTAACAAAAATCTATAATGTCCCCCTCCAAAATGATCGGCTGGATCCGCCCCTGATGCCGGGGATCGTTCTCCAGTATTATTTCCCTGCGGGAGGCATTAACATAATCCATTTCTAAGTGACTCATTTGTAATATCCACACTTTGAAACGTTCAAAGAAAGGAAATTAAAAGGGCTTTTTGATGAGTAAATATGGGATTTTTTTTGTCCAAGTTGCATTGGTTGTCAAGTCGACGTTCAACGCAACAGAGCTCAAATATGGGATAGTAAGAGACTATTTGAGGCGTACATTATTGATCACATCCACAGTTCGTAAAGAAAATGAGAACCCGGTTTCATGTGGATGGTGAGATACGGCGCCGGCCTAGACGTCGACTTGCGGGGGATTTCTTCCTCCAGGAACTTCCTCAAGCGGGCATCGCCCAAGTCGAAACACGCTCTAAACTGCTGACATGTGTGGTAGCGTAGTGCATGTGAAAGTACGTGTGTGTAAGTGGACAAGGGGCAAGGACAAGGAAGAGGAAGGAAAGGTAGCACGCGGTCCGTTAGCTAGGATACTGCGCCGGCATTCTCCAGGGGGTTGATTGGAGAAACCATGGAAAACTACAGATCAGAGCAACCGGACACTAACATTCTCCCACAGACAGTGGCTGAACTCGAAGTAGCTACGTACGTATCGAAAATCCGTCACCGCTGGGTCTCGAACCCTAGGGCTTTCCAGTCAGAGCCTCAGCAGGACTGAAGCAATGCTGGCTCTGAACTAATCTCTGGCGGTCAGGGACCCTTGATCGGCGGTGTCCCGGCGGCGGCGGTCCCCCGGCGGCGGGCAGCGGTGTAGTACTCTGTGGTGTCCGCCGCAGAGCGAGCGGTAAGAGCCGTTGACGCGTGGCGCGAGGGGAGGCGCTCAGCCGCTCGCTGCGCACGCATTGGCACGTGACGCCCAAGCGCGCAGGTGAAGGATACGGCCGACTGCGCGAAAGCGCTATTTCCTCCCCTCTCCTCTCTCCACTCGCACAGGAATGTCGCCCTGTCACTATTCAAGGCAAAAATAGATGCTTTCGAATTCACTATGCACACACGTGATTTTCATACTATTAAAAGTATGATGATGACATAAAAATGAGTTCCCTAAAAATAAGTGTATTGCCCTTTTTAGTTACCACACTTCGTCTGTATAATTTTTTCAATGACGCATTTACATTATATATTTAATATCCCATATCGAATATTTATTTTATGGGTAAATTATGCACTGTGTCATTTGTACGATGTTTTGACAGGGTGGGGAATGTTATGATATAAAAACTGGGCATTAAACATAGTTTTGAGATGTTTCCGAGGAAAGCAAATCTTCATGTTTGCCGCACAGGAACTACTAAATGCGTTGCTTGCATCAGGGCCAACGATCTGTTGCTCTAATTTCACGATTAGTATTGTGCGGCTGTGGTTCCGCGGTATACCCGAATTATAAAATAGTTGGTATACAATTTTCAAAAATAATGTTATTTTAATGCACTAAATTATTTATCTGTATCACAAATATATTTCAATTCCCTTTTCATTAAACAAATATGGATTTCCTAAATACGATTGCATTTGCATACATCGTAGATGACTATCTACAGGCACAAACCGTAGGTTTAATAGGCCCAAACCTCAGTTTTTAAAACATTAGGCTTGAACATTAAATTTTCAATTGAATTCAGTATTTACCTTATCTCAAGCTTAATTTTCCTTGTCACTTCAATTGAGAAATAAGAACGTAAGAATATATCATGAGAAATCTTCATTATTGCTCATTTTGTTCTTAATTATCAATTTAAAACAATAATGACATTTGTTCGCGAAATAGCTCCATTTGGAGCAGGTATTTTCTAGCATCATATCTTGCCTTAAAGGAAGCTTACTCGGTATCTCCATCTCTTTCCGTAATAACTCAATCCCTCTCACTGCAGCTGCAGCAGATTCGCCAGACAGTTCAAATGTTGCTTCGTCAGCTAATAGGGAGTTTTTATACGCCACAGCGGACAGCACTATCGATTTCTTTGATGCGCAGTTCGTTTTGCATAATTTTTGTGCATCTGCACATGCGCAGAAGATCGATAGCGCCATCCGCTATGAAGTGCAAAAACTGACTAATAGGCTCGATGAGAAAATACACGTTAGCATTTTTTTCAAATTAAACAGGCTTATAACGACTCTAATACTGAGATTCTTAATTTGAATACTCAGTACGAGCACCTGATTAACACAACAAATCATGATTTGAGAAAACACGATTCATGAGCAAAGTAGGTAAGCAAGCAATTAACAGAACTTTCGCGCCTAAATAGCTGGCGTAATGATGTCCCACACAGGTGTGTAGAGAAAGTAGGACCTCTCATCCCAAATTCTTCAGTCGGCCCGGTCATGTTAGTCCAATTGCTTTGACAAAACTACTGATTAAATAATGCTAAAAGAAACTGATAAATGAAAAGGTGTGGTTTGACGATTTTTTTATTTGCATTGAGCACTTTATTGCAGAATTGCCACCTTTGTCAGTGCCTACAAAAGAGGAAACACTTTTTGAAAACCTAAAAAATAACAATACGAATTTATAATAATGAAGCTAATTAATCATTACTTTGCAAGAAATCATATTATCTATTGTTTTAGGCACGTATATAAGGAAAAAATTACGCATTTTCACCAATATTATCTTCTGACCACAATCAGAAATAACTACATCACATTGAGATGAAATGTTACCGTGTAGTATTTATGCTGTGATCTATTAATTTTTCCTTGCCTTACAGTCTCGAAATTCGCTAACGACAGGGAATTTTCTTGACGGGTAATAAAACTTTCTGTGTTTAGGAACCAGAAGATTGACTTAGTAAAGGAACTTGGTTGAGTATTTCCTTTAAAATTTGTAACATTACACTTTAACCTTTAGGAAGTAATCTGGCAGTGTTAAATTTGAACTTTGAGTCATTTAAAAAGTTTACAACGTACAAATTAATCCATCTTAGTTTTTAATAGTGTCTAGTCGTCAGAAAGCATTTTGAATTCCAAAAATGGGATTGTAAAAATAATTTCTCAGTTTCAAAAATTTGATTTGTATCGCCTGGTCTTATTGAATAAATGTTTCTCTTGATCAAATATCCTTTCAAAGCTAAAGTCTGCGTCCGAGATAACGTGTTTTGTACTCTAATGAAATTTTTTCAACGTTTAATTTAACTATATTTAATTTACTATAATACTTTTAACTGAATGAGGCTGTTATTTTTAGAGGATTTAGACAAGCGACATTTCCCTAAAGTAAACAAGTTTGAAGGCAATAAAAATACACGTATTAACTTATTTTACCCATTGAATAAATAACAAAATGAGAAAATCACTAAAAAATGTGACGGGCCCATTTTGGTCGTTTGTAAGCGATTTCACAAATAAAGACTTGTAAGTCAGATGTCTTGGAAGTTAATTTCCTTTAATACTTGATAGTACCTGTTCAACAGATATCAATTGGAATTTCAAAAATAAGACCGAAAACGTAATTGACAATGAATTCATTTTAAAACATTTATTTCAACTAGTCTCACTGAACGCATGCCTCTCTCGCAATTCGTTCCTCTTAATCCGGAGCCCTTACATCGAACGGCATTTGGGATTTCGAGACACTTTCATCCCTTTCGCTACAGCTTCAGGACTCCGGCCGAGAGGCGCCCGCCGCTGAATGAAAATCCGCGGCTGGTCGGGTGGCGGGGCACGGGACGAGCGGGGAGGAGGGTGGGGCGGCGCGGGAGAGTAACTTTCCCCTGCGGTCGCTCGCCGGGAGGTCACGGGAAGTGTACGTATTCGCTCACAGCGCTGCTCTCCGCTTCCACGCGGTTACGCAGGCGGGCGGCGCGTCCTGTGTCAAAGACCGCGACGGGCAACGACGGGGTCGACTCGCGCGGAGCTAACGATGCGCGTTGCATCACCGCCCCCGCTGCTATGCAACCACCAAGTCAGGCTGCTACTTGCCTTGGGTCTACCGCATTTTCGTTTTAATTCGTTTAGCGTATTGTATCCTTACGATAAAAGAAACCTGCACGGAGTCACTGTAAATTTTAATAGAAAAGAAAATAAATATCTTAGAATAGAAATATTCAGTGAAGTTCAAAAACAAATTAATCTGAGCCATAAAATCGTAGGATACTGGTCAAAAATATTTTATACATAAATTATAAAAACAATACAAATTAATCGAAGACAACGCGTAATTTAGTGGGCATAGGCACTGAAATTGAAAATAAAAGCGGCTCTTTTTTATTGCTGACCATTATTTCTTGATTTATTTTGAATTACTGAATATATGAGCGTGATCCACACTAGACTAAGATTATTATTTCTCTCACGTACCCATCTACCAATAAGTTTCGAGAATGGCATACATCTCACCTCATCACATGCGTTTAACATGTCCATTTTTATCCCTTAATTTAATCACTGCGGCACGTACTGTTTTTAACACAATTTGACTGAATGGTGTTGAAACTGATATATTTTTTTCATATTGTTTATATTAAGATCTATTACTATCTATACATTTATCTTTGTTCATGAAATAATTATCTCAAATACCACTCGTGCATTGGAAATTATCAAATTCGAAACCACTCCTGATACTACTTTTCGTAAATAAACATCTGTCCCTAAATGTTGGACGAACCAAACACTGCAATTATACACGCTTCACCAACAATGTACGAGTACTATTTCGGTGACCTCTATATTCGTAATATGTTACAGTCTGGCAACCAAATCCGTCGTTGTCTTAGAGATCTTCAGAATGATGCAGACTTTTCGAAAGCAGCCGGTATCTTTCCGTGTCGTCCGATACGCATAGAGATCTCTTTCACACTATCGAACTTCATAATGCTATTACTACATAGCGTTATTACATACATATTAGTAATCCACGAACATGAGTGATCCTGATTTTGCACGGAAATCACATGCAACTCACTGTTTCAAAAACTTTTATGAAGGACGGGGATAGTCACACTCTTTACTTATTTATCTGATGATGTCACACGACGCCTACATGGAGCAGAGTGAGAATTGACGGGCGGATGCTGGGGATCGTCCCCTCAACAAAGGTTGATGTTCCGTAATGAAAAGTACTGACCTGTCATCGTTAGAGACTCGTAAGTATAGTTGTGGATCCACAACTCGGAGCAGAGTTTATGATTTCCTCTCTTGTTCCAACGTAATTTGTTCAAATCAAGGAATCAAAATCACAAAAAAAACATGAAAGATCACTTTCCCTTTGCTTTACCCTTTGCACTCGTAGGGCATGTGTGACATGCCACCCATAAATGCACTCTGCGGTCGGACGTTTCTGAGCACTGTGAGGTCCCACAATTCGTAAGGCATGTGGTGATGATGACAATGAAAAAAATACTTTCTTTCGTTTGTCCTGTCCTGACCCTTACACACACACACACACACACACACACACACACACACACACACACACACACACTTACATTCACTACATTACCACACATGTCTGAAGCTTAGAGCTTAACCTGGCTGGGGTGGTACCCCGCTAATAAGGGATACTTCGATAGGGAAAAAACGCTTTAGACGAGTGTAAGTCGCCGCCAGATCTCACCATCCAGCGGGGGAAGAACCCATCACCTCTCCTGGTAAAAGCATGGACTATATGTACGGGACTGATGACCGTATATGACTGATACTCTGCATTCCTCCGTTCCAGCTCATTCACACATTATTGCGTTAACATTGTTTAAAAATAGAATAGTAGCCCGGATCGATTCAACAAAGAAAATTTTATTTTACATATCAGGAAAATACGTGGGCATCTGTGACATGCCCTACGAATTAATTAGGGATTTTGGTGTGGCATCTGAGATATGCCCTACGAGTTGTAGGACATGTCACAATACATACTGATACTAGCTAGTAACCATTATTCTCGTGGCATCTCTAACATGGCGTACGAACTGTAGTTCGTGTATTATGCTCTTTTCTTACGAGTGCGGCGCCGCTTTGAAGAGAGTTGCATCAAGAACACGGAGCGATACCGAAGGGAATATCCCAAATTGCATTGCAGAGAAGGATCCTTAGAAAAAGTTTTCGAATATTGGCCACGTTCAGCGACGTGCAACGTACGTGGACAGGATGGCATTGATAGTCGGGGTGGGAATTCAAAGCTTAATGCTAGGGATCGTTCCCCATAAAGAGTTTGAAAATGTTGGAAACTAATTTATTTCTGTCAGGGACACAATAAGCCTACCGCGAGGTTATCTCCATGCTTCATTATGATTCCCACAATTTGAAAATGAAATTAGAAAACTTCAAATCAAGGAAATTGATGATTGATTTATAATTTCGTGTTTACGAGACGTCAACTGTTACTGAGACGTCAGTCCCATACGTGTAGTGCATGCTTTTACCAGGGGAGGAGATGGGTTCTTCCTCCGGTGGATGGTGAGATCCGGCGGAGACTTACACTCGCTTAAAGTGTTTTTTCCTAACGAAGTATCCCTTATCAGCGGGACACCGTGGTAATGTAGTGAATGTAAATGTGTGCTAATGTAGTGAATGTAAGTGTGTGTATCACGGTGAGGACAGGACAAACAAGAGGAATCGCGTGCAAGAGGAATCGTGCGCGGTCCGTGGCCCGTTTATTAGGGTATTGCTCTGACATTTGCCTGGTGTTGATCGCAGAAACTACGGAAAACTACCGACCAGAGCAGCCCGCCGCCGTAATTCTCCTCCAGACAGCGACTGAACTCGACCTGGCCAATGTCGAAAATCCGGCACCATCGGAACTCGAACCCTCGGACCACGTGATAAGAGGTACATCATTGACATCAGAGGATGTCCTATGCCACCTCAGAAGGCCAAGGAAATTGAAAAAGAAAAATTTCCTAACAATAATAATATTTATTGAGTCTCATATACAATTTTAATCGTGTATGACGAGTCAGATACGATATATGCAGGTGCACATGTTTTCCTGAGCTCCAGATTCCCCCTTTCTTTCTTTCTCTTACTACACACACTTATGAATGAATAACATTCTTAGGCTACATTCAGGCCGAGCTATGTAGATAATATGTTCTTCGTTGAACTCCTCAATATCATGTATTAATTCCTCCCCGAAGAAAATGGCCAATTCGCACCCTAGTACCCAGGCGTGGAAGGGGGCCGCCGCCGCACTTGCCCCGCCCGAAGGCCCGCGCGCGCAGACAATGCGCGGCCCACGCCCGCGGCGCGGCGCGGTGCGGCGCGGCGGCCGCGCCAAATTGAAGCGGCCCTTCAAAGGCGCTGGCCCGCGCGGCTGTTGCTGTTGGCAGCGGGCGGCGCGCGCCGCTAATGAGGGGGATCGAACGCGACGCCCCGGCCCGCGCGGATTCGCGCCCCGACCGGGGCCCCCGCCCGCGGCGGCGCGCGCGATTTTGCTGGCGAAGAGCCACGGGCAAAGCAGCGGGGCAGTGTGGGGCGGGGGAACGGCAAAGCTGCACTCAATACTATGAACATGAAATGAAAATACTGCTTCAAAAGTCGTATGGCATTATCATCATCATCATCATCATCATCATCATCATTATTATTATTATTATTATTATTATTATTATTATTCAAAATTTTACGCTCGTCCGGAGTTTTCAGATATAACTCAAGGACCGAACGTCAACACATATAGCGAGACAGATTGTGAGAAGTTCTTGCTCCAGTGCACTCAGGTTCCGCTTCAATGACTAAGAGAGAGAACCTTACGCACAATATTGGTGGTTGCCAGCAGCACGGCCTTCTGCATGGTTCTGAAGTGCCACTCATTTAGATGGAGTTTCTCTTTCACAATCCTCCAATCTTCAGCAACAAGCCCATTAGATGAAATAACTACGGGCACAATATCTACCTCTTTTAATTTGTAGAGGTTTTTCAGTTCTTCTGAGAGTGGCTGGTATTTTCTTTTCTTTTCTGCAATTGTTGGCAGCAGATTATGATCTAATGGGACTGCAATATCAATTATTATTGCCCTGCAAGTAGTTTTGTCGAACACGACAATATCAGGCTTATTTGCTTCCATTGTTTTATCTGTAACAATGGCAGTATCCCATAAGATTTTTGTTCTCTCATTAGACAAAACTTGCTCTGGTAGATATTTGTAATAAGGTAAGCTTTCCTTTAACAGGTCCAATCTTTTGGCAAGAGCTTGGTGAATGATTTTGGCTACATTATTGTGACGTTGTAAATAATCTGTTTGTGCCAACTGAGAGCATCCACTACAGATGTGTTGAATAGATTCGGTGGCCTTCTTGCACAAGCGACACATGTCACTGATGTTCTCTTTCATGATATATCGCCTGTAGTTATTAGTGGTTACTACCTGATCTTGAATGGCCAACACATATTATTACTATTATTATTATTATTATTATTATTATTATTTCTTTGTCTCTCGCCTACGAGGCATACTACAGCAGGGGCCTTTGGAGAACCAAGGGGATTTGCTTGCAAACTCGGGTGCTCAGTATTCGATGTAAATTTACATGAATAAAAACTTCCTCACTATTTTTGCATTGTCTGAATGGAGTGCCAGTTCTTAAGGCCAAGCCTTGCAGACGATGAAGTTAGTTCTTTAGAGATCAGTCCATTTGCAGAGATGACCACAGGGACTACATCAACAGACACGAACCGTCACATGTCACTCTGTTCAGTAGCCAAGGCCTAATATTTTCGCTTCTTCTCGACAACGGAGACAGCTATATTTCGGTCTAAAGGGATAGCTACAACCGACTAAAATTCCTTTCCTTGAAAACGTGTCGATCCATATTATGTCAGGTCTGTTGGCTTCGACCCTGCGATTAATGGTGACTGCAACATATACAAATATCCACTTGTTAGCCAATGCAGAGACTCAGCTTTATCAATATGTTGTTCTTCCAGATGATTGGGGAATTTTCCGTGTAGGTTTTCCCCTTTCCAAGATTGTAGTTCATCTTGTGTATTTGGTATGCTTTTCGTGGCGTCAAAAGAAAGATTCACTGGCGTGTGACCTAAGTCAATTTCCTTAATCTGCTACATAAATTGGTCTGAGGAGTTTACTTTTCATATTCTCTTCTTGTTTCCTACATAAATGGTGTATATTCAATAGGCCTCTTCCTCTTACTTTATTTGCGAAGATTGTTGATTTTCTTCACGCACAATAACTCAAAATCCAGAAGATCTCTACCTCCGTCGTTCCGAGGTAAGTATAGTCTTGCCATTGAACTGATGGGATGGGGTATGCGGAACTTGGTAAGAGTGGTTCTAACTTTTCGATTAAGGTCCTGCAGTGCAGTTGTTGTGCAATGAAGAACACCAAATGTGTAGACAGCCACAGGTACTGCCCAAGTGTTGATGGCTGATATGAGGTTCTTTCCATTTAAAAGAGTTTTAAAGATTTTAGCGACTCTTTGCAAGACTTTATTTGGAATACCACGCCTTATTATTATTATTATTATTATTATTATTATTAGTTTATTTTTCTCATTTTTTGGTAATTCATATTATTAATTGCACAGATTTACAAAATCGAAGTACAATCAAAATACAATATTTATGCAACATGAAACACTAATTCAAACTGCATAATTTCCCAGAAATTTCCACACTATTCTTGTCGTTGCTATCACCACTGCTTTCTGCATAAGATTGTATATATCCACTTTCACTCCCAGATTTTGAAGGCTCCAAATCAAATTTCTAGGGATGACACCTGTGCTTGAGAGGATTACTGGAACAATTTCAACTTTTTCAACATGCTATTGTTTCTTTATGGATTCAGTGAGTTCTGAGTATTTATTAATTTTTTCGGTGTATTTACTTTGCAGGTTGCTAGTATTTGGGATAGAAATATCTATCAGCGCGACATATTTCTCTCTCTTGTTAAAGACAGATCTGGTCTGTTGTTCATTACCGTCCGATCTGTTAAAATAGTTTTATCCCAATATAAACGCCATTCTTCGTTTTCCAGCACACTTACAGGTTGGTACTTAAAATACGGCACATTGGCTTCAGTGAGAAGTTGAAATTTCTCAGCCAACGTTTGGTGTAAAATCTTGGCCACTGCGTCATGCCGATGCTTACATTCTGTTCCACAGAAATGTGTGCATCCCGAAGTAACATGTTGGACTGATTCAACAGTTGGGCAACCATATCGACAGTACTCATTCTCCACACTTCCATCTTTGACAATTAGCTTTAGGTAACTTCTTGTTGGGATCACTTGGTCCTGAATGGCCAGCATGAAACCTTCAGGTTCTGGGAAGATTTGTCCTGATATGAGCCAGAAGTTCGACGCTTTCATGTCGACATGCGCTTGACACATCTCATGAGGGTGTCTTCCATGAAGAGATTTCGCCATCCATGAATCCAGCTTTTCACGATCACACCATGTGAAGTCAGCAACCTCTTGTGACAACTCTCAAGGTGTAAAAGTATCTGCTTCACAAATTGCTTTATGCAGACGTGATGTATTTGCTGCTGAAATGAAAAACTTTCTCATATTAATCACTTGCTGACACAGCTGATTGCCAATATCCACCAGTCCTCTCCCACCCATATTTCTCGGTAATGTAGTGCGTTCAACTGAAGACTTCGGGTGATGCATGCGCGCTTTTGTCATTAAAAATCTAACCTTACGTTGTAAGCTATCAATATCGGTTTTGCTTCATTTAATAATGCCAAATGAGTAGTTCAAGATAGGAACAGTATAGGTGTTAATAGCCTTGATAATATTTCTTCCATTCAGTTTTGTTTTCCTTCCGTATCCTTCGGTAAAATTCTTCAGAAAGTTCTTCCTTCATTTAACTTTGGTCAATACGCCTTAGTTGTCTCATTCCCAGATATCTGTATGTTTCCTCACCCGATATTGCCTGTATCATCTGTCTGTCTTCAAGTTCAAAGGCTGCTTCCTACAGTTTTCCTTTCACAATATTTACTGTTCTACATTTGTCCAAACCAAACTTCATCCCGATATCTCTCGAAAATGATTTGGTATAGACAGATTTTTATAAGAAGGGACTACTTTGATAGCTACTGTTGACAATATAACTGTGAGTTAGTTAATTTGTTAATGCCTTATTTTACGTGGAGAGACTCAGGCCATCATGCCCGCTCTTCCGACTAACCACGCAAATTTCGCTAAGCTCGTTTCACCATCTAGAGGAAAAAGGTTATTACTCGGGCGACGAAAGAGGCAATTTGAATTTAGCTCAGAGGCTTCTTTTGGGCTTGAGGATAGTTTACATGAGGTAAATCTTCAACATGGGACCGCAGTCTTTACTTCCTCCTTTATTGGAAAGACGGCGTACGAAAAATGTTTTCGCCCTTGAAAACTCACGGCTTCGGGCGGGTTTGAACCCGCAAACTTGCGTACAGCAGCCCGATAAGCTAACGATATTTTAAGAAAATTCAAGTATTAGGTGTAATCTCTTGATCTCTGACAAAGCAAGCCTATAATACGGTATTTGGAATAATTTCCGGCACACAACCAACGTAAAAAGACTTCATAAACAATTTTCATCAGGAGGCCATAAAAATTATTCATCTACTTTCAGAGCAAATAATGACGAAGTATTAGTGAAGACGCGATAGGCACTATATACTAAAGAAAAATATATGAGAAAGCTTTATAGAACCTGACATTTCTAAAGAATACAGGTTAGTGCAAAATCAAGAAACATATTGCGTTACAAAATATTCTAAACTCCGTCGTGAAGGTGACATTTCTTTTCCTGTGTTTATAATAATGAGTCAACAACCGTCAATAATTCCGGACACAATTGCATTTTAAAAATCAGCAGAAATAGTGCATAACTTTTGAGTGTTCCTGTTTCCCCATGAGTCGAGAGGTAGCGGTCGGGGGCGCACTAACTTGCAAGGTTGTCTCGAGTGGCGCAATTATCTTAGTAAGAATGTTTTTGTTTAGTTTGGACGCAATGTGTGAGACAATGAGTTGATGACAATTAGTTTGGACGCACTCAGCAATGTGAAGAGGGCTGAAGAAAAAAAAGACATTTCATTTCTGACAAACTGCCTTTAACTTCAAAAATTCACAAATTCATGCCTTCTTTATGACACAAATGTTTCTTTTCATTAAAACTGAACCTGACTGTAACTGACATAAATACAACGATATAGTAGAAGATTAAATAAACAAAAATTAAAGTAATAAACTGGGAACTTTTATAGTGTCTTTATAAAAACTTTTCAAAATAAGAGTCAAGCCGTGAAATGCTTTCCGCTCTTTCCATTAAGGATAATGCTTCGAGTATGTTATGTCACTACGAGCGATTTCCCACGCATATTTTACTCTCCGTTTCAGTTTCATGACATCTGAAACCTCTTCCGCGTAAACAATAGATTTTATACGACCCTATAAAAAATCATGAACACTGTAGTATCGTGATCTAGGATGTCGGGATGTTCTTCACACTAAAAATTGCTATGGGCTCCACTCGAGCGAAAGCGTCAGTTCCCGCAACGGCAAACCGAGCGAGTTACGAGAAGCTCAGAGTTAGAACTACCGTTGACTATGCCGCCACTCTGACCAGGAGATCCTTAGGTCCGAGTCCCGACGATGGGGTATTTTTTTTACACTAACTAGATAGCTAGGCCTTGAAGATGGCGTTTTCAAATCTTTATCGCTGTTTGCGCCAGGAAATCTTTAGACAGGTACCGACAATTCTCAACAGAGTAATCAGTGTACCATCAAATTAACTTTCATCCTTTTGCACTGTTCAATACGAAATGTATTTTTGCAAATATCTCTCGCATGAGCAGGGGCGGATCCAGCCGATCATTTTGGAGGGGGCTATCATTGATTTTTGTAAAATAATACCATTTGTTATTATATTGTATATACTTTTTTAGTGTATATATTGTAGTGGCACCGAATTAATTACGGCTGCAAACACGAGAATTGCTCCACGAAGCACGACAGAGAGAGCGGTGGCGGCGCCAGGATTCTGTCCGAGCCCCCCGCTGACCCACCCCCCTCTAGACACGCTCAAGTGTTCGAGACGCCAGGGAGCTGCACGTGCACCCGAGCCTGCCCCGGCTACTCCGCGGCACCCCTCGCACACCTCTTCCCTTGAGATTCTCAGTTTCTTCCCCGGCCATTAATTACTACCCCTGTTTGACAGACAATTGAAGTGAGAGGGAACGAGTGCAGGTTTCTCCCTCAATTCTCGGCTCGGAAACCTCCGATGATTGGACGAAATTATTTTGCGACGCACTACCCTTTCGCCAATAGCCGCCGGACTGAAGCAAAATTCTCGAAAGTTCTAGAACATTTTGGATGAATTTGGTGGGGGAAGGGAGGCTCGAAGGACTTCGCGGACGCAGCATCGAGAGAGAACGTAAGAGGCAGTCAGAGAGGCCAGTCGTGATCACTGCGTCGTCCGGCGCCGGAGATATAATTTTTTCTCTGTGTTGAACTTGTGAGAAAGCTTAAATTCATCAGCGGAGAATATGTGCGCGGTCTCTAAATAGCCGTAGACCGTGAATTTTGAGACGCCTCATTTATAATCAGAATCGCGCAGGGAAAGTGACTGACGCGTACTCGTGCTTGAGCGTGTTATAGTGAAGTAATCAGATCACTTACGAACTTGCCGCGATCTCCAAAGTGCAGAGCAGTGGACTGAAGGTGATGAGATCATTGTGTCAGGCAGACATTATCTGGTGATTAGTAGCAGCGAGTGAACGGCGCTGTGCATTGGGTCAACACTCAAGGGCCCGGCCCCGCTACCTGATTCGACCTGCTCGCTCTACCCCTCCGAGCGGCGCCCTCAGCGTGCGCGCCGAACTCGACGCCCTCCCCGCCAGCTGGCGGCCCAGGTCATTCAACTCGCTGGTTTGTTTTGTAAGTCGCCCCGCTAAGGCGGTACTACGCCCTTCAGGCGCGCCCGTGGTCAAAAATGATAAACAGTTGAGAGAACAATTTCCATTACCTTTTGACCGGGCGGAGAAGCTAAGATTCCCGGCCGCGCTTGGCCATCAAGAAGGAATCAGCGTGGAAGTTTGTAAAATTTATTGCAATAATTTCACCTTTCAATTTTTTTTTGTGTGCATGTAATTTTGGAATTGGGGAAAAGGAGAGCATGCTCGCCGACATGAGTCGTACTATCATGACCTTTTTTTTCTTTTCTTTGCTGAATAAATGCCACTTGTTTGTTAATATGATTACAAGTCTCTCATTTCTTACCGACCACCGACTTTCACCATCATCATCATTTTAGGCACGCCCTTCTACCCACTGAGCGAACCGGCAGCCACGTTTTCCGCGCCCAACTGGAGACGAGGTTGTCGCAATATGACATAATACAATATTATTTTTTAAATAATTAGATAATTCTAACATAAATAAATATATAAATCAATTTTACCTAATAAAAGAAGGTTACAAAAGAAAACTACGTCTTGGAGGGGGGCATGGACCCATGTCCTCCCCTCTGAATTCGCCAATAAATATGAGAAAGTGAGCTATCTGGGGCCTGAAACATTTAGAGCTAACATTAATGCTCTGTACTGAATGCCTGAATGTCTCCAATGTGCTGTAATCTCGGAAACTTGGAATTACCGGTTTAGTCAGATAACACTTTAACTTATATCTTTGTATAAAAATAGAGAAATAAACAAAAAAATGTTTGAATTTGTTGTATAAAACAGTGTAACGTTTAACACATTTCCGTCTTGATTGTTTAATCATCCTGTTTCCTTTAGTTCAAATAATTTCCGAACCTGAAGACAGAAGTTGACGTGCTGAATAAGCGCCCTGCCAGCACGGATTAATTGAACGTGATGAGGGTCAGAGAAGGACCCGATGAGCATTTTCAGGCTTAATTTTGCATAAGGAAATAGTACGAGTGCAGCGCGGCAGAAATCCCAGCAAGGAGCCTCCTTATGAGAGAAAACCACATCATGTCCACCGCTGGTGTAGACAAGTTTTTCTCTATAGGGATCGTTTCATAACGCTGTTTTCATTACGTTGGTGTGTTCTAAGAGGAATTGTGATGTACTTCAACTTTTTTTTATATAATACATGCTTTGAGCCATTCTAATGTAACTAAATAAATGTAACTTGCACTAAATAAATGTAATGTGCACGTCTTCTGAATTTCAGTGGGAAATATAGTTATTGAAATTATTGTTTTCCATATTGTCGCGGAAAAAAGTATTATTCTTTCATGACGAGGGTTAAGGGCACAAATTTATAGCTAATTTACCTTTGAAAATATATTTTATTATATAGGAGCAAATATTTTTGTCAACAAAACTTGAAAAAACCGCTCTTTTTTCTGTATTCAAAATTCGACTAGACTATGGTTTAGGATAGAGATCACATAATTATGAAAATGTGCACAAATTTCACTTCACCCCATAGCTCGTCACACACAGTTTTAAACTTTTTTGACGTAAATAAATAAATAAATGATAATTATTTATTGGACTTAGGGTCATAAGAATGGGATAACTATTTAGGTATAATAATTTCAAAAAATTCTTGACTTGATGCTTTCGTCTGCCCATTTGATTTGTCACACTACGCCAGTGAGAAAAAAGCATAATACACATTTGAATATTGCTCTTTTTTCTATGAGCTGTTGGTGTTCACCCTGTTCTTAGCGAATTGTATGGTGCATAAGAATAATTTCGAGGAAGTGTTCCACTGGGGCGATATATGCAGACCCACTTTCCTATCTCTCTGCCCACGAGCATGATAACCACGGACTGCTCGGGTAGTCGGTCGTGCGCGAGCAAAACAGACCACGTGACGAGAAGCGCTGAGTAATCCAAGTTCCTTCAGCAGAAGGTGTCAGCGCAACGGGAACCTTCCCCGGGAAGCCTACGTGAACGCCCTATACTTTCCTGTTGACTCTACCGACGAAAATTCTATTGTTTTTTTCTTCTAATCTGAAAACTCCTTCATAATTTTGAATTTACGAACAGCGATACACAAGAAACGTCTAGACTAGAAGTGCCCAACATTTCGAGAAATAAGCAATGCCACGGAATTGTTGTGAATTTGAATATTTGTAATGAATACCACTTCTAAATAATAAAATAATAATTTTCACTTTTTGTTCGTAATGTTTAAAGTAAAGACTCGTTCTTATTGTATCAATATTTCGTTGCAACATGTTAAGTGTGACGTGATTATTTTTTCGGATTGTGAGATTTGTTGTAATTGGTTCTTGTATATTTAATACACAAAGTAATTACAATTCACTATACTATTTGGTTAAATGGCAACGTGCGTTGACGATTTACAAAAATATAACGGTATATGAAAAGAGCTTTACCAGGAAATTCTTTCATTTACATCTAGGCGGGCGGAAACTCAAAATTCATTATCAAGGTTCTTGCGTATGCCCTATTGTATGAGTAATGTTTTTCCAAACAAGTCCACTCAAGACGCCAAGTAGAACAATATAATTAGAATATTCGTCTTAACAGTAGTTATCTGTTATAAAAATCGATTAGATCACCAAAAAAAAGAAGATTTCAACTGATGGGGGATGAAAAGAAGTACGAGGTTTATATAAAGGTGGAACTATTAATTGATAATAAAGGAAAGCTCAAATCTTACGTGGAAATCTGCCGAAAAGGCAGAACACCTCTAACGAAAAAAAAGAAAAGTTGAGACGGCATAAGCCCAACACCAATTGACTTTGTTCATTACACACTTACGAGAAAAAAGGGAGAGAAGAAAATTGGGAAAGAGGAAACAATGAGTGTATTTGTGTATGAGAGGGGGGAGGATTGACAGAGCGAACGTTTGAAATCCCGAAGCACGTTTATTTACAGATATAACGGAATAAACGCATTGCCATCATTAATATAGCTTTTATATACAACACTAACATTTTTAAACGCCTTAATATTAATTCACAAACTGATTGTTTTCAATTTCTCCCACGATCCATCCATAATTCACGACGCGTGGCCGCAGGACTAAATTACTGACGTAAACACTCTACGCCACCAAGAAGACTGAGTCTACTTCGGCCTTCTTCCTCCACGGACTTCCGATTAAAAGGGTATTAATAGCCTCTCGAGTGGCTGCCCCGTAAAAGAGACTCAGCAGACGGCAACGTTAGAAGAAGCTCACAATGCAGCTACGATGCTTGGCACAGCTAGTGCGAGCGCCAACGGGGAAGCCAACGATCTGCAGTGTCTCGGGGTGAAAAAAACTATCAGGCACCTTTGTAAATGTAAGGAAAGATGATGGATTTCTACCATCAATAAGAAATATCCATCCCAAGCTCTATAAGTGTGCTACATCTGAGTTTGAAATTATACCTGGTCCTGCATCAAAGAGATTAAAGACAAAAAATTAAAATCTGCAGATTAGTATGGTACAAGAGGCGCGCCGCCGCGAAAGCGCATCTAAACAAAATCACAAAATGGTTTTCCAAAACGTATTACGTACACAGCTCAAAAACAACAAATAAAATGCTCACGTTTAATACTGCAATAAATTAAATATTTTAACAAAAATGTCTTCACTAATACTGCAATAACATTCCTTCCGTATATAGTATTTGAGTAAACTCCTATACCGTCTGTGTGTGCAGATTTCCGTGCCTCACGGCTAGACCACTTCCCGTGCTCCAATCGAGACATATGAGGTGTCATTGAACACGTCTCGGTCCCCTCTTGGGGAACTGATAATTTGTTTTTCCTTCCGGCCATAAGATTCCAAGAAATTGTCAAAAATGTGTTTTTTCGTGTTTTGGATCTACGATCTTTGTGAGTATGACGGGAATTAACCAACGCCACGTAAATAGATCTATGCAGGTGGCGTTGATTAAACCCCATTATTCCGTGGTTATTTTCAGTCCGCGACGCCATAATTTTCTTCCTTGAGGATGGCGACACTGATTTTTGACAAACGAGAAAAAATTAAATTAATATCGCCTGGCATATTATGTGTTGTCAACTCTGAAGTATTTTAGTTGTAGTGAAGTGTGAAGTACAATTTGCAACTTGCCTTGGAACATTAAATTTGAAGAACGTGAAGTGAATACGAAGGAAATAAAAACTGTAAATACTAAACAATTCATTTTTTAAGCGTGCAAAAATCGATTTTCAATTTAATGTGACTTACAACTTATAAACATACAAGATTGTAACCTTTTATTGCTCATATATATATATATATATTTATAAATATAAAATATATATATATATATATATATATATATATTTATATTCGCCTTCAGAACAAAAATCAGACCGAGTTTGTGGAGTTTTAAAATCTTAAAATAGGGGACAAAAATATGGAAGTGTTAAGCAACTCAGGGGAATCAAATGTAGTTGTAGAAGATTTTGCGTCAGAATTTTCCGAACTAATGGAGAATGATATTATATTAGCATTAGAGAATAACGCAGAACAACAGCTTACAAGTGATAATTTATGTTCATATTAGAACACAAAACGTAAAAAATATAACTGTGTTGTCGCATCATTCATATACCTATAAGTGTTTTTTACAGCGATTATAATTTTGAAATTGCAATATGACCAGTTCATTTCCCGTTTGGAGTTAATATAAAAGGCCATTGAGTGTTGGGAATTTTTCAACTGGGTTATAACATTAACAGATACTACGATTCATTGGTAAGTCCAATGCCAGATACTCTAAAAACATATTTGAACAAAGCTACGCATGAAAGAAATGAAGTACGAAATAAATTTTCAATACACGAATATACCTTCAAAACAGTTTACAGCGTCGGCGACGTCACGTTCAACTAGTAATACAGTATTTGTACAGTGCTATTATTATATATTTACATATTACATATTACATATTACCAAAAATATGAAAAATGCTGTTTCTCCGTAATGCAATGTAACAATAGCAAATATTTAATAGAGAGAGGGCTCTTCTTCGGAGCCTTGCTGTCGCCTGACGTTAGCTGTGTCATAAGCAGCACTTAGTATGAGAACTCAACCGATATGCAAAATAAGAGAAAAGGCGCAATCACACAATCAAATATTTGTATTGTGAGTAAAAGTCGTATGCTTTATTGTTTCTGGATTTTTCTCGACTTTCTGGATGTGTACCAAAACCAATGACACCTTTCACAGTTGCCTTAAGATGCACTGTTTTCTCTCAATTTCTGCACAAAACGAAATTAGTAATATAAATGTAAATGTAAAATCGGGCTCACATGCAATATACAACTCATGTTATGCTGCAACACATTTTATCATTGTGCATAACCCGTAAACGCTGAGGTTTAGGCAAGTAAAATTAGATTTTAGGGTCCTTAAGTGACACAAGTTATATTTCGTAAGCTACAAACTTCCTAATGATAAATGTCTGGTAGTTACATAACATTTTTAGGATTCCCTACTTTGAAGTCCGTGTTGTCAGAAACGTTTAAAGTCCACCTAGTAGACCAAAAGACACCAACAAAATTACGTATGACAATCACTACGACATTTGGGGACGATGTCCGATGTCATGTGAAACACGGAAACCCACGTCAAAGTAGAAACCATCTGTGTTCAGTGGTTTTTGTATGTTAAATAAGTTGTTTTCGGGGAATGGATTGGTTACGTGGAAATCAAGCTGGAATCAACCTAACTCAGCTGCTGTACGTTTTGTTAACTACACATAGGTTCTTGCAAACAGAGAAAGGGGAAAGGGTTTTATGCTTTGCTCAAAAGTAGTTGTAGAGATATTCAGAAAGTTAAATAGGAATTGCTTTTTTCTGGAAACGCCGACTACTAGTAGGCAGAGGGAGTCACTTGTGAAAATTCAGTTCAAACAAATTGGTACGTAGATGTATAAATGAGAGGGTGGGTGACGCAGGGTGAGTGAATAGTAGTGTTTTGTTGGGGGGGGGCACTTTGGCAATATCATTGGAAAAGAATCCCTTTCTTTTGTAAGGTTGCCTTACAGGAAAGCGGCTAGTTCGCTAGATTTTCACTTTTGGATTCTGTATTAGAAATCTCGGAATCACACAGCTTGGAATTTTTATGGGTAAAGCGGTTTTACGGTTCTCTCGGGGGTCTCAAGATTATCATACTCCTCATTCTCTATTGCTCCATGATCATTGAGAAAATCATCTATTCTCTGACTATTGGCATTTACATCAGCTGCTTTTACAGAGAAATATAATGAATAAATAACTCCTTCCGCGTTTCAAATGTTATAAACTGGGAGCTAACATAATAAATTACCTGGAATACTAGGACAAAATTTTTGGCATGATAGCCAGTGGAACAAGAAAATGCAAATATATTTGACATGTTTTAGCGTAAACTTCACAAAAATGAACCTCTATACCGAAAATACGACGTATCTGAAAAATACGGCATATCTGTGCCCATACGGCGGGGAGTCAGTAATGGAAATAGAACGCCATGCTGATGTTCGTAGGTACGAAATTAAATGCTAGCTCTTCACAAAAAATATAAATTGATGGTCGAAATCCAACACTGCATCAAAAGGATGATGGTACGTACTCATCTGCACGGTGGACTATTTATGACACGGATTCGGTGTCGCGCCTACCAACATCCAGGTTCCACTGCTCAGAGAATAAAGCATAAAAGATTTGGATTACACAGGCCAACAAAAAATGGTTTGAAAAAAGCTCTTCAATCTTAGTAGCTGATTTTACGCAAATGAGTAGCCAAGATTGTTCGCAAATTAGTAATGCTTTCTATTGAATTGGTTTTCAAAGTATGTGAATGTATGGGCATTTCAATGAATTTTGTGGGCATGCATTCTCGTGGCGACAAAAAATGCCAAGTCAAAAGCAATGAACAGCCATAATTTCGAATGGGATCAAAACTTTTCTGGCGATATTCCATTGGGATCAAGGTCCTTTTCTCCACAAAAAGATTTAATATGTCGTAAAGTTAATGCAAAATTGTAGTCTGTACTTAAGTGAACAACACTAAAATTAATGTCGTGAACAAAAGAATTCAAATGGCCAATAAATTCGGATTCGCAGTGGTCTGAAATGAAATATGAATTTACGTGACAGAACCAAAACCCACTGTCACTGTTTCTTTGAGAAGTTTCCACAAGCCTATCGAAACTATCAATCAATTCCAGAGTCAAGGCCACAAGTTGTCAGTGAGTATTTCCAAGGTTCTTGGCTCAATTCCAGTTAAGAGCAGCGAATTTCTTGGGCAATGAAAAAATCCAACTACTCATTTCACTAGAGGTGTTATAAAGATGAGCGTCTTGCGGCAATAAAGTATGTAAAGGTTACAGTAAAAAATTCTAAACATCTCTGTGCAAAAATAATGCGACAGTTTCCATACGAATATTTTATCAAGTGTTTAGGAAGGAAAGTGGTTCGGCCTGCTAAAGAAAATCAAAACATTGCATGCGCTTGCGAGCAATGATTTCGTAGTAAGCCACTCACAATCCCGTACTCATGCATTGTGCCTACGCATGCGTGGTGTTTCCGTCTGCATTGAATATGACCCTTTTCATTTACCACTGTATTGTCCTATAATTCTGTGAGGAGAATTGCTTTGCTTCAACTCACCACACTAAGAACTAAATAGAATGAACTGCATTACAAACCCTCTGATAAGTTTGTATTTCACAATCGTCAATAAACGAATAGGCTCGGAAGCGGTTGGGAGATACGTTATTTCTAATCTGCTTCAAGATATTCCTTGGTTCATGTAAATAAACACAAGTAAATAGCATATACAAATAAATATACTTATAAAACATATAAGTACAACAAATGTAAAATAACGTTCGTGTTTCGCTCAAAAACACAAAATTCGATAGGAGCAATCGCTAATTCAATATATCTGCAAGTAAATAAAGCGGCAATATTACTTAATGTGTGCGAACTTCAAAATGCACCTGAAGTAGCAATGTAAACAGAAGCAGAAACAAACAGTTCATTAAAACACCTACATTACATAACCTTCATAACTCTCACAACAAGCAGACTAACAGGTTAGACAAAATCAATTGCAGATACAATTTAACCAACTACACACGAAAATATGCGCAATAATGAAAATTTATATTCTTCGCTACTCGATTTAAACAAAATTAAACCTGTACCACTCATTTGATATTTCAATTCTCAAAAACTTTGCAATTTACTCAAGCTAGTTGTGATCTAACTTTTTACAATCCCCTGGAGAAAACAATTGAATAACAAAGGCACGTTTTTTGGAATTGTGGATTATCGAGTGTAGCTCTCGCGATAAATGCAATGTAAAGATTTGCAGAAATAAATAATATATTAAGACACTGACATTCATTAGTACCTTTTTAATTCAAATAATAACCAGACTAACAAGTTGGATAGAACTAATACAGATTGCATACCAACTGCACACGTAAAGATGCAACAATAATGAAAATGTCTACTGTTTGCAACGCAACTGAAGCAAAATTAAGATGGAACCACTCATATAATAATGAAAATCACGTACACTTCGCAATCTTCCCGAACTATGAGATTCAAATTTTTCCGATCCCTAAGACAAAATCAAATTCGAAGGCACATTTTTGGAATTGTGGATTCTTGAGTTCCGCATTAACATTTGCTTGCTCTGTAATTAAAATGCAAAAGGTTGCAAAAACTAATAATATATTGCGACTCGGACAATACTTTATCATTATAATTCACACAGCAATCACAATAAAAGGTTTGATAGAAACATTTGCAGAATCAAAGTCACCAACTACACACGTGAATAAGCAACAATACTGAAAACTCAGTAAATGAAATAACGAAACACGTTTGTGGAATCGTGAAATCTCGAGAGTCGCAGGAACATTTGCCCGCGATGTAAGTTGTAATGCAAAAAGTTGGGCAGAAAAAGTCGTATCACAATAAAAAGTATGACAGAACTAACTGCATATTCAAAGTCACGGTCTACACACGTGAACAAGCAACAATAATAAAAACCCAATAACAAGACACGTTTGTGGAATTGCGGGATCTCGAGCCCCGCATTAACATTTGCCCGTGCCGTAGCATCCAAGGCGCAGGCGCGCGCAACGGGACACCGCAGGTCCTCTTTAAAGCGCTGCTGCTGCGAATTACCGTGGCGGTCGCGCAGCGCCCCTTGGGTCCCCATGGCTGCGGCGGGCAGACGAGCGGGGCGGGGCGGAGCGGGGAAGGCGGTGGCGGGGAGGCCGAAGCGACGCGTCGGCGTGAGCGTCGCGGCTGCCGCGCGCGGCGTCGTCGTCAAACGGCGGCGAAGGCGGCGGCGGCGCGGAGGCGACTGCGGCGAGGCGGAGGCGAAGGCGGCGGCGGTGGCGGCGGCGGTGGCGCGCGAGGCGGCGCGGCGGGCCGCGGCGCGGGCGAGGGAGGGGGCAGCGCGGCCGGCCGGGCACTGGGCAGCCCGCGGCGCGCGACTCTCTCTCTCCACAGTGGCCGTGCGCGGTTCCCACAGGCCGCGAGGCGCGCCTGGCACCGGCGCTGCCGGGCTGTGGGACCGCGCGGGCGTCTCACGGGTGAATAGTCGACGTGTCGGGAGGAGCGCATTGCCACTTGCTCGTGCAGGTCGACAGATGTATTAATTCATTTGGAATTGGCATTCGATTCGATTTGATTAATGTTTCCGCGCGTGTCAACTGATGTGGTAATTAGTCTCGTCAGTTTAGTGGAAGATCTGGATGGTGACATTCGTCGCGCTGACTTCGTCGGCTTATGAGGAATTTCCCTTTCATGGCATCTCCCCCAGCGATTCACACTAGCTCTAAGCCCCAGACTGGACTCCTGATGTGTGTCGTAGTGAAGTGCATGCACGTGTAAGTGCGTGTAAGTCAGGGGAGAGGATAGGGCTCGGAAGAGGAAAGAAATATAGCGCGTGGACCTTGTCCTGTTTGTTAGGGTACTTCTTCGATATTCACCTAGTATTGGTCGACGAACCACAAAAAAATACCTGTCAGAGCAGGTGGCCGCTAGGATTATCCTCAAGACAGCGGCTGAATCTGACCTAGCTATCTAGTGACGAAAATCAACCACTGTCGGTAGTCAAAACTACGACCTTTCGGTCAAAGTAGTTCGACCTTTCGGCAATGTGGGCACTGAGCTAAACTCAGCCGATGGAATTTTCATGAGACGTTAGTCAATTAGTATTATATCTTAACTTGCTGCCTTTTGTGAACTTTATTGTTGTCTCAAAGTTGAAAAACATCAGGAAGGTACTGCTAGTTATTGACCAACTCCTCATGAAAAATTCTAAACGAATTGATTACTTGTTGGCCATGAAATTTAGAAGATAGGTTTATTCTGCAATTTATTCCGCAGTGGAAATCGTTGAGGCAGAAATGCTTAAAATTCTTGGCTCGAAGAGCCGCGGTTTGGAATCCCGTCTCGGGGATGGATGTTTGCTTTTGTTCCCACATGCTGAATTCCTCCCAACCATGCATCATCGTCCAACCCCCTCCCTTCCATTCCTTGCCTTCTTTGTGGTACAGTTAACTAGCTAAGAACGTGTTGCACCATTGCTGTGGGTTAGAATCGTACGAAAGGCATGCAAGCCGCGCGTTGTGACATGGTGGGACAGGTCCAACCAACATGGATCAGCCTCCACCTCCACCTCACTTCCTTCCCTTTTCTGATCGAGATATTATTTCTCGGATCGGCTGTACTCAGTTGAGTGAGTCTACGGGATGTCTCCACTGCTCTAACAACTAGTGACTCTCGGAGACGGGATGACGGGCCACTTCTGACAGCCTGGGAGAGAGAGGGCTCCATCACGACAAAAGCTTAATAGAAAATGAAAAGAGGGAAGGGAAAACGCCCCGGAAACCTGCGCTGAAGGAAATTTGAAGTATAGGGAGGGTCGAGCTGAAGGACTAAAGGAGATCTGACAAACAATAACTATATGTACAATACAATAAAGATTAATACAAATAAAAAGAAACAACACTTGCAAAGCATAGCACAACAAAACAACTGCAATGATTTAAGATACAATTATTACTCGTTCTGCACCTCACTTCGACTTCACTATCGCGACCCGTTTCTTTTATCCAATTTCCACCATGAGAACTGCACTTTATAAAACTGTACTTCAATTCACTTTTCTATGTGTACACACATAACACTAACATTTTTTCTAATTATAAGAGAGAACTGAGACTAAATCTTATTGATAATATAATACCTAATAATATAACAATTTAATAAACCATAATATTTATTAGGTATAACGTCCTTCTAAAATGTTTTATATCTTCAATACTCAGTTCCTGGGGTGCAGTACTGCTTTGGGGGATTTTCCGGTCTGCTGTGATACAAAATTGTACGATTGGTATATAAAGATACAGTATGATTGTTATTCAGGTAAAATTAACTCTTTCTTTTCTGATGAACATTTCATTATTCTTTATTGGTTTACAGATCGTAACCACACATTTGCAAGGGCGGAGAATTCGTAAGGAAACATCACAAACTCACGGCGGTCGTCTTATAGAACATAGCCCGCCAGAAAGACGGTTCAGACACAGGGCACTTGCTCCAAGCAATTCTAACTGCAAGTTGCGGAGAATATGAGTGTGATACATCATGCAGCGAAAAATACAGAAGGAAGAACATATGTTACTGGATTATGATTTAAAATAACTGATGCAGAGTGAAGAGTTAGTGAAAACTTACGATGAAATGAATGATACTGGATTATGATTTAAAATAATTGATGCAGAGTGAAGAGTTAGTGAAAACTTACGATGAAATGAAAGTTTACGAGAAGGTAGAGTAAGAGGTTTAGGGGTTACGACAAGAAGGGGGAACTGCATTTCTGGACTTCTTTTTCTAATAAACACTTTTATTTACATATGCCACGTTATATTAATAAATAAATAAAATATACTACAAGTTGGAAGAGGAGAAATTACTACAAGTTGAAATTACTACAAGGAGAAATTACTACAAGTTGAAATTGTAACTTTAATTTGATAATGTATATAAATACAATTGATATTATGCGAACCATTTACAGGGTTGCCATTTGGCACTGAGAGCCTATTCCCGAAAAGGCTAAGAGGGCCTCTTCAACATTTTCCCTGGCATGCCCCTGCGCACCCCTATGGTAAGAAGAAATTGTAAATAAGAAAAATTATTCTACTTAGATAGAGCCATATTGGCTATGGAAAAATGTGTTATTGTGCACATTTATATAAAGATACATACAAAAATATGAAATTGTATAATATGAAGAGAAAGAGGGCCGAGGATTATTAAATTTTTAAGAACATATGATCAGAAATATGTATTGAAATTTGTAGTTGTATGGATAGAAAAGAGAAAAAAGGGTGGATCCAGATGTAACCAGAAAGGGAATACGCATTTCGAATTTCATTTTTGAAAAAATATCTCGGGGACAAGAGTGTATTATTGTAAACACTTCCGTTCAATTCTTCCATTTATCCACAGGCTTGTGGAAGCGGTGGAGACTGCGTCTGTGATCGTGTTATATGTGTGAGTATACGTGGAGTTAATAGTAGGCAAATGTTCTTCTGTCACCTGAAATGAATCTATGTACACCTCAAATTGAGTTTAAATAGTAGTAATTGAGTTTTATATAGTATAAAGTTAATAAAGTTTTATATAGCAAAACTCTTGTACTGCGACTCCATGCCGTACAGTACAGCGAAGGCCCTACTCATAGAGTTAAAGTTACGAAATTCTATGATAAATAAGGGTATGCATATTTGTCACTGCCTCTTACTCTATATTCACTTCCAGATGAAATATTTACAGACAACTTGCAGCACAATTGCCCGCGCGCTTTCTTTAGCCCACGATATCGTGACCGGAATGAGTGAAAATGCTGACTTCTGAACAAACCTCCAAAATGCAAATGTGTGAGAGTGTAAAGACAGAGGAATAAAAAGGAATGATCGCGCGCGGTCCGTAGCCTGTTTGTTAATGTACTACTCCGGCGTTCGCTTGCAATTAATCGAAAAAAAAAACACGAAAAACTACCGACCGTAGCAGCAGCCCGCTAGAGTTCTCCTCCTCACTTTGGCGAAGTTCGCCCTCGACGACCGGCGAATGCCCCACTGCGCGTTCGGCAAGGCGGAGGGGAGGGGCACTTGGGCAAGAGGGAAGGGGTAGCACCTTCGCTCTTGTGCGCGGTCCAGCCTCCACCGCTGCCGCGCAGATTCTGCGTCGTCGGCGATAGGGAAGGAAGGCGATTTTCTGGCGGAGAATCGCTCCAGCGATCGCAGCGCGCGGGCGGCCGGCTCTTGAAGTAGTCTTCGGTGCGCGGTCTAATCGAACGCACCCGCAGCCAGTATGTTTTGTCTTCTGGAGAGTCGACCGACGGCCTGAGCCTTTTTATTTGTACTCCGGTGAGATCGCGATTGGGATTTTGGTATGTACCAGTGGCGGCGACAGAGCGGC
Source organism: Acheta domesticus (assembly GCA_031308135.1). Taxonomy (NCBI): domain Eukaryota; kingdom Metazoa; phylum Arthropoda; class Insecta; order Orthoptera; family Gryllidae; genus Acheta; species Acheta domesticus. Next base: position 90,771,534 of record JAHLJT010009355.1, read on the forward strand.
TCGCGAGCCGCATGCTGGTTTTCTAGCTTTCATGTGTTGCTCTTAAAAAGCCTGAGGCTATATTGAATATGAAGAAATTCTTACTTCGCAATGTAGTACTTTGATGGAACCCCAGCGTCAGGATTTTCGATGCAATTGCGCCACTCGACTACAGGAATTTAAGCATCGAGCAGTTATTCTCAGTGATGTGCATTTAACAGAACTTGGACGAACTTCCTTATCGATCCACCAGCTATGAACATGCATTTAAAGCAGATAGCAGCCAACATTGACAGCCGAAAAAGTTCATGTTCATTAAAGCCTTCGTAATTTTAATTATTTTCGGTGTTTAATTAATAGGGAGTGTTTGCTTCAGTTTGTGAATATATACAATTTTTGTTACTTGGCTATTTGTGTGTTATAAACACTACTTATTTCAAACTTGGTGTGTTTAAACTTTGAAAAATAAGTGTGACAGTTTCCAAACTCTAATTGGCCACCCTGGTTTACAGCTGCATGAGGAGTTCAAAGTGTACAAAATGTGGCAGGTTTTCATAAAGCGCTTCCCACTTCACCAAATGTATTTAGTGACCTGGTCCAGTTCAGAGAATCCCAATTGGAGTTCTGAGATACCTCCAATACCTACAAGGATTTCAGCTGAAGGTAAAAAATTTAAAAAATCATATGGCTATAAATATCTACATTTGAATAAAAGTGAGTTACAGATAACATGTGGATAAACGATATCTCACAAGTTAAAAAAGTTTGTGTTAGGTAAAAAAGTTTTCGATATACCGAGGTTCGATTCCCAGAGGAATAATGCATAACTTCAAGATTCAGAATTTACCGACGGAACTGCTTTCTGACGAAAGTAAATTTTAAGTGTAACTAATTAAATCAAAAAACATATACAAACATTTTCAATTTTATAACAAATGTTTAATGTTCTCATAAAGTTCTTGGAAGGAAATTCATAGCCATCAGTTTTGCGAAGAACGTTTCTACACAAACCATTTTCTAAAGTATTGTTATCTTTCAGAACTCTCTTATAATAAAATATACGCTTTTCTCAAGTGAATTACGATGATTGATGTTTGAGTAAGACTGTTCCGATAAGAATAATGTTTCAAAGATGGAAGTTGGAAGCCCAGATGACTAGAATTAGTTTCTGCCACTATGACGCACGGGGAAATCCCAGTACTCATTGAGTTGGCAAAGATTTCGGTTTCGTTGAGGGAAAATCAGCGACCATAGCGGTAGTCAATCCTACGAACTAATTCAAAAAATACAATTAAAAAAACTCTCGAGGTGTACATTACAAACAAGTTCAGATTCTGTGTGTGCTTGTGTGTCAACCTGCATTCAATTTCCAGAGGAAGACTCGAATTTCCGGGATTCACTTAGTTTTTAATAGCCAACAATGTATCTTACTTTAACACATAAGTAATTCCGCAGGTGTACTGTACCACCCTACCACGACATTATGCATGGCAAATACATATTACAACACACATTGATCCATTTAATTATTTATCAAATCGTCAACGTTTCTGGGTCTTCCTGAACAGCTTCATGTTTGCATCAATTTTAAAAATAATATTCTTTAGAAATATCAAATATGAAATAACTGCAGCATGGCACACTTTGCGCGAGTAACAGTGGTAATACCTGGGACGATTTGTAGTGGTGTGGAACGTTGAGTGATTCATGTCCACGCATCATTAATAAACGAACAATGGATTACTTTGTGACCACTTTCGACACAAAATAACATGCTAATATTTAGGAGGTGATGGTAGAACATTAAACCAAGTATTACGGTAATAGAAAACCAATGACCAGGTCATTTGTTGCGCGGTAAAAACTAATTAGGAGCGGAAAGAACATCACGTATGCAAAAACTAAATGTTCTCAATATAACGGCTTTCGACACGACCATAGGTATAGGTAATGACACTCAACGTTTAGTCGAATAGTTCACGTCTTTTACGGTTTTTTAAACAGTTTTTTATTTTTCAGACAGTAGGATTTTGACGGTGAACTTTCGCTACTACACAAAGCGGTACTGCACCGCGCCTGCGATAAAGCAGTAGGCAGCCATCTTGACATCCGTGTGGGGAGGGTTGCGTGTTTCTTCCCACAATAAAAGACAGGGCAAAAGAAACCTCAGCTTTCCTTCCTTTAAAGCGACACAACTAGCCAAAGTACCTCGGGCATTAGCTTAAGACTTCAGCTGTGTCTTCAAAAGCAACACTCTTCGAAATGGATTTTTCCTACTATTTCATGGAGTAGGATCATGTATATCTTTGATTGTTTATATAAGGGTTGTACATTTTGATTTTCTATATCACTCTTATACACCTACTGAGAGCGTAAATATTATTTTTATTGAATTATCTTTACTTCTAGCGCCCAGAGGACGCACATTGTAAAGGAGATCAAGAGACACGCTAAAATGAAACGGTTTCGAGCGTTGTATCTGATAAGAAGTAAATCTATGTTAGAGGCACCCTTCTGCAGAATTTGACGCTTTGAGGAATCGCAAATGGCGTTGGCAGGGGCGGTGCCCGGCGTGGCGGCGAGCGCTGCCTGGCGGCGGAAAGAGCGTTCGCGCGAATGCAAGCGGAAGTCCAGGGGCGGCGTTGAGCGAAGCGGAGCGGAGCGGGAAGGGGGCACGAATATGGACGCACCAGCGAAAATATAGCAGTGACTCAGACAGCGCCGCCGCGCTGCGCCGCGCCGGCGGAACAGACCGGCGTTGGGTCGGTACCGATCCGCGCAACTGGCCGAAGTAGTCAACCGCCCGCCCGTTCCATCAACCGCCCGTTCGCACGATCACCCGCCCGCCTTCACGATCACCTGCCCGCCCGCACGATTAACCGTCCGCCCGCACAATCACCCACTTGCCCGTACCATCACCCACCCGCCCGTACGATCACCCGCCCGCCCGCACAACACCCCACCCGCACAATCACCCGCCCGTCCGTACCGTCACCCGTTCGCCCGCACGATCATCTGCCCGTCCGCACGATTACCCGCCCACACCATCACCCACGCGCCCGCCCGATCACCCGCCCGCCAGCCCAATCATCTGCTCGTCCGCACAATCACCCACCCGGTCGCACAATCACTCTGCCAGCACAATCACCCGTCCGCCAATCACTCGCCTATCCCCTTCCCCCACAGCATTCTCACATAATCATCTACGCCGCTCGTACCCAGCCCACGGTCACCACCGCTCACTTGATCCGCCACCATCTCTCTGCCCAGTCCCATCATCCGTTAACCCGTCTCCTCCATTCATCCTCCTACTCGCGTAACCACTTTTTATAACTCCCCCTGCCCGACACCACTCACCCGAACGCTCGCCCAATCATCAGCCCCTCTATTCAACGAAGCCTCTACCCGACTCATTCACCAGCCCCCCTCATTCTCATTTACCTACCCGCCACAAAATCAGCCTCCACTCACTCTTGCCGCCTGCACGTCAGTCCAGACACTCACCCGCCCGTTCACTCATCACCGGCCCCGTACGCCCTTCCACTCCACTGCTCCCCCTCCGCACATGCTGCTTATACGCCCGCGCGCTCGCCTCCTTAGCCGCCGCCCATCCGAACGCTAACGTCGCAGTTGGTCGTATGTCGCCTGCTGCAAATTTACTTTGACGTCTTAATGAACTAAAGACGTAGCACAATGGATGTCCGATCACAAGCCAAAATACTCTGCTTAAAGCCCCGCGCCAACCCGAAATAAGACCACCATAGCCATGGAAAGAACCATTCACACATCCAAGAAACATCTGTAGAGTCAAAGGTAGAATCATCAGTTTATAAATAATTACTCCTATTTCTGAGAACAACACATCAGCAATTTTTGAATGTAACATAAAACAGAATTATTTATCGCAAAAGTGAAGCCTAATTTGATTACTTCCTTCCTAATTAATCAAGAAATATTAGGATTTTAGAAACAAAAATTTGTGTTCTTCTTTAAAATTATGAATGATGAGAATTATCTTTATGTGTATTTAACTATACAGGTTTTCCTTAATAGTCTCATAAAAAAATAATGTAAACTGGTTTCCGTATTTGAATCAGTTGGATGAAATCAGTTTTTGGTCGAAAATGTTCGTTTACAGAAAATAATGCTTCTTTGCTGCTTCTCGAAGCGCAATTCAGATACTCTATGCTGTATGAAAATACGCTCTGCGGCAGCACTGCATTGAAAAGGCAGAGGAGAGAGATGATGTCGCGAGCAAAATATCTCGGCGCGGCGGTCCTAGCCACCAGCAGAGCTGATGCAGGTGAACCCATATTTCACACCCCACTATGCTGTGTTTACAGCTGCCAACCTCATCGCTATCAACTCAAACAGTGCAGCTGCAGAGTAAAGAATTTAAGGGGTATCATAAAGCACTATCTATTTCACATCAATTTGGCTGAGGATTTGACCAATTATCTTACAGACTATTATATCCAGTGTTGTACAATTTTAAGTGCAGCTTTGCGTTATTGTTTTTGATTAATTACGAGAAATTTTATATATTTTGAACAGTTTTTACTATTTTTAGAAAATTTATAGTAAAAATCAAAATTCGGACATTATTTTTATATTCATTTATGTAGAAATACAAACATAATAAATATATTTTACTCTTTTTTTCTACCGTGTATTCAAAATTACTGTATTTACGTCCCCTAAAAATTTGAAAATTATTTTTTGAGACGTTTGAGAGATAATGGGGAAATGTATTATCAGCAGGAGTGTCGAGAAAAGGGGGCAACAGGGGATCCTTTCCCCATAATGAAGAGACATCAGAATAATTATGAAATGTCGTTTACATGCTTCATGCAAGTTGACTGAACATTCACTTGAATATTTAGATTTGTATGCTCCCACTGTAACACGCGTTATGCAAAGTCTCTTAATATAATCACAATAATTGCAGACATTTTCTGGTAACGGACCCTTGTTTCCCACATTCTATTTTGTCTATTTTTCAAGAAAATATTTTTTACTCTTTTTCTATTAAAGACCAAAGATGGCAATTAGTATAGTCCAAGAAGATGCTTACTAATGAGTTAAGTATAACAAACAATATTGTGTAAATTATTTGCTGAAATTATTGCTGCCTTAAATTAATTTTTTCTGTGCTTAATACTTCAATTAATGAAGATATTTTTTGTCCAAACTCATTTTGTCTACGACTTTTTAGACTTCGAATCAAAGAGTTCACTGAACATTCCCTGACGGCCGGAAGTCTGTATCTGCCGCTGATCTTGAAACAGCGCCTGGCCTCCGAGCTCTACTTTCATACTCGCAGGCGGAATGAAAGTCTTCTTAAATAATATTAGTGGTCTCAGCAAGATACTTCTCAAAATCCTTCGGAGGGCGTACGTGCATTACCAGATGGAAGAGCGAAGCAAAACCTAGGAGTTGGCGAAGAATCATCAGCTTCTTTTTGAGGTACTACGCGTAATGCAGATCATTTGGGCTCTGTTATCAGGACGCACGTGATTTCATGGAGGGTTGATGATTTATGGAATTTGAATGTGTTAACATTAACAAATATATAGAAGAGAATGGCATATAACACAATGGAAGGTGTGGTAGTTTGACATAGCCTACCCTGGCACAATCGAATGATGGAAACTTCATGTTTTCTCATCAAATGTGTGACCCTACTGACACTTGAAGAGAGGGTGAAGGTGGTAAGTGAACGACGAGAATACTTTCCTCTTCATCACTAATACACCCAAAACGATAGCACATCCTTTGTCCTAGTCTGTCTCCATTAAGTAGATGCGGACATCCCCACGCTTGTCAATGACCCACGGTTCCTACAATTTACACAGACACCATAGAGCACAGAACATGAATAAAGTTGACAGAGAACTTTTCAATAACAGAAAATTATATTTCATAGTATTCATAATAATTGAATTATCATGTATGTCGGAAATTTCATTGGCAAATACTAACTAGTCGTCACAACAGTAAGAAACACGGAAGACTTTCACTAAGGAAACAGACAGAAACGAACTTCTAATTTTAGCACGAGTGTTTGAAATCAGTAAACTACTCATAGCTCAGGAAAGAGTTATAGAATCCATAAATTTAGTAGGAACGAACAACGATTGGGCCAGACCTCCTCCCAATAGACAAATGCTTAATACATGTAATAACATTTTTATATTGTTAGGTAAGAAACAAGTAAACTTTAACGCCATCATTTTCATCATTCGACTTGAATAATCCTCTAGTAAATACTTTTAACTCGTACTTTAATATTTATTTTTTAAATACTTGTATTTTGAAAATCGAAGCACATAATAAATGTGAGCGTTAAATACACAATCAATAAATTTCCATGAATAAGTTATCAATATCTGCTGTTAGATTTTTTCTAATAATCTATGTGTGTGCGCAATATGCTTTATTACATTTATTACTACATTAGTACAGACCTTTGCAACAAGATTTGTTTCGAAATATTTAGTTTCAAATGATTAAAATTTAGATAAATGACTAAAAGTCGATTCATAAATAAAATAAAATTGAATAGTACATAAAATTTAATTTCTAGATTATTCTAGAATGTTAAATCTTCTCCACTAATTTGCTATCTAGGTAGATTGGTAGAAGAAGGTTTTCATACGGCAGTTCTTGGTATATCTCCACCTTACGTTAAGTGAAGCGATGACGTCGAATCTAATGTCAACTCTTGTCTTCGTTTCTCCAAACAAGTGACAGCTACACAGAACAGAAACTGCATGGTGGCATACTTACGAAAGAGCTGAACGCATTGAGTTGACAGAATTCTACGAAGTGCAAAGTTAACAAATTCATCTCTACCGTCAGCTGATTGAATGTGATGCGCGAAAACTTATTCCAGATGCCGCGTTACTACAGATAATTATGCTTGTAGCTATAAATTATTGCAATATTATTCGGAATCTTTCAAGTAGTTCAGTTTTTTGAAAATTCTGTCTCAATTGGATAACACGTTTACATTCGTCCTTCAATAGACGAAAACAATTAAACGGATAGTTTTATAAATATTCCACATCCAAGTAGTATACAATAATACTTTTGTTACACTCAAGACATGGAAATCTACATGCAAGTTCCAAGTTCCATAAGATAAATTGAATGTTTTAGAATGTAAATTGAATGTCTAATTTGAAAACATTTATTGGCGTCATGAACATTATTTGTTGAACAGTCACCTTCCCGCATATTCTCTAGACTTTTCTAGAGGAAACGGAATGAATCTATTGAAATATTTAATTTTTTCTTAACCGCCTATAAACGTTTAAAAGATCAAATAGCTACGTATTCCTTCAGATTCTCTATTTTCTTTCCATAGAAGAATAAAACTGTTCGACTGAAGAACAGTGGTTCTTCCTTTGACCACAAGCGAAAAACAAAAGGTCCCGAAATCCACTCAAAACAGAAAAGGAGATGCGTGCCATTTTCTAGAAACTAGTATTACCACCAGACAGTTTATGCAGTCATTATCAACAGAAATTAATGCAATCGCTTACAATTAAAGCATGTAAATGAATTCATAATATGATTATTTCACCATTAATGTCAATGCCTTGAATCGAAAACAACATGTATCTTTAGTATTACACTCATGAGGATCTAGTCGAGAAATTGCGTTTTCGTCTTTTTGAGAATAACCGTCAGTTCCTTCTTCACATTACGCCGAATATCAAAATTATTGATAATTTCGTTCCTTTTTAAGTAGGATTTAGTCAGAAATTAACTAATCAGAATATAACTCAATTGAATGAGGTAACTTGCGAGACAGTGCACCGTCCATGAGACAAGGAGCGAGGTTTTGTGGTAAAGAATGGATTGGGAGAGATTCAATCTCGTGGCAGTGACGTTTGCCAAAGCAGGACTGGATAATTCACAAACTGTATTTTTTAAATGACAGAAAATTTTATTTAAACAGGAAAATAAAATTGAAAAGTCTTCAATTTTAGGCTGTAACACGTTGCTTTTTGCTAGAAGAATGGCATGCAAAAGCTGCCACGCACAGTGCTCAGTTCTAAGCATTATTCAGGGGTTTTAAGACTCTCGGAGCGTCAATGGTAATTCGTTCGAAATCCTCCTAGCTAAATTCAACATCGGATTTGGGTATTGATGCCTTCGAATTCTGAAACTTTTCACTATCCTCAAATGAATTACAATCACTCAATTATACAGCGATTCATAGTAAAAAAAAAAACGATATAATTATCACAGACGAAAATTGTGATCTACCTTAGATACTGAGTTTTTGAAAGATTGATTTGTTTTTCGGCGCGTCGACTGCTATGGTCGTTAGTCCCGTTAGTGTGATGAATGATTTTATGCCTACAGTGGTGTTCCTTCCACGCTCGGTAATGAGAACCGGCGCCGACCTATACGTCGGTTTATGGCAGAATTTCCCTTTATATAGGTCTACACATATGTGGCCAGTAGAATTCTCCTCCAGAAGCAGCTAAATTCGACCTAGCTATCTAGCTAAGGTCGAAAATTCGCCACTTGTGAGAGTCAAACCCTAAGACCATCCGGATCCGATCAGAGTTGCTGCAGTTAGCGGCAATGCTGTCTCAAAGCTAATCTCAATAGGTATGAATAACAGGCGCTGCAGCGACAAAGCGAAGAGCCTAGTTGGCCCCCAGTGGCCATCCGAGTTGCTCAGTGTCCCCAACCCGTCGACTTACTCCTCTCACCTTAGCACTTACGACGTGAGTGACACCGAGAATTTGGACTCCGCCGGGACTTTATGTGAGACTACGACAGAAACCCGATGCTCAATGACATTAGATCATTGTTACACCTCCTGCCTTATAAAATGAATCTTTTCAACAGTGGTAAGCGCATTTCTAAGGCCACCAGCCTCGTTGAGAAGGACGTTCGTGAATTTATTACATATATTCATTTTGTAAGGTAGGAGGCGTAACAATGATTTAATGCCATTGGCTATAATTGAAAAATCGAAGTATAGTACAGTAGAGTTCAGTACAGTATGGTCCGATTAAAATAAATTGGTGATTGACAGTTGAGAATGGAAGGGAGCGACGTGAACAGTTTTCGTACCACAGAGCACATGCTCCCGGGACAAGAAAATAAACTACTTGGAATAAATACTTATTTAAGTAACCAAATCATACACTCATATTGTATGAAGTTACAGCTTCAGAAGCACAATTGTCAATCACCGACTTATTTTAATCGGACCATAGAAGCAGTCAATCCTACGGAGATGTCGTAGTCGTAAGGCTTGGGGGTTGGGGGTGGCCACTGCCGCTAGTCTGCTTCCCGGGGCGAACCGGCGGCGGCGCGCCGTGTAGAGGCCGCGCCCGAGGCACCACTGGCGGAAAGGAGGAGGAGGAGGAGGAGGAGGCGTGGAACGCCACCCCCTCTACCTGCCTCGGCCCTCGCGGAAGAAGCACTAGAGGCGCAAAAACCACTGACCCAGAGACCGCCGACCAGTGACACGAGGCGCTCTGGGGAGCCGCACTTGGGGAATTCGATCCCAAATCAGAGACTTGTTCTTTTTTTCTTCTTCTTCCACTCCTCCTTCCTTCTCGTCTTCTTCTTCTGCTACTGCTATTTCTTTTTGTCCCATTTCCTCTTTTTCTTATATTTCTTCTCTTCTTCTGCTTCGCCGCACGTTTATCTTTTTTCCTGCCTTCACTTCTTCGCCTTCTTCAGTTCTTTCCTCCCGCTTTCTTCTTCTGTATCTTCTACTTTTATTTTCTCTTACTCCTTATTCTTTTACTTCTTGTAATTTTACCTTTAACAATCGTACCTTCCCTTGGCAAATGCAGTGCAGAAGAAAAATATTGAATTCGGTACAAAATTAACTGTAGAAATTTCTCTGATAAGGGTTCCTGAGAAAAAAATAGGGATTGGGGGAATTGGGGGTATGGATGTGTGGATGAATTACTGACATTTTTGAAATGTTTGAAGTAATTAGAAGGCACACCTAAATTGTTACGTATTCTCCAAATCATTACAATTTCCAAATTCTGCGGCTGTATTAAAGGTAAGAATTTCGATTTGTCCGAGCAGAGTCATATTCATTATTAAATACATGACATAAATAACGCCTTCAGACGTAAAACTTTTGGTAAACAATAATTCATTATGAGAAATGCTTAAATTTTTGAATGTTATCCCCCGTAAAAGAAACAACGAACACCATAGAAACCCATCATCAAAATAATGTCCTCAAATTGGAATTTGGATGCTTCAAGTAGAGCACAATCAAATAGCTTTCCTCCGCCGCGTTGTGCCGTGTATGATAGATGCATGGAGCGCTCACCCATCAATGGTTTTATTTTGCTCAGAGGGGTTCTTTAAATTGCTAAAAAATGTTAAAAAATAAATAAGTCCAACTGAAGGGCATTAACTAAAACCTAAATATCATGCACACACAAAGGCACACACATGGTCTCAAAGCGATTTTTCATTTAAATAACTAGAAAACATCGAAAGAACGCCAAAATGACTACGATGAACTGATGTTACATTTTGCATCGCGGGCATCCCCGAGTGAAGTCGACTGTGCGCCCCCCGTTGCCGGAACTCCTTTATTTCTCCCGCGCCAGATATTTGGAACCTGCTGCTGCCTCAGCCGCTGTTTTGGCGCCAACCCGTCCCCCGCCGCGCCGCTCACCTGCGCGTACGTTGCCAACGGGGAGAAGGGAGGGGAGGAGAGATCCGGGACAATATTTCGCGGCCTCCAAAATAGCAGAGCGCGCGCGGGGAAGCCCCCAGCAGAACGGCGCGACGCGCTGGCGCCGTCCATGGTGTGCTCGCTCCAGTCACGTGAGCAATAATTTTCGCATTGGTTTCTGTCGAACCACATTGAGAAGAGTAACGTGTACAAATAAGTTGCTCTAAACAAAACAAATAGAGGTAGGCAGGCTATAAGAACTTTGCGTCCAATGACATGGAATTCAAGCATAAAAAGAAACACAAACATTACACTGTATAAAACAATTGTTGAAAGTCTGTTCACAAATGGAGCTGCGTTATGGACTATTAACGCCAGGAATAAAAGTAGGATCCAAGGAACAGGAATGGAATATTGAAAGCGATGTTGTCAGATTACAAGAAAATAATTAATTAAAAATCAAATAAGTAATGAAACCTGATAAAGCAACCTTAGAACTAGCTCTATTACGATATGTGCATTTAAGAAGGTTTGGTAGTGAGCAACTGACAAAGAAAGTGCGGGAGTATCATCCTCAAGAAAGAAGATATAGAGGAAGACCAAGAAGGAAGTGGGAGGAAAACGTAAGATGAACGATGACGGTGAGTGATGTAGAAGATGATGCCTGGGAAGATCGAAAGAAATGGAGATTAGGTAGCTAGAAAGGCGACAGCTGTAGAATGCTCGCTTCACTACTACTAAATGAACAGCATTTATTTTACAAACCTTGGCTAACTGGTTGTGATACTTTCTATCATTGTCCCTATCATTCCATCTACCGAAGAATGTCCGCATGGAAATAATGTACTTACGTTACTAGAATTCAAGAAAAGTGTGATTCAAATCAGCCATTAAAAAAGTTCTTCTAGCCAGGCCAGGCATTTACCAGATTTTTTACTAATTTTTGTGAATTCATTTTCCCTCTTCCACTTCACTTTTTCACTTATATCTGTTTAACATTATTTAGATGGATTAAATAATAGCCACGTCACCTCACTTCCTCTTCATAATGTATTAATTTTCACTTTCATATACGTTTAGTTGTTTAAATTTCCTTGGACACGTTTTGCTTTACTTGAGAAGCTGGTAATGTTCATCAGTAAATTTCAACTTTCGTTGTTGTCTCCGAATAGTCTACTTTTAAACAATAAAGCCAGGCGAACAGTAGGCGACGCCTTATATTCTTGTGGTCGTGACATTGTTAGCTGGAGTAGTAACCTCAGAGACGGCCCAGTTTCAGAGTGGATGGATCACGAGTGAGCGCCTAGAGAAAGAAAATGCGCTACTATCATCGACTCGCGAGGCGTGCGATGGCCATAATGAGTCTCGGCTGCATCAGATCAGGTACGCTCGCCTCTTTGAACTAGTCCTGTTTCAGCTGGCTACACCCCTACACTAGTAAACTTGGCGTTACGTTCTCTTACAACGTCAGTAATCTCCATCATCATCATTATCTCTTACATGCATCATTGCAGAAAAACTGAATCTGATTAATCTCGATTTGTAATATCAATATTTATGAATCAACACTTCAATTTTTAATATCAAACACATTATTTGAAAAAAAGGTTGCACTTGCTATTTCAGTATCCTAGATCAGGTCCTAATGAATTTATGCATAATGCTCCGAATCAATTACTTGTAGCTTTTGAGTCGCGCGAATATAAATTCTTTCTTTTCTCGTTGTATCTTTAAAAGCACCATTCCAGACTCAAAATTAAAAATTGGACGACGCATACGAACTGTTCTTGTCAGAATATGTCTGCCTTCTGGCATATTTTTCTGTCAAATATATTTGAAATGAATTAATAAAGCTGAAATCTCCACTACAAAATGAAAAAAAATTAGTTTTGGCAATTTAGAGAGTAACATTTCAGGCGAAAGTATGTCTCCGTAGAAAATCATCGTTTCGTATATCGTAAATAAAAAATCTTCTGTCCACTTTGCCACCAAAGTATGATGAAACTAACTTTCTTTGAAATGTCTTAACTACTTACACTTATACCTTAGCCCTGCAGTGGTAACGTGACTTTTTGTAACAAAACCGGTAACGTGGGGTGTCTCCAGACCCCCACACTCTTTTCATGATATATGCTAAATTTTTTAGAAACAAATTAATATCATATTCTTCTTCTATTATTAACACTTTTTGGCGGGTAATTAAACAATTTATTAAGAATTTAGTTACTAAACAAGTCTGAGAATTCATCGGGAAATCATGTAATATTTGGAGTTAACTTTTCTACCGGTCTGCGCGTGTTGTCACACCCAAACCCATGTTTCGTAGCACAAATTGAAATCTTTTCAAATTCAAAGTACAATGAAAAATTTCAATACCCATATTATCCACATTCCACAATTTGAGCAAGATTTTGATGCCCTGATTTCACAGATCCAGCCAAAATAGGTAGCCCAATTACTACCTTCATTTTCGCTTTGTCAGTCTTATAGGTGCTGCGATGACTTTTATTCCTCTCTAAATCCATTTAAATTTTGATATTGGTGGATTCTGTAATTCTCTCAATCATATCCAAATCAATAAACAAAGAAAACATTATCCTGCTCTTTTGGAATTGCGTGCAGACTGCTTTTACCGGGGCGGTGAGTAACGATATTCTGTTCCCGCTTTCAGCAAAAGTTGGCGTATTCTTCAACTCCGTTCTTAACATATAAAGTGACCTAAAATGTTCGTAGTACTTCAGTATTAACTTTGCAGGGGAATCCTAACGTAAAAATACAGCATGTAATACGTTGACAAACTAATAGAATGTACGATACTGAAGACATCTTTGCTAACGTAGAAGGTAACACGGGGATCCCTGGGCACCCCAAACAAAACAACAGCTTGTTACACGGATAAAAATCACGAAATTGGCAAACTGAGAGCACACTAAATATCATGATACAAAAACAGAAAGGTACTCAAGCAATGGTCAGGGTGGCCAACGTGGGAAATACCAGAAGCGGGAAGAAAGGATCGTGGGGGTCCCACAGACCCCCGCGTTACCACTCCCGGGTTAAAAGCAAGAACTAATATGAAGCAATTATGAGTCTGTGTAGCAGTTGCTATTAACTGAACCGCTGCGCTGGGTCGAAAAATGTTTGAACATTTGCAAAAAATGTTTTTCGAGAAATAATGGGATATGAAGTCTTACGTAGCTTGTGCATCTACGAGTAGTATAGGGTAACAAACAATATATGTTCGTGAAATAGGGTTTATGTTATCAATCAGTATTCGAAGAGTTTCTGATAGTCCTGCATAAATTAATAAGTCGTAACTGACAGTTATTGGACCCAACACTTCAAATGATGACTAAATTATTATTCAATATAAATGATATGTCTATACTAATAAGACACGCATGGGTGTTTGCAGAGATTGAAAAAGACGAAAAGTCTTATTATGACGATGAACATGATGACAGCAATGAAGAAGAGGTTGACGAGTATGCTTACGACGCAAGCGATGAGTACGAGTGAAATGATAGTGTCGACGATGACGGCCAGTTCGAAGGAGATAACAATTGTATCCACGACGACAACGAAATGGTACTACGAGTGCATCGAAGGTGACTTCGATTAATATATATAATACGTCTATACTAATAAGACACGCATGGGTGTTTACAGAAATTGTAAAAGACGAAAAGTCTTATTATGACGATGAATATGATGGCAGCAATGAAAAGCAGGTTGACGAGGATGCTTACGACGGAAAAGATGAGTACAAGTGAAATGATAACATCGACGATGACGGCCAGTTCGAAGGAGAATACAATTGTATCCTCGACGACGACAACGAAATGGGCCACGAATACATCGAAGTGATGTATGATGAAGCTGAAGTGGAGAACTAAATAAAATAACGAGAAAGGATGGTCGCAGCTGCAGACACACGATGTCTCATGTTGAAACATAAATCAAGAGGCTAACAACAAACTAATGGCGTATTACATATTGCAAGACCTAGAGAATCTTCAAAACGATTGCGTACACTGCGAATTTGTGCGCGAGAAGTGTGAATTTCATATCATATGAAATGTTCAATAATTTAACAGTTCATCCATAAATTAGAATTCCAAAGAGAATACTTTCAGAGGTATAAATATTCGAAGTAGAAAATACTGAAAAAAATAAAAAAGCAGGAATTTTACAAACCTCACTTATTTGTGACGAAATCACAGAACTTTTTGTATATCAGCTTTTGTAATAAAAATTAAAACCCAAATAGCATTTTCTGTTATCACCATCAGCGAAACATTTCAACGTAATACACTAATAAGAGTGTATAATAATTAAAACAGAACAGCGGAAAAAAATTGCAGACAACTTAAACATTAAATCCAAATGTAAAACCGACTTCAATACAAAAATGCACTTAAAATTAGAACATAATTTTGGGCATATATTTAGCCTTCCGAATCGGCAATGTAATGCAATGGCGTTACGTGGCAAAATGTTTGTGAAATTAAGTCATAGTCAAATCAAAAGATTAAAATGTATGTTTAAAATAACCTTTTACCTGTTTTTTATTGATATGTTATTGCTTGGTATTGCCTACGTTACGGAGCTCGATATTCAATGCATAATTTACCTGGATGGAGAGGATCGTGGTTACGAGGGAAATATGAAGAGAGGAATGATGCTACACGTTCCCTTATAGAGGTAATTAGAGGAGGGAAATAAGAAAAGAAAAACAGAGTCAAGTTAACATCTAGTTAATCAGTAAATAAGTAAATTTGAATAATTAAAATTGAGTAAAATCTTGTATGGACCACGAGCGTTAATTGGTACTAATGATCTCGGGCGACAAAATGCCATCGGGCCTTTGTTGCCGCTCGATCATTAGAACCCTTATAATGCTCGTAATTACATAATAACTATTTTTAGTTTTATGAACTTCTTTTAAAGGCATTCTGAAAAATCATTGAAATTGCTAATGACAAATTGTTTGAATTAATAAAAATATTTAGATTCAATCATGAAGGGGTATGAATATTAGCATCATGAGATTACACCCTTTAAGGGAAAGCAAAAATAATTTTAAACGAGAAATAGACACATCAATGTTATGACTGAACAAAGAAAAATATATACGAGATACGCCAGGAATTGTATAACTTCATTTCGAAGTCTATTAAAAATAAAAACTACTTGTTAATTTTAATTTTTAAAAGCCAGCGGTGTAGAATCATATTATTCACATTGATCGTTTTGCCTAAAACAATACATTGGGGAGATCGTCATTTTGGCAAATTTAAATTTTTGGATATTCCTCTCTCATATTTTAAATGGAAATATACAAATTTTAGAACAATTACACAATTTTAACCGATGTCATCAAGCTCTTGACATATTTTTTGGCAGAAATAAAAAGTACAGATGTATCAGAATAAATGTTACACATTTCTATGCTATTTAGAGGAACCAAAGATAATAACTTTTTGACAATAAACACGTGATGAGAAATTTCATGTAACGAAATTATACACGCGATATTTGGCTCTGATAGGCAACGCCTCATGCTTTATATTCGGCAGATAAAAGAAACCTTTCTCAGAGTGTGACCTCGCAAACTTCAGTGCTTTGTGAGTTGCAAACCAATCAGAAGGAAAAATCACAAGTGTAACTTCGTTGAGAACAAAGATGATATATTAAGTAGGATAATGAACTCCATTGGATACTGATCTAGAACTGTTCAAGGATAAATCTTATTCTTGTTGATTGAAACAACTGTCTCTAGTAAGTTCCTGAAGAAAGTAGACATTACAAGCTACCTATTTCACTATGGTAAGTCAGTCTAGATTTATGTGGTTATTAGTAATTTTCCATCATCTGAAATGTGTTGGAAAGTGATGACTTGACGTAACGTTCTGAGATGTAATAATATATCATTTCAAATTCTCTCCCAAACTCAGTATCCCTTCTCGTATCCTCCCTTGTCAGTCTCCACGGGAAAAAGTTTTCCAGCTGATTCGCAGAACCCTTGGCTTTGCAACATCGTTCTCCGGCAGGTCACAACTCATGAAATTCGAGTCACTATGGTGGCGTATTTTCGACATTACATAGCTAAGTCAACTTCAACCGCTGGGAGGGAGGGAATTCTAGTGGCTTGCAGCTCTGACCTGTAATTTTCCATGGTTTCTTGATAAACATCACGAGAATGCCGAAGCAGTACCCTCGCAAACGAGCCGAGGACCATGCGCGATCTTTTCTTCCTCTTTATTACATATGCTCCTCTTGCACACACACACACACACACACACACACACACACACACACATCTCCTAAACTACCACACGGCCTGAAGACCATTCGGGAACTTAGAGTTTGCCCTGTCTTGGAAAGTTTGAGGAAATGCCGAAAATCTACGCGGGTCGGCGCCGCTCCTGCAAGGAACACAGCAATCTCCCTGGATTCAACACACACTTCTCTTTCGGAAGTAATGATCTTAGTAGATAATGCCTCCGGTGTCAGAATTCACTCTCTCACTCGGTCTCTCTCTCCCTCTCTCACCCTTTCTCTCCCACTCTCTCTTTTCTTCCTTCTCTCTTCCTCGCTCTTCCTCGCTCTTTCTCTCTCTCTCTGTAGTGTGGGAGGGGGTCGGCGCAGTGGCGGCCGGGGTTCGCGGCCCGGCGCCGCCCTGGTGGAAGGCTGGGAGTGAGGCGTGATCGATAGCGCGCAGGCAGTTATTGATGCCAGGTGCATCGCTGCAGTCGTCGTCCGGCTCTGCGCCCGCGCCTGGGGCCGACGCGATGCGACAGCGCAGGGGCTTCGTTCGCCTCGGCTCGGCCCGAGATAGACACCAAGGTCTGTCTAGACCAGATAGACTCGCTGTAAGCTAGATAATTCTAACACTTGGCTTCTTTGATTGATGCAAAAGTGGGGGGGGGCGTTTCCTTGCAACTACAATATTGAAGATTGAGATTTTTTCCTAAATGTAATCTGTTCTTTAAAAACACATTTTGAAATTAGCTTATGGTCAATTTTTAGAAAATATTCGAACAATTTCTAAATAATTATTTTCTCAAAAACAGCAAAAACTTTTATTAAATTTTCTTCTCGTATGTAACAACGGACGGTAAAAGAATATGGTTCTAGAATCATTTTAGGCAAACTCTCCATATTTTCGAAAATTGCAAAAATTGCGTGTTTTTAAGCGTCGCCTGAGTTAGAACCACACGGCGCTTCTGTAGCGTAGCGGAGCTTCTGTAATGAATTAACTCAGAGGGCCAGAGTTCGAGTCTCGGTGAGGAAAATAATGTTTGCTGTTTGAAAACACTTCTGCAGGTCTATGTGGTAGTATAATATAGTAGTGTTGCAGTTAGAAATAATACGAAAAAGTATGTGCTGGGAAGCTCCACTTGTTTATGTCTTGGGCTCACCATTATAGCTTCACCTTGCCTTGAGTCAATGAATGATTTGAAGGATAGGTTATTATGATATAGATGATAATGCACAATGGTGGACTGAGAGGCAAAGGAAAATGGGAGATAAAAAACCCTAGTCAAGCGTGCTTTGTTCACGAATTCCACACGAATTGACAGGGGTTTGAACCCTGGACCCAGCTTTGGAATGCAAGCAGTCTTTCTTCTAAAACAAGGATTACCCCTTATATGGGAAAATGTATATGTACTTTTCATTAATTACACATCTGACATTTGCCCCTGTTTGATACGCAACTCTTCGTACACAAATGTTGGGCGTGCGACGTTCTGACGCAGTCAATAGACTTCGTGTGTCTGTCGAACATCAATGCATGATGAGTTACCTACCAACCAGAGGAAATGTCATATCTGTGGACTTCTTAACACAAAATTTCCCTTCGTGTTTATTGGCAAAAAAAGTAATTATCTTCGACTCCCCTACTGGCCCCGGACGTTCTTAACATTTATTCTGAGACAATACACGACTTATCATTACAGAAAGTCCCTGGAATACAGAATGTACAGTAATCTCTCGAGATCCGCGAATTCGCTATTCGCGATTTCAGAACACTCGCGATTATAGAAATGCTACCGCTTTTAACATTCGCGGGTGCGTCTTTTGGTCGTACTATTTTTTTTAAGCGAACACATTTTTATTTCTTTTATCAGAGTCATATGGGAAACGAATTTGGCAGACGTCGGAGTTCAAAGTATCACGTTCTGCAAAAATGTCAAAGTTGGGATGTCAATTAACATTAATAGAATAACAGAATTGTAAAATAATTCAATTCTGTTGTGTCAAATTGGAGGTAAGGGTTTTGGCCAGATGAACAGAACATCCATTCAGGATCTGTGCAACTTTCATTCTAATGACCTCACTGAAGAGGAACTTCGGGAAATCACCAGTGAAGAAAACTTCCTCGAACGTAATGATGAAGTAATGGAAGCGAAACTGCGTCCTGAGCAACTTCAATATCAAAACTGTTAATGGCGCTGTAAAACTTCAACAAGATCTGGTGGAAAGGGCATTCGAATGTGATCTGAACATGGAAATAACTTCGAAATTTAAGAGAAAGACAGAAGCAGCAACTCTTCCATATTTGAATATTAGAACGAGGAGGGTGATTAAACAAAAACTAACCAAATCCAATCTCTTTCATATTTTAAATAAGTTTCAAATATTGTTTTATTTCTTCACTTTGGAATGTTAATTGTTAATTCTGTTTGTAGAAGCGCTCACTCGATTCTACTACAATTGTTTGATTTTTTTTCTTCCTTTTTTTAAAGATTTCCGGTATCCAGATACCTAACCCACCTTTCTTCATTAAAAGATAGACTCAACATTCGCGGATTTGACATTCGCGATGCTCTTTGAGAAACTAACTTCGCGGATGTTGAGGGATCACTGTAATAATAACTCTTGAATTTTAGCTGGCAGTGTACTTCTCGGAGCGCCCCTGTGGCACACCGCCCACCAGCTGGCACCTACCTCAGAGGTGCACAAAAGCGCCCCATTTGAGCCCCATCTTGGGGCACCGGAAAGCTCGCGCCCCGCGCTCCACGGCGCCCCATGAGAACCAGGAAAGTTAGATCCCCTGGCGGCCTAGCTGTCCCTTTATCGCTGATCAGAATCGTCGGTTCAGTGCTAATTGCGAGCACAAATTTTTATTCACGGAGAGAAATGGAGCAACAACGTGTCTCGTATGTCAGAAGATGGTGTCGGAAAAAAAGTAACAGCAAAAAGTAAAATAAACCTTTAAAAAAGTATGGTAAAAGATATTCCAACCAGATATGTCTAATTAAATTTATGAAGTGTGCATTATTATTAACTATGAGAAATGGTTACATTTTCTGTTCTTGTAATTTATAATACAAATATTTTCAAAATGAGTTGCAACAGTAAAGATTGAAATGTGTGGAAGTTGTCGAGCAATTTATTCTGAAATAATAGTATACAAAACAACCCCTTCTCCAGAAACTACAGTCATTATTTCAAGTTTTAGTTAAACATAATTCGACACATTTCCGTCTTAAGAGCCGCAGGGCTTTCCTCCCACTGAGGGCTCGGGAAGCGGTCATTTGCCCCAAAGGTGAATCTTTCACTAGAAGCCGGTGGGGCGCGGAAGGGCTGCCATGGCCGTCGTGGGGCGCGTTGCTGGGGCCCTTGTGCAAGCCTGACCTACCTGGTGGCCGCCGCCCTGCCGCAGGAAGCTGCGCTCGCGCGCCGCCGCGAAGTCCAGCTTGTTGCTGCGCTTGAGCTCTCCAGGGCCCGCGGCCGCCGCCGCCGCCACCGCCATGGCCGCCGCCGCCGCTGCCGCCCCCGCCGCCGGGCTGGCCTCCAGCGACGGGTCGCTCATCGCGCCGCCCTTCACGACCGCGCCCACGCCCACTCGCGTCACGGTCGCGGTAGCGCTCGCTCGCGTCGAGGTTCACGGAGGGTGCGCTCCACGCGCCTCGCGGGTGGGGGGGCGATGGGAGGGGGCGAAGCGGGTGGCCGACTCCCAAGCAGCTTTCTTCAAACGTCTTCGCGCGAAGGATGCAGTGACGGAGAAGGATAATCACACCTCTGGTATGATGATCTCACGACTTGTTTTGGGGGCGACAAAGGGAAGGAACAACTGCGGGGAAGATCTCCAAGCTTCCTCCCTCACACAAACGAACACACACTGGGAAGCAGTGTTGTGAGTTGTTTGGACTATTATTTACAGCACTCGTTTTCGTGGATGAAGAAGAGGTACAGCACCGCTAGCAAGAGTAAGTGCCCTCCCACACACCAAGGGTAGAGAGACGTGTAAGGTTGCACAGCGTTACTTCCAGCACTTCTCTTCTTGGGTGATGAAGGAATATAGCACTGAAACAGGTCTCTATATGAGTCTTCCCACGCGTCAAGGGTGGAAAGCCGAGAAAGGTTTTCACACCTTTGTGTCTTTTTTCAGCACTTCTCTAATTGGTTGAAAGAGAATATCTCTGAAGTAGGTCAATCCAAGTGCTTTCTCACACGCTAAGGGTGGAGAGGCTGGAGTCAGTGGAAGGTTTACACCTCTGTACCCTTATTTTCAGCACTTTTCTTCTTATGTGAATTAGGGCATATCTAATGCATTCCCCTAGCTGTTTCTAAGAAGCCTATGTGCCTATGTGACAGGAGATTTGCACCTCTGACTAAACTTTTTCGAACCCTCGTTTTCTTCAGGGTTTATATCAAGAAGAAGTTTCTTTTTAATATCGTTTCCTTTCGTGTCGATTCGACAACCGACAAGGAACAGCGAACAATAAAATGCTGAAATGCAAAAAATCTCACATGAATTCTCCCCATGAATAAAATCTCCCAAAATATGCCTTCCAAACGCAGTACTCTCAAACGTAGACAAACATTTAAAATTCTCTTCGAAAAAACGGTTTACGTGGGTACGCTAAAATTAAAGTGACGTAAAACAATCGGAATACTGCGTCCACGTCACGCAGCGGGCTGGAACACGCGGAAGACACGTGGAAGAGTGGCGGGAAGACAAATGGAAGACAGGTGGGTGGCGGAAGAAGGCAGCGCTGCCTGGCGCCGCCGACGTCTTGAGAAAAGGTCACCAGGAGGCTGGCCGCGGAGGAGCGGTGCGCGCCTCGGGTCGAGAGGAGATCGTTTCCAGGGCCCCACGGCCCATCGTTCGCAGAAGGAAGGGTGTCGCCGTCCAAGTCCCGTCGCACTCGCTTCGCCCCCTCCCCAAGAGTCAGAACGAGTTTCTTTCTTCCTCAGCCTGCAACAAAAGACCAATGCATTATTAAACAAAAACTACTGCGTCAGTGACGCACCCAGGATGTTTCTCTGAGGGAACCACAGGTATAGTGTCCAGTCGATTTGATATTTTCTTGCGAAGAATTTTTCATCTACGTTCAATATACAAGGGCAATCCAGAAAATAGCTTACGTTTGTGCCTAGCGGGGAGATGAGTAGAGATCAATAAGTTTTCTGCTGTTACAAAGAGAACAAGATCCTTGGTAATGCTAACAAACACTGGTAAACAACTGAAACACGAACTTTCTGAGCACAGTATGATATGGCAATCGAAGCACGTGGCACCACAGCTGTGGCTGATCCAACAGCCGCTATTACATAGTGGTTGTAGCGACTCCATCTTTGCAGCAAATTGAAGCCATGTTTTTTTGCGGTCAAAGCAGCGCTCTCTGGAGAAACATAGTTTTTATAATGAATCAAAGTTACACGCTTGATGGTGACAACGAATTCCGCAATGGGGCGGAGCGCTAGTTTAGCACTAAAGTGGTCTGTCTCGAACCTTTCCAATTTTATGTAATTGTATTTTCTTCCCTTTCCTCAAGTCTAAAACTATTCTTTTGAGACTCCGATATACAGGAAACGTTTCTGACAAGATTCTCCCCTCCTTTGTGTTCCGATATGTCATAATCAGACAGAAATATGAATTTTAAAGTGCTTCACTATTCAATACAATATCTAAAATTCAAGCCAACTATATGCAGTTACCAAGGATCTTGTTCTCTTTGTAGCAGTAGAGAAATAATAAGTTTTGATTACCGAACAAAATATTTAAAATACGTTTCACGTCAAAATGAGTTGGGCTCGCGGGAAGAAACTGATCTGACTCACGGAAAACCGAGCTGCCTCGCGCCGGGAAAATGAACAATCATCTCCCGGTAGCCATTGAGTACGAATCCCGTTCGAAAATATAAGTAAAGCTTAATGTTATAAACATTAATAACCATTTGTTTTTAACCGTTTAGGAGCACTTTACCTTTATTGGGCTTTACGGGTGGTAGATCATACATTCTAAATTAGGTTTGCAAAAAAAAATAAATTACATTTAAACAATTGTAAATTAATAAATTTTTCACAACCTAAGAATGAAAATGATGAAAAGTAAACATTTAACTTGGACGTTATTAAAACCATAAATCTAAAAAAACAAAACACCACTAAACACAGGTAAACAACTGAAACACGAACTTCCTGAGCACAGTATGTATCAACCGAAGCACGTGATACCACAGCTGTGGCTGATCCAACAGCCGAACGTATCCCGTCCTACAAAAGGTAAAACATTCTAAAGATATTCACCACGATTTGTTGTAAATATATAATATATTTAAAATATTATGTTACGAAAGTAATTGTTGTAATGAAAAATTATGTAAATGAGGATTTAAAACAGTTTTAAAATCTTGAAACGGGGGAGGGATGTTTACTTACCGAACAATACCGTAAGGCCTTAACTTCATTCTTAACCTCGGACGCGCTGTAGTATTACATTTGGCTCTGGTTAAGACCGGATGGGCGCGGGCCGCGCATAATATAAATGCTCTTACTCTGTGTTTCACAACCAGAAACCAATCATTTAAAAACGCAATCACAATATGTAAGGAGAACGAATTGATAAACTTTAAAAACAAGTTGTTTCCTACATCCATTGTCATAAGAATGGAAACTGTTGAAATGTTATTGTCGTCAGCATAACGCCTGAAAGTGAATTCACTGCAATTTTACTGCAGTTTTTTGAGAAAAATCGTGAATTACTGCATTTTTTTAGAAAAATCTTTGGGGCCTTTGTCTACCATTTTGGGGGTTTACGGTCTTCTGGGAACTCTACCTGCTCGTAACTTTCCATTATATCCTCTAGAACTAATGCACTAACCGCTGCCGAGACATTTATATTAGTATTTCGTAACAAAAAATTATTGTCATGAATTGTGGAAATTGTCATGAATAAGTGGGAGAACATTATTATGGAAATACATGTAGGAAATAAACGGGAATGCAGAAAGAAATGTGAAGTGGAACATGCGGTGGATATGTGAGGAAACAAGAAGGGAGTACACATGCCGGGAGCCGGGACGAGCATGTGTAAGGGTGTATAAGTAAGGGGTGAGGCTAGCACAAGGAAGATGATGGAAAGATCGCGCGCAGTCCGTGTAACGTTCGTTAGGACACTTCTCCCGCTTTCGCCAGGTGTTGATCGGATAAGGTACGGAAAACTACTAATCAGAGCAGCCGGCAGCTAGAATTCTCCTCCAGACAGCGGTTGAATTCGACCTTTGTAGCCTAATGCCGAAAATCCTACCATCGGTGGGACTCGAACCCCAGGACCTTCCAGTCAAAGGCATTTCAATGGCATCAGTCGATGCCCTGAACCACCTAGGCCGCTGATAAATGCTGGGGACATGCGAGAGAATACACAAGGATCTTCCGGTGAGCAGTGAGTATACACAGAATGTGCGGGAAATATGTGGGGGAACATTCAGGGGGCAAATTAAACCCAAGTTGTTTCTTTAAGCAGTATTCTACAAGCCCAATGGAATCTTCTTTAATGTTGCTGGTACAGCACTTTTAGGTACCTCCACTCAATGGCATTGATGTTCAGTCGACAAGTAGAACCTCGAAATCTCCGTAAAATTAAATTGTGACATGCACCAACATAGTCCGTCATGTCAGTCCGTTAATGCTTTAACGAACAGTTCAGGAGCTGGCCCTCCAAAGTTGGGGATTCAGTATAAATCTATTTTCATTTTAAAACTATGATTTGCGAAGTATGGAATGTTCTCTCGGGTCTAGTTAAACTTTAAACACAATGAATGTACCATTTATAACACATATGTAATTATTTAGTGCCGACATGGATGGTCGAGGTGGCTAAGAGCGTGTACCAACTCTCAGCGCTTCGGTCCGAAGGGTCGCTTGTTCGAGACCCTCCATGGACTTGGTCCCTTGTCTCTCTCATCTATGTATTGTCGCGGAGGGTCTCGCGTTCTGCTGATCCCGCAAGTGTGATGGATCAGAAGAGCCCGCAAGTGTGTTGACATCTAGTGTATGGTCGGATATGGGTCCCCACACGTCATATACAGTTTTTACTGTTTTTTTTTGACAAATAAATAAATAAAGGACGTCTGTCGCCTGGATAAAGCAATAGAAAAAAATTGTTATTGAGAAATGAATGAAGTATTGAACAACTTTTAAATTGCAGTTGGAAAATTTTAGTATCTATTTCATCAAAGTAATGAACAAAGGTATGCACTTAATATTACATAAAGATATCCGCATGTCCTCCTCTGACTCAACTATGATCCAATAGAGGTGGAAGTGCCATTTTTTAAGGGAATCATATGAATGTACTCTTGTCCACTTCGATACCATGCACAAATATAAAATATATATTCCTCCATGGTGATACCTTCAACTATTGCAACATTTCACGTTTTGTGTTATTCACGTAGATAAATATGCCGTTAGGTCCATAGTAACATGAAAAAATGAAAATGAATTAAGTCCGCGGGCATGGAGGAATTCTCCTCAAGACAGGAATAGCATATCTAAGGGGATAAATTCCGTGTTTGAGAGGATGGATTAAAGGGTGCGCCAGCGTCGTTTCCGTGTGGCGGCATCTATTTTAAGGTGCAGGCGTAATTTCAAACGCTACTTCGGTATTTTTTCTGTCATGTGAGCGAACTTACAGATCTTCTGCTATTGATTTCATCCACGAAAGAAATTCCACTAGTGGAGTGATGGAAAGAGTGTTGCCCATCGAATACTCGACATGGGCTATTACCCACATACAAATCTTGTTCTAGCAGGAGGATTGCTCCCCTGCGAAAGGCGAAAGCTTAGGTGGGCACCTAAGCTTTCGCCTTAACTGCACCCCTTTGCGACGCACAAGTACACCTTCAGGTTGGAATTCAGATTCCGCCGGAACGCAGAACCCATCAAGGCAGTGGCGTAGCGTGACTGGCGCGTTTGGGATGCTCAACAATAACGCGAACTGAAGGCATGATGATTATTGATGTTCACTAGAATCTATGTTATTGAAGCAAATTACAAAATACTTCAATAGATTTATGTCAGGAGACGTCTTGAAAGCAAATAGTGAAATTGCTCAGCTTTAGCTCTCATGCCCGATTGGCAATGAGATCACTTGTGAATTTATATAGGAGTATTTCAAACAAAAATAAAATTTAATATATTTAAGTGAGAATTCAACTTCTTAGATATTAATTAAGAATTATTAGGCAAAATCTATTTTTACTATTTGTGCCCATGACCAAGCACAGTATCACGAGTGAGAAAAAAATTCTCTGAATACCTCAAGTGTGCTGTGCTCTCGTACACAAACGAGCAACTTGCTCAAAAACCTTTCCTCAGCCGTAAGCTAGCTTCACGCGACTCGAAAATTAGGGGCAGAATTGAAGTGGGGAGGGGGGAACCTCGCATGCGTCATTGCTCGTCGCGGCAGACGCTAGAAGCATTTTAGCGTCCAAGCAGTCAGGAGGCGAGCTTGTAACAACGCGCCGAATTCAATCACAGGAAGTCACTTTAAAATTAAAACAAAACGTGTTTCGCTTAAAGTGTTTCACTTACTTGGAAGATTTTCAATACAATATTTATGGCTCTTTGATTAATATTTTACGTGGGGATGCTACGCCACTGCATCAAGGGCTCCTCGTCAAATAAGCCCGGGTGAGACCACTCTGGCAGCTCAGAGCTACTTGCTTTCCAGACTAGCACCCGAGTCTAGTTAAGCGCCACTCACAATACGATGGGACGAATCCCTGCTCAGTTGCCAATGAGTATCGGGCACTGCCACGACGATACCAAGAGCCCATCTGAAGGACCGTCCGGACCAATGCCCGGGTAGCTCGAGGCCTTCAACCCGTCTCCTCACTTCCTCCACCTGAAGCTATCGAAGTAAGTATTGTCGGAATCTAGGCGACCTGACAAGGAGATTCATGTCCCCCTCGGACTTTTGTATGTGTGTCTGGGAGCAAGCCCCTCGCCCGATCCTGCCCAAAGGTTGGCGGGTAAGGGTCCAACTGGTGAGACACCGGGAGAGTCCGGCAACACAGAGCTTAGCACTGCCTTCGCACATCGCTCATTTTGGCAGTGTCGACATGCGTCCCATATATGATTGTACCCAGATATGATTGTGGGTACAATCATAAATGGTAAAAACCAATTAATATAATTATAAATTATCTTATTTTACAACAATTAAATAATTTTATAATATTAAAACAGGATATAAGGATTATAACAGCAATGTAGGTCGTATAATATACCGATAAAAAACAATTCTGTTGAATAAAAACGTAATTCTGGAAAGAGTGGTAGAAACAAATATTAATAAAAGTAATTAATTAATTAAACCATTGCATTGATCCGGTGGAAACCAATTCCTAACTGGCAGAGCCATGGGCTTATTTTCATTAATTAACCAACACATGGTGCAGGAAGCCGAGCATTGACTATAGTAGTATTTTAGCATCCTTACTAGAAAGTAAAACCAGGCATTCATAAACATGGAGCCAGAGAGTGGAGGTACTTTTGTACTGGTGTCCTGTGGCCGTGTGTTGGATGATTGGTATTATGGTTTCTAATATTCAACCTAAGAATGGTGGGTTTATGATATATATTCATTATCAAGTGTATTTTAATTATAATTAATCAGTAATTTTATTGGTGTATGTTCAATACCTCAGTGTAGTTGTTATTTACTTTGTATGTTATGTATCCAACTTGGAGGTAGTTACGTTGTAAATATGTGTCCCATAGCCCTGATAAGGGAACAATAAAGTTCCGAAACGTTGGCGAACAAACAGAAATTTTTAATTGATGACCAAAAACCATGAAACATTCCTACACTTACGTTATTTATTGTGCCACTTCTTTTGCGCGCATTGTTTGTGTACATTGGGTGTTTATTGGGTGTACATTGTTATCAAATGTAGATCATAATGGCGAAATGTTGGGCCCCAAGATGCCAGAACGGTGTTCGGCAGGGTAAAGGGAAAAAAATACTTCAGGTTGCCCTCCGACCCGAGAAGGTGAATGAAATATTTTGAGTTATAATAATGAGTTACTGTAGTTGAAGAAAAATAAATCACTGCCTGTTGCATTTGATAGTTTTATCGAATTCATAAAATAATTGTATTTGTCATCCATACGGCCAATTAAAAACACTAATTTGTTTATTGTTATTACATTATTGGGTTTAGTTCGTAAATTCAATTATTTCTATGTAGTATTGTGCCATTTCGTGCATCATTCCGTACGTTTCAGATAACTTGAGAGCTTTACGAGACATTGTTTTATTAACGTAATGCGCAATAGTGCAATCCGTAACGTATAATACTTGAGAAATTTGGGTGAGTTGTTCGAGCTTTACATTTTTCAAATATATGTTTTCATTAGAGATTCTGGTTCTGTGACCTGAAGGATAGAAACCGGACAGCTGGAGAAAAGGGGAGAGAAAAGAAGAAGAGATCCTAATGTTCGATGATTCTTGACCCGTGGTAATAATGATGTGACGTTCACGAGTGTGGGTCAACTTGGTAATAAAGCGACTACATTGCCGACGTTTCGGTCATATATTCGACCTTCATCAGGGCTACATAAAATACAATACATAAATATAATTACAAAATACATATCGTGCTCATATAAAAAACAAACTAAACATTGGTTTTACAATTCACCTGACACGTTTTTTTTATACAAGAAACATAGTTTATACTACATACCTGTAGCATGGGACAAGAAGAACAATGGTAATTTACATTCTAGCTGTGTCCCCATTATTGTAGTTTTCAGGAATGGTACACAAATACATTAAAAGGTTCATCACGCAACTGTTGTGTACACACAGCTGATAGGGTGGCGTGTGAAGAGATCCGTATTGCATGAACATTTCCTTGATTGAGTCAGTTTTGATGGAACCCACTGATTCATAAATAAGTATGCAAAGCAATGGTAATATTCTAAACTCAATGAATAGTTTTTATACAAAAAAATGGTCAATAACTTTCCACAACAAATGTATACTCCTTTCCAGTCGTTCTTGTTGAATATAATCTTTCATTTCTTGCCTGTAAATCATCCCTCCAATTGTATGGTTTGAAATGAAAATGTGAGTTAGAAGAAAAACACGTGTTTCAAAATTCAAAGAAAAACTTATAATTCGTATTGGGATATGTAGTTTTTTCAAACTAAACACAGATCTGGAAGAGTATAAAAGGATCATGTGGTCCGAATGATATGTTGCTGGATGTATAAATATATTACACCTACCTAAAATCTAGTGGAAGCAATTCCTGTTCATTTGTAATAATTTTTAATGGCGTTGCCAAAATAATGGACTCCATATGGAGTTAAATTTACAGATTTAAAAACCATTTAATTAGGATGAATAAAACGCACGTATATGACACTGTTAAAAATTTCCATTCGAGTTCCAAATCTGCTTCTTTTATTACTATCTTAACTAAATGCTAGGTTTGATAAAATGGTATTTTTTAAAACTATTGAATATGAAGTGCAAATATGCACGTAAACTATATTTGCTTTGCAAGGAAATCGTCATGAATGCAATGTTTGATTCCTTGGTTTAGTAGATAGAGATGTCTGGATAACAAAAGGTATTTTACTCGGTTCCAGGTGGAATCAAATATTTGCACTTTGTGACAATCCATTTTAAGTATCATAATGTGGTGCATTAGTAGAATTGCTATTACACTGACGTGGAAAAAGTCAAGGGATTTCTCAAAAAAATTTAAAATCGCATGGGGATAGAACTGGATTGTGTGGAGAATTTGCGAGCTTCCCAGCGGAACTGCTGCAGCGTAGTCGAAACAACCTTGGCAGCATGTGGGTGCGCATAATTGTGCGACAGAATGATGCCGTCTGTCAACGTTCTTGGACGTTTGGACTTGATTCATTTTTTTGCAGTTTCAGACATTCTGGCCTGAATTCCATCGCCTGTCACTCCTTGCGCTGTCAGAAAACGCACTACACCTCGCTGTTCCTTTTTCCCGGCCACTATAGTGATGTCGAACGCGCACAGACTTTCTAGCATGTCTATACAGTCAAACGGCAGAACAGTGAATGTTCGCGTTGTTCCTACCTGATTCCCAATAGAGAGCACTTCCATACACATACCTAATAGCTTGACAAACTTCCGCGCCATGTAAACAGTCTGTCTCGCTTTCATTTGACTATGTATCATTGGCAATTTTGTGAAATTTTTAAAGTAAGAACAATATCTGGTTTAGCTTCTCCGCCTCCGAAGATCAACACAAAGCTTAGATGCATTGTGCTACAGCAGCACATATGTCTTCTCGCATTATTTCTAAATTTACAATTTTCGATAATTCAAGGAGTTCAACGAAAAAGTTACCTGCGCCATTATATTAAGAGTTCCTTATTCTATCAGTGGAAAAAAATTAAGAAAAAATAGAGCGGTTTTTTGAGAAAATGCTTTTTAATAAACTGCATTTATTTCAAGCACAAATTACGCAAAAAATACTCGTGTTTTTCCAAAACCATGAAGGACCTATTTTTAAAGAGTTCATTTTTTAGCACAGATTTTGTCCAAGGAAAAAATCTCTATCTTTAATTTTGTAGTTTTGAAATGTTAAAAGTTTGCAATTGTCGAAAATAAAGAGCGTTCGCCTGAAATGAGATTAGCACCAAATTTTTTACCGTATTTTGATAAATACAAGAAACAATTTAAAGAAAAAAATCTGTAGCCGTATCTGAGGAAATAACTGAAGAGCTCAGTAGAACGAGGCTGTCCCATTATTGACCTAGTTCTGAAAATTACGCGAAAACTACTCATATTTTAGAAAAAATGTACATTACCTCATTTCAAGTTCTGTCTAAAGAACTGATTTCATTCAAGAAATATATCTCTATCATCGACACTGTATCTGTAGGGAGATGTCGAAAAAATTGAACTTTTTTCAGGTATCGAAAAATCAGGGATTTCAACTAAAATAAGACCTGCACCGTTATCTTAAGCATCCTTTTAAAGCTACCCGCGGAGAAAGTTTAATAAAAAAATTTGGAGCTATTTTTGAGAAAACTTTAAAAATGCTTTAGAGGCGTCATGTAAAGTAGCCCCAAAATCAAAATATGTTTCAAACTCGAAGGGTTTCGCGTTCATTCATTTTAATAGAGGAATATTAATGTTGCAGAAAATCGGTTGAACGATTTTGACACTTTCTTTACAGATGGACGGACGGACGATTTGCCGTCAATAGATTTTTCGGTATCAAGGGCAAAACATGGATTCTGAGTACAGAACGTGCTAGAGGAAGTAATTTACTATATACGGGAACAAGATTTATCTAATTTTTCGTTACCAGGGCCCAGCAATAAGAGTTTTCCTGTTGAAAATTCACCGTTTTCCGGCTCACTATTACAATACTTTGTCTTCTTGCGAAGTAAGGGCGGAAACGTAAAAAACTTCATTTAAAAGTCATGAACACATCATCTAGTAATAACAACACTGTCATCTGTATTTTTGAAATATACTAATTAAAAATATACTAAGTACATTTTAATATTCCCAATACTCAGCAGAAATCACGGAATTGGTAACCTTTTGAACAAGCGGGGGAACATAACTAACTTTCGGGAAATAAGTTCCCTCTGATAATTACTCTGAAGGAAGACTACGTAATGGTCCATTCAAACCTCCTGTAAATTCTTCTATTAGTATAAAAATTGAAAATAACCTCCTGGGCCCGAAATATTTGCTACCGTCTGACAGTCTTGACGGTATGATGAAAAAATTCATTAAGTAGTGGTTGACACAATTCTGTTAATTTCAGGACTACCTGAGTCAATTCTTTGGAATTTGAGTGTTTTTCTTGAGGCGCACACGTCGTAAAG
Source organism: Acheta domesticus (assembly GCA_031308135.1). Taxonomy (NCBI): domain Eukaryota; kingdom Metazoa; phylum Arthropoda; class Insecta; order Orthoptera; family Gryllidae; genus Acheta; species Acheta domesticus. Next base: position 90,803,341 of record JAHLJT010009355.1, read on the forward strand.
GTAATTTTGTTGAACGTTAAGGTGATTCATAAAAATATGTAAATCGAACAGAAAAATGTTGCTTTTCTTGAAAAATCACTTTGTTTCTAAAACGTTTAAAGGTTTTTTTAATGGACAGTAACGGAACTAAATGTAACAGACTTTCCAAAGCTATAAATTTAGGGTATACTAGCTCACGCAGGGTAGTACAAATTTAGAAGAGCCCGCATGAATCAAGCCTGGGGTGAGACAGATTTCAAGGCCACAATAGAACGTGTTGATGTGGATTTCAACTAAAGCACATTTCCTAATGTTGAAACGCAGAGAGAAAAAAAGTATTTCTTTGAATAGAAAACGACCAAACTATCCAGGGAATAACACAAAGATGCAAATTGGTATTAAGGTGAAACGTTGATCTTTCCCATTTCATGCAAGGAGCGATAGATTCAATATATGCATCGCCCATCCATTAGGCCATTAGGTGTAGTCATTTTAATATAGTATTTTTAATATAAATAGATTTAATGATTGTGATTAAATACCTATCGAGCATCCAGAGCTGACCTTAACCTACACGGCATTCAGTTGGCAGAGTTCCGCTTCAAAGTAAAAAACAAAACACGATAGGTAGGAAATTAAATTAAATAAACTGAATTGATAAAATTAAGAAATAGATCATGCATGTAATGAAAATATGCAATATGAAAAATCCCAACACTAATAGAATTGACCCAGCCCTTTTTGGCATTCCTGTGATCAACAATGCACAGATAAGACCCAAGAAAATTATTTTACTTCCTTGAAACGATCCTTCGTTCAAAAACAAAATAAACAATTATCAACAAAAAGAAACCTTGGTTGTCAATCAAAAGAAAGCTTAGACTACAGTAGAAGACATTTATTAAAAACGAGAAAAAGGCAGTTTCTACCAAACAATGGCGTAGGATTGGAGGAATGAAAATAGATGTCAATTTTTTGGCAAACGTCAGTATTCACAACTTTTTGATACCTCAGTTCCCTTAGTATTAGTTGCAATCATTACTCCTGTTGCATTCTGAGTTGAAAGAGTGAAAAGGGAAGATCGTGTTGAGCGTTAACTTGAAATAATAAAATACACCGCGTCGAAATCTTACGCGTCCATCCACGTGGAGCCAAAATGTGATCCTCTGTATGTAACAGGTAAGCGCCCTCAAAATTAATCTTAAGACAAGTGTTAAATATTTTTTCTCTCCGTATTCCGTCATCTTTCCCCCCAAAAACTCCAATGTCACAATAGAAAATCAGAACAAACCTCAATCAATGAAAAAATAAATAAAAAAAGAAATATGTTAATGGTTCAGGAATGCCCTGTAATAATAATGAAAACATTGAATGTACTGAATCTGTGTCCCGAATTAGATGTTTCTGAACTTTTCGAGTTTCTGCAACTAGTTTTATTTAGCGCGTCTCGTGACAAATATGATCAATTGTTACCCAATTACTTCAAATAATCAAACAAAGGTCTGAGATACAAATATTCAACTTCGGTAGGTCCGAAATAACAATTTTGTAGGTCTCACGCAGTCGCGGGGTTAAATATAGCTCCAAGGATTGGAAATAACATGGTGTAAAATACACGACATGCGTGTTAAACGTTTGCATGCATTTAGTCAGCAAACGCAGAGTGGACTGTCACACATATATGAGATAATTAATTAATCTTACCAAAACGGCCGGTAACAACAAAGCGAAAGAAAGTCGTTCTAAAACTTTTCAACCATCGCACCCCACACCCTCCATGTCGAATGTTGCGTACTGCAGATAGCAGCACTGCATGAGTTGGGTGTTGGGAGGAAGTGGGAAGTGGAGGAAACTGGACTGTCTCTGGGACTGCCGAGAACGAAAAAAAGGAAGACAGTCGCTGCCCATGGCGTACTCTTGGATTAATGTACAGTGCTTATTACATATACGCTACTCTCAGCAAAATGTTGTTAGATATTGATTCATGAAAAAATCTAGATAGACGAAATTAATTATAAATTGTACAGTTTTAGTAATTTTATTCCTTTGACCTATGTCATTCCGTCGTAGTGTCGAAAAGTCGCATACCAAATATTAACAGTTCGCAGAAAATGTAATTATAATAATCGTTTAAAACTTTAGAATGACAACGAAGTCAGAAATACGTCTCCAAAACTTCTACGTTTATAATTCATCCTATGGACAGAAAGAAGGAGAGGTAAATTTATTGTAAAATAGTACTGAAGTTACGACGTACTTACGTTTTTGTAGTATTATTGTCGAATATCCATGTTCATATTATAACTTCACATTTTTTCATTGTATTTTGCAGGAGCATAAAAATATCCTTTATTATTTCCCTCCACAAACAGATTTTGACAGTCAGATGAAAACAGTTGGACTTACTGAAGCCATTATCAAATTTACTGAGTAAGTAATTCTCCTGTTTTGCATTTATAATATACCAGTATTAACTTCAGACTCATAAGCCTTCAATTTATGTAACAGAACATTTAATCCGGACCAATCATGTGAATCACTTCATACTCAAAAAACGAGGCAGCTTTACTATCAACCAGAGCGAGGATTCTGGATGGCAATGGTATATTTTCTTATTGATACTTTGCATATTGCTGTGCCACTAGAGCATGTTTTTAATTTTGTTTTCTTTTATTATTAGACTCTAAATATTCCATACATAACCAAAACCAAAGATGGGACAGAATACCAAGAATATCAGAGTGATGAAGTTCAGGATACTGTGTATTTGGCAGTACTACAACAGTCCTACCAGATGTTTAGATTGTTCAAGGGAACATTTGGTGCTATACTAGAAAGTAAAGGAGGAGATGTGGATTACTTGAAACAGAAACTGGATCATTTTTTCTCTCGGGTTTGTATTTATAATCACTTGTTTTTTGTAATGTTTTGTTTTAATCCTCATTTAATGTTTTACCATACTCTTACTTTTTTCTAGTATTTACCTACCCTAAAACTCAATCACTGTGACATATTGGATATATTTCAAGGAATTCAATTTCTGCCTCTAGATAAGCAAACTTTCCTTCGAGTTCAGTGTTTTGTTAATTTAATTGAAGCTCTGTTTGCTCAAGTTAAATATACAACATTTTTGTACAATGATCAGCTTGTATGGTAAGTATATTTTTATTTATTTATCGGGAGCATGCACCATTTTTTATGTCAGAACAGTTAATGGCAATCACATGAATAATAAATCAGATTTGGCTTAATTTGACCTAGCCCCAAGAAAGCCAGTTTCTATTAAAAAAAAAGGGCTGTAGTCTAGTATATAGTACAACCTAAGGAAGTCTTTCAAACCGGCACTTTGTGTCACTCCAGTGAGGGGGAAGCCATGGGGGAGGGGCAAGGGGTGTTTGGGGGATTTATGAGGGAAACCTTTCGGTGGGGAGGGGTGGGGAGAAATATGCATAACTTGTTACATACTTGTACAAAACAAAAATGAACTGACAATAAAATACAAATTTCATTTGCTAAAATTGATAACTCCAATTTCATCACAACAAACCATCTGACTTATCTCAAAGCCTTTATTTTCGTTGTCTGTGTCATGACTGGAAGTCCTAGGCTTGAGTTATAGTGGCAGATTTTCAACACTAGCTATAAAGCCAGGCAGACGACTGCATGATCAGTAGTTTTCTGTGGTTTCTCCAATCACAATCAGATGCGTTCCTGGAAAATACCCTAACAAATAGGCCAAGAACTGTGCACGATCTGCCCGTCCTCATCCTTGCCCCCTTCTTCTCTGCTTATACACACACACTATGCCACTAATGTCATAGTCCATTCAGGAGCTTAGAACTTGACCTGGCTGGGGCAGGGATACCTGGAGAGGGAAATTTCCTGCAAGCCAACATGTATGATGGAACTAAATCATGTCATCCACTGAGGGAAGAATACCGCCTCCTCCTGAGATAAAACATTCACTGCACTAATGGGCCTTGACCATAACAGTTGTCCATCAATCAAACAGAAACACTAACAAATAAAAGACATAAGTATAAAATTAACTTACAGTAAATTTCAAACTTGTTTTGATATGTGTCACACATTTGTTTCTTTATTACCCAAACAAAATAACATTAATAAAAACTTGTTACCAGTAATGATTACGACTGAAATTGTAGAATAGAGGAGGTGAGGGTAAATCCTTGAATGCACCATGTGTATATTTATTAAATATATTTACATTTGTAATATTTGTAAAATAAAAATTACTGAAATAAAAAGACTTATATCAATTATGAAGTTGATATAAGGAAGATGTTATATTTTTTATGCATTTTTTCACATAAGTGAACTATTTTGAGAAAATAAAATACAATAAAATGAACAAACTTATGAAACAAAGAACAATAAACAGTTTTTGTAATAGAGGTATGTACTAATAGACTTGAACGATCGATTAGTTTTTATCCAGCATTTAATTATCTGTAGTTAAAAACTAATTTAGCAGCAATACTCCCCCAATGCATCCTGAGCTAGTTTCGAGAAAAGTATGTTTCAATCTTCAAGTGTCCATAATTCTAGATTTGTATTAAAATATTTGCAAAAGCCACTTAAGGTACATCTTAAAGATGATGAGTATTAATGAAAATGGAATTTTATTAATACTCATTTAAAGAGCCAAATTAATATTGTTAAAACTAATGAAAACCGTAGTTAATCTTACTAGTATTACATTAACTTTTTTCTTTATGTGTATATTGATAAAATTCCATTTTAGGTGGGCAGCGTACTGGCCACTGACCACTATAGGGTTAATGGGAAAGTGTGCAAATAACAAACATTGTATCCTGTATATTTTATAATAGGACAACTATTAAGTCAAATTTAATACTTCAAAACTGTCTAACATTGTTGTAAGTTTTTTGATGAATTCAGTTGTTTTCATCAATAATTTCATTTTGATTAGGGTGGCACAAGAAAATGGTGAAAATGGTGCATAGAGACATTAAAGAAAAAGCTGCCTCTAGTGGTACATTCAAAATTCAGCTTTGCACCAGTAGTCATTGAGCTCATAAGGTTATAATTTTGTCTGATTCGTTTTCTTCAAGTGAACTGAATTATCTTTTCTATGCTTTTATTTTCCCTTGTAGGAGTGGCTTGGAACCTAGTGATATGCAAGTCGTGTACCGGTACCTTGTAACCAGTTTGCTTCCCGCTCACTTGGAAACAGAACTGCAAGGTGGATCTATACCCCGCCATCCACCATCACCCTTCACTAGCTCTCATTATGGACGGTAAGAAAATTCTATTTAAAGGATGAAAAATCACTCTATTAGTTATTTTTTTTTATAAGTTTTATTTTTTTTGGTTGCATGAGCTTCAAGGTCATTAGTGACCATTTATACAGTACTTATAATTCATCAAATAATTTTATAACCTTCATAAATTTGAACCCTTTATAAATGTGAGATGTTTCTGTCAGTAATTTGGAAGTGAATATGTTGTACATAGCTCTGAATACACTGGGAAATCTGTTAAGATATGATGAATGGTTATTGGGATATTACATGTTATACAAAGTGATGGAGATTCTTTCTTGAACAGATGTGAGTGGGTAAGCTGGCTATATCGTGTGCAGAGTCTAGCTGAAGTATTTTCTTCATTTCTTGTTTGAAGGACAGGAGCATCATTATGAAAAATACTTCTTCTAATTTGGTAGAGTTGACTAGGAAAATTCTACCACTTCATGTTCCAATGGAGCTTAAAATGTCTATGGAGTTCTTTCATGTCTTTATGTGAAACTGTTATCTTGGAGAGGGAGTTTAATTGCTTGCTTAGCGGCTGAATCTACTTGGATTCTGCTGTTGGATGGAGTGCATGAAAGAATTATGTCTATTTATTTATTTATTTATTTATTTGTCAAAAAACAGTAAAAACTGTATATGACGTGTGGGGAAAGAGATTTATCTGCGCACGTTTTCTTGAGGCCCAGAATTTTAAAAAAAACAACTAGAAACTAGAATTTAGAAAATAATTATTATTTTAGAAAAATAAAAATATTTGAGAAATGTTTGTCCTTGAGTTATAGAAAATCAATTTCAACTCTAAATGAACTACAAGCAAAAGGAGTGCTCAACAAAACGTGCGCACAGTGAAGATACATTTACGTCCAGAAGCAAAACAAGGGGCCATCTCAGTATTTGCTCAATGGATCAGGGAAACTGGACAAAAACCTGATCAAGATGGTGGTCATTGACCCAGAAGTTGAAGTACATTACTTGTTACAGGCGTATTAAATATTTTTTAAAATGTATACAATACAAACGTAAACTAATTCATTATATATCATTGTTTTGTTACAATAAACATTCTTTTTCTTTTTGACGATCAGTATAGTCTCTAATTGTATAGAAACAGTTTTGCAGCAGAAAAGATTTTACTTTTAACTTAAATTTGTATACCAACTTTAATTGTTTAAATGCATTATAAAGTAATGTACATGTATTGTATGTTGATTTCTTGTACTGAGCTGTTGATACTGACACTTGATGTACGTGATTTCTACGGTATGTGTTGTAATTATACATATCAATATTGCATGAAAATATGTTCCCTCCGTTAAGTAGGTCATTTTTGACAAATATTACAGATTCGTAAATAAATAGACATGGCAATGGTAAGATTCCGAGTTCAATGAAAAAAGGCTTGCAGGGATCACGTGGAAGGCAATTTTTCATTATTCGAATAATTTTCTTTTGCAATTGAAGATCTGAGTACTACAGGATGAACTTCCCCAGAATATTATGCCATATCTCATGCGGGAATGTACATTTGCAAAATAAACGCATGCTGCATGAGAGCTGCATGAAGGCTGACAGAATTTGAAAGAATTCTGAATGTGTAACAAAATGAACTTAATTTAGTGTTTAATTCTGTTATATGTACATTCCATTAGAAGTTTGATTGAATTGAGAGACCTAAAAATTTTGTTACCTCAACATCAGCTAATTGCGTATTGTTCGTTTTCAATGGAACAGGCAATTTCCAATTTGAAATGCAAAAATGCATTGAAACAGTTTTTCTTTCATTAACAATTAATTTGTTATCATTAAACCAATTTGAAACTTCTGAAATCGTACTATTTACTGCTTCTTTTTTGCAAAGGACATTTGTGTCATCGGCAAACACAACCGTTCTTCCATTTTTAATAGACAAGGGCATATCGTTTACATATAACAGAAAGAGAATAGGACCTAGGATCAAACTTTGCGGGACCCCATGCTCATTTGGCAAAGAATTGGAAACATAAGTATGTAATGTCCTTTTGTGCCAGTATGGTATTTTTTCTCTTTGAGTCCGATATTCAAGGTACGAAGTTATCCATTCTAGGGCAATACCACTCATTCCATACGAAGGTAATTTTGAGAGCAAGATGTTATGGTCAATAATGTCAAAAGCTTTCAAAAGATCTAAGAATATTCCAATGGGTACTTCATTTTGGTCTATTGATGAAGCAACATCTTTGAGAAAAGAAAAAATGAGTTTCTGTAGATTTTGATTTTCTAAAACTGTGTTGAGAGTTTGAAAACGCTTTTTTTCCTGAGAAAAGTTTCCATTTGTAAGTAGAAAAGCCTCAGTAATATTTTTGAGAAACCTGACAAAAGAGAAATTGGCCGGTAATTTTGAATATCATTTTTATTCCCGTTTTTAAAAAGTGGCTTAATTTTTGTTGTTTTGAAAATATCTGGAAATATTCCTGTACATAAAGAAGCATTGAAAATGTGAGTTAACGGATGTATAAAGGCAGGTGCACAAGTTTTTAATAAACAATCCGGAAATTCATCTAAACCAGATGAATATTTATTTTTTAGTTTACTGACATTTCTGAGGATTTTGTTGGGAGAAGTTTCGGATATTAACATTGTATCAGAAATTTTTGGGGAAGTGTAAGATGTTGAATTTTGTGTTTTTATTCCCTTTGTGAGATCAGATGCAATTATAGAAAAGTGTTTGTTAAAGAGATTGGCAACTTTTTCCAGATTACTGGTTTCTCTTTCATTATCCTTTAAAATAACATTCTCTACAAGGTATCGAGTTGTATCTTTTATGATATCCCATATTGCTTTAGTTTGTTACTAGCGCTCAAAATGTCCTGACTATTTTCATTATTTTTGCCTGAACTATTACTTTTCTTAAAATTCTTTTGTATTCTCGGAAGTATATATGGAAACCGGGTGATACTTTGTGATGTTTAGAAATAAAGTAAAGCGTACATTTGTTTTTACACGATGTTCTAATTCCTTGTGTGATCCAAGTATTACTTTTGCTTGAACTGTTTAATTTTCTCTTTTTAAGAGGAAAACGCGCATTAAAATGAATTGAAAGCTTGGAGAAAAATAAATTATATTTTTCATTTGTGTCAACAGCGTTATAAACTGCGTCCCATGATTCCTTCATCAAGTAGTCCGTAAATCATTTTATATTAACTTTAGTGAATGCTCTGCACATGCATGTATTATTTATAGTGTCAGTGTTTATGTTCTCAGTAATTGTAAGAATTTGTGCATCATGGTCACTGTAACCTAGATTATTCGTTATTATTTCATATGTAGTTGTGGTTTTGTTAATTATAATTTGATCTAATGCTTTTTGTGATTTAAGTGTATTCCGTGTAGGTACATTCACGGTAATATCTAAATTAAAGGAATGAAGTAAATTGAGAAACTGCTCTTTTTCGAGGGGTTCACTAAAAAAAATATTGAAATCTCCGCATACAACAATGGATTTGAAAGAGAGTTTACTAATTTTGTTCAGAATTATCTCTAGATTTTCCAAGAAAGTGAAATAATCTAAAGTTCGCTTTGCAAAGTAATGCAAAGTAAGATAATGTTGAGCGTAGTAAGATATACTACTGTTGTTTCAAAAACTTTTTCAACTGCATATAAATTGAATTCTGATAAGAAGGTAGAATCAATATCATTTCTTATGTAAATACACAAACTTTTGTAAGCAGGGCCACTCTTATTTGATTCCCTCTCTCTACAATATGATCCTGCTAGGTAAAAGCTAGGAATTTGGAGTGTGTTTATATCATTTTGAGACCACCAATGTTCTGTAAAGCAAAAAAAATCTATTTGTCTTAGATCACATTGTAATGCTGCCTCGATAAATTCAATTTTATTTGAAAGAGATTGCACATTATGATGCATTATTCGAATCTTTTGCATGTACCTACACAGGTGTTTTTCTTGCTGCATGTCTATTTTCATATGTTCCAAATTATTGTAAATATTGATGATGTCATTTATAATTCCTTCATTTTTATTTAAATTACTCAGACAATTTAAGACACTCAATGAATCAGTAAAGATAATATATTTATCATCTTCTTTTTCTTCAATGTATTTGAGTGCACCAAGGGTAGCATAAGCTTCAGAGTAGAAAACGGAGCATAAATTATGTAACTGAGTGTGAAGAATGTTTTTGTTAATTTTTGTTGTGATGCCGGTTCCAAATTTGGAGAGTGAACCATCTGTATAAATTTGTGTGTAGTCTTTGTATTATTTTTGTAGTTCGTTGAATAGTGATTAATATTGTGGCAGTGCTTGACTACCCCTTTTATTTATTCGTATTCTTAATTATATTGGCTACCTCAAATTTATTTATTTACTTGGGCACTTGGTACTTACAATCTCAGGGCTCGACTGTTTCTGTCTTGTGGGTTGAAAATACCACTCATATGTGGATTTGGCTGGTGAATATTTTTACTTATGTTATGAATTTTATTAACTTACTGGTTTTAATATTTTTGTAAATGATAACACATAATTTCTGAATTATATTTAAGTGGCATAAAGTGCTGTTTCTGTTTATTTCAAAATCAATTTTTTTACTCGTTCTTTTCTAATTTATAATTTTAGGGATTGTCCATAAATTACATAACCCCAAAGAGGGGGCAACGGATTTTGAGGCAATGTTACATTGTGTTGCGTAGGGGTAGGGGGTATTGGTTTATTGTTACGTAATACTGAAATTTATTTCTTTTAATTTTTCAACATTTGCTGAAGTAATTCCTTTTTTGAGACTTGTAATAACATTAAAATATTAAATAATTAATTAAAAAAACAAAAATAAATTAAAGTTTTAAGATGTGAATTGTCACAAATGGAGATTTTTTTATCAATTTTTTATTGAATGTGTAAGATTGCGAAGAAAATATTCAAAATTGACATGTGGTTTATTCTAAAAACCATTTAAATTGGCGCAGTAGACTTCCGCCCATAATGGCTTGTGATCAATCATGGCTTGATGAAAAATTTTCTTGCCTGTGCGTCCTTCCTTCACTCACAACTTGCACCCATTTCTTGCATTCCCAAGGGTGGGGGGTGTTGTCTCAAATGTTACGTAATTATTTAGGGGGTTTAAAGCACATGTTATGGGTGCACTACAGAGGGAAGAGGGGGTATTGGATTTTTTGTGTTTGTTTTCAGGGTGCAAGTTGGTAGTGAATGTTTGGTACAACCCCCCCCCCCTTTTTTTAACTATTTTCTTTTGAGGGTTTGTAATCAGAATTAGACATTGAACAGGAGGAGGGAGAGAGTGATAGTTTAGATTTTTTCTTTACAGAAGTGGAAGGATCTTTGTTGGATATTTGAAGAGGAGGAAATTCAGTAATTTCTTGTTGAGGATGAATATTTGAGTCTTGAGTTAAAGGTAACGTTTGCGGTACTGTTCATTGGTCTTGTATCAACATAATGTTTTGAGAGCAATTTTCAGCCAAATGTCCAAGTCCTTTACATATGAAACACGAAGATACAGTTGAAGGATAGATCCAAAAAGAAGTATCATAATAGTCAATCTTTAAAATGGTAGGTATTTTATTGATGTCTTCAGGATAGATGTAAATTTGATAATGGGTCATTCCATATTAAATCAACACAGTCATTTTACATCACCATCTCAGATTCAGATGTAATTTGACACGTAGGTAGTATGAATGGAGAATAAGAAAACTACAAATTTTGAGCAAAATATATCCATTCGTTTCTGAATTACAGCCTTGTAAAATTTTGCAAAATCGGGTTCCCGAAAATTTTTAAATTGATGTAGAACCTCACCAAATTAAGATAGAGAGCTGGAACAGGTGTCATTTTGCAGCTTTCTTTATGGCCTTTTATATAATATACAACTCAATACGGGTTGCATTCAAAAAGGTTTCCAAATTTGAATTTAAAATTTTGATTTTGAGTTTTTTCAAAATGCTCATCTTCAAAAAAATTGAAAAAATTCTAAAATAATCCTTGCATATATCCAAACAGATGGTGCAAGTTTAAAAATGGGACTGCAATGGGTTCATATGGTAATATCTATTTAAAATGCACAATATTTACTTACTCTAGATTTCACTGATTTAAAATGCATTTTATTTCAAATTATAAGACCTAATATATACAAGTTATTAATTTAGTGTTTTTTGTTGGCGAGTGTGTTGTGTTTTATTGGTATGATTATTATCATTATTATTATTATTCCGCTACATCACGACTAAAGATGTTATGAGTCGGCTGAATATAAAATCTAATCCAGGTTGCAACCAGCTGTTCCAAATAAAGCGATTTCCTGCACTTCCCAGTCTTTTGAATTACCTGGGAGTTTAGACAATTTCTTACTCAAATTTTGAGGAACAAATCCCAGAGCTCCAATAATAATTGGGACGACCTGTGCTTTTACGCCCCACATTCGGCTGATCTCGATTTCCTCTCTTGTATTTAAGACATTTCTCTGCCTCCTTGGTAATGACGTTTTGATCGCAAGGTACAGCAACATCGATAAGTAAACACAATTTTTTCGCCAAATCCCGGATAACTATATCCGGTTTGTTTGCCGCTATCGTGCGATCAGTTTGAATTTGTTGGTCGTACAATATCGTACACAATCCAACAGACATCACCGGTTTTGGTGAGTGTTCATACCATTTGGGGCATGCATTTGGAACTTCAAGGGCGCTACAGATCTGCCAGTGGAGGTAGCTACACACCCTGTCGTGTCTTTTCAGGTATTCGGTCTTTGCTAGGATTGGACAAGCTGAGACAATATGATCAATGGTTTCTACTTGCTCCTGGCAAATTCGGCATTTGTCATCTTGGGAAATTTTGAGAACCGCTTTATCATAATGTCGTGTTCTCAAGGCCTGATCTTGGGCAGCTATTACAAGTGCTTCCGATTCTGGCTTCATTCTTCCCCTTTTAAGCCACATAAATGATTGATCTTTATTGATCTGCACCTTGTCTATTCTTTTTAGGTATTGTCCGTGGAGTGGTTTGTCTTTCCACGATTTCTTTAACATTTTTTGTGTCTCACACTTCATATTTAGCAGCATCAGAAGTTCAGTGTCTGTGTTATTCGATGTGTCTTGCCTAGTTTTCTTCGCAATGCTTCTTGCTACATTAACAATGCCTCTGTTTCCCATTCTTCGGTCAGATTTCATGACCTGCCTCATTAGAGGGTCATCTTCATGGCTGACTACATACTTCCCCAACCCGACTATTGCGTTGTTCCAGGAGGCCTCAATTTGTCTGAGGCCTCTTCCTCCTTCCTTACATGACACATAAAGTCTATGTATATCAGCTCGAGGGTGGGAAACATGATGCATTGTTAGCAGTTTTCTGGTTTTTTGATCCATAGTGCGAATTTCTTGCTCAGTCCAGTCCACTAGTCCAAAACTGTATTCGGCTACAGGTACCGCCAAACTACCTATTGCAGATATTTTATTCCTGGAATTCAGAGCGGACTGCAGGACAAGTCTCACTCTCCTATAATACTCCCTACGAGTTCTCTCTTTCATTCTGTCGTTCGAGATGGTTTCACATTCTTCAATGCCCAGATATTTGTAGGTTTTACCTGGCTCAAGATCTCGAATCACAGTATGCGTATCAATTTCAATGTTCTCAGTCATTGTGAGTTTCCCTCTTTTTAAATTGATTTTTGCACACTTGTCAAGACCAAACTTCTTGCAGATCTCATTGCTAAAGTCATTCACGACAGACAGCATTTGGGAGAGAATCGCTTCATTCTTAGCGAACACTTTCAGATCATCCATGTAAAACAAATGTGATACTGGCCTTTCATCACCATGGAGCTTGAAACCAAAGTCGGCTTGCGACAGCTGTCTCGATAGTGGGATCAAACTAATGCTAAACAGCAGAGGGGATAGTGAATCTTATCTTTACTTATCGATGTTGCTGTACCTTGCGATCAAAACGTCGTTACCAAGGAGGCAGAGAAACGTCTTAAAGACAAGAGTTTGGAAATCGAGATCAGCTGAATGTGGGGCGTAAAAGCACAGGTCGTCCCGATAGTTATTGGAGCTCTGGGATTTGTTCCGCAAAATTTGAGCAAGAACTTGTCTAAACTCCCTGGTAATTGAAAAGACTGGGAGGTGCAAGAAATTGCTTTATTTGGAACAGCCCACATTTTGCGTAAAGTATTGTAGAGGCACTGATAGTCACTGGATCTGCTCCTTAGGTAGCTGGTTGCAACCTGGAGTAGATTTTATAATCAGCCGACTCATAACATCTTTAGTCGTGATGTAATGGAAAAATAATATTAATAATAATAACAATAATAATAATAATAATAATAATAATAACAATAAAACACAACACACTCCCCAATAAAAACACTATATTAATTATTTGTATATATTAGGGCTTGTAATATTTTAAATAACTTATATAGATGATAAATAAGTTGGGAGAAGTACAAGTCCATAATAATTAACAAGGCAAGGTTAAGTAGCTTAATCTTGCATTAGAGACCTAGCAGTTCTCAGACACAGTTGATTTTAATCGCGTGGAACGTAGTTAACAAATTGGTTTTCATTGCTTTTTCATGTATCTTAAATAATAAAACTTAGCTACCACTAATTTTCCACAGCTACTCGGTTCCTGATACACAGGAGCTATGTACATAACAATGGTTTATGCAACCATTAAAGAGCTCAAAATTATATACACTCTTTTTATTAAATGCTCATGCATATTTTATATTCGTTACAGTATTGTCATTAGTTTCATTCATAAACATATGTCTGATATTCAGAAATGTTGACCATTTCATATTAAATTCACATTTAATGGATACTATTTATACCATTTAATAGATAATTTTTTCTTTAATATGGTTGAAAAAATTATGTTTTTTTAAATTTAATATTTAATAAAAATGTAATTATTTTTAATTTAAATTAACTTTTAATTTTTTAAATTGCCACTGTGTTCCTATACAGGAAGATATTGATTCAACAGTAATTTCTGTTTTTTATGGTTGTTATTGGATAACAATTCAAAGTAGATAAAGAAAAATATGTTTGCCTAATATAGGTTAATCTAAAAAATAAGTACGCCTGCTAGTTGGAGAGGTAGGACTATAGAATGAATATTTAAAGTGCCATGTGGAAAAATAGCCATTCGTGTAGGTAGCTGCTTATTTGAGATGGCGGTTTCACTGTACTTTTTTTTGTAAAAGGGCATGTATATTCTTTAGACCTACGTCAGTGCTAATAAAACACATTTTAGTTGAATAGTAGAATGTTAATGTTTGACAGCTTTTTCAACATTCTAAAACGTAATTACTGAAATACATACTTCAAACGCTATCATCAATGTGTATTGTCAAAGTGCATTGCACTTCACACATTTGGTTTCAGTCAGCAGATTAAGTAAAATGATTACCTGTAGGAGTTCTTAGTATAATAAACACAATTTTCTTACATTTGGCTAAGTTAAACAGTAAATCTTGTTCATGAAGCAACTTTTATGCAAAAGACACAGATAACACTGAAACATTAATTGGTTATAAATAATTTTAAATTATCTCCACAATGAAATTGAGTATCAGTTAAAAGTGAATATAGTTTATAAATAAACAGGTCCAAATGGAAAATGTGTGATATATGATAAGTATTGAAGGGGTGTCCAATGGACATTAATATGTTTGTACACTTCTGTATTTATACATTCTGTTTTGCACTTCTGCATGTTTATTGATTATTGTTTATTCACAAATCACTTATCATTTTCGTCTTCTGGCCACAAGCACATTCTTTTGGTTTTCTTGCAGGGGGCAATTTCAAGTAGGCTACTGTGCGAATGCTTGAAGTAGGTGTCTATTACTCCCTGGTGCAGAACTCTGTCAGTAACATGTTTCGTTTTGCACATATCATTGTGTGATAAGTCACAGCACAAGTTACACATTTTGCATTTACACTGAGAATTTGGCTTGTGATATTTTCTGTTGCTGCAGAAATTGCAGATAAAAACCATGTACTGCGAATCATGTCATAAGATGTCTGAGTTCATAGTTGGCTCGCATCCTGTTGGATGTTGTCATTGCGTCTGTAGAGTAGATTTCTTTCCATAGTAATTTCTTTTTCCTGCTGATTTTTTGCATTGCTTCTTCATAATGATTAGTGAACTTTGAAAGCTATTTGCAGTTTCTTGTTGTAAATGATATAATCAGTTTGTGCAACTTGATCTCCTTTCCTAAATATCATCATTACAGTCTTGTTCTCATAAGTACAAGGTCATTATCTTCTGCCCATAACTATTGCTTGCTAGTTGTAGCTGACTTCGCGATGCCAATACTAATACCATGTCATCAGCATATGCTAACATTTTTACTTCTGCAGACGCAATTGCTTGTTCTAGCTTGTTCCATTGTAGCAAAGATAAAAAGTAGGGGACTTATGGAGTCCCTTTGTAATACCCCATTCATCTGCTGTATTGGACTTGACCTCTATATCTGGTTATCTATTTGGACATAGTTGCAGGTGAAGATGTTTTAGTCTTGTTTAAAGGTGTTCCATTCCTATGAGGTTTCCCAGCTTGCTTATCAGTTTTTGCCTGTTGATCATGTTGAATGCTTTACTGTAATCTATGAAAACTGCGTACAGTTTTCTTTGATGGAGTCTCAGTGCTTTGTTTATGTCATTTTGAAGGCATCTCACTGCATGTATTGTAGATCATCCTCTCCAGAAGCCGAATTGTTCCTCTGGCATTCTGTCATCTGTTAATCTTATCAGTCTGTTAATGAGTAGTACAGTAAATATCTTGAATGATGCACATTTTAATGCAATTCCTTTGTAGTTATTTGTGTCTGCCATATCACCTTTTCCTCTGTATAGTACTTTGATTATTGAGTTTTTCAATTTATCTGGTATGTTTGATTCTATGAGGCACTGGTTCATTAAGCTTGGTCTATGTTTCTTTTAGCAGTACTGATGTGCTCTGGAGGTGTTCGTTATGTCATGTCGGGTCCACTAGCCTTTCTCTTCTTTGAGTGAGATATTAAAGATTCTATCTCTTTTATGGTGAACAGGTCAGCTTCTTCTATTTCGTTGTTTGATTTATTGCATAGGTCTGGTGTTTTTTGACTGTAGGATGTTTCTGAAATGACTGTCCCGTGTCTCCCTAGGAATTTCCTGGGGGTACCTCGATCGTTGCTGTTGTAGTGTTTTGAATGGGTTGTCTTCTGGCTCTTCTATTAATTTTGTGTCTTCCATTATATGATACTTTATTCTTTCTTGTCTTGTTCAGTTTCTCTTTGCATTTCCTCCTTTTCCTTTGATAGTTTCTGATTGTGTTGAAAATAAGAATGCACTTCCTGCTGTGTTATTAATGGATTGTTGATGAATGGAAAAGGTTCAGATTTTAAAAAAGGGTATGAATGAACACTTTGTGAAAAATATTATTGTTAATGTGTGGTGGTTGTTTCAACTTTTGGGGGTATATAAAATCATATACAATATTTTCAAAATTTGAGGAGTTTTTGTGTAATTTTGTGTTAAATGAAAGTAATTTGAAAAATAGGATATTCTCAAAAACAGTTCCAAATTTTTCTTTAAACTTTTTGTACAGAGAGTGTTAAATGCACTAAATAACATGATGTCTAAGCCATTTTCACATATTCTTCTGATTTTTCAAAAATGTAAGTTTTGATACATGTACACAATTGTAAGTTTTTTGGTACATTTCTCACATTGCGGTGGCCATTTTTATACATTATTGCACTTGTGAGTTCAAGTACTTCAAATTATTTCTAATGAATTTTCTTGAAAGCTCAAAAAAAGTTTTTTGTGAAATGGACTCAAAATTGCAAATTTTCAAAAATATTCCGTCATGAACTTCTCCAACTTTTCAATTAAAATTTGCATATAGGGCCACATTTTACTCTTTTGTAATATCCTTAAAGTCATATTGCAATTTTCCTGTTTGGGGGTCCTAAAAATTGAAAGACTGAAAAAATATCTCTTAGGCACTGACAGGTAGCATCCGGGTAGAGGGTGAGACAATCCGGAAAAACTAGCCTAGACTAAAGAGATAAGAAAGTGAACTTCTGTGAGAAAGTCTGTCCTATTTGAGGTACCACTAGCATCTTAGTCGTTCTTCCCTTCAAAGGTCCATAACCCAGGTCTTGTGACTTCTTTTCATTCACAAAATTCTCTGTGCTTTTGCAATTGAGAATTAATGAATTTGTTGTCTTACTGGTAATGCTGCAACACCCTACTTTTCTAACAAAACTTTTCTTATGTACTGAAACACAGAGATTTATTCATGCCAGCAGGGTGGTGCATGGCTGCAATTCTGAGAATTATTGCCAACAATTCAGAAGTGCATGTTATCCATTTGTGAGCTGAATGGAAAGTAAATGGCTTTAAATTTAGATAAACTATAACCTAAGAAAGTAAAAATGGCAGAAACATGACAAAAGGCCGAAAGATATATTTTGTTTGACTTCTAAAAATGATCAAGTTTGATTAAAACTAGGCTAAAACATGCAAATTTCAAGTTTGCAGAAGCAAAAGAGACGAAATGACAAGTCATAAATATCTGGTCTCTAATTATTGCGTAAGATACACATTTGGTATTTTTTACATTATTTAGAAAGTACTCTCATGTCCCATGCACAACTTTTCCATGAGCTCAAATGTTATTAATTTAAACAATTTTTATTTATGCAATTTGTGTTACTAATCATATTTGAATGCAGGTTTGTTACAGGACCTTCCAATTTACAAGATACGTCAGCTGGAGTTGGTAAAGTTCCAAAAGTGCATCTAAATAATGATACAACACCTGAGATGTATCATTTAGTTGTATATCGGGCACTCAGTGCTACAGTGTGTCTCTTCATAGATGGTATGAGAAGGAAAGTTCCTCATGCACTTTATATAGTTTCAACAATGTATACATGTAAACATTTTTTTTTCTAGGTTCTCTTATTTTAAATTTAGATCTCTTCAAACGCCTGGATATATTTCTGGGCCCTCATTTAACATCCTTAGTATCAGAAGTTGCAGAACAGTGTGGAAAGCAAGCTGCAAACAGTGGATCAAGTTCTCCAGAAACCAGTCCCAAATTTGTTTATTTTAACAAATTGAATTTAGCACAGAAAAGCACTGTTCATTTAGATAGTCGGAGAACTGGGAACGTGTGTGTGACATCTGAAGTTTTAAAGCTGCTGGCAGACATTAATTCTGATAAGGCCAGGTGTGTTTTTAATTTTAATTTGTTTCTTCTTTGGCATGACTTTGCCATCCATGATTTCTGATTGGTTCCAAAATTAGTAGTTATGCTGTTTCTTGATGATTAGTGATGGCAATGATTCATCAAAAAACATTAATCAATATTTTAATAACTTACTATCTATTCTGTTAATCTTGAAAAATATCTTTGGGAATTATCTTGTCTTACGTTGATTGGGATGTTTTTTCATCATTCTTCATTGTCAAGAAAATTAAATTCTGACCTACCACAAACATGTCATCTCATTAATTATTGTATTTACTCAAAGTAACAGAACCACTAAAGATGTACATTATAAATCCTGCTGAACAGTAATTGTATGATGAATACATTAAGAACTTCCCCATTTGTATATACCTAATTTACTTTATATAAGACAACCCCCTGATTTTGAAGAGGCATTAAGAGAATTTTGTTTTAGAGAAACTAATGGGCTGTAGCTGTAACTTTTAACATCCTCATTGGGGATGTTAAAAGTTTTTGCCCATGCTATCACTATTTTCTTGTTCCTTAAAATCATCATCATTGCCATTTTCCTCGACCGTCCTAATCTTCACATGTATCATTTTCTTTGCTTGTGGCTGTCATCCCATACTGGATCATCCTCTGATTTTTTAACCCTTCTCTCCCCTCAAAGTTTTGTGCATTGAATTTGTGATCTTAGTCTTATCTGACATGATCTATGAACATTCCCATCTGTGTTGCCAGATTGTATTCGTAATGCACACTGACCTGTGGCCTCTTGATTCTTAACAACCACTAACTGTAAATTCGCATTATTTATTTAAATTCCATTTGGAACTGTGAACATAACATCTCTGAACCTTCGTTCTGTGGTAGTGAATAAAGTAACTGTCGTTAGGGATGTTTTTAATCATTCCATCTCTGTATGGGTGTTGTGTTTTTAATTATTCCATCTCTGTTGGGTACATATTGTGAACTTCTATCAATGTGAATTTTTACATTTTCATCTCTTGCAAAATGCGGAAACAGGAATAATAGATATCCACTGAATTTTTGACTTAGAAAGTTTTCAAAGGGAAAATACTGGGTACACCATAATTTCTAAAGCATTGATGAAAAAGTAAGTCGTTAGCAGTATCTCTTTCTGCTGATGCTTTAAGTGTTTGCGGCTATTACCTTAAGGTTACCCCTTTCTCATCTAAGAACAAACCATTTATCTCACGGGAAGACACCAAATATTTGATATAATTGTTAAAGATTATCAAAGAAAAAATTATCCAAATTTGTCTGATTGAAGCAGACTGATATACATAGTCTAGTGCTTACTGTTTCTCTCTTAAGTGTTTTGTGTTGTGACATAAAGCCAAAACAGCATTCGCTACCAGCCATCTTTCTGCCAGGTATCCGGAATGATTTTACAAGGTAGAGCATTTGTTGACTGGTAAGCAACTTTTCTTGCTTGCTCATTTATTAATAAGCCATAAAATAATTCTGATAGCATAATGAAATATAATTTCTGTGAAATATAATATTTCTGAAATAGAATTTCCTCCTCTTCATTATAAAATCTCTTGTATTCATTAATAGAGTTGTAACGTTTTCTTTCCTGCTAGTATGGCAGAAAAATTCATGTACATCTGACACTTCTCTTATTGATATACCAATGTCATCTAATGCCGCAACTAACTTGAACATCAGTCTTTTTTATTCTTTTGGGTTTATTTTTCCATTAATATCCCTTCACTTCCAATTCATTCTGAAAAGGGAATCAATTTAAGTTAAATATTCGACTTTTTATGTACAAGCGGGGATGTGGGACACAAAATGTGTTAATCAATAGTATTTCATCTCTTCTGCATTTCCTTGTGCATTGCTATATCCTTGTTAGGTATTAAGAACTATAAATATCTAACCAACAAAAACACATATTTTTTTGATGGTAAAAATCATAGATATCTTTGTCCTTTTAATAACATACAAATTGTTTATACGTAGTAAGTAAATATTTTTATTTCTTAAATTCTCCCATAAAAGGTCACACTATTTTTATTACTTTTCCAACCTTAATAAATTTTTCACAGATGCTACAAATGGTACTTCTCATCCACCATTTCTTCATAGAAGATAAACACAGGATTGCCATCTTTTGGGATCAAATTGGAAGGCCCTCTTACAAAGAGTTTGCATGTTATTTTGAATGTCCCATACCTCCTGCATCCCATCCCTCCCCGGTCTCCCCTATGTTTTGTAGTACAAGAAATAAGACAAACAACATTCATAATTGAAAATATTTATATTTAACTTAATAAAAAAATACTAACATTGTCACCTCCTTGCAGGGGAATGGAAGTAATGAAAGTACTGCATGCAAATGAATCTGGTTGAAATGAGGTAGCACTGTTCTCTCATTTCCTTTCCTTAGAGAAAGTTTTTAAATTAAATATTTTACAGTAATCATTCAGTAGTTAGTACAGTGCAAGAAATATCTTGTTTGTAACATTCTAAAAATGAATTCATTTTTTTCACACCTTCACAGAGTGATTACGCAGTTATGCTTCCCTGCTGAAGTTGAAATGACTTTTGATTAATGTATTGCAAATATATGTGTTTCTTAGAATGCCTGCTACTGGAGAAACTATACTGAAGACTCTGAGCGACTATTGGGTAATTGGCAAATTATCCAACCTAAGGGAGTTCTATGCAGTCATTCAACAAAAAAATGCAAATCTCATCGAGATAAATGGTAAGAGAACATTTGTGATTGAAAGGGTTTGGGGGAATTGTTTGAAAACAACTAAACCCTAATTAATCAATCTAAAGGCAAGAAAGTATGTGCTGTTTTAGCTCCACGAGTTTAATAATTAATTCATGATTATAGTTTGAACACTAATTTTAATAAAAATAAGACACAAATCGTGGATGAAAAGGCAATAAATTTTACAATACGTTGAGCAGGGCTGGATTACCAGTCTGCAGGGCTCTAAGCAGTAAATGTTTTGGGGCCCCATTGATCAATTATTTTTATCCAAATGTATACATTAAACTTCAATTTTTAATTTAAAACCTTATCTAAATAGAATTTTTATAGTTTAGTTTATAAATTTATGACCAATTACAATATAACTTAACTAAAATTGAATACAATTTTGATCTGCTGTATTTCATGACCATCTGTAGTGAAATTCATTGCACTACAGTTCATCTTCATGGGTATTGGTTTAATAATTGAAATTTATGTCATTTAGCTGACGTTTCGGAATATTATTTCTCCATCCTCGGGGCTGAATACAATTACAACACAGTTAGATGTATTCACTAAATACACAATGTCACACTCATTGAATATTACACTTGTATTGGTTTTCCTCTCATACATATTTTGAGATGATGGTGCAGTATCCGCTCAACATCATACATTTTTTAGAGAATACATTTCAATATCCTGCGAGTAAAAGTTATCACAGAGAGCTTTTGAAACAATTTTACACTATGTGGCATGCATTGTATGTTCTTTCAGCATGCCAGGGACAATCTCAAATAGGGATAGAAAGTGTCATTGTAGAAACACTGGCATACTAATGATTAAATACGCAATAACATTGATGAATGTGGCTGGATACTAATTTGAAGTCATGAGCGTAACTCAAATGACCTTCAATAGTTTATTTTTCCAATAGCTACATAGATATAGTAGTAACTCCTACAATCATTCAGTTACTCCGGAATATGATAATTTTAGAATAATTTCTCCCTCCATTGAAAGACCTTTAATAATTCCGTTCTAGTTTTTATATCTTCACTAAAATGCATTAGCCAGTAATTCTAATACACACTATAAAATATTAAATATAATTCTAAGCATTGTTTTTATTCATCTGATTCTCCCTTTGTTACAGATGAAGTGAAGAGGCTGTGTGATAATCAACTGAAAAATATTTTTTTCCATGATTAGATTTATTGGCACGTGTGTGTATATATGTATACATTCCATGTGTTATGTAACACGGTCCTTTCTATTGTAAATACAATCAGTTATTTAATAAATATTTTACAGAACTTAGACTGAACCATCTACATTTTATGAAAATGTTTGGAGTTGCTCTGTTCTTAACCAAACTTAATTAGCAACAGGCTGACTTATAATTGCTGAACTAAGACTAAAATGAGACAACCAATAAGTGAAGTTCCTAAAATGTCATTAGTCATTACAATTCTTAAAATAGGTAGGCTGAAAATAACACTTAATACACTGTCCCAAGTCAGAATGCATAATTTATGGATATTTTCTTACTGCATTGAAGATACCCACTTATAAGAGCTTCCTATTATTAGAAGATTGGAAATTGGTTCTACAGGAATTTTTCCTTTTGTGCTTCAGAAGTTGAAATGCCAATTATATATTTTGACAATAGAATAACTCATTGGATATATTCTCAAGCATCCTTGTCATTGCATAACCAGGATCCCATCTATTGAAATTCCCTTCTAGTTCAGTTTGTGAATAAAGAAGTCAGTAACAGCAGTGTAGCTCAAATGAGAGTTGTCATCAGTGATGGTGCGTGGCGCAATTTAACTGATTGCAATGAAACAGTGCGAAGCAAATTTCTGAAAGTAGTGATTTCAAGTTTTAATCTGATCTAAATTAAAAGTATTTTGTATAAGAATTTACAGAGCTATTGCCATTTGAAAAGTGTCTATTCCTATTTTTTTAATGTAAAATTGACCACATTTCGACTAATGTGGCCCACTGTTAGTCAAATAAGTAATATTCGATGATCATAAAATTGTTGTGGGATAATGTGGGCACCACCTCAGCCAAAACTAGGTAGATAAAAATACCATTAAATAATTATTCGTTAATTTCTAAAAAGTGTAAAATGGGTTGTTTACGGGGTTTGTGGCACCCCTAAACCTGCTTTAAAAATGCGTTTATATGTGTTGATGTTCTTGCATTGAAAATACCTTTTCAATAAGCCTCTACAAATATGTTCAATCGTCTCCTGTATTATTTCAGTAGTATACCTTTGGGTTCCGGCTCTCACACGCAACCAATCTTTATAAATGAGGGCTCTAGGCCTCAAAGAAAACGTTTTTTGCACCTTAATCTACAAGATGAGACCTTCCCCGATCCATTCAATTAACTTTTCGGTTCCACGCTTCAATACTATGAAGGCCACCTCAATATTTCAGTCCTTCCTTCTGGTAGCAATTTTTGTGTCGACACCAAGGCTTAGATTCGACAATCTTTATTTACGCTTTCTGTTAACACTGTAGTTTGTGCAGTCTGACGAGGTTTATTTGCATAATCATTAATTCAAGATTTGCTGTCCAGCAACAACTAGAAGTACTGTTATAGTTGCTTGATACCTATACCCATGAAGATTGTTTCTTATGCGTGTAGTGAAACTATTCAATTAACATTTTTCACGGTCTATTAGTGCTGTGTACTTAATTGTGAAAGATGTGGGTGTTCAGTGAAGAGTGAAGACAGTGTTTGTGTTTTACCCGCACCAATATTTTCGTTATCATTCGATGAAATTTTCAAGTCAACGGATTCAGATACGTAGCTTTCTCAAAAGTAAAAAGCTAATATTTTTGTGACTATCACGAAAAACTAAAACCTAATTGACAAAGAATATTGAATAATTACTTCAAATGTCTTAAGTAAGTGTTGGGAATTGTTGCAAGCAAATTCTCCACGATATTGAATAAATATTTATTGAAAATTTCTTTTACACATTAATTGCATTGTTTTTTTTTATTTTTATTTGTAATTGTGTTAGTACATTGCAAGTTACCTTTATAGATTTTAAACAAATAAACACGTTTCGTTAACTACTTTCCCTCTTAGAATGAAAATAGAAGGATAGGGATGAGTGTGTGGTCTAACATGCGAGAGTTCTCGCACGGGTACGCAGAGGTAGTGGGGGGAAAACTTGTGCTATGGCACAACACAAAGAACAAACTTTTTAAAGTAGCTAAAGTAAAATGGCTTGAAATAAATGGAAAACAAAAATCAAAACGCGCTAGCCTACAATACTATGTGAATGAATTAAAAAACAACTAAATTTAAAATTACAGACAGAATAGTGCAAGTCACCCGACAACTGCCAACGATCGCAGTTCAAATGAACGATTTAAATGTTGGCGGTATCTGGAAGTATGTACACCAACGCGCAGCTGCAAACTCATATTGTAAATAAAACACCGTTTGATATTATACTCAAGGTGTCGGTTCGTTAAGATATTAAGAATGCAAACATAGTTTGAGCAACATTCCCATGTACCGAAGTGGGCTTACTAATGCCAACTAAATTGTTTCTAATGCTAACAAATGGTATTTAGATTTTGATTATTTTTTGGCTCGGAATTGTTTTTCTTGAGGTACGTAAGGACGCAGAAAATAATTCAATACTTTTTAGTACACAAATAATTTTTCAATTTTCTCACCCCAGCAATCCTTACCCACTCGGTTCTTCATAGCAAATCAAGAATAGTTAAATAATATTGCAATGAGTAGGTCTGTTCTTGCCCAATCCTGTATTTTCGCATTACTTTACTTGGCTTTCTCAAGAGTAAAAACCTTTTCTATTATTTGACTATCAAGGAAAGCGAAAAGCTAACTCTCAAGGAAGATTGAAAAATTTCTTCAAATTTTGTTTTTAAAGAAGTATGAATTGTTCCAAGAACATCTCTATATAATGTTGAATAAACTTTAATTGAAAATTTGTTTCAAACATCAATTGCATTGTTATTTTGTTGGATATTCTGTAAGTACATTAGTAGTTCCTTTCCTTTATTGAACGGATAGACAAATGGAGAGGGAAAGGGTGGGATTTAACATGTGAGAGTTCTCGCACGGGTACGCTAGTATAACCTTAATAGCGAATAAAGAAATCATAGAGCTGTGCAGCACACGAGTCGTCAATAGTGATGGCACGTGGTGCAATTTTACCCAATTGCAGTGAAATAGTTAAATTGTGCAAAGCAATGGTCTTAAAGCTGAGATTACTAGCACTAATTTTATCTAAAAGTATTTTGGATAAACATTTACGGAGCCATGGCCAATTGAAAAGTGTCTATTTCTATGGTTTTAACATAAAATTGCCCATATTCAAGCAATTGCCCATTGGCACATTGGGTGAAATAAGTATTGTTTAATGATCATAAAATTGTTGCGGGGTTGTAGGTAGAGAATATAATCCCAATGTGGTGGCTCTGAAAAGGAAGTCTATTTGCTAAAAATTTTCATCAAGTTGAGAACAGTAAACACAAAGTAAAAAAACCAATTGAGATGTAATTTATGAAATTGTAGTAGCATTTCTCACTAATAAGAAAGTTCACCTATAAAACACCCATCTTATGTGTCTATTGATTTTTTTTTATAGAAACAAAAGATTTAATGTATTATACTGGATGCCTAACAGTTTTGTTTCCTTAACTAATATAACATTACAATGGAACAATGATATTCTGATGTTTGCTGACAGTGAAAGCTATGCAATTTAATTTTAATGTTGGATCAACAAATTACCACTTTCTAACTCAGCTATGTAGAGTAGGGAAGTTATATTTTGACATATTTCACCATGTTGATGGAGGATTTAGCATGTCTTATGACTGATAAACAACCCACTTCATACCTCTCCCACGTAGAAAGACGATCACAAACTTAATAGGGATAAATAAAGAATCTTTGCAATTTTACATTATCTATAGCAATGAAGCATGGTGAAAAGAAATGGAAATGATCATAGTTGATTTTGTCAACCAAATTCTAATATATTAAAACCCGAAACTATGCAAATAGTATACCTACGTTTTAACAATTCTGTAATATACTCAAAATTTTCGCAGAACACATTCCCACTATAAAACTCCTGTAGTCTGGAACTTCCAAAGGTAGCAAGATTTTCACAGTTACCCTTTTTCTTTCTTTTCTCAAACCCAGATTAATCATTCATTACACAAATTTCATATTTCTGCCAGAAGGAAAATTTTCAAGGAAGGTCAAGATAAGAAGCAGGCTCGCATCTAATCTTTTAATTCATTTTGAATCATTTGATGCGAAAAATCATACACATTTTCTTTTTCCCAATGTGTTTGAGGACAACAATTTTATTTCTGTACTTGGTGCCATCGCTCAAAGGGCTAGAAGCTTTTTATACAATTTTTCATTACCTCAACAGAGTTGAAGCAATAGAACAATCAATGTTTCTCACATGTTACATTTTAATATACACCAGTGAAGGCAAAACTTACTTCAGTAGTAGTTCAACCTATCTCCCAATGTACAATTCTGGCAAAAAAGTTCCTTTTCTGACTAACTAGTGGAAAGAGATAATTTGATGCCAGTTTGAAAACATTGGCTCCTACAACAAATCATACAACCAAACTTTCAAAAATAACAATGCTACAAAATAATTATCACACTTCAAAGTTATCATTCATATACATCTTCCTTGTCGGCAATGTATCGAACAATATCTGCTGGTCTCAGTAGTTTCTCTGCATCACCATCAGGGATTTCGAATCCTGCGAAACAATCTTTTATAAGTAACACTACACTTAAAACATGCAAAAAATTTTTTATAAGATGATGACATACCAAACTCGTCTTCCATCGCCATAATAACCTCTACGTGATCCAGGGAATCCAGTCCCAAATCATTGATAAAATGTGAATCTACTGTCAACTGCAATAAAACATTTATGTTAGTAACAAAATTTATTGGCATCACTATAAAAAAAACAAATACTGGAACCATCAAATGTGACATTCATATCTGCATTTGATATCCATACCTTTGTGGGCTCTACCTTATCATACAGTTTTAAGACCAATAATACTCTGTCACGAATACTTTCTAGACTGAGAGGAGGCTTGGAACTAAAATATCTTTTTGTTGTGACCAATCTCTGAAATAGAGAAATGGAAAACAAAAATAAAATACAAAGTACCTTGTCAGCAGTGACCTTGTCAAAGGCAGTGCAAACTTTAAGAACTCTTTCTCGAATTTGATCCACAGAGAGTTTGGCTTCAGCAAACCAACGTATTTGACTGGCATTTTGTTTGGGCAGGTGCTGCGGGAGTAAATTGTAAATATTGTAGCACTTCTTAATTGACTGAATGTGGGGTACTTCAATTCCATGAAGGTTATGTATTTAATGAAGACTGCAATATTAGAAAATTCTGCGATTCTCAAAAAAATTGTATTAATATTTTAATCTTCATGCAAAACGCAATATAAATCTCGCGTCACAGCCCCGGTTGAATTGACAATGTAGTTCATTAATGAAGTGAAATTTACCTGCGGTGTTAGTAAAACCGATCGCGAAATAAACCCATCTTGATGTGTATGCAAAGTTGTGTGTTGAGACCCTACAACAACTGCATTGCAAAATGTTCTTCTAAAAATGCTTGCACTCCTCACTAAAGAATTCCTCATATATGCTGCAACAGCCGCCATTTTCTTCGTATATTTAAGGCCGGCTCAACAGAAATGTAGCAAAAAGGAAACGATCTGGGGACGACTCGATGGGGATCCGTCCCGTCGGTCGTGCGCACTTCTTCCCCGAGAACAAAGCAAAGCACTTACATAAGGTGGGAAGAAGCATAGAACGTTGCATAGAACTTCGATCCACATGTAACCGGCAAGCATGGCGCCGGGTTACGACTTCGATTATCGAGTAAGATTTCGATTTTCAATCGCGGTAATTCACTTGTTCCATTTAACGATTATAATTATAAATCGTTACAATCAATTGCTCTAATGCAGAGAGTATATATTGCTCTCCTGTTTTCTCCCCTTGAGAATTAACAAGCGGCGCTTGTCGTTAATTCATCAGTTGCAATCCATTTTTTCTACTTTTCTTTGCAGTAAGAATCATTGCATTTCCCAAGAATGACTATTTGACTATGACATGTGGCAAACTAATAAATAAAAATACATTTGTATTCAATACTGCTAAAATTTATTTACTGCATACAAACTCAGTCTTATAACACATTACTTCCATAAACTTATATCATTTAAACACATCCAACATGCAGTAGAAAAACCAGGACAGCTAATAACACATACAAAACTTATTATAAAATTAATACCAATGTGAATGTTTAGTCTATATGACTAGCTCACATGAATAAGACAGGATACTGTGCCACATACATTACACAGTAGGTTAAGTGCACTCAAGAACAGATACAATACATTTTCTTTAATATTCAATGAGTATTCTCACTCCACTTGATGGGATAATTTCATATACTGTAAAGAATACACAATAAATATAGAAATAAATAACACATTAGTGGGCCCAGTGATGGCAAATTGCTAGTCCTTGAACTGCTTAGTACACAAAAAATAATAGGGAACCAAGATATCACACTTGCAGAAGCATTCAACTTTCGTTGCAGTGGAATAAGCTCACAGAAAAACTTTCCAAAGGAGCAACCCACCCTTTGCTTTGCAAACACCATATGCTCAAATAGTAAAATTCACATATTAAATATTAATTTTTCTTTTGCTTAAGACCTCTTGCGACTTCTATAGCTGCACACCAAAATCTGCCAAGATATTTGTGAAGAAGCCCATGATGCTTTAAGCCAGGGAATAAGACAGCAGAGGTTACTGAAAATAGTAGAAACATGTTGAATCATATAAGCAAATTACAACATAAGAGTACCCTATAAGATAGTTACAAGCTAAAAATGTAAAAGTTCAACTTACTCAAAATATAAGTAAGCAGGAGATTATTTATCACATTTCCCAGCCAAGCAAGACAAAGTAGAGATGAAACAACAGCGGTGTAGTACTGGGGAAAAAAAAATAAATAAAATAATTAAGTAGCACAAAGAAACATTGTACCAATGAATGAACCAAAAACTACTTACCACTCGAGGGCGTGACTGACGCATGTCATAAAACAGAGCCCAATAGAACATCAACTGCGTTTGTGTAGCAATTAAATTGCGGCAAATTTCTTCCAGTTTACGTTCTTTCAGACCAGTCCAACTATCAGGATGGCAGATGCTTGCTGTCAAAGTTGGAACTAAATAATCAACCAATGTAGTTATGAGACCAAGAACAGACACAGTTGTCAATACAGACGGATCCAGGTACCACAAAAACCTTGTTAAACAATAAAATAATAATTAAACACAATTCAGTTTTAAATATATCAGATATTTCAAACACTAAACTTACAAAAATACTGTGGTGGTCAGCCCAACCAACATTCCAGGATACCAATTCTTTTCCCACAACAAAATCGAGTTCACTGGTATGATTACTTCTCGCCATCCTTCTAACTCTCTTTTCAACTGCTTAACACGTTTTTCCTGAAAAAGTTAATATGCTTTATTGTCACATTTGTCATCCATTTTCCACAACAAAGAGATAAATCCTCCAATTCTGTCAAAGCCAATCACAACGGAATAAATAAGCAGATAAAAGCAATAAAGATAAGGTAATGATACACCCATTTCACACCAAAATACCTGTTCTGTCGAGCCCATATTGTCCGCCATAATTTAAATTTACGATCTTTTTTGAAGACAACTCGAAACACAAACTTTACGTCTCAGCACTTTTCACTTTCGCATTCGTCGTTTACGCCAGTTTACGCTGTTTTCCGTCGCGAACACATTTCGATTCCAAAGATCTTCGAGGAAAACCATAACACATCTTGTTCCCCAAGGAATATCTAACAATGATTAGTAAAATGTTCTATATAAAAATTTGTCATTTTGCCAAATATTTACGACAACTTGCAAAATTTATAAATTTTGAATTCGACCGATTTGTTAAATCAGGTAGTAAATAATTTAGGGATGATTATCAAGTCCTAGAAGGACACTGTGACGCACTGTGATTGGCCAAACAATTTGAAATGTTGCTTTATTGCGAACACTGGGAACAGCGCTGAGAGTAGCTTTCGCTGTTGGCGCTGTTGTGACGTTAAAGAATTTTATGCTTGTGTATACAATTTTGGATATAAACGTAGCCGTTATCTTTTATTTTATATTTTTTAAAACCTGTAATGGCTGCAATGAGTTCAGTGAGTTTGATTTAATTGAATATTTTGAAGCGTAAAATTGGAAATGTGTAAAAGTGTTTACATATTGGTTTAGACCGTTAAAAGACCATGAATGCTTACAATGATGTGAACATGTTCGAAATGTTTTTTTTGTGTGTGTAAGGGTTGTGTATGTTAGTAGAAAAAAGTTAAATACTGTTGTGAAATTATGGCAAATTGTATTGTGCGTGGTTGTAAACTTGACTTGCTTATATTTGTTTATAGTAAAAGTAGGGTTATATTATGAAAGTGTCAGACCTATTTTTCTGAAATTTACAAACATAATATATTACAAACATAACATATTTTGAGTTTTCTGATATCTACAAACATAAGGAAAATTCGTTTGTTGGTGAATTGTTCGTGCTTGGTACAGTAATAATTTTAAACAAATTTTAATATTAAAGTTGTGATTAGTGCATTCTTAATTTTTTTAGATGTCAAATGTTGAGAACCTTTCGCCTCAAATTATTCGGCGAGTTGTTAAAGAAATGCATGATTTAGTAAATGATCCACCAGAAGGAATAAAAGTCAGTATTAATGATGAAGATGTAACAGATATACAAGCCTACATAGAAGGACCAGGTAAATATTTTATAAATGTTAATTTCTCTAATAATGGATCATTGTGCAGATAATAAATATTCAAGGGGTCGAATATTTATTACAGTGTGTGTAATAATATAGACTGCGGTAATTTTTGTTTTCAGCCGGCACACCTTACTCTGGTGGAGTTTTTCGGGTGAAATTAGCACTCGGAAAAGATTTTCCTCAAACTCCCCCAAAAGCATTCTTTCTTACAAAAATATTCCACCCAAATGTTGCAAAAAATGGAGAAATTTGTGTGAACACATTGAAAAAAGATTGGAAACCTGATTTGGGAATTAAACACATCCTCTTGGTTTGTACAAATATATAATTTTTGTGTGTGTTAATATGAAGAGTTCTTGATGTTAACAAGGACCTTAACATTTTTTTTTCAGACTGTGAAGTGCTTACTTATTGTGCCTAATGCTGAGTCGGCTTTAAATGAGGAAGCAGGGAAACTGCTATTGGAACAGTATGAGTGCTATTCCCAAAGAGCTAAAATGATGACTGAAATACATGCACAGGTGAAGTATTATTTTAAACTCCGTATATTTCACATTCACCTCCAAGTTCTTTAATTTTTTGCATCAACAGTTTATTTGTGACAAATTTTTTCACTATTTAAAATTAATCTATTATCCTAGTTTTATTATTAAAGATAAAAGGGAATATTTAATTGTTAATATGTATATAACCTTGTATTTGGAAAACTTTTAACATTTATTTTCAGGCTGTATGTAAACATGTGTCAAAGATTTCCAGTACAGCCCCAACAACAAAATAATGAAAAAAATAATTTCAATGTAGGTCTTAAAATTCTTCCTTTCAGTGTTCTAAAAGGATTTTCCTCAGAATTGACTCCCTAACTTATCTGCCTTCTACCATAGCCCATTAGTGTGTCTTTGGTGCACTAGCTGGCCATGCTTGTATTGATGTACTTTTGGGTTGCCCGTGGTAATTATTTTTATTAGTGCTTCGATTAGTTGCTATTTCTTTTTTTTTTTTTCTAAAGTATTCAGGGTGAGATGCACTTTATGTACCTCTGTTTACATTATGAAAGTTTGAAACTCCTCCAAGAAGATACAGTTCCAGGCAATTACCATGGGTGAAGAACATGTTTAAAAATCCTCCAATGCTTGTGAGAGACTGGATTATTTTTTAAATGTTTCAGAAGATCAGAAACGCTGAGACACAAAGCTTTGAGCTTAAAGAAAACTATCTTAATGTTAATATATACCTATCAGAGAGTACATGAATACTTACAAGAAATGAATTGAAAGGAAGGACTCAATCATGTGACTGTATGGAACATTCTCTGTGAAAATCTTGTGTACCTTAATAACATATGACACATACAGGGATTAAGTGGCAGAAATTTTTAGTATAAAATGACTTTGCGCCAGTGAAAGTTACAGCAATTACTTTTATATGATTCTATCATTATTTTCAGTCACCAAAACTGGCATCAGGGCCCACGCCATGATAACCTTAATGTATTGCATGAAGATAAACTTAGAGTGGTTCAGTCTAAATATTTTGGCTGGTATTGTTCAGGCTCCTGTTTCTTCCCTCCAAGGACATTTACTTAAAGTTCCTTAGAAATGATTTGAACCTTTATATGATAATTTACCTTTGAACATCATCCAATCAATGTCATTTATGGGTGCAAGTATGTTGCAGATCATGTCAGCCAGATAGTTCATGAGCATTTTAATGACTACTTTGCAAAATGGATTAGTCAAGGGAGAATTCTTTGAATGATGTGCCATATTACCAGATTTGAATCAAATAGTTCTTTTGCTGTAGGGGATGTTTTTGATGGTGTTGGTTTATGTAGCTCTTGTACGTGCTATAAATGTCTGGAGAGTATTTATCCGAATTGTACGTATTTGCAAAAATTGAGATCACTGTGGCTGTTTTGAACAGTGTGTGCCAAAGTAGAGAACACAGACATAACATAGAACTTGTGATTTTGAACACATTGTGTTGCAGAATAGTGTTTAATGCATCATTTCAAACAGTTTTTGTAATAATATTGTTAAACATACTACATATGTCTTATACATTTGAATAATTGTTGTCACTAGCAATGAAGTCCTGCCACTTTTGATGTGAAGGGTTTTAACCCGACAAGTGAAGGGTAGGACTGGCAATGAGGGCAGCACTGTGCTTTGTTTTGCTTCGGAGAGAAAGAGATTGAGCTATTGGTATATACATATACAATGTCAAGAGGTTCAACAATGCCCACGATGTCTACTTAAAACCACAGGGAAATGCAGATGCGTTCAATAATTACATTACTGATACTACTATGAAGAATGAAAGTATTTTGAGTTTCTAAAAGTAACCATGTATTCCAGACAAATTCTACAATGAGTACATGATGTAATTCGATTTAAAATAAAAAGCATCCAGGAATTTTCTTTCCATTCCTGATTCAATATAATGGAGATGTATTTCAAACCATTAATGAGTGATCAAATTATTAAATACTTTCTGTGTGATTAATGGTATCCATGGAAAATTATCTGAAGAAAACTGAATTGGACCAATTAATTAGCATTATGTACTATTTATTAAGCAAAAATGTTTTATTACTTTGGAATTGGAACATGAATGCACCAGACTACATCGCCCAGATACTAATGTGCGATGAAGCTGTTGCTGTTGTTAGTTCTCAGATGTGCGGGTCTTTCTTGAGTCCTACAATTTGCTTGGTAGGGTAACATATTAATGAATGGGCTGTTTTTATTGCTATTGTAGGCTTCCACTGCCTGTCATGTGAAGGCTCTCAGCTGTCTGGGTGACGCAGCATTGAGGGCAGTGATGCCAACTTTTCAGCATGTCCTTCTTCAGGGCTGGAGTGCCACTCCACTGTTGGGACTCTAGCCGTGAAGGAGGCCATAATATGACAACATGATGGTTGAAATATCACCATTACTGCCATGAACATGACATCACCCGAACAGCTGAAAGAATTCACGTGGCTCTTTTTATAGTTTTGCTTATTGATTATCTTTGGCACATGTTGACACATATCTTTATTCATTTGAATTAAGACAATGAATACTTTGTGCAGTGACTTCAAACTTCAAATCAAAATATCTAATTCATAATTGATATTGATATTTAGGAAATGATAATTTAAAATGTTAAATTGTGTAGCTTAAGACAGTTCATTTGTTTTCTGCTAATGTAAGAAAATGTGAGAAAATTTCCTTTCATCAATAGAACTTTGAGAAACTGCAGCAACACCTTAAAACTATTCTTTGGAATGTCCATAGCTTTAAAAACATGTAGTAGTTATTTCAGTACCAATAGATTAAACAATTACAGAATATTACATAGAGTAAGTTAAAAGTCAAGAAATGTTAACTTTAATACAGTTAAGTGAGATGTTGTGAAGTGTTGAAGTATGTTGAAACAGGGCAGTGAAATGTAATGTAGTACTATGTATTATCATGTGGTATGGTGCTGTCCTGTCTAATATAGAATTATCATTGTTGTTGTTTTTATTATTATTATTATTATTATCTTAACTTGTTTTGTAAATCAATGTATTCGTACTCGATTGCATTTATATATATCTTGTAACATAATATAAATTTGTGTTGTAGGCACCAAAGATGACAAAAGCTGGATTAGAAGTTGCGGCATCATCAGGTGATGGGCCAATGGCCAAAAAACATGCAGGCGACAAGAAAGTGGCTGCCGAGAAAAAAAAGCTTCTGAAAGACAAAAAAGAACTTTGAAGAGATTATGAAATTTTCAAATAAACAACCAATTGCTACACATGTTTTCTTGAAAACAAGGGTACTTGTGGTTGTTTTTACGTGTAAATACTTACAAGGAAGAGAAAGGCACTGATAGTAGACACACTTCTCTTGGAAATCCATTCGACTTATACACCTGAATCCTTGTTAAAACTGTCCAGCAAGGTTTACCACAGGATAAAGTTGGGTTGGGTATTAACACTTCTTGAATAACTTTCTGTGTAAATTTTTTGTGCTTGTTATTTATTTTTTAGGTCTTCTTATTGTTTATTTATTTTAAGTTTGAAGTAATGAAATTCCTGTGTACATTCTACTGTTAGGGATAAAATCGAAGAAACAGAAAAGCATGTTCTTTGTCTTTTCCTTCTTCTGGCATGTGCCTTTCCATAATTAATTTGTGAAGAAGCTTACATGTTGTGTTGAAGTGTCAAGAATTTTGAGAGTAAATGTGCATCGAGTGTGGAAGAAATCCAAAAACTGAATCGTCTTGTTTTAAAAATTCTGTTTCCATTGATTTTCTTTGTGCAATGCAGCTTTTATTTCTTTGAAACATTTTAGGGGTGAGGTAGTGTGATCTGTATATTGCGTGAATGATGTGTGTAATGTCATAGCTGTAAATTGTGTTATTTGTATGGTCATTAAAGACATTTTAGATAGAAATGTCTTTGTTTTGAAAGAAAAAGTTGTTTTTCCTGTATCCTGCCCATGGCATACTGTGAAATGTACCTGCCGCAAAGTTCTTTAGAAAGGGATTAAAAAATTCTTGCAGTGAATATAAGAATTAGAAAACTTCAACAACTTGAAAATCCTTACAAATAAAATAATTTTGTATGATTGAAAAATAGCTTACAAAGTATAATGCAATGTACTTTCATGTAAATTGGTACTACCTTATAACTGCTATTTTTTTCCATGTAAATTGAAAATAAAGGGTAGTTGAGCATGCCTCATTGCAGGTATTGCCTAACAAAATGAAGTGTTAATCCAATAAAAAATTTCAGACACTCAATTTTATTTATGTTATTCATTAATTCCTTAAAAAAAAGACATTTGGAACAATATGTAATGTTTAATGGAAATTTACTCCTTAAATTGCAATGCAAATTGATTTCTATTTTTTAAGCTGAAATAGGATATGGGACTATGTTTATTTAACCCTCAGGCTTTATAGTTGTTGAAGTTTACTTTATATTGCTGATAGGATGCATTAGAATGTGATATTTAACTAGAATATCACATTTTGTTCAAATTAGATACTGTAATTCTTTATATAATAACAATTTGCAGAAAACATTCCCTGAACAATTTTCTAAAACTATTCCTTGCTCATCGTGATTTTACTTTTGCTAGGTTGACATATTTACGTAAGGAACAGATAAGTTGAAATTCTACCTAAGTTGAAATTTTAGACTTAGGCATTTTACTTATTTCATGCAAGCAAATATGTTTTGCTTATGAATTTGTCAAATCAGAAACTGGATTTTGTAAATAGGGTTTGACAGTGAGAATTAGTGTCTAAGAATGCTGCTAACAGTATTTTTGTCTTGAAACGTGTGCTCATGTGTTCGAAGTAGATCAAGTGGTATGAAACCATCGACTTGAGAGATAATTTCGACTAGGAAAGTAAACGTTTTAACGACTTAATGAAAGTAAGGGGGGGGGTGTTTTTAGCTGAAAAATATTGAACTGTGATGTCAGTTCTTAATTGATATGTTTTGTCATAAAATTCCCATTAAGCTTTTTATTAATATTTTTAAATAAAAAAGTCTATGACGTAGAGTCAAAGTAATTCCTTAGTTTCAATATACACGTGTAATCTTTTGTGTCTCAAAATTTTAAGGTATTTTAGAGCATAATTCAGTGTGGAAAATCAATTGACAATAACTACCGAGATGAGAAACCAATAAACTTTGTACATTAGGTATTTTACTACTGAAGAGACATATATAGTAAAGAAAGCCAGACGTTAGATTGTATTTAGTGAATATTAAGTGTGAGAAGTGTTATGTCTATGACAATTATCTGTGGTCAATTTATTTCTTTTCAAGACAAAGGTATGTTAAATGCAGACATCAAAATACCTAACATTCAATAGTATTGATTTCTTTTCCAAAAGATAATTCTTTCTCATTAAAAATTTGTTTGTAAATTTCCAAATCTCAGATCTTTACTGTGGATTCAATAAGTATTATTTCGGAACATTAGCCCTAGATTTATTCAAATAAGTAGAAATTACTCTGTCTATTGTATTCTGTTGGAGAGTAATTATCAGGGCTGGACTGGCCAATGACAAATGCTAGTGGAGACAGTTGTGAAGCAAAATTATGTGAAATTATAATTCATTTAATTCTTTCATATAAAATATTAATTTAAAAAAAATGTTTATTCAATGTAATTTACATTTCGTGTGAATACATAGATAATTTTTAATGGAGAATTTTTTTTTCTGTTCCTACAAAAAAGCAAATGTACAGAAAAATGTTAACAAGCATTTTTTAATAGTTTATATGATACTTTTTGTATAAATATAATAAGCAGTAAAATAAATATATTAAAAATTTGTGATAATACAGTAATTCTGCCAAGTTGTTCTTTATTATATTTGCATATTGTTGGGAGACAAAAGCCATATCTGATAGACTATAGCCTGAAAGGCTATAATACCTTATCTAAAATACCTTATCTTACAATGTTTATGTACTGAAACTTTTATTAACTTTGCCGCTCAAGCTTTTATACGCAGCTTTTATATGCTTGTAATCTTTGTTGTTTAGATAATCAGTTCATTTTCTGATATTCTACCCACGTACATTTTATTCTGGGTCCAGTTTTAATGAAAAACTTGTACAGCTCTGGTGATAACTCCAGCTGCAGGGCAGTCTTTAGATTCCTACATTCGTGATGAAACTTGCATTAAGGTATTAATACCCAACACT
This sequence comes from Acheta domesticus, assembly GCA_031308135.1. NCBI lineage: Eukaryota > Metazoa > Arthropoda > Insecta > Orthoptera > Gryllidae > Acheta > Acheta domesticus. The sequence continues at coordinate 90,841,234 of JAHLJT010009355.1, forward strand.
GAGATAAGCACGTGAAGGTCAATGCAATCGGGGCACCACAGAAGGGGGCCGAAATCAAGACTTTTTTATTTGCATTATTTTTACATTTTTTATTTTAAATAAAACACGATTATTCTTCACCAATATAAAAACTCTTTGTGGATCGAAAAAACAAGAATAAATAACTCAAATTTTCGGAGTTTTCATCAATGATCAATCAAGTTAATGAATTATTAATATACAATCGATTACTTTTATTACTCATGCTGCAACGGGGAAGCCGCGAAGCCGCACCCCGAGGGCGTTTTGTCACCGCTCGACCATTAGAACCCTTACAACACGGCCGTAGCCAGGATTGCTTCTCGGGAGGGGCTTCCAAAATTTAAAAATGGATAGTACGAGATTTATTATGTCTGCATCGGGTTTGTTTAAACGAATATTCTTAAAAAATGGAACACCAACATGATTTTAAACATTATTTCCACATAGCATTATTTCGAAAGCTTAAACACAATATTTAAATTTATTATTTTCTGTTCCAATAATCCAAACTACAGGAGGCGTCAACTACAAAGCAATTTTCTGAGCTTCTTTCCAGCCACAATGTCAATCACTTTGGGTCCACAGTGATATCCCTATGAATTGAAATTATGGCACTGAGTCTGTTATCACGCACATTGCACTACCTACAAAATTACTTCTACTACGTATAAAATTACATTTTTACTCTCTTCATTGTAGAAAATGACTTCTCCACACTAGCAGTGGTTATTGGCAAGGTAGTTAAGATAGTAAGTATCTAATAGTGCGTAAATATACTGGATAGCAGTTCTCGAAGACTTTCAGCACCTCGAGGTTAGCATCTATGGTGGAAACTTTTTACACCATTCTTCATACTCAGCTTTTACTGTAGAGGGTTTGCTCTGTTATCAAAGTACGGACCTAAATTTTCCAACTTGTTCATTTCATAGATGAAAGCGAAGCCTGGAAGAAGAACCTGGAAACTTGGAAGAATATCTACATTTGAAGTAAATCTGTCTGTTAAATTTTGAATCAAACTATCAAGACAAGGGATGAAGACTTTCACTCTGTAGTAACTCTCAACCGAATCAACTTGTGAAATTGAGCGCTTTGTCTGCTTCGTTGTAAGTCATGGCAGTTTCATGTCTGTTTTAAACATTTCATCTGAAAGCTGCGATGCAGAGTTGAAAATTTCTTTAAAGATTTTGTAATTTTTTTACGGTGATTTCCTAAAGTCCCGAGAACCTCTTTCGCATGTTGCAGGGCTGATACTAGATTGAGAGATTTTTCTTGAAGCACAGACAGTGGTAAAATGAGACTAAAAAGTTTCTCACAAACGAGAAGACTAACCAGAAATTCACTTTTTTCTATAGCTGCCAGTAAGGTTGAGGCCGTTGAAGAAATTGTCCGCGTTTCCTCAGGAATGTCTGCCAAACTAATGCAAATACAGTTGAAGAGTTCGACGAATGCATTAGTCATGTCTTTCTGTCATGTCTTTCGATGAATCTGGTTTCGCAAAGACGGGTAAGTCTTCTTTCTTACTCTCTGGCGCATATGTAGAAATCACATTCAGAAGAATTGTATTTGCGAATGGCTGATTTCGAAAGAGATTCACTACTTCGTTGACCGTACCAAAACAATTCTTAACCGTAAAAATTGACATCGTATTAGATAACGCAAGGTTTAAGCGATGGCTTGCACAATGAACATATTTTGCATTCTGGAACTGTTGCTTGATTCTAGACTGGACACCACCAATGTGACCTACCATCGACGCTGCGCCATCATATCGTACCCTTTCCCAGCACACTTGGACATATCAAGCTCATCACATCGCACAAATATTTCAATAGCAGAATTTTCTTATCTCAACATAATATTACTTGAATAAAAATGTGAAGTTTTATATGCAAACATATTATTTTCTGTTTACAAAATTGGCAAATCAAACAGGAAAATCTTTCAATGTAAAAACTAAAAACGTAACCTCTACTTACCATTAGAATCTAAGTCAAATTTATATTTCTTGAAAAAAAGAAGTGATACTTAATTGACTCAGTGAGGTTTTAGATTGTTTCATTTCAATAGCTTTCAAAATACGAGTATCACTGATAAAAACGGAATGGCGTAAAGCAAAATACGTCACGCTATAGACAATGTAGTGATATCAGTTGATACCTTCATCTAGTATTTTTGCATTTCTGTTTTTAGTCATCTTCCCACGCAATTTTATAGCGCGCGATTCTAACAATTTAAAATATGTAAGCAGCATCAGTGCATTAATCAGCAGAGTTTTAATCTACTTTTATACATGTTGATATATTTGGATAAATTTAAACTAATAAATAAATAATAAATGAATGAATGAATGAATGAAAAAAAAAGATTAGAATTTCAGGGAGGGCTTCAGCCCCTCGAGCCCCCCCCCCCCCGGCTAAGTGCCTGCTTTACAATGCCCTTGATGCATAAGTAACTATTTCAGATTGTACTGGACAAAATTCTAAAATTTAGACAAGAAGGGGTTATTTCGAAGTTAGAGACAGATCCAATTCATGTTCACTTTATTACGATTTTAAACCTAGAGATGTGATTCATTAAGTAGTTCTGTGTCTCGAGGAAAGAAAATGGTGAGCTATACTCGGGTAATTTTCTGTATTAGATCATGATCAGTTTTTCCTTTGTTTTTCTACATACGTAGTTTGCTCATTTCTTTCACATAAATTGCATTTTTAGGAGTGCCTAACAATTTATTTCCGTTTGTCTTGAGTTCAAGATTAAGGTAAGCGCCATTTTCGTTTAGAAAATGGATGCTAAAAGGTGTTTGCCAGTGGAATTGTGTGTGTAAATGGACCTCTCAAGTCTTAGGAAAATTTAGTATTTGTTACAAGTAATGGTTAATATACACGAACGTAAATGAATAGGATAAATCACTCTGAAATGGTTTAGCATTTAACGAAGCGTATGGACCAACGTATTAATCATATGCGTGTTAAAATTTATCGACAATATTATTAACAAATTTAAAATTTGACTAACATTTTAAATTTCGTGCATATTTATTATTTCAGATTAATTTATTTTATTAATATTGCCTCTCTAAGAAGAACGTATACTACAGCAAAACCAAACTTTTAAGCTCTTGAAGACTTCAATGTGCCGAACTCTTTTGTCTGGTCTCATAAAGATAAAAGAAGAAAGCTCAGAAAATGTTGAATGATTCAAAAGAAGCACATTCTATAGTATTACTAATTTCCTTTGTGAACAATTTTTTTTACTCATTGGTAATCCAAAATATGACAATATTTGAAACTTATTTCGCTACATTCCTCAACGTTACCAATAATTCTTTAGTAAGTTGTGATGAAGAAATGCAAGATGTGGAGAGGTGAAATAACATGCACTGAAATTAGCAGTACTTTTTGCTAAACAATGAATCAGTCTTCACATCATAGCATTATTGGGGTGGGTTTTGGGAGCAGGGCTAGTTTTTTCAAACATATGATCATGATCTTGTTTAATGAGCTGATTTTTTAGAACATATTTGGTTTAAATCATCTCTATCTTCCATTTCGTAGTTTCCAAATGTTAAGTTTTTTCAATTTTCGAAAATAACGGAGAGTTCCTGAAAATGAGTCTTGCGCCATTTAAGCATATCTTCTTGTATCCGTAGAAATTTTTTAAAAAATTTGGAGCAGCTTTTGAGAATTTTTTTTTAGAAATTGCGTAAATTTCAAGCGCAAATTACCCCAAAACGAATCGTTTTTCAAAAAATTGTACATGACCTTTTTTAAAGAGCTACTTTTTTTTACAGTTGACTGAGGCAAAAATCTCTTTATTCAATTTTGTAGTTTTGAAATGTTACATTTTTGCAATTTTCGAAAACCCCAGCGATATCCGAAACCTGGGACCAGCCCATATTGTATATCGTCCCTTATTTCATATGTGGAGAAAATTGAAAGAATAATTTGGAGCGGTTATGAGGAAAAAATCTCAAAAATCGCTCCAAATTTCTTTCTTCTTTTCTAAGAAAAAATATTGTTTTAGGGAAAAAATCTATCTTCAATATTATAGTTGTAGAAAGACTCCGAAAAAAAATTGATTTTTTGTAATATTCGAAAAATCAGCAATTTTAACGAAAATGAGACCTGCACCATCATTACCATTGGTACCAGTAACAACTCCAGTATCTTCGAGCACAGCGGCTGAACTCAACCTAGACTGAAGTTGGAGATCATGCCCAATAATGTGAAGGGCTGAATGCGCAGAGAAGTCCCGCAGACTCTGCGCTGACTTTCATAGTTGTCATTTCACCACTCTGACTGGTAGATCTATTGGACTATTTTTATAACTTGCCCGTCAAGGTCTATCTTCACATGGAATATGTCACGGTATTTCGCGTCTTTCTCAGTCTTGCCGCTAGAAATCGCATGATCGCGACTGTATCAAGCAGTGTTTGCAATCATGCGACATCTACCGGCACGATCAGAAAGATGTGAAATGCCGTGTGGTATTCCATCATGACCACAGGGGCTTGAGGGGCAAAGTTATAAAAATCGCACTCTAGCGCACATACATAAACGCACTATAAAATATGCTCGTTATCACAAACACTGGCAAGCTACTTGTGACAAGGAACAAATCGCATATTGCTGTGCGATAAGTTCACGGTAGTTACAGCATACCTCCTTTATTAGGGTCTTCCGGAGCCCTTTAAATGACGACGTGTTTGGTCAGCGAATCTAGCGATCCGCACGGCGATCAAGACCTCAATTCGTAATACAGCATCGGTCTGCTAAATCTAACCAACAAGTAAATGTTTTTATGTACATTTTCATTTCCTTGTGCATATAACTAAAACAACATGAGAAGTAGAAGTTTTGAACAACTTTTAAAGAAAGAAATGATTTAAATCTAATGAATGTTGCCCATTGAAAGTGAATAGTGGAGTCGTGAGGTAGAACAAGTATATCTGTACTGTTCATGAAAATCTCTTAGATATGTAAGTAATCTAAAAGTATTAAATGAGGCTATCTAGAATATAATAACATTTCTGTAACAAGGTTATAACAAATTTCCGTATTTCCTTTCTTAGGTCAATTGGACAAGTAAAAAACAACATAACTCAGGGCTCTTTACTTCATTATTGCTTCATTTAATTGCTCTGCTTTTGACACACGCATTGTTGTTATTGAAGTTGTGTAGTCAGAATCAATGCTTTGTGTGTCCTTGATACCAAAATATCGAATGACGGCAAAACGTCTGTCAGTCCGTTTCTCTGGTCAACATTAGCGCCTAAACCGTTAACACGATTTTCTCAAAAACTGATTTTCCCGATCGAAACGATCTCGAGATCCTTCGAGTTTGAAACGGAGCCTCAAGATTTTCGAAATTTTCTCAAAAATGGCTCCAATTCCCAAGTAATTAAATTATAATGTGTAAATTAAGTCATTAAATTATAAACTCAGTGTTGCTAATCATCACAACTGGTTATCGATGGTTAGTAATTCCTAGAAAATGCAGTGTAAATTATCTATGTAAAACAAGATAGAAATACATTTATTATTATTATTATTATTAATATTATTATTATTATTATTATTATTATTATTATTATTATTCCTCTATAATCACGACTAAAGATATTATGTGTCGGCTGAATATAAAATCTACTCCAGGTTGCAACCAGCCATCTAAGGAGCAGATCTAGGGACTGTCGGTGCTTCTACAATACTTTGCGCAAAATGTGGGCTGTTCCAAATAAAGCGATTTCTTGCACTTCCCAGTCTTTTGAATTACCTGGAAGATTAGATGAGTTTTTACACAAATTTTGCGGAACAAATCCCAGAGCTCCGATAACTATCGGGACGACCTGTGCTTTTACGCCCCACTTTCAGCTGAACTCTATTTCCAAACTCTTGTCTTTAAGACGCTTCTCTGCCTCCTTGGTAAGGACGTTTTGATCGCAAGGTACAGCGACATCGACAAGTAAACACGATTTGTCCTCCAAATCCCGGGTGACTATATCCGGTTTGTTTGCCACTATCGTGCGATCAGTTTCAATTTGTTGGTCGTACAATATCGTACACAATCCAACAGACATCACCGGTTTCGGTGAGTGTTCGTACCACTTGGGGCATGTGTTCGGAACTTCGAGGGCGGTACAGATCTGCCAGTGGAGGTAACTACACAGCCTATCATGTCTTTTCAAGTATTCTGTCTTTGCGAGGATAGGACAAGCTGAGACAATATGATCAATGGTTTCTACGTGTTCCCGACAAATGCGGCATTTATCATCTTGGGAAATTTTGAGAACCGCTTTATCGTAATGTCGCGTTCTCAAGGCCTGATCTTGGGCAGCTGTTACAAGTGCTTCCGATTCTGGATTCATTCTTCCCCTTTTAAGCCACATAAATGATTGATCTTTATTGATCTGCACTTTGTCCATTCGTTTCAAATATTGTCCGTGGAGTGGTTTATCTCTTCACGATTTCTTTAACATTTTTTGTGTCTCAAATTTCATGTTAAGTAGCATCAGAAGTTCAGTGTCTCTGTCATTCTCCGTGTCTTGCATAGTCTTCTTCGCAATGCTTCTTGCTACACTTACAATGCCTCTGTTTCCCATTCATCGGTCAGATTTCATGACCTGCCTCATTAGAGGGTCATCTTGATGGCTGACTACATACTTTCCCATCCCGACTATTGCGTTGTGCCAGGAGGCCTCAATTTGTCTGAGGTCTCTTTCTCCTTCCTTACGTGACACATCAAGTGTATGTACATCAGCTCGAGGGTGGGAAACATGATGCATTGTAAGCAGTTTTCTGGTTTTTCGATCCATGATGCGAATTTCCTGTTCAGTCCAGTCTACTAGTCCGAAATTGTATTCGGCTACAGGCACCGCCAAACTACCTATTGCTGATATTTTATTCCTTGAGTTCAGAGCGGACTGCAGGGCAAGTCTCATTCTTCTATAATACTCCTTGCGAATTCTCTCTTTCACTATGCCGTTCGAGATGGTCTCACATTCTTCAATGCCCAGATATTTATAAGTTTTACCTGGCTCAAGATCTTGAATCAATGTTCTCTGACGTGGTCATTTTGCCTCTTTTTAAGTTGACTTTTGCACACTTGTCAAGACCAAACTTCATGCAGATACATTGCTAAAATCATTGATGACAGACAGCATTTGGGAGAGAATCGCTTCATTCTTAGAAAACACTTTAAGATCATCCATGTAAAATAAATGTGATACAGGCCTTTCATCACCATGGAGCTTGTAACCAAAGTCAGTGTGTGACAGCTGTCTCGATAGAGGGATCAAACTAATGCAAAACAGCAGAGGGGATAGTGAATATCCTTGAGAAATTCCCCTGTTAATCTGAATACTTCTTGTTTCTACTACTCCCTTTCCGCTGTGGATTAGTAACCTCGTGCTCCACGACTTCATACTACCCTTGCAAAACTCAACAAGTCTAGGATGAAATCCATAGATCTCCAGGGTCTTCAAAATCCAGTCGTGTGGTACACTGTCAAAGGCCTTCTGGTAGTCAATCCAAGCCATGCTTAAATTACGTTTCCGTTTCTTTACATCATTCAAAATTATTTTATTCAGAAGCAAGATTTCCTTACAGCCATAGGAACCTTTACGACATCCTTTCTGTTCAACTGGCAACAGATGGTTCTTCTCTAGGTGCCTATACATTTTGTCAGCTATGGCTGCAGTTATAAGTTTGTACATTACTGGCAGTCAAGTAATTGGCCTGTAGTTCTTCGCCAAAGAGCTGTCTCCTGCTTTGGGTAGCAAATACGTGATGCCGCGAGTGAGCCATTCCGGGAGTTCCTTAGGGTTTTCTAAAATTTTATTAACAGCCTTTGCTAGATGAGAATGTAATGCTGTTAATTTCTTAATCCAATAAATATGGATCTTATCAACCCCAGGGGATTTCCAGTTTCCCATGTTCCCAGGTCCTCTTTCAAGAATCCTTGAACATGTTCCACTGTTTCCACGAGTCCATTGGCAGCATCAACTTCAGATAGGAGCCATGATGCGTCTTTTGTTGTAGGATCTGGTTTCCTCCCAGATTTCTGCCCAAAATGTTTCGACGTCATCTTTTGAAGGAGGGGCAGCATTGCCATTCGGTTTTTCAGTCAGACTGCGATAGAATCTCTTCGCGTCTGTTTCAAACAACCGGTTCTGTACACGGAAATCTTCTCTACGTTTGTACCGTCTTTTTCGTTGAGACCATGCTTGGATTTTCTCTTTTAGCTTTTCAGCTACCATTAGCCTTGTTGTGTCAGTTAGGTATTTTTGTTCAAGATGGAGTATTTTTTGTTGAACTTTATACGTGTGGTTTGACTTAGAAGATGCCTCGGCTAGGAGTGATATTTCACTCCGTGTGTCGGCTATCCGTTTCATAATTCTTTTCATCCATGGAGTTACGGAGCTTTTTATTATTTTTGTTATTATTATTATTATTATTATTATTATTATTCAGCATGCTATTTAACTTAAATTCCATCTGCTGTTTTATTACATCATTCTGATGGAAAATGCATGGTCTCTCTGGACTGGTGGTATTTTCTTGTGCGTCTTATTCCACTGTTCTGACATTTACATTTACTTCGGAGTGTTGTTCTCTCTCTCCTGCAACTTCTTGCAGAATACGCTCTCGTATTGCTAATGGTACCAGGTTATTTCGCACAATTGACGCTCTTTGACACCAGTAACACGTAGATTGGGTTCAGTAACACGTAGATTGGGAAACGTACGAATCGCAAATGGAGGAGCTGCCTATAGCCAGTCAATTCTGTTTCACGACGGGTCACTCTATAATAAATGCGCAGTAGGAATTGGTTCATTTCTACTTTCCATTGTATCCGCTGTCTAGGCAGTCCTACTCTGGTTGTCAACGGCTGTGTTGCCGCTGAAACATTTCTAGCAGTTGACTCTTGTTGGTGGTTGTCTACTCTGTTCGATTTGTTCTGCTTCTTCCGATGATTCGTAGCACATGTCATCGTAATGGGGCTGTCTCTTTCCTCATCTAGAGCAACCTCATTACCAGATGTGGCCGAGGCTTCCTTATACCTAGTGGCTGCTTTTCAAATCTTCTCTGAGTGACGGGGTGCAAACCCGAGACTCAGGTTCCCTCTTATTTCGAAAAAAGGGTGAAAAAGAGGGGAAAAGTCCCTGTGAATTGCGTTTTATCCCTACAGCCAGGGGTTTTTTTGTTGGTGTTTTCTCCCTCAGGGAGTAGACTCCTCGTGGGTGCGACTTCTCTCTCTCTAGATCTTCGCCTGTGACCTTAGGCAGTGGCCCTTGCTGGGTACTGACAGCCGGAGCCAGCTGAGCCCAGGTTGTTTTATAGCGGTATGCTTCTTTGAAGACTCGTCCGCGCCAGGAACCGTTGGAATCCAGGGATCCTCTTCCGCCTCTTGGCCCGTTGATCTTCACAGAGGTCCGTTAGCATCCATACTATCTATATGGAAGGTCCCAGGGGGCACGGCGGGGACGTGGACATGGCTCGCCCCCCTTATTATTATTATTATTATTATTATTATTATTATTATTATTATTATATCATTATCAAACGTTGCCTCCGGATAGAGTAAAGAATTCGTAAAAATGGCGCGGATCTCATTTTCACTGAATGCCGTGTTTAACAAGAATTGGAAAGGAAACATCCCCTCCACTTTGTGATACTTGTAACGCAAATTTAACAATATACCACACCATAAAAAACTGCCCTAAATTCAATAATCAAAGAAAATTTACTAATCTCAATAAACCTTTAGATACCTTATTGTATTCGACCAAATATCAGAACCAACTGATCAATTTTTGTGAAAATTGTAACATCTTTAATGACATATGATGATATTGTATAATTAAGTTATGTATTACATATAATATATGGTGCCATACAATGTTAATTATATATATGTTATAACATTTTTATTAATATAATTATGGATAAAATTATAATTGTATAAACAATGTAGTCGCTAATAACCTTAGTCTTTGATGCGACTAAAATAAAGAAATAAAAAAAAAGAATTGGAAAGGTTCACAAAGGTTCTTAAGCTATTCGAGGACGAAGTTTAATTAAAAAAATTTGAAGCCATACTTGAGAAAATTTTGAAGATGTTGAAACTTCATGAAAAGTACCCCCAAAACCAAAATAATTTTCAACCAACGGCCTTGAATTCGTTGGGGAGATCGGGAAATATCAATTTTGGAGAAAAATCGCCTCAATGGTTTAGGCGCTAGCGTACGTTTAGCCGTCAATAGATTTTTCACGGACTTTTTTTTCCACGAACATATATTTTTCACGGGCGTTTAGCCGTCGATAGATTTTCCTAATCAAGGTCCGAAAAGAAACATCCCGAGTCAACAACAGCACTTTGACGCTTGGAATCACACGCAGATTAAGACGAAATTGAAAAATTACACTAAATACTTTCTCCAGGAACCTGCGCTTCTGAGGCAAAATCAAGGATATGACGGCAGTGCTTTGTTGATACATTCTCGTCTGCTACTTGCATATGAGTAAAGAGAAAGTATTGTAATGAGCAAGTGAAAAGAGCTGCTTTTCATAGAAAAACTCGTGGAGAATATTGAGGGGTGTAGATATCCAGAAAGTGGATGAATGGTCTAATATAGTCTAATATACAGTAATTATTCTCAATTACACGTTACTTTAGAATCGATTATTTGTGGGTCATTGATACTGAGTAATTGGTTTACAAAACTTCTGACGGTGCGTCTATGATTAACTACGGTACAGTTTTGGAATCTAAAATTGATCGCGGCCTCTAAGACTAAGTTCAGCTTTCGCACGGCTTGGGCACCCCTTGTCATGAAGAAACGGTGGAGACGGAGCCTGATAACCACCGCAGACAATCTTAGCGGGGGAGGTAGGGAGGGGAGTAGCCTGACAAAATTACGTCGGGGAAAATGGTGGACGTTGCTAGTTCAGATGTGGAAATATTTTCAAATAAAAATACATGGAATGAAACAATTTTATGAACAATTATAAATTTATTTCATTGAAATAAATATATAAACGCATACATTTTACCAGTTTTAACACAATTCTTTTTGACGAAATTACGTTGTTGTGAGATAAATTAACACACATTTTAGAGCAATAAGTTTCTCAAGCACATTTTAATTTCAATATTAATGTTCATACGACATCCATGAACTTTATCAAAACTCCAGTTCACAACTGATCGATAAGAAAAGTATTATAATTGCAGATTTACAATTAGTTGGTATGATTATAAAAGTTGCAAAAATTGCTAATTCGTGGGTTTCTCGAATCGATAGAAGACTTCTAGGGAACCGTTTCCAGGATCGGTCAAAGATCAAGTGTATATTTCTTATTTTAACAAGAATTAAACCAGGTATTTAACCATAATTTTGCATATCTTGCTAAAATTGTTATTTTGCAATGTTCAACTCAGGGACGATTTGGAGACACTCCCCCGACAAGAAGAGCGCACATTTTTTAAATTGTTTATAAAATTGTTAATTGTTGAAAATTAGTTAATTCGCAGATTCAGTTCTGGGACGTCAGGGAACCCTTCCATTTCTGTGTGAGTCAATCATTTTGCAGTTCCCACACGGATCTGTTCTTGCTGTCGTTTTGCAATGCCACTCTTTAAGTTTACTGCAACATACGCTTTAAAACTGGTAGCGACATTGGAGTCTCAGCGTTCGCATATATTGCGGGGAAAATTGTTACTGGTTAGATATTGCTATTTTCAACTGTTCAACTTTCCATTTTATTCTAAATACTTGAGTAAAACGTATGTTTCTTTTTGTTGTTGACATTTGTTTACTTATTGAAATTTATAATCATGCTTAAAAGGAACTAATGTATGTAGATTTTTAATTTCAACAAGAGAAAAATTTTGCAAAGAAAATTACTTCTTATATAGTATGCAAAAAAAGTATACAATGTTGACATATGTTTATGTAGGAAATTTATAATTGAAGAAATGGGAACTTACGTATGTAATTAAATAAAAGTCAATGAAGGAGTAATTTTGCAATTTAAATATATGTTTTAAAATTACGTTATCCAAGTTCCTAAAGTTCTTTCAGTCGCGATCTTTTTTCATTCGACCCTGACAACCCAATGCTTTTTAAAACTACCCTCAGAATTCAAGTCGATTGTTTGAGGTCAGTGCTTATCGAACTAAAATCATAGAAACTTGAGTTCTTACAAATGTTCCCCAAATTCCTACACGCCAAGAAGGTCATCTAATGGAATAGCAGAAACTCTGAGTTTATGAAAGTGTTAGTCATTTCAACAGTGAAGGCAACTACCTTATAACACTCATAATATTTACGGGTTTAATTAATAAAATATAGTCACGTGATTTTATCGCTATGAAAAGCAAACATTTCCAGGATTCCTCCACGAGACGTTTTTAAACGTCCTTATTCATTCGCTCAGAATACTGCAATCATTCATTAATCATCATTCATTTTACCTAGGGTTTCTAACGTTGTCAAACTAAAATATATGTAATAACATTGCAACTGCATGTTGAAGTGCAGGTGTTCGGTTTCTCTAATTGGTTCTATACTTGCCTACAACCTGCTCTGTGATGCGTGAAAATACATTTATTTATTTATTTATTGGCTTTTTTTCTTGTTACCGTATGTATAAACGGAGTAACATACGTAGTATTTACAACGGCATGTGATGCTGCGGTCAATCGATATTGATATCACCTCGGAACACGTTTTCGGGTCTGCTGTCACCAGAAGTGATTTTTTTTTTAACGTCCGTCCGTCTGTTTGATGGTCTGTCCTTGTCTGTGGTGAACAACACTAATGCCTAAACAATCCGTATGCCAAAATTAATTTTCCATTGTCGATCTGACCCGACTCGAGGCCCTACGAGTTTGAAAATTATTCTTTAAATTTGTGCGGCATTTTCAATATTTTCTCCATATGGGCTTCAATTTTTTCTTAAAAATTCATGTGAGAAGAGACCGTAAGACATGGATATTTTAAACTGTGTTCGTGGTGTTCGGGACATTTCGAGAACGTCCTGTATTACATATACACCGTAATTTTTCCATTATCTCTCCTTCTGGCAGGCTGCTGTAGGTGTAATTGAGGAAGTGGAATCCTACACCCAGAACTATTAGTCCCAAGAGCATAGGAATCCAACTAGAACGAGAAAACGTGTGCCATTTGCTGCACCACTAGTCACGAAAGCACCACTAGTCAAGAAACCTTATGCAAATATAACTATTCTCTTGTTTCGAAGATCACTATACAAAATTTCTTAAAGATCGAAATAAATCCTCGATTTGTGTAAAAACATAAACTTTACATAAAATAATATTAATTTGAAAAGGTAGAAGCCGAAGTGATGTCCAACAAAGCGATATTTATTTTAGTGACAAACGCGTTGAATTGTGTTTCTTATCTTGAATTTAGTTCAATTGAATATATTTTAGGTTTTCACGAGACCTGAAAGTTTTTGCTTTAACGAATACAATATGCTGCCGGTTCCCATTGATTGTTTGCATTGGTTAAAGCAAATTCTGTTTAGAAAAACAAAACTTCTGTGTAACGATTCTTCCCTGAATTAATATTAACTAATTACAGATTCAATGCGAAATAATAATATCACATTCACAGTAAATGTATTACCAAGATAATCATTCTGCTTGATTTAACGCGCCAAATATTTTCAGATTTGCTCACTTTCAAATTTTGCAATCAGAGTTCTTCGGGCGGGAGAACACGAGGGGAATTAGACTCGCTCTTTCAGCTGGCCAACAGCGCAGCGGCCAAGTCGCTCACTGAACCTCAGTTGGTGTTCGTACTTTAGGTGAGAGGTCGTGTCTGGGAAAGGGCGCTTCTAAGTTATTATTTTGTGAACAAGTGCGTCATGTTCTCGGAATGTCTGAATGGTAAGCCCTTCTTAAATTTGTATTTGTGTGTTTTAATTTGACTTCGTGTTCCATTGAATTGGAACTTCTGAGGTTCAGAAAGTTGAAATCTTATTGGTGATTCCTTAAGGGTGATGGAAGTTGAAATCTTATTGGTAATTCCTTATTGGTGATGATCTTAGTGTAATGATACAGAGGAATCGACTTTATGAAACTAATATTTTACATGAAAATATCTAAAAATGTGATCTACAAGACTTGCCCTATGAAGATTAAAATTAATACTCGTTACTTTGCGTAAATTTCATTGACGAAAAATGTTTAATTATTAGATACACTCATGACCTCTCCGTATTAATAATAATTTTTAAAACGTCTGACATAATGTGTCAGACATGTCTACTTGTCTAGTCCTTTCTACTTGTCTTTTTCTATGAACTTTGTTTAATCATGAAAGTACTGGGCTCTTCGTCTCGACATCAACCTTGGCTAAAAAAGATAAATATCTTCGTATCATTAGTATCTATAATGCGTTCCATTCGACCAGCAAGACAAATGTACGAAGTAAAAAGCTTATCAAAACGGCTAACCAATTCTGAAAGGTTACGAGAAGTAATCCAAAAGGCTAACGGGAGCATGCTGATTTCACAACTACGCACGTACAGGCTGAGTGAAGGAAGAATAATTGCAATCAGACAATAACTACTAAAGGGAATAATTCGTCCTAGTTTAAAAGAATAAATATTATTTTTTCGAAGACAGAAGAGAAATCTTAAAACTTAATCGTGAAATATCTCGATACTTCATGAAATTTCAATTATTAAATTTTAATCTTCACTAATTTTCAATAAATGTACAATTTCAGAATCGACTCTATTCTAATTATCAGAGTCAGAGGATGTCTATCGTAAATTATAAGTATGTATTTATTTTCAGTCAGCAACATTTTATTAGGTTGTGATTAGAACGGAATGAGTGATTTGCAGAAGTCAACAATTGCTGAACAAAATTCACAAAATGGTTTTCCAAACGTGTCACGCAAATTACTCGAGAATTAATAAACTCTCATATAACAATACAATAAATTAAATCGAAATAACTAATTTTTATATTCTCTCCTTCCCTTTTGCAAAATAGGAGAAATTGAAATATAAATTAAATTTCTGATGTCACTATGTTAGTTGTACAGAGTTGCAATAAACAAAAATGTCATAAAACCACAATGTAAATTCTTACATTAAAGTCTAGTATTTGTTTCAGGATAATTCTGCGTTTGACCTTCCACCTTCTCAGGGCATCAGGCAGTTCTCGTCCTGTACCGACCCCGCTGCACTGAGTCCTTGTGAGAGTGCACAAACAGACCACGGGGTTGTGGCAACATTTGCAGTAAGTGAAGGAGATGGGTGCGGCGGCCCAGTACATCTCGCTGGCGCCCTGTGTTCGAGCGTTGGACCCTGCAGACAGATGGTAGTGTACGAACAGGCGACTGTTAGTGGCAAAACAAGCGGAGAGACCGTGGGGAGCTAGGGTGAAGATGTAGCCCTAGTTATGGGGGTTAGTTTCTAATTAGCTTCTTTGTGTGAAGAGGTCTGCGCGAGTTCTGAGTTGGGTAAACGGTCATTTGCAGTTTGGTGAATGGAGATGACAATTGGTTTAGCGGTAAAACTCTGGGCTTGCTTGAAAGCTTATGTTTGTTTGAATGTATAGGTGCGCAGATATTTGTTGCTAATCTCAGTATTATTTTATTGTATTGTTGGGGTATGGTTGAACGTGGTGTGCGCTGGTTGGTTCGTCTGAATAGAATGGAGACTTGCAAGTTTCCTTTGGCTGGCTGGCCTACTTTAATATTATATATTTCGGAGTAGTGATAGAAATATAGTATGCAAGATAGAATTCATATGCCTGAAAATGCTTTGCATGCGTATATGGAATGTACTGTGTGCAGAGGAACTGGACAAAACGGACCTGCACGTCCCAAAATGTACAGTACAACGCGTAAAAAGTATTAAGTCGTAAGGACACGTCCTCCAGAGTGACGCCACTGGGCAGAGAGTAGGTCGTGGTTCGCCTCTTGTGCAACCGGCTGGGCGTTTCATTTGACACAGCCTCCGCCAACACATCATTCCCTCCTGCCCCGTAGAAATGATCGTGGCTACAGCAGGTGGAACCTCGAATTGCTCCTGGAGCGAGAGGGGGCTGGAACTGATTTGCTGGCCAGCTGTGCGGCCTTAGCGTATGTAGTGACTGCTGTGTCGGCCGATAGCCGGTTGTGCCGATAGCGTCATCAGCATTCGTCACTCAGTCGACGCTTATAAACTTCTGATCTTTCCTTGCCCTTTCCGGACGACTCTGTAAGGACCAATTAGGAAGCTTGACAACACAACCCGGGTAACGACGTTTGAGAAGCTAGCGAAAGTCTTTACAAATCGTCGGGTGAAGTTCAAACGGGTCGACGTCAGAACATCTGGGAGTAACTTATTGAAATTCCAATGATCTTTCTGGCGTTGGTTTAGACCCGTGGAAATAGTATTTCGTTGTCTCGACGTAGAAAAAATGTGAAGTAGAAACTCCTAGATCCAATTGGAATGCGTTCAAAACATACGGTTTGGTGAGAGTCGCGAAGAACGTGCCCAGATGCAGGAGAACTGAAAGTGACTGGAAAAACGTTCCAAAAATGTTGGAACTGGGGTTCCAGTTGTCTAGATATGTCAGTGAAAAGCCGAACATATACAATTTCTAACAGTAAGAGGTTACATAGCACATCCTATCCGCACGCAATACATTTACATAACAAAAAGAAAACGCGTTAAAGTGTCGCGGAATATGTACTTAGTCGTGGATAACCATCTCGAAGACTTTCGTCCCGCAACGCAAGCCCTAAGGCCAGGAAAAACTTGAAGTCGACGAAGCCCCGCCGTTGGATGGAACGTGAGGAATGGGGGAAGGGCAGGGTTAGGTACGAGCGTCACATGGACGAATGTGTTGTTTCATTAAACTGACAGGTAATGTGTACATGCGCTGCGCTGTTGGGATTCCAGGAGCCAATTGCACCACTGGGTCACCTAATCTATTAAACGAAACAATTCATATCATAATTCGTAACATTTAAATTAACAAGGTCGATGTCACGAGCGGGAGTCCGTGGCACGAGTGCCACGACAAAATCTCCCCTCCACGCAGTTCATTTCGCTGCCTCCAAAGACAACGCCATCCCTATTGTAAATCGGCAGAGGTACTGAGTGTTTCCTTTCCCGACGCTAATTGCATAGAGAAGCTTGTCATGCTACGGTGCCACGACGCGTGCCACTGCCATCAGTAGACCTTGACACCACTGGCTTACCTTATTCCTAGGCTTAATAATATCTTCACTCATTGGCGGAAGATGCCACGCGGGCAACCGCGCACCGGTCCCGCGATCTGACTCATCCCGCCCACCTGTGGCCACAGTAGTCGGAGATGAGCTCTCATAGCATACTACTCGTTCACTTTACATTTGCAGACGGAGCGCTGCGATCTGTTTACATGAGGTCACCGCCGACTGAATGAGAAACGCGCGTCTGCAGTAGATACTGACCGTTTAATATGATATAGATGGCGGTGAGCAGCACACAGAACCCCGGCGGGGCAACAACATAACAATTAAGTGCAAAGAAGAAATAAAAATATTGTACGTGACTGTTGTGAATGGCGTGTGGTACGATCTATTTTATTGTGTATTATCTTAATCATTTAAGGGCGCGACTCCAGCTCACTGTCGGAGAGGCATAATTCGTCAACTGTGTCCGTAGCGTTTGTGCTGCTTTCGGAGACAGCTGATTGGTCAGAGGCTGATTGACATCGGGACCATTCGTGTATTCTCGGTTGTGTGTGCGGACCTTCACTTTCAAAACAACATTAGTTCCCAATTCTGCCGTGTGCAAATGTAAAGTGAACGAGTAATACGTACGGGTGCTGTCTTGCTCCCTAATTCTCACTACCTTTTCCATTAGTTATTGATTAATTGCCAGTTCACCGGAAAACGAGGGCGAAATGTGGTGCCGATTCACTAAATGTGTAATTTACTCTCTCTTTCAGTAAAGTAGTCACCTGGTGCTAATGTGAAGCAGATACTGGTTACAGAAGCAGTCACCTGGTGCTCTGCAAGCTTCACTATCTTCTGTTAGTCATCAGTCAGTTCTAAGTTCGCCGGTGAAACATAAGAGTGTAATTTTGTACAAATTTGCCTAGCAGTGAATTTCACAAACTTTCTGCAACTAATTGTAATAACAAATATACTGTGATTTATTCCGCTTGTCATATCTTGGCAAGTGTTGATTACCACTATGTTGACGGTCATAATTGCTTACGAACTGTATGTGGTCAGTGCTACGCTTTGTGATATCCGCTCAAGGTAGTAACTGTACTGTCTAAAATGCATACGATATCAATCGCAGAACTTACACCATTTCGGTGTTAATAATTATTCTAGTGTAGCTGTATAATTCTTAACAAGTGCACTAACATATGTGCACAACACTATCATCGGTGTTACGAAACTCTGCCTCTCGCATTTGCACACGTTCGTTATTGTAGACTGTGTTGGTTGCGTAATTCTGTCAGCCGACAGCGTAACGCAGTTGGCTCTCTTTGCCCCTAACATGTGGGCTTGGTGTCGCATCCCCGCCTGCAGCCGCGGGCAGAAATGGATCGACATACTTGTACAGAGAAGTGTATTCTTGTCTCATTTTCAGATTCACAACCTGTAATGTATTACTTATTGCCAATTCTGTTGTTCCTATTGATAGTTCTTTACTTTTGTTCACTAGCATATGAATATGCCCATGGCATTTTCGTACTTAATGACTAATTTCCCAATGGATTTAGATAGGTCCTACCTAACGTCAACTCAATTTTTAATTAAGTCATTTACAACTACTCAGCTTCATGCTTACCGATTTCCCCAAATGGGAACAGTCCTCCTGTGCATGAGCAATTTCAGGAGAACGCTGTTTTGTGTATCTAACCAACACCACCTACAGTTAAAAGGCTTGAGCAGTCATTCAAGATGCTACCTAAGAAGACCATACAAATTGAAATGCGATGTAAAATTGTGGTTACCAGAGGAAAATCTATCATAAAATACACTACCGAATGAGAAGAAAAGAGGTCTGCTTTCTTCAGCTGGAAGATTGTACATCAATATAGGTTATTTTTCAGACGAAGAAAGTTGCGTACATTTTCAATGCTATTATTATCACTTACAACGCCCATCATATAAAATCCTATCGGTTCTAATCCCAATATCCTTCTTTTTAAAAATATTTTGCAAATCCTGCTTTTAAATTATCTCCTACATCATGAGAATAACTAATTTATCATCACTATCACTTAATTTATGTATGTATTTGTTTCTTGCATACTTTAAAAATATTAATTTTGTTTCATTTGAGGTTCTAAACAAAATAAAGAACACCATCTCGTAATTTCTGTAGGGTGAGGAAATATTATTAACCCAAAACGTTTGAAATATTTATAAGAATATGGCTATATGGTAAATAGCATACAAAACTATATGAAAAACCATGAACTTCAGTGAATCATGAACTTCTTTCTTAGTCAGGAGTTTTATTTGTTCTAGCATTAAGCCAAGACTTTTCAAATTGTTAATTTTTGGTATCAATGTGAAGTAAGAGGTCTGAAATTGAACCCATAATGAAGACTGTTACTACTACTTGTATTAAAATATAACTTAACATTACCTTTTCAAAAACATACTAATTTAATTTGTATTACATAAACCACCTGATATTGTAGTGCCTCCAAGTTTTAATACCAAAACTCTATTGATAATATTAGAGACAGAATTACAATCAATATGTTGAAAAAGAATAGTCTTCCTTATTAATAATCGACCAATAATAGTCCACAATAAGCCATTCCAATTTGCTTTTTAGTACATCAAATGTACTGAAAGATATTACATTTACTCTTGCAGTGTTTTCTTTTGCACTTAGCAGCAAACGGATACTCGTTTTATAAATGCAATTTCTTTTCTTGAGGACTTTCTCCGTATGAAGTGCTTGGGCGTTTCAAGTAAACAGAACAATTAGGTAACAAAGAAGTTATAGCTACACGAGAAAGTCGTGAATAATTTAAACGGAACACTGATTTTTAGTCCATTATGGCAATAAAACACTGAATTCTTCTCAATTTTCCACGTTCTCAAATGCAATTCACAAAACTGAAAGTAAACACTAAATTTGGCAACTTACACTTTTCACATTTCATCATAATTCCCTCACCCGACAACACAGCCCTTATTCACCATGATTCTCACTATTATTAACAGACCACACCTACTTAGTATACACAACTCGAAAGCTTCCCTTGCTACTCAACGTATAAAACTGAATCGCCTCAACTCGAACAAGTCAGCCTTTTCTAGCTGCCATATTGTCTATCAAAAATTATAATAGCGGAAGCCTTGTATCTAGATGGTGTTGATCTAACGGATGCAAATGGTCCTCAGAGTTGTTACCGAAGGGTAAATGGAAGATGACTACTCTCATAGTTTCGCCTGCACTCCACTGACAACAATTAGTCACTTCTCCCAATTGTAGTAATTGTAGTGAGCCTTTTTTTCCATTGTTTTCTTTTCATTGATACGATGTAATACATTTTTTAGACGCTCTGTATGTTTATGATTTCTTAATTTAGTTTTTCACACATATTTTTTTCCAGGTAGAATGTTACTGGCAGGTAATGTATTTATCTGTAATAAGGTTTATTTGTTTTGTGATATTTCGTAAACTTCAGTTTTCAATTGTTATGCTAATAACAGCTTCGTAACCCTTTCAGCTTTGATGAACTACATTAGGTGTTAATATTGGTTACATTTTAAATTGTTTACGGCTTTTGTAACGGTGCTCGTTTCATTTTACTTGTTTCTTTCCACAAATATTACACGAATTACATATTTAATGCTATTTTTCTGTTATTAGTGGTAATCTTCGAATAATTCTAGTTGATTATTTCGAAATTAAGAAGCGATGAAATGTTATGTTTTTAGTGTTATAATGATTTTTTTGTCATTTTTAATTAATTTTTAAATCTTAATAAATTACGAATCATTATGTGTAATATTAAATAGATTAAAATTACTGTTTTAATAATTTTTTTAATATGCTTTTATTTTGCTTGCTTAAATTTTCAGATTTTTTTCCGAACAACTAATGAAAATGAGAAATAAACTTACATGTATTATCCTACTATGAAGTAATATTTTTAAATTTATAACTGTGTTTTTTAAATATGTGCTGGAGATCTGTTATTAAAGTTAATATGTGCTAATTTGGTGGAAAAATATTCTCTACAGTTTTTTTACAAAGGAAGGATGTTTTGTACAGGATGTATGTTCATTCTTTCACTTTGGTGTTAGAACAGGAAATTTTTGCAAGTTCATTTAAATTGGAGTTGTGTATAAATGCTTATTGGTGACTCATTTCTATTTATCTTCCATAAAAATAAATTTTCATCTAATCTTTATTATTTTACTATGAATAGTAGTTAATAATTTATTACCCTTGAGTGCTTCATTTACCCGATTTCAGCAGATAAAGATTTTCTATTGGTTCTTTCACATAAAAATTTAAAATACATCTGTTAGATTGGTTGATTGATCATTTTATTAACTTACTAATAATTGTTTTAATGCAGACCTGCACAGCATTTTGCACTTTCACTGACCTCAGGAGCTGCGTGTGGGCAACTCGGGTGCAAATGAGAAAATCGATGAAGGGTGGGGATGAGATCCAATCTAGGAGTGGGGACCACCAATCAGAATGCGCAATTCGAAAGATAACGCGTAAATTTAAAGAGCAATCGGCAAGAACATGACGGTCATATACAGTTAAAGTAATATTGCCTTTTGTATTATATTGCAAATGTTTGTTCTCGGTATATGACAGGGCGAAATATGAAACTACAACGAATTATACATATTAGATTTCGACACCAAGTATTATAATTGCTTGTAGGGCTTATAATGTAATTCGCTTTGCTACGATGTAATCACAAATTTAGTGTTGTGCTAAACACAAAATTTTGATACTGAATTATTTTTGTTTGATGATGACAGTAATAAACTTTTTTATTAAATATGTTTAATTGAATAAGACGGTTCACTCAAAGCAAAAACATATTGTTCTTAGAAAATCATGATTATTTTCTGTTCTAATTTCTGACAAGAGAGTAGAGTCGTGTACGAATATAAAGCCCTTTGCATTCTATTTAACCAATACCCATGATTATCTTATGATTGTCCGTAACATACCGTCACAAAAGTTTGCTCGTTGATCTCTTGTATTCAGTTTCATAATGGGGAAAATGGTCACAAATGTGCTATTAAACATTACCCTTCTTGGATTTGTCACGTATTCTATTTTATGTCACTCTTGATGAGAGTGATTGCTCTCATGATTTTGTTCATTTTTCTATGATTTGGAGATTATAACATTCCTGGTGAACAATCAATTATTAAATTGCAATTTTGTGTTAGATAGGATTAATATTTTTTTCTTATATATATATATATATATATATATATATATATATATATATAAGCATATATTTTAAAGCTATTGCTTTAGTCACAATGAGCATGTTAATTTCCTTTTAAAAAAATTAGAAAATGAAAATTCATAAATGGTGGATACTAAGGTGGATATACAGTAGTGCACAGAACGTAAACAGTGAATTATGACCCTGGTAACTTGAAATACTAGACATAATCCATTTAAACAAATGGTCATTTAATTTTGAAGCATGGATCATTGTATTAGACGCCCAGGCATTCAGTCTACGCGCCGCGTCGTGCTACGTCAGACTTCTCCCCTCCCCGCAAAGCTTCCTACTCCCCACTACTTGCACTTTCGGCGCTGCCACGGGCAGACGACCGGCTCGCAAGTGCAGAATGCCCGCTGGAGCAGGCGTTGTGCAGGTCTGTTCTAATGTATATCTCTGATTCTGATATAATTGCTGTGTCCGTTGTAGATACGTTAGCTTTCAAATTTCTTTAGACATTTTAGAGTTTATTACCTGTACTGCGATTTTTCCATAGCTGCATCTCAAGGCCAATCTTCATGATGGAATATATCACGTCATTTTGCGTTTTTCTCTGCCATTCACGTTTCTCCTCATATTCTATTCAATGTTATGTAATATTTGCACACTTGAAAGACAAATATCTTGTCGAACAAGTATCAATAAATATATTTTAAAAAATGTTTTTTTTTCTTTCTTTCTTCTTCTCTCTCTCTCTCTCTTTTTTCTTTTTTTCTCTTTCTCGGTCGTGCCGCTAGATGTCGCATGATCAAGCCGTGCTTGAAGCGGTAACTTGGCTCATGTGACATCTACCGGCATATTCCATCGTGAAAACGGGCCTTGAGAGGCAGCTATGGAAAAATCGCAGTACAGGTAAATGTAATGGTAAAATTGTCCTTTTAATTTATATTTGTGCAAAGCTATTTGTGGTACAATTTCGCTTACCATAACTTTTCTTCCTTCATTACAAGTGATGTTATTAAATTCAGGTACGGTATAATTGAAGAATGTTTCTATCCAGTTGCACCCAGCAATTGTTTTTAGGATTTTTCGGACGCGCTAATAATGATATTTGTGCTATAAATTGTGATCTGTATTGTTTTTCTCTAATTTATTTACTGTAAACAGTAGATACAGTTTTTGTTTTAGTCTATGATAACGGGAGGTACTGCATCGCTATTTGGGAATGATGGAGTTTGTTAAAAAGATTGGAGAAGTAAAGAGTGCAAAACAATTTACTCTTTGTCTGCTTGTAATTTTTCTTAATAAAATTTCAAAATGAGTTTGCTGTTCCTTATGTCATATAGCCTTGAATATTATTTGTTTAGTTAATTCCAGGGAGATTTGTTCTTTTTCTTACTTTTCTTTCATAATGGCCTAATTAGTATCTTATTGTAATTATTTTTATGCTATTGTTTTAATTATTTCTTAGATATTTAATATTTCTATTGGTTCTAATTTTTATTGTAAATGTATTATTTAATGAACTTATATTCAATCATTTAAACATATTTATTGCATAGACTCCTATTATTCAGTAATTTGCTTGCAGGATATTTTTTCCTATTCCATCATTTGGTTTTGTCTTTGAAGTATACGTAATAGATCTCCTAAATTATTAGCTTTTCATTATTATTTTTATAGCTTTAATACCAGGTGTTTTGACTTTGCCTTCTAAATACTTTAACGTAGTTGCTATTCGTTTATACTTCGGAGCCATAGGCCTATCAGGGAAAGAAGGCTCTTTAAACATACTCTTCGCAAATGTTTCGCCGAACCGCTAGGTCACTTTGAAGACTGCATACTTGTATTATTACAGTGAGTAATAATTTGCTACTCATGACGTTTCTGTACGCAGTGATCTTTTTAAATGTCTACATAACATCTCCGATAAGTGTATTTACTGCGATTCGTATGAGCGTCTGCAAAACGTGGTTTCTGACCAAACAGCTATTGGACCTGATAATTTTCGGAGTATTTCGCTGCAAGATGTGGAAAAGCAAACAGAAAGAGTTTGAGCAGAGGGTTCTACCAGCACAGAAGCCTGAGCCTTAGAATTTGGGAACGATGTTAGTCTGCAGTGAAACACTTAGACGTATGTCGGCGGGAATATAAACTTAATCTATTCATAAAAGTGAGCTAATTATTTAGGTTTATTTTGTTTAGTTTCCTGTGGCAATTAATATATTTTCCATCTTTAACATTCCTCCAACGCTTCTACATTAACTAAAACTTATGATTAAATGAACTTATGAAACTATTCGATGGGATTAATTATACAAAAATATAGATCTGTAAGATTCAGATGCAGTCATTCAACTAGGTTTCCATAATTATTTCTCATATTATCAAGATTATTTGACAAAATTCCCTATACTACTTTGGAAAAACAAAACGGCAATACTACATAATGAAAAATGTTTCAGGTGGCGTGTACCAGTGGATTCAGTAAAATCATCCAAAAGAAGAAAGCACGCAAAGATGGTGCGTAATCTTGGTGGCTCCAGTTTACTTTCATTCGAATATCTTCACAAAATAACTTAGGATTAGTTCTTTGGATTAAATAAAATGTGTACTTTAAAATACCGACATGGTAAATGTGTTTTTATGTTCATCATACCAGTCTTCCCGTCCTTTTACTTATTCAATTAATGTTGCAAAACGTTTACAAAATAAATAATTGAACCTTAAGATCCCATAGTGTTAAATGCTCGGTGTTAGCCAGCTCTGTGTACTTGCAATTGATCTCAAGGCATTTTTTGTGGGTACAGAAAATCTCACATTCCATTTATGTGCTCATAAGATACCTCGGCTGGGAAGCTCATAACTCGGTCGGGAAGTTACTATTAATGGGAGAATTATGGATTTCAGTCAATAACAATAAGCCATTCAAATCACGAAGTAGACTTCGTGATTCAAATATTAGCCACGGCAACAATGGCGTCCTATTGGAGGGATTTCTTCTCAGACTTCCTCCTACTATGTAGGGACAAGACCTAATCTACTTTTACGTTAATAGTAGTTGTTTTTTGTCGAAAATTCGCAGTTTTCCCCCCGCAGCATATTTTCTCTATAGTGCGTAAGCAGCGAGGTAGTAAGAGTTGATGTAGCCGTAGGTGAATATTTGAGCACCAAAAAATATTCATATAATTTATATTGATGTTAAAATTCTTCAAATATTCCTGATGTCATTAGAGTATGTACAAGTCACAATATGTTAGTCACAATGTATCAATAAAACACAAGGGTAGACTTTTTTTAAAGTAGACGTAGATTTATAAAAAAGTTCTGTTAACAGCAGTATTCAGATATATGTAGCATGTTCTCGAAAGAGCGATTGCACAAAAGTATTTGTCCTGGTATCTGAACGTGATACCAGATACGTAGAAGCTATGATGTAAATTTTATAATTACATTTATATTAGTGTAATTATATTATATTAATATAAATTACATTTATATTAATGTAAAAATAGTCAAATAATTAAACAATTTTACAATTTATTTCAATTTTTTTCAATAAACCTGTTTACATAAATTTAAGACTCCAGGAAAACAAAAATGAGGGGACAGCTAGTTCTTAGGATAAATGTATAAATGGGAAAAAATTGTTATCTGTTGTATAGTGCCCAAGTTTCTGGTTTTCCATTATCGTCAGTGCATCGGACGAAAGAGTGAAAGGAGAAAAGTTACAAAATGACGGATGTTACGAGTATGATAGAATATTTCGTGTTAATTTTATCCCTGTTTTAAAACTTCAATTGGTTTGTAAGCATTGAGTAATTAGGTAAGTGTGCATGGATATAAACGGTAAGTTAACGAAGGAGATTCACACAAATAAAGGAGTAAGACAAGGTTGCAGTCTCTCGCAAACAATTGTTGATATTTATATGGACAACATGTTTAGAGCACGGAAAGGTACAGGTAGATAAAGGAATTCTTCGAAGCAAAAATGTTAATTTAATCTCCTTATGTTATGCTGACGACCAAGGTATCTTGAAAGGTGGTGAAGACAAGCTACAGAGTGCGGTGCATGTCCTAATATTTCCAAAAATATACATTTTTAAAATTTCGACCAACAAAACAAGAACAATGGCTTTGAAAGGCAAATTCTCAGTTGACGAAGATTTTAGTTGACAACAAATTTTAGAACAGGTGAAGGATTATAAGTACTTAGGATGCTATGTTGTGTATGAAAGATGGAATTAGACGATAAATTAAATAAGTTTAGTAATATAAGTGGAATCATTCACAGAAAGTTAGAAAATAAAATGCATAAAATAGGCGTATAAAGTTATTTAATACTACTGCCGTTCTTTAATATCATTGCGGTTTTGTATGGAAGTGAATCAAAAGTATTCTTGGGAGTCGATAAAAGAAGAATTCATGCGTCCGAAGTGAAAGGCAAATGTGGATATAAGATAAGAGTTAAATGTCACACCTGTGTTAAATAAAATATATAATAAGAAAAGATGAAAAATAGTCTCCAACGTTACACGTCACAGAGTGCTACAATTCGTCTTGTTCTGTAAAATTACAGGTTTTGAAATTATGTGAGGGAATGTAACGTTCTCTTCTTCAAGTGTGTCCACAAAGTTAAAACATACGTTACATAGATGATGAGAAAGAACATTCTATCGAAAGCAGTAGATGTATGTCTGAGTGTTGGCTTAAAATGTGAAAGTTGCAGATTCGATTTCTGAAAAATATCGTTTTGTTGTTTATGGAGTATGAACTACATGTTCGAAGAATAAGTAAAGTAGAATAATTTGTCGTTAGCCCGGCGCGTGTCACGATGGGGCCGTGCATGCATTGCCGCTTGCGGAAGAGGAGGTCGCGGGTTCGAATCCCGCCCTTTCCCAGGCATTCCCGTGGAGCCTTGTAGCGAAATTTAACGTAATAAAAATATTACAAGTTTCGTTACGTTGCTCTCGGAAAAGTTTCGTAATGTTATAAGTACTATTTAAAACTTATACGTTGCATTACGGGACCTTTCCACCGGGAATGTCTGGGGGAGGGTCTCCTCCGCCGGGAGTCGGCGCGCGTCTGAATCTTCTTCGAAAAGCAATAGCATGAGGCCCCATCGGGGGGCGTTTTGCAAAAGCTGTTGCTGATTATTATTGCAAAATTCATCAAAATGCCCTGCGCATGGCATCACACTGGGACCTCCCGAAGCAGAGCAGACGGGGGCGGGCTGGGCGGAGGTCCCGGAGCACGGGCCAGCCTCGATCCCGATTCCTCCGCTTTGAAAGGTCTCAATGCTAGCCATGCGCCACCAGGGCACGAGCGCTGACTCAGAAATTGTTCTATATGTAGTCAACAAGCAGTTGGATACATGTTCACATGATAAAAATGGCGTTCCTGATCCCTAAAGAGATACGAACTTGACAGCTTTTGCGTACCAGGCGAGAACTTTACTACTGAGCTACAATGTTAGACGCGGTCTTCTTCAACATTCCGATTTGTATCGTACGAACATTATATTACGTACTGCATTAGGAAAGCATTATGAGCGTAGTTTTGTAATGCAACTGTTTTGTAATGCAAATATATTTTTGACAATATTATTTAAGACATGCACCGCATTCTGTAGCTTGTCTTCACCACCTTTCAAGATTACTCGGTCGTCAGCATAGCATAAGGAGATAAAATTAACATTTTTGCTTCGAAGAATTCCTTTATCTCTTGTACCTTCCGTGCTCTAAATATGTTGTCCATATAAATATCAACAGTTGTTTGCGAGAGGCTGCAACCTTGTCTCATTCCTTAATTTGTGTGAATCTCCTTCATTATATTCATTCTCCTTACCGTTTATATCGAAGCACACTTACCTAATTACTCAATACTACTTATAAACCTTCTATTGAAGTTTTAGAACGTATAAAATTAACACGAAATGTTCTATCGTACCTTTAATTCGTAATTTAGCAACTTTTCTCCTTTTCACTCTTTCGTACAATGCACTGACGATTTAATGAAAAACCAGAAACTTTGGCACTATACAACGGATAACCATTGTTTTCCCGTTTATGCATTTATACTACGAACTAGCTGTACCCTTCATTTGCCTTCCCCTCAACTTCATTTGCCTGGAGTCTTAAATATATGTAAACAGGTTAACTGAAAAAATTGAAATAAAGTGTAAAATTGTTTAATTATTTGACTATTTTTACATCAATATTACAACATAATTTACATAATAGCTTCTAGTATCTGGTTTCACGTTCAGAAGCCAGGACAAATACTTTTGTGGAATCACTCTTTCGAGAACATGCTACATATATCTGAATACTATTGTTAAAACAACTTTTCACAAATCTACGTCTACTTTAAAAAAGCCTACCCTTGTGTTGTATTTATACAATGTGACTAACATTGTGATTTGTACATACTCTAATGACTTCAGGAACGTTTGAAGAATTTTAACACCAACATAGAATAATTTATATGAACATTTTTCGGTGCTAAAATATTAACCTATTGCTACACTAATAATACTTTTTTACTTTATTTTATTTAAAGTCTGCATCAACGACAAGATTATTAGCGACTACAAAAATACATGTTATACTATAGTTAATTCAAGATTGAATAACATATTGAAAATACAATATAAACAAGAATGAAACAGTAATTAACAAATAACAGACATAAATCGTCATACACGTTTAATAATTTACATAATGTTAATATTTTTCTTGAACGTCACTAGAGTATAAAATATTTTCAAGATTATCAGTCTGTAGAATTGATTGGCATTCACTGATATATTTTGTACATGACTGAAGGATATGGACAGTTGACAATTGTTCCTTGCATGATTCACATTTTAAGAGAGCTGTGGAGTTTAACAGATGTGAATGAGGTAGCTTGGTGAGTTCAGATCTGATGCGAGAAAGTGTGACTTGATCTTTGCGATTGAGTTTTTTTTCTTGTTGGTTCTTAGTTTATGGAAATCATGAATCATTTTATGTATACTGCTTATTTTGCACTCTTTACAAATCGTATTTCATTGTTTTTTTATGATCCTGATTATGTAACTCCAAGTATCCTTGATGGAGTGGACAATATTGTGGATATTTTTTCCTGACTTGAGATCCACGAGAAAAGTCGGGATTAGGCTCAGCTGGGAATTTGGCTCGGGATTTGGATCAGCTTGCTGGGGAGGAGACCCGAAAATTGACTACCTTTTTTCCTTGTCTATTTAGAAGATAGCATAGTTCCTGGATATTAATAACCCCTTCCGACTTCTGATTTGTGTTGCATATTTGGTGAACAACAACAGCAGACTTCATGTGGATAACACTGTTTTCATATCAGAACTGGTGAATTGTTTCTAGTGCAGACATGAGGGCGTAGTTCTCGGCTGTAATAGAGCTACAGCATTTGTGTAGTTGGTATTTAATAAGCTTGTCAGGGGTTCTAACAACTGCTTCGGTTGACTGCTCGTTTTTATCACAGCTTAGATAAAAGTGACTGTAATTTTGGTGGATCGTTATACATTTTTTCAATTCTTTTATCCCACTCTTCGTTATTTACGGGACTGTCGCATTGCTAGTACCATGAAGATTATAGCGGGGATACAAGGTAAGGTCCAAGGTGGAATAATACTCTTTTACTGCCTCGCTACCGCTTACGCAGGGTAGAGAAAGTATTAAAATGCTACGGGGGATAACGGCGAATTTTCGGCAAAAAACAACAAATTATTATTGCCGAGTCCTGACAACGTAAAAGTGGATTATGTTATATGTCACTATATAGTAGATTACTTCCTCTAACACATTGTGCAGTCAGAATCGAGGTTTTGTGGGTCCTTGAAAGCGGAATCGTATGCCGGCAAAACGTGTCTGAACGAGAACAACGCTACCGGCAAAACCTTACGCAGGATTTTCACCTAAACTGATATTTTCCCATCGATCTGATTGATGTGACTCTTTTATTTTGAAACATTTTTGAATTAGGGGTAGGGGGCTTTACATGATGCTTCTGGGATATTTTCAAAATACTTTAAAAAATGACCGAGTTTTTGATTACATTTTGTTGTTGGAGAGTGCAAAGGTCGCGGTGCAGTTCTTATTTTCGTTAAGCTGTTATTTTGCAGTGAATGTTTTATTAACTGTAAACTAAGCTTTAAGAAAGGATATTTTTGTACTTTATTGGGTTAGACGTGTAATGTCGCATCAGAGGAAGACATGGAACAAACCCCTCAAATAGGACGCCATTTTTGCCTTGACTCATAATTGAATGGCTTATTTTTATTGACAGTGAAATCCACAATTCTTCCATAAATAGTAATTTACCGGCCGAGTTATCTTACGAGCGGTGTTTTCAAGTACACACTTAAATTGAATGGGAGATTTTTCGTACCCCCAAAAAATGTTTTCAGATTAATTGCAGTACAAATGGAGGTAGCTAACACCGAGACATTAATACTATACATAAATAATTGAGCCGTAAAATGCCAAACGTTTTGCGACATAAAGTAAAAGGCGAGGAAGAGGGGTATGATTTATATAAAAACACATTTACCATCTTGGTATTTTAAAGGACATTTTATTTAATCCAAACAACTAATCCCAAGTTACATTGTTGAGAAGATATTCGAATGCAAGTGAACTGGAGCCACCAAGATTACGCACAATCTGTGCGTGCTTTCTTCTTTTGGTTGATTATACTGATGTCATTGGTACACGACACCTGAAACTTAACATTTTTGATTATAATAAAATACCAAACATAAATGTAGTATTGCTGTTTTGTTTTGCAAGGAAGTACAGGGAATTTTGTCAAATAATCTTTATAACATGAGAAATAGTAATGAAAACCGAGTTGTATGACCACATCTGAATCTTAGAGACCTATATTTGAGTAAATACTCCCACCGAATTGTAGTAAAATATCATAATTTTTAGTGAATGTAGAAACATTGGAGGATTTTTAAAGATGAAAATATGATATTAACTCCCACAGGAAACTCAACAAAATAAACTTAATTTATTCATACAAGTGCGCTAGTTATTTAACCCGGGAGTGGTAACGCGGGGGTCTGAGAGACCCCCACGATCTTTCTTCCCGCTTGTTGTATTTCCCATGTTGGCTACCCTGAGCATTGATTCAGTACCTTTCTCTTTTTGTATCAAGATATTTAGTGTGCTCTCAGTTTGCCAGTTTAGTGAGTTCTATCGGTGTAGCAAGCTGTTTTGTTTGGGGTGCCCAGAGACCCCCGCGTTACGTTCTACGTTAGCAAAGGTGTCTTCAGTCTCGTACATTCTCTTAGTTTGGCAACGAATTGCATGCTGTATTTTTATGTCAGGATTCACCTGCAAAATTAATACTGAAGTACTACGAACATTTTAGGTCACTTTATGTTTCAAGAAAGGAGTGGAAGAATTCGCCAACTTTTGCAGAAATCGGGAACAGAATATCGTTACTCACCGCCCTGGAAAAAGCAGTCTGCACGCAATTCCAAAATACCAGGATAATGTTTTCTTTGTTTACTGATTTGGATAAGATTGAGAGAATGGCAGAATCCACCAACATCAAAAATGAAATAGATTTAGAGAGGAATAAAAATAATCGCAGCATCTATAAGACTGACAAAGGGAAAAGGAAGGCAGTAATTGTGCTACGTATTTTGGCTGGGTCTGTGAAATTAGGGCACCAAAATCTTGTGGAATTGTGGAATGTGGATAATATTAGTATTGAAGTTTTCCATTGCATTTTGTACTTTAAAAGATTTCAATTTCGGCTACGAAACATGGGCTTGGATGTGACAACACGCGCAGGACCGGTAGAAATAGTAACTCCAAATAGTAGATGCTTTTCTGATGAATTCTCAGAATTGTTTATCAACTAAATTCTTAGTAAATTGTTTAATTACATGCAAAAAATTGTTAATAATAGAAGAAGAATATTATATTAATTTATTTTTGAATAATTTAGCATATATAATGAAAAGAGTGTGGGGGTCTGGAGTCACCCCACGTTACCACTTTTGTTCCAAAAATTCACGTTACCACTGCAGGGTTAAGTTTATATTCCTACCGACATAAATATTTTATATTCCAACAGACTAAAACAAACACGGTATCTACTGTTTACTGTGAAGAAATTACAGAAAACTAATAAAGATCACAATTTATAGCAAAATATTATAATAATAATAATAATAATAATAATAATAATAATAATAATTATTATTATTATTATTATTATTAGAGCGTTCGAAAAATTCTGAAAACAATTTGTGGGTACTACTGGGTAAAAACTTTCATGAATTATACAATACCTGAATTTAATAACATCACTTGTAATGAAGGGAGAAACGTTATGGTAAGCGAAGTTGTGTCACAAATAGCTTAGCACAAATATAAATTAAGAGGACAATTTTACCATTTCATTACCCTATACTGCAGCTTTTTCATTTCTGCCTCTCAGGGCCCGTCTTCAAGATGGAATACACCGCTAGATGTCACATGATCGCGACCGTTTTAAGCAATTCTTGATCATGCGACATCTAGCGGCACGACCTAGAAAGATGCGAAATGACGTTATATATTCCATCACGAAGATTGGCCTTGAGATGCAGCTATGGAAAAATCGCAGTATAGGTAATCAATTCTAAAATGCCTAAAGAAATTTGGAAGCCGTCGTATCTACCACGGACACAGCAATTATATCACAATCAGAGAAATACATTAAAAACAATCATTAGTAAGTTAATAAAATGTTAAATCAAGCAATCCAAGAGATGTATTGTAAATTTTTATGGTAAAGGACCAATAGAAAATGTTTATCTGCTGAAATCGGGTATATGCACTCAAGGGAAATAAATTATATGACTACTATTCACAGTAAAATAATAAAGACTAGATGAACATTTATTTTTATTGACGATAAATAGAAATAATGTACTAATAAGTATTAATATACAACTCAAATTTATATGAACTTGCAAAAATTCCACCGTTTTAACACCAAGGTGATAGTATGTACATACATCCTTAAGAAAACATCCTTACTTTCTAAAAAGAAAAATTTTAGAGATAATATTTTTCCTCCAAATTAGCACATATTAACTTTCATAACAGATCTTCAGCATATTTTCAAAAAACACAGTTATAAATTTTAAAATATGACTTCATAATTGCATAATACATGTAAGTTTGTTTCTCATTTTCATTACATGTTTGGAAAACTAATCTGAAAATGCAGTGGCGGATCGAGACATTTTTTCCTGGTGGGGCCAGATGTAAAAGCACGAATATCATCTCAGAGTCAATAACGTATTTAATTAAAGAATAGTCATTTAATAAATTTAATTAATATTATTTATCAGTTAATTATACCTTTAAATCTAAAAGTTTAACACAAAAAACAGAAGTAGGAATTTTTATTAAGTCATTTAATGAAATATTGGTAAGTCCATGGAAACAAAATATTTTTTTACAAACATTACGCTAAAGCCTTAGCTTACCTTTCGGAATGATGAAAGTCCGAAAGGGGAACGTATCGTAAAATTAAGACAAGTTGACTTCGACTTGTTATGCCAATTGTTTAATCGGCTTGCAGAGAAATAAAATTAGCTACACTGTCTTTCTTCACTTCCTCCAAATACACTTCATACACATAATTTAGCAGCTCGTTCTTCATATATGTGAGTTATATTTATGAATAGAAGAATTGTTTAAATGGTCATGTAACACACTATCTAGATTGCCGAGTAACTATCAGCCACGGTCTTTTTAATCTTCAGATTCATGATGCCCTCTCAATGCTAGTAGTTCATGAATGATGAGTGCCATGGTACTTAACTAAACACTCAGTCATTCTACCTAAAATATGTCTATTTTTACGACTTGTTCATTATGTTTCTTGATTGAAATTGTCATCGCCGAATGTATGTACTGAACAACAATGTTCACAGTTCCAAACGTTTTAAATTTGCAAGCATTTTCTAAATGCAATGCACTTTCTTCGTGTTTTTTTTATCCTTTCGCTCAAATGTTTCAGATCCTTACAGCCTACTGTCGTCCACAATCCCTCACCAAATAATAAACAATAAAAGCAAAATTAGCTTTGTTTTCCTTC
Source organism: Acheta domesticus (assembly GCA_031308135.1). Classification (NCBI taxonomy): domain Eukaryota; kingdom Metazoa; phylum Arthropoda; class Insecta; order Orthoptera; family Gryllidae; genus Acheta; species Acheta domesticus. Next base: position 90,875,821 of record JAHLJT010009355.1, read on the forward strand.
ACTCACAGTCAACCATGATTTTTTTCTGAAACCTCGAAATACAGAATTTGTTTCTTCTTTCAATCAACTTGTGTAAATGATAAGTCACTCGGATTGATATGCTCCTAACCGTTTAATATCTTTTTTTCTTCAAGTCTCAATGAAGAAAACGGAAAACAGTGTAATGAATTCACCGAGTTCATCTTACAGCGCGCAAAACTTCACGTGCACTTTGAAAACGGCGCGTTTCTCTGCGAAGGCCCCCGCTGGTGCGGGCCCCTAGGACAGCTAAAATTAGCAAGCAATGGTCGCGCCCAAGCTGTTAGCAGCAAAGGGCGCTGACCTTATATATGTAGTGGGGTTCCCGCTTTGGGCCCCATGCAGGCCGGGCCCCTTGAGCATTGCCAACGCTATCTTTGAGTGCGGCAAGGAACTATGACCTTCAATTCTTGGTTATTGGCACTTGGAATGAGTTCTGGGGACAAATTGTCGATCTTCACGAATAAAGAATTCCAATGAAGTACTACAATTATGACAAAGAGATTACTTAAAAGATATAAACACATTTTTGCGCTTTATTAAAAACTGGTGGGGCTCGGCCGCTGTGGCCCCTTAGGACGAGCCGCCCCTGTGAAAATGTAAGCAAGCAAAATGTAGCCTATAAAAAATCATAAAAATAGTAATTTTAATATATTTAATATTATACATAATGATTCGTAATTTATTAAGATTAATTAAAAATGACACAAAATTCATTGTGACATGAAAAAAACTTAAAATTTCATCACTTCTGAATTTCAAAATAATTCACTAAAATTATTCAAAGATTTCTACCAATAACATGAAAAATAGCAAAACTTCAAAACGTGAAGGGTTTATGAAAAGAAAAACTAGTAAAATGAAACCAACACGATTACAAAAGCCGTAATAGCGAAATGTAGTACATACCCTTCCTAAACTTACAATATTAACATAATTTAAAATGTAACCAATATTAACACCTAATTTAGTTCATCATAGCTGAAAGGGCTACTAAGCTGTTATTAGCATTAACATTTGAAAATGGAAGTTTATGAAAACAAAAAAAATCACAGAACACAAAACCTTATTATAGAAAAATACATTTACCAGCCAGTAACATTCTACTGGAAAAATTGTAAGTATGAACACCAAAATTAATTAAGAAACTGTAAACATTCAGATCGTTTCAAAATGTATTACATAGTATCAATGCAAAGATAGCAATGAAACTAGTGGTGCTACAGAATGGCACAGACTTTCCCCAAATTAGTTTTCTGTTTCCTTGGGTCTTCGCTAGCTATTCGGAATTGCCACACTCTTTCTTGCCAGCTAACATCCATTACCGCCAAAAGTACATTTTTTGGTCATTTTTTGAATTTTTTTCGGTTTCCTATTGGTAGAACGAAAATATTAATTTTAGAATATTGAAGAACACAAAAACCTAGACCTAAATGGCAATTTTCTTTCAAAAATTATGTGAAGAAAATTGCGTTTTAGCGTTTTAATTTAACAATGTACATGACCTTAAACAAAGAACTCACTTTGGAGAGCACATTTTATTTGAAGGAAAAATCTCTACCTTCAATTTTGTAGTTGGAGAAAGACCCCGAAAAAAATTCAAACTTTCACAATTTTCGAAAATTCAGAGTTATCGGTGAAAATCGATGCCATGTTAATAAGTGTATTTTACTCTACCCAAATTTTGAAGAATCTTTTTCAAAATCTCAAAGCTTCGACTAGAATCAGATCGACCGGGAAATATCCATTTTGGAAGAAATCGTACGTATGGTTTAGGCGGTAGCAGTGTTCACACACGGACGGACAGACGGACGTTTTCCTTTGAATTGGTTTTTCGGTATTAAGCACCTAGAAAACAGGGTTTCTGGCTACACTACGTGTTAGGGGATTTTTTTCTTAATTTAGCAACTGGTTTTATCCATTTTTTCTTTATCACGGCCCGGCAATGATTTTTTCCGCCGAAAATTTGCCATTTTTTCGCGCATTACATAACTTTCCCTATACTACGTCTATCACTCCGTGTATACGTACGTATACGGGAAAGTAAAAAGAATTGGGAGAAGTGACTAATTGTTGTCAGTGGACTGCAGGCAATACCTAAGAGAATAGTCCTCTTTCTCCACTTACCCTCTGGTAACAACTCTGAGGGCCATTTGCATGTTAGATACCAAAAACAAGCGTTATCCTGGAACTGGTCATTCACAGGAGGATTGTTGCCATTTGGGGAAATCGGTAAGCATGAAACTGAGTTATTGTAAATGACATAATTAAAAATTGAATTAACGTTACATAGGACCTAATTAAATCCATTGGGAAATTTATCATTAAGTACGACAATGCCATGGGCATATTGATATGTTAGTGAACCAAAGTTAAAGAATTCCTATTAATAGGAACAGAACAGAATTGACATTAAGTAGTACATTACAGGTTGTGAATCTGAAAATGAGACAAGAATACACATCTCTGTAGAAGTATGTTGATTCATTTCTGCCCATGGCTGCGGGCGGAGATGCAACCCCAAGCCCACATGTTAGGGGCCAAGCGAGCCAGCTGCGTTACTATGTCGGCCAACAGAATTACGCTACCAACACAATCTACAAACACAAACATGAGCAAACGCAGGAGGCAGAGTTGGTAATACCGTTGATAGCATTGTGATCCCATATGTTAGTGCACATGTTGAGAATTATAAAGCTACACTAGCATAATTGCTAACACCGCAATGGTGTTAAGTTCTGCGATTGATATCTCATGCAATTTCGACAGCACAGTTAATACCTTGAGCGGATATCACAAAGCGTAGCACTGACCACATACAGTTCGCAAGCAATTACAGTAAAATTTTAGCGTGGCCGCTCAAGGTCAGGCCTTAGAGCTGCCGGAATATTCCATTCCTTGAACCTATAGCTTTGGATGGGAGCGCGTCCCTTCCCAGGACGGTTGACAGCCCTACTGCAGTTGAGTTAACATTGACCCAGACTATTCGTCTCCGCAAGATGCCAGTTTTCAGTTGCATTTACCTAACAGAGTACAGCTATTTGTATGATGTTCTGTAAAAATGATTTTTATTTTGTTGTGATTATTGCAATGCGTCCTGTTCAGAGCAACTTTCATACGGACATCCTTAGATAGTCAGGTGTGTGAACTCGTTGCAAAAGTATATCAATTAATGGAGAGAAGCAAAAAAAGGCATTGAAAATACCAAAACCGTTCTTAAGGCTGTAATGGCTGATTCAGGTGTTTTGAAAAGATCTATTTGCAGAATTAATAGGGAAATTAATTCGTATTCAATCAGGAGAAGTGTGTTCATTTTATATTCCTAATCAAGAGAAGAGAAAGAACATGGAATCTGCTCTCGACAGTTTCAATGAAAGTGTGATTCACCGCACAATGATTTAATGCACCATATCAGGAAATCGTTATTTTTACAGGAAACGATGCGAACAATAGTACAGATAGTGATAGTGATACTACATATGATAGGGAGGAAACTGGTTTCAGTGACGATGGAAAACATATGTATGATGAGGACAAAGCCAGGCTATCCCTGTATTTGGTGTTTCTCCATTACCGAGCGAAGACACTACAGAAATTGAATTTACAAGGCCGTTCGCTAGCATGTGCGGTGCGGTAGGCTCATGTTTTTAGTATGGGCAGACGAGCCAGGTGCGAGCGCGCGCCGCCTTCTGGCTCTCTCCCCATCACATTCAGCTTCCCCCTCTACTCGCGAATCCCAGCGGCCATCCTAGAAAATTGTAGCTGTATGACCGTCAACATGGCGGTAATTCACACGTATCTAGACATGAGCGGAATAAATCTCAGTATATTTGTTATAACAATTAGTTGCAGACAATTTGTGAAATTCACTGCCAGGCACGTTAGTACAAAATTGCACTCTTACATTGCACTGGCAAACTCTGACCGATGATTAACAGAAGTGAAACTTGCAGAGCACGCAAGCGACATATCCACTTCACATTAGCACCAAGAGGTGACTACTTTACTGAAAGTGAGTAAATTACTACATTTAGTGAATCGGCACTACATTGCGGTCGCGTAGTTCCAGTGAACCTGCAATTAATAACTAATGGAAAATATAGTGAAATTAGGGACCACGTTGCGGGGAAATGAACTGCGTGGAGGGGTGATTTCGTCGTGGCACTAGTATCAGGAACTCTCGCTCGTGTCATCGACCTTGACAACACTGATTTAAGCTTATCTTACAATGAAGTGAACTATTACGTCTGTTCAAGAATTTAAATATTACGAAGTATGATATGCATTCGTTCGTTTAATATATTAGGTGACCCAGTGGTGCAATTGGCTCCTGGAATCGCAACTGCGCAGCGCGTAGTCCACCGGATAACAGGTGCAAGGTCAAGCCGGGTGAGGTTGCTAGAACCATGGGCGTTATCGCTACGGCCGGTCGCAGACTGCGCCGGCTGGGCGATATGAGCGAGTATTTTGGAACATGTAGATTATAACAATGAATTGCAAAGAAATTGTAACAAATTTCTAACTATATTTGGAGATGAGCGTGTAGGTTATCACTTCACTCTAGCTCTCCATGGTCTCTCCGCATGTTTTGCCACCAATAGTCGCCTGTTCGTCCACTGCCATCTTCAGGGTCGAACGCTCGAACCCTGGACAAAACACCAAATTCTCCTGAAACAAATACCAACATTGAATGTATGAATTTACATTTGTGGTTTTATGACATTTTTGTCTATTGCAGCTCTGCATAACTAACATAGTGACATCAGAAATTTAATTTATATTTCCATTTCTCCTATTTTGCAAACAGGAAGACGGAAATATAAAAATTAATTATTTCAATTTAATTTACTGTATTGTTATATGAAAGTTTATTAATTCTCGAGTAATTTGCGTGATACGTTTGGAAAACCATTTTCGATAGTTTTGTTCAGCAATTGCTGGCTTCTGCAAATCACTAATTCCGTTCTAATCACAACCTGATAAAATATTGCTGACTGAAAATAAATACATACTTAAATTTACGATAAAGACACATCCTCTGACTCTGCTAATTAGAATAGAATAAATTCTGAAAATGTACAATTATTGAAAATTCGTGGAGATTAAAACTCAATAATTAATTTTTTTTCATGAAGTATCGAGACATTTCACGATTAAATCTTAAGATTTCTCTTCTGTCTTCGAACAAATAATATTTATTTTTTAAAACTAGGATGAATTATTCCCTTTACCAGTTATTGTATGTTACAATTATTCTTTCATCAGTCAACCTGTACGTACGTTGTTAAATTAGCATGCGCCCCTTAGCCTTTTGGTTTACTTCTCGTAACCATTCAGAATTGGTTAGCCGTTTTGATAAGCTTTTTACTTCGTACATTTGTCTTCCTGGTCGAATGGAACACACTATAGATCCTAATGATACGAAGATATTTATCTTTTTTAGGAAAGGTTGATGTCTAGTCAAATAGCCCAGTACGTTCATGATTACACAAGGTTCAGAGAAAAAGACGAGGAGAAAGGAAAAGACAAGTTGACATGTCTGGCACATGCAAATTAAAAATTATGTTTAATACATGTCTAATACAAATTATGTTTAATAAAGTAGATTCTGTTTATCGTTACACTAAGATCATCAAACTTAAGGGATCACCTATAAGATTCCAAGTTTCTGAACTTCAGAAGTTCCTATTCAATGCAATACAAAGTCAAAGTAAAACACACAAATACAAATTTAAGAAGGGCTTACCATTCAGACATTCCGAGAACACGACGCACTTCTCCACAAAATAATAATTCAGAAGCGCCCTTTCCCAGACACGACCTCTCAACTAAAGTAAGAACACCAACTGAGGTTCAGTGAGCGACTTGGCCGCTGCGCTGTTGGCCAGCTGAAAGAGCGAGTCTAATTCCCCTCGTGTTCTCCCGCCCGAAGAACTGTGAATGCAAAAATTTGAAAGTGAGCAAATCTGAAAATATTTGTCGGGTTAAATCAAGCAGAATGATACTTTTCGTAATATATTTACTGAGTGTGATATATTTATTTCGCATTGGATGTGTAATTAGTTAATATTAATTCAGGGAAGAACGTTTACACAAACTTTTTCTTTTCTAATCAGAATTTGCTTTACCCAATGCAAACGATCAATGGGAACCGGCAACATATTATATTCGTTAAAGCAAACATGTTCGGGTCTCAGGAAAACCTAAAAATATTCAATTGAATTTCAATTGAACACAATTTGAGGCGTTTGTCACTAAAATAAATATCGCTGTCACTTCGGCTACTATCTTTTCGAATTATTATAATTTTATGTAAAGTTTGTGTTTTTACACAAATCGAGGATTTATTTCGATCTTTAAGAATTTTTTTACAGTGACCTGTGGTGCAGCAAATGGCACACATTGTCTCGTTCTAGTTGGATTCCTATGCTTTTGGGACTAATAGTTCTGGGTGTAGAATTCCACTTCCTCAATTACACCTACAGCTGCCTGCCAGAAGAAGAGATTATAGAAAATTTAGTGTGTGTAGTTATACAGGACGTTCTCGGAATGTCCCAAGCGCCACGAACACAGTTTAAAAAACTACCATGTCTTTCAGTCTCTTTTTTACATGAATTTTAAAGAATCTAGTGGTGCTACAGAATGTCAGAGACTTTCCTCTATTAGTTTTCTATTTGCTTGGGTTTGGGCTGACTATTCGGAATTGCAACATACTCTTGCCAGCTGCCATCTATGTACTGTAGAGAAATTGTCTATAATATCTTTAGTTTTCGAGAAATTTAATAATCTTTGATTTTTTAAATGGAACTATATGTTTATTTCACCAGCAATGGATGGATCATCAACAAATGAATAAAATAATGTATCATATGTTAGTATTTTGATAGTATTTTGAGTATAAAACGACTTTCTGAAATGTGTTTTTGAATTAAACGACACAATATTTCGTGTAGCAACCGTTGCAACTCTCGCCTTCGTGTAAAGTGGTCTTCGCGGCAGTCGAGACTTTTCGTGGAGACAGGGAGTGTGAGAGGGGTGGCCGTGAAGGATAGAGGCGTAACTACAGCAATTCATAGTCTTAACACGAAGATCATATGAACAAACACCAATATTGAGCAGAATGAGAGAATTTTGCTAATTTGTTCATCTGAATTGAACTTTTCTTCTACTGAAATTCTAAAGCAACGATAATAAAAAAGAACCAAATAAAAATAATTTGTATCGGAAAGATGATAATAAAAATGGTTATTTTCAAGCTTACAAGAATCTCGTTCAGTGGGTTATGGCAGAAACCAGCTGCCATTTTAAAACATGGGAAGGAAATGAATTCTAAAAGATTTTTATTGTAATACCTCGATTAATTCATCAAATAATAGATAGGTAGACATTTTCTCTTATTATTTACTGTTAATAAACTTCTTATTTAAACATGTACCAAAAGAATAAAGCAATAAATATTTTGAAATAGTCTTCACAGTTTATCAGTGTAAATTTACTAAACTTTAACAAAAATGCGCAACTGCAGTCATGACTGCTAATACTGATTGGAGAGTTTTTCACTTGATAACGACACGTGCTGCCACAAAATTGAAAATCCAGGGCAGAAGATTGAAGTGTACTGTTTTCTTTTCCATTTATGAACTGGTTAGGTACGGTTGCGAAGTGAACCAGTGATCATCTTAAATAAAAAAGAAATTTACCAACGAAGTGACTGTGTTTGGATTCTTGTCAAGTTTGAAAATAATATTTATTATTAAAGGAGACAATTTATGGACAGATAAATCAATGGAAAAAATCATTACGGTCATTAAAATTGGTGTTTCTTCATGTGACTTTTGTGTCAAGACCATGGATTGCTGAAGTTATGCCTCTTATCCCTCACTGCCACCCCTCTCAGTCTCCTCTCTCCATGCATCAGTCTTGACGCCGCGAAGGCCACTTTCCCTTAAGGCGAGAGTTGCAATGGCTGCTACACGAAATATTGTGTTGTTTATTCAAAATGACATTTCAGAAAGTCTATTTTTATATTCAAATTACTATCAAAATGCTAGTACATGACATCATTTTATTCCTCTTTTCTTATCTATCCGATTGCTGGTGAGAAAAATATATAGTTCTATTTGAAAAATCAAAGAAGATAAAATTTTTAGAAAACTAAATATTATAGACAATTTCTCTGCGGCATGTTACTTGCCCCAAGATTCCGCATTATTCAGCGAAAACTTCATTTCGATATCCTGAACCATTTAGTAGTTATGGGAGTGGTCTATAGTTCGGTGGAACAACCTTTATGCCGTTCTAGCACCACTTGTTTTTTAATAAATTGTTTACGCAAAATTTGCGTTCTAAATCATAGTTTGCCAGGTGAATAATTGTTTAAGGAATAGCCAAAAATGTAATATATTTAAGAAGTGCAAAAATGTTCTTCTATTTTGAATTTCGTTACCGAAAAGAACTGGGTTCTCTAGTGACCATAGTGGTACTTAGTGGTATACCAAAAAATCTGCGATATTAGGAGGATTAAATGTGAAACACAAAAAATGTTAAAGAAATCGTGAAGAGACAAACCACTCCATGGACATATTTCAAAAGAATGGACCAGGTGCAGATAAGTAAAGATCAATTATGTACGTGGCTTATAAGGGGGAGAATGAAGACAGAATCGGAAGCAATTTTAATAGCTGCTCAAGATCAGACACGTTCAGAACACGTAATTACGATAAAGCGGTTCTCAAAATTTCCGAAGATGATAAATGTCGCATTTGTCAGGAACGAGTAGAAACCATTGGTCATATGGTCTCTGCTTGTCCGATTCTAGCGAAGACCGAATACTAGAAAAGACACGACACAGTGTGTAGTTACATCCACTGGCAGATCTGAACCGCCGTCAAAGTTGCAAACACATGCTCCAAGTCGTACGAATAATCACCAAAATCGATGACGTCTGTTGAACTGTGTACAATATTGTACGACCAACAAATTCAAACGGATCGCACGATAGCAGCAAACAAAACTGGATATTGTTTTTGGGATTTGGAGAAAAAATCGTGTCTACTTGTAAATGTTGCAGTGCCTTGTGATCAAAACGTCGTAACCAAGGAGGCAGATAAACGTCTTAAATACCAGAGTTTGGAAATCGAGATCAGCCGAATGTGGGGCGTAAAAGCACAGATCGTCCCGATAGTTATCGGAGCTCTGGGATTTGTTCCGCAAGATTTGTGTAAGAACTTGTCTAAACTCCCAGGTAATTCAAATGGCTGGGAAAAGCAAGAAATCGCTTTATTTGGAACAGCCCACATTTTTCGCAAAGTATTGAGATTTTTGATTGTAGATTGAGTAGATTTTATATTCAGCCGACACATAACATCTTTAGTCGTGAGGAATAATAATAATAATAATAATAATAATAATAATAATAATAATAAATAATGCCGATCCGGTGGCTGAGATTGCTAAAGCAGTAGCGCAATTGCAGTTTTGGAGCGAAGGATCGCGTTGTGTGTGTGTCTCTGTATGTTTGTGTGTGTCTATTTCATCATCCGTCATCATCACAATTTTACCACACCTTCCAGGGCCAACAACTCTGGGGTATAATAATGGAATCAGCATTGAAATGTTGATGTGTCATGAAATACTCACGTCTGAGCTCCTGTGGGATGCGCATATTGTATGGCCCCATGATGGCCAATTCGCGAAACAAATAATAATAATAATAATAATAATAATTTAATAGTTTTTATTATTATAACGACAGTAATGTAATGAAACGAGAGCTGGGAGGGTACCGTCAAACGTGGAGTGCGCCGGTGACTTGCAAACAGCAGGGCACACACGCTAAATTTGTTGAATGGGCGCCAAGGGTGCATCTTGCCTGCGTCTTGTTCCGGCTTTGAGAACGACAGGGTCGGGGCGTTCTTGGTCAAAGGAATGCATTTGTCAACTAACTAATGTAATAAATACACAAATATGGTTTTTAAAAAAAAATTATAACCCGTCTAAGTGACGGAGTCACGTTTATTAACTTAAAAATCTCTATTACAGGTGACATTTCTCTTTCTCAATTTGATGTTACTCAGTCCATAATTTTTATTTTATCAAGCGACGATGTGTGTATTCACAAATAAATGATGGTGATGGTGTATTTACATCACTTTATTTGAGAAGTCCTGCCTTGTTACGTTTGTGAAGTTTTGCCTCAGATTGGTCGAATCATCTAGCTTCTGGATCTTTCCATGAACCTTTCCTTTCCAATTGTCCCGAGTCTATCCCTCATGCCAGCCATGAATGAGTAAAGGATACTCATTGCAGTAAAATTGAAAATATTGAAGGAAAATGTAAAATGAAGAAAATACATCAATTGATGAAGAATTGTAATTTACACGTTCCTAGCTGGCTATATCGGGAAATAAAACAATAATACTCTGGGATTCGGCAAGGAAAGGGAAACGTTTTCGGCAAGAAATTGGAAAATGAAAGACTAAGTTGCGAAGCTCTTTTATTTTAATATTCTTTATTTTCTTTCAAATGTACAATATTGTAGAGTCTCAAGTACACAAGTGGCATCTTTCAAGTAATCTTACGATAGTTCCACCAGATTTAATCTGCTTCCCCTCTGACTCCCGATATGGCACAAAAGTGCTGACGAGACCAGCAATATGCAAAATCTCGTTCGGGTGATTGTGGACTATAGTAAAAGCTTTTAGGGTCACAGGATTAGGTTTTTTCCGCCTTCTTCGTCTGTTGACTTCACCTTTATCCATTTGCAAACATCAACGCTAAAGGCAATTGTCCATTTCGGTATTGATCTTTGTGAAATCTGTGGAATTTAAACTTAATCCTGTGATCCTTCAGAGATGCAGACCATCAATGACCCTCGAAGATGACGACCCCAAGCATTGCTCACCAGCATAGATTTCTGCAACACTTCAGTGGTTCCAACTGACGATGCGTTATTCAGGATGAAAATTAATGATTTGTGTTAACATATTTTTGTGGTGAATGCGGAAAAATGATTTTGGTTCTTTTTCGTTTCCTGGAAACACTGTATTTTTTGCATTCTTGTACTGAGCATTTGCTAAAAATCACAGACTTAGTATTGTGTTAATAGTGGTTAGGTTGGGAAAACTGAAGTATTTTGACAATCTATAGTCAGAACAAGTTGAGTGGTAAAGTTTTTTATACTTCACTGCGGCTTATTTTTGCTAGCCATTGTCTCATTATCTTGCTGCAAAGCTAAGAGGAAGTTGGAGGTACGTTTAGAGACGACATATTCTGACATCATGCAATAGGCCGCATGAGACAAGCACTGGTGTTATAAAAATTGATCATAGTATTATCACAATAATGCCTTGAACATTTTATTTAACAAGCAGTTTAAAACTACATTCCTTCAATTAGACAATTTTATACGTCCTCTGCCAATTTGTCGATATCACAGCTCATGATTCATATAACTTGTCCCCATTTGTTTTCCCTAAGTGCATAATTTCTAGTTTCAGATGTGTGTATTGCATACACCGCATTTTCCAGTACTCATAAAATCACACATGAATAATCAGAAAATATGCCGCATCCAGACGAGACTCTCCCTATCTAAAACTATCGAGACAAGAAACGTTGATTTCTAGGATGTTCCATAGGAAAAGATTTATCGAAACGTCGAGATAGAAATAAAATTTAATGAAGTGTAATTATTCCGTTCACGTAATCCCGAAGGAAGTTTTCGATCTTCAATTGCTGTTAATATATTATTGCTTTGATAGTTGTTATTTGGGCTTCAAAATTTCAAAACTATAGATTTTGGTAAATAATCCATAGTTTAAAAGAAAAGCAGATTCGTAGTATAACATGCCATTTAGTCCTAGTATAAATGTTGTTTACATTATGTTGAATACATTCAGCATAGAGTCCCACATATATCTGCGAGCTGGGCTATCGCTGCAGTGATGTTGAGTTTCCCATAGAAAAGCATACCCAACTCTCAACTTCGATTTATCTCATCGACTTCACTGGTTCTTTTGGAAATAATAGCGGCATTGGCATTTATTAGTAATCGAAAGCCTAATTTTCACAGATTTATTTACTTCTGTCATTATTTCAACTACGTGTCGTAGGCCAACCTCAGTTAATTAGCGGGATCTATATCATTACACTCACCAAAATGATGGCATTCAAAATGATTGATTGTTAATTCATAAGAAGGACTCTTGTGAATTCGGGCCGATGGAACGATCGCGTGAACGGGATAAGCCAACACTAAACTACTTCCGCAGCTCGAGGTTTCAACCTGGATCACCATCCTAAATCATCACCGCGACAGGAGTCCCGCCGGGCCCTCCATCCTAGCGAACTACCGTGGAACCCGACACACGGCGACGTGGCAACGCCGCACCCGCTCGAACCCACGCTCTACTGCCGCACGCGCTGAGGAGCAATGGTTTTATTCCTTTATTTTTATTTCTTTATTTCTCTCTGTATATTTTATTTACGGTAAAACAATAGGAAACTGTATGTGAGAAGGAGCCAGGAGTCGAAAATACACTTCACACTCTTGATTTAGAAGACTTAAAAACAGATTGAGATCAGACACATGACTTCTCTTCCAGATATTTTAGTTATATGTACTCGATTCGAAAGAAAATGCGAAGAAATTATGGACGAGTTAAACATAAAAAAATTTCAAAATGTGGCGGAAAATCCGATATTTAACAATGGGGAGAATTTGTTCCAAAAGCCAAGATCAGGGTTGTGTATGACAGGGATATTTATTGATAAAGGAAAGATATATGATGCTAAAAGCGACATCCACGACGTATGATGTTGCCAAATAAACCAAAAACTATCCATCTTCAGATAGGGAAGAACCATTAAGCTGAGTTTCGAACTGACAGATCTGTTAAGAGACAACAAACAAGAGAGCGACAACGAAGAAAGTTCTTATATTATTCATAAGAACAAAACTTACTTTTATATTTTTGTAAATATGTTCTATAGTCCAATAAAAATCATTTTAGATGAGCTTATCTTAAATGTTATTACATAAATTTTTAAAAAGATAGCTACTTTTCCACATTCAAACATATTCCGAATGACGATCACCAACTAATTTTATTGCTTGTGTCTGAATAAATATTTCAACTTGTTATTCCCATTCCAATCAGCAATAGACGACACCAACGATGAAACAATAGTGTGCAAAACATAACTGAGGTTTAGTCATTATATACATACATATTTATGTATATATTTTATATACATACAATGCATAATTTAAAGCGCAGTTGGCTCATGAAAGAAAATTGACATATTTTAAAAACGCAAATACACAAAAAAGTGTTGTAAGATCTGACCGAATGCAGTGCAAGATAAACAGAAGCATTTAAAAAGGGCTGCTGTTCCTTTCAGCGACATTGAAGATAAGCCGCTTTCTCAGGTTGCCGATAGTTATTCCTTGGGGCCTCGAAGTCAGAGGTTTTGCATCGCGCTTTGCGTCGGAACGAGCGGCATTGCTGGGGGGGGGGAGGCAGAGGGCAGGTGGCGCTATCAGACGTAGAGCCACGTGCCGCATCACGCTAGGAAAAGATTCATTTTAATATTTCATGAAATACTTGGGAAATGAATTGCGTGTTGGGCGGATGCCGTGCGCCCGGTGGGCGGCGCGGAGGTGGGGTTGGGGGCGGGGTCGCGTGTTCGGTACTCGGCGCGTCCCACCCCTTCGCCCCCCCCACGCCTGAAAAGGCCGGGGAGCCAAGAACTCCGCAACAGAAAAGCCCGCATCTCAAGGGTGACATCATGAATGAAGGTTGGTCAATCTGCTCTATCATTCGACTGGCGTTTTATGGGATTTGATGTCTGTCTAGTATTCTCCGATTTGACCGGAGTGGCACTTCACAGTGGCGAGTTGGAAGGCGAGGGCGACATTGACATCCATTCGGGAGCACCAAACCAAATATTTAAGTCGCAATGATGCTCCCGATTCAAGGTCCCCCTCTCCGTCCGTTCAAGTGCCACACTGTTTCAATCAGAGTACAGGAGGCAGATCTGTATCAAAAGAGGTAGGTTTGTGGACGATGGAGAAAACTCCGTAACCTCACTTCGAAAGACTAGGAAGTCTTCTTCTCTACGAAAAAAGCCCGCACCTCCAGAGAGACATCAAGGCTCAGATGTGTCAAAACGACTCTATTGTTCGAGTGATGTTTGAAGAGATTTGAACTGTGTCCGGGCGTGTTAAGGAGGTAAGGTTTGAAAGCGGGGCTAAACCCTCGCATTCCTTTATCCGAAGGGGTACGAAGACTGGGCCTACGGAAGGAAAACGTCCGCATCTGAAGGGCGACAGAACGGATCTAGAGCTGTGTAACTAGTCTGTCTTTCTAATGACCTTCAGCTTTTGCTCTGACGCTTTCACTGACGACCAGAGACATCAGTTTAGATTCCAAGAAAGTACTTAAGAAAAGGTGTTCCGATGCGCTTAACTCTCTGCATCTCCTCGAAAGGCTACGAAGTTCTTTAATCGTCGACTGATTTCATTTCTAAAATTTACATTTAATTGGGTCTGGCCCTTTTTTGTAAGGGCAATTACTTCCCAAAACGTTATACATTTCGGAAATTAGGAAATGTGAGAAATATTCTTCAGAAGATTTACAGATAACAGTGTACGAGCAGACGCTATTGAATGATATCCAATACTCTTCACTTCATTCGTAAAATCAAACGTGAATTATATTATGTAAATGTTTTTTGATTTAATCTCTGTATGGTAATATCAATTACACAGGCTACCGTCAATCGGAATTGGCAATATTTCATATAAATTTTCATGTACATGTCAATTACACTCACAAGCCATTTGCCTGATTTGCCCTAACCAGTACTGTCCCGCTCTCTCGTTTGAAGCACCATATGCTACATATTTAGGATAAGATTTAACATGGAAATATTTCTGAATAATAGGTAAATTGTAGCTAGGCGTGACTTTGGAACACAAGTTCAATGATGTACAGATCACAAATGCATACATGCATGATTAAAATAGCCACACTGATAACAAGTACCACAATAATTTGCATTTTGTATTTTCCTCCTTTTTGTTCATAATTTAAAGTGACAAATAATTTTCTCCTCTTTTTAGAAATGAATTATCTCGCTTATAATATTACCTTTAATGTGTGGTACCCCTGCGAAATAATGTGAAACATTATTTTTAATGATAAGGGAAATAAATAAACTGATTGTTTTGGGGAAATTATGATTTTGATAACTTGTCGAAAATTTCATCAAAGAAAACATTTAAGAACATGTCCCTTCAGGAATATCCATCGTTGAAGGGCATAAGGAAATATCAAATAGTCAACGTGTAAAACAAGGAGTAAGATAAGACATAAAATTATATCAACAAATATTATTATACTTCTTTTTCAAATAAAATACTAATTTAATCGTCCCTACCTTCTTCTGACTCACTTTCAGCGAGTGTAGGGTTTTACAGAAATTATGCAGTTAGAATGCATTGCTCCTCAGACGCCGAGAGAAACAAAAGCACGGAGAAGTGGGACTTCCAAAGAGTTTGCGCGTGCGGCGCGGAGTCACGGGTTCCTGTCCGGGCACGAGACATCGCCCGCGGCGCCCTGCGGGCCACGCACGCCCCAGGCGAGCTAACACAAGACGAGAACATCGAAGATGACGATGGAGAGAAAGAGGGAGAACGCGCCGGCCTCAGGAGGGCTCCGCGGGAGGCGAGATCGGTCAGGACGATGCTCAATGGAACGCAGCCCCTCCCCCGGAAACAGTTGAGTATCATTAACACACATACGCACGTTCACACGTAGCCAGAGAAACATCTATCGAGTAATATTTCTTTCACATGAGGCCATGCGATTTTCATCGAATCTTAATTTACTTTTGACATTTGTTGAACGAACAATCATAAGATGTATTTACTTTAATTTACTGTAAGCACGAATTATGTGCTACAGACTTGGAAGCCCGTTTCGACAGCGCGTATCCAAATAAATGAATCTCGAGTTTTTTTACTAAAAATAAGTTGATTGGAGCCAGCTTTGTAACTGTTGTAACTGTATTCATGAACTTTGCTGTACTTTGCTCGATTTCCGTCGGGATAGCTACATGTAACAAAAAAACTGTGATTGTTTTAGTAATTAAGGTATTCTAGGGAGAAATGGTATGTCTTTTAAACAATTCTTTAAATATTGGGTTGGATTAAAATAAAATTGTTACAAAATATATCGTGTATGTGATTAAAACCATCTGTAAAATTATCTAACTTTGCGATTAATGAATGCCAAAATCTGGATAACTTCAAATTTTGTATTTATTGAAATCTATTTAAAAAATTGCACCACTGTAAAATTGGCACTGAGAAAAGCCTTGCCACAGAATATCTCCCTTAAGCATAAACAACTCTATTCTAAGGATAGCAAAGATTTGTAACATGTTCCAAGCACCATAATTTTGGTCAAAATGTAACAGGATATCTAAAATGATACTAGCATATTCTCCTGTGAAAGAAATATATCTCTGTTTTTTTATTTCTACAATGATATTTGTAAGAATGAAAACGTATGTAAAACATCTACGCCTATTCCTCTAGATATCGAGGAATACATTTGCAGGCTGTCCAATACAGCAGGAGGAAGTCCCCAGACGTTGCCGGTCTCGCCCCCCCGAAGAAACTGCTACGAAACGCCGAAGTGGAAGGAGAACGGGCGAATCTTCTAGAAGTCGAACGAAGCTTCGCTCGTGCGGAAACTTCGCCTGCAGCCTATTGGCATTGAAAGACTAAGGAGACACATCGAGTTTCGATTGTACTTCTAATAAGTAGAAAGGAACTTTTAGAGGTCTGACGCTGAGGTGCCTTAAGATATACGTTCTTTTGCGGGTTAAGGCCGAAGATACAAGATATTTATTAGTGTGGTAATTTTTTGTTTAGAAAGTTTAAAATTAACTCTTGTTTTCTCCTGAGGTTGACGCGTTCCTTAAGATACATAGCGAGAAATTTGTTGCTTTAAGTATTAAAATAACACCCTAAGTCACATTAAAACGGTAGCAACTACAGACAAGTTCAACATCAAAAAACTTTTTTGACAGTATATATAGATAAGACTGGAACAATACCCGGTAGACCCGGAAGAGTGATATGTTAGAGCTGATATGTAGAGTTTTTCCTCAAAGGGAGACTCGGTTCACATGGAACGAATGAAACATTTGTAACATGCGTTTAGTTTCCTGAGACCTTAAAACTGAAAATGTATATCTATCGTTTGCTTTTTTTGTACCCAGTGTTACACTTGCTTGTGACAACAGAAACCGCTGTCCACAAGATGTATTACAGAATTAATATTGCTGCAAACCACGCTTATATACGTCCCCACCGTTAAGTGGGAGACCACGCCACAAGAATTGTTACAAGCAACCAACCTACCAATCATAGAGATTTCTTATTATATAATATTCTAGCAATATTGCTTGTTAGTCTTAATAATGATATGTATGGATTTCGTGTCTTAGTTAAGTATAATGAAATATTTTACACATGTACATATTGAAACACAGAGAGCGCACGCTCCAGCCAGATGTCACCGCACCAACAAAGGGAACACACGAAATAGTAGTAGGTATTGCTTCTCATGAACTGACACCAGTTACACTCTGCACATATAAAATTAGCAACCAACTGAAACGGTTCTATCAAAAATAATACGTCTGGTTAGCACTCGTTTCGTTCTCGCACACTTCCGCTCATCCCAGGCACATCGGTTGGTGTTTCGTAGCTACTGGTTTGACGAAGGGAGAGACAAGGAGAATTGGAAATGACGGGAGAGGAGACAGAAAGAAACCGTGAGGAAATGAGGCGGTAGAATATAATGCGTCCCTTTCGCGTGATAGATTAGTTTCCTCATTTGAACTATATTGGTAAAAGCAGACGCAAGTAATACAATAGTAAAACCGTTGTTGTGTACGCTCCCGATGGTTAGTTTAAGAGCTAAAATTGGTAACGCTAAAAGCCCAAACAGCGAAGACAAATTCTGATCTGTGCAGACTATGTCGGACTTGGGCAATGCTTTCGCAATTATCTGTTTCCAGAACCCGAGCATTATAAACATAATATTCGTAAAAGTGTGATATCATTTTTGTATTTTTTGTACAAAACAAAGGATAACAACATTTAATAAGTTAGAAAGATCACTTTTCTCCGACGATAATGTTAACAGTTACACATAATAAAAACATGTTGTCAACGTCATTAAAATAATGCCCAAGAGTTATTGGAATTATAGGTATATTTTAGGCATTCGTGTTCTTTATCACTTTGATTAAGGAAATCCGAACTTAACTTTATCACGGGCTTGGTCAGGAAAACTATGCATCCTTGCATTCGGGAGTATATTTTACAATGGCGTGTTTTGTAACGTTTCGTTTTACAGAGATTACTAAGAAACAAGTGACTACTTTAGAAAACTGAATCAATAAAGAGAAATGCCATTTTCAACGGTCATTACGTCTGAATGAATTCCTGGCTGTTTGTTTGATCGAGAAATGATTTGTAGGTTCTACCGAGAAAAGGAATTCAATGAATGAAGTAGGAAAGTAGTACATTCGTGTCAACATAACCGGTTCAATTCCGCTGTATTCTAAGAAGATTGTTCACATTTTTATAACCGCTGCTTAGACGTCAGAAAGCCAATACCATGAAAGAGGCCAAAAGGGCATTTTCGATGGCATGTGCTTAAACGAGCTTTACTGTTCCAGAAATAAAGCATCTAAAAGAGCAATCGTTTCCGTAGAACTCGGGTCAAATTTAAACGCGATTCCTCCAAAATTTTTTGAGTACTCTCGTTGAGAAGGTGGAGGGTATAGGAAAGCTTCGGAATCGCCGATGCAAAGTCTGCTGAGAGGGCAGTCCACACGCGAAGGTCGACGCAACACGCAACGGCGCGCTCGAAAGGAGAAGGGAAAGGGGTGATTGGTGTGAGAGGGATGGAAGGGCGAAGGGCGGGGCAGAGCATGCCAAGGCAGGGAATCTAGAAGTGCAGGACTGCGCGATACAGCGGGAATCGACGAGTAGAAGACTCTGTCCTGGATTGTATTCCAAATTGAGAAGACCGAGTTGTAATTATTTTCGTAGGCCAAACAAAAAATCATGTAGGTCCCTTAAATTGTAATTAATTATATAGATGGTTCGCATTTTAGAGCTTCGAAAATAATGGAAGTGATTCTCTACTACACGATCTATTTTCCCAAAATATTCCAAATTCTCATTTTGGTTGACGATTCACAAAAACATTATACGTACACTATTTTACTCAATACTAATAAAATATTCCACGATATTATTTGCTCTGCTTACATCAAGAGTTAGATTCTACTGAATGCTACTTTTTGAATGTTAAGATCCATACAAATTTAAAGCTCTTACATTAAACATACATCAAAATTATATATTGTTAAACAAATTAATATTTGAGTTGAAATCATCCTCATTTGCTCAATAAATCCCACTTTGATAATTTAATTAGCTTGTAAATTAACTGAAGATCATATGCGTGACAATATCCCTACGTAAAAGAATAATCTTCTTCAAAATTGAACATTCAATGACAGGACTGGAATTTCAAAATTCGTCGGTATTCCATTCAACGAAGACGTTCATGTACACACACGATTGCTTTATCTTTCTTTTTGATGATATTTCCACATCCCGGAAAATCGTAGCTCACAACCTTCGCTTGCGTGGTACCCTTCGGTCAGTTTGGTAAAATATGTTCAAAATTCATCCTTTTCTCAAAACTGTACAGAACATGTGAGTGCATAATTTGTGATACGTTGTCCCTTGTGCGTCCTTTCCCAAACATCAAAACTCTCTCTACAACACACTCGCTCGAAAAGAAGAAATCTATCTCCGCTACGCTTGCTAACACTCAAAAACAATAAAACTGTACAAATCGGTAAATACATTTAAAAATCCATTCTTAATATTCTTATAATATATATCATATGCTATATAATAATATTTAATTATTAATCTGTATAAAACAGCTAAAGGCAATCATTCTGATATGTTTCGTTTACACTTGAAAGTAAGCATATTGCTTTCAGTCTTAATAAGATATGCAAGATTTGAGTTATAATTTTTTTCAGTTGGCGTTTTAGTTATTCCAACGTTAGCTGGATATTTGCTTTTGTTTTAAATTGGAGCTTTAATTTGAGCTACAGTGTGCATTTTCTTTTAGAGCGCGTTTCAATAAAAAAGGAAATTGCTACTTTCGAAATAGCATTTCGGAAGGTTAGAGATATCTCAGTGAGAAAGACGTCCAACTGATGAGTAAGACGTACGAGTGCCTACGTAAGCACATTTTCGTTTTTGATTGAACTTTCTATCCAGGAGTTCTTCCCAGATGGGCATAACGCTAACCGAAGGGCGAAGTTCCAACCCGACACTTTCCTTACACCAATTGTTTGTATGTACACTTTTCCAAGCACTTTTCCGAACGAGGTACGTGAACAAGTGAGGCTGTGAGCTGGAAGATATCAGGATGTGCTGAAGAGCGTCGCCCGGCGAGTTTTGAATAACACAGAGTGAAAGAGGAAGGAGAGAGAGAGAGATACAGCGAAAGGAGGTGACATCTGTCTAAAGCTGTGCAGGCGACGGAGCCACCCTGACGCTCGAAGGAACAAACTACCTGTCTGCGTGCCTCCCCGGAGGGAGAAACTTTCTCTCAAGTCAGCGGTGCTTCGTTTGCGTTCTTTGGCAGGCCACCCACCAGAGAACGTTGTTACCTTACGTGGTCGAACGACGACAGATGGAGGTCCTGATATTGCATACAACAGTCAAGTGACTGACGTTTGCTCTTAGATTTCTTCTCTTGATGTAATGCGCTCTGCGTAAAATCAACAGAGCACTTTTATATTTCAGTGGAGATTGTTTTACTATGCCCATCAGTCCAGTTCGTTAAAATAAGTACAGTATTTGTTGACCTGCCGACAGAACTTTTCATACATAAAAGCAAAAGCGACTGACGTTTGCATTCACAGTTCTCTTAATGTGAAGTGCTCTGTTAAAGTTGCCAGAACACTTACATACTTCATTTGAGATTGTCATATTTTAACAAACGTCAATCACTTTGATTCATTGACACAAGTTCGGTTCATGTCGACTTCACAAGTTATTCAGATACCTCCTATACAGCTTTACGTTCACATTTGCTTGAGAGTGAAGGTGAAACACGTTGATGGACTGTCTGGAAGTGTTTCCAACACAAATATTAAGAAATTAATTTGTGCGTCTGCAGGACATTACAAGCTTGTATTGTTTCCACTTCTTTCCAATATGCCTGATTATTTCGTATGAGAGGAGTGCCATATACATTTTATTATATTATAATTGTTGTTTCCTAACGAAAGTAAAGGAAACAGACATTTTATTTTTGAAATATAATTATTTCGAACTATGAGAGTTAATTGAAATTTGAATGATCAGACTAACAATGAAAGAACGTTATGCATTACAATTGAAAACAGCAAATATCACTGCGTTTTAAATATGAAAGTTGCGAAAGATTTCTCTCATACTCGAATTATTTATCTAAACAATTGCCAATATGTAACAAAATCGGAAATTGTATATTAAAATCATAATATTTTGTGATGTCCCATCACTACTGAAGAGGAGACAATTCTCGATGACTGACAATATTATTTCAAGACGGTTGTAAAAAATATTTTAACACTTCTAAAGAGATGTGATGAAGCCATATACTTTCTCATATACATACTATAAAACCCTTCAAATATTATTCAATAAGACCAGACATTCACATATCTGACAATCTTCAGAAAAAACAACAAAGAAAGCACGATACGTAGATATCCATGACAATTGTGTTTAAGTAATTACTTGAACAGCACTTTGTTGAAGACCGTGTTCGGTACGTGCTGAAGAATTAGACAAAATTTAACAATAATTTAAAATGACAATAATAATATAACAACAATCATTTAGAGAAGGAAGTAAAGAACAAGGGATGAACAAGTTTTGGGGTAAGAGGAAAAGGGAGAGAAGCTAGTAGTTGAATCACTTCCCTCCGGATAGGAGTGGTTAATTTAAATAATAATAATAACAATAATAATAATAATAATAATAACAATAACAACAGCCCCAGTGTGCCATAATAGCAATAAAGCCTTCCGCTTTGCGTCAGCGGCGCGCCTCGCTGGCTGAGCGTCGGCGCCGTGGAGACAACGAGCGGCGCAAAGCGGCGCGGCGGGGGTGCAGGCGCGGTGCGTGGGCGCCGTCCGGCAGAGCCAGGTTATCGCGCGTCGCCGCGGGCTGCGTCCTCCCCCTCCCCCTCCCCCCGCCCGTCACCCCTCCCCCCCGGCCCGTCGCCCCGCGCGGACGCGATTCAATTTGGCGCTTATCTGCGTCGCGCCGCGATAAATCCCTGGCTTTGTAGCATCGGAGCCTGTTCCCTCCCCTTCCGCCCCGCTCCGCGGCTTCGTACCGCGGCCCCCGCTCGTCTCGGCGCCTCGGATACGCCCACCTCGCGCTGCCTCGCTCTGCCAGCTGCGTCTCCCGTCCCGCCTCGCCTCGCCATGCCTCGGACGTTCCTTTCCACGACTCCCCTGCCTGCCGCATCGAGCCGTGTTCAGCCCGCTCCGCCTCGAATTGCCTCGCCCCGTTCGCCCCATCCTGCTGCGTCCCGTTTCGTCCCTTCGCGCAAGGCCCCGTTTGGTACCTCCTCCCCACTCCGCCTCGCGTTGCCGCGTTTCGTCTCACCTCGCCCCGCCTCATAGTGTCCCATCTCGTCCCCCCTTTCGGCCCGTTCCGTTTTACTTTACCTCCATCTATTCCTCTCCGCCTTAGCCCGCTTTGTCTCACTTTACCCCGACCGTCCCTCCCCCATCCGCCGTTCCTCGCCTCGTCTTGCCTCATCCCATCCCATCCCGTCCTGTCCCGTCCCGTCTAGTCCTTTTCACCTCTCTCCGTCCTCCCCGTCTCGCCAGTTCCCGCACCATTTCATGTCGGTAATCTCAAAAAAAAAAGTTTCGGAAAAAATTCTTATGTCCCTCCGTCCGGCTCGGTTCTACCTCGACTCGTTTCCTCCTATCGTCCAGGTTACCCAGACAGTTCCTTGATGCTGTCTCGCGGTATCCGCAAGCCCGCCACTTCCCGCTCCACCACTCTGTCCCTCTCCCCGGTTATGGCCACCAACTCTACCGCTGTTCAAAGAGCACGGTCCCGAACCGTCCCCACATCGCCAATCCGTTGCTCCCACTGTTGAAGGCTAGCTCGGCCTCGTCCTCGTCATTTCAAAGCCCGCCCGCTGTCTCAATCCACTCCGCCCTGCCCCATCTCGCATCGCCAACATCCGCTTTGCTCGGCATTCCTCTCGGCGGCATTCCTGACGCCACGACCATACTTCGACCACCTCCGCTTTTCACCTAAACGTCTCGAGCTGACTCTTCAATTATTTATTTATTTAACGTAAAAAGTTAATAAAATGTATGAACCGTGTACAAATTTTCAGTTTGTTTGATCTCCGGTATATCTTCCCCTTTTTCTTGATTTTACAAGAGTGTAACTTACTTAAGCTCAAATATGAGTAAAAACAGCTACGAGAACGTTTGGCAAAAATGACCACAAGAAATATATGCCCTGGCAAATAAAATTAATGATAAAGTATGAATTTAAAAAAAGCGAACGCGTTATTATAAAGCAATTTCGACAGCAGAAGAAGATGTGCTAGTAGAATTGTGTTAATTCTGGGACGTTTACCCCCAAAAAACAAAAAAAAGACAGTTCATGACTGAGCAACGCAATGGAGACTGATTTTTGCGTTTAGTTTCTTTATTAGCCTCTTCTGCTAGCTAGCACTCGCTCTTCGTTGTAATTGTCCACCTCTCTTCTTGTCAAATCCGTTGAATATACAAGTGTGTATGTTGTGTGTTGAGGTTTATCATCCATCTACATTTTTTAAATTCGGTACACTAAACATCCACAAGTCATTTTATAATGGTTATATTAATATTGCAATGTTAATAATGAAAAGATCGTGCATCCACATTCTCCCTTTTATTTTTGCTGTTAGATATATTATTATCATTCCATTTTCCGTTATCGAAAACAATATAGTCTATGAGAAGATGTTTTGTGATATTTAATAGTATATAACTTTATCTAGTGCTCTCGAGTAGCTCACTGATCAGCGTGTTCGCTTTCCGTGACGCAATTCCAGGTTGAATTCCCGGTTGGGGCAGATTGTAGTGTGCGCTTTCCTTGCAATATCCCAGCATCTATTTCTGTGAGACGATGAGAAATCTCACGTCTCAGGTTGAGAAATCCAGAATACAGCGTGGGGATGTCCTACCCCTCAACTCATGACCGCAAGATCGGGATGCTGCTGGTCCCCTTGGCCCTTAAGGAGCTGTTGTGCCAAAGTACGTAATGTAACTTTATCTTCCAACGAGTTTTGAACAACCTTTAAACCACCCCTTCAAACGCACATTACATGCCGTGCCTCCCTAAACGACATCCACTCTTCCTTTCACATGTACAAATTCCTTCTTCGTAATCATTATTAACTTTCGCCAATTAAGAGCTCTCGTGTCCCACATCCCAACCGTCCCTGTATCTTCAAACGACCGCCCTCGTTCCGCCGTCCCTCTCCGCGTCCGACTGCTGACTTTTCGACCCCCGCAGCCACCCTGCCCCCGAGGCCCTTGCAAGAGGTGGCGTTTCACTCCCACTGGCCTCGACTCACCCACGTCGGAGTCCTCTTGTACCAAGTCCTCGTCCCCCCCTTAACGCAATTACGACTAAATATTGTTCGTCAAACAAAGTTACGATACGTAGGGCAAAAAAGCTTAATGGAATTTCGTAATTATCTTCAGTGTAGCGTGGCAACGTGTCGACCGGCGAGAGCGGCCGGCCGGGTGGGCGGACTATGGATTTTACACCGAACCTCGTGCGCGTGCGTGTGTTGGGGGGAGGGGGAGAGGGGGGGAGCGGCTAAGCGTAAAATGCGCCGGGGCAGTGGATTGGCAATATTTTTGTAAAATAATTGCCGCGAAAACAGATGCCCCTTTGTTTCCGAGGGCTTCGCTCCGTAATCAAAATTGTTTCCAAATTGCTCGGCCCCGTAACTGCGAAACCGCAGTCTGCGATCGTTTTATTGGCTCTAATACGAGGCATTACGCCGCATTTAGCCGCGCGCGACTGCAGGCGTCAACGAGCGAAAAACACCCTCGGAAGGGGCGGGGGGGGGGGAGCTGGAGGGGGCGGAAAGAGAATCGGGAGAACCATTTGTAACTCTCTGTGTTTGTAACGCGTCAATGAAAAAGTACTGGCAGTACTTTTACGAAAGCAAATGCGCATGATGAATTGAATTTGTAAAGAAGATGGTAATTCAGATTTCCTCGAAACGGGCGTTTAATGTAAAGGAAGAAAAATGACACGAAAAGTATTGGGAGTGGAAAAAAGTAAGGAAGAAACGGTATCGATCATTTGGGAATAAACTGCATGTACAAAGCAGCTATGTAGGTGTGTATGTAAAACTGATATACTTTGAACGTTTATTGGAATGTGACAAATTTATAAAAATAATATGTATCTGTATTTTTAATATTTACACCTTCACTCCATATCTTCATAATATTGAGTGGAAAAGTGTTTTCTTGTGAGGTTGTAGTTTCAACAGATAATTTGGAATTGAATTTGCTCTTGTTGGAACTCTTTAATTTGCAGATATATGGAAATTTAACCGAGGAATTCCGAAACGATATGATCAGGCACACGCACGCAGAGAGAAGACTAAGAAAACATTGCAATAACAAAAGTATTAAATGTACGAATTTTACATTCGCAATCGACAACTGCAAACATTAAATGTGAGAATTTTACACTAACAATTGGTAATTTGAAAATGTTTCATTTATAGTCTAAACATTTCGAAACATTTCAAAAACAACTCACATTTCGAAAAGGAAAAAAAAAACTGAAAAATTTGTAAAAGAGTTTCGTAAAAGAACTCCGTCACTTTAGACTTGAATGTTCTTTTGTGAAGTGTTCATTAGCTGCGCTTCCCCAGCAAGAAAATCCCGTATGCTCCGTGCGTTAATGAAACTCCGTAGTGGCGCAAGTGTAGTGAATAAATCGATGGACCGAGTCCCAGAATAGGCGGCGCGATAGCGTGGAGTGGAGGGCGGGGAAGATGCTCATTAGAGACATCGAAGTCGAGGTCTAGGCGGTGCGAGTCGCGAGGGGGCGAGCAGGCTGGCTGGCGGCGCTCGCTCCTTTGACGGGACTCATTAGAGCAGGGCCGTCAGGCGTGGCGGGCTCGCGAATGACCTTCAGATCGGTTCGCCGCACCACCAACTTCCCAGAGAGAAGACGAAGGGACTTTGAAAACTCCAAGAGAAGGCTATGGATTGGGCACAACAAACGCGTTGGTTTTTTTTATATAAGAGGTTATGTTATGAAAGTGTTTTTTAGGCGGGCACTAGTAGAAGCGGTTACTTTTAGAGCATTCAGAGTGTGCTTAAAGTTCAATTTCTAGCACTAGTGCTAAAAGTGAGACATGGTCAAATGTTCAGACAAAACAGAGGGACTGCAACAAAGAAAAATGCTTTCTTTGGACCGCATCAGCTACTATTAATTACCTTAACGTAATATAGAATACAATTAAGTGATTTGTAAAGTTGAATTTAAAATAAAAGGAAGTAAGCAAGGCTGTCTAAAAAGTAGTCTATGACACACGTGGTAAAAGTTATTTTATTTTGCTCATAAGATTCACCAAACCCCAACCCTGACCTAAAATAAAATTGTTTCAATTCCTTCTCATCTCACTATGCAATGAGAAACAATTTTTATACTTTATAACGTTCTTTCCATCGGTATTTAAAAAATTAAAATATCTATCATCAATGTTTGACAAAAATAAATTTCATATTTAAACTAATATTTTCGAAATTTCTTGAAGAACATTTTGTGAACTCGAAATGAAAGTTACTTACAATTTTCTTGCTTTCCATCAAAACTACCAACTGTGCAACACTGCGAAATCAGAGCATCTACTTCCCCCCGGCAGAAGCACGGCATGCTCCGGCGTGCGAAAGCGTGCTCCGAGCACGTACGTGCTCTTTGACAGCCCTGCATTAGAGGCACGTTGAGGCTCGCGCATGCGCTGTAGAACCTCGCGATTCGCACGACACGCAACTCCCTTCCACCCCCGTGTCCTTCATCATCCCAGGCCCCGCCTTGCTCAAGACCTTGTTCTATCCGGGCGTTTTCGTGTGTCGCACCAGGTTTACTTTGTGGTGCACATGATTCAAGGAAACGAGATTGGTCATCTCATAGCGTTGCAGCCAACGAAAAGCATTCAGTGGATCACGTGAGTCATGGTGGATCCGAGTGAGGAGGTCGTGCTTGTTTAGAACAAACTTTAAGGAAAAGGGTGTAAAGTTGTTCATCTCTTACAAGTAGCTGTGCAACTAGTATCCCCTCCGAGCCCACATGACTCTAATATGCCTTCAGCGAGAGAGAAATTTAAAAGTGATCAAGATCTTTCAATTACATAGTGCTTGTGCGAATTTTAGAGGCAATAGTTCAAATACGGGAGTCTACAGGTATTTGTTGTTTCTTACAAGAATCAAAATACATTATTAAACAACCTTGTTGGCCGTCTCTAACTTCCTAACTTGCACAAACCAAATATGTAACTGTTTTAATAAAATACTAAAAGGTCTAAATATTGAGATAATTCGTTGATTTAAACATTTTTCTCCTTTAAAATAGATGTATGTTATCAAAATAGTTGTTTATATCGGATCTGAACAAATACCATAAAGTTGAAACGTCATCAATGAAACTTCATAAAGTTACGCTTTAAAGAACATAAAATCGTCCATTCACAATTTCATTGAATACTACTTCCTTTTAAAGCAAAAGCGTCTCATTCAGAGTTACACCATACAAGTTAAATAACGAATGAAGGACATGTACAGGTCCCTCAGGCAACGCATTATTTATAGTAGGAACTCCAATGTGCCTCATAGAATGTTTAATTCACTTTAACAACCACGCAGGAAAGAAATATGTTTCTACGATAAAATAGTGAATACATTCAAGTCGCTTTTAATGAACGGTACTAATGTTGGATTTTTCTGAAGCTTAATTTTCCTTCAAAAAATGATAGTTTCTAGAAAATACTAAATGATCCGCAATCTCCTGTTTATTCGTTCTGAATATCTAGTAACATAAACAAAACTTGGAATTGCACGGCGTAATTAACATTAAATTCTTAATACCTTTCGTTAAAGGTGATATTCTATGATGAATAGTGTAAATTTAGTCAAAAGAATACGAAAATAAAAAAAAATTGCAATGATAGAAACGACACAGGTATTAGCAAGTTAAATTAGAAAATTAGGATGGCCTAGGTGATTAGAGCATTACGGTGGACTTGAAGAATCGAAAGTTCAATGTCATTCTAGCCACGGAATATCCCTCTTCTTTCATGACCGCTAGGTGGCGATGGACCCCGCGTTTTGGCGACTCCAGAGCCGTGGAACTCGCAAGTATATTAGTGTCTATGGTATAGTTGGGGGCAAAGGATTAACTTGGGAGAGGGACTGTTTCAGTCCCCCTCACGAATATTTCGAGTATCATTGAATTTTCACAAAGATTTAAAAAGTTAAAACATTTATAAATATAAAAATTTCAATTGGTTTAAAAATGTATTACTAAAAAATAATTGTAAATAAGATGAAATGAGAAAATAAATAATTCTTTAATGGAAAATCATTGAATTCTTTGCCCTTCCCATAAAACTAAATGTTTTAGTTATCTGAAGCGTTATACTTTGTGATGCGTCGTGAGTGTGTGGTCAGGGCCAGTGCAAAAGATTCCTGGCGCCAGCATTTCGACCCGTGATCGTCGACCGTTTGGCTCAAGTGAGTGCGTCTGGTACAAGGGATAAAAAGCTCGTCACAACCCTGAAGATTCACTTCGTTTGGATGCGTAGAGCGTTGAAACGACCGTTGACATGAGTGAATATTGCCCTGAGAATTTTATGCGGCAGTGTATGTGTGTATGTAAGAGAGGAAGAGAGAGATAGCATTATTCTATGATAAGAAGTAATAGTAATAATAATAATAATAATAATAATAATAATAATAATAATAATAATCATAATAATAATACATGCCAGGCGAACTTGGAAACGTTTTTTCCATTTATTACATTTTTTTTTGCATTGAATGCATATTAGTCCCTCTCCCAAAATTTCACCATACGTTACGCCCAACAGGAGGGGGTGCAGTGGGTAATTGCCTTCTGTTGGGGAGGAAGGAAAAGACGGTATTCTTAACCTCTTCCATTCCGTCCGACCTTGCCCTCCACATGCGTGCAGCGCTGAGCCTTGCAAGCGCTCGCCAGTGATCCACTGGCCTCTCGCCCGCCCTTGCCCTATGCAAAGAGCCGACCGCTGCATCGCCTGCCAGCGCCAGAGACCTTCACTCCGCCGAGCGGCAGGGGGGAGACCGGGGCGCGAGGGTCGCGGGTCGATACCCAGCAGGGGGCGCAACTGGGCCACGGGGTCACGCGCGCTGCTCACGCACGCGCGCGCGCGTGCACGCGTGCGCTCGGGTCTTGCGTGACCTCGGCCACGTCGCTCGGAGGGAGCGTCCGCCCGTGAATATTTTGGTGGCGGCGGCGGCGGCATGACTGAGTGTGCGTAGCGAGTGGAGTGCTTGCCGCGTGCGCGCGTGTGTATGTGTGTGAGGTCGCCGTGTGCGAATCAAAGACCTACTCCTCCTCCACTTTGCCCACCCCCTTGGTGAGGGAAAGGATGGATCTGTGAACGGTGGGCTCGTCAACTACCACGTAGGACCTGCGGCCAACATGCGCGTTCACCAACCTGCACAAGCACGCATTAGATCCGACGGAAACTCATGGTTAGCTACTCAAAGAGTGAGTTGGGCGCCAATTTGTTTTCCTTGTTTCCGCCGTTCATTGTTCGAGGAAGAACGGAGACGAAGGTTCGTATGTTGTTGGGGCTTCGCTGGGTGTTCTTTGGGTGTATCGCCTTGAACGAATCAATGTCCCCCTCTCCCACCTCAATTTGAGAGGGAAAGGTCGGTTCTGTGATTACAGAGCTCATCAACAGTCACGCTGGGACCTCGCGTTTACTGAACTGAAGAATGCGTTACATACGGTTGACACTCAGGGTCAGCAACTCGCGAAATGACCTTTGCGACAATTTGTATTAATTTCGTGTTTAATAAGCTCATAGTTTGAGGAAGAAATGCATAATCTTCTACGAAAAAACACCAAAATAAAAATAAACTAATTATAAAATGGTCCACACTCTCATCGTTCACTCTCAACAGCCATTTCAAAATATCAACGATGGAAATTTAACTAATAATTTTTCATTTTGCCTCTGAAACCGTATATTATAACCTCATTCTTGTCATGGATTTTCTCTACGTTTGCGACGCAATTTCCCACTTTCTTTTAGAGATTACGAATTCGAATATTGATGCTCTGAAAATATGTTGTTTCAGAACATTGAATCTTTTTATTGAGCACCATTTAACACTTCTCCACACCATTGGAATTACCATAACATAATAAATTCAAGATTAATTTAAAGGTACGTTCATTAAACACACATTTCTTGTTGCGTTGTAGATCACACAAAATGTATAAGAGAAAGTATATGATGTAATTTCCGTGCATAGTTGATATTTCAGACTTCCATCTCATAAGCTCGAAGATTTATATTTATTTTTCTACGTCCTACCGCCTCTGGCAAACGAATGGGTATGCTTGAATTCACACTCATACAACGCATTCGACAATACATGCGCAATTCTTTTCCAAAAAGAATAATATTTTGATATGGAGTTTTATAATTTCAGATTTTTTCTCGTAATTTTGGCACTATCCACCAAAAATCATTTCCCTACCCCTTTTTTAATTATTTGTAGCAGAAAATATTCACAATTTTATTTCAAAAAGAGAAAAATTAATATGAAGTTTAATGATTTCAGGATTTTCCCACCTGATTTCGGCATATCTACCGAAAATTATTTCCCGAACCTTTTCGTTATGTTCACTTTCTTCCCGACCAATTTCGTGCCCCCGTGCTTCACCCCCCTCAATCCAATCACTGAGCGGGGCACGCGATCCACGTGCTGCATCCCCTCGTGCCGTTCACCCGCGCAACCTGTGACCTTTTGCAGCGGCCGCGTAGAATTTTTAACAGCTTTGCTCTCGAGGCATATTGGAAACGTTCCTGTTCGAAACAAGCGTAACAAACGTGATTGCCTTGTCCCGTTCTCACGCCTGTTCGCGGGCTCGATTCGACACTTCCATTCAGTCTCCACAGCCCCCACCTTTCGCGCCCGCCCGTCATCGTCTTGCTTCGATTGGTGTTTTACGACCAGATCCACACGGTTCTCGCTCATGTGGAAGTAGGTCAGTCCAGGTACAGTTGTTCTGCGTAAGATATGTGCGTAGATATGTATTGCTTGAGTTACTCATCATCGCTTCTGTCAGTCGCTCCCTTTACACGTCGAGGAGACACGCAGTTTGCCTTATTTACCAGAAAGAGTTCATCTTTCCTAATCACCACAAACACTGCAGAGAACTCCGCCACCTGCTGAAGCGCTCACCTTACTTACAGAGTACTTTTGGTTTAACAGTCAGTAACAACCTCCAATATGGATTATAAAAATATAATAATTTATATCTTAAACATATGTAGACGTCAAGGACCAATGTGATCCGTTGGGAGGGGCCAGGTTCTGAGTGCACCTCCAGGCCTCAATTTTCGCAGACCCTTCGCGACGTATTGACTGAAATATCACATTTTGGGCTTCCCATCATCAGTGCGAAAAAACGGGCATTCACGAAAATAATTGGTGGTCGCACTGCACTATTCGGTTCGTGAGTGGACAACGTAACAACGATAATTTCTCAACGACAATTGTTTTTTTTAACTTCTCAGCACAGTACGAACTCTGAACTATTCTTGAGGAAAGTTAATGCACGGAAATGAAACTTCCTTCGTCCTTTGCAGTTTTATTACTTCTAGATATTTACGAGAACATCTCGTCGTTTTATTTCCGTGCAAGGCTATTTGAAACCAAGCAAGAGCGTAGTACTCTGCTGAGAACACTGGGTTGTAAAGTGTGTGTGGCGACCACCAAGCGACCGGTGTGACAATGTTCGCGTGGGGATCCCAACGATCAACAGCAAAAGCTGTATTTCCTGTGGCGTCTGCGCTGGAAGGAGTCCGATAACAGCCTCGCGACTTCTCACCCGGGTTGCCGCCTTCATAGCGGCTGTCCTCTAACCTCGCGAGGCTGCCTGAGCCTGACCGCTTGCGGGAGGAACCGTGGCAACATCGCATGTGCAAATACCTTCGTCAGTTCGGTGAATGGCACTCCTTTTCTAATGGTGATTTGAGCATTTCTATCTCATCACATCCATCAACCTTTCTTTGAAATCAACATATAATGAGCACATTCAGCTTATTGCAGCTTATTGGCTTAATCTGCACATCGATCGTCGTAAACTTTGCACGGAGCAGTTCCTCCCTTAGTGAGCGTGATCAGCGGAAGCAGCGTGACGCGAGCTGACTAACGAATGTTCAACAAACGCCTCGCCGTTAGATCAGTTCGGCGTCTTATACATTGATTAATTCAGTCAGCCATATTTTGTAAAACTTATCGCGTCATGTGACTTCACTGGACGTCTCGTGTACCAGCTACTCGTCGTGACAGGGTCACGTGACTTGCTCCTTCGCTCGCGCACTGCCCAGAACCCGGCCCCCGCCACGCGACAGAGAAGAGAGATAGAGAGAGAGGGTGAGAGAGAGACAACGCGAGGACGCGGGCGGTGGCGGCGGCGGCAATGGCGGCGTTGTCCCATTCAACGTTACCCATGGCCTAAGAATCAGGCTGGTGGTGGTTGATGATCCTTTGGTGACTGACGGATAGTAGATGGCAGAGTAGGAGTAACAGTTACAGCTATATGATGGAGCGAGCAATTGGTGGATCGATGATATGAGAAGTACAAAAGTATTCTATTATATATTGGTATCTAGTCGCAGTTCAAAGAACTATTTTATCCGTTTCATCTTTGAACAAATTACTTAATAATATTTTGATATGTTTATACTAAATAGTATTTGAAGAGTTGCTCAGTCAAAATGAAAGGAATGCAAATTTCTTAGAAAGCAATCGGTTTTATGTTTGAGTGGAAGACTAAACCAGCTAACAATAAGATGATATAATGCTCCTAGTATGTACGATCGACATTTCCTTGTCCATTTTCTTCCTCTACCAGAGTGCTGCGTCCATTGATGGACTGACCCATCCAACAAATTCTTCACCCAGTAATAACCAATGAGCCAGTCCAATAACTTGACAATTCACTTTCCTACAATTGGATAAACGAACCGATTGCTTTTCTTCAAAATGTCCAAATTTGGCAACTAATTGAACGAGTTATCTACCAAAGAATAGTTCTAAGATTGAACACTCAACCACTCGAGTACGTAGTTGCTACATATTTAAATAATATTGTTGAAAAGACTGTGCAATGTGGTTTGAAATCCAATCCACCATTCGTCATCGCTCCTGTTTAGCCATTATTCTCCAATTAGGAATTCATCCAATCAAATAGCTAGCCATCCACCCATCATCACTCTGGTTTTGAACCATCCGTCAATCCACATCCAGTTCCCAACATCAATTCACCATTTAACCCTCCGTAATGGTTCCAATTCAGAATGAACCTCCGTCCACCCATTCAGCAGACATCGCTCTGCATTCGAACGACTCATCAGTCCACCAACGAGCCAATTCGACCTCCGCTCCAGGTTTGAGCGTTGGGTCGTGGCAACCGCCTTCCCGCTTTCGTGTCCGCTCGCCCGCCGGCCCGCGTCCGCCGCGCCACCGCCCTCGCGCGCGCTCGAGCGCCTCGCCGCTCACTCCTCGGGCCATCCCAGGTCCTGGCCGAGCAGCTCGTAGAGGCGCTGGTTGTGCTCGGCGAAGAAGCGGCGGAGCTTGGCGACGGCGCGCGGGTCGACGCGCGGGTGGCGCCGGCCTTTGCTCTCGCGCAGGCACTTGCCCGCCGTCGCGTTGCGCAGGCAGTAGAAGCCCTTGGTGCGGTTGAAGTAGAAGTTGTGCGGCCCCAGGCGCGGCTCCAGCCCCAGGAAGCGCTCTATGCGCCGCAGCTCCGGCACCGGGTCCGCGATCAGCGCGTCGCCGTTCACCACCAGCAGCTGGTGGCGCTGGAACACCTGCGCAGACGGGGACAAGGCGATAGCAGCGGCTGCTGACAACACATCTGCGCATACAAGGTGATGGCAGTTGGTGTGGCTGGAATATCTACACGTTTAAGGCGATGCAATTGGTGCGGTTGGAACATCTGCGAATACAAGACGATACAGACGGTGCGGCTGGAACATCTCCGCATACAAGACGATAGAAGTTGGAGAGTCTGGAACATCTGCGCATACAAGGATATCGTGTCACAGCTGGAACATCAACGAATATAATGCGATCCAGTTGGTGCGGTTGGATCATCCAGGCGATGGCAGTTGGTGCAGCTGGAATATCTACGCATGCAAGGCGATGCAGTTGGTGCAGTTTAAACATCTGCGAATACAAGGCGACACAGATGGTGCGGCTGGAACATCTCCGCATACAAGACGATGGCAGTTGGAGAGTCTGGAACATCTGCGCATACAAGGTTATCGTGGCACAGCTGGAACATCAACGAATATAATGCGATCCAGTTGGTGCGGTTGGATCATCCAGGCGATGGAAGTTGGTGCAGCTGGAATTATCTACGCGTTTAAGGCTATGCAGTTGGCGCGGCTTAAACATCTACGATATAAGTTGATGCAGATGTTGCGGCTGGAACATGTCTGTATACAAATACATGGTAGTTGGTGTGACTAGATCATCTGCGAATACAAGGCAATGCAGTTAGTGCGGCTGGAACATCTGCGCATACAAGTCTCTAACACCAGTTGCTTGACGTAACATCTGAATATGGAAGTCACTAACAGCTTTGTCGCAGGAACAAGAAAGTCGCTAGAGCTTGCATACTCGAGAACCAGCGAAATGAAGTCACGATCTGTTGGTGCCAACGAATCATCTGCGTATACTAGGCAATGGCAGTTGGGGCAGATGGGACATCTTTGCATAGAAAACATTTGCATCGGTTGCCAGCCTAAACATCTGGACCTGCAAGGCGCCAGCAGTGGTTGCTGAAACATCTACGCATTTAAGTCGCTAGCAGTTTTGCCACCTGAATGCTACTCGTGCTGGATCACTTGTGTTCTGAAGCCAGCTCAAAGCCAACAGCAATTTGGCCAAAAAGGTATTCACCAATGGTAATTTAAGTGTGCAGGTATTACAGACGAGTATAAAAGGAGCAACTGAAAAGGATGTTGGTATCGTGAATTTTACAATAATTACATTAATCCTTAACTATGACTTGGCGAATTGTTTAATTACTAATCGTACGGAATGAATTGCTGGATGATACGATGTTCGTTGTTAGTTTGACAGAATATCTTCATGGCCATCGAGCCTCCACACGCGAGTTGAGGTGTGTTGATAAAAATGAAAGGAATAAGGAGCATGAAATGGGGTAGTAGTGGTGGAATGACAGACAGAGAAACATGGAATGATGAGGAAGCAGGATGTAACTAACTTACTCGTACTTATGTCCCCAGAAAGAATAAAATATTTCAGCTCCATATTTATGGAATTGAAAATATTTCAATTCCACAATTTTATTCGCTCTTCAATATGTAAGGTGAATGAGTGGTGCTATGTGAATTTGAAATGTTGGAAGTTTCATCTGCAAAGTTTTGGCATTTGTCAACTTTTCTTATGTTATTTGAATTTATTTCTCATGCACATGTAGGGCTTGGGATTAGAAGATCAATACTAATTCTGTGATAAATATTGAACACAAAGGCTAAATGAAAGGGAATGGGAATTTTTCATTCAAAGCCCTAATTAAAATTGTATCTAGTATTTGACGGAAATATGGTATGTTACCAAAGGTAAAATAATGCTTGGAATTGAAATCAGTCAAATTAAAGACAACGAGCACCATCGTTACATCATGTAGTTTATCTTTTCACTAAAGAATTTATATAGTTTTACTGAAGAGCGATACAAATTCTAATTGCTTCATTCCTAAACTTAAAATAATAATAATTATTCAGTGTTGTGTTTTTTAAGGAAGTGATTCGTAAGTGTTAGTGGATGCTTTATCTTTTTTAAAAATATTTTTTAGTAATGATGCAAAGGGATTATTAATTTTAAATTTCTTTTTCAGTATCAAACACTTTAAATGGTGTGGGAAGTGTCGGATATTCCCAGAATTGAATTACAACGAACTAGAAAATAAAAGAGAAATGCGGATAAAATCTTTATTTTACTTAGTAACCGAAGACGAAATAATTGTTTACTCCCTAAAAAAGAATTTATAAAATGTCGTAGTGTGTTCTGTATTTCCGAGTCCGTCAGCCATTACTACCCCCATTCTGATGTCACATTAAATAATTCGGAGATATTGATCCAGAGGCATTCGCTGCCGTGGAATAGATTTTGAATTTATATGGCATGGTGATTGAGGTCAGGAAGTGGTCAAGGTCTGCTGGCATGAGTAAGGGTCGATGATTGCTACGTGAATATTAGTTTAAGGCGCAGTTGAAAGTATCCAGCATACTATGTATTCAGGTTCACACTTACATTAAAATGAAAAAAAATCTATTTAATATGCTGATATAAAATATTTTAAAAAGTCAACCTGTTAAATATTTGTATACGTGTATAAATACGTATAAATATTTGTATTTGTGAATATTTGTATACGTGTGCTACAATTATTTCAAACATTTTACCAAATGGAGCGATTAAGTCTAACTTTAACACGTCTTTACATTTAAGAGAAAACAGGTCAGTTTACAGCTGAAAATGATATGGCTGCCCTAGTAGAAACCTTCTTTACAAAATTTAATTTAAAGCGACTCGAGGTGGAACCTCGAGTTAAGTACGGGGAACAGGAAGGAAGCTGGAGAGGAGGAAGAAGAGAGGCAGAGAGGGATAGGAAGGAACGGGAGCAAACGGACGAGGAAGGGACTGACGGAGCGGGCGAGACGGAAGAGAGCGAGAAGTGGGCGGGGTAAGAAAAATGGATTGGTGATTTAGTGTTTTCGGGTGCGTGTACTAGCATGGTCATTAGTTCCGTAAGTGAAGGGTATGCTATGTCCTTGGTGGTGGCGATGTTCCTCCTTACTGGAACGAGAGATCTGGCACCGACCTTCACGAAGGCTTGTAGAGTGGCCCCCCTAAGCGATTCCCCAGCATCTTCCCAGCGGGATGCCGCCCAAAGGTGGAACTAACACTTAAGCGTCAAATTTGGGCGTTAGATGGTGAATGTAAATATGTATCTCTGAGAAGGGAAGAGGTGGGAACAAAATGATGAAGGAAAGGTCGCGTGCGGTCTATGACTTGATTGACCTAAATGGAGGGGAATGGAGCGGCAGGGCAAGCGGGGGTGCTAATTGATTGGTGATTGTGATAAAAAACACTCGGCAACGCCATACAAACAGCTATTCTTCTATATAATTCATTAAAAAAGTTCTCATATGCATCAAAGCAATTTAAAGGAGTTTAAAATTTTCTGGCTTAATTTTCGTAAGCTTCATAATGTGCCTTAGTATTTTAGATATAGACCTTAGTGTCTTAGCCGCCCTGTTTTCGCGTTTTCCTCGCGCGGAGGCCTATCCGATGTGCCAGCGCAGAGCGGTGTTTGGTCCCGAGGGGCTGCAGCGAGTGCAGCGCCGCTGGGGCTCTGTCGGCGGCGGAGGGAAAGAGAATTCGTGGGGGGAGTGGGGTGAGGTGGAGCGCCGCGCCGCGTCCGCATGCCACCCACGTCCTCGCCCGCGTCCCTGCCCCTCCCCTCCCACGGCACACGTCCGCCGCGTCGCCCGCCCTTAACCAGTGCAAGCCGCTGGCGGCGCGGGCGCGGGAAGGATAGAAGGTGCGGGAGTTGGACGATGCGGAGGTTGGGACAGTGCAGAGGTTGGGACAGTGCGGAGGTTGGGTGGTGCGGAGGTTGGTTGGTGCGGAGGTTATGTGGTGCGGAGGTTGGGTGGTGCGGAGGTTGGGTGGTGCGGATGTTGGGTGGTGCGGATGTTGGGTGGTGCGGAGGTTGGGTGGTGCGGAGGTTGGGTGGTGCGGAGGTTGGGTGGTGCGGAGGTTGGGTGGTGCGGAGGATGGGTGGTGCGGAGGTTGGGTGGTGCGGAGGTTGGGTGGTGCGGAGGTTGGGTGGTGCGGAGGTTGGGTGGTGCGGAGGGTTGGGTGGTGCGGAGGTTGGGTGGTGCGGAGGTTGGGTGGTGCGGAGGTTGGGTGGTGCGGAGGTTGGGACGGTGCGGAGGTTGGGGCAGTACGGAGATTGGGGCTGTGTGGAGGTTAGGATGGTGAGGAGGCGAGAACGTGTGTATGTTGGATTGTGCGCAGGTTGCAGCGGTGTGAATGTGTAGATGCAGATTGTGCAAATATTATGATTGTACGCAGGTTGGGATAATGGGCCGGTGCGAATTTGGGGGAGGGGCGGGCGGATGTTGGGAGCCATCCAGGGCAGGGTAAGGTGGGAGAAGAATGTGGGCAGAGCACAGTGATAGTGAGGTTGGAATGAACAGAGCGAAAGTTGTTACAATGGGTGTGAATGTTGGGCAGGGGTGGTGCGAGTGGAAGTGCAGATGGAGAGGATGAAGGGGGAAAGAGTGGTATTGATGTTGAGGATGATGAATTTTATGGAGACTGAAGGGAAGATAGAAAGGCAGTGAATGAACAAGAGAAGATATAGAGCGATGGCGCATGCTAATGAAAAGTTAGCTAAGTGGTAAATGGAGAGGTTATAAGGAAACAACTATGAAACTAAGGAAAATGCTGAGAGCACTTCATACAATGCATTGCTGGAATTTCCCAGCCGGCGAAGAAGAAACGAAAGATAATAAATATATTAGATCTAAAATATTTTTGGCATTGCATAATCGAAAAGCAGAAGTAAAAGTTCAATTATAAGGTTCTTGAGAGAGAGAGAGAGAGAGAGAGAGAGAGAGAGAGAGTAGGAAATAATCAAATAGTAAAAGCAATAAGGAGTGATTAAAGATAATTTCATACACTTTTCAGTCTTTTCCATGAGTAATGAATCTCTTTATTTTGCTGAAGGAAGAAATAGAAAACAAAAGAAATCAAAGAAAAATATATTAACGACTTAACAGGAAAAAGCTATAGGAAGGGAATGAGATACTGTAAAAAGAGTAAGAAAAAAAGAGTAGTGGAGAGAATGAAAGAAAGGAGAATAGGAAGAGGTTATGAGAAGACGTTTCATGCGATCGTCAGCAGATCAAATGAATAAATAATAATAATATATTTTGATAATACCGCTATCTAGATCGGTTTGGCCAGAAACTGTTCAAATATAGGCATTGAATTGAAATTCTTCATGATTATACAGGAATAAGCTACTCTGACGTATTTCACGACTTTGAGGAAATGCATTTAACATAAGGAGAACGAAGAGCGAAGCGGATGAGAAGACATTGGGAGGAGTAAAGGATGGAGTGGGTGGAGACGCGGTTGGCGGAGAGGCGACATAAATCAGACGGAGGGACCTTAATAATGAGTTAAAGGGGATAACGTGAACCCCATTAAGCTATATTACGAAAATATAACATAAATCTACAACAGGTGAATTATCTAATCTCGAGAAGACAGAGCAAAGACGTATACAATCATTACATTGGGATTGAAAGCTTCGCCTAAATATCCAACTCCTTAATTTTCAAATCTGGAATCTTCCTTAACTTTCAGGAAGTCAAAAATTTAGATGTCTTATCTGTACCCAAACATTTTCAAAGAAAGATAATGAGCAAATATTCTTTACTATTATTCACAAACAAGCAACTCTGAAGGAGTTGTCAAACTCCTTGAGGTACATTTTACCATAGGAGCGCCTCTGGTCTTGAGGAAGGAGGACGGGCGCGAGAGAAGGAAGAGAAAAAGGAAGGATGAAAATGAGATGGAGCTCTATGTATATTCACTAAAAATAATGTAACCGTTAAAATTAATATTTTTTGGTTATTATTAAAAAATGAACATATAACGATTCTAATAACATATTTTCACAGACACAACTCGATATTATGTTATAATTGCAGAAAAAAGACACGAGTCGAACGAAAGGTTAGATGATAATAGATTAGAATTAATAAAGAAACAGAATATTCAAGTTTTTCGGAAAGAAACTATTTATTAATTTGAGATGTCCAATATTACTGAAAACTTTACAAATAAGAATTAGGTTGGCTTTCCTTACGATAACACTTTATCTGAATTCTTTTTCAGGATCCGGAAATCCAAAAACCCCGTCGAAACAAAACCAGAGCATTCGAATTCCCGACTATTATACAGAAAGAAGCAACTCCGTCGGAGCAAGCGACCTCTGCGAAATGCATTTAACATAGGAGCGAATGTGGGTTGAAGGGAGGTGGGCGGGTCCGGGAGGGGGGGGAGGGGGCTGCGCGACGGGGGACGTAAATCAGACGGGGCGCTGTTAATGTTTCAGGAGCGCGCGACCTTTATCCAGGAAGTGGGGCACGAGCGGGCAGACGGGCAGCCCGGGCGGGCCCGAAAGGAAGATCTTGCAGCGCGACGCGAGCTACTGAGACGCG
Source organism: Acheta domesticus (assembly GCA_031308135.1). Classification (NCBI taxonomy): domain Eukaryota; kingdom Metazoa; phylum Arthropoda; class Insecta; order Orthoptera; family Gryllidae; genus Acheta; species Acheta domesticus. The sequence goes on from JAHLJT010009355.1 coordinate 90,916,632, forward strand.
GTGGACGGACCTGAAGAACAGCAGATGCCCAATGTGTGGGTCATTGTGTGGGTACGACCGGCGGAGATGGCTCAGTGCATCAACTGATGCCACTGCAGTGCCTCTGACCGGGAGGTCCTAAAGTTCGAGTCCCGACGATTGGTGAGATTTTCGGCACTACGGTACGTCGAATTCAGCAGCTGACTGGAGGAGAATTCTAGTGGCCGGCTGGTATGATTAGTAGTTTTCCGTAGTTTCTCTAATCAATACCAGGCTAATGCCGGAGCAAAATCCTAACAACGAGCCACGGACCGCGCGCAAGCTCTTCTTTCCTCTTCGTTATCCGTATCATTAACCCTTAGGCACGCACTTCCATGCACTACACTATCACACATGTCACGAGACCAGTCGGTAGCTTAGGACTTTCCTCTACTAGGTCGGTGTGCCGCTGGTGGGAGATATCTGGAGAAGAAAGTTATGCGAAATAAAATTTGTGGGCGAATAATGTAGTTATATGATTACTTCAAATCAATTATTTTGCACACCACTTTGTTGTGTGATTACGCCTTGTCAATTAAGAAAATGAAAAATAAGAATCTGCGTGCGAAGTGTGTAGAAGTAATAAATCACTCCATTATAAAAATTATGGATTTTATAAGAAAATTATGAAGGAAAAGTTTGTTACTTGACAAAACATAACCTCCTGAAAAAAGAAAGGCTTAACGAGGAATTAAAATATCTAAGATACTTCATACGTTTTTGGTTCTAACATGTTGATGCACAAAATATGGAAGGCAACAAAATTTCCTTTACTTTCCTGACTATAAAAACGAAAAATGTAATAAAAAGTGCAAAAAATACCTTTATGGTGTGATTATCTTGGAGTTTCATTAGCGATGAAAATAGTTTTGTGATAAAAAATAGGAATATGTTTATCGTAAAAGGAAAGGATAGTCATAACTTCGCAGCATTTATATTCTGTGATAGTTTTATAGTTTGAGTGAAAAGCTTATATCACAAACGCTCATTACAAGCTTCCTTGATATGCTACCACTACATAACGTGACTCAAAGAAATCTGGCAGCATGACTTTCTTGACTATGGAAATTAAACAATACACCAGACAGCTATTATGAATTTATATATTAACTCTAATTTTACACATATTTAAAACCATACACTTGCGCTTACATGAAGGAAAGTAAATAAAAAAAGTTCCTTCGTAAGGGCGAAAAAGTAACGTTTCACGCGCAAGAATTCGAAGATAGTTTTCACATCACACAATGGGACACCTTGGTTCTCATCTTCATCTAAGTTGTATTCAATAATAAAGTATTGTGTTACCCTTTTGTACTATTTGGAAGTTCAGAGCAATAATCTTAATAACAATAATTATTGTCCGTCAAGTAGTTTACTACCTTTACTGTCAATATTAACAGAAACAATGTTAATAAAATAATTATCTTCCATCGAGTAGTTTTGTTCAATCACATAAGTGGAATTATTCTTAGTTTTCATATTACGAAATGAATCAAAGCGAATGAAATCTGAGGAAGCTCAATTTAGAGAACTTTTTCGCCTCTAAGAGAATTTAGAAAACGCTCATGATGAAAAACTGTTCTACAAGTGATATTATAAGACCCCCTGAGTCACACATTAAATAACTAGCTCATAATAATCGTGAGCATCGTCTTGAAATAGTAATAAGTAATAATAATAATAATAATAATCAATAGTAATATTAATGAAGCCCAATACTACAATGTATCTTATGCTCACGTCCTGAAGATAGTATGAAGTGCAATTGATTTATCTTCTCTACTATAAAATTTGCTTTTTAAACTTGCGCGCATTGTATGTAGTCTACTGAGGGTCGTGGAGCCTTACCTCGAGCCAGCGGTGCAGGTAGGTGTGGTACATGGAGATGGCGAGGGGCCGGTACGCCGTGTTGACGGAGCCAGTCGGGGCGCAGGGCGAGCTGCTCGAAGGTCCTGGGGGGCTGCGGGGGCGGGGGAGGGGGCGGCGGCTGCGGGGGCGGCCGGCCGGGCGACTGCGCCTGCGCCTGCTGCACCTGCACCTGCTGCTGCGCCGTGGCGGCCGTGGCCGCGTGGCTGCGCAGCTGGGTGTAGTCGGAGATGGCGCGCGTCACGGGCTCTCGCACGATCAGCAGCAGGCGCACGCTCGCGTTCATCGCGTAGATGCGCTCCGGAACCTGCGCATGTATGGAAATATCGTTACACAATGACATCTCAATGAACCACAGTGAATGAAATCTAAGGAACCTGAATGTAGGAACGTGCGCACATAATTGGAATATTGTGACAATATTCACGGTTCCAAAAAATGTACTTGCTTTGTTCGCAGTGGATGTGCTTCCGGACCTGCGCATATATGGGAATATCGTGACACTATGGTATCTCCACGAAGTGCGCTCGCGTTCATCTCGTAGGTACGCTCTGGGATGTGCTCATATACGGGAATATTGTGACACTATTACACCTCCATGATGTGCTGGTCACGGTCATTGCTTGGATGCGCATCGAAACCTGCGCATATATGGGAATATCATGATAATATTCACACTTCCATGTATTGCGCCATGAAGTGTGCTCGCATTCATCGCTTGGATGCGCTCCGGAACATGCGCATGTATGTGAATATCGTGATAATATTTACATCTCCTTGAAGTCCGCTCGTGTTCAACGCGTGGATTTGCTCCAGAAAGTGCTCATTTATGGAAATATTTTCACACTATGACTACCCATGAAGTGCGGTCGCGGTCATTGCATGAATGAGCCTCGAAACATGCGTATACATTGGAATGAGCCTCGAAACATGCGTAGGAATTTTGTCCACTTACAGATTGCGATGTCGCAGTACGCCACAATGACTTACAGACACCTCTCTGAAGAACAGTTGTGATCATTGCGTGAATTCGTAGCTGTGACCTGCGCTTGCGCCTCAGGAGTCCCTGAAGCACACCATGGCATGTACTCTCTGAATCTATGAAAGATAATGAATGACCAACCGGAAGAATTACGCTCGCCTTATTAATGAAGAATGCTCCGAAACTCCGAACTTAAGAGTCAAGCAACGACAGACGCTAGCAAACTGGGGTATCCATATTTCCACCATGATGCACAGAAGCCTTTATTAAAATCGGTTTCAATTGATTACACAATTGAATTATTACAAGTGTGGCCTAGCGTCAAATATACAAAACTTTCACCTGTCAGTATTTTACCAACCCTCGTTATGTGCGTATTTAAGATTGTGCGGTCTTAGATTTTATTTCAGAAACAAGAAGGAAAGCAGGGATGGATACAAAGATAATGTGGGATGAGTCATGCCGAGGCAAGCCATGGCGGGGTAGGTCCGGGAGAGGCAAGTCGTGGCGGCGATAGTCACGACGGGTGTAGTCGTTGCCGGGATAGTCGTGGCGGGGATAGTCCCGGCGGGGATAGTCCCGGCGGGGATAGTAGTGGCAGAGGTGGACGTGGTGGGGATAGTCGTGGCGGGGGTGATCCCGGCGAGGATAGTCGTGGCGGGGGTGGTCGCGGCGGGGATAGTCGTGGCGGGGGTAGTCGTGGTGGGGATAGTCGTGATGGGATAGTCGAGATGGTGAGAGTCGTGATGGGAAGAGTCGTGATGGGGGAGTCGTGGCGGGGAGAATCGCGGCGGGGTAGTCGTAACGGGAGAGTCATGACGGAGAGAGATTTGATGTAGCGAGTTATGGCAGAGTAAGCTATGATGAGAGTCGTGGCGGTGTGAATCGATTTGGAAAGTATCAAGGAGAAGAGAGGCCGTTGCATGATGGTGTGAGAATGGATCGAAGAAAGGAGTGGAGATGAGCAGGGGACGAAGGTGTCGGCCAGCAGCAGATGTTCTACGCGTGCGCGGGCGCCCCACGAGACTCAGTTTTGTAAAGCGGCGCTAAAGATAAAATGTTAATGGGAAGGCATAAGGAACTACACTTCACCACTCACACTTCTAGAAACTCCACAAACGAGCATGTGATAATCCCAACAGAAGCATACATAAACTTACTCATGGGCGAGACTAATATTGAATATTTATCTGGGTTCACGAAATACAATTAAAGTACAGATATTACTGTCACAAACGTGCGTTATAGACTACAATTTGACAGACTCCAGTACTTGGCGCCGTCGACCCAGCTCAGTAGGCAATTCCCATGGTATCCGCGTAAAGCGGGTTGCGTTCAGAGACGCCTGATTTTTCACGAACGCTGGTGAACATTCATTATCTGCCTTCAAGTTAAAATTAAAATTAAAAAAAAAAAGTTTCAGAGGCAAAAGATCCTAATCAATCTTTCTTCTTTCTGTCTCTGTGGTAAGTCAATGATTCATGATCCTTACCAGTCACGTGTTCCGAAAACTTACAACATAAATTATGTTCCTTTCCATGCCCATACTGAAAAAGTATCTCCGTTTAGCTTACTTAACACACGATCTCGAATTAGTATCAGTAACCTCCCTTTCACTTTCTTCGCTAATACCATGTCCAAATCTTTATTATTTAATACTACGGTACTAAAATGGGCGGCTCGGTTGGCCGAGGAGTTTTGAGTGCGTAACGATGCATTGCCAAGCAATCGTCGTTAGGTACACAATTTGTAAATAAAAATAAATAAATGTCTTTAATGGTGGCGAGGCTCAGGCCATTGAGCTGCTCTTCCGTCTGACCACTTTCAAAAATTTATATTATAATTTATTTTATGATAAAAAGGAGATCATTCAATGAGAAATACGTACCGCAATTTAGATGAAGGGTTTCTCACATGGTAGGCAGGAGTGAAAGCGAGAGAGGAAGACGTTGACAGAACAGGAAACGCACTCACATTTATGTGATTAAGTTTATTAATTTCACATTAGGGAGGTATTAAAAATGAGTCACAAATATTTTTGTAGTGTATTTTAAGAAAATAATCATGATAGCCTTAATATGAGATGATCAGTGCACGTTTATGTCGGTTATGTAAGTCCTTCCTGCAGCAAAAAAAACAGTATGAAGTCAAAATAAAAAAGAGAACTGTTTTACTAAAATGTCTCCACAAACTACCTAGAATTACAGTGGCGACCGATCGGTCTATCGAAAGCAACGGGTTGCTGACCTATTGGCTTGCGTATTGTCAGAGATCAGTGGCCTCATGGGGGTTTCAGACCCTTCAAGTATAGTTTTAATATTTTTATACCAGTGGAAGGCATTCAAAATCTCAATTTCTCATATATACATACCTACAATTTAACAAGTAAAATTTGTTATTAAATTCAGTATGGCAAAAAAACATTCTTTATAAGAAAACGTCAAATAAGCTGCTCACCACACTCATAGCACACTCGCCATAGAAAAATCCTAGTCATGTATTGTAGTGCACGTGTGTTTGAACGGGCAGAGGAGGAGGCAGGAGTGGGGAAGGAGAGATTGCAAACGACAGCCCGTTTTTTAAGGTACTGCTCCGGCATTCGCCTATTGGAAAAGCCACGGGAAGCAATTGATCAGATCATTTGCTAGAATTCTCCTGCTGGAAGTGATTGAATTCGTGCTATGTAGCTAGTGACGAAAATCTGATCCACCTGAACCCAACTCCAGGATCTCCCAGTCAGCAACGTTGCAGAGGTAACAAAAATCCTGCCTGTAAACCATCCCAGCCGGTCAAACTGCTCCCTCTCCGGCAAAACATTGCAAAATGGCGGTATTGTGAGGAAGGCATCGTGGGCGCTTCAGGAAGAAGAGAAGGAAGGGGGGTAGGCTGGTTGCGTGGGAGCTCGGACGCTTAGGGAAATGCGGCATTAGGGAATCGAGAAGAAACTTGGCGAAAGCGGACAAGTTTGGGCAAACACAGAGTTCCTTCTCCATAACATAAAATGCTGCTTTTTTAACCTCCGGCGCCGCGTCGCGTCTCACCCCATCCTCACGTGTGCGGGCGGAGGTCACGATTCCCACTTGTTTTTTTTTCTTTTCATTCGCAAGATAGCGCTGAAGTTTATTGGCATTCGAAAGTCGAGATTGAAGCTTTTCTTTCTTGTTTTTACTTCTACTGCCTGTATTGTGGCCGTGTCTTTTGTCTTTAAATAGCCTTATTTCTTTTCAAGTTAAAATGCAAAAGTTGGCATGTAATTTTTTTATTTCGCATACAAATAAAATACTTTTAAAACAAGTATCGTGGAATCCATATGACACTACGGCATACAACTTTGGGGCACAACAAGCGTCTTCAACATTGAAATTTTTAAGCGATTTCAATTCAAATCTTCAATTAGTAACAGATACACTATGGTTTGTCCGCAATGAAATGCTCTAAAATGATCTTTTAATCAAGTTCATCAAGTTGTTTATTCTGTTATAATGATAGACAAAAGTGAAGAAACCAGATGATTACAGCGGCATGAACTGGTGGATATAATGTACCGATTTGTGTAAAATAAATAAGAGAGTAATATTCCCACTCATGCAAATTTTCTTCCAAAATTTGCCGAATTATTTTGTAAAAATAAATTGCAAATAAACTGAATTATCAAATACAATTATTGTTGCACAATGTCTTGAAACCTATGAAAGAGCAGGAGAAACCTATCGCACAAAATCGCCCGTTGTGTTTGTAAAAATTGCAGTACACTTTCTATTTTTTAGCTTTGAATTTCGATTTCTAAAGAAAACTCCGAACCTTTACTAAGTCTTTTAATATTTCCATACTGTCCTGACATACTCTAAATAAGAGTGAGAAGCGATCATCAGCGATGTGTCTTGGGATGGTCAATTCCAGAAGACTAATTTCTGCTCCAAAGCTAAGCTTTTATTGGCCCAGCGATTACTATGACATAGTAGGAAATGGAGATTCATGTTTACTCCATTGCCCCTAGCACAAAGATATGGGAGGCTTTATTCTAGACAAACTTTCTCCCTTAATTCTGAGGCATTTCTTTGAAATCAAAAGGCTTGGTTTATAAAAATACAAGAGAATCATAGTAAGGGAATATTAAACAAGTTTAACCATAAACGAAATTCTGACATCACACAAGTTTGCTGCAAAAATAGTCGAATCGTTGTCGATAATATTGAATTTTTTTTGAAGTAATATTAGGAGGACTAAACATCCTCCAAGACGACCATTGAAAATACAGTGGGCAAGGGAGACGTTACTGAATATGCATACATTAAAGGGAGATATGCATTTTGTTTTGCACATTTTCCCTTAGTATTAACTTCCCTCTTTGGGATATCGAAAATCTACATTTGCCCTTTCTCCCAGTTTATACACCGTAGTCCATAATTTCCCTCCCGTATCTTTCCCCTTCCACTGGCTCTTGACCTTCTTCCCCCCTTCCTTCTTCCTCGCCTTCGGATCCTCCCCTTTCCGTTCGCCTGGGAGCAACGGAAGGCTCTTGTCTGCTGTTTAGAATCCTCGCCTATGAATTGTGGGATTGGGTTCGTGTCTAGACGGCGCAGCTTGCATTGCTTTGCATCCCATTAACTTTCTATAACTAAGCGTTATTCGCAATTCTTCTCTAAAAGCATCCGACCTCCTTACACCTGCACGGGTCTGAATCAGGGGTGCCCAAACTACAAGACGAGGGCAGAATCCGGCCAGAGACAAAGTTTCATTCGGTCCGCGTTGGTTGGAAACCAGAGTTTGCAGAAATGGGCACTGGAAATAAAGAGAGATGCAATGCTGACGAGACTGGTTAGAGTCGCATCAGGGAAATTCCTCACATGTAAAAACGTGGTACATGGTGAAGGCCACTAATAGATAATTGAGACAAGATCAGTTTGGAGACCCCTGGCGTGGACTACGTGTTTAGTTTTCTCACACCTTGTATAAATTCAGTTAAAAATAAACGTTTAACTGAACAATAATCCATAAGTCGACAACCTTGTTACAAAGGGTTGTGAGAACGCGGCTGACAAAACTTGAATCTTACCTGCAATGAATTAACTTCCGGTTTAAACATTGTATGAATTAACTTCCGGTTATTTGTAAAATTTATTTCATAATTATTTTTAAAATATTAGCTCTCTGTATATCTAAAAATAAACGATATTTCTATAGAAGTTTCTGGTTCATTTTTATTCTTAAAAACAATTAATTTTTAAGTATATTTTGTCCCTTCGGAGGTTCATGACCAGTGAGCTAGGCTTGCATGCAGCGACCCCAAGTTCGATTCCCGGAAGAAGCAAAAATTAAACTGTTGCTTTTCACTCGTTGACAAGGTCAAAGCTTCTCGTAGGTAGAGAATGCCAAGTAAATGGTGTAAGTTGTTGCAACCTACTTGCCACCAGTCTCCCAAACCCACAGTCCGGCCCGGACATCAATCAAGGCGTAGGCTGGAATGCCAAATTATATAATATATTATTATTATTATTATTATTATTATTATTATTATTATCATCATCTATAAATCAATACTCAATTGCTCCGATCCTCTGCTGTTGCAAGGTTAGTGGCAAGGTCTCTTCTTCAAAAGTTTGGGAAACCCTGGTCTAAATAAAGACGGCGTTTCGCCGATTTTATATCTCTTAGCGAGGAAAGGATCTTTGCGAGTGCAACAAGAAGCGGCGAAGCTCTCATTTGAATTTAAAATTTCGCAAAATCTGAGCATTGAAGCGGTTCATTTACATGGGGCGGCTGCTGTGTCAATAATTTTTAGCACGTCCCTGCTGCTATCGCAAAACCACGCTTGCCAGAAACTGCGACGTGTAGGTCATGAAAAACAATTCAGATATTTGGGATTTTTTCTTCCAAAGATATTCACGTAGGTACGCGGAATTTAAGCAGTGAACATTTTTTACATTAGGAAACAATGGGGGAGGACATAAAGGTGTAAAGTGCCTCCAATGCTAATACTTTGAATTAAGTGCAGCGTTCAATTACATCTAACAAAAACTTAAGGCTTTCCTGAAAATTCTCATTCTCATTCATCATGTTTGTTTTTTGGATTTGGAGGTGGAGACAAATTATATCAATCATGAGAACTTTTATTTCAAATTTAAAACGTGAAGGGAAAATATCAAGATTTTAAAAAGTTTGTTTTAAGTATATAAGTGACAAATTCAAACCGATTCTCAGAATATTAGTTCATGTATCGAACGTGACTTTTCATAAAAAAATAGCATTTTTTTAGGAGCGGTACTGATCTCGTGGGTGAGGAAAATCGACAAAGTACTAACAGTGTTCAGATTATCATGACCTTTTGTGTGAATCATTCAATGACTGTTTGTGCATTGTTTACATAAACTTTGTGCACTTCAATGTAAACCAATCCCTTCTCTGATTATAGAGGCAACTCGACTAAGTCGGAGTGCATATTATCGACACACTTAATACAACCTCCTCTGCCTCCTGTTTTGAATAAATGTCAAAGATAATTTTGCTAATTGTACACATAGAATATTACTGCATCCTTGAGCAAACCAATACATTCTTTTCGTCTGGGAAATAATAAAACCGGTCGGTTGCTGTGATGAGTAGTTTTCATGGTTTGATCTATCAACACCCATGCGAAAGCTGAAACTAGCAAGTGGTCTGCGGACCGTGCGCAATGCATCATCCTTGACTAATCCTCTTCCCTTACACACTCTTACACGCACTACTTTACCACACGTGTATGGAGACCAGTCTGGAGCTTGGAATTTATTCCAGCTGGGGCGGGTCTCCCCTCGTGAGATACCTGGATGGGAAAGCTCGCAAGCCGACGTAAGCTGGCGCCGGATCTCGCTTTCCAGTGGGGAAGGAATATCACCACTTCTGGCGAGACTGCATTTGCGAGACTTGATTTGAGTATTTAATGTAGCCCGTGTCCACTCACTCAATCCCCTCTATACATTTACATACTTCCGGTGTGAAGTGGGAGGGCGACATCTCAACGGTGATCTGGTTTCAAAAGCAATGTTTCGATATAATGAATATTTAATAAGTTTTAATATCGACCAAAGTCATGTTTTACTTAATATTTCATTTAAATACTCTAAAATACTTCAAAAATTTTGTCATGGACAAATAAGGAAACGATCAGTTGAATTCAGGAAAAAAGGTAGTCCTAGAAAAGGCGAGGTGACCCTGTTATTCTTGACAGTGTGCAATGTAATTTACCTTGATCTTCTATTTAGTTGTTTACTTGATACACTATTTCCTTGATATACGATTTACTTGTTAAACTATTTAGTTGCATAAAAATAAACAATTTGCTCTGAACTATTCTTCATAGTTCTGAATTTCATTGTTATGCTAATAGCAACCCTAACCACAGACGCGGATCCACGGGGAGGGAAATTTCCACCCTCAAATTTTTCAGTAACTATTAATTTTAACAAGTCACGAAACTTCCAAGCAAAAATATTTTCGGATGATCATTAAAACGAATCAAATCGTATCACAGCATGAGATGAATGTAACCTGCTACAATTTACTAAAACTGTCCCACGTAACTTCTGAGCCAAGCAGGTGTTTTCATGAGTTCACTATGATCTGAAATGTAGTGACATTTGTACTTTGGTTCAGCAAATTTGTAATAAGTGAGAGTATAAGTGGATGTTGATTATGATAATGGATAATATTTTTAAAAAATGTTGACATACGTTCGTCTGTACCAGTAATAATTTAAGGGATAGTTGACCTGTTTACTAAGAGTTTGAGGGTGAGTGGAAGCCTGAAGATGAGGAAAATTTAACCTCGAAACGTTCCAACTATGTATGATGTTCGACTGTTATAAGATGTATGATATAGATGTTGGACTGTTATGTGTGTTGTCTATAATAAATTGAAGCTTTCTAATAAATTAACACAAAATCTGTAATACGACACATTCGATCAAAACATTTTGAATTTCCCCACCCAAATTTCTTCCCCAGCTAACCATACATACCTCTGGCGTGACGAAGTAGGAGGGCGACTTCTCGACGGTGATCTGGCCGCGGAAGGAGTGCGGCATGCGGCGGCGGTACCAGTCGAGGCCGCGCTGGTAGTTGTCGTCGCGGTCGAAGAAGTGCACCTCGCCCGCGGCCTTCTGCACGCGCGGGTGCAGCGCCAGCATCTCCAGCAGCGCGCGCGTGCCGCACTTGCGCACGCCGATGATGATGGCCTGTGGCAGGCGGCGCGACGTGCGCGCGAAGTGCACCCGCCCTGCGCACGCGCGCCGCCGGAAAACACGCGTTACGAGGAGGAATATTTTTTTTAACCCGGGAGTGCTCGCAATAGATCCGTGAGATCCAAGCCAGGGCAATTTTGTGCTTCTGAATTACTGCGATGCATTAGTCGTCTGATATTTCATGTATTCCTTCATTGTACTTTTCTGAGAACGCCTGGCTTTTTATTTTTATTTTTTCGATATGTCATTTCCCGTGAGCATGCTGAAACTTGATCACTGCGCTGCGCGATATCCGTTAGATACGTTGTGTACACTGGCGCCAGTGCATTGTGAGCTCCTGGCGTAAGCTGTACGTATCACGATATTATCTTCAGGCGTGTCTAAGAAAAGTGTACGATTTATTAACAATTGCATTGAGAGATATGTACAAACCAAATAAAATACGTAATTCAGTTAATAGAGCTTCAGATCATTCCCATTCAGGAAATGTTTCAGCTATATCTGAGAGATACATTGTGGGCACTGGCGTGAGTCTTATCTCTGCGGGCACTCCCGGGTTAATACCCTTTGTTCAATTTGTGTACTGCTTAGAGTTACAGGAGGGTAGGACTCCTTTCTATTACTCTTTTGGCATTTGTTGGGTAGCTAGAAGAGTTAAACCTTCAAAAATATACCATAATATATTTTATATGTTTCAGTGTACGAAACTGAGGTGTTTCAATGTACGAAAATACCGTTAGGCCTACATTGCAGAGTTGTCGAATTGTGCATCATGGAAGCGTATGTTGCGGATAGCATTTGCACTAGCTAAATTCAACACAGTATTTGTATTATCTAAAAATCTCTTTTTAGCAAGGTGATACTGATGGTGATACTGATGCTTATTTGTTAGACCTGCGGAAACGTTCTGCTCTTTATCAATAATTATGCTCTAACGTTGCTAGCAATTAATTACGAGTCCTCTGTTTGTAAAGGAACATTTTCAAACATCTGTTTCCTGTGTCCTAAATTATGTATTTATCTTGTATATATGATGGGTCTACCGAGTAAACTACAAATATCTTCCCAAGTTGGTAAGCAGCATGTGATTTGTATAGAGCCCAGTTCATGGTAGGGTGCAATTATAAGACGCTATAGCCACAAAAATCCATAAATATCAACTGCTGGGAAGGGAATTAACCTTGTAGGGGTGTATCAAACTAAAAAATATTGAACAAACTCTAACTGTTAAAAGGAAAATAGAATTTTGCAGAATATACTACGAAGAATTCATCATTTGCTTATGCAACCCATCCGGCATAATTCAAAAACTGTGCAGTGTAGGCCTTTAAAACCAGATTTTCAGGCTTCCTGGGAGTCACAGTTTTTTAAATTTTAATATACAAAATAGGATCTTTTTGGATTGATATTACATTTTTGGAAGTTTAGTTCTTCTCTGTACCCCACATCATGAAATGGGTGGTCAGAAATCTGAAAAACGGGCGCGGAATCTCGACTTCTCGATAAAATGTTTGACATTAGGTGAATTAATTCAAAACGATCTAGTGATAAATATGATGGTGTGTAATCAAATACTTGGAAATATTATAATATAATATAAGCGCAATCCTAGGGTTACATGAAGTAACGCAGAGTCCTTGGCCTTTCGAATTTGGATTCCAGTAAAAAAGTATTCTCTTTTAAAAAACTGATTTACAAAGTTAAGAATGTTCGCACGGTCCAACTTCTATGAAATAAAAGAAAACATATATCAATGAATATACTACTCTTCGCGATCTTAAACACTAGAGTTATTGAAAGATATATTTTGGAAAACGTTATAAATCATTGAGGGTCGAAAATCATCTAAAAATGTCATCCAGATCTCTTGCGACACCGTACAAATATACGCCAACCTCATAACTAATAAAAAACACAACAAAAACCAACAAATAAAAAAAAAATATCTTGCTAAACAAAGTGAAGCAAAGTGGCAAAGTGGCCACTATTGTACTCTACCGAGGAACTCCCCTTCCCTCCTGTGTATCTGTCTACCTGCCTGTCTTCTCTCTCAACAGGTAATTCTCATTCAGGCAGTAGTGTCGACTGAACCAGCGATTCGTGCGAACAACTTCTCTTGCAGACATTCTTCGACGTACGACCAATACGACAAAACAGTTTTGACTGCGGCACTTTATTGCTTTGCGTCTGGAAATAGCGTGAATGATGTTGCCTAATTCAGCCCCGCTAGAGCGCTCAATCTATTAGAAACAGCGGTTTGTGGCTTGATTAAACGGAAATTGAGAACTTCAGCGAGCGGAAAACGTTTCCGTTTTGAGTTCGCTGTGACTGTGGGCAAATGTTTCTCTATTAGAGACGGCACTATTTTCTTTCAACCGACGTAAAACGCTTTAAGTCAAAAGTATAAAATGTCAAAATATTATTTTCTAACAAGTGAGATTAATAATATAAATAAAAAAATATTGTTGGCAAAAATTCAGTTCATTGATATTTAACAATGGAAACACGATCGCCTCTTACTCTTCCATTCTCTGTCTCTCTGTGACACACGAATACTTTGTCTTCCCTCTCATTTTCTTTCATTTCTGTAATATATCATTCTTAATATCTCAAATACTCTTTGCATTCAAATTTACGAGTTTTACCACACCTAATTTTTCCTACACATTTCAGCCTACCAATGCTATAATAGGTCAAACTGTATTGCCATCTAACAAGTACTCCATTGACAATAAAACTACCTACTTTCATCAATACACATCAACAATATATCATCAATAGTATATTGATAAAAGTAGGTAGTTTGATTGTCAGTGGAGTAGGTAATTTCATGCCAATTGGTATGTAGATCATCATGATTAAATATCGGGCAGCATTCTTGCGACTGAAAGCCCTCTATCAATATCGCAACTGATTAGTAAATTTAGCGAAAATAGAAGTTGCCTCTAATCGTGTCATATCGCTTTGATTATTCTGATTTTATAAATGCATCTTTCCTTAGTAATACATTTGCAAAAATTAAGTCAGAGAGGCACATGCGTTTTGCTGTCATTCGGTTTTTCAGCATCAAGGACTTACAAAACATGGATTCTGGCTACATCACGTGTTTGACAATTTTTTTTCTAAATTTAGCAACTAGATTTATCCACTTTTCTTGCTACCAGGGCCTGTAATACCATGGCCTGTTGTGTTCCGAAAGCTCTCCATTTTTTCTTGTAGCATTACATAACTATTTCTCTACTCCGTAGCGAGAAAGAAAATATTTCCGCGCGCGCGCTTTCTCGATTGCCGCTCGCTCCTTACCTTGCGCGGCCGCGTCGTCGTCCTCATCGGCGTCCGTGGGCGGGGCGGCTGCCGTGGCGGCCGCCACCGCCGCCCGCAGCAGCGCCGCCCCTCCTCCTCCTCCTCCGCCTCCACCGCCACCGCCCCCGACGCCCAGGGCGAGCGCCGGCGGCGGCTCGTAGGCGACGATGGCCGGCTGCTCGTGCAGCACGTGCGCCGACAAGCAGAGCGACAGCAGCGCCAGCGACAGCAGGGCGGCGGCCAGGCGCGCCCGCGGCAGCGCTCCTCCGCGCGCCGCCGTCCCGCCCGCGCCCTCGCCCCACGCCCCGCCCCCGCCGCCCGCGCCGCCTCCGCCGCGCCACCTGCCGCAACACACAGGCGCACGTGCAAGGTCAATGTGGGGCACTTGGCTGTCCAATCAAACACATAAGAATAACACACACATATACACAGTTGTTTTTTGTTCGGCAATAGGCCGTTTCGTACCAAGCAGACATTGATCTGCCCTAACCGGGGCTCGGTATCATTTTATCTCGTTGGCAGGTGTATGTGATTCATCAGGGAATCGGTATTAAGCTGAATCCGATTTTTATCCCCCAGGGTTGTTATTCGTGGGAGGATGGAAAATAAAATGATAATGATCATGAAGGATGAATGGACGACACACATGCCCGAGGCGGGACTCGAACCTGCGATCCTTCCGTCCGAGATCGCCACTGCACTACTGCCTTAGCACTCTCGATCTTATTATAGTCTGTATATTCCCTATTAAGGGCCACGTCCTCTTGATCCTGCGGTATGAAAACTTGGTTGGTTTCTCCAGTTTAAACCAACAAATTGTTTTCCACATCCTGACACGTTACAATATACAATAGTTCAACAACCACTACAAATACTTCACAGAGAATACTGTATACATACGATTATATGCTAGAAACTTATATATGCCGATAGGTAAAAGAAAGTTGCCGTCCGCATCCGTTTTAAGTCTGCTAAAAACAGGAAAATACCCAGTGAATCTGACTACATTTTTTTATCATTCTTTGGGAAGCTTATTTCAGAAGGTTTTGGTGTTTAGCACCATGCTGTATTATATAAAAATGGGTCAGTATTCACCAGTAAAATAACTCGATTATTATGAGAATATTGTAAGGCAGCACTTAACACGCAATGCTTGGCAATGCAGTAAGAGGCATGGTAGGTGGGGAAGGGGTAAAGTGTGGTGGGGCATTTCAGGGGGAAGATTGGGGAGAAGCCAGACGGAGTAGAACGTGGCGGATCGGGGCAAACGCACCCACCATAATTTTCTATTTTAACTTTTTAATCTTAATTAAAGGACTTTTGTAAGCTTTACGATAAAATAGCTTTTACGTAAATGTCCACTGTACATATCTACCATTCTGCACTCTTTTGAGGGGACTTGAATTCCAAGGATACAAACTTATTAAATAATTTTAATATCACGACAAATCATACTGCTCTTGACGGCATAGTATAACATCTTTAGTCTGCGCTATTTGCCCACCCTCTTCTCAACTGCCATCTATGAGCGTCTAAAATACATTTTCCTAGGATCCTTAATAGTAGAATTGCAATGTGACTTTAAACAAATTATGGAAGGGTAAAATCTAATCAACGACTCCGCATTTTCGGGGAAAATTTGGAGTCGTTTTAAGAAAGTATTGTTTGAGCATTTCCGAAAATGCACATTTTGAATCTCAGTTTCACCCAAAACTTTCGATTTTTCGAGAAATTTCATAAAAAATTCAGTGAAGCACTTGTTCGAAGTAAATGCAATAATTTATCTATAAAAAAGGCCCGTAATGTAAATATTGACGACGTGTGAGATATTTTAAGAAATACATCTGTCTCATTTTGGAAAACAAAACAAAATATACACCAGACTGGCATTTACGATATGTTATTCAGAGAATTTAGTACTATCCGTACAAAAGAACACTATCCATAAAGGAAAAATTTGGACTCGTTTTCGAGTAAATGGCTTTTGAGTTATTAATAAATAAACTCCAATAATATATTGCAAGTGTCGCGTGGCCGCAGACAACTGGCGCGCTAATGACGTAGCTCCGCCGCGAGAAAAAGCTTTCCGTTAGTAAAGGCCCGTAAAACAACTTGACCTCCGCTGGGCAGGGGGGGAGGACGAATACTACTTTTGAGTTTGCCGCCCGTGTACACCTTACACTTCTCCCGGACCTTACACTCCTCGCCGGTTCAGATCGACCCAAACTGATTCTGCCGACAATCCTCCACCTCGCTAGTCCACCCTCCGGATTAAACCTCGGGGGTCCTCCTAGCAGCTTCCCGCCCTCGCCCCTGACCACCGTGCACTTCGTGTGTCGCCAAACTGTCCGGTGGCCGCTGCAAAGTCTCTAAACGCAACATCAATCAACGCAACAAACTGGTGTTTGCCATGACCGAGGTCATCCCTGTTTTAATTGTTCCTTCTCATCCGACTTGGGCCTTTAGGAGAAAAGGGAACGGCCCGGAGGGCACCTGCCTTTACCGTCTTTCCGCTCCTTCGCACGTGGTGCCAGACCCTTCCCCTCCACCACGGCAAAGCATGCAACCCGCAATACCTAGCAAAGCTATGTGAGGAATGGCAGGTCAAGACGGGGCACATTAAGGCGGGGAAGGAGCTGAATAGAGGAGCATAGCGTGTTCCCAATGTGGGGGGGGGGGTCCAGATGAAGCAGGATGGAGGGGGGTCCAGATGGGACGAGGGGGCCAGGGTCCCACCCCACCCTACCACGCCATGCCACGCCTGAGACCACGCTCCACGCCACCTGACACAACACACCAGCACGCAGCATCAATGGGGTTACATCAGAGGTCTATTATGTCAAATGTGACAAACTGTCCTCTCATAGATTGCGTTCAAAGTTGACAGGGCATTACACTTTCAACAAACTGCTCCGTCATATCAGAGTCCTAGAACCAATTCATGCACATTTACAGTAATAGCATATTGTATCTAAACATGTGTATTCAACACATAAAACAATCTTCCACTTGCGTTTGTTTGTATACTAAAATGTGAAAACTACTGAGAAGGTATCAATAAAGTTTTCGCCATTGTTTGGGACGTTTATTCCAGAAAGTTTAGGAATAATCACCAAGCTTTATCACACAAAGATGACTTATTAATTACCAGTAAAATAACTCCATGGATGTATTACAAGCAGCACGCAACCCGCATTAAATGCCAGTGCAAAGCCAGGTATGACAGACCAAGAAGGGGCAAGTGGGGTGGGGCATGTTGAGGCGGGGGAGGAGATGAACGATGAGGAGCACGACGGGGTGAATCGTGACGGAACGGGTGAGAGCGGGGGGGGGGGCAAATAAGTAAAATTTCTTCCATTTTACACTGCAGACAGAATTAATTCCTCCTCTTCTCTAATAGATGAATGTAATTGGTAATACGGTAGATGATTGATACTAGGGCTAGTTTAATAATAATCTGAAAACTTCTGCATGAGAAGTTTAACTGTATGATTGAATAGAAACACCACAGCACTAATTCAATTCCTTTCCTTCGTACTGTTTCACACACAAAATTAATATCTGTGCAATAACAAGGCTACTATATTATACAACTAAATAATATTATACAGCGAAGATGCCCACTCATACAACAGTTTCATTGAATATCATATCCCAGAACATGTAACAGTTCATAAAATAATCGGGAGGAACATCTTTGGTAAGCCACTATGTATAAGAATGCTTGAAAATATTCCATTCTGACATGCTTTTCTAATAAATAGCGAGTTTTAGTTTTTGTTTTTATTGTTTTGAACTTGTATTATAGGAAATATCGACAAAAAATGGCAAGTAAGTGATTTCTGCGTTGAAAAGTATTAGAGAATGAATGGCATTCTCTAATACTTTTGCCTACAACTGAGCAAGTTTGTCAGCAGGTAGGTAAATAATTCTGAAAATGATCGCCATCAGTTAACCTAACACGGTAGTCGAAAAGAAGACTAGCAAGATGAAGTTCCCTAGAAGGTTGCAGATAGTAATTTTATGAAAAAAGCATTATATTTGAATGAAAAACCTTGTAAAAGTTTACAAACGTACAAACAAAACGTGATGAAATAACATTAGATCGTTGCTAAAACTGTGTCAGGTCAACAAATTACTTTTGATTTTATGTTCGGGACAATTGTCACAACAAAGCTTTGATCACGTGTAGTACTTTGATCACGATGGAATCTGTTTATGCCACTACAATTATTTTATATTTATTCAAGTACAAATGAAATTCAATTCGTATAATCCTAACAATTTCTACGCCGAAGGTAATTTCATTTGGCAATGCAAGTTATATGTTTAATTTAAATTAACACACATGACGTTCATAATATCATATAATATCGTGAGCTTTGTATGTGTAAATCTGCGGTTTTGGTGTAATTTACACTTCTCCCTTGATTTACAGATTAATCGTATTACAACTGCAAAATTAAGATTATGTTTAAATGTGAGATAAACTGTTCATAAAGTACATGTAAATTAGAATTTAATACAATCTCATCGTTTGCTAAAGGGGAGCAGTGTAAAATGTATTTTCCCCTACTTAATAAAATATTGTAAGATAGGAGTATCGAGCTATTTCAATTCCTGTGAACACTCCACACGGTCTGGAAATAGATTCGCTTTAAGATTTATCTCTGAAATTCTTGTCTTATTCCTTTTAATGATTGCAGGTATTATCATAATTTGTTCTTTTCGGTTTACGTCATTCACCCATTCCTATATCAATCATTTAAAGATGTAATCTCACTACCTTAAATGAGGACATCCTGCACTTTTTCTTGCTACGGGAGTGTGTACTCTAAAATAATGAGCGACATGTGTTCTGGATTAATTCGTTGTAGATGATCAAGGAATTTTACATATTCGAGAATATTTACACAGACTAACGTGATTTCTAATTCCCGTCGGAAATCTTCATTTCTCTTATGATATACTCGCTTGTAATATATGAACGGTCTTAACAAACGTGTGCTACTTCTGTTACTGCATTTCTCTTTTGGTGAGGGTCAAAGTCTCGCATTATCCATCTTAAAGATATAACGATAGAACATTGGCACTTCGAAAGCACTCAGAACTCTATGTACATTAATATCAGTGGATAATAACAGCTTTAATTTGTCAATAATTTATTCATAAATTTGCAGGATCTTTTCAATATGATTGAAGATATGATATGCAATGAAACAGCCTAAATCATCAAAAAGCCTATGTTAGTTGCATACCAGTTCCTTCAAAAGCACCAGCAGAAATCTCTTCCATTTAAACATTTTCAATACTCAATTTACTTTATTTACGTACGTACAATTGAAAATATTAATATCATCTCTGCGAACAAATGGTAATAAGAATGATCAAAAGTTTATATTTTCGAAATATAGAAAGACAATCATAATTACACTTGCTTATTCCATTGTTATTTTTAACATTATTTATAACCAATAATATTTTAACTTTAGGCGCTCTGATGAAAACTGGTATTGTTTCACATCACCTGGTGCTTGAAAGACGACCCAATAAATACATTTCCTTCTTACGTATGATCTTGACACACCACAATATACCGTATTTTTCATTCAATTCTACAGGAATGTATGTATGCTGTATGTAAGTAGTAATGAATCATTCGTCCATAGCTGAATACAAATTACGTTCCATTCATAAATGCTCAGAGATGCAATTTTACGTTTATTTACATTCCAATGTTTTTCAGTACTATCTCATTCTACTTTTTTTAAAAAAGGAGGGAGAATAAATGTACCTATGATTGAGAAAACAATGTTCCACTCAATGAGACATCTGTTCGTAGTGAGTAATGAACTTTCAATTTACAGCGGATTTTATCACTCTCTTATGGGTGTTCAAGCACATTGTAACAAAATTAACATCTTTGTTGAAGTGCAATATTATTTTAGTTTAATCAGCAATCAATTAAAAGTACATTAATTCAGTACTTTTATAGAACGAAAAGGTATTAAATAATTCCGCAGAAAGTTCCTTTAACTAATCCAAAACGTGCAGTGACTTTTGGGTGTGTAAAAGTATTCTGTTCATTAACACATATACGTCAGCGAGAGAACGGAAATGATTTTTGCGATTGTTTTGGTATCTGCCATTTACTCATAAAATATACGCATTACTAGGAGTTAATTAATAAAACTTAATAGAAAGTTTTATATCATTTTGGTCAGTTATATTTGACGAAATAGTATGTAATGACAGTAAAATATTGTGATTTTTAAGATGTAGTTAAGTTATTTTTTAACAATTATATATTTTATTACGTAAAATAAAAAATGTGGGTTACTCGCAAGAACAAATGACAATTAATTTCTATATTATGATAATCTTAACAAAATTGATTACACTCAATTTTGCAAATATCATTTTTAATAATTCATTTCAGAAATCATGTAGACACCAACAACTACAAAAAATAATTATTTATCACTCATGTATTCTTCTCCCAAGATCAAAGCAAATAACGAAATCAAGGAACCGCGCTCGCGAGAATTGTTTATATTAAGTTGAATGTCTCTACAGTCATAAGCTATTTGAAACATCCACAAATAACATTCCGACAAAATTTAACGTCAAAACGCATCAGAGGAAAAGTGTAAATAGAAGGAATGTCTCTTAACGACTGCTTTAATGCTACAAACTTTGCCTCGAATACTCCGCATTGAGATATCCAGGCAGTGAAATTTCGCTTCGCAACCCGAGTTGCAGCTTCTTCCTAACACTCTGCTTTTCAACCTCGCGTTAATCCCTTGCGCTGCTTTCGCCCCCTCCCCCCCACTTGGCCTCCGACGCTCGCCTCGCTGGAAGCCTTTGCTGCAGGCTTGCCACATTTTCCAAACGGCATCGTCGAGAGTTTTCTTTTTTCTGGTGTTAATTACATAGCAAACGTTAAACATTTTGAAACTAACTGAAAATGAACTAACGTAATCCAGCATAACCGATTGCTGTTAAAGTATTCGAAAGTTAGCAATGAAGATCAATCCATATAATAGGTAATGAATGATGGTCTACGCTGAAATATCTTTAAAAAATAGACATTTCAGTCATAGCAAAAATTAACCAATATTTTGTCAATGTGTATCAATATTTTTACTTCATCAAATGCTCAATACGAAGTGTAGTAATTGGTGAGTTAAACATCGATCACGAGATTTCATATAAATTGTTTCATATAAATCTACTTGAATTTGCAGATCTTTGATTTACAGAGAAATCTTTCCTCTATCGAGGCTTGTGTTCAATATCACAACAAAAGCGCTACCGAATTTTTTCAATACCTTTATACCGAAGGCATTAGTAGAACCCGCATCAAAGTACACCAAAAGATGAGTTACAAGAAACGTGGAACGAAAATCGAAACAAGGTCCGCCCCCAAACACATGTGTTTCTCGCTCGCTTCTTCGGAAGCGAATTTCTCGGTCTGGTCGTTAAGCTAATTCTTTCGAGCGTATTTATATTCCATAATTTACATTATTCAATTCATTCTTGCGTTGCCTCAACACCCAGTGCGATACAACTGAGTTTGCTTGTCGAGCGGAGAATAGTGTGATAGTCAACCGATTTGTTACATTTCACTTGTAAATTTCACTTTTAGGGTTTTCTTTAGACGGCAATGAACGTGAAAAATCTCAGGTGTGCGTAATCCTTAGTGCAATGAAACAAATAAAGGACAAAATTTTAAAAAAATGAAAACCTAAGAGTAATATAGGAAGTGGACTAAATTGAGAAAATTAAATTACTCAAAAATATAATTATGAATTAAATCACATTGGACAAAACACTAATTTTTATAATTTGAAAATTGCAAATTGATGCTGGCTTTGTAAAGTATTAGAAACCTTTCAGTGTCTCGTTAATAAAATGCTCTATTTCTAGTATGCGAGCTCAGGCACATCCGTGACTTTCCACTTTTCTGAACCTACGTTTTTGCCATTTCTCGATGTAGTCTGCCGCGAATCTAATACGTCTAGTCCTTCGCCTTCTCATTTTTAGAAGGAGGAAGACCCATCTCCCGCCTTCGAGCACTTAAATCAAAAGTTGGGAAAGTGACACTACCCTCATAAGCCAGTCCCTTGATATATTTTCTAATTGTTCCAATTTCCAACTCTGGCATCACCGTCTTACAATAAATGTTCTTTCTTTCATATTTAGAAATGAAAAGTGGTGTTTACTTTGTGTAGAAAATTTGACTTTGGATTAGAGATACATTTAGCTCATATTTTGCTAAAAAGCATTTTAATTAAATTTAACTTTTATTATTTTTCGTTGCTTAGCTCTTTCGTTTCGAGTCTTTGTCATCTGTATATTGTTTTAGCAATTCAAATTAATATTAATACTTATTTTAAGAAACGTTCAAATTAAAACTTTCATAGTATCGTAAGTAAAATGTACACTAAGTTTTCGACATTATCTTTTATAGCGATGGCAACTGAAATACGTGTGGTTCTTCATCTTCTCGCGAGAACTGGGCCATCCATTGCATCCCTTCCCTGGAGCTTTCCTCAAAGTTTCGCGCGGTGTCCGCTGGCGTTGCGGGAGCGCCAGCGTCGCAGGCGCGTTCCTTTGACTCGACGCGCGTGCCCCGCTCGCCGGAAAAACGAGCCGGCGCTTGTAACGAGAGCGCGAGTTCAAACGGAGATCCAGACCATGAGGCTGCGCGGGGCACCGGATCCCCAGTAATTAGTCTTAATTGAAAGTCGCACGGTGAAACGCGCCGACGTGGCGTTGGGGGTCCTCTGCAACGCCCGTCGCCCCCGCCCCGCCGCCGCCCCGCAACGCTCCATTCCGGCCCGCCTCCCCCTTCACCTTGCTCCGACTACCCCGATCCGCTCTATTCCTGGTCGTCCCGTTTCTCTTCGGCCGGGAGACAGGTCGGGAGCTTAGAGCTTATTCCTGGCTGAGCCGATGGCCCGCTGGTGAGAGATACCTGATTGGGGAAAACCCGTTAGCCGACGGCAGGTCGACTCCAGACACCACGATCCAGCGGAGTAATATCACTCCTATCTCCCGAGGGAAAATGCATTACACATACGGGGTAATGACCTTAGCAGATGACGTGCCCGTTATCACTAATCAATCATCCGTTCCGCAAATGTCCCGCCTTATACTGAACCTCTTCACCCTACTTCGCCTGGCCCTGCCTGTTCCGCTCTGCTTCAACCAGTTCAGCTTTCCCCTGCTTATCGGATGTCGTTACACCCTCCTCCGTCGTGCCCCGCATGTTCCTTATAGCTTTACCACGTTCCGCCTTATTCAACCCGTCCCGAATCGTTTCATGGCGCTCCTCTTTGCCCTCCTAGTTCTGAACTGCTTCATCCCTTCCGTCTTGCCTTTCCCGTCCCATGCCGCTCTACTCTACTAGATCTTGCCCTGCCCCTCACGCACCGCTCCATCCCGTTCCACCTTGTTCCGCCTGTCTTGTTTTGCTTCCAGCACACTCCGCCTTACCCTAACAAATAATGTATATAAAAGAAACGAAAGAGAGAAATAAGTAACAAAAGATAACGCAAACAAAATGGGTAATCTTAAATAAAGGTCAATTAGAGAGAAGAAAGTTGTAGCAAGAAAAGAGAAAGTGTTTCTGTAAAGTAATGTTATATTGTACATTATTTATACGTAAGTGAAAACATTAAAAGAGCACTTACAAACTCCGTAACTTACACACTCCGCAAAGGAGGTGAAAATTATTGATATAAAAAATGTTAATTCCTAATCATATGTCGTTCCGTTGTTTCCAAAGCACACATTTATGCCTGTCTATTATATTCGCTTTCAGTATATTTTGTCTACTGTAAGCAGAAAAGGCCGTACAGTAGGAGAAAGAAGAAAAAAATCGGCGTTTGTTCGTGACAAAAAGTACGAACACTTAATGCTCTTTCATCGAAAACGTTGAGAGGACAGGAAAAGTGACCAAGAGAGGGAGGAGGAAGTTCTGTGAAGTTTCGGAGGTCACGAGAAGTCACAGCGATGCTGAAGCGACTTTGCGCTCCGTGAAATTTTGGTGTAGAAAGTTCAGCAACGTTATTTCATACCCAGACCAAGAGCGTATGGATGGTGCAATGATTCAATCTGCCTCTTTTCACTGACGACTCATTTAACATCTCGCAAATCATTTTAATACTGTGTGTCTGAATGGTAGCCTATGAAACTACGTAAATAATAATTTCACCAATTTTTACTCACGGCTTTTTATGTCAACCTTATGAACTAAAACCGGTACAAATTCTAATTTCCACCTTGAATACCACTGCATAAGCTGCTAAGCATTCACAATTTTTATTGGTATATGCAGCAAAAATGTGGTTTTCGTATGAATCGAATGTTGAAATACGTTAGCACTGGCGTCGGTAACTGTGGTACATATATTTTGTGTGAAGAAAGATCTAGATGTTTTTGTAATACGTACTCTTGTGTACAATACTTATATAATCCAAACATACTGATAATTTTGAACCACTACTTCAATTACAGAATGGGTTAGGTATCTCCTGCAATTTTTGAGGAGTCGAATACTTTGCAATGGAGTTTTTATAGAAGTACATGAGGAAATGAGGCTTGAATTCGAATGACTTTTGCATTGATATAAGTTAGACAAGATTTTTTTGGTTTCTTCCGAGTCATTAACGACTCGAATCAATCAACATTTCAAATATTTTGGTCATTTTTTCTTTTCCCCATATGACTAAAAGATCGAACAGATCTAGCAGACAGCGATTCGTTGTCATTTAAATGAAACATATTCCAAACGTTTCTCGTATGTGCAAAAAACTGTATAGTTATGCACGCTTAGACTTTTTTCGTATTTTATGAACGTAAGTAATAACTTGGATTGAAATAAAATACTACTCGTAATATATTCGTTCAATTTAATGAGGCGACTTACAAAACGATTGAAATAGACCGTGAAATCAAAAATCCAAATCAAAATCATGGTGTTTATAAATAAATATTGTTCATCATAGGCAGCAAATTGGTACATTTTAAATGATAGTAGATGTAAAATAATACACCAAGAATTAATAACGAAATATAAATAACAAACACTAGAAAATAATACTAAACAAATAGTTCGAGATGAAGTATCTAGAAAATGCTACATTTTAGAAAAAACATAAGCAAAGAGCAGACGGGGCTCATATTAAATGTTGCTTAGATCTTCTCATAGGTAAACGTCTATTTAGTTCATTGTTCAACCCTTACATGGTCTAACGCTGTAAGTTTAAATCATAGATTCGTATTCGTCAGGCACACGAATCTCACAGAATTCTTTGAAAATATTCTTTCATATTCCTCTCTCAAAACTACAACCAACAATTATTTTTGCTCAAATATTTCCCTCGCACACCGTGAAGAAAACACGTCATCACTGTCGCGCAGAACATTGGGCAAAGCACAAACTTTTTCCGCGCGAAATGAGCCGCGACGTGGGAGGGGGCGGAGACATTAAAAGCACAGACGAGGAGCGCCTAGGGCTCAGCGATGGAGAAGAGGGGGAGGTGATGGAGTGGGAAGTTACTACGAGGCAGATATCGTCGGTGCACAACAAAAGTGACGTCTTAAAAAATGCCGTTTTGCAAGAGAACGGGATGAGCAGAGCTGTGTATTTCACGGTCAAAGATGAACTGATATCACCCGCCGTGGAAACAGTGTGTGAATCAGTGCTTTTGGCGATATTTTTACTCGGAGAGTGGAATCTCATTATCTTGAATCTGAAGGAGAGAAGGAAACGTTCCAGTTACAGAAGACTTCGACGTGTCGAGGTTCCTCATAGTAATAGGGAAAGAGAACCAAAATAAAAAAGATAGTAAAAGTGTACAAATTTTTGAAGTTTAAGATAATATTTATTTAGTGAGAGAATTTAGTTTTCTCGAACGAATAACTACTACGGTCATTAGTATTGTACGTGTATCCCGGGATACGGCAGTATTTCTCCCTCGCTGGATTGCAGGATCTAACTTACACGTCTCTTTGAGGAGTTTTCCCCTTCCAGGTATCTTCCCCGCGGAGGTACTACCGCATCGTGGACAAGCTCTAAGCTCCCGACTGGCCACCAATATATGTGGTAGTGTGGTCCGTTATTTTGTGTCTCGTAAATCAAAATTTCTCATTCTACTAATGCAATATAATTCTACTTATATTCTATTATTCAATTACCTATAAAACATTTCATAATTAACTTCAGATACATTTTCCCTCAAAGTTCTTCCTCAGTACGTTATATGATTTGACATTTTAAACCACAATAAACGTTGGAGGTTATTTTAGTGGCGTTATTTAAGGAACGACATGATATATAGCAAGTTACAATCTAAAAACATTATTAGAGCAGGTGATCAGAGGCAATAGCTTTTCTTTTACACTTTTCTGTCTTGTTTACCGCGCCGTGTGTTATTTAAAAGGAAGCAATGAAGATTGGAAATGATGAAAAGATACAGAGGAGAGCAATGGAGAGGCCCTGTTGCCAACCGCTTTGTCCACCACTTCATGCAGAAGGCGGAGGCACAACTTCAGAGACCAGCCGTGAAGTGGGCCGTTTGTCTCCCATGAAAACGACCTTCTGCGCGGGCACTTGAAAAACGGCCACCCGGTCCCCAACAAACGTGGAGGCGAGGACGGTGGCGGGAACGGACCGGGAACGATGGGGCAGGGGCGGGGGCGGGGACAGGGTAGCCCGGGTGACGGCGACAGCAGATGTAACAGCAGGCGAAATGGCCCAGTGATGCCTGAAGTAGTGGGAACGCCAGGGTCGAAGAGACAGACGCGGTGGTGGGAGATAGCCACGGTGGCCGTTGTTCGGTGACAGGAGACGACAATGACGGAGAAAGAAGGCTTAGGTGGCGGTAGTAGGACCAGCAGCATAGATGTGACAAAGCGGTGATCCTACATGTGAGGACAAGCACGACAAAAGAGGGGGACAACGAGCAGCACAAATGGATGGAAAAGAGGACTAGGCAGGGACGAGGAGGCGTCAGTTGGTGGCAATGGAAAGAGGCAGCTGAGGCATGGACGGAGCAGAGGGAAGACGGAGCAGTGGCAAGGACGGACCACTGGTGTAGATGGAACAGTGGCACGGAGGGGAAGTGGTGAGATCAGGGCAGTGGGTAGAACGCGTCAGTGGTAGAAACGAGTCTGGAGGGAACAGGAATGCGGCGGTGTCGGGGTGCAGTGGGGACGGGCCAGTGTGGGAAACAGAGTAGTAGCGTGTATGGCAGAGTGGCGGCGACGGGATGGTGGTGGGGCGGAGCAATGGCGTGAACAGGAGAAGAGGACAGGACCATATTGTGGGCAAAGCAAGGACGAAGACGGGATTGGCGGAATGGGGCACGGAAATGGATGGGTGGATGGCTGCGGGGCTGTGGAGGAGAGGTATAAACCGGAAAAGTACACAGAACGAGAAGTTTGGAGGCGGGGCAATGGCAGTGGCATGAGACGTGCGGACCGCGCACGAATCGGGTGAGGCGGAGACGGCGATGGAGTGGACGAGGCGGTGGGAGCGGAGGGGTGGAAACGGAGCGGCGAGGGTTGATGGAGGCGGCCTCATGCAATATTCGAGCGACGCGCATAAAACGCCGCTGTTTACGGCAAAGAAGTTCATCTGGCGCTGCTGGCAATTAACGCCGAGCGCGGATTAGCATTCGCCCTCGCAGTCCCCACCCCTTCCCACCCCTCCCTCTCCTCCCCTCCCCTCTCCTCTTCCCGTTGCTCCGCGGACACTTCCTCTTCGCCGGTCTCTTACGTCTCAAACGCCGACTTCTTCGGGCCCTTTGCTTCGCACGGCCCTGAGCTAGAGTTTTTCTTCCTTCACAAGCATCTTAACTTGGTTCTCCAGTTCTCTTTTATCCCCCACCTCCGACTTATACTAGTTACTCGCTCAATCTCCACGGCCTTTGTCTCGCTTCACTGCTCATGAACCTTCTATTATTTGCACAAAATGATACAGTTGCTGCATTTTACCTTGCCTTTTAGTGTTATAATAACTTTCGAGAGGTAGAAATGCGCTTTTACTAGAAATGATGCATTAGAATCTCTCAAATACGTAAACCTCAGGAGAATGCGGGTGCAGTCTCTGGAATAATGGGCCTTATAACTCGTTACTGCCCAGTAACGCGATTATAGGGCGCGTAGTTGCGAATGTGCAAGTGAACCTTGAATCCGGTGGGTTTTTAGTTTCGGGTCCCGATGGATAGAGGCGCATTTTCGATACCATTTACGTGGTTTGGTCTGATGACACATTACCCGCAAAAGAATTCTATAGTTCGGCTGCTCTGATCTATATAGTTTTCCGCGGGATTTCCTGTCAATAACACGCGAATGCCGGCGTAGTACCCTAACTAACGTGCCAAGAGGCGCGCACGCTAATTTTTCTTCCTCATTCTTGGCCCCTCCTCACTCCCTACACAAAACTTACTTGTACGCACATGCATTACACTACCACACGCGTTGGAAGACCAGTCGGGAGCTTAGAACAAGGGTGTCAAGGTCTTATACTGGTGGCTGTGGCACGCGTCGTGGCATCGTAGCATGCCACGAGCTTCTCTGCGCAACTAGCGTCGGGAAAGGGAACGATTGGGTGTGAAGGGACGATTTCGTCGTGGCCCTCGTGCCACTGAATCCCGCTCGTGGCATCGACCTGGACAACACTGCCTTAGAGCTCTGTGTTCCCTCTTGGGCGACACCCTGCCACGGGTTATACAAGGAGGGAAAAAATTCGCAATGTGGCGGTGCCGGTTCTCATAAACCAGCAAGAATACCGCCACATCCAAGTACATAACACTTACGGGACTAATGTCTTCAGTAGATGACGCGCGTGGAATCAACACTCGCTAATTGTCGAAAAGATACAGAACGATTCACACGATATGAAAGTTACTAAATGTTTAAAACACTTCCCGAATAAATGTTTTCGATGCTTCCATCTACCGTGCGGCCTAAGAACTGTAAAAGGCCTTGCCTTAGTCATTCCGTTTTTCCATCTCTAATGGCTTCCCTTTTTGCCTTCCATTTTTCGGAGCGTATACGGAAATTAACCACTTTTTAAAATTCGTTGTGATCCTTCGTCGTTCACTGAAAATTGGGTGTATGTAACCTTGATGCCATGTTTAAAGAATGTTCATGGGAAATAGCAATAACGAATTTCCAAATTATAAAATGAATTAAATTGATGTTATGAATGAAAGCGGTGTCACGTCGTTATAATTAAGTTTGCTTGACATTATTTTTCTCTTGCGAAAGTTATGTAATTATCAGAAGAAAGGTTGTACTACAAGAGTTCACAGTACTCATTAAAATGTAATGTATAAAAGGACAGAAGAAAGTAATTTGGAATCATCGTTCAAAACATTTAATGATTAAAATTATGAAAGTATGATAGCATGATGTAAAAAATATAATATTTTATTTACATTTTATTTACACACCGTATTTGCCTGCATATAGTACGCATCAAAATTTTAAATTTTGCGAGAAAAAATTAAATTAAAATACTGGAAAGCCTACTTTATTTAATTAATAAATCACTTAAAGTTTCAACAAATGTGAAATATATCTACAAAATATTCAAATGAGGATAAAAATTATACAAAGCAGTATCATTTTGTAGATATCATATCAAAACATAAATTATTATTTACCCAACACTTTCACTCTCAGATCCAGAAACTACAACTTCACAACTGGCGATACCATTAATTGACATCTGAAAACATTCGCTTATAAAACGTACCGGGGTTAGCACACACATCTCAATTTCAAAGATTCAAAACAATCACCATGGAAACAACAATAATTGCGAATTTTGATCTTTTACTTTGTAATTCATACAAAAACATTTCGTTTAAAAGTTTATCTAGCTGAAACGAATTTACGCTTTGCAATAATGAATAGAAAATCTATTTTTATTTTGACTATAATTGTAATTCACAATTATAAGACGAGAAATCGTAGGATTTGCTCATTCTTTTCGACTTACGCCGTAAATTATAAATAAGTATATGAGAGTAGATGCATTTACATGAAATCGATGGTAACGAAGAACCACAGAATGTTTGTCTTCCATTCGTCTTTGGCAGTAATAAAAAAGAGAAGTGTAACATTACGAGAAGAGAGCAAACATTTTGTCTACTAAATCATTCTCTAAAGGGTGGTAACATGGAGATAAGAGTGATATACATCTGCGTGATTAACAAAAGGAAGAAAGAAGAATTCAAGTTGATACATTCACGTAACACGTAAAACGTAAAAATCCAATCTTTTTACTGGTAACCAAGATAATGGAACGTACGAACATTAAGAAAGTTATATTTTTAACATCATAAATACAAATCTTTTTCAATAACATAATTAACTTTTATTTATATTTCTTATACTAAATAATACACAATACGGCATGAGATTTTATAATTAGATATTCTGTAACTTTCTAGCGTATTGTCTCATTCTCTTTTATTTCATTTCATTATTTATTACATTCTCACTATGGAGTAGAGAGAAAGTTATGTAATGCTGCGCGAAAAAAGGCGAATTTTCGACAGAAAAACTCTAATTACAGGGCTCTTGTAACGAAAAAATAGGAAAAGCTAGTTACTAAATTTAGAAGAAAAAATCCTCTAAGACGTGGTGTACCCAGAATCCATGTTTTGTGGGTCCTTGATGCTGAAAAATCGGATGACATCAAAACGTCAGTCTATCTGTCTATCCGCCCGTCCGTCAACAACGCTAGCGGCTAAACCTTTCAGCTGATTTTCTCCCGAATTGATATTCCCCAATCGATCTGGCTGATGGGCCCTTAATTTTGAAACTAATATTTTAATTTTTGGGGGTAGTTTACATGAAGCCCCTGGGACATTTTCAAAATTTTCAAGAAAATGACACCATCGTTTTTTATTAATTTTTTGGTTGGGTAGTGTGAAGACGTTTAACAGAATGGTGCAGTTCTGATGTCCGTTGAAAATTGATTTTTCGAAAATTACACGAGTTCAAATTTTTTCAGTCTCTTTAGTAAAATATTAAAGATATAGATTTTTCCCTTTATGAAGTCTCTTCCTTAAATATAGATTTTGAAATAAGGTCATGTACAATTTTTCGAAAATTTTACGTGAAAATGCAGGCGAGAAAGTACGTGCTATTTTAGCACCATTACTTTAAAGTTGTTTTCATTCTTAAATTTTCACGTGATATTTCTATGAAGTCTTAATACAGTTAAAACCATCAACTCAGTGACATGGACTTGGGTTTCCAAAGTCTTAATTTCAGCACTCTCAAGTTTAAATAAGAACTTTTATGATTTACCCTCAAACACATTTTTAAGCGTTCTTACCAAATATAAACGGATAAAATATTGACGCCAAATCCAGCTTCCCGATTTCGTCATCTTTTCTTCACGCGTAATTTCCCTCTTAGGTCTCTACATTGGGCTTCATCAGATTTGCCCTTTGACTACCGACAACTTTTGAGCATTTTGTGCCCTGGTAAGTGTAGGTCGAGTGTATAAAATAATTGAGTATTGATGAATCTAAATAAATGAATGAACGAGTGAGAGAGAGGGGGAGAGCGAGAGGTAAGAGAGAGAAAGAAAGAGAGAGAGAGAAAGAGTTGTTCATGATCGTGATCACCATTGGGTTAGGTGCTGATCTGTTCTTCTCTTGAAGTGATTTTTGTAAACGAATTCTCGCCGGTTTTGCACAGAACTAGAAACTTATCTAAGAGGGCGCGCTGATAGATAGCCTGTTATTTATAAGAATTCAGTGTGAAACAATGTTGAAGAAAAAATATTGCTTGCATTTGAAGCAAAGAATTTACTTAGCAACCAACTACTTAAAAAGCCACTACATTTGTTCTTCAATGTTATAACTGTGGAATGGTAGAATACCATATCGAACTACTTTTAAAATCCTCTCTTACTCTGGGAATATGACGTGTCATATAGGCCTTGAGTACTCACTGGCTGTACTGTTTGTCGATGCGCAACGTTCCACCCGTCTCTTCGCCTCCGAACCGAACCCACCTTCCTCGCAGATGACACCCGTCACCGCCCGCTGCCGCCCCCGCGTCATTTCAAGCGCGGATCCTTTGACACCGCTCCCTCCCCCCTCTCTCTCTCTCTCTCTCTCTCGCTTTGCAACTCCAATGACGAGTCCCGCGGCGCCTCGCCCACTCCAACGCCCCCTGCGCCCCGCCCACGCCGCCACCGGGCCTCGCGGGCGCGTAGGAGCACTACTATCGATTGTACGTCACAGCGTACGCTCGCTTGTACACACCCGTGACGCGCGTCACGGCTGCACCGCGTGCGGCTGGCGATGCGTCGGGTTCTCCGAACGACTGATTATTTCGCGTTTCTGGGAGAGTTAACTGCTATGCTTATTAGTCCCGTTAGTGTGGTGAAGGCTTTTTACACCTGGAGGTGGGGGTATTCCTCACCTGCTGAAACACGAGATACCTACACGTAGGCCTCAGAGGTTTCTCCCCTTGTATCTCCACCAGAGGGTTGATTGATTAATTGATTAGTGATTTCGGGCGCGTCAATAAGGTTATTAGTCCCGTAAGTATAGTACATGTGTTCATCGCGGCAGGTGGCGGTGATCTCTCGAGGGGTGGCAAGATCCAGCGCCTACTTACATTGACTTGCGGGGATTTTCCCCAACCAAGTATCTCCCACCAGCGAGGCCCCGCCCCAGCCGGGGCAAGCTCTAGGTTCTCGATTGGTCTTCCGACATGAGTGATAACATTTACTAAGGAGGCAGTGCTTTTCTCTACAGTGGTAGTGTAGTGCATGTAAGTAAGGGATGAGGATAGAACAAAGAAGAGGGAAAGGTCACGCGCAGTCCATGACCCGTTTGTTAGGGTATTCTCTGGTGTTGATCGCTGAAACCACACCGGTGAAACCATCTGTCGGATATGGGATTTAGTCAAAAAAATCAAAATGGGCCAGATAGAGAATTTGAGTATACTAAATGATTGGGAAAGGGTAACATAGTGGTAACACTCACTTCAGCAAGACAGGCAAAGCAAAGTTTGCGTAAACCTAGACAACTCTAATTTTGTGAACATATTTCTTGCTCCTTTTTTTGTACATTGTAGTTTTATGAATATATTTTTATTAATTTTGGTTCATGGTATTTATATCTGGGGGCAAACTTCAGAGCTCCGCTAAGGTTTTGAGATTGACGACGAATTTGAACCTAAACCAATGAAACAAAAATACTTTCACGTGTCAGAAAACTCTCTTAGGAATAATTGCATCACGCGCGGAGCATCTCCCGAAGCATGACTCCTTATTTTAACCAAACGCTTATTGTTTAAGAACACATTTATTCCTTGAATGACATCTATGTTTTCGTGTCAGATTCTTGGTAACTTGTAAGGAAAAGTTTCAAAACGAATATCCACATAAATTCGAAAAAGGAATCATAATAATTTTAAATTAATAAAAACAGCGTAATTAAGAAGTGCTTTGTAAGTAGAAATAAAGATAATTCGTAGGCATGACATACTTTTATTGAATCCATAAAATCTCAATTAAAAAAATTCACTCGCTTCATTGATTCGCTACAGAAGTTCCGAAAGCTGTTACTCGGCTGTTTTTTATCACAAGAAACTTTTTGAATTAACATCTGGTAGGAGAACTTTCTAGTAATGTTTTCAATCAGACCGAATAAACACTGCATATCTCTTCTTCAAACAATTCCAATGAAATTACCGGCGACTGGCTTATCTTTTCCAACGGTTTTCAGGATTGAAGGGAAAGTTTGAGAGCAAAAAAGGAAAGGACAGAGAGCGAGAGAGAATGGGAGAGAAAGAGAGAAGAAAATTAACATAGAAAATAAAGTGAGATATCAACATAATGACCGGTGAATCCGGGAAAATGTGTTTTAATATGGCTACGCATATCTTGTTTTTAAATTTAAGGTCGCATCAACTACTTCGGTCATTAGCAACCACTATTGGAAGTAACGTTACGACATGATGATGACACGATATGGTGCTGATAGGGGGTGAAAGGACGAACACATACATCCATGCCTGAGACGGGACTTGAGCCCGCGACCCCACGGTCCAAGGCCACTACGGCACTACTGCTTTAGCGATCTCGGCCACGGGGCCGGCCCATATATTTTTATTTATTAAATATTTCATTATTTGTATTTTCGGAATATGAAGATTATGATTTCTTATTTCCTCGTTTCTGCAA
This sequence comes from Acheta domesticus, assembly GCA_031308135.1. NCBI lineage: Eukaryota > Metazoa > Arthropoda > Insecta > Orthoptera > Gryllidae > Acheta > Acheta domesticus. Next base: position 90,951,258 of record JAHLJT010009355.1, read on the forward strand.
TGCAATTCCTTGAGAAATTTTTAATTTCCTTTTGATGTAATCAATAGTTTCATGTCACGTTCCCATATTTATCAAAAGGTTTTTCCATTTCCTAGTGAAGAGTTGCCATTCCTTCCACATCTAACTCGCACCATTTTATTCCCACATCGCCTTTACGATCAGTATTACATTTTATTAACATTAAAAATTAATTACGCTTTTGAAAATTCTACGATGATATTGAATACCTCATTTCATCCATGAAAAAAATCGAAAACTGCATTGTTCAGTGAAATGTTGCATGCTGCGTTGTTCAGTGTTGGTAGTAAAAACTATCTCTCTGTTTCCTTTATCAAGAGAGGGACTAAAGAAAACATTAAGAACGTCAGAACGAAAAAAGAAAATAACAACAATGGCAGCTACAAATGTAGATATTCCTGGTGCAAATAATGATGTTTACTCAACTTCTGGCAGGAAATCGACTCAAATACTGTGAGTACAGATAACAATTAGACTAGTTGCCTTTTCTAGCGTTTAAATATTTTAATTTTTATAATCGTCAACATTGTAGGATTTCTCCTGTGCAACTGCAAGTCATCTTAAATAAGATACGAAGATGAAACAAAGAAAAACAACTGGTTGTTTGCTGGCCAGGTATATCCTCATAAGCAGAAGATACAGACTACATGAAATTCTAGCATAGTACGATGTGCAATGGTGAAAAGAATGGTAAAAGTAAAGGAAGCACCCGAGAATGTGTCCAAAACTCATTTTGTCCCTACCAAAATTCCACATTAACTGCCCGACAGAGAGTAGATGTAACCTTCCAAGTAGAAACGTGAGTCAGCTACTCATTGTACTAAGGATCACGTTTCGTTCAAATTTGCTAACAAGACCCATACTCAATTAGTGGCTTGGGTGAGGAATGAATATAAGGGCGTTTTGATCTTCCTTTGTTGGTCACGTAACCAAGATAGTGGTTTGTCATTCCCCTTATGGGTAATTGTTAGGGCTGAATAATGAAGACACTTTCCTGATTATGATTAAAAAATGGTCCAATGATTTCAGAAGCCAGCTAAGCCCATCCCACATAGTAAAGACACCCATACCGGAACGCAAATTCCAAACTTTGGGTTCGGCGTATTTGGATTTTGAGTCAAACAGAGAGCCAACTAGAAGAAAGTCCAAATCGCCGTCAGCGACAAGATACTGATTCTTCTTTTTCCGACTCAAGCATTACACCACCGCCTTGAACACTTGGCTTTTTTAAACTTTCTACCTCTGTGGCTAAAAGAGCCGTTGAGGGTGATCTGCCCATAACTCAGCACCATGCATGGTAATGTGTTCGCGATATGGTGGCAAAGATCGTACGTTATGCGAGGCCCGTTTTCTAGTGCGCTGTTCAGATATTCGCCTGTAATGGATCAGGGTAACCATGGACTCCATAGGTCTGAGCATTGACCAACGAATTCAATTCAAAAATTCACCGATGCTAAAAATATCACGTACAATTTCGGCTTCTGGCGGGAATCGAACCTGCAACCCAATCACTGTTATGCTTGAGCAGTAAGGCGCTGATTTACTATTCGTCTTCACCAATGCAGTTTGGATGAAGAGATGAAGTCTAAAACGCATGAAGCGACAAAAAGAGCCCTCTCGCAGCGTCCATGGCTACCTGAGAGAATTCAGAAACTAGGCCTAACCACACGGACCCATAACCCGGTAGGAGCTTGTTGCCTTTGTGGGCATTTTTAGAGCTGAATAATGAAGAAACATTGCTGATTTTATTACGAAAACTGAGTGATTTTATAAGACAGCTGACCACCTAGCAAAATGTGAAAACATCCATTCTCAAATTCGAAGCAGCAATTTTGGTCTTTGTGTATTGCGTTTCTTACTCAGACCCCAGAGCCATGTAGGAAGAAGCCCAAACCGCAATAAGCAACAAGAAGCGCCCTCTCGAAACTTCAATGGTATCGGGGAGAGGATAAATAAGGAACGCCTCGACCACATAATCACGGTACAAGCTTACCGTTGCCGTTGTGGGTAATTGTTAGGACTGAATAATGAAAACATATTGCTGATGATAGTAGGAAAACTGTCCAGTGATTTTAGAAGCCAACAAATCCTATTCCGCATTATAAAAACACCCATTCCTGAATTCGAAACAGTAAGTTTGGTCTCTGCGTTTTGGGATTGTGACTGAAACCCCAGCGCCACCTAGGAAGAAGCCCAAATCGCATTTCTCGACAAGAAGTGTTCTTTCAAAATTTTCATGGCTACGGGAGAGAATTCAGAAACTGGCCTCTACCATGTGGTCCCATAACTACGGTAGTAGCGTACCGTTACCGTTGTAGGCAATTGTTAGGGTTGAATAATGTGGACTGATTTTATAAGGAAAACTGTGTGATTTCAGAAGCCAACCAAGCTCCTACCACATTGTGAAAACACCCATTCCTGAATTCGAAACAGTAAATTTGGTCTCCGCGTTTTGGGATTGTGACTGAAACCCCAGCGCCACCTACGAAGCAGCCCAAATCGCATCCACCGACAAGACGCGTCCTCTCGAAACTTCCACAGCCGCGGGAGAGGACACACGGCGGCGCGGCGCGGCGCGACATCACGGGCACCGCGGGCGGGGGACGGGGCGGGCGCAAACACGCGGCCCGCGCAGGTGCCAGGTGCGCGGGGGCGGGGCAGGGGGCGGGAGCGGGGTGACGTGGGGGCGCACGTATCGAGCGCACGAGCCTCCCTCCCGGCGCCGGGTCACGCTTCGCCCGCACCCCTCGGGCCTCGCACCTCGCCCCCGGGCCGAACACGCCCGCCGCCCGCCGCCCGCCGCCCGCCGCGCCGCCGGCGGGGACGGCGCGTGAGCGATCCCACCGCACGCTGATTCGCCGCCCCGCCCCGCCCCCGCGCGCTCTGCTCGCTGCCCCGCTCGCTGCCCGGCATGCGGTGGGACGTATCGCTCACATACCGCCGCCCCGCCGGCCGCCACCCCCCGCCACCGCCGGCGGCAGCATCCGATTGTGCGTGCAGCGGCCGGGAGAGCGAGGAGTGGCCGCGGTGCTGGATTAGGCACTGGCAGTGTTGTGGGAGGGGCGTGGCAGCTGGGGTTTAAGCGCAGGAAGACACGCGGAGAGACGTGACCTTGGCGGTGGATTAGTCACGGGCTGCGTTGGGGAGGGGCGTGGTTGCGGTGGATTAAGCATGGGAAGCGTCGCGAAGAGACGTGACTGTGGCGGTGGTTTAGGCAAGGGCAGACATTGGGAGGGGAGTAACTGTGTTGGTGGCGTAGGCATTGGCAGCGATTGGGAGAGGCGTAGCTGAGGTAGTGGATTGGGAGAGGAGTAACTGTGTTGGTGGATTGAGAGAGGAGTAGCAGGGGCGGTGGCTCAGGCATGAGCAGTGATTGGGAGAGGCGTAACTGTGGTAGTGGATTGGGAAAGGAGTAACTGTGTTGGTGTATTGGGAGAAGAGTGCCTGTGGGGGTGGCTTGAGCGTGGGCAGCGATTGGGGGCAGACGTAACTGTGGTGGTAGATTGGGAGAGGAGTATCTGTGGTGGTAGTGGGGGTGACTTAGGCATGGGGGCATGGAGCGGTGAATTAAGCAAGGAAGCACAGAAAAGTGAGAAAAGTGAACTGGAAGAAAAGTGACTGGCAGTGGTTTAGACATGAACAGCGGTTAGGAAAGGAATAGTGGTGGATTAGGAATTTATGGCCTCGGGGAGAGCTGCTGTGGAAAATCCATGGGCAACGACGGTGATAGATGTTACTTCGGCGTTGGATGAGGAATGGGAAGCGATTGGGAAAGAAGAGATTGCGTCCATGGATTAGGCATGGGGAAGATGGGGAGAGTGAAAGATTGAAGGAATATTCAGCGTCAGAGGAGGTAGGAATATTCAGCGTCAGAAAAAATAGGGACATTGATGGCAGGTAAGGTATGGCCAACGACATGAAGAAATGTTACTATGGATTAAGGACGATGGATTAAGCACGGACAATGAGGAGTAAATGTCTTACTGGATTAAGAATGAGTAGCAATGGGATATCAGTGCTTGCGACGGTGAATTGGGCATAGCAAACGTCGAGGAGAGAAATGACTTTGTGTTCGATAAGCAAGAGAAGCAATAAGCGATAAGCAACGGAAAGAGAAGCAACTGCAGAGCTCACTTAGGAATGAGCCGAATGGAAGAGACGTGATTGCGCTAGTAGATTAGGCATAGGAAGCGTTGAGGAGAGACGAGATTCTGGCGATGGATTAGGCATGGGTGGGGACAGGAAGAGAAGAGACACCGGTGCTCGATTTGGCAAGGTCGACGAAGGAGGGATTGTGATGCTGGATGGGCAGCAAAGGAAAGAGGAGAGATAGCGGTGGCGTTAAGGTGTAGGCAGAAAAGGGGAGAAGAGTGATTGCCGTGATGGATTAGGCATGGGCAGTGATGTGGGGATGAGTGGCCGGTATGTTGGATTAGGTACGGGTGACGACGTGAGAGAGGAAAGATTGTGTTGTTGAATTAGGCATGAAGAACCTGGGCGGGTAGTAATGGTAAAAAGACAATTGAGGTGGCAGCGAATGTGCCATTGATGCAGGAGGAAAGAGTAACATGACGTTTTTTTAGTGTAGGGATGTACCAAATTAGGAAAACCTGTTCTTTATCAACAACTAATGCTACTAGTCTCGTAAATGTAATGCGAGATTTACACACGTAAGTGGCGGTGATACTTCCAGGGTGGTATGTGGAATCCGGCGCAAACCTGCATGTCGGCTTGGGGTGTTTTCCCCCATGGTATTTGACTCCCCTCCAGACAAACTACGCGCTCCCGACTGGTCTCCCGGCGAATTAAAACACATGCCAGGAATAAGCCATGTAAGTATAAGTGCATGTGTAAGGGGAGAGAAGGGGGCCGCAATGATGAAGTTATGGTCGCGCGCGGTCCATGAGCCATTTGTTAATACTGTCTTCGCCTGGTATTGATCGGAGAAAAAACAGTAAATTCCAAAGTAGGACAGCCTGCCTTTAGAATTCTCCCACAGGTAGTAGTTGAAATCGATCCAGCTATATAGCTAGTGTCGAAAATCCACCCACGTTGGAATCGAACCCTAGGACCTCCCGGTCAACAAAACAACTTGACGCTGAACTAGTTTTACGCCTGTCTGTTAATTTCCCACATTTTCCCAGTTTTACGCCTGTCTGTTAATTTCCGGATAGTTTATTCACAGCGGAGTCGAGTTGAAACTTTGCCTAAGTCATTGCGTTTCGTGCGTGTCGAAACTTGTGGGAGTGTCTGTAGAGCGTCGTGGCGCTGTGATGCAGGTGACGAGCGCGGCGCAGCGTGGCAAGGGGGGGGGGCGTTGCCCCACTGCTGATCCGCCGCCCCGCCGCCGGGGGCGCAGCGGGCGTGCGTGGGTGGGAGCGTGCGTGCGTGCGTGAGATGCGCCGCGCGCGACCGTTTGTCACCGCGACGCCCGCGAGGGTAGCGCCACCAGCGCCTGCGGAGTGGGTGGGACAGAGGGGGAGAGGAGGCGGGGCGGGGGAAGGGATGGAGGAGAGGAGGAAAGAAAGGGGGAGAGGAAGGGGCGCATGGAAAGTGATCAACTTGAGGAAGTGGCGGATGCGTCGACAAAGAAGGTGGAGTTTTTGCTGCTCAGCCAGAGGTTGAATAATGTTTTTACCCAGAGGTTCAGTAACGTTTTACCCAAAGGGTGAGAAATGGTTTTACCCAGAGGGTGAGAAATGGTTTTACCCAGAATGTGAGTAGTGTTTTTACCAGAGGGTGAGAAATGTTTTTACGCAGAATGTGAGTAGTGTTTTTACCCAGAGGGTGAGAAATGTTTTTACCCAGAATGTGAGTAGTGTTTTTACCCAGAGGGTGAGAAATGTTTTTACGCAGAATGTGAGTAGTGTTTTTACCCAGAGGGTGAGAAATGTTTTTACCCAGAATGTGAGTAGTGTTTTTACCCAGAGGGCGAGAAATGTTTTTACCCAGAATGTGAGTATTGTTTTTACCCAGATGGTGAGAAATGTTTTTACTAGAGAGTCAGCAATGTTTTTACCCACACGGTGAGAAATGTTTTTATCCATTGGGCGAGAAATGTTTTTACTCAGAAGTTGAGCAATTTTTTAACCAGAGAGTGAGCAATATTTTTTAACCAGAGGGTGAGCATTAATTTTACTTGGAGGGTCGGCAATGCTTTTACCCAGAGGGATGCGTATCTCTTTAATCCGCCACATTGTGAGGGCCGATTAATCTACCGACAGACAATCTGCTCCAGGCAACCATCTCATTGCCAACCGAATTCACAAAATATACTGACATGCTTCTCATATGTCTTCTCATTCTAAATTCCAGTACGAGTCCAAAGGCATGATTATACGCCAACTCTAAATACGTAACTATTGCAACATACAGTACAACAGTTGATGATATACGCAAATTGAGTTCTTCAAACAAGATTTACACTCTGACCTCATTTCATTGCCTTTTCACAGACTTACTTATTTTATTCATTTCCGCTTTTCTTTTGCATCTTCCCTTCGCCACTGATTCATTTATCCTCAGGACGTCCTTCAAAACCGTTCCCGCTCTCACACTGCTCCTCCTCTTTGCCCCTCACTTTGGGATAGCGTACATTCTACTCTCTCACAACATTGCCTACCCTTTGTTTTCGCTTATTTGCCACTTCGTTCCCAAAGACACATCCACATCTTTCAGTCATCGCATTTCATCCTGGAGCTTTTCAGCATCTGCCCATCCACTCAACAATAGTCAGCTTGCTTTCTCGATCCCTCTCACATTGTATGATCCAATTACTCGCAACCGATGTTTCATATTCCCCTCGCGTTCTTCCTTCTTTTCTCATCTCATTACGCATTGCTACATTGGTATTCTATCTTCAACCCCTCGTGTTCCCCCTTCTCCACACACGTGGTTTTCCACCTTCCCTTCCCTCCCCAGTTCCACCGGCCTTTCTGATATCATCATCATCATCATCATCATCATCATGCATTCCCCCTATTGCCGCCCCCAACTACACCTAATAGTAGAAATCACCGCTGAAAATTCCTAGCCACGTTTTCTCCTCATTCTTCGTTCTGGTTTGCGCCCGATTTCCTGGCCCACTTCTCCATCTCTTTATATGTTTCGCCAAATCTCCATTCGTCTCTGTTTTGTTCATGCTTCACAGAAATACTTCGTGACCGGCTTCCCTAGGCACTCTGATCAGTTCACCGCAAACAGGTATATCTCGTCACTTACCTACAAAACTGCCTCGCCACGACTCTCCCATACTTCTCCAACCCGCATCAGGCCTTTGCATCCTCTCGCCGTATTTTTATCCCTCCCCGCTCTGCATCTTGCTACATCTCCAATGTAAGCTTCCCCGTAATACATTTTCAAAACACACTTGTACTTATCATAGATCCCTATCATGTCCACCGCCTTGCATCTGCCCCTCCCATCCCCGAAATACCTTCACTCCTTGCTTCCTCTCACCTAGCACTCAGTTCCTTGCCATGTTTTCTTGTATATTCTTTTCTCATAAATTCCTTCCCCCTCTTCATTGTCACACCTCCGGACCATGCCCCTCTACCTCTCTGCTCAACATCTGGTCCTCTATCCCTGAATCACATTTGCTCCTTGTTTCCTCGCATCCCACTATCTAGACCACAGCTAGCTCCCGGTTCCCCACCAAACTTCCCGACCTATTCTCCTCACACAGATTTCCTCCCCACTTTCTTGCCCCACCCACCGTCCACGTCCCTTTGCCATCCTGCTCAACATCTGCCCCCCTATCCCTGACTCATCTTTGCTCCTTCTTTCCTCGCACTCACTACCCAAGCACAACTAACGCCCGGCTCCCCACCAAACTTCCAGATCTCTTCTCCACACACCAGATTCCCTCCCCCACTTCCTTGCCACACCTCCCGTCCACGCCCCGTACACTTCGCCGTCCCGCTTCGCGCGCGCGGGGCGGCGGCAGGGTTCCGTTTGCATTATTGAATCCTCGGGCGGTGGTAACCCAGTTAGCGCTCTTCGCTTCGCTCCGCTCTGCTCCGCTCCGCGCTGCGCTGCGCCGCCTGCGCGCCACTTGTCCGCCCCGCGCGTCACGCCCCGCCCCTCCCCGCCCCGCCCAGGGGCCTCGCGCCCCCGCCGCGCCGCCCCCCGACCTGCCAGACTCGCTCTTCCGCCTGGGAGCGCCACGACGAGCTCGTCATCCCGCCTGGCACTCGGAATTATTCGACCTTCCTCCTTTTTTTTGACTTCCGAAACAATGATCATATCTTGCTCTCATTCTAACAAAGCCCAGGAAATTCGATTATCACAGTAAGTTAACTTATGAAGTTACCTGTTTAGTAATATTAACATTATCCGATGTGATCCTTGGCTTAAAAAATACTTTTTAGCACTCGTGTTTGGAAAGCCCTATTTCCGTTTACTAACTATTGATTTCAAAGCGACTCTTTGCGGGAAGCATAGGACAAAGTAAACTCGACCACATAAAACATCGATATAAACAAACAATGCTGTGACGAAAATCAACATAACTTCAGTCACGAATATTGTGAATAATTCCAAGATGATGCTCTTAAACGTTTTCAAGAATTTACACTGAAAAACAATACACTCAACTTGTACAAAAGTGTCTTTGACGTACTCGTATCAAAATTAAATTCAAAAGCATTTCACTATTTAACAAAATACTAATTGTCTGTAGTATTATAACTACGTATTATCAACCCGACGCTCTTGGACGTAAACATAATAAAAAAATCAATATGAATGAGGATTACGAAGACATATGCACGTAAAATGTTTCCAGAAGTTGGAAAGTAAAAGCTAAGCTTACAATACGAATAACAGAGCCTTAGATGAGATAGAATTGGTGAAGCCTAGAGAACAACGCACCCGTTGCGCTGGATGGGCTGCAGTGGTCAGAGGCAGCGCTGGCTGCCGATGCGACTGGGGTGATTGAGGCGACGAGGTTGGCTAAAACGTCCGGCACGACAGTCCTGACTTCAATGACGCGAATACGAGGAGAAAGATGCGACGGCATAAAGAGTTTTGGAATGTCAAGGTTGGCTCAGGGCATTAAACTGTGTGAAAAGTGTGTACGCCTCCCAGTCTTCGGAGGCGATGTCATTGCAGTGTCTTTGACTGGGAGGTGCTAGGATTCGAGTCCCTTCGACGGCAGGATTTTCGACACTAGTTAGACAACTAGGACGAATTCAGTCTCTGCCTGGAGGAGAATTCTAACTGCCGGCCGCTCTGATCGGTAGTTTTTCAGTGTTTCTCCCATTAACACCAGGCGAACGCCAGAGCATTACCCTAATAAAAGGGGCATGGCCACGCATGATGTATCCTTCCTCTTCCTTGTCCTATCCTCACCCCTCTCTCTCACACACACACTCACGTGCGCTACACTATCATATTAGTCTGAAGACCGGTCGGGAGCTTAGAGCTTGTACCGGCTGGGACAGTGCAGCCGCACTGTTGGGAGATATCTAGTTTGGGAAAATCACCTCAAAACGATGTAGGTCGGCGCTGGATACGCCATCCAGCGGGGAAAGATCATCGCCACCGTCAGTGATAGAACATACAATACACTTACGGGACTAATTACCTTGGCAGTTGACACCCCTGGAATCACTAATCAATCACAAAGAGTTTTCGGGGTCAACGGGGTCCATGGGGGCGAGGGGTTTGACGTGGTCGACGCGAATACAAGGAGAAAGGTGTGACGACACGAAAGGTTTTAGAGGCCGACGGGGTCCATGTGAGGAGGTCTAGTCGAACCGATGGGGCCGACGGAGTAGATGGGAGCTACTGAGGTGAGGGAGAGCAGGGGCACGGGTCGGAGGCGAGGCGGGCGACGGGGTCGCAGAAAGAGCGGCTGGGAATCCGGTCACGGGCGTCGGCGCAGGCGGCAGCGCAATCGCGAGTATTTACCCAATCGGCGGCAGCGCCGCGCCGCTTCGCCAGTAAAGTGGTTATCGCCGGCGGCAGCCGACTCCACCCACGCCGGCTCCTCCCACCCGCCCCCGCGCCCTCCACGCCTCGTAAAACTCCTCTTTACACCGCGCCACTCCACTCTCTCATACAACTCCACTGCTCTCACGCCCATCCGCCGGATCTATGCCCGTACTCCCTCATCCAACCCACCTGCTCTCAAATAGCCCCGTTCCACGCCGCTACTTTTGTCACTCGAATCTACTGCCATCACACATCTCACACGCACCTAAGCCACTACGTTCTCATTCAACTTCGCTGCGCTCACAGATCCCCGCCCCGCCAGTTCTAGGCCCCCTCTCCTTCATCCAACTCCTTTATACATCCGCCCCACTGTACGCCGCTACTCCCTCATTCAACTTCGCTATCCTCTTTCCTGCTCCGCCCCGCGCCTCTGCTATGTCTTCCATCTACACTGCCCCCTCAGCCCCCCGCGACGCTCCAGTCTGCTTCTTCCTCTTCTAACACCTTTTCTATCACACTGCCCCGCCCCACCTCATCCAACATCACTGCCTCATAGTTTTCCACCCTGCCCTACGCCTCTACTTCTCCTTCATCAACTCCTGTCCATTATCTCCCCACTACCAACTGCCTGGTCCAACCCCGTTTCGCCACGATACGTCCCGCACTCAACAGTCCTGTTTCGGCCCATTTTCCTCGCAACGCCTTATGTACCTCCCTCCTTGTGGGTGAGATCCAGCGCCGATCTACAAATCGGCTTGCGGGGGATTTACTTTTCCAGATATCACCCAGCTGGACACCATCCCAGCCCAACTGATGTTCCGACATGTAGAGTAGTTACTGTGTAAGGGAAGTGGACAGGACAAGGAAAGATCGAGCGCCGTCCGTGGTACGTCTGTTAGGTTGCTACTTCCAGAATTTGCTTAGTTTTGATCGGAGAAATCATAGAAAACTAAAGAGCAGAGCAGTCAATGGCTGAATTAAACATAGCTATCGTTCTGGTGTCGAATGTCCTCCATCGTCGAGTTTCGAAGGTTAGGTCTTTCGGATCAGAATCTCTGCAGGATGCTGGCACTGAGGTAAACTCAGCCGGGTCTGTGGTTCGGCTTCAAGAACGCCGATGGACGGAGCCTTAACAGGAGGAAATGCGTGCTTCACCTCTGATACGTATCAAGCACTGTCAAAAAAAAGCAATGCTTGGAGGAGTTCCTTCAGGTCAATCGACTTTTCTTAAATTATGTGGCATAAGCATGTTTTCTTTAGGATAATTCTGAGTCAAGAGCAGGCCTTGAAAATGCACATTTCATTCTCAGGTTCGCTGTTCCACCTGATCCCAATCCGAGCAATCCGTCATCAGCACCATACTCGGATTGCAAAGTAGATACGAAATGTGTGCGAGTTTTAAAGCGGCATAAAATGAACTATGTTAAGTCACTATTAAAAATGTGTACGAGTAAGTGATCAAATGTTCGGCTTCATGTGTTAGTACGATGGAATACTGTTCATGGAGTGATACAACACATCGGTGTACTACACAAGAACGTTCAACAAGCAAAGATATTTTAATCATTTATTACTAAAGGCAATCTCAGTCTTCATCCCAAAACTCTTTCTAGAGTTGAGTTTGTTAATATATTTCTTTGAATTGCGAAGTTACTTTTCTACTTGTTCTGGATTTACCGGAATTCTTGATATTAATTACAAATATTTACTACTTAGAAATATTTCGCCAATTAAAATTTGTAGAAAATATTATTTGAATTAAAATGAAACTGCTCTTTGTTAATGCATACATCTCACATTTCGAAAGGTCATTGTAAATTTATACATGTGATTTGACGACCAAAAAAGTGTAGAAGATAAAAAAGAAAAGTAACCCACAGTAATAATGTAGAGAAAAAAATCGTCTCCAGTTCATTCACACGATTCACACGTTGTTTGATAGGAGTAGAATTGTCGCTTTAATATCATCATTATCAATGACAATGGATGTCAGAGCGATCACCGTATTGAAAGGCCCGAGGCGAGCATATTAAATTCACCAATTCTCTCCCTGAAAATCTAGTTCGGTTGAACACGACCGGAACTTTTAGCCATAATAATGAGGATTCAGTACAGCAATTGCTGTTAAATTTGGTAGGATCGAGAGGTCTGTTTCAATTATTCTGGGGTATTTGAAGGTCAGGTATTTCGAGTGATTTGCAATGAAAATATATTCAAAATGTTCACGAGGTGAATGTGTTAAAATGAGAACCACTAAAATTAAAATTAATTATAGCAATAAACTCTAGTAACTCAATTCTGACATATAGTACGTGGTAATATTTTACAACATGAAATTTTGCCGCTTTTGTTGATGGAAGTCTACAAAACGCCATTTAAAATATATTTGATGAAGATTATGAATACTAAGAATTTTTAAAAACGCCCATATTTCGATCATACACTTTCATTCTAAATCTAAACGGTGCTAAATAAAAATTCTATGTTACATTATCAACCCAAAACTCTGAAGCCAAGGAATATTGCTCAAAAATGAATTCTGAATGAATTATTCTTATTATTGTACCACCTGGATTCCTGAAGTATAGATGGTAAGGTAAACTTTGTGCTCTTTTTACTCATTCCCTCGGATAGATATTTAGTGTAATGTTTTTTTTCTGAAATAACTTTTAAAAGAAACCAAAATAGTAAAACCTTCACTGAACGCATTGCATTTTGACTTGGAGTGAAAGGGATACTGACCAAAGAAGTGAGACCGGAGGTACTAGAGCTCGCGTTCCGACGGTGGCAAGATTTTTGACTCTAGCTAGACAACTAGGTCAAATTCAGCAGTCTGGAGGAGAATTTTAACGGCCGGCTGCTCTGTTCGATAGTTTTCCGTGGTTTCTCCGGGCGAATGCCGAAGCAGTACCCTAGCAAAAGAGCTACAGGCCACGCGCAATCCTTCCTTCCTCTTCCTTGTATTATCATCATTCCTTACTTACACACGCTTACACTCACGTGCACTACACTACCGCACATGTCGGGAGTTTAGAGCTTGTCCTAGCTGGAACGGTGCCCCTCGCGTGGGAGATACCTGGTTAGGGAAAATCCCCGCAAACCGACGTAGGTCGGCGCCGGATCTTGCCATCCAGCGGAGGAACATCACCCCTGGATGGCACCTCCGATGAAAAGATGCACCGTACTTATGGGACTAATCACCTTAGCAGTTTGAGTTACGGGACTAATGTGCAAAGCGCCCAGTATCATTAATCAATCAATCGATCAAAATCAAAGAAGTGAGGCTAGCTTTAGCTGAAGAGCGAAAAAGAATGTGCCTCTGCACATGCGCAAAAATTTTTATTGACAGACAGCTCCCATCATAGCCATCGGGTGGCTCCGAGCATGAGAGTCTTAACTATCACGTACCATCACAATCAAGGACATTCGCTTATTCGCCGAACAACAATGCATGAGGAGTTGCCGGCATCACGAGCATATGCCGTATGTGTAACGTTACTTATATGAAATTGCTCATGAAATACATATTCATTGGCAGAAATAGTTTATTTTTGACCCCCTTTATGCCATTGAAGTCTGTAACATTTACTAAGAGGCATAACGCAAGAGGAATTTATTGAGTGGCATATCGCAATGCTTATCGCAAGGTTGACCGTTGCAGTAACTCCTGCGCCCGCCCACCAAACAACTCGCCTACTCGTTTACGGACAGAAGAAGGAAAGTCCGCCCTCAATTTTTTCTTACTCGTCTATTACGTACGTACGTAGTAAAGAGAAAGTATAGCAACGCCCCATCGAATAGTGGCGATTTCGTTACTGCTCATTACATCCGTAATTAAGTTTGGGTAATCCAGCATACGTTTCCCTGCACCTAGCGGGAGCCGTTGAAAATACTAATTGGTCCAAAGTACGAATAATCATCAAAGCACCGCAGCAATTTAGCGGCGCGCAATTTGCCTCTTGCATTTGTTAAGGGAGCGGATGCGTTAGAGTATGTAGCTCAGAGCTCGCAACTGAAGTTTCGTAAACTTGAGTTCGAGTTCCGATGGGATGGGAGTTTTAGATAATTTTGGATAGTTTTGATTATCGATGTATATTATATATAATATATATAATTATATATATATATATATATAATAACTAACTAAAATATTTTCTCAGTTCAAACTTTCCACATTCTTCAATAAAATGAATGTAAAAAATATTTCAGGTTGTCGCCATCATCAGGTACTACAAAACAATACAAAGTCATACGTTACTATTCCGCTCAAGTTTTGTTTATTATAATGTAAGGACAATGATGGTGCTTACCTCACGTAGTAAAAGGTGTTCCTCTGATTATTCTTTAGATATTATTATTTTGGAAAATGAAATATAATATACTCAATCGTAACGATGAGCCGTGAATCCATTACCATATTCAAAATAATCTAATATCAATATTAATAAGACAGTCATAAATTCGACACTATTAAGTTTTAGTTAGTGGGACGATGCTGCCGCCTGGAGTTTAGAAGCGAGTACGTTTAATCGCTCTTTTTCTTGGTGTTCTTAGATCAATTTCAGATGGATGCCGGTGCGGTATTTTAAACCGTGGGCCACAGACCGCGCGCTTACCTTTGCTTATCCCCATCCTCTCTCCTATAAAGCACTCCCGTTGCACCGCACGCCGTTGCCAGAGGTCGATACGCGCAAAAGAATAGAGTAAAAATACTCTTTTCTTCTGTGGGTGTGTCTTCAGAGAGGTGGAGATAGAAAAAGAGAGACAGAGAAGGTAAAATCAGGTAGAAAGATGGGATAGCGTATAGGGAAGAGTGTGGAGAGGAAAGAAAAGAGATGGAGAAAGGAGGTAGAAAAGACGAGGAGGTAAGAGAGAGAGAGAGAAAGAGAGAGAGAAAGAGAGAGAGAAAGAGAGAGAGAAAGAGAGAGAGAAAGAGAGAGAGAAAGAGAGAGAGAGAAAAGAGATGCGGATTCGATGGTGTGACGGTTAGCGTGCCGGACTGTCATACCCAAGTTCGCGGGTTCAAACCCGATCGAAGCCGTGGATTTTGAAGGGCGAAAAAATCCTTCGTACGCCTTCCGCGGAGGGGAAGTAAAGCCGGCTGGCCCATGTTAGTAGATTTACTAGCATGTAAAAGATCCTCAAGCCCAAATGACGCCTCTGAGCTAAATTCAAATCGCCTGTTTCGTCGCCCGAGATAATACCTTCTTTCTCCGCTAGGTGAAAGGAGCGTAGCGAAATTTGCGTGGTCAGACGGAAGAGCGGGCCTGATGGCCCGAGTCTCGCCACGTAAAATAAGGCCTAAACTAAACTAAGAGAGGAATAACCTGTGTCACCTCCGTTACTTTTATTATTCCTGAGAACACCTTCATTGACTCACTCACAAGGCATTCACTGTAAGGTGCGAATGCCCTCTATTGTCGGTGTGACATGTGTTTATCATATGACGGACGTGGAAAATCGTTGGAGGTGTGTCCGTCGTGCCCTACATACTGCGCACACAGACGTGGCGTTAACTTCATACTGGGAATTACTCTGGCTCGGGGTGGTCGGTAACTTCATTAACTTCCCCATAAGTAGGACGATAATAAATTAAGCAATTAAGGTGACAACCCTCGCGTGCCGCGACTTTCCAAACGGACAAAAGGAGCTGTTAAGATACGTGTTGGCTTCCTTGCAAGAGTGTTTGTGACCAGCTTTTTGTGAACTGTGAGGCTATTGGTCGCTGTCCACTCTAAATTTGTTCCCTGAAGTGACAGTGTTAAGATCGCGAAAGGGTCAATAGCAAGGTATTAATCAGGTCACTTGTGTCATACAATCGATGAAAGTCGAATGACCTAGATAGGAATTGTAGATATATCTTTTCCTTAGAAGCGCATTCTCTTGTAGTGAGTATCAACATTCACGTTATGACTTTTTTATCGATTGTCTTCCTACGAGAGTTGTTCTTTCGGTTTGACCTCTGCCTTGCAGTCAATTTAACTTTCCTGACATGCCTTGTACCTTACCTTCAATTTTGCACGTTTGATCATTTTTTTGAAGGAAGATCAAATACCGTTCGAATTAACTATTTCACTCACGTGATATTTACCAGAAGAATACATTAATATTATAAATATTTAATAAAAACATTAATTGTCGTTTTTGAAAGTGTTCATAATTTATCTCTGTGGATGTCACAGCATATCCGTCGACTGCTCAGGAAATTGACGAAAACATGCGTTATAACTTTTTCAACCAATTCATACATTAACATTACATTTTTAGGACACTTTAGTAGAGCCTGGCGCTAGACAAATAGATTTTCTTGACCGAATCCTCACCCAAGCCAACATTAAGAGCTAAAGGTCTAATTTTCAGGACTGAATTATATCTACTTTCTCTCTCTCATTATTTTATTATCATAATGTAAAGGCAAACGTAAAGTTGAAATTAAATCTGTAAAATTTCCGTGAAATGAAAATCATAGCAGTGAATTAAAGTTGCAATTTATTTGATAAGAGAAAAGACGATTCGTAATAGTTAATAATATCTTGCTAAAGTACCCCTGAATCGCCACCGTTGTAACTTTTCTTTTAACTATCACTGTAGGCGGTCCGAGCGGCAGCGACTAATAGGTAATTTAATTTTTTACTTAAACAAATAAAATAAAATATATCACATTAGGGAAAATATTATTTATTTACCTATTTCTCAAATACATCTCACTCACTCGTTTCGTGGTTCGTTAGGTAATACCTTTTTGAAGATTTGGTATCCAGCCTAAGACCAACTACAGGTCTTAATGAAGTGAAGTGTAGTGTGATCCTAATTGTATAAACATTCAGTGCGGAGTTAGACTATAGAAGTTTTTTTCTCTTAATGTAATTTAATGTTTAATGAATCAGTCAGCTTTTATATTATTATCATTATTTTACCATTATTATGACTATAATTATTATATAATTTGTTAGTTATATTACTTTATTATTATCATAATTATTATTAGTAGTATTATTAGTATTATATGTTACTGAGAGACTGTGTTTTTATGTATGTTTTGTAATTAGCTGCCACCGGGTTATTCCCAATTGCAAATAAATTTATCTATCTATACAGGATAACGTCTTCGCCCCTTGATAGACTGATTAGTGTTTCCAGGCACTTTTACTGCTAAGATACTTGGTCTAGTGGATGCAGAGCATATTTTATCGCGAGAGGTGGCGGTAATTTTCCATCGCTAAATGGCGCGATCCGGTACCGACCTAGGTGTCGACATGCCGGTTTTCTTCTACCAAGTATTTCCCACCAGTTGGGCACCGCCCCAACCGAGACAATCTCTAAGCTTTCGACTGGTCTTCCAAGATGGATAGAGTATGGTAAGTGTAAGTATGTGTGTGTGTAAGGAACAACAAGGAAAGATCGTGCACGGTCCGTGGCCTGTTGGTTATACTGCTCCAGAATTCGCCTAGTGTTGATCGGAGACATTGCGGAAAACTACCGATCAGGGAAGCCGGCTGCTAGAAGTCTTCTCCAGTCAGCTGCTGAATTCGACCTAGCAATCTAGCTACTATCAAAAATCCTGCCATCGTCGCGTCTCTAACCCTAGGACCTCCCAGTTAGAGGCACTGCAGGAACATCAATTGATGCCCTGAGTTGATCTCTTCGTCTCATAACCTTATGACCTTATACAAGATTACCCTAAGAGATAAACGACCTTATCCTCCAGACCTTCAAATATCATTCAATAAGTACATACTACCTTACCATTTTTCCAAAGAAGTAGTCCAGTACCTCGAGATACAACTAAATACTAGACGTTTAATACATGGTTTCCACGTATAACATGTTTGGTTACAAAAGCAAAACAATGAGTCGCCATTCTCCCATCACTTACACTGCATTGTTCCTCTGTGCTAACTCCCTTCAAAAATCTTTTGTGGAAGACCCTGATCAGACTCATAACATGCCTACCCAATCTGGGGAGAATCATCACGAACATCATTATCCAAATTTGTAGTTTTAATGGTGTATCTACTGCTAATCTAATATACCTGTTTTGCAAAACTTGCAATTTTAAAGTACAAATAAGGTTCTAAACTATACATGTGACATCTCTCTATTAACATAAATACAACTAAGTGTTCTGCGAAATAATTTCAAGTAGTTACTGTCAATCAATTTGCAAACAAAAGCTGCAAACACTACTGGATAATGAAGTGCACAGATTCTACCGTCAAGAACAATGAAATAATGATTATTTACAGACTATTAGATAATAGTTGTATTACACACTTAAGCCAAAACCGTTCCCGGTGACGTATCAGAGCCTAATGGGCAACGCGCGGTGACTGATGAATTAACACAAACGCGGCGTAAGTGGGTTGCGCGCCGCAAAGCAACCCACTCAACGTAATGAGCCACTCAGTCAATAACGCACTTCTGAGTACGCGTGCGTCGCGTCATGTGGCGCTGTCGGGGGGGGGAGGGAGGGGTGCGCATTGCCACGTGTGGAAGCTCGGCGCTCCCCTCACGCTATCACGGCCGCTTCTCGGAAAAAGGCACACGGCGCTAAACGGTAATGGGGCCGCCGAGAAAACGTGAACGCCACCGCAGATGGGTATCTCGCGCGTCGGACAGCTTCAAAGGCTGACTGCACCCCTAAACGCTGGAGTTTAATGGGAGCGATGTTTGGTTAGCGTTTAGTGCACCCGTCGTACACGTAGCCACGTAGGGGAATACGTCGGTGCATTGCGGTCGTATTGGTATTGTTTGCGTTTTTTGTTGATGCGAGTATTATAGATTAAAAACTAAGCGTAGTTCCTAGATGGGTTCCACGTTAATGTGAGAAGAGCCATATTTTGAATTATAAAAAAATATTATTTTCTTTGAATGATTAATTGCGGGTAGAGGAGTAAGGAAAAGCATCGTTAATGCACCTATCGTTATGAGTAATATCATATTTTTTGTGAATTAGAGTGTCCTAAGTCCATTTTGTTCTTCGTGGCTTAAAAAAACTTAAAATCCATGTACTGTAATGGTGAAATCAGAGCCAGCATGAGTCAATAATCATTTGTTGCCTTAAAAATATTTGTTAAGAAACAATACATTCTTTTGAAAAATGTTGCTTATGATATTTGTAGTACAATGTTGCTTATTTGTAGTATTCTTCAAACATTCAACAAAATTAGATTTACAATGTTCATATCACACAATTACGCAAACAAATTATCCAAATTCAATAATAAACATAAAATTAAATTTGCTCTTCAGGGTATTCGTATTGTATTCCGAGTTAGACGATGTAAAGCAAATATCTATTAATCATAAGATAATTAAATAAAAATTAAAGATTTAAACATCGCTTTTATTATGAAAATATAAATTGGAATATAACGTATTGTCTTTGATTTCTCATAGATTTTTCATTTGTTAGTTTCTATTAAACAGTGATTAAACACTTTGAACTTTGTTCAACTTATGTTGATTATGATTCATGGTTTAAACTAAATATATTTCATAACGAAGTTTCAAGGAATGCTTTCAAAAGCAAATATTTTATAAAGAATTGTATTTTTTGTTATTGTACAAACGAATTGATACCGTGTACAGAAAAAAATATCTGCTAGAATTTGTAGTATCATTATATGTATTTTGTATACATCAGGTTTACTGGATCATGAAAATCCCAACATTCTCACATATTCAACATATTTATGGGAAACAGGAACTTCCTGACAAGCAAACTTCAGTATTCAGTAGCATATTTTGGGGAACAAACATGTCTTATTCATTTAATTAATAATTTTAATATAACATCCAATTAGAATAAACTAATTTACATGCATAAAAAACATCCACATTTAACTCAAACACGCACATGCGGGTGCTTAATGATATCTACCGAAGCATGCCGAATGTGCAAAAGCCCCATTCAATCAGGATTATGTTCGGCAATCAACTTAATTTCGGTAATTATATTTATTCAGCGCGGGGGGATACGCGCTCTCCGCGCCACTTACAGCGAATTTTCATTCGGGCTCGGCGTCGGCCGCCGTCGCGTGAGGTTGCTTCCCAAAGTGGCCACGCGATTGTCCATCAATTCCACGAGCATCTGCCGAGCGAAGCGAACTCGTCCTCGACGCACCTCCGCCCGCGAAGCGCAGGCGTGCGCCGGAAGTACGCCAAGAGCCTTTCCGGCGAGGCAACATGGCGCAGTCGGACTTCACGCGATGAACTTCAGATCTCAACCAATTAGATAAAATAAATCAAAATAAATTCCTCCGGGAAATATTACAAGCTCCGAAGTTTGTGAGGAATGAACAAGTGCAAAACGAATGATTCGTGAATTCATTAAAATCGTGAAACAATAAATTATTAAAATGGTTATATACGTCTCTCTCTCTCTCTCTCTCTCTCTCTCTCTCTTCTTGCCCAGTTATTACAATTTATAACGTAGGTCAAACATATCATCTCTCACCTCAAATAAAATCTTATAATTCAAACGGTTTACTCCATTCTCTGAAGCAAGAAATTTGAAACTGAACCACAAAATAGTCTTTAAATATAAAGTTTCAAAATTTTCAACACGTATCACGTGTTAGAGAACCCAGTTTGAAATGACATGAGACCTTATATATTTATTGTATAAATTCACATTTATACGATGACAGATGTATCCGCGAAGCGCAAGCGTGCGCCGGAAGTACGCCAAGAGCCTTTCCGGCGAGGCAACATGGCGCAGTCGGACTTCACGCGATGAACTTCAGATCTCAACCAATTAGATAAAATAAATCAAAATAAATTCCTCCGGGAAATATTACAAGCTCCGACGTTTGTGAGGAATGAACAAGTGCAACACGAATGATTTGTGAATTCATTAAAATCGTGAAACAATAAATTATTAAAATGGTTATATACGTCTCTCTCTGTCGTCTTGCCCAGTTATTACAATTTATAACGTAGGTCAAACATCACATCTCTCTCCTGAAATAAAATCTTATAATTCAAATGGTTTACTCCATTCTCTGACGCAAGATATTTGAAACTGAACCACAAAATAGTCTTTAAATATAAAGTTTCAAAATTTTCAACACGTATCATGTGTTAGAGAACCCAGTTTGAAATGATATGAGACCTTATATATTTATTGTATAAATTCACATTTATACGATGACAGATGTATCCGCGAAGCGCAAGCGTGCGCCGGAAGTACGCCAAGAGCCTTTCCGGCGAGGCAACATGGCGGAGTCAGACTTCACGCGATAAAACATCAAATCTCCACCAATTAGAAAAATAAATCAAAACAAATTCCTTCGGGAAATATTACAAGCTTCTTACTTTCTGAGAAATGAACAAGTGCAAAAAAAATAGTCCGTGGATTCATTGAAATCATGGAACTATAAATAATCAAATTGGTTATGTCTCTCTCTTCTTGCCCAGTTACTACAATTCATAATTTAGGTCAAACAGCTCATTCCCCTCCTCAAATAAAATCTTGCAATTCAAAAGATTTACTCCAACCTCTGTAGTAAGTTATTTGAATTTAAACCGTAAACATTTCTTTAAGTATAAAGTGAAATGTTCAAAATGTATCATGTATTAGAGAATCCATTTTGAAATGACATCAGACTTTGCAGATTATTGTGTTGAATTGTATTATTATTTTTATTTATATAATTAATTAAATGAAATAATTATTTATTTAATGTATGATTTCATTTAAGTGTTCATGCACAAGTACTATTCCAATCCTTGAAATGTAAAAAAAATGTCGAACAAGAAGAAATAAAGTAATATAAAAAACCGATGAAATCGCCAATTAGGGCAGGTTTATCCATATAAAAATGTTATGCGATTGTTTTTAATAGTTTTTCTAATAATTTTAAACAGTAAAATTACTTGCTATGTGGTATCCTTATGCATTATAGAGAAACACACACACCTTTCCACACCCTACTTATTAATGCATTTAAAGGTCACACTTTCCAATAGGTTTTGCGTATCAGATTTACGCACTTCATCATGTGTCAATTGAATATCTAAATGGTAAAATATCCAGAATAAACATACACTAGGACTAAAACCCTATTAAAATATGAAAACAAAACTATCAATGGAAGGACAAAAAATTTGCTTCTTTCTGCTTTGGTTGGTAAATAGTTTATAGAATTATATCTTATGGTTTGGTTGTCTATACTGAATAAGGGTACCATATGACATGACATATTGAAGACAATCATCTCTTATTATTGATAATTAGCATTAATAAGTAAAATCTCTTCGTTGTCTCGATTAGTTTTCCTTTAAGAATTACAATTTGAATCCAAAAAAAAAACACCTGAAAAATACTGTCATTGCCTTTTGAATTATTTAATACGGCCAGGGTCCCTCTTTCCGATTAATGACATGTGTGATGGAGTTTATACTCGTATATCAAGTTTATTACTCCTGAGATGTGAATACTGAACGCCACCCACTCCATGCGCTTTGGAAATAGAATCCAGTTGCCGCAATCCACAAAGTTTCGGCCCGTCGAATGGAACCCACGCAAGCAACACCTGCGGCGCGTTCCACAGCAAAGCGCCCACCCAAATCACGTGCACCGATGGGACCGCGCTACCGGGGAGCGATTGGTCGTCCCAGAGGCGGCCAGAACCTCAAAGAGCTGCCGCCCCCATCTCAGCCGCAGGCGGCGATTCATCCTCAATTATCGCTCGCCGCCCTCTCGCCCGCCCGCTCGCCCGCCCGCCCGCCTTCTCGCCCGCCCGCCCGCCCGCCTTCTCGCCCGCCCTCTCGCCCGCCTGCCCGCCCGCTCGCCCCGCCCTCTTGCCCGCGCACTCGCCCGCGCTCTCGCACGCGCTCTCGCCCGCCCTCTCGCCCGCCCTCTCGCCCGCCCTCTCGCCCGCGCTCTCGCCCGCCCTCTCGCCCGCCCTCTCGCCCGCCCTCTCGCCCGCCCTCTCGCCCGCCCTCATCGCCCGCGCTCTCGCCCGCGCTCATCGCCCGCGCTCTCGCCCGCCCTCTCGCCCGCCCTCTCGCCCGCCCTCTCGCCCGCGCTCATCGCCCGCGCTCTCGCCCGCCCTCATCGCCCGCCCTCTCGCCCGCCCTCTCGCCCGCCCTCTCGCCCGCCCTCTCGCCCGCCCTCTCGCCCGCCCTCTCGCCCGCCCTCTCGCCCGCCCTCTCGCCCGCCCTCTCGCCCGCCCTCTCGCCCGCCCTCTCGCCCGCCCTCCGTCGCCGCCCTCTCGCCCCCCTCTCGCCCGCCCTCTCGCCCGCCCCTCTCGCCCGCCCTCTCGCCCGCCCTCTCGCCCGCCTCTTCGCCCGCCCTCTCGCCCGCCCTCTCGCCCGCCCTCTCGCCCGCCCTCTCGCCCGCCCTCTCGCCCGCCCTATCGCCCGCCCTCTCGCCCGCGCTCTCGCCCGCCCTCTCGCCCGCCCTCTCGCCCGCCCTCTCGCCCGCCCTCTCGCCCGCCCTATCGCCCGCCCTCTCGCCCGCCCTCTCGCCCGCCCTCTCGCCCGCCCTCTCGCCCGCCCTCTCGCTCGCCCTCTCGCCCGCCCTCTCGCCCGCCCTCTCGCCCGCCCTCTCGCCCGACCGCCCACTCGCCCACCCGACCGCCCGCTCGATCGCCCGTCTGCTAGTCGTCCGCCCGCTCGTCAGCTACCGCTTACCACCTCGCCTGTCCGTTGGGCCATCGCCCACCAACCTAGTCAGCTTACATGACCGCTCGCCTCGCTCTGCTTCACGTCTCTGCCTCCCCGATTACTCCGCCCCTTTTCTACTCAACCACCCTCCTACCACCTATCCTTTCTCCACGCTTTCCCGCTCTTCCACTCGCCCCTCCCCTTCACGATCACCCGCCGGTTCGTCTCGCTCTCCGTCCCGCTCGCCGTCTCGCCACGTCCACGTA
Organism: Acheta domesticus; assembly: GCA_031308135.1. Taxonomy (NCBI): domain Eukaryota; kingdom Metazoa; phylum Arthropoda; class Insecta; order Orthoptera; family Gryllidae; genus Acheta; species Acheta domesticus. The sequence continues at coordinate 90,975,092 of JAHLJT010009355.1, forward strand.
TCCAGCCCAGAGCTCTCTTCACGCTTCTCCAACACCTCTGTCTGCTGCCCCGCTCGCCTCGCCTGCCCGACAACCAATCCACCCGTTTGTTCGTCCGCCTACTTGCATTCTCGCCCCACTTGCTCTCGCCCTGACCCGCCCGCCCAATTTCCCTGCTCCCTCGCCCGTTCATCCTTCCTGCTCGACGTGGCGCACTCCTGCCCATTGCCTGCCATACTTCCCGTCCAGTCGCCCACCTCTTCCCTCCCTCCTCCTCTCTCTCTCTCTCCCCAAGTCTACTCACCCTCTCATCCAACACACCCACTCGCCTCACCTTTCCGCACTGCACGATCACTCATGTGCCTATCCGTTCGTTCGTCCTCTGCCTCGTCTTCTTGCTCCATCTGCTCTCGCCCCTCCCGGCTCTACACAGCCCGCCCTTCTAGCTACCATGCCAACCACCCGGCCGCCCGCCCGGTCGCTTTCGCCTGACCCACCGACCGACCGCTCGTCAGTCCACTCCAAGCCCACCCACCCACTCGCCGTCTCATCCCGCCCAGCAATACTCCCTCCCTATCTTCATTGCTTCCCTCCCCCCTCTCTCCTTGTCCGCCCGCTCGCCTCACTGCGCCCGACCACTCCTTCACCCGTTCGTTTGTTCTCCCGACCACTTCGCCACCCCGCTCTTCCTGCTCGCCCGCGTCCCCGTCCACCCGACCCACCGACCCACTGCTCGTCCGTCCGCTCCTAACCCACCCACCCACTCGCCGTCTCATCCCGCCCAGCAATACTCCCTCCCTATCTTCATTGCTACCCCGCCTCTCTCCCTGTCCGCACGCTCGCCTCACTGTGCCCGATCACTTCTCCACGAGTTCTTTCCTTCTTTCGCCCACCTTTCCACCCCAGTCGCTCACCACCTCCCATCACTTCCTACCATCCCCCTTCCTACTCGCCCGCGCGCCCGTCCGCCCGTTCGCCCGTCCACGCGCACGCCCGCGGGCAGCAATTCGTCCACAATTATAACCCTTCCCCCGCCCCACTCCTCCCCGCGGTCGCCGCGAGGCATCTGAGAGCAGCGGCTCGCGACAAACAGAGCGGATATTGCCCCGCTTCCTAACGCCCCCGTAATTTCTCTTCTTAATCGACTGGGGGGAGGAAGAGATGAGACAGCCTACGCAGAAAGGGGAAATGAGCAAAATACGCAAGGGAATGAGAATCCCTGTGTTAGACGATTCATTTACAGGATGAATGCGATGCATCTGAGAAATGATGAACATGAGAATTTTCATTAATACTCGTATGTGGAAGCATGTATTGAATGAATGGGAATGTAATCTAAAAAGTACACATATGTATGTTAAATATACGAGAATAAATCAGATAATTAAGTAAACAATATATATAAAAAGTATCAGTTCAAATGGAATGCAGGGACGTAACACCAGAGAGGCAGCAAATATTTATAAAATTTGGCAGCATAGAATGGCTTATGCGTGTTTATACGTGTAGAATACGTGTGTCCAGCGTGTGCGAGCCTAAGAAACATCTTACACAATCAAACATGCTTGAAGTTTACAAGGATGGAGAGGAAGAAGAGATTTTGGAAGGTCTTGATAACAGTGAGAGGTAGGGAGAAGACGCACTAGACAAGAGCTGAATCATTTAAAGGAAGGCGTAAAAGATTAATTCGACATGGAGTAATCGGGAAACTTGCTTGTGTCTATTTGTTACTCACGGTTAGACTTGTTCCAGCCCAATCATTAGGGAAAACTCAAGTATCAATCAACGATTCACGGTGTACTGGTGGGAAACTATTCATTTCTTTTGGGGTACATCCATTTCTAATCTTAGACTTAAATAGCTTTTTGGATGTTTTAAGCACATAAAACAAGTTCTGGGAGAATTAAGGCACCGGAAGAGACAATCAACTGGTTATTTAATTTCCCCCCACAGTGCTGCGAAAACAAGTTATGGAGGGTTTAAATACCAGTGAAGCGCTGTTTAGTATTGCAACATCTTTCCCACATAAAATGAATCGTTACGACTTGTTTCATCATATTGACGATAATAATTAAACTTGACTTTTCAATCAATTGATACTTTGTCTTTCTAAGCGCGAATTTTCTGTGCATTAGAAGGGATGAGTCGGGAAACTTTTGATTTTAAACACCTGTTTTACGAATTTGCACAAGACAAATATTGCTTTTGAACATGATAATTGCCACCACAGTTTCCTGAGGTGATAATAATAGTAACGGCTTTGATGCCTGTCGTAAATCAAGCCGAAGTCTTGCACGTCCACAGTCATTCGAATGATCTCAACAATATCGCATCGCAGACTGTTTTTCCAACGCTTCGACCGGGAGAGATAACTCAGTGCATCAACTGATGTCACTGCAGTTCCTCTGACCGGGAGGTCCTAGGTTCGAGTCTCGACGGTGGCAGAATTTTCGACACTAGCTTGTCAGTTAGGTAGAGTTCAGTCGCTCTCTGGAGTAGAATTCTAGCGGCTCTGATCAGTAATTTTCCGTGATTTCTCTGATCAACACCAGGTGAATGCCGGAGCAGCACCCTAACAAACGGGCCGCGGACCGTGCAAGATCTTTCCTTCCGCTTGCTTGTCCTATCCTCTCACCTTACACACACACACACACACACTAACATACACTACAGTACCACACATGCCGGGAGACCGGTCGGGAGCTTACAGCTTGTCCCGGCTGGGGCGGTGCCCCGGTAGTGAGAGAAACCTCGCTAGTCGACGGTACGTCGGCGCCAGATCTCACCATCCGGCGGGGAAAAGATCACCGCCACCTCCCGAGAAAACACACACTACACTTACGGGACCAATTACCTAAGTAGTTGACGCGCCCGGAAACACGAACGAATCAATCAAAATCCCACGCTTCGGTCATCGTACCGTGGACTTCTTCAGGTGAAAAATATCTGGACAATCAAGAGCATTCGAGTGTCGTAAGTTATGGTACGTACGGTCACACTGAACTCGCATCGCAGACATGTTTTATGTTAGGCCAAGAGCTTAAAGGCGCCGATTGCTCGGCGGAATCTAAGAGCGACCCGCCCTTCCGCCTCCCTCTGAATCATTGAAGCTTCACCCAGCAGCAGCTGGGGGGGGGGAGGCGATGCTGCCGTGACCTCCCCCCCCCTGGCGGCGCGCCTCGCTTCATCAAGAATGGAAAATGGAAAAGCGCTTCCCTTCGACGCCCAGCTTACGCCGAGGCGCCTCCTTCGCTGAAGGTTGCGCGGGGGTAGTTTGGAATATTTCGCAAAAGTCAGAAATTTAATTATACAAAACGTACACTAGGCAACAAATAAAAAGCATTTTTATGCAACAAGAATGAAAGTGGGTTGTCTTTACGAATTTGAGGGTGCTGACATCAAAGCAGTTCACAGAAAGTTTCTATCACGTCACATTTATTAGATACATAATTTCAGCCCATTGATGTATTATATATGACTATTACATAAAATATATCATAATTTCAAATATAATAGCCAAAAACTTTCTAATATTTTTAAGAATAAAAAAGGTAATATTTATTAAGTATTTAACGTGTGTTCAGTACTTTTGAAAATACACGCCAGTAGATTACTTCTTGTATGTTGAACTGGGAGTTTCCCTGCAAAGGAACCAGTTCATGGAAGCATCCCACCTCCTTTGATTTAGTTGACCAATGTCCTGATGAAATCGTTCTCCGTGCTCATCATTCATGTCACTCAAATTATCAGGAAAAACGTCCGTATGGGAATCCAGGAAACGCAACTTTATTCGGCAGCTAAGAGGTTGTTAAGCTTGAACCTAATCACGAACCAATTCCTCATAGTTTGGATTCCTTTTACTTCCCAGGAAGCCATCATCCTTATTTGAGGCCTTACAAAAATATCAGCACTAAGATTAGTTAGCATCGGTAATATTGGGGAACCTTTTCCTTAAGTCCACGAATGCTTGACTATCTTACTGCAAGGACTTTATAAACGAGCTCATTAAGCCAATTTAAAGTAAAATAACGGAAGATTAATATTCTGGTTAAACCAATGGAGCATGACCAACATTTCGTTCACCAATTCTGAGCTATTCACGATTTTGCCAATTTATTTGCATATAGTGTTTTGCTTTGTCTCTGCTATCTCACAGAAAACAACAATATTTTGTAAATCCTCCTTGCAAACCTTGAGGTATGGCTGTAACCTTCAAATCACAACTCTTCCAGGTAAACATGTTATCGTTAACGGCCGAGAGGATAGCTTTCATTGCACCATACGTCTTTTTCATTCCCACTGCATGAGCAATAGGAATGGAAGGTCACTTACTTCCGTTATGTAAATACAGCCTATAAACTTAACTTTCAAGCATCCAAAAGAGAAGCCTTTGTGCTCAAAATCAAGTGCATGGAAAAGTCGAGTCACGTTGTTACTAACACACATTGACATTTCCATTGAAAAGAATTAGGCGAAGTGATTACTTCGTTCGCAGTATACTGTTATAGACTTACCCGATGCCGAAAGATTCCACTAATCTGGAGCCAAAAAGTTCAGCGTGATTTTTCGTCAAATTGAGAACCTGCACTAAGTCATTAAGTTCTGCTTCTGAATTAGATGTGACCTTCATTCCCTTTCTATTTCTTACTCTTGTGATTTATCTTCGCTTGCACTTTCAGACAAAATAACCGAAGCAGACGTAATTTTAAGACGAAGAAAAAAAAACAAATCAAAAACAATTTTTTTCACAGATTTCCCTTATTTCTTAGAAAAAATATTTTTATAAGTCATCTAATATACTCCAGTAATTAAAAGTACAATTAAAAATAATATCAACATGAAAAACAAAGCTTCTTGTAACACTTTCAAATGAAAATTACAATAAACAGGGTACAGGAACTAAAGGATCTCACCGCAAGATTCTAGATTAACATATATTTGAAGAAAACTTTCAACAAGTTCACCTTTGACAAATGCTCTACTGAGTAGAGTCTACTCATTAAGCATGAAGGAAGCAGATGCCCATCAGCTATATATGACTTTTCTGCGTCTGTAAGACGTAAAAAGCATTAGGTAATTGGTGAAAGCTCCTGGATTATAGAATGATTGAATGATATACAAGCGAGAATGCATTTATTTCTTTCCCGATTTATTTTTTTACTTACATTTTTTTGATAATTTGCATTATAAAATGCTCACATTAGTTTACTATTAATATTTTTCACAACTTCCGTCATCATATAAGGTTAATGGACTTTTGAGGGTCATTTTTTACATTCTCTTGCTTAAAATGTGGAATTATTTTAATAAAAACACATCACTAATCCTATAACCTTTTGGATTTTTGAAACGTCTTCCGGCTTCCCGCTTGCCAAATATGAAAGCAAGAGAACCGCTATAAAACTGATGGCACAAGAGCTCTTTTAAGGTTACGGCCAGCCGTTAAGTAATTTGTCAGAGTAGCATTCGACAGCAGTTCCAAATAGAGTGATGTACAACGCTTCAAGGCCAAAATATCTTACCGTCAGACTGAAATAATTATATACTTGACGTCATTCCGTAGGAAAAATAAAATTCCATTGATATGGAAAAACCTGCGTGCTGACACCCATACCAGAAATGAGCAAACTACCCAATCGGAGACCTACGTACTGACTCCTCTTAGCGATCAAACTATAAAAAATATGAAGAGATATAGGAAGAGATATAGAAAGAGATATAGGAAGAGAAACTCTCTACATTTCCGCTCGGAAGCCAGCAGAATATTGTAGGGTTGCTGTGTATTGAAGACGTTTTCACGTAATGACTCAACGCTGACATGGTCATTCAGCTGGAATCATTACAGTTGTCATTTGTTGTCTACGTCATTGTCTTCATCTTCACCTCTTTCACTGGTTTTGCTCAGATCGTATCCGCAGTTTCACACTTATTATCATCGTCGTTGTTGCCTTTGCATGACACTGATTACATCATTACCTTCCACATTTCAAACGTCATCGTCTTTGTAATTTACATCATCTCAACATCGTCAACATAGTTGGTGTGCCCGGTTTATCGTCACCACCCTTGTAGTTATCATATTTGCCACCAGCGCAGTTGTCGTCTACAATGAGTCAAGTGAGACCTTAAAAACCACAACTGTCGCCACTGTTATTGCGGTCAGTCTTATCGTGACTGACCGCTATCGTCAGCGTCCCTTCGCCCTCACCACTCACCACCGCCGCGTGCCGCGGGTCGTTTCCCGCAGGAGATGGCGCCTCCGTATCGGCGCCTCACGGAGAGAGAGAAAAATGTCGCGCGATCCTTCAGCCGCCTATACAGGCCCCAGCGGGCGGCCAGGCGACCAGCGCGCAGGACGGAAGCCATTCGGGCGACACGCCAACGCCGCATTTGGGAGGACGGCGGCGGCGGCGGCGGTGGCGGCGCCCGCGCGGGAGGACGCGAGGACGGCGCCAACAGCCCGGCCGCCCGTCCTCGTTACTCATTTCTTGCGTCACGGATACCCAAGCTTTGTAAGCCTTTCGGGCGAACAAACTATGGGGGTTACTGCTGCTGAATAGTTCACATCCTTTTCGGACGCAGGGAGAAACAGAATGCGCTGCGTGGCAGAAGGCTTGACGACCTGTTTCGTTGAAGTGAAATTAAACATTTCTACGGCAGGCCACAAGTGATGGAGTGTCAAAGGTGTGGGAAAACGTTCCGAAAGAAAAATGTAGAGAAAGTAGAGAGCTTAAGCAGATCGCCGCGGCATTTTCTGCGGCCAGTGGGAATCAAATGTAGTATAATATTTAAGAAGACATAGCAAATTCCACCTGATCTTTTGGATTCCATAAGTCTTTAAAGACGAATACGTCTTATTCTGCGTTGCCCAAGAAACGACGGGAAAAGGTCAACAGTGTTCACAGGAAAGGGGAAATTATTGAGAGTCCTCTGACATCTGTAGGACAATTATTGGAACGCATTGCAACCCGGCTCGGCCTTACATCAGATCAGACCAAAAATTAATACATCTTAAGTACCTCCCAAAATTAAAATATTTTAATGGTCTCCGGAAAGGCACAATTAGATTACCAAGTTTTACCTCAAAAGCTTCTAATCTGACAGAGTTATGCGTGAAACAGACATCCACACAGGTAGATAGACAAACATCCTGATACAAAATTCCGGTACAAAATTGCGAGTATATTTGCCCCCCCCCTGCACCAATCTTAATGGTCTTTAGAACAGCTCTAATAAATTTTACTTCTGACGACCGTGCAACGCGACATATCAAAAGACTCTTAAATCGGACTTTTTACCGAAAAATCGGAATCATATTGTGGAGATATACTAATACTGTAGCACTGGAATTATAGTATACTCCAATACTGCAGCACAGGGAGAAAAACGTAGAAAGTTTGGCCGTAAAAAGTGAAGATGAGTTAATCAAAAACTGCATCAGCCACAAAATTAACCTTGTCACTATTATCATATCCTCATGTGTAATGAGACGTAAAGAGCTACTAAATAATCATAATATTCATAAACCGGTACATCCGATTTTCTCGTAAATTTTCAATTTTAAGATGAATTACACACACTGTAGTATTTTTATATTGAATTTCAAAGCAAATACAAAGTATGTTTTGCAACCTGATGACTCTGTAATTCAATTAGACGAATTACATCCATCGCAAAATAGAAAATCATAAAGCAGAATATGACAAAGTGAAACTGCAGTTCTGCTCTTTGATGAACGTGAAAATTGAATATCAAACGATACACTAGGTAAATGAATGAACAAGAAATTCCACCGAAAACAAAAATTAACGCGTCGCGCGGTGCGTGGGCGGGACCGCGCCTCTCGTCACACAACTTTTCCCGCGCGCATCGCTTGGCCGTTTAGCCGTCGGCGCAAAATGCCGCGGGTGGCAGAGCAATCGCACCTCGTTTGGAACTCGAGGGGGCGGAGGAGTGGGGGGGAGGTCCTGCCCGGAGGCGGCGGCGCCCGCTGGGAAATTCGCCGCCTCCGCACTGATTACGACATCGACCGACGCCGGACACCGGCGGAGGCGTGGGCGTGGGCTGGGGGGGGGTGAAAAGAAAGGAGTTGGGGAGGCTGGGGGTGTGAGGAGAAGGCGGCGTGGCGCGAGTGTGAGAAGGGTTGGGGTGGAAGGAAACGCACAAGCGATGGTGCAAGCGGGGGCGGAGGCAGAAACAAGGGATGGAATTGGGGTCGATGGCAGGGTGGAAGGCAGTCTGACTCACTGATTAGTGATTCCGGGTGCGGCAATTTCTGTCATTAGTTCCGTAAGTGAAGTGCATGTTTTTACTCAGGAGGTGGCGGTGATCATCTCTCGCTGGATGGCAAGATCCAGCGCCGACCTTCTCGTCGGCATGTGAGGTTTTCATCAGCCATGAATCCCACAGGCCGGGACAAGCTCTAAGCTCCCGACAGTGTATTTATTTTGCATGTAAATGTATATCCGTGTAACAGGCGAGAACAGAACAAGGAAAAGTAAGCAAAGATCACGCGCGGTCCGTGGTCCGTTTGTTAGGGTACTGCTCCGGCATTCGCCTGGTGTTGATCGGAGAAACCACGAAAAACTTTCCGATCAGAGCAGCAGGCCGCTAGGGGTCTTCTCCAGACAGCTGCTTAATTCGACCTAGCTATCCAGCTATTGTCAAAAGTCCTGCCACTGTCGGGACGCGAACCGTAGGACCTCTCGGTCAGCGGCACTGCAGTGACACCCATTGAGTGGCAGGCAGTGAGGTGTGAGGTGCGGTTGTGAGGCACCAGTATGAAAAAGAGCATGATTGGAGGAGCATTGGACGCCAAGTGGAATAAGTGTGAGCGTGAAGACCGTGACCCCTGGCTGTGGGAAGTGACAATGTGAGAATTAAGAGACGCTCCGCAGACACGAAAACCAGAGTGAAAGGACGGTGAAGAAGATGACGGCGCAGTGAAAGAAGTGGAGTGGCAAATGGAGTCGCAGTGAGTGTGAAAGCGAAGTGTTCATGGGAAACGAGCGAATGGTAGAATGCGACGAGTGAGTTGGGAACAAAACTTTGGCAAGGGGTGAGGATGTAAGAGCATTGATGTGCTGTAGGAGCGAGGACACGGTGAAAATAAAAACGGATGTGGAAAGTGGTGAAAGTGCGAGTGCGAAAACTGATAAAATATAGGCAGATACACCACGAGCGAAGCGAGGCCCGAGGTAATGACATCAAGCGACTGATGGATAGGCGAGTATGTGTCGTCAAGTGCATCACTGTCGTCCAGGACACATACAAAGTTTTAAGTGACATTTGGGAGCAAAACAAACGGAACTTGCAGTTGGAAACCTAAGAAATGAACGGCTGGATGAGCCAACTTGAGGTAACAAAGCAGGTGATTAAGAGGGTCAAGGTTTTTTGACGCGGTAGTCATGTGACAAGTGCCGGAGGATGTCTCGGTGGCGAAGAGTAACTCTTAGAGAAAAGGTGAGTGAAAGAGTCAGTGAGAATATGCGCGATCATTGATTTATTGAGATATATTTCCTGGCGCGTGCGTTGCTATGATAATTGATCCCATACGTGTATTGACTATTTTATCCCGGAAGGTGCGGTGTCCCTTTCCCGCTGGAGGGTGAAAGGAGGCTCCACACATTCAGCATTCGCTGAGCAGCGAGCTACTGCTCGCCCAATCCCGAGCACCTGATGCGCTCGGAGAATGTTCGCTCCCTTCGATGCGTCCTAAAGACCGACACGCAGTGGGTAGTTTGAGCACCGAATGTCCATCACTCGGCAAATAGAAAGAAACTCATCCACACTTCCGGGGATTCGGCCAGCGGTTGCTCTCTACTTGCCGAATAACGAATGTGTGGAGCCACCTTGAGATCCTTCACCGAAGAACACATTGACCTGTGGTATTTTCTACTCCAGATATCTCCCTTTTCGGGTACATGGACAAGCTCTAAGTTCCCCACTGGTCTCCTGACATTTGTGGAAGAGTAGTATATGTAAGTGTAAGAGTGTATAAGTAAAAGGGTGAGGATAAAACAAGGAAGGGAAAGGAAAGATCGCGCGCGGTTCGTGACCTGTTTCGCCTCCCTACTCACACCGCTCTGTCCTGCGTTGTTCCGACCCACCTCACCTCGTCAATCTGATTCTCCTCGCCTCGCGCTTTGTCTCCCCTGTCTGCTCCGTCTCTCTCTGTCTCTCTTCCTGCTCCGCCTGTCTCTCCCCGTCCCATAGAATTCCTTTCCGACTCGTCTCGATACATACCGTTCTGTCCCGTCCAGCTCCACCGTACGCGACCCTCCTCCAGCTACCTCTCCGCCTCGCCCTTCCCAGCTCCGCCCGTCTGCACTCCGCCCCGCCCCTCACCGTTCCGTTCCGAAACACTCCCGGCGAAAGTTTGTTAGCGAGCACCTGTGCGGCGCGGCGCGGCGCGGGCGGCGCTGCGGTGGGGAGCGGGGGAGGGGAAACTTTGGCAGGGCCGGCCCTGGCGGTCGCCCTGATTGCAGGGCAGGTCAGCGTGCGGGCGCCGCCTATCAGGTTGCGTGAGGCTGCAGGGGCTGCAGCCGCCGCCCCCCCCTCTAGCGCCAGAGCGCGCGCTGCGTTTTCACTTTCTCCTGTTCGTGGAACCAAGAAGGCGCGCAAATGCTTCAAGCGGGCCGTGGGGAATTCCTTACGAGAGCCGTTGATGTTTCAGGGATCATTCCAAATAACGTTGTCGAGAACTAGAGAATACATTCTGACCAATATTTATTGGGCCGGTCTCTGGCCGAGATCGCTAAACTCTAGTGCCGCAGCGATCTCGGACCGAAGGGTCGTGAGCCCGAGTCCCGCCTCGAACGTGGTTGCATGTGTTCGTCCTACCATCCCCTATCATCACCAGATCGTTTCATTCTCATAGATACTAAGACGTTAAAATCAAATAGTGGTCACTAATGACCTAGAAGTTAATGCGACCTTAGATTAAAAACGTTATTGGATGGTTCAGGGCCAGGTCGAGCCGATCATTTTGGAGGGGGCCACCATAAATTGTTCTCAAATAATAAATATTTATTATTATATTGTCTATTACAATGCTACACAATATTATTTTTAAATAATTACATAACCCTAACAAATTTTTAAATCAACTTTGCAAATAAGGGAAGGTACTCCATAGCCCCCAAACCCGCAACTGGGATGATTTTTCTATTATTAGGAAGGATTTGAAAACAAGAAATTCCTGTATTTCATGTATTCTAAGTCACTTACCCAAAGCAAAACATTAACATAGTTTTACTGTGTATGATTATTAATCATATAGAGAAATATTTTTCAATTTTCACATGGAACTCAATGATAGAGATTTATTGTCACATTAAAAAAAAGTTTCAGTTGTCATGATGACAAATCAGTAATAATAACGAATGAGAAGGCTTATAATGGATGGATAAGGAGTTGAGTTATTTTCAGTTAAGCCGGTGCAGATAATTAATCTCATTCCACTTTTTCAGTTAAGACACTGATTAGAAAGAATATGATAAAGGAAGTTTTCGAATTGAAAATTTTCATTTGACGAGTCCCATGGGATTTGTAACATTGCCCATATTGTTTTAAGAAATTATGTCTTATGGAGAAAAACATACGTAATTATTTTTTGATTAACAATTGTTCAGTTTGTAGCATCAATAGAGCTTATAGAAAATTAATGAATTTTCAGGTTTTTTAGAAAAAACAATAATTTATGTCTTTGAAACAGGCAAATCCTTAAATTACATATCAGTTTTATATATAATTCGTACGTATTTTAACTGAAAATATCTTTCATTATGAGCAACATAATCAAAATCACACAATTCTGATTTTACTCCACTTGGTGTGTTAGCCCTGCGTGTGTTATGGAGTGGCATATCTGAAGCTTTTTGTTTATAACACTAGTTCTTGTTTCATAACCTTTGTGTAAAGTTTTCCTGCACATTAAATGTTTAACTATGATGAGGGATATTTGACACGTTCTGTGAATTTGATTATGTTGCTCATAATGAAATGTATTTACACCTGAACTTGCGTACAACCTTTAAGTAAAACGTAAAAACGTAAAGATTTATATGGATTCACCCGTTTTAATTAAGTAAATTTTATATTTTTTCTAAAATATTCAAGATTTACTGATAGTCTGAAAAATCAATGGATACTACAAACTAAATTATATTGCTTTAATAATAGCCAAATATTACGTTCTTTTGTAAAATATGTTTTGGTAAAAATGGAATTGAAGTAGAGTATAAATCACGGAAACTCCAAAGAAAACAATATTATAATATATTCCAATTTTAAATAATTGTTGAATAAAGTGAATATTTAGACTTTACTTTCACATATCGGTATTAATGTACATTTGCTGAACTTACCACAACTTCCAGTTTATTTATGCCATTTATCTAACAAACACTGATATGTTTAACAGTAAATAATACAATATAATTTTTAGTGAAATAAATAATAATAGACTTATTTTTACACATTTATGTCACGAATTGTTCTTAAGTAGAGAAAGCCAACAAATTCCCAAGACATTTCCACATTGACGAAACATGAACTCCTCTCTTTTACGCAAGGTTTAGGATAGAAACGTGCAACTCGACCCCAACAAATGTTTGTGATTCCTGGCCGCTGTTTTTTCTTCCTCGGCTGTTGTTGGGGGAGAGTATTTTATGCACCCTCCTGCTTCGCCCTACGTGAGATGAACGCCAGACAAAGAGCTGGAGCCCCCTGTAGGGCGAAGGGTCGGTCCACAAATGATGGGCTCGGAAGGAAGGGATACCGCAGCAACGCACGTGTTTGGAAATTTCGTATTATCTCTTGGGAAGCTTCATTTCCTCAAGCATTCATTCAAGGTTTTTTTTCAGAAAATACAAAACTGTAAATACTTTTTGTAAAAAAATGTACTATCTCTGAAGTCTGTATGGTCTTAAACGACATGCCCGTTTCGTTTGGAATTACTATTCCCTACACATCTCTCTCAGAAATAAACAGGAAACGTCGACCAAAAAACTATTACTAACTACAATTAATAGAAAATTAAATAACTAATTTACAATGATTAAACTACATCTGAATACTACTACTACTTGCAATCACAATGTATATTGGTGACATAATTAATTACAATACCGAGCAGTAAGGAAATGGAAAGAAAGTCTCCGACAGTTTGTCCCTTCTTATCAGCTCAGGACATCAAATTGGAAAAAAGGGCGTCAATGAAATTAGAGTTTAAATACTCTCAAAAATAGTTATCTGGCTCCTATTGTTGCATCAATCAAATACTGAAATAGCGCTGGATATTTCGTTTATTTTTCAAGTAGTAATGAAGTTTTGGTCAATGTATGTTATATGTTTATGACTTTTTCATCCAACATTGTACACTCCGTCACATATTATATTCACAATCACAATCAATGGCTTAATATGAATTTTAATGTGAATCAATGACACTGCACTCCAGGACGTCACGATTTGACTCCACTTGCCGATAAGAGTTTCAATATGCTTACAATACTCCCAACGTCTTTGCTATTGGAGTTCTAATTGAGAGCGAGAACATTTTGGATTCGCGGCTGAAACTATACCCGAAACTGACCGAAAATGCAAGATCGTGCTGGTTTAGCGTGCATGGTAGCTAGCTTACCCATTGGTTGACAGCACGAATGGCATCCAGTTGGGCACTTGGCCTCATCTGGCACGATCCGATACTCACTGACAGAGATGGTAGATTTTAGCAATTGCTAAAAATGCGAAATGTTATCAAACGCTGAAGAAGTTAGTAATTATGTTTGATGGTCGGTGCAGTACATTCTGAGGGTTTTCAATCCTCGGAAAAATGCAAAATCGATCGCAAAATGAGATATCAGGTACAAAGTGCGAAATGGTCGTGAATCTGCGAAATAATTGCTAAATTGCATTTTAAGGTTTCCTTCGTGCTCGCTAAGTAGGACTGCGACATCGACAACACATCGATGTTTGAAAACATTTAATTTGAAAGTAGCCAACAGAGTAGAAGCTGAACGATTTTTCAGTCAATATCGTTTAATTGTTGCTGACAGAAGAAACAGGTTAAAGGAGGCCAACATTGAAATATGCTCTCAGTTAATTTTCCACTGATTGTATTACATATTGATAATAGTATTTATATAACGTGATTTGATTTAAAAATACACAACGTTTTAAAAGAATGTTGTGTTGTATTAATAAGTATCACAAATTGAAAGACAATCTTTTTCATCTTCTTTGAATAGTGTTATTCAGAAGCTTACAGTTCTTTACAAGACAGGAATGGATTTAAAATTACTTATTTAAGTGTTCGTCGAGTTCACAAGTGGCGAAATATTAAATTATTGTTCCTTATTTACTGATTTTAATGGGAAAATCTAAAAACGAAAAACATATTTTTTCTCGAAAAGAGACCTTCCTTAACAATAATGCTCTCAACAAATGCTACAAAACGCTATATTTTAATCTTTATAGTGCTATAAATGCTATAACCTTGTTTTCAAAATGCGATTTAAAAAAATTTAAAGTGCTAAATTCTACATCACTACCTATAGGTTGACAGCCCGGGAGGCTTTCAGTTGGGCTCTTGGCATCGTCGGGCAGGGTCCGATACTCACAGATATTTAGGTTGAACTTGGTCCGACGCAGCGAATGATTTATATCTGCGGCATCAATACTGAAAGCTGCTAAGCCTCGAGCTGGGGAGGAGGCCCTACTGTGGGTAGATGTGCGTTTCGCTTTCCGACGTACTCAGATGCCAGTCCAGTACTGTACTTGTACACCCACGGGGATTGAGGATAGAGCCATTGCTCGGGGGGAGATGGGACCCTCTGGTAAAGTACACCTTGTTTGGGATGGTAGAAAATGCAAGGGTTGTAGAATATATCCTTCTTTCTGCTGCTCCACAGCTTCATTGGAATCTTGAAATGGCATTCGGTTAGTCACGGAATTGGCGAAGTCATGACGGATGAGCAATATGGAGATGAATGTTGAGTCTATTACCTGCTTGAGAGATGGAATTGAAACGAAAGTGTGAAACTTTAGTTTATAGGCCGCCCTTGACCCGTTGTGCAGGAAATTATAGGTATTGTCGCGTCTATGTTGATACGAAGTTTTGATAAATAGGTCAAGCACATGTATAAATGCAACACGAATGACTGACTATACTGTAAAACGGGTGGTAAAACATCTTTACGAGTAACGGTAATTGGCTTTGGCTAGCTTAGAAGAAAATCGCCGATTTTGTTACAGCCAATTTGACTCTCTTCGCACACACATTTTCAAGTTGACGATAAGGTTCCTTCACGACCAACATAAAATATTAGTGAGTCCATTCAACAAATATTACACATCAATAAAGATACGGCTTATCTTGTCTCACTTCCCTTGCAAAACTACAACTAAAATATTTCTACTTAAGTAAAAACGTGCATTCTACATTACATTTAACCATGCATTTTAACTGTTCGGCAATAAAAAACACTCGTGTCTCGGCACCCAATGTGAATTGATCGAAGGAAACAGAGCGATTAGAATAATTCTCATGTAGGTGGTCCTATAATTTGATCTAGATCCTTATCTGATGTTTTTATTTGCATGCCAATTCTAAATGACTAGAACCGAGGACAAATTTCTCGAGGAAGTAAAAATATGCTTGCAGGCAAACTACTACTAAAATATTTCTACTTAAGTCAAAAAGGGCATTCCGCACGTATTGAATTTAACTATAGTTTTTAGATATTCGGCAAAAAACCCTCGTGTCCCGGCATCCACCGTAAATTGTTCGAAGGAAACAACGATTACATTGCTTCTTATCGAGATGGTCGTACAATCCGATCTAGCACCTTAGCTGATATTTTCATTCGAATGCCAGTCCTAAACAAGTAGCACGAGAACGAAATTCTCGTGGTATCTCGAGAAAGTAAAAAGATGCTTGCAGGCAAACTACGTTTTGCCGTAAAACTGAAATGTACATTTTCAATTCCATGATCGTCGAAGGTAGTCGCCCTCCACGCACGCTATGCCTTGTCCTGCGTTTCCCCCCATGCGTGTCTCAGAAGCCCATAAAGGGACAACATTCCCACTCAGGTCGCTACTCTTGATGCGGCGGCTGCTGGGGTGATCACTTTCTTCCCGACGTCGGTTCATCTAAAAATTCACCCTTCTGTCTACAGAGAATACGCAGGGCCGGCGGCACCGGAGCAACAGCCCAGAAGGGTCGTAAAACAGAATTGATAAAGAAAGGCACAGGCGAGGGCGGTCCCTTGTGTTGGAACACACCAGCTACCGTAAATGAAGACGTTGCAGAGACGCTGCTCTGTGGTAGAGTGAGAAAACTTTCCCCTCTACAAATTGTTGAAGAAATGAATTTAATTCTGTTATAGTAAGACGTGTTGGAATTCTCTGAAGTTTATTTCTGTTCTTTCTGAAAACGAAGAATTGTTCTTCTGTTATCAATGAAGCGAAGAGGGGTTTTGACCATTGACTTTTTATGTGTTTTGTTTCATGGAAGTGATCGGATTTGACGACCATACAATTGAAAGGCTCGCAAATGTTTTAATGTCTGAAGTACGCTTCAAGGAAATCTCTTGAATGGCGTGGGATGGATAACGTCAATGCAGTACTAAAAAACCAAATGGAAATGGACTTTCTTCAAAACTGAAGTGTCAAGGTTGGAGAAAATTATGAATGATGTAACAAGAGGAATATATACAGATAATATCGATAAAAAGAATGAGCAAAAATATAGAGCAATGCGATGTTGTTGAGAAACGTAGAAAAATGAGACCACAGAAGATTAAATAAAATTATATTAAAATTGGATCAAGATATTGGAATGCCAACCTCAGTCATAAAGAAAGATCACTGAAACTACGAGAGCAATGGTTAAAACACTACATGAAATAGAAGAAAATTAAACTGAGAAAATAGGGTGCTGGAGATTGCCAAATGCTATATACATGCGTTCTTAGTATACGGTGATTCAATGAGCATCAGTCAAATTCATAAATTTGTTTAAGGTATATGCTAGAAACGTCAATAAATTGGTTTCGATTTCCATTGCGAAGTGGATAATTGTTGACACTATGCTGTCGCAACTGGAAGCACGAGAGCTAGTTCCCACACTTTCCTCTTGGCAGAGCGCCCCGCAACAGCAAGCAACAGAGAAAAGAAAGGACACTCAATATGTGTATATATATTTGCAATCACTGCTTGAAATTAGTACCACAAATTACGTGTTAGTAAAGGAATACACGTTTCATGCGATATGTGACTTGTATGTGCGTCTTATGATCCTCATCATATCACAGCCAATGGCATGAGAACTTGCATCTTCGCTGCACCCTCGTCGGGGCCATGATGATGGGAGTGAGAAAATAAACGACTTGAAATCATGGCTTGTAATTATACTGCAAACTACTAGTATTTACAATTCAAGGTACTTGTACCGTGTACCTCTCACTCACACCTCAACTTATACTCACGACTTGTAATTCCCACGCTTTTACAAACTTGTACAGCGAACGTAATTTCAACGGCAAAGTACTTGTATGTGAAAGTAATACAATATTGGTAACATACTCGCCCCTTTTAAGCCCTTTTCAGTCACATCGGAAAGGCGTGTGACCACGAAGTGTAGTGCATATTTTTGCCCGGAAGGTGGCGGTGGTCTCCCCCCGCTGGTTGGCGAGATTTTGCGCCGACCTACCGTCGCCTAGTGGGGTTTTCCCCAATCCAGGTATTTCCTATCAGCGGGGCGCCGCCCCAACCGGGAAAAGCTCTAAGCTCCCGGCCGGTCTCCCGGCATTTGTGGTAGTGTAGTGCATGTTAGAGTAGGTGTGTGTAAGGGGAGAGGATAGGACAAGAAAGAGGAAAGAAAGATCACGCGCGAACCGTGGCCTTTTGTTAGGGTACTGTTCCGGTATTCACTTTGTGTTGATCGGGGAAACAACGGAAAACTACCGATCAGATCCGCCGAACACTAGAATTCTTCTGCAGATAACGACTGAATTCGATCTAGCTGACACGTTAGTGTCAATAATTCTGCCAACGTGGGGTCTAGAACCTAGGACCTACCGGTCAGACGGGCTGCAGTGACATCAGCCGATTCTCTAAGTCATCTCTCCCGGGAGCTTCTACGGCAAACGTCTTGTACGAGAAACATTGGTAACTTGTACTCGCCACTCGTAAGCACCATTCAGTCGTACCGGATCGCATGAGAGCTCGCTCCTTCGCTGGGCTCTCCGCCGGCAGGGGAGTGTGGGAAGGGGAGGGGGAGTGTTTTACGAGCCGATACGCGCGCTGCGACGGCGCAGTTAGCGGCGACCGATTAGCGGACGGCGCCGCGTTTTATCCGCATGACGAATGGACGCGCCGCGCAGCGCCGGCCGACGACCGCGCCGAGACGCAAGGCGGGCGGGCGGGCGGACGGAGGACCTGCCGACGGCGAGAAGGGCAGGTCGAGCGGTATGTTGGAACTCGGGCTCGGGCGGGTGCAATACGGCTGAAAATATATTCAATCAAAATAAACAATCAAAGTAAACGTAAATCGGAAGTACGTTTTAATATAATTGATACCGTAGAAGTGAAAAGACTAAAATGGCAGGGGCACATGCAAAGAATGAACGAGGAACGTTGGCCGAAAATACTTTGGAAATGGCAACTAGCTATCCATCGAAGAAGAGGGAGACCTAGACTTACGTGGGGAGAAGGAGTGGAAGAGCAAGGGTCAGAAGAGGACTGAGAAATGAAGACTTCACTATCAGAAAGATACAGTGGCTGGGATGCGAGAGCCACCTTAGGATGTAGAACAACTCGCCATTCTACACTATCATAATAAATAAAGAAATAATAAGAAAATACATAACGACAGTTATCATTATTTACTTTTTTCATACATTTCCTTCCCCCCATTATGCCTCCAATCCCGGAATTGAGACTCGTTCTTACAGTCTTCATGGTGGCGAACATAAGGGCTGCTGAGATGACAGGAGAACAGAGAAATAACAACGAAAAATATGCACTCGTGCTCCGGAAGAATTCAAGGTCGATACTTCAAAAGCCCATATCACGCGTGCACATTTTTTGAGCTCCATTACTCCTTTACCAATTTTTATTGAATTCAGAATAAACAATAGTAACGCGGTTCGTTGACAAAAATTTCTTAACAAAAATATTCGCTACCGTATAACACAAACTATCTTACATCTAAAAATGAGCTAGAGATTTGATGTAATAATTCTGCTGACTAAATAATCAAATTACCAAATACTCTCGCATCTAGCAAAATGACAGCTCAAGAAACGGTGAGCGGATAATAGTAGTGGTGGCTCACATAGATCGCGAGCAATCCTTGGTGATCCCCCTAACAGGATATTCAAAGCAGTTGAATGCCACAATTGATTTTTTAGTTGAGAAGGAATTAGGACAATGGAACGGTTCACGAAACTTCACAGGGGTTGGAATAGACTCAGTGAAGCAACAAATTTCACATGAGATTGTCCGGGAATCGAACCCGGACCTTGGTTTCAAAACCTTGGTGAAACGCAAGCAACTTTCGCTCTGAGCAACAAGTTGGCTGCGCGGATAATACAATACACCTTATCAAACTATCTTCGCAGCCGACAGCCACCCCTCGTTGGCCCCCTTACTGCTGCGCACTTCCATTCCCTTCCATGGAATAGACTTTCTATGAAGCTCCGCGCTATTAGGCTAATTTTCTATGAAGGTTAGCATCGCGTGGTGGTGGACGTCTCGCAACGAAACGAGATTACGAGTGAATTTGTTACGTAGTGCTGGTCACGTAGCACAAAACAGGAGAAACTGGCCTTGAGCATAAATGCTCATATGTATCATAAAGAGATTACATAAAAAGACACAATGTATTTTATGTTTAAAAACCTAAATAGATAATGGATATAAGTGTTTACTATTAAGTGCTTGATGAAAAAAATAATATTTTGTATGTTGCTTATATTATGTTTAATGAACCATCAATAATTCGTTGGGTGGAGGATTGAATGTAATTCAGATGTTTTTTTTTGAACACCATTATACGTTTGACAGGCAGATTTACGTCCGTTTATAGTCTTCAGTTTTCTTTTAAATTTGGTGCAAATTGTATGTGTGATTATCTCGAATGCAGTTTGTAATTGAAAGTTCTATTAACAATGATAGATCAATCGCATTAAAGATTTACCATTTCAGTTAGTACCCCTCTCCATTACTTTCCTTAATTCTGACATTTAAAAGAGATGGCATATTCAAGTTTTCTGTATACTTGTACGTCCATAGCTAACTATGAAAAGACGCAAAAATGTGCAAATACATTCGAAAATATCCTAGACTAGTATAACATACTCTATCCTTATTATGAGCATATTGGCTTCATTGCTATGAACCATAAACGAATATACTCGTACGGGCATTTTAAAAGGTATGTTTTTTTCCACTTTCTATAATGTATCCATTCATATAAATGTTTTCACAACTGAAGACTGAGTCCAAAGTTATAACTGTTCTATTATGTTTTGATTTCTCCTATTTTTATCAATGCATTAATGCAGACACTTTTCCAAAAGTGTTTGAAATTCCTCGCTTATTTTGAAAGTATATTACCGCATTAAAGTGGATTGAATTTCTACTGATTTTATCCAAGTCATTAAAAAGACCTCTAATTCACTTAAGACAGATTTTATTAATCAATATGAAATGCGAATGGGCAACCTAAAAGCCTTCATTAAACTACCGTAAAAATTACCATTTAAAAGCAAAACTAAAGTTTTACTACTTTCCGTGTCATACAAGACAAATAAAGTATGCAAATGGTAGGAGATGTTAAATTTTTAAAGCAATCACCAATTTGCCAAGTACTACAGCGATCCTTCCTTTCCTATATGATTTCAGTAGTATAGATGAATTTTGCGGCTCTCACACGCAATCGGTCTTTATAAATAAGGTCTCTAAAGAAAGAGTACTTCACAAGACTTGACTAATTGCACATTAACTTTAAAAATATGAAGGATTTGTTAAAAAACATCCAAATATTCATATCAAATGCAACACTTGAACATCGTTGATGAAATTAAATGCTATAGTTCTGTAACTTCAAAACAAAGAGTTCTGGGGGCTTACATCCTGAAATGTTTGGAAACCTGCAAACCCCAATGAAACATTTCTCACTCCGTAATCTACAGGATGAGATCTCCTTGGACATTCTATTACATTTTTACTGATTCGTCGCTTTTCGATTCTACATCACCTTTTCCGAAACATGCAGAATCTATGTAAAATTAAACTAATTACTTTATGTAACTAAACATGCGATAAAATTGCATGGGTACCTCCCTGTTCTTTCATAAAGTTAAATAATAATAGTTTGTTTTGACAAGGGTGTGTTGTACTGTTACGTTAAATTACGTTCAGTTAATACAATTACAAGAAGACATATACTAGAATAAGTGCTGAAGTATAAAAGGGTCTTGAAGAAAAAGACATATTAAGAGCTTAATATGGAAATAGAAGGATAAGGAAGAGGGCGGGGTTTAACACGCGAGAGTTCTGGCACTGGTACTCTAATATTATTTATATAACGCCAACTACTCATTAAAGCATTAATATACTTCTCACAGAAGTCTGGCTTCAACATATAAGCAATGAACAACTTTTGGAGTTCTTTACAAAGCGTAATTTTACTATTGACGTGAATAAGTGTGCACACATCGTAATTTCAGTGGATTTTGATTTACATGAAGCACATACTACATTTTTAAGTTTCCTCTCATACTCGTCTAATTTTTCTGTTGTAAAAGCGAGCAACGAACCTTTAGCAATGTTAAAAATCTGTAAACGAATTTTTCCCAGTTTCCAGAATTATAAATATTTTTAGCTCATAGCACATTGAACCATGCTTGTATTCATGAAATCAGTAAATATAGAGATTGTTAATTATACGTTGTAGCATCCTCATCCCGTGCATCCTCAATGCAAATACCATAATCCTCCACAGCGAAAGACTACATCCACTGCGACTTCTAATCAATGCTTACATTAAGGAGAGTCGATATTACAGTAATTCCAGCGCCTGGTTGGCGTTTTTGCCTATCGGCGTTGAAATGCAGGAAGGAAACGGGGCGCAGGCTATAGAGAAAGGAGGAAGATAACGGTAGGAGTTCGCCAGGAGCACTATCGCGTGGCTACCAGGGAACCAGACTCCCTGTTTCAGGACGAAAAGGGCAGGATATTGAGGTCGATTAAAATGTTATTTTTTCGGGCTGACATTGCAGTTCTTTGCAAAAGATTACAACACTATATGATTAACATCGTACATCATTGTATCAAAGAGTAACCCGAAAATAAGGAACAAGTTAAGTGATTTTTATATATTATTTGATCAGGACCCAATTAGTGCATCCGGGAGGTATAAAAAATTGACGTAGAACGTCAGATAATTTTTATTGAAAATATCTGAAATGGCTTTACTTTCATAACTTATTCCATTAAATTATTACCATAATATCACAAATGTTTTCGAAATTTTCAATACGTAGGGTCTAAGGAGTTGATACTGAAATTTCCAATTCCGTTATTTTTTTCATATGCATATGCATTTTCATTTTAAATATTGGTGACAAAACATCAATTTGTGATATTAAAATAATATTTACAATCCTGTGTGACATCAGAAAGAAATAAAATACATATTTCATATTAAATGAATAATACTTTTAATTATTTTTTAATTGTACTAAATTGATTCGAGTGTAATTGTTCCGACGAACAATACCGTTTCCGCCAACCGCAGCTGACTTTTTCAACTGAAAAATAACATTATTCTCCAAAAAGGTCCTGAGTGCTCGGAATAAAATAATTTATTTAGCTTGGCGTTGTCCCCCTAAAGCGAGGAGTCTCTTTCGACTCCGACAGGCGAGTGCTGCTGATGTAGCGATAGTTCTTGGAATCGCGCTTGCGTGCGCGAGTCTCAATGCCCTCTCTGCGCAACGCGCCGCGCCTGCCACTCCCACCGAAGGGATCCTCGCCGCGATTTCCACGAAATACCAGCTCCCGAGGTGGAAAGCGTGTTTGCAGTAAGTGATGTGAACGAGAAGATGAGGCGAGATGCTCCAGTACAAACACTGAGGTGAAACGCGATTCGAATAAACAAAAAGAGGCCAGTGAGCTGAGTTGCCTAGAAATGTGTATCCGATGTTACAGCAGTGCTTGTACAAGAGCGGTGAATGGAGTAATGGAAGTCATCTATGTCAACTTAAATTTATTAAGAGAATTGGCTTTCGCCGACCTGGATGGGCGAGGTGGCTGAGAGCGTGTACCGAATCAGCGCTTCGGTCCGAAGGGTCGGGAGCTCGAGTCCCGTCATCAGAATGGTTGTTTGTCCCTTGTCTCTCATCCACGTGTTGTCGCGGAAGGCCTCGCGTGCTGCTGAACCGAGATCAGAGAAGCCCGCAAGTGTGTTGGTGTCTAGTGTATGGTCGAATACGCATCCCATTGGGACGTAAAGGGTAACCGGCTATCGAATGGATTAAAGCCATAGAAAAAAATGGTTTTCGATAGCTTTGCTGTCATCATCAGTCTAGAATCTGTCTCCCGACTGACAGTGTATCCCTCGTTTCCGTGTCTCGAGTGACAATTTTTCTCGATCTTTTCACCTATTTATAGACTGATGAGGACGGTCAAGCTGTCAAAAGCCAGCTCTCTTAATAAATTAAAGTTGATCATTACTTCATTACTTCATTCAAGTCCATTACTTCATTCATGAATAATGTCAACAACACTACATCAGCATTCCCACAATTCAGCAGCAGTGAGAGAAATGTATCTTTTATTCCCCGCAAAAGTTTGGACAAAAGTTAATACCGCAACGAAAAATATTTCGTAAAATAGGAGAGAGAAACGGAGTAGAAGAACACTACCAGAACACGACGTCCTGAAACGGTTACCAGAGCACTATGCAGCACGATTGGGTGTTTAATACCGATCATGACTGTTCATACAAATATTAATTAACTGCAGCATAATAGTCGTGTAAATGATATTTGAACGACTTGTTTTCCATTGTTATGCTAGCTTTCCAAAAGAGATTGGCTTCACCACGTCTTTCAGAGCATGACTGCTCTATTTCCTTCTCAGAGACAGCAGTTTAGGTTTGGATCTCGCCGGACACACGCGCACTTGCATTTTACAGGAGACTTTCGAGATCATGGGAATGGTCCATAAAGACGTCCAACTTAATGTTTTCACATTTATTCCATTTCGTAGATCCTTTAGCGTTCTAATCGAAATTCGCAGAACCATAAAAGAGCAAAACGTTTTTACGAATGAAAAGTCGGTTGTTTTATTATTTTCTGAATGTAAAATTATTTGTAGGTATTAGTAAAAATTTATCCCTCAGGTGACTCACTGTACCTTTATAATACTAATCGTCTCGGTATCTAAAGCTGTGTGAAGAGAGGAAAAGCTCAGGTAGGCCAATTAAACTACGTTCGGTGATGGGAATGCGTCATGCTTGCCATATGTCTTCTTTACCCCCAGGCGTGAAAAATAAATAAAGAATAGTACCCAGGCCTGGGAACTCCGCTAGCTGGCAAAAGTGGGATTAATCTGACCCTCAAATACCAAAAACGTGCATACATTAGTAACAATGTTATACTATGTTTGAAAATTATTCATACTATTTTCATTGGAGATTTTTATCTGAGTGATTTCCATATATTTGCTGCATTAATACAAATTCTGAGAATAGAAGGTCGCGTGCAAGGTAATCAGCCATTCACGTTTACTTCTACAACGAAAATTATTCACTAACCGCCGGAAACATAATCATGAAGTTGCATAACTCGTTCGTCGAATAACGTAAAGGTCACTTCTTCGACTTCCACGACGATGAGAATCGAACTCACGACCTTTCGCGTGACACGTGCCATTTGCAGGACAACCGAGTCAGTCACTATGAACCAGATAAACATTCCAAACTATTTTTTACTTTCTCTTATACACAGTAACGAGAAATTATTCAATAGTGAGGAAACGATCCAGATTTTGTTAGGAGAATAAAAGTTTTGGAAGTTCTTGCTTTCGAAAAGTTTTGGCATTGAAAAATGTATTCCAGTAATTTATAAACTGTTACACTATAACATCTGTGAAATGTTATAATGCAGTTTTTATTGATAATGTTAGTGCTATTATTATAAGTGTCA
This sequence comes from Acheta domesticus, assembly GCA_031308135.1. NCBI lineage: Eukaryota > Metazoa > Arthropoda > Insecta > Orthoptera > Gryllidae > Acheta > Acheta domesticus. Next base: position 91,000,291 of record JAHLJT010009355.1, read on the forward strand.
ACAAATATTGATACTTTGTAGTAGCACTTGTGGCACTACAATTTATTCAAATATAGAAGAGAATGTTTATCACTACTCTTAACTCAACAATGATTTCTTAATTTACTGCAGAAAATAAGAAATATTTCAATCATGGTGTACGTGTACGAACAATAACATACATGACCTGTTGGATTCAAGATAGCTAAACTATACAAGAAAAATGTGTTTCAACAGATATTTCGTTGTTACTACTAAATTATGTAAGGTATATTCGTTTTTACTGCTTGAGAGAAAAAAAATTAATTTCTTCATCCATAATTTGAACATTTCCCTGAAAAGGAAAATGTAATGAAGTTGCTCCAAATATTCATTTAGCAAAGTTTGGAAAATGTTTCCACAATTTCAATGAAATTTAAAACAAATATTGAAAAATTTGGAGTAGTAAATTTAGTTTTGTACAAAAAACTTAAAACTATGCAACATTTTGTTCAAAATTATATTTCTGCGATTCAAAACAATGCATGTATAATGCATTACAATTATACTATTTATAAGGGATAGTTCGTTAATAAAAGTTCTTAATATTTCTAATCCTTATTTACTATATTAATTTTCTGATGAAGTAAATGCGTAATATATTTCTTAGAGTCAGACGCTCATTATATGGCTTCTGAGGAAAAAATAAACGATCAGCGGTGAAATTTTTCCAAGGAAGAGCCTTTTTATAAAAAGTTAAGTTAACCACCTCTCAAGTCACAGGGCTGCCACTTCGAAAACTCTTCCCACCATGAGTTTCTCGCTAACTCGACACTATTTCCCAATTGACCTCCAACATTATGACTCTTTAAAATTCACATGCAGCGTGGAAAAATATTACACTGTTGAAACACTGGATTGTGACGAAATACGAGGAGAATACGAATTAGTTGCTTTCACAGGACGAGGAGACGAGTTTTTAAGATAATTACCGCGCGGCGATCGTGGTTAAGTGCCTGCTTGAGCTGGGCGATGACGCGCACGCTGTTTGAGCTATTACGCCCTAATCTGGTGGAGGCCTGTTCCAGAGGCCATGCTGCTTCTGTTTGCTTCGTTGACCAGAACGAATAGTTTGTGAACCAGCAAAAAATATGTCTGAGGGACCACCTCGAAACCGTTTGGGATGATAGTCGAAGTCAAGTGGAACACGAAAATAGTACAAGTACCGAGTCTTCAAGTGACCTTAGGGCTTCGCGTTCATGTAATAAATTCATTACAAATTCACTAGTAAAGTCTAAAATTATGAACTCGTTGCTTAATATATTATTATTAAATAATAGTAATTTTTAAAATTAGCGAACCTGTCAGATGGATCATGGACAGGGTGCTAGAAATCCATAGAGAGATCCCGGGTTCAATTCACGATCGGATAAACAAATTGAGCTGAAATTTTGTAATAAAATCGTGTATGTTTCTACAGCTGTGTGATGAAAGAAAATTTCATGAAGGCCAAGTATACTGAATATGGTGATGGGAATGCGTCATGATAGCCACATGTCTCTCTTACCCCAAGGCGTGTGTAGTAAATAAAAACAGAACCCAGGCTTGGGAACTAGGTGGCAAAAGTGGAATTAATCCCGCTCTAAAGTGCATACATTCATAAAACAGTGAGTAAAATTATATTTTATTCACACATAAATAAGTTTATTTCTCTAGGAGATGATATGCGCTAGGGAAGCTAATTCACTATCTTTTTACTCTCTAGTGTCATAGTTCTTATTATCCATTGCCATTCTGTAAAGCAAACCGAGAAAGTATAAATGAAATATCCAACTAGGTTCACACGAAACACATTCTTCGCCGTTTAATGATATTGTTATCAAGGGGACGTAAAAAAATTGACACATTGAGAGAGAGAGAGAGAGGTGATAGCATCATTTAGACAATTTATAACAAATAAAGGACTTGTTTCAAGTTTGTAAACTTAGAATTTTGCTGAGCTCCAAAACCACCCGTTATTTGCGATACTTTTTGTAATACCACCTTCTTATGATAAAAAATAATACAAATAAGAAATAATTTCTCTTGGAATAGGCCGTTTTTAGTAAGAATTCATTTTCTTCGATGGTGTTCAACGGACGCCGGACTGTAAAACCTTTAGCTGTTGCCGGCCGTTAGGAGTGCCTGCCGTCTGGAATATAATAGAGGCTCTGTTTCTACTACATACATCTGTATAATAGTACATATTTACGAAAACTTGCGAGGTGCATTCATAAAGTAAGTCTCCCTCGTTTGTCAACAAGAAAGAAAACACAATTTATGGAAAATCTATATTGTAGCAGATAGAGCACTATTTTCCACATAATCACCCTCAGAACTGAAACATGTGTCATACTGTGGGATGCACATCTATCCCTGTGTCGTGGGAGTCTCCCTCCTTGGTTAGGTTATGTCACTGTGATACGAGTAACGCTAACAGAGGAATTTCTTCTCGTGGAAGAAAATATGAAAATCGCTAGGGGCTAGATCCGGACTATAGGGAGGGTGGTCAAACACTTACCAGCGGAACAGCTTCACAATATCTGTTGTGAGTCGAGCCGTGTGCAGCCGAGCGGTATCGTGCAGGAAGGCAACATCTGTATTGAGCAATCCGCGTCACTTGTTCTGAATGGTCCTTCGAAAATATTGCAGCAGAATGTCAGCATTACACGTTTCACAGATACGCAGGGTTGCAGGTGGCTGTCAAATACTGCGGCCTCTTCCAGACGGCAGACGTCCATGACGCATGGATACAAATGTTGATCTCGCGGTATGACAAATATCTCGGTACTGGAGGAGATTATGTGGCAAAACAATGCAACACGTACTGTATCTGCTACAATAAAGTTTTTCCATGAAACCGTATTTTCTTTTTGTAGACGCCCTGGGGAATCTTCCTTTCTAGATGCGGCTCTTATTTCTTCTATACTCAATTTAAATATAGAGCAAATTGACATTTGATTAGATGGGATGCTGTTATACAACTGGGAACTTCAATATCAAACATTTGAGTTGTAAGGAAGCTCCTGAATTGATAATCGTGTCCCAGTTGATCGCTGTCAATTTGTCTTACATTTAAATCGGAGTGTACCCTGTTGAAGCCATTCGGGTGACTCATGGTCAGCGTACTATCTTTCTGTCAGGCGGTTCCGGGTTCGTTTCCCGATCGGAACGAAAACGTAACTATCTTTTCTATAAAAATCGCCTCAGTTTCAATGGCTGTGTGACAAGGGAAATCTCAGACAATGCAGGTATGTACGGCGATGGAAACACGTTAAGCTTACCTCATGTTTGCCTTAATCACAGGCGAGGATAATAAATAAAAACAGGGCCCATTTCTTGGAACACCGGTAGACGCCCAAAGTTGGTTTAATCAGACCCCTGAAATGCCCAATAAATACGAGGGTTTTTTTTCAAGGACGAAACAAGTCTGAAATTCTGTATTGTGAGATATTTCACCAAGTTATTCCCTCCAACTAGCGCTGCGATATTTCCTTTCGGCAAGTGCCGAACGCATTGAAAGATATAACGAGAGAGGTCATAAATTTATCACTAAGCACGTATGAAGATTTTTGTGCCTCCTTTGAAAATTGGATTTGATTGATGATTTCCGGCCCCTCAACGGCTAGGGTCATTAGTCCCGTAGTACATATTTTGCTCGGGAGGTGGCGGTGATCTTCTCCTCTAGATGGTGAGTTCCTACGACCAAGTACCGCCGGCTAGTGGAGTTTTCCCCACCCAGGTATCTCCTACCAGCGGGGCACCGTCCCAGCCGGGAAGCTGTAAGCTTCCGACCGGTCTCCGGTATATGTGGTAGTGTAGTGCATGTGAGTAAGTATATATAAGTAAGGGGTAAGGATAGGCCAACGAAGAGGAAGGAAAGATCGTGTTCGGTCCATGGCCCGTTTTTTAAGATACTGCTCCGACATTCGCCTAGTGTTGAACGGAGAAAGAATAGAAAACTAGCGATAAGAGCAGCCGGCCGATAGAATTCTCCTCCAGAGAGCGACCGAACTCGATCTAGTGTGGAAAATCCTGCCCCCGTCGGTACTCGAACCTAGGACCCCCCGGTCAGAGGCACTATAGTGACATTAGTTGATGCAAGCTCTCCCAGTGAAAAATTTCAAATATGGCCTTCTTTAGTTCATGAAAAAAAATTTTGAGCCGATTTTGAGAAAATTTTGAAAATATCCGGGGGGCTTCATGTAAAGAACCCCCTCATTTTATAGAATTTTTCTCAAAATCTCAAAGCTTTGAACCGAGCCAGATCGACCTCAATTTGAAAAAAATCATACGTGTGGTTTAGGCGCTAGTAGTGTTCACAGACGGACGGACGGACGAACAGACAGACAGACAGACAGACGGACGGACAGACGGACGGACAGACGGACGGACAGACGGACGGACGTTTTGCTTTCAATTGGTTTTTCGTTATCAAGGACGGACAAAAGTGGGATTCTGGCTACACCACGTGTTAGGGGGTTTTATACACTTTTTCGTTATCAGGGCCTGGCAATGAATTTTTTCTGCCGAAAATTTGCTGTTTTTCGTGCAGTATTACATAATTTTCCCTATACTCCGTATATACGTACGTATACAGGAAAGTAAAAAAAAACACTTCCTACGCGCATATCGTACGGGAGGAGGTGAATGGTACTCACCCGTGGTGCGCGTGGTGAGGGTGCGCCCGCAGCTGGCGGTGGGCGGCGGCGGCGCGCTGCTCGGGCGGGTGCGCCCCCATGCTCAGCGGTGGGCCCGCGCCGCCGCCCCGCGCGGCCCCGCCCACGCCCGCGCCCGCGCCCCCGCAGCCCCGGCCGCCGCCGCCGCCGCCCCCGAAGCACCCGCCGCCGCCGCCGCCGCCATCGCCCACCGCCCCGCTCTCGCCGCCCCCGCCCGTTGCAGCAACCGCGTCTCCAGCTCCCTCTGCCTCCGCCCCCGCTCCTCGCCCCTCTGCCGCCCCCCGCCGGCCCCTCGTCACCGTCGCCCGCGTCGCTTCTGCGGACACAAAGAAAACACTGCGTTAGGACCGTCATTTGTACACATCAAACAAGCCAATAGGACACTTAGGACTAAATATCGGAACCAAACTACACTGGAAACATCATATTGACAGAAAATTATTACAAATTATTACCGCTAAAAACAAACTACTACAATTAAAACACAACAAATCAATGGAAACAGCAATTTACCATATGAGACAGCATCCACAGTTCACAAAACAACAGTTAGATCCCACTTGTACGCATGCCCATTACGCAGCTAAAATCAATCTTGACAAAATCAAAATCAACTTCTAAGACAATTACCAACGCATCATGGTTCTAATTATTATTATTATTATTATTATTATTATTATTATTATTATTATTCCATTACATCACGACTAAAGATCTTATGAGTCGGCTGAATATAAAATCTACTCCAGGTTGCAACCAGCTACCTAAGGAGCAGATTCGGTGACTATCAGTGCCTCTACAATACTTTACGCAAAATGTGGGCTGTTCCAAATAAAGCAATTTCTTGCACTTCCCAGTCTTTTGAATTACCTGGGAGTTTAGACAAGTTCTTACTCAAATTTTGCGGAACAAATCCCAGAGCTCCGATAACTATCGGGACGACCTGTGCTTTTACGCCCCACATTCGGCTGATCTCGATTTCCAAACTCTTGTATTTAAGACGTTTCTCTGCCTCCTTGGTAACGACGTTTTGATCGCAAGGTACAGCAACATCGATAAGTAAACACGATTTTTTCGCCAAATCCCGGATAACTATATCCGGTTTGTTTGCCGCTATCGTGCGATCAGTTTGAATTTGTTGGTCGTACAATATCGTACACAATCCAACAGACGTCACCGGTTTCGGTGAGTGTTCGTACCACTTGGGGCATGTGTTTGGAACTTCGAGGGCGGTACAGATCTGCCAGTGGAGGTAGCTACACACCCTGTCATGTCTTTTAAGGTATTCGGTCTTTGCTAGGATTGGACAAGCTGAGACAATATGATCAATGGTTTCTACTTGCTCCAGGCAAATGCGGCATTTGTCATCTTGGGAAATTTTGAGAACCGCTTTATCATAATGTCGTGTTCTCAAGGCCTGATCTTGGGCAGCTATTACAAGTGCTTCCGATTCTGGCTTCATCCTTCCCCTTTTAAGCCACATAAATGATTGATCTTTATTGATCTGCACCTTGTCCATTCTTTTTAGGTATTGACCGTGGAGTGGTTTGTCTCTCCACGATTTCTTTAACATTTTTTGTGTCTCACACTTCATGTTTAGCAGCATCAGAAGTTCAGTGTCTGTGTTATTCGACGTGTCTTGCCTAGTTTTCTTCGCAATGTTTCTTGCTACACTAACAATGCCTCTGTTTCCCATTCTTCGGTCAGATTTCATGACCTGCCTCATTAGAGGGTCGTCTTGATGGCTGACTACATACTTACCCAACCCGACTATTGCGTTGTGCCAGGAGGCCTCAATTTGTCTGAGGCCTCTTCCTCCTTCCTTACGTGACACATAAAGTCTATGTATATCAGCTCGAGGGTGGGAAACATGATGCATTGTCAGCAGTTTTCTGGTTTTTCGATCCATGGTGCGAATTTCTTGCTCAGTCCAGTCCACTAGTCCAAAACTGTATTCGGCTACAGGTACCGCCAAACTACCTATTGCAGATATTTTATTCCTGGAATTCAGAGCGGACTGCAGGACCAGTCTCACTCTTCTATAATACTCCCTACGAATTCTCTCTTTCATTCTGTCATTCGAGATGGTTTCACATTCTTCAATGCCCAGATATTTGTAAGTTTTACCTGGCTCAAGATCTTGAATCACAGTGTGCGTATCAATTTCAATGTTCTCAGACGTTGTGAGTTTCCCTCTTTTTAAATTGATTTTTGCACACTTGTCAAGACCAAACTTCATGCAGATGTCATTGCTAAAGTCATTCACGACAGACAGCATTTGGGAGAGAATCGCTTCATTCTTGGCAAACACTTTCAGATCATCCATGTAAAACAAATGTGATACTGGCCTTTCATCACCATGGAGCTTAAAACCAAAGTCAGCTTGCGACAACTGTCTCGATAGTGGGATCAAACTAATGCAAAACAGCAGAGGGGATAGTGAATCTCCTTGAAAAATACCCCTGTTAATCTGAATACTTCTGGTTTCTACTGCTTACTTTCCGCTGTGGATTAGTAACCTGGTACTCCACGACTTCATACTAGCCTTGCAAAACTCAACAAGTCTAGGATGAAATCGATAGATCTCCAGGGTCTTCAAAATCCAATCGTGTGGTACACTATCAAAGGCCTTTTGGTAGTCAATCCAAGCCATGCTCAAATTACGTTTGCGTTTCTTTACATCATTCAAGATGACTTTATTCAGTAGCAAGATTTCCTTACACCCATAAGAGCCTTTACGGCATCCTTTTTGTTCAGCTGGCATTAGATGATTCTTATCTAGATGTCTATACATTTTGTCAGCTATAGCTGAAGTTATAACTTTGTACAGTACTGGCAGACAAGTAATTGGCCTGTAGTTCTTCGCCAAAGAGCTGTCTCCCGCTTTGGGTACCAAATACGTGATGCCGCGTGTGAGCCATTCCGGGATTTCCTTTGGGTTTTCAAAAATTTTATTAACAGCCTTTGCTAGATGAGAATGTATTGCTGTTAATTTCTTAATCCAATAAATCTGGATCTTATCAATCCCGGGGGACTTCCAGTTTCCCATGTTCTTAATTGCTTGGAAGAGGTCCTCTTCCGAGAATTGGTGAACATCTTCCACTGTTTCTACAAGTTCATCGGCAGCATCAACTTCAGATTGAAGCCAAGATGCGTCTTTGTTGTAGGATCTGCTCTCTTCCCAGATTCCTGCCCAAAATGCTTCGACGTCATCTTTTGAAGGAGTAACAGCTTTGCCATTCGGTTTTTGAGTCAGATTGCGATAGAATCTCTTCGCGTCTGTTTCAAACAACCGGTTCTGTACACGGAAATCTATTCTACGTTTGTACCTTCTTATTCGTTGAGCCCATGCTTGAATTTTCTCTTTTAGCTTCTCAACTACCATTAGCCTGCTGGTGTCATTTTCAATTTGGTATTTTTGTTCAACATTGAATATTTTTCGTTGAACTTTAGAGGTGTGCATTGATTTAGAAGATGCCTCAGCTAAGAATGATATTTCACGCCGGGTGTCGGCTATCCGTTTCATAATTCTGTTCATCCATGGGGGTACAGAGCTGTTTACTCTGTTTTGGTGTCGGCCGTCGGTGTTCTTGGCTGGCCCAAAAATTATCTGAGATACTAGATATCCAGTTGCATATATGATGTGATTGATTTCAGTAATATCTAGATCTCTGCCTGGGGTCTCCACCACCTCATTTAAGACAGAATTCACTGTTTCTATCACTCTTTTAGCTTTGGCATTTTCGTATATTCTCCTCAACGGTTCGCGAGATTCAAACGGAAGTTGACTAACTCTTTCTATCTCGCGCCGAAGGAGATTTCGCATCATGTCCTTATCGTGTAATTCATTGCCAGATGAGTTTTCACCACTGACGTGTGTTTCACTGGAAAGCGATGAACCTTCAACGGGATCATAATTTTCAAGTTCTACATGTTCGTCATGTGGATTGTTCGAGCGAAGTACATATTCCGCATTTCTCTCAATGTCAGCAAGTTGATCTGCTGTGAATTTTCCACTGCTGAGTATGTATCGTCGTTGACTGGCAAGCTTCTTTGAGTCTAGGGTAGGTCTCATATCTGGGTTCCGCTCCCTCCATACCTTGAAAACTTCTATTTCAGAGCCCCCATTTTTCGCTTTTGCGTAGTAAAAGCACCACATCACCTCCTTTAATTCATCCCGGGTCCATCTCTGACGATGGCTTCGAGCTACTGCCGGCTCTGGGTCCCTGGGACTAGCATCCGTGGGATGGCCAGACGTCGACAAGGTGACATTAGCTCGGTTTCTGAGCAGGTATGGGACATTGGTAGAACAAGGCACGTTAAGATTCATTACATTGCTTGTTCTATCCATTTTGCTCATTGGTTTGAATTGAAGATTCGCAGGACGCAAGTTCGAGTTCACAGATCACACTTAACCCTCGGGTTGTTTCCTGCCATCCGTTACTGCGACCCACAGTGGCCTCGGGGCATCCCCCCGCAGGGCCCAGCAAGGGGTCCCTCCGATCGCCAGTCGGCATTACTAAACCCTACGGGATTTTCACTGACTGCTGAAGGCAGCCTCCTTCGCTGGCTAATGCAAGGTTCGGGCCTCCACTCTAATCAGTGGCCTGGTGTGCCAAACCAGTTTCTCTCCTGTACCCTCTATGGGCCGACAACAGGAAGTCCAAAGGTTCATGACCCTTCCCTCTCTACTTACTTCCCACTCTCCTCAAAATGGAGTACTTCTTCGTCTGACCCCTCACCTTCAACCCATTCAGCAAGGGAGGCCCCACCGGTAGCTAGGCTACCACTGACATAGCTTTAAGGCTCATGGGGGTACTCAAGCTCCACCACCAACTGCAAGGTCGTGTACTCCCTAGGTGGAGTTATTATTATTATTATTATTATTATTATTATTATTATTATTATTATTATTATTATTATTATTAAAACTATAACATCCCTATCCAGGGCAAAAGCCTCCCACTCTCTGGTAGGGTAGCTCACAAATATATAACTCATCCTATTAATTTTCATTTCAATTGGCATACAAATACAATAGTTAACAACATCTAACAATTCTAGCTCAGCACCTCGAAGCGCTGTGGTGAGGCCATTGTTTTATTAGGCAAACCGCTCGATGTGTATGCGTTACAACCTTTTCAATTGCAGCGACCCTGTGCTCCAATAATATTAGTTTCTAAACCGAAGAGAAGAAGAAAAATAAAAAAAACAATGATTTTGACTTATTCCAATACTGTGTTCTAAGTATTCACTTCATGGATCATGTGCACGTTCTGCAAGTTCTCATTTATCCCTTATTTTAAGGTCCCGCTACAGCGGGACCCCGACAGCTAGTAATAATAATCATAATATAAACAATAACTAGTGGTGCTACAGAATGGCACAGACTTTCCCGAATGAGTTTTCTATTTCCTTGGGTCTTCCGCTAGCCATTCAGAATTGCCACAAACTCTTTCTTGCCAACTGTCATCTATCACTGCCAAAAGTACATTTTTTTTTGTCATTTTCTTAATTTTTCGGTCTCCTAATGGTAGAACGGAAACATTAATTTTAAAATATTAAAGAACACAAAACCCTAGACATAAATGGCAATTTTCTTTTAACAATTATGTGCCGTTTAAGAGAAAATGGCGTTTTAGCACTACTTAAAATGCGAAATTTGAAGCTCATTTTCACAGAAAGTTTTTGAGTTTTCAAAATACTTTATTTGAGGTTATTTGAAGCACTTACACTCACAAATATAATAATCTTTACAAAAAAATGGTAATGTTCATAATAAAGATGAGAGAGAGCTTTAAAAAAATTACAATTACATAATTTTTGGAAAAAAAAATCAAAATAAACTTTACGCTACACTAAAGAGTGTAATTAGCACTATCCGTTACAAAATTTTGAAGAAAAAATTTGCAGATATATATGAGAAAATGGCGTTTGAGCGTTTCTGAAAATGCGAAATTTTGAGCTACTTTTCACAGAAAACGGTTGTGTTTTCGAGAAACTTTACTTGACATTATTTAAAGTACATTTACACGTAAATATAATAATGTGAAAAAATCGCCGCTAATGTAAATATTATCAACGTGAGAAACATGTGAAAAAATTTATATTTTTGTAATTTTTGAAAAACCCAACTGATAGAGCAATATGGCTTTAATTGCATCTGATAGAGTACATTTACCACTATCCCTACCAAAAGTTAAAAGAAAAAAATTGGAGCCTTTTTTGAGAAAATCTTGTTTTTGTAATTTTTTAAAATTGCACATATTGCACGAAAACAACTAAAATTTTGAAAAACATTTACATGACCTTTATGAAAGAGCTCAATATGCAGAACAAATTTTATTTGAAAACAAAATCTCTATCTTCAATTTTGTAGTTGGAGAAAGACGCCGAAAAAAATTCAAATTTTCACAATTTTCGAAAATTCAGAGTTATCCGTGAAAATAGGACCTATGCCATGTTAATAAGTGTATTTTACTCTATTCATACAAGAAATTTAAAGAAAAAATTTGGAGCCGTTTTTGAGAAAATTTTGAAAATCCCCGGGTGTCTTCATATAAAGTACCCTCAAATTTTAAAGAATCTTTTTCAAAATCTCAAAGCTTCGACCAGAACCAGATCGACCGGGGAATATCCATTTTGGAAGAAATCGTACATATGGTTTAGGCGCTAGCAGTGTTCACAGACGGACGGACAGACAGACAGACAGACGGACGTTTTCCTTTCAATTGGGTTTTCGGTATCAAGGACCTAGAAAACAGGGTTTCTGGCTATACCACGTGTTAGGGGATTTTTTGTTCTTAATTTAGCAAATGGTTTTATCCACTTTTTCGTTTTCACGGCCCAGCAATGAATTTTTTTCCGCCGAAAATAGGCCATTTCTTCGCGCAGCATTACATAACTTTCCGTATACTACCTATATCACTCCGTGTATACGTACGTATACGGGAAAGTAAAAATGATAATAATTACAAAAGAAGGCAGAAAATTCGTAGAGTCCTTGGCTTTGTCCATCAAGAAATACAAGTGGACAGTTAGGAGAGTGGAAAGGAAAAACGTGATTGAGCGAGACAACGAATGAAAGCAATTTGACAATAGAGAAAAAAAGAGAAATGAAATTATGGAAGTAGCGTAATCGTAGTACACACATGACTAAAAAAATAAAATTAAAATAAATACAGTAAGTACCATTAATAATAAGTACTACTATCAAGGGAAGTCATGCTAATACAAAATAACTTAAATGAGGGCCCTTACTTAAATACGGCACGATAATTTTCATGAAAATGAACGTCTGAACAATTCGCAATAATCAAGGAAGCACTCACAATCGACCTCTTTTTTTTGTGAAAAAGAACTAGGGAAGGCTAGACAAAGAAGCAGGTTATAATGATTCATCTGTGAAAATAGTTGGAAAATACGTGGATACGAAACAGTATGATTTCGATAATATCATGGTCATAAAGTCGAAAATGTATAGTTTTGAAACTTTCATGCAAGAAGAAGTATGGTTTCGATAAATACATTTTGGTGTGTGTTAACTTTTTTCGTTTGGGTGCAGAATCATTGAAAAGGAGATATGAGTAAAGTAAAATAATAAATATAATATTATACAACAATGTAACAAAATAATAATGCCAAAAATATTTCATCGACATATGTTAACATTCAATGATTCATTAACATTGATATTATTAAACTCAGGCACATCATAAGAAGTAACTCTAATCTTCTCATCAAAGAATTAGTTGAATGTATAAAAACGTAAGTAATTCTTCGCATATTTTTAAGATATTTCGTATTTCTAATTATGTCTTACGTGATTTGATGTACATAAACCTTATAATTTGCAATACTATAAACATTAATTATATGATGACAGCAAGAATGCATTTCATATTCCAAGGTCCCACTCTTTTCGTGTAAATACGATACTATTTATATTCAACGTCGACAGTAAACATTCAGAGCATTTCAAAGGCGCCTTTGAAGTCACACAGCGGCTTAAAAAACACTCCGAGGCATTTTTATCGGTCGGACCTTTCAAAACGATTGTTGGTGTTTAATAAATGGAGCGTTGACATCCTGTTGGCAAGCTGTGGGCAATCCCACTCTCCTTGCCAGGGGTTGCCAAAAACGTGCTTCGCTCGGGCTTTGGTGCCGTGGCCAGAACAGGCGACTGAACAAGGAGGGTTTTGAACACACTGGGAGTATATCTCTCTCCCTCTTTACTTCTCCTCTTGATTCTTCCTCTGAATCTTTCCGTATCTTTCTGTCTCTCTCTCTTTGACCGGTTCTCTCCTTTCTTGTACGCCTCTCTTCGACTCTCTCTCTGTCTTCCCGTATTTTTCTCCCTATCTCTCAGCCTCTCTCCGTATCGCTCAGACTCTCTCTCTCTTTCCCTCTCTCTGTCCCTTGTTCCTCAATATCGGTGCAGTACAGGTCGTGCCCTATTGACGTCTTTGTGACCATCATCACCATTGCCATTATTATTATTATTATTATTATTATTATTATTATTATTATTTTAGTATTACATTTAATCACAAACTCTTGGCTTTTAGACTGCGACTATTGTACCGCTCAACAATACTTCGTCACTATGATAAGTAATTAAAATAATGATGATGATGATGTTGATATACTAATAATTTGTATACATATGAAGGAGAAATGTAGTAAACCTACGTCACTGAAACACCTTTTTAGTTCTTAATGTTTCATCTTCTGCCAATTAATCAACGTAAACAAGTTTTATAAATGTCCTGTTAATATCGTTTTCGACATTCTGATATTCGAAACGAGAAATTTATAACTAGAAAATGTCAATGTTAAGAACTATGCATCTGCGGTCGCAAAAGTTTTTTTTTTTTTTGTATCTTATTTAGAAAGAAGCGAATAGAGACAACGTTGAAAATTGCCTATATCTCAAGTCATCTTTGCTACCTCTGATACGTCTAAACACTTCTAAGAGGAACGAATTTCATTTATTTTACTTTCACCCTGAAGCCTTGAAATGTTTCGTCCAGGAAATTACAGGAATTTGTTTTCTAATGAAAGACTCGCAAACGATTTCTATTTGCCTTTTTTTTCATGGAACTTGAAGTCTCTTGCAGAAAAGATCCTGTTGGCACGAATCAAGCAATTCCAAGGGCGTGAGGTCATGTGTTACTTCCTTTTCGACTTGCCAACAAATAAATCTAAGAAGATTGCCTGGTTCTTAACTTTTTTCCAAAAAGACGAATGGGAATACATTATTTCTGAGCAACGAGATCTTCTTGAAAACTGAAAACAAAACTGTTTTATTTTTTTCTGAATATTCTATTTAACAATTACATAACTAATGAATAACGTCAAAATATATCTTGATAGATTGATTACGAAAAACAACTAAATGCTTCCTTTCTTAATGTTATTAACGTCATTTGATATTGTGCAAACAACGTACGCTGTTGAATTTTGTAAATGTAACCGATTGCTTACGTTTATAACCTACGTTAGTTCATTATTGTCACCGCGAGATACCGGCCGTGAACCATTCAGTACGTTTCGTAGTACTGACTTCCTACAATAAAATCATATGAAAAATATGTTTTCTTGGAATAGGAAGTTTTCAGTATAGAATTCTTAAGGTACACGTGCAATATAATATTACATAAACGATGTAAATAATACGAGAAATTTTGCATTGCTGTAATATCACTGATTGTTTTGTTCCCTCACGTGTGTTTTGTTACTCTACTTTTTCAGGTTTGTAGTATTTTCTTTCATTGTATTTTCCCTCACAGGTTTTCCTTTCATATAATTTTATTGTTTTTAGTTTGAATGCGAGCCATACAAATCTTCTCCAGATTCAGATATCCTTTGTTCAAACAAAAACATTCCGTTGAATACGATACCCGCTGTTTCCCATGAATTGAGAAAATTGTCCATGTCCCTCATCAGATATCGTTTCCCCCATTTTGTTAACCAAATTAATTGGGTTGAAGTCTCTCTCGTGCGCGTCATCTACATTTGTGATACTTAAAAGTAATCCTTTTAGAAAAATTAAACTTTTTTTTTAGAGGAGGGTCAATGAAATAACGAAAATGTTAAGACGAAGATGAGATGACTGATAACGTAAAATTGAGGCAACGAGGAACCGGAGACATGGGAAATCCCCACTGCCACAAACATTGGACGTAATTTTGTTTCGCTACAATAACGTTTTGTAGAGTAGCTTTTTGATTTAGTCTGATACTTTCCCAGGTATAACGTTATCGCGATGGGTCTCTCCAATTTCAAGCTTATTTAAGCTTTAATTACGTTATTTTTAGACGGTAAATGTAAGATTGCTCACTTACATCGGCAACCAAATGATATCTTATCGTGAAGCGATCGAACAAAATTAAACGGAGGGATAGGGTGGTTTCGTTGGGGTAGAGTGCTTTTGGCCCCTTCGCTCAGATTCACGTGTCTGAGAGTTACTGTATACAACCTAGTATTCCAAAAGATCCCATGAAGTTTGGCGCAAAAGAGCAACTTATAAAAACAAAGTGAGCAAAGAGAAGTAAACGGTCATGTAATATTGCCTTACGCTAATATTTTAATGTTTTTAACCCTAGGCAGAGAACTATAGCAAAAACGAATGGATATGGAGAAGTAACTGACAATGAATTAAATGAAAGCGTAATGGGTAATGAGAGGCAGGGCAAACTGGTGAACTACAAACCCCACTCACTTTGTCCTCAACTTGTTCCACATGAAGTGATCGTGAAGTGAAACCTAGTACTCCAGTTGTAGCAAGCTATTTTGCTGATAATGCCAGGATGCAGTTGGCCCTCTAATGCGTTCTTGGGCCCAATGAATCAGTGCGATGTCTACGGCAAACGCTTAGAATCAGCAATCCACCTGTGATTTACATGGCAAATGTGGCAACATTTCTCGACAATAACGGTTCATTGTTTCTGTACATCTGCAGCTTGTACTCGTATAAATAGAGAGCTTTAATGAATAATGATCTAGCAATGGTGAAATGAGAGGCAGAGTAAAACCTGCTCACTTTGTCCACAACCAATACACGTAGAAGTATGGATTGAAATATACAGATGAATAGCATTGTAAAAAGACTTAAAGAGAAGTTGGTCTGGCAATACAGAGGACAAGCTTTCCTTATCTACTTTTTGTCTTCTTTTCGCTCCTCAACGTGATGGCGATTTTGGGGTTGGACGCGACTGGGAACGGTCAACAGATGCCTGCGATGGGTGCTAAGCGATGGCCGCCCTAAGTACGGACTTCCGTTTACTTTACGTAACTTTCATACAAACCAAACACCTAGCAACCATAAGTTGATCGAAGATAAACAACGAACTACACAATGTGAAAGACGTTCAACATTGGGTAAATATTGCTGGCTTCCCAGTATCAGACCTTTTATCATTCCTTTTATCATTAGCGCGAGACAAAGGTGGGGGTCTGGTGGCAACAGGTTTGGAGGGGACGCCTCCGTCAATAAAAATTTTAGCTTTTGCGCGGTGATTGTTTCTGCAAAGCTTAACTGTAAAATAATATCTCCTCATTAAAAACTAGAAATTTTACAGCAAAAAATAAAAAGTTAATGTTTATAACATTAGGACGGGAGTTGAAGTTGGGTGTCTGGCTGTAAAAAAGGCAGTACTGGCTAGAGGAAAATGTTAATTTTAGTGCGGGAGAATTGATTGATTATTACGTATTTCCGGAAGCGTTAACGACTATGCTAGTTAATCCCGTAAGTGAAGTGCAACTCCACCGCTGGAAGCCGACATCCGGCGCCGAACTACACGTCGCATTGGCTTGCGGGGTTTTCCTCATCCAGTTATCTCCTACTAGCGGAGAACCAACTCAGCAGGGACAAGTTTTAACCTCCCGACATGTGTTGTAGTGCAGTACATGTAAATGTAATTAAGAGGTGAGAATTGGCAGAGAAAAGAATGATCTCGTGCGGTCCTAGCCCGTTTGTTAGGAAACTGCTCCTGCATTCTTTGGTGTTGATAAAAAAACAGAAAAAACTAGATTCTCCAGTCAGCGGCTGAACTCCACCTAGCTATCTAGTGTCGAAAATTCGGCTACCGACTGCACGCGAGCCCTAGGACCTCCCAGTCAGAGGCACCGCAGTGACATCCGTTGATGTCCTGAGTCACCTCCACCAGTACTCAGGAGCAGTTCAATGTTCTTTTTCCTACGTAGTTCGGCTGTGGTTTCACCGATTGTGCCCGGCTACCGACTGCACACGAGCCCTAGGACCTCCAGTCAGAGGCACCGCAGTGACATCCGTTGATGTTCTGAGTCACATCCACCGGTACTCAGGAGCAGTTCAATGTTCTTTTTCCTACGTAGTTCAGCTGTGGTTTCACCGATTGTGCCCGGCTACCGACTGCACGCGAGCCCTAGAACCTCCCAGTCAGAGGCACCGCAGTGACATCCGTTGATGTCCTGAGTCACCACCACCAGTACTCAGGAGCAGTTCAATGTTCTATTTCCTACGTAGTTCAGCTGTGGTTTCACCGATTGTGCCCGGCTACCGACTGCACGCGAGCCCTAGGACCTCCCAGTCAGAGGCACCGCAGTGACATCCGTTGATGTCCTGAGTCACCTCCACCGGTACTCAGGAGCAGTTCAATGTCCTTTTTCCCACGTCGTTCAGCTGTGGATTCACCGATTGTGCCCGGCTGAGCGCCTCGTTCCCGAGTCGTCCCGTGTCGCGTGCCGGGGCCAACTGGGTTTGATTGATTGATTGATTCGTATTTTCGGGCGCGTCAACTACTTTGATCATTAGTCTCGTAAGTGTAGTGCGTGATTTTCTCGGGAGGTGGCGGTGATCTTTTCCCCGCTGGATGGCGAGATCTAGCGCCGACCTACCGTCGACTAGCGGGGTTTTCCCCTCAACCAGGTATCTTCCACCAGCGGGGCACCGCCCCAGCCGGGACAAGCTATAAGCTCCCGACCGGTCTCCCGGCATGTGTGGCAGTGTAGTGCATGTTAGTGTAAATGTGTGTGTAAGAGGATAGTATAGGACAAGGAAAAGGAAGGAAAGATCGCGCGCGGTCCGTGGCCCGTTTGTTAGGGTACTGCTCCGGCATTCACCTGGGGTTGATCGGAGAAACCACGGAAAACTACCGATCAGAGCAGCCAGCCGCTAGAATTCTCCTCCAGACCGACTGAATTAGACCTAGCTGACAAGCTAGTGTCAAAAATCCTGCCGCCGTCGGGGCTCGAACCTAGGACCACCCGGTCAGAGGGACTGCAGTGACATCAGGCCAACTGGGTCACGGGGGCGTCTGTGGGAAGCGCTTAGCGCCGCCACTCCGCCCGTGCTTTACTTATCGGAAGCCGCGTGGCCGCACGGCACGTGGCGTGTCGATGGCACCCGATTGGACGAGTGGCTGTCGTGCGTCATAGAGCTCCACTCGCGGATCACATTCAGCCCCTCAAGGCGGGCCACTTGTCCCACACGTGATGTGGATAAATGGATGTTTCGACTAAAAAGGGGGAGTTGAAAGCAAACTATGGAGACATTCAGCACAGGTGAGATATATTAATGCGAGGTTCGTCACTTGCGACTTAACACAGAGTCGACATTGTTTCTAGCAAACAGTTTCATACTAAAGACTAACTTTCTTCTAGTATCATATATCTACCTGAATGTTGACGACTGGCACTTTCCTTTTACAAGTGAATAAAAAATGACAAATGATGATTAGCTAATTGTGTTAAATATGTAGTGTTTTACTTGATTAACCGATAACAAACATTAGGTGACAATATCCATGGATAACGCGAAATTTTAACACATGACTCCAGTGACTGTCCTTGTTTGCTTTAACTTGAAAATGAGTAATATACATTTTCATTATTGATAGGTTAGGCAAAGAAAATTATTACCTTCATTATCCGTCAGATCCAAATAATAGATTTTGAAAAAAATATCCTCAAACAAACATTATGATAGTAGATGATGACTAAACATAACTCACAAAACTACACTAATGGTATAGAAAGAAGTAGGAAGTGGTTACACGGGTTGAGGAATGTTTAGATTCACAGACACTTACTTTTTCGTTTGACTTACAAAATTTACGAAATGAGAGTTATCAGCGTGTTGACCCGAAACCTTAAATTGAGATTGAACCATTGTTACACAAAATGAAAATAACAAAGAAGATGGTTTAAATGATTTATGGGGACGCTGAAAACCGAAACAATACCATTAGAAATACAATGCAAGTCAGTAAAGAAGCGATCAATGATAAATGGGTGAAATTAGCACGGAGACAAAGTTATTCTCGAATTGCAGAAGAACAAGAAGACTTTCATAATTGACCATCCCTTATTTAAAGTAATATATACCGGAACCAAACTGTCATCGTTGGTGCTCAAGAAAATGAAATATTAAAAATCGTCATTTTTTTAATTAAAGAGAAGAAAGATGTTGATAAAATAGTCTGTTTTTAGTATTAAAAATGTCGAAAAGTGATTCAGAACCATGCATTATACAGAGCGAATCACATCGTCTTGGCTCTGTATAATGGAACGCTTTAGAAGTAAACGGTCCAGCTCATATTAAAACCATCCTCCCGTTCAATGCCTTTTTGAGACCTGCGTCACCGTTCTTGAGCCCGGACAACGTCACTCGCTGACCACTTAGTTCGCCGCTAGAAGAACGAGGCAGAGATTCAAGGAGTCGAACCAACCGCGCCTGCTGCGGCCGCGGGCGAGGTTACGCGGGCGCCCGCCAGGGCGGCGCCAGCGGTTCCATTTCCCGCCCCCGCCCCCACCGCCGCCTACCGCATGCTGCCTCCGGCGCTTGCTCGCCCGCGGCGGCGGTGGCAGCACAATGGCCGAACACGGAGGAGAAAGCGTCGCCGATTGAAGACTACCCTCAGCACCGCGTGGCGTGCTCGTAATTTCGGAAAGGGAGTCAAAAATCCATTAAACCAATAAACAAGGAGTGAAAGAATTGTTTCAAAGTCTGGATGCCAATATTATTATCATCATCATTATTATTATTATTATTATTTTTTTTTTTTTTTTTTTTTTTTTTTTTTTTTTTATTTTCCTCATTTTTTGGTAATTAATATTATTAATTGTACAGATTTACAAAATCAAAGCACAATCAATATACAACATTTATGAAACATGAAACACTCATTCACACCGCATAATTTCCCAGAAATTTCCGCACTATTCCTGTCGTTGCAATCACCACTGCCTTCTGCATAAGTTTGTATATGTCTACTATCACTCCCAGATGTTGAAGGCTCCGCATCAAATTTCTAGGGATGACACCTGTGCTTGAGAGGATTACTGGAATAACTTCAACCTTTTCAACATACCATTGTTTCTTTATGGATTCAGTGAGTTCTGAGTACTTATTAATTTTTTCGGCGTATTTACTTTGCAGGTTGCTAGTATTTGGGATAGAGATATCTATCAGCGCGACATATTTCTCTCTCTTGTTAAAGACAGTCAGATCTGGTCTGTTGTTCATTACCGTCCGATCTGTTAAAATAGTTCTATCCCAATATAAACGCCATTCTTCGTTTTCCAGCACACTTACAGGTTGGTACTTAAAATAGGGCACTTTAGCTTCAGGGAGAAGTTGAAATTTCTCAGCCAACGTTTGGTGTAAAATCTTGGCCACTGCGTCATGCCGTTGCTTATATTCTGTTCCACAGAAATGTGTGCATCCCGAAGTAACATGTTGGACTGATTCAACAGTTGGGCAACCATACCGACAGTACTCATTCTCCACACTTCCATCTTTGACAATTAGCTTTAGGTAACTTCTTGTTGGGATCACTTGGTCCTGAATGGCCAGCATGAAACCTTCAGTTTCTGGGAAGATTTGTCCTGATATGAGCCAGAAGTTCGACGCTTTCATGTCGACATGCGCTTGACTCATCTCATGAGGGTGTCTTCCATGAAGAGATTTCGCCATCCATGAATCCAGCTTCTCACGATCGCGACATGTGAAGTCAGCAACCTCTTGTCGTGACAACTCTAAAGGTGTAAATGTATCTGCTTCACAAATTGCTTTATGCAGACGTGATGTATTTGCTGCAGAAATGAAAAACTTTCTAATATTTGTCACTTGCTGACAAAGCTGATTGCCAATATCCACCAGTCCTCTCCCACCCATATTTCTCGGCAATGTAGTGCGTTCAACTGAAGACTTCGGGTGATGCATGCGCGCTTTTGTCATTAAAACTCTAACCTTACGTTGTAAGCTGTCAATATCGGTTTTGCTCCATTTAATAATGCCAAAGGAGTAGTTCAAGACAGGAACAGCATAGGTGTTTATAGCCTTGATAATATTCCTTCCATTCAGTTTTGTTTTCAACACCTTCCGAATCCTTCGGTAAAATTCTTCAGAAAGTTCTTCCTTCATTTTACTTTGGTCAATACACCTTAGTTGTCTCATTCCCAGATATCTGTATGTTTCCTCACCAGATATTGCCTGTATCATCTGTCTGTCTTCAAGTTCAAAGGCTCTTTCCTGCAGTTTTCCTTTCACAATATTTACTGTTCTACATTTGTCCAAGCCAAACTTCATCCCGATATCTCTCGAAAATGATTCTACAATTCTCAGAAGATGTTCAAGTTGAGTTTTCGTAGACCCAAACAACTTCAGGTCATCCATATACAAAAGATGATTTAAGCGGTACATCACAGTTGTTCCTACTTTAATTCCAAAGCCATAGTTTGTGGAATTCAACAGATTTGACAAGGGATTCATGCAGAGGACAAACCAGAGAGGGCTAAGAGAGTCACCCTGGAAAATACCTCTTCGTACTTTAATCATTTCCGTTTCGATATAGTTAACGGGTGTACTCAGGATGACTTTTGTTTGCCATTTCAACATCACATGCTTCAAGAACGAGATAACAGTTGAATTGATGTCGTAGATCTCAAGAATTTCTATCAGCCAAGTATGTGGAACTGAATCAAAGGCTTTCTTATAATCAATATATGCCATATGCAGATTGCGGTGTTTTAGATAGGCCTGACCACATAGCACTGAATCAATTGTCAATTGTTCTTTACACCCCATGGACCCTTTGCTACAGCCTTTCTGCTGCACTGCAATGATATTATTGTTACTACAGTGAGAGTATATGCGTTGTGAAAGTAACGATGTGATGATTTTATACATCGTTGGCAATTATTATTATTAATTGTACTCTCTCTATTATTATTATTATTATTATTATTATTATTATTATTATTATTATTATTACATTATTATTTCTCTATTTAAAACGTTAAGAGTTTTTATTTAGAAAGAAATTTCATCTTTCTACTCAACCAAATTTTGCGAGTTTTGCTTTAAATGACAGGTAATGGGACCCTGAAGTTTTTATAATTTGCTATCATTAACCAACTTTGTAGAATAATATCTTAATTTTTAATAATATCTTAAAATTCAGAGAAGGATCGCTTATCTGCGGTAATTTGTTCATTACGTCATTTTCAAACGCCATTACGCCAAGACTAACTATTTGTAGTATTTCGTCTTGGTCGTTTCATTTAGCTAGTTGT
Source organism: Acheta domesticus (assembly GCA_031308135.1). Lineage (NCBI taxonomy): Eukaryota > Metazoa > Arthropoda > Insecta > Orthoptera > Gryllidae > Acheta > Acheta domesticus. The sequence goes on from JAHLJT010009355.1 coordinate 91,022,526, forward strand.
AATCGATACATGAAAACAAATCGACGTTTTGAGAGCAGTAGCATGTGTTGTTAGTGAAGCGAAGATAGTAAAAATTTGAAGAGTTGAAAATTTGAGTGTTTTTAAACGCAAATATTAGTGAGTGTTTATAAACTCACATCGACTGTTACATGCGCGGTTTTATAAAAAACGTTTAGTGATTATAATGATTTATGATGGATTACATTTTGAGTCGCAAATATGTTGTTGTTTGTAAGGAAATTAGGCCTCCCAAGGGTGTATAAAACAGACTAAAAGCCAAAGATATGAAATTTTGATGTACGAAGAAATTGCCAGGGAAAATGCAATCCGCAACACATGCAAATGCATCAACACATCATCACGCAGCAAAGTGGTGCGTTCTAGATGCTTAAAATACTACAAAAGGAAGCCTTCTCTTGTTTGGATCCTAGTTATAGAAAGGTTAATTTTATGCCGGTATTAATATTCCATGAGGCTAGCCCTAAGATCTTAAGTTTTTAAGAAGTCTGTAATCTACATTTCTAAGTTATCTATCCCTAGAAATTTCCTTCCAAGATTTTTGCAACATGTCTAAGCATCAGGACAGATACTGTACGTGAACGTACAGCGAAGAAAATATGGTGAAGCGAGAGAAACATTTATGAAAGAACATTATGTAACGAACTGTTTCCAAAATATGTAATTATTGCAGACACAGTCGTCACGTAAATTTGTGCAATATTTCGTGTACCCTGCCTTCAAAATTTCATGCACCGTACACGATCCGAAACGAAATCACGCAATAGCAACTCGCCGACAAGACTGCACTGCAGTTTACCTACACAAGCACACACATGCTGAGAAATCCCCGTTCTCGTTGTACTGTTCAAGACCATTGCAACTAACCTTCATTCTTTTTTCATTCACAAACAACCTTCTAACGGATCCGACCTTTCCTAAGAATGTTCCTCATCATTTCTTGCAGGGTGGTAGAAAAGTATCTCTTACGTTCAATTACGCAGGAAAGTCATCCCTACCACGAGACATGTAGGTATCATGAAGTAAAAATTTCGACGTTGAACAAGTATAGCGGTTTGCGAGAAGGAATTCTCAGATGAGATTAGTGATAATACCCCGAAAGTTCACAAAATATGAAACAGGAATTCGATCGTATCTCACGGAGTCTAGTGAAACAGGGGAGCACTTATTGAGCAAAAAATACAGAACAATTTTAAAAGTAGGAATTAATTTGCAGATAAAAACATTTCAAATTCTACAGTGTAAGAGGCGAAGATAACGTACTTTTGGACATAGATTAAGATTTTCCCCCATTTTTCCTCTTAAACACCACTAAATGTCAGGAGTGACTCCGTCATAATATTCGTGAACTTGCAGTAATATCGGAATGTCACGAATCAATAGACGAATGGCATCGTGGGGAAGGAGGTTCACCTCATCGCTCAACCTTTAGTGTGATAATGGGAACAGAGTGGAGAAGGAAATATCGCGCGCGGTAGTTAGTCTTTTTTCAGGGAGGTGGGGGTAGATTGCTCCGACATTCGCCTGGTATTGACCGAAGAAAAGAGGGCAAATTAGTTATCAGAGCATCCGGATGTAGGAATTCTCCAAACAGAATTCTGACATCAGCTGAATTCTCTTATAAAGCTCCAATTTCCCAGAATTCGATCTAGCTTCGAACCTATTGTCGAAAGTCCTCTACCGTCGGCACTCGAAGCCCAGAACCTTTCAGAGTGTTTGATAATACAGGCTCGTCAACTGCTAAGGTTATTAGTCCCGTAAGTGTACTACATTTTTATCGAGGGAGGTGGCAGTGATCTTCCCCCATGGCGAGATTCGGCGCCGGCCTACGTTCGCTGCGAGGACTTTACCTAGAGAGATAACTCTCACCAGCGTGGCACCGCCCCAGCCGGCACAAGCTCTGGACTACCGACAAGCGTGGTAGTATAGTGTAGTGCATGTGTATGTATATATAAGTAGTGAGGAAAGGACAAAGAAGAGAGGAAAGGACCATGGATCGCGCACGATATGGTCCGATTGTCAGGATACTGCTCCGACATTCGTCTGGTGTTGATCGGAGAAACCACGGAAAACTACCGAACGGTGCAGCTGGCAGCTAGAATTCTCTTCCAGACAGCCGCAGAATTCGATCTAGCTTTATAGAGAGTGTCGAAAATCCTGCCACCGTCGGGACTCTAATCTAGAACCTCCCGATCAGACGCACTAGAATGACACCAGTTTTTACACTGAACCAATTTGGACGGTCAGAGACTCCCAGACAATTGGTAGAGGCGTCGGTGTACATGCTGAACTATCGCAGACGTATATGTATAGACGTGGTATGCCGAGTTTGGCACCCCCAGCACATGTACTGTATTAGGGAACCGAAGTCCCAGGGTGGGCTCCTAGGCGCTAGCCTCTATCCTCACCCTCATCAGGTGTACAAGTACACCTTCTGACCAATATCCGGATCTCGCCGGAACGCAGTTAGCCCTCGCGGCAACCTCCTCATACAAAGCCTAGCTCAGAGCTCCTAGCTATCCGGGCTAGTACCGGAGTCAATGTTGCCTGTATGACAACGCGCCACACATGCGTCGGGACACAAAGTCCCTCCTCTATGCCCAGAGTGCCCTCTATGCTGAGCTATCGCAGACGGCGATCCAAGTGTTGCTCGTAATTCTGGATGTACCTTTTTCAGTGTCGTGTTCTCGCAGTCGAGCGCGCAGGCCCACAGGCCGTGGCGAGGCGGCGGCGGCGGCGGCGGCGGCGGCGGCGGTGGCATTGGCGGCGGCGGTGGCTGGCGCCGGCGCCACAGCGGCGCTGACCGGTCGTTCGGTCGCTGCCCACCGTCGGCGACCGCTTACGCAACGCTCGCCCGCCACCGCCACCGCCAGCGCCCACAGCCATCGCCCGCGTCGCCCCACTTGCCACCCCCATCGCCCGCTCCTCAGTGGGCCAGGAGCGACGGTCACACGAAATTTAACAAGTTTGGGCAGAGAATATCGTAAAACGATACGGCGTGTGTTAGAGCCAACCGAATGGCCTGCTTCGTTTGATGGCAAAAGCATTTTGCAGGTTGTCTTCAGAGACAGCGATAATGGGAGTAGTTCTACATCGTGACAGCAGAGTGAGCTGCTAACGTTGAATTCCCGTAAGGCCACAATCATAATGGGAGTAGTTTGGAGTCGCGACAGCAGAATGAGCAGTTAACACTAAATTCCAATAACAACACACAACACCAAATACTAGTAGTTGGTGTTGGGTCCCATTCTAGCACTATGCTTGATGTTGCAACCTGATGCTGCGTCCGAGTAAATTGTGAGACCCCAAAGAATCGACATCAACTAGGAACGCACAGGTTACTGAGAAATTCCCCCTTAGATGTCACTAGGTCAATGACGATGCTTGTTGTAGATCTTATCTCTGCACGAGGTATTAATAAAAAGAAGAATCCCCGAAACACAATGGACAATAGTATCGTTTCATCTAATGCAGTACAAGTTGTAATTGCGGTGGAACTCGTTACTGTGACAGATTGATACCAGCCAGCACCAAGAGCTTCGGTCTCACGCTAGGATATATTCCCCATCCTGTTTCCTTGTTATACGTAATTACAATTCACGAAGAAGAACGGGAAATAAGGAAAAAGAGACAAATGTACGAAAATCGCCTTACTTAACTCGCTTACTTTCCGTTTGGTTTTTGTGGCAGCAAATACTATGTACAGCGAGTGATGTAACCGTTCGGCTACGGAAAGATTCGGTCTCATGGCAGGACACTGTAGATTATGGAAGTCTTCTTCTTCTTCAACACGTCATTACTAAGTGGACTTGCTTCCCTCTCCAGATCCGATTCCGTCTCTCTTAACTTTTGGACAGTAATCCAACGTTAACGATACATTTCAGCTTTATTTTTCGACGTTCATACCATTTCGTTCCATTTCTTTTTATGACTTCAGCAATGGTAGAATCACGACTGTGAAAGAGATGGCAAAGTACAGTCCACACGGTCTTCCCAATTTTGTTGATATTGTTTAATGGTTTCTAAGATATTTTGTTTTCAATTCTGTTTCGATGTCTTGGTTCCTTTCTTTCTCCATCAGTGTACAGGCAATAGCATACCTTAGGAACCTCATTTCACTGGCTTCAATTCTTCTTTCATCTCTTTTCCTTCGCATCCAATTTTAGTTATCATGTAGTAATGGAGGTAGTGTTGCCATTACTTTATAAACCTATAACTGGGTATCTTTGTGGGATTTCCTTCCTAATGTTCTACGTATTGTTCCACGACAATAATTGAAAGAATTTAGTTTATTATCTATTTCTTTATTTAATACATATGTTCCATCGCAGCCTAAGCATTTAAATGTTTTTAAATATGTTGAAAAATGTATGCCAGTCATTTGTGAACTGTTACACTATAACATCTGTGAAATGTTATAATGCAGTTTTTATTGATAATGTTAGTGCTACTATTAAAAATGTCTAAAAATATTGATTCTTTGTAGTAGCACTTGTGACACCACAATTTATTCAAGATTACAAACTCATAGAAGAGAATGTTTATCACAACTCGTAACTCAAAAATAATTTCTCAATTTACTGCAGAAAATAAGAAACATTTTAAACCTTGCATACGTGGCATGACTAACATAAATGACCTGTTGAATTCTAGATACCTAAACTTTACAAGAAAATGTGTTTCAACAGATATTTCGTTCCTATTACTAAATTATGTAAGGTATATTCGTTTTCTTGAAGCGGACAAATGTTAAAAGATTCAACTAAACAAGTGAACAGGGGTAGAGAAGAGGGGTTGGCGACAGCTGGCCGTAAGCGTGAAGCGGCGCTGCGTGGGCGTCGGGGGAGGAGCCCAGAGACAAATCGCTCGCCCGCGCGGGGGGGGGGGACGAAGGGCGCGTGGGCGGCGAAGGGTGGGAGGCCCGCGCGTGGGACAAGGCGTCCAGCCGCAGGTGCAGGGGGACGGGGGACGGCTGGGGGCGTAAATGGATACGCGGGAAATGGGCAAGGATTCGCGGACGCGGGAGATAGTCTGGACGCCCCCTGGGCAGGCCAGGGAGGATTGCGGCGGGTGCCTGGGGCGAATAGAGCGTGGGCGAATAGCAGGCAGACGAGAAGGGCTAGAATCGATCGTAGGTAAAAACGTAGGAGACCTGTCGAAAGGAATCTGCTGGTTTAACCAGAGGTAATAAGAGAACATTACTCTGAGAGAAGGGGAAAGAGGGAGGAAGAGTGAGAGAAACGCGTGTAGGTTGAATGGGAAAGGGGAACTGAAAGGATATGAGAGGAGGGGCGTTGATTCAAGAAATAGAGAATTTAGGAGAATGATATCAGAAACGTAAGAAATGAGTATAAGATAATATCAGAAAGGAACGATGTGATATTGAGAAAGACGATGAGTGAAAAAGAAAGACACAGGGGTGTAGAAAAATTGAAAAATAATAATGATAATAATAATTATAGTAATAATAACAATAAAATGGTAATAATAGGAATAGGCAGATATCAAATAAAGATTACTGTAGATATTATGAGAGTATCGAAGAGATATAGAGGGAGGGAGAGAGAGAGGGAGGGGGAAGAAAGAAAGAGAAAACAAGAAATAACTCGTATTAATCTGTAAGAGAATATGATATTAAGAGATATTTTGCACCATTGAGACACAAAATAAGAATACGAGCCCGGAGGACAAAAAAAGAAATAGGATTCCAAACTAGTTACGGTGGTGAGAGCGTTGGCGAGCGAGGCGCGGCTTCCAATACGCTAACGGCGCAGCGCCGCACCGCGAGGCGCTCGCTCCAACAAATCCCTTAACTGGCGCGTGGGCGTGGCGCCTGCGCCGAAAGCGACGGCGGCGGGTGGGCGTGTAGAACAATCAGCGAACTGAGCGGCGCGAGGCCGCTCCGCGCGTGGGCGCCTGTCTCCGTTCGCCCGACCACAGGCGGAGGAAGCGAGGGCGACGCAGGTGTAGCGCGGGGGTGGGGGCGGCGGAGGCGGAGGTGGAAGTGGGGGCGGCGAAGGCGGAGGCGGAGGTGGAGGTGTTGGCGGCCGCGGAGGTGGCGGCGGCCGCGGAGGAGGTGGCGGCGGCCGCGGGGGTGGCGGCGGTGGCGGCGGTGGCGGCGGTGGCGGTGGCGGTGGCGGCGGCGGTGGCGACGGCGGTAGCAGTGGCGACGGTGGCGGCGGCGATGTCGGTGGCGGCGGTGGTGGCGGTGGTGGTAGCGGTGGCGGCGGCGGTGGCGGCGGTAGAGTGGCGACGGTGGCGGCGGTGGCCGCGGTGGCGGCGGTGGTGACGGTGGCGGTGGTGGCGGCGATAGCGGCGGTGGGGGTGACAGTGGCTGCAGTGGCGGTGGTAGCGGCCGCGGCGGCGGCGGTGGAGGTGGTAGCGGCGGCGGCGGCGGCGGCGGTGGTGGTGGCGCCGGCGGAGGCCACTCAATGAACCGTCGCTCGGTGCGTGGGCGGCGCTCGCTCGCCCTCGTTGCGCTAGACGCCCCCGCACACGGGTCGCCGCGCCGTCGCCGTCACGTACGCGCGCCGTTCGTTAACCGCAAGGACACGTGCCTACGATGTACATGCACCAGGATATACGCTTGCGACTGCTGCTCTGTTATGGTATGGGAATTGATAATACTTACGTTACGGAACATGTTATTATTGAAATATTTGTAAGGCTAATTACTTTCCTTTTCACAGATGAATATTAAAATTCATTCGGTGACATATCAATAAAGGTTTCTTCATTAATGAGAATACTGGATCTAAATGAACTCACATTTCGTTACGTGAAGGTTTATTCATTTAATACAGTTTGGTGGTTGGTACAGAGATTATTGGTAGTAACAGTCTGTAGGGAATAGCGGAAACAGTGAGAGTACCTTAGGTGGGAAGGGTACGACGATGGGTGGGGGACGGTGTCAGGGGGCGGCGGGGTTCGCGGGGGCGCCGGGGTTTGGGGGTTGGCGGATGTGGCGGGGGTGGTGCTTGGCGGCGGTTGCGGCGCGGCCGACGGAGGCAGCTGGACATCGTGGGCAGCCGGGCAGCGTGGGCAGAATGGGCTCCGGTGTCGCTTTGGAGGGTTGTCACATCAAAGTTGTCTACCAAAGGGAGCCATACGTCGAGCCTGCCTTCGACTTAACATCCGCACACTCGCATCGGCAAAGAAGGCCTTCGATATCACGAAAGAGACTGCGCGGCCGGGAAAAGAGACTTGCACGCGGCGCTGGGTGTGGGGGCGGGAAGGGGCGGGCAGAGTAAGGTGCAGCGCGGGGGCGGCGAGCGCGGTTCAATGGGCCGTTGCTCCCGCGTGGGCGGCGCCGGAGCCGTCTGGCACGGGACGCCGCAGCGGCGCCGCTCGAGCGGAAGTACACGTGTCCTGCGACACGCGTCGTCAGAGGACGTGCGCTTGTCACGTTGCTGATCTCTAATAACACGAGAACAGATAATATTTGTATTGATGATATTTGAATTATAGGAATTTCTATTACTTTAATTTTTCATTATAAGCGAATGTTACAAATCAAATTTTTGCCATATTGATTAAGATTTAGACTTAAACATCATGGAAATCTTCCTATTTACTGAGATTTTTGTTCATAATCGTGTATCCAAGCTACGTAATATTGAATTATACAATATCGGCGAATGGTATACACTTCGTTTTATCACCTCTCTCACGAACCGGTATGTATGGATTGTGGCGGCGATGAGGGGTCGGTGGTGGTCGGTGTGGGGCGGTAGGGTCAGTGAGAGCCGCGGGAGCTGTGGCGGCAATGGTGAGGCAGGGGGCAAAAAGGGCGGGGTGCAGGGGCCTGTGGAAATGTCAGGTTGCGGCGAAGGCAGCAATAAACGCCCCTCAGAACAATTAGTCGTGGAGTGAATGTGATACTGCCCTTCTCCCAGATTCTGTCCTCTCTACCTGCATAATAGGGCAACTAACTGTTGCTCCATCCCCAGAGTTCCAGATAAAGTTCTGGTTTCAGTCCCGTACAAGGTCTTCTCCCATACTTCTCTTTTTTTTCTTTCCTGGAGAGAGTTTTTGTTCTCTTCCATTTCATTGTGTTTCTGTTCCATAATGTTCTTTATAAGAGGTCTTAAGCCGTAATCATGAAAAAGGATTTTTGAGTTTACTCAGTCGCTTCGGGCCTACGTCGGGTGGTCCCTTGCTTTGCTCTCCCGGTCATGAATACATAGTTTGCTTTCAACTAATATTTCAATTTGTAATTGTTCAGTAATGTATTTTCAGCTTTTGGCGGAGGGACAGATGTTAAAACTCGAGCATCACCATATATATATATTATATTATATTAATTTATTACTATTATTATTACTATTATTTTAGTACTATTGTTGTTATTGACTCGCTCGTTGTTTAAGTTGCTCGACCAGACATCATCGAATTTGCAAAGACACTTCGCATGTAACTCCCTTTGTAATATAATTTGAATTCACGTCTTCTCATTCGTGGTAACATTGCCTACAATAAGCATTTTGTTATAATATTAGTTTTCTAAACACGGAGTGTTTTCGTGAGGTTAACTGTGATCGCTGTAAAGGAGTTTATGGTAATGGATGTTGGTATGTAAACACATGATGAAAAAGAAAAGTTATACTTACTTTTGACAAGGGATGAAACAAATATAGAATAACTTATTAAGAAGAATGGACCTCAGTCAGATTTACTGTTACAGTCAGAGTTTTCAAATCGACATAAACACATGGGATGCAACAAATTGATATTTGAATGGAGTGGGTAAGTGGTGTGGTCTTATATGTCAATTGAATGGAGTGGTAAGAAATTGCTTTTCTTCTATTTAGAAACATTCCTTTTTTGATTCGGACTACCCACTAAACGCATTTAATATCAAACAATTCGAGATATCAAGGAGCTTGTAGTAATCGAACTTACAGTTATGGAGTAATCGAACCTACAGATGTACTCGTAATTGGAAATTGTTCTCAGCGACAACTCGCCCACGGGCAAATTCTTTTGCTCTGCCAATCGTGCGCAGTTAAACTGCAACTCGCACACCGTACGACCTGCTCCGCTTCACACCATCGCACTGGCCGCCATCGCCTCCGCCGCTGCAGCCGGTGACACTGCTCAGCCCCGACGCTGCCAACGATGCGCTGTGACGCGGGATTGATTTTGACTTTGCCCACTATTTTCCCGTACAACAATCACAAAGTGAAAATACCTCCTACCTCACATCGTGATTAATATCCATAAACCTAGCATAGAACGGTTTTCATCAAACCCTTCTGTGGTGATTACAATAGTTTGTCCCCAACACATTTGCACAGTTCAAAATTATCTAAAGGGGGCTTACATACGAAATGCACACAATGCGTACCGCGCAGTCGCAATTACCAAATACGCAGATTTAGAACGGCTGGTTCAAAAGGGCACTGATTCTTCCTACGCCTGCGCCCATCTAATTAGCATCCGAGTCGTCCTCTGACAAAACGGCCTCCACCCGTTCCCCGCGGATCTCTTCCGAATGCAAGCGGCGTGCCCGCGGGTCGTTATGTCGGCGCGAGGACCTGCTTAAAAGGCCGCCCCCGCCCCCTGGCCGCGCCGACACGCGCCTGTCACGCGCACGCCGTCGCCTCCGCTGCCGCCCCGCCCCCGCCACAGCTCGGTCCCCGCGCAGCTTCGCCCCCCCCCCGCCATCCATCCGCCAACCCTGCCCATCCCCATCGCCCCGCCCATCCCGACCGCCCGGTTCTTCTCGACTGCCCCGCCCATTCCGACTGCCCCGCCATCCCGACCGCCCGGTTCATCCCGACCACCCCGCCCATCCCGACCGCCCCGCCCATCCCGACCGCCCGGTTCATCCCGACTGCCCCGCCCATCCCAACCGCCCGGTTCATCCGACCGCCCCGCCCATCCCGACCGCCCCGCCCATCCCGACCGCCCCGCCCATCCCGACCGCCCGGTTCATCCCGACCGCCCCGACCATTCCGACCGGTTCGTTCAGCATGACCTCTTAATTTACCCCCACCCCCTCATTTACCGTTTCATTTACCGCCTTATATACCTTCCTCCTGGTTGGCCCGGCCGTCCCGTCAGACCCGACCACCCCATCGATGCCAGTTGCGCCGTCCATCCTGGCCACTCTGCCCGACCGACCCGTCTATCCTGGTCGACCGTCTATTGCGACCGCCACGTCTATCCCGACCGCACTTTTATCCCGACCACCCCATCCATCCCGAATACCCAGACTATCCCGAACTCCCCGTCAATCCCGACCGCCTCCACTATTCCGACCGCCCCGTACATCTCAATCGCTCTGTTTATCCCGACCACCCCGTCTATCCAGATCGCCCATCTATCCAGATTGCCTCGTCCACTCCGAGCGCCCCGCCCTACCAGACCGCCTCGCCCACCCCCACCATAGTGTCCACCTCGACCAGATCGCCCCGCAGTCCCCCCTCTCCTGCCCGTCTCACTGAGGTTATGCTGTCCCTGACCGCCCAACACGCCTGCAACCCGTCCCGCTCCTTTTCAGTGCCACGTATCTCGCCTCCATCACATCCGTTCTTCTCTTCCCCCAACTCTCTTCGCCCTAGCCCGGCCCCTCCGCGCCTCAGCCGCTGTTCCTACCCGCGCCACCGCTTCCTTCCCGTCGCAACTCCGCTTCCGCTCCGCCCCCGCCTGTCGCGCGCACGACCGCGCCGCCGTCGCCCGCACGCGCTGCTGACATCCACTCCCCGCGCAGATGGCCGCCTTCTGAGTGCTGCCGGCGGTGACACCTTTGCAAGCGCGCGGCGGCCCTGTTAACGTGCACTCAAACGACAGACGCACGGCTGGCAGCTAACTAGAGGCTCGATGCGGATGGAAGTAGGGCATTGGCTCACAGAGCACTACATTTCCTATTAAAATAAATAGGTGATTTACTCATGTTCACAACGGCAAAAATGCAGCCAGAGACGTATCTAGGTATTCAGGCGTCCCTGGCAAATCATACAATTTGCGCCCCTGTCAGGAAACTTCCAATTAGGGTAGTTGTTTATTAGTTTTAGGCGGGTATATTCTAAATAGCGCCCCTCATGAGTGGCTCCCATGGCACGTGCCATGTCTGCCATACCGTAGTTACGCCTCTGAATGCAGCGCTCATGGTGTTCTTCATTCACTATTGATTAGAGTAATTGGTGATTTCGGTGGAAATATCACAGCCATGTCTCTATTGTAACCGCTAAAGCCGTTTACAGCAAGAAAATATCAGTTTTTCTTTGTAAACGCGTCCTGTTATTTTAGGATCTAGTAGTTACAACACTAACCGAGAGAGAACGCCAGGCGACGTACATAGTTTTAAAATAAGCTAACAGGAGCGCTTATCACTAGTACTAGAAGCGTGATAACGAAATCGGCCAGCGGAACGACGCGATCGACCAATGGGAATAAAGCAAACGAATATTGGAGAATTTAGAACAAGAAGAGACCAACTCGGCCATTTTACCGAAAGTCAGCGGAACGAGAAGGTACTCTGGACTACTCTGGACAAACTTTTGGATCGACGGACCACGCCAGTTCAAGATTTCGACAGTACACAAGCTTTTAGAAAAGGTAACTCATCTTATTATTATGATAATTTATTCATGAGAGGGAATAAATAAAATACATGAAACGTGGATAATTTTTAAAAAAAAGAAGAATTCTTAACAAGAGTGATGCTAAGAATTGAAACGAAAAGAAATGTAACGAGTAGCTAATGGAAATAGAAATGTTACAAGCAATGTGTGATTTATTGCAGCTTTTTTGTATAAGAATACTTGAACCAGCTCGAATAAAATTCGATCATTGGACGTTTACTGCAACGCCGACGCCAACGACGCGAGTCCCGAGGAGAACGGTGCAGTCAACGGGATCTTCTCGTGTTCGAGTTCCTTTCCGGACGACCCTGAAAAACTTCAAGGCTTCGCACGTCGCGGGAGACATCGTGAGTTCGGCAAACCCTTTTCAAGTTAACGGCAGAAACGTGGGCCAGATGTAGAACGATTTTAGTATCATATTTCACTAGGTGGTTAACTGTAATATTGCTTGACTTTATTCATGAGTTTTTCAATACATATCCGTGTGCCAAATCGAATTACAGTTTCGTTACTGGACGCATATATTTAAAAAGTGTTACTGGAAAATAAATTCAGAAGTAAAGATAGACAATTATTCAATTGATTGACATATTGTGTCGGATGCAAAGTTCAACTGTGTAGCATTTAACTTAACATTTTGTTTTTTTTTAAGTCCGAGATCTCATAAGAGTAAATTAATTTAACTTTGCTTAGTGTTGGTAAGATTAGACATTGTAATAACGATAACAGTTATGCATTCTAATTGAATCAAGTGAATTTGTTAGAACAAGTAGAAGATTGATATTTTTTTTGAATAGAACATGGTATTGATATTATCGATTTATGTTATACACGAATGGTAATTTCAGGTACAACATTTTGAGTGTGTATTATTCTATGTGTATTTCAGGAAATGTGTGTAGAGATAATCGTATATTAGTTATGTATTATTGGAATTCCGATTCTTGAATCCATTCTTTTGAATTTAATTGGAAGATTTCAAGGGTTTATTTGCAATTAGATTTTTCTTACATGTTGTAACAATTTTTGGTTTTTTTGCATATCAGATTCAAACAGGACATTAATAGTCAATTCATGTTATGTTGATGTACTAATTTTCAGTACAGAATATATTGTTTGTTGTTATTTTCGTAAAACATACGACAAAAGTGTTCTTAATCTATCCCAGTGTACTAAATCTTGAACCCTTTCCCTTGGAAAGAAAGTCTGCTAGGACCTTCTTATATGAGTGCGTTGTGGCTTAACTTTATTAAAGCCACAACAACGAGTAACAAGGGAGAATTACTCGAGTCACCCGTCTCCTCCCATACGCGAGGTAATTTTACCCCAATTGTTGGACCAGGCGCTAGGTGGTTGGTTACTGCCTCACCCATCGTGCCATCGCCCGACATTGGGAGGGAGACAAAAAGGAAAGGTGGTGACACTATGGCATACTTAATTTGATTCGACCGTACAAATTCCATATTTCTCTAGTTTTTACCAGAGATTAACGCGGAATTCCCAAAAAAAATAATTCATAGGTGCGCAGATTGTAGGATATAACATACATTTGAAGTAATAGAATAGTTGTTTGAATTTCAAATAAGCACGTAGATGCATTACTTTTACTAATTGATGGAATAATGCAGCTTTCTTACATCTTTCTTACATCACTCCCAGTTCGTTGATGTAATTTACAAGATCGTTTAGAAAATTATATTGTTGACTTTGTAATTCTTTAAAAGCATTTGAATCCACCGACATGGGAGTGTATACTTGTTTGCATGATGCAGGAAGCAACAAAAATAGTCTACCACGAATATGAAAATGTTGCCAAATATTCAAATCTAGTGAAAAGTGTTATCACGATATTGTCTTGTGGTGGTTTTCCATCGACACGCACATTTGCTTCATAATTTATATCGGCCATGTTAATTTGTCTATTATTATTATTATTATTATTATTATTATTATTATTATTATTATTATTACGAGCATTAGTATTCGTATTATTATTTACTATCCCCGACCACCCCATACTAACCTTCATACAGTGGAAGGCAACTGCAAACTACGTGAAACGCAAACTGAAGTCCCCTACTTAGCAAAGGAAGATCAAAAGATTCGAATACTCAGTCTCTTTCCTTGGCTAAAGAGATAAGAAGTTTGGCATTCATAATCATGTATAGATTATTTCGGACGAATTTTACTGAAATTCTAAGAGGGTAAACTAGTATCTGTATCACTACGTGCAGAGACGTACCATCTGATCCCGATTTCGCCAAAAACTCGCAGTAAACTGGGAAATCAGGTGCCAGGTCGCAGCTTCCGAGGATTTGCTCTCGTAATAACGCGAAAAGCTGCACTTGTTACGGAGGCATCATAAGAAGATCCTGCGACTTCCCGCGCAGATCACTTTCGCGCCTTATCCTCCCAAGACGAGGCCCCGGGTTCCTGTCCTCACCGGATGAACAGGATCTTCCTCAATTTTCCAACCTCCCAAGAGCTCTCAGGTTGCGTCATCCCTCGTTCACGGCGGCCTTGAGGAAGGAATGGAGGGCATCCTGCATCTAACGCCTCGCAATTTCAGCTTTCAGGTCAATACAGTAAGCTGTAATAACGTTTGTGCTCGTTAGAGGGAATTGCTTGTATCGGCCCACTTGTGCCATCTACGTCGAGACACCGCGAATTAACGTCTACATGTCAACGGTAGTTAAGTCATTACCGTGCACGTTCTGCAGGCTCGGCGCTGAAACTTAGACATAGAGCTCTTTTACTTTTATTTATTTTTGTTGTTTAATTTTCTCGATTAGTTGATATATTTTATTTCTTCAGATACTTCTTTTGAAAATATTGAAACAAAAAATATAATGGATAAAAACTAAGAGTGTATTACCTAGTTAATCATTGCATTTTGTAGCTTAGGAATTTTCTTTTGAGTATCAAAATATCCACACATTGAATGTGAAAATCGACAATCCATATTCCGATATACCAGATTCAGTTACCAGACCACCAGGCGAGAACCGCCAATAAAAATCGAAAAAGAGTTTAGCCCTGAAAAGGGGTAGAAAAGTTAGAGAATGCTCTGGGAGGACTCCGAGTTTAATTGATATAATAATGTTAGTAAATCATTAGTATTCAGTGGGCAAATTCGTGATACATCCAATTGTTTTCTTGAACAGATAATATGTAATTTGAATTTCGAAAAAAGTTTTAATTGTTTTAAACTCGAGATTTAACATCAACTTTCCGCCTCACGCTGCATTAATTGTAGCACAATAATTAACTTGTGTATGATCAGTAAACGCGACACAATGTTCCCGAAGAGTTACGAGGAATTAAAAGCTTTGACGTAGTTTCGGCGAACAATTTCCAATCAATCCAGGCACCGGCGCGCAGCGCAGCGAAAAGCCGTAGAACAGTGTTTTTGTGTGGGAAATTAAGCGCTGGGCGAGTGCACCGCAAATACTTGTCTAGCTCCGTTCGCAGAGAGCGCCAAAACGTTGTGCTGCTCCGTCCTCGTCCTCGACGCCTTTGCGGTGCTCGTTATTTCAGCTGCCATTCCCGGAGTAGCCGTCCTCCTCGTCCTGCCTGCCCATCCTCGCCTCCCGTCGGAGCCATTACCTCCATCGCCGTCCCCGTCGACCTCGCCACCCTCGCCGCAATCGCTGTCCTAGCGCATTCCCCGCCCGCCTGGCCTGTTCGCTCTTGTCACCTTTGCTGGTCTCGTCCTCTCCACCACCCTCACCGTTCTCGCTTCACTGGCCATCCTCGCCCTCCACCGGTGCTGTTCAAACTCGCCGTCCTCACCGACTTGTACTCCATCTCCGAAACGCACCACCCTCTCCACCCTCGCTACCTTCAATACCCTGTCCACCCTCGCCACCTTCACTGCCCTGTGCACCCTTGCCTTCACTGTCGTGACCTCCCTCACCGCCCTTACTGCTCTGTCCACCCTAGCTTCATTCGTCGGCTTCGTCATCCCCGCCGCTGTCGCCCGCCGCCACTCTCACAGCCTCTGGATTCGAGCCGTCCTCACTACCCTTCCCACCGTCTCCGCACTCACCTATTTATTGATTGGTTAATTAGTTTTACCGAGATAGTTCACTGTTAAGGTCATTATCCCGGATGTGTAGTGCATGGTTTTATTGCGGGAGGTGGCGGCGATCTTCTCCAGCTAAATATCGAGATCCGGCGCCGACCTACGGCCGGCTTACATGTTTTCCTCAACCAGGTATCTCCCACCAGCGGAACACCACCCCAGCCGGGACAAACTCTAAGCTCCCAACTGGTTTCCCGACTTGTATGGCAGTGTAGTGCATGTAAGTGCAAGTGTGTGTCAGTAAAGGGTGAGGATAGGGCAAGGAAGAGGAAGGAAAGATAGCGCGAGCTTCGTGACCCGTTTGTTAGGGTACTGCTCCGGCACTCGCCTAGTATTGATCGTCCGCACTCATCCGGGCCTCCCGGCGTTCCGGGATAGCTATTCTCACCGTTCCCTCCTCGTTTGTCACCCTCCCGGTTCTCGATGTCCTAACTGTCTTCATTGTTGCCGCCGTCTGCGCTATTTTCACAATTTTGACCACCTCTTGTGGTCTCATTGCACCTGCCATGACCTTTACACAGATCCCGCGTAATGTGTCCCTAAGGCAGACTTTCTAAGAGAGGACCAATCGCAGATAAAAGGATAGAGATGGCTTCACAGCAAGGAAGTGTGGCAGCACAGCATTACACTGCCCCACAAAACTGAGCTGTGTAGCTCAGTGACTTTAGTGGAGAAGTGGCACTTTAGGAAAGTAGGAATACTTCCTAAGGGTATTGCAAAATGTTGATAAAAATCTAATTAGTGGTAAATTTTGAAATGAAAAAGTGCTTTTACGATTCATAAAATGTGACTATACACAAATGAAGGAAAGTGCTTTTCGTGTAGGAAAAGTAGATTCAGAGCAGATCCTTGATGTATTGCGTACAAACGGGATCAAAGTATGCGTCATCGAATACATTGATAATCGAGTATTGAGTTTCGAGAACCACATGGAATAATGCACTGCAACTCAGATAAAACTGGAGAAATTCAGATAATAGGATTTCACTTTCAAAACCGCTTTCTACAGTATGATCACAACTCACAATTATTGCAAATAATATTTCAGTACATGCAGGAGTACTTGATATTCACAAGGCACTCAACATTTATTAACATTCTCCCAAAATTCTTTTGAAGTCAATTATTAACTCTAATAATTAAACAGAAGGCCCTCGATGGCCCGTTGGGTAGCGTACTCACTTTCCACGACGCCACCCCGGGTTGGATTCCCGGTCGGGGCAAAAATTAACTTTGTGTGCTTTCCTTGCAATGTCCCAGTATCCGTTGCTGTGTGACGCTGAGAAAGCTCACTTCTCAGGTTGAGAAGACCAGAGGTATGGCGTAGGGATGGCTATGTGCTAACCACATGTACCCCTTAACCCATGCCCGCAAGGCCGGAACGCCGCTGGTAGGCCTTAGCTCGTAAAGAGCGGTTGCTTCAAAGTACATACAATATTTATACAGAACAGGCGAAATAAAAACTAAGGGTCCTGCTAATATCAAAATGCTGTAAAAAGCAGATGAGTATTGACAGTTTTATATTTCCACTTTTGGGTTCAGAGATCAAATAACAGTCTCTTACGGTTGAGAAATTTGTGACGGGTAAAGCGAACTTTCTATTCTTCTTTTTCCCAATTCTACCATTTCTCCACATATCATCATCATTTATTCACTACTCAATTTACTATTCTAAATACGAGCTCAAACTGTGGTGTGGAGCATTCATTTATATTACAAAAGTTATTTCATCCCGCTACCTGAGTAGAAGCATCGGAGCGGTAGAGGGGACGGGGTTGGAAGAGGTCAGCGTGGAGAACTGACGTTACGGACGGGATGCCAGTGCGCAGCTCGGAGGAGATGGGCGGCGCCACGGCGGGGAACTGTACAGTCAAGACGAGAGGGGGGAAAAAGCGAGACTGGACGAAGAGACGACGAGGGGACGCGAATGAGGACGAGGGAGAAGACGAGACCGCGGAGTGAACAAGGGAAGCTGGACCTTGGCGAGCAGGAGTGGAGATGGGGCGAGGACGAGACTAAGGAGACAGGGCGGGATCGGACACAGACGAGATGATGAGAGAGAAATTTATAGCTTGCTGCGCCGATCGTATGTGTTACAACTCTGTACAAATGTTCATTCAAGAGGGCCCAGGCTTGGGTACACCGCTAGATGGCAAAAGTCGGATTAACCCGACACTAAAATACCAAATACATACATACTCGTATATTATTATGAAGACGAGGAGGAGAACGGATGGTCTCTATGGCGAGTAGATTGGATCGAAGAGGTTGTCATTCATAAGAAGTGGATTGGTCATTGTTTACGTTTTTATGAACAGTAAACTTTTATGTAAATTTGCGACAATACGTAAAGTTGACATAATAAATAAGCTGTTTGTTGAGAAAAAACTATAATTTCTCTTGGGGCAGGGATGGATGTCTGAAGGTCAGTGCAGGTGGGTTCGAGGTTGGAGATTAGGACAAGGAAGAGTTGAATGTGAGGTCAATGGGGATGTAGAGAAGAAAATAGTGGAGATCAAGGCGAGTTAAGAGGAGATGGGAGGAGCGATCGCAGCAGTGCCTAGCATGAAAAACCCGCGGGTGAAGTATTTTTTTGACCAATAGATAAAGCATATGGATAACTTGAAGGCGTTGAGGAATAGCTTATTCCTCCTAACACTCCTCGGTTATTAGCAGGCAGGCTCAGGGAGAGGTACGAAAACGGACACTAGACAGGCACTGTAGGCCAGTTCAGGACGGAAAGGGTGACAGTGAATACAATCGATGCTGTCACCGGAAAAGGTGGCTCAGAGAATAAGTAATGTCACTGCAGTGCCTCTGACCGGGAGATCCTACGGTTCCACTCCCGACAGTCGCGATGGCAGGATTTTCGACACTACCTAGACAGCTGGATCAATTTTAGCGGCTGTCTGGAGGAGAATTCTAACGCCCGGTTGCTCTCATCGGTAGTTTTCCGTGATTTCTTCAATCAATACCAGGCGAATGCCGGAGAGTACCCTAATAAACGGGCCACAGATTGCGCGCGATCTTTCCTTTCTCTTCCTTGTACTATCATCACCCCTTACTTACACCCACTTTATATGCCCTAAATTTACACAGATGTCGGGAGACCAGTCGGGAGCTTAGAGCGTGATCCGGCTGGGGAGTTGCCACACTGGTGAGAGATACCTGGTTGGGGAAATACCTGCAAGCCGACGTAGGTCAGCGCAGGATCTCGCCATCCAGCGGGGCAAGATCACTGCCAAATCTCGAGGAAAAAACTTGCACTTTACTTACAGGACTATTGACTTTATCAGTTGAAGCGCCCGGAATCATTAATGAATCAATCAATGCCATGCTCAATTGATTCATGAATGGCGAGTTAATCCATCAGAGCGATGCTCGATTGATTCACTCCGCCTAATCGAACGTGCGTGGTTTTGTAGCCGACAGCCACTCGTCGTTGGCCCCCATAGCGCTGCCCACATCTATTCCTTTCCACGGAATAGACGTTCTCTGAAGCTCCGCGCTATTAGGCTAATTTTCTATGAAGGTTAGCATCGCGTGGTGGTGGACGTCTCGCAACGAAACGAGATAAGGCGAATCAATTCGTTACGTAGTGCTGGTCACATAGCACAAAAGAAGAGGAATTGGCCTTGAGCATATGTACTCGTATGCATCATAAAGAGACTACATAAAAATACGCAATTTATTTTATGTTCCAAAACCTAAATAGATAATGGATATAAGAGTTTACTATTAATATGTGCTTGACGAAAAATTTAATATTTTACATGTTGCTTACATTATGTACTATGTTCGGGGGCGGATCCAAATCGTAGATTTTTGTTTAATAATATATTCGTTATTATATTGTATATTACTAATGTACTGTAGGTATAATACTTCATGGCATTATTGTTTAAATAATTACATAATTCGAACATAAATAATTATTTAAATCAATTGTGCCAAAAAAAGAAAGGTAAACGAAAACTCTAGATCAGTGTTGTCAAGGTCGATGCCATGAGCGGGAGTGCGTGGCATGAGTGCCACGACGAAATCGTCCCTCCAAGCAGTTCATCACCCCGCCACCAGAGACGTCATTCCTATTGTAAAACGGTGGGGTTACTCCCAGTTCCCATCCCCGACGCTAGTGGCGCAGAGAAGCTCGTGGCATGCTATGATGCCACGACGCATGCCACTGCCACCCGTATAAGACCTTGACACCACTGCTCTAGACCTTTTGGGATCCACGCCCCCATGGCCCCCTGGATCCGCCAGTTGTTTGATAGTAAAGTAATCAATCGATGCTGAGACGGGAGGGGCAACGCGGGCGAAGCGACGGAGGGAGTGGGCGAGGCCGTCAGGGGGCAGGGGCGAGCGGAGCGCGGGAAGGGGGCGTGGCCGGGGCGGACGCGCAGGCGAGAAAGCGCGACGCGACGGCGCGGGCTGCGGGGAATCCCTCTCGCACACATCCACCGGCGAACGCTGCGTCTAAGTGGCGACCGCACCAGGGAGGTTTAACTCGTGAAAACAAACGGCGGTCGCGCGCCCGCTGCGGGGAAGAGAAGAGAGAGGGCTGCCCAACGCACGGCTGCTACGTTCTGGAGCAGCGGCCACGCCGGAAGGGAGCGGGAGACGATGGGATCAGAGAAACGGAACACTGCGCGGCAAACAAAAACAAATCGTTAATACTATTAAATGGGTAAATAGATATTGTTTAATGCCCTTATACACATTTTAAGCTCAACTAAGAATCCACATTGTAAGCTCACACCAAATTGTGATACAATGAATAAATGAGACGTGATAGATAAATAGCTTGGAAAGAGGAAATAGGACAACATCCGCTTTACTCTCCCCCCCCCATGAATTTCTCAACAGTGATTGCCAAGATCGCCTTTGAAACCCGCACCAAGCGATTGAAGTAGTGCGCTGGCAATATCCGCAAGTCAGCGTTTTCCAACGCGCAGTCCCTGCAGTGGGAGAGGGCGTACGGTATCATCTCAGGAAAACAAGGGAATGTGGTTGGAATAGTTGAGATGACGACAGTTGAAAATCGGCTCAGAGCTCAGATACGTATGTGTGGTGAATTGACGCGAGTGGCAAGAGGAAATGGAACAAGAGAATTGAGGATTGAGGATTGCTGGAAACCAGTTGAGGTCCGAAATGGGAAAGAGGAAGGAAGTGGATGAAACTAGAAACGGTCATAGAGAAAGCAATACGTTGGAAGCACCGTCGTGGAGCGGCTGACACCAACCACATAGAAGAGGCGTTAGCGGTCGCCCGGGGAGCCTGCAGATAAAGAGAACTGTAGCGGAGGGGCCAGCACGGACGCCTAGGCGGAGAGCTAGCGGAGGCGATTCGGGCGGCGAGAGCGAGGATAATGGCGGTGGTGGAGGCCGGACGATGGTGAGGTCGGGGATGGTGAAGAAGTTGGGGCAGTGGGGGAGAAAGAACGACGTGGTTGGCGACCACGACAGTGGCGGTGAAGATGAAGATATCTGCGAGGGCAATGGGGGTTGTGGGGTAGAGTGAGGATGGTGTCGGCGAAGAGGGTAACGATGGCGGCGTGGGTGACGGGGAGAGGTGGGCTGTGGGACGACACCGCACGGAGGTCACCTTTGGAAATAACGGGGGCGAAGATGACAGGAACGGCGGGGCGGCGGGGCGGCGGGGCGGCGGGGCGGCGGGGCGGCGGGGCGGCGGGGCGGCGGGGCGGCGGGGCGGCGGGGCGGCGGGGCGGGGGGGCGGCGGGGCGGCGGGGCGGCGGGGCGGCGGGGCGGCGGGCGGCGGGGCGGGAGTGGGCGACGGAGTTGGGCGGGGCGGCGGAGAGAGGCGGGGTGGCGGAGCGGGGCGGGCCGGGCGGCTGGTGGCGAGGGTGGCTGGAGGGAAGGGGGATGGTCCGAGTTGGCTGAGCCGTCTGGGCAGCGGGGTCGTGGAGGCAGAGGGGCCGGCGGAGGCACACGGAGGCAAGGGCTACGAAAGCAGTTGAACGCGATCGTTGGCGGCCTGGAGGTTCGAGTGAGCGGTGATGGCAGCGGCCCATTACGCGCTGTTTGCAGAGTTAAACTGCGGCGCGCGCCCGGCACGCCGTTGCCGAGCGGATGCCTCCACCCACTCACACACACAGAGCGGTCCACGCCAATCGCCCACCACGCAGACACCGCCAGCTAGCCTTACGCCACCTCTCTCTTTCGTACTTTCCTCTCTCGCTCCTGGTTCATCCCCTTCTTTTATTCATCGCATGCACGCTTTTCCATTCTTTATCGAGCTTATCTGTTGTTATGATACGTATATTATATTAACACTTTTCAAAGATACATGACACAATTAGAACAGCAAAAAACAACTTACATCAAATTGACTTATTCCATTACATAGATACCATCTCTAGGGAAACTTTTGTATTTGGACATTGGGTGATTATTTGTTGCACAATACCATATCGTAAATAAACATAACATTATGTACTTCTCCATTTCTCTTTTTTTTCTTTTAATCCGATTCTTATTCTTTCTATATCTTCCTTTGTATTTTCAAATCTTTGTTTCGCAATTCTCCCGTTGTCTTTGCCTACTGTTTCTCGTCTTCCTCTTATTTACCTTGTATTTGATGCATCCAGTTTCGCAAATGCTTCTCTGAAGACAAGTTCTAAAGTGATGACTAAGAGATAGCTTCAGTTCTCATAATTTCGGATGCAGAGATTTTATAAAGAAAGTGAGCTAAAAACGCCTGTAAGCAAAAGATGACAAAAATCACTGTAGGTATATGTTCGTCACTCTTCAGGTCCCCAAAATTGTATAAATTTAGAAATTGTTCCTCTGATAACAAAACAAATCAAGAGTCAAGAGGTAGAGCTTTGCTCTTGAGAGCACAACCATGTGTAAAAAAACAGTAACTCGTTTAAAAAAGATGTTTCGAGGAGAAACAAAGCAATGGAGAAAAGGAAGTGAAGAATGCTTGGGTGTCCCAGCTCCGGCAAAGAAAAAAAAATTGAGTCCAGAATTGGAACCATGAGGCAGGATTGTCCCTCCTCCACCAACGAAAAACAGACGAAGGCGCGGGAGTCGGTAGCGGCGGCAGGTGATGCTTCCCGGAGGCACGGAGGGGTGGCGGTGGCGGTGGTGGCGGCGGCGGTGGCGGCGGTGGTGGTGGTGGTGGTGGTGGCGGCGGAGGCGGCGGGGATCAACGAACGCTAGGGGCGGCGGCGAAAACAACAGAGCGATGCACAGTGGGCGAAAAATGTGAGCACTCAAAAGCAGAAGGAGAAGAAAGTTATTGAATCTGAAGTAGTTCTTATGTTTCACAGACTTCGTGAACACATGTATATACTTGGGTTTTATTTCTTGACGCGTGAGGGCTTGTCTTCACGATGGAATATCTCCCGGTAGTTCGCGTCGTTCTTGGTCATGCCGCTGGGAGTCGCATGATCACCAGCACTGCTCGATACAGTCGCGATCATGCGACTCCTAGCGGCACGACCTAGAACGACGCGAAATACCACGAAATATTCTATCGTGAAGACAAGCTCAATATTAATAAAAACTCAATTAGAAGCGAAGATATCATGCTTGTGAATACAGATTGAATTTAATATTTGTAATAATCAGAAAAAAATTGAAAAGTAATTCCTAACCAGTCCGTGAGCGACAGCTTCATGAGAAATGACAGTTTTTTGTAACAATGTGTTATGTATCGTACTGTAAAAAGATAACTTAAAAGTTGCATGTATGAAAAATCGTGGCCGCTGGATCGATTATGTTGTTAATGGTTGGCCAAAATCATGAAATCTGTGGCAAAAATAAAAGAAGAAATACGGCTGAATAACAATTTAACGTCATGAAAAGATGCAAGGACGAAGGTTCACTAGAAGTGGCCAAATATTACATAAACTTAATATTCTTACTATAAAATCTTGAATCTTTCGATTCTCAGATCAATTTTTTTGCTTCTCTTCCTTCTCCCGCATATACTTCAACTTGGCGAAACAATCATTTTCTGCAAATTAAATCACGTTACTCAAAATATCTCTTACATCTTCATAGTTATCATTCATCCCGCTGTCTCTCTCATTCTCCCTTTCTCTCCCTATCCTCCTCTCTCTTTCTCTCTCTCTCTTCTTCTCCCTCTCCTTATCTCTATCTGCATTTTTTTTATTTATCGTATAAATTTTCATATATTGTTTTATATTTATAACTGTTGTATTGTTTGAAGATCATTATGATTCTCAAAAATTAACTTAAAATACTGCTTATATGTGTCAGTAGCATGTTAAGAGGTCACTTTTTAAGTTTCTTCTCATATTCGATTTCAAGTTATTGTAATTGTTCATAACCTTAAAAGACAATTTTTTGTGGGACAAAGATTAATAAACATTTTTTTTTAAAAAAACGAAGTAAATTAAAACAAACAGTCCTCTTCAAATTTCAGACATTCAGATTTATTTGCACGTATACAACTGTGATTCAATGTCTTTACATTGTGGTTTGCGTGACGTTTCGGCAACATCTTGTAGCTATTTTCAGATATCTGGTTTAAAAAGTACAACTTTTCTTCAGAAAATGGATTCCAATGCAATTATAAATTATACAGTTGTATCATTTGTACAACATATTTATATCATAACATTGCATTACATTAAGACGAAGGAAAAGAGTATATAAGTTCAAGTAACGTTGTAAAACCTGCATCGTCAAAACAAAAGTGTTTCTTTACTAAAAGTCACTCTTACGCCTTTTGCGGCTGCACTTGGGCCCACTGGGCTGGCCGGTCGACCAGTGGGAGCGACGCGGGCGGCGGGGAAGGCGCGGAGGCCTGGGCGGTTGCGCCTGACGCAGCGGCTGTGCGCAGATAGGGGCGGCGGGGAGGCGGCAGAGAGGATATGAGAGATAAGTCGCGGGGCAGCGAAGAGACTCGTCCGCAGAGTGGACGTAGAGGGCGCGGAAGGCGGAGGCAATGGTAATGGACGAAGAGGTGATGGAGATGGAAGCGACGGAAGGAAGTCGGGATGGTGGCGGGCGGGACGGGTGGAAGAAGGGGGTTAGCACGGCTATGTTGGATGGGGAGGCGTAATGGAGGAGACTGTCGGAAGTGACGTGCGGAGGATTAGGCAAGAAGATGCAAAGACCAGCGTCGTTAGAGGTTAATAATAGATTCGTGAAAGTTGATGTGGTGTGTGAGTGAAGAAGTGCGCGGGCAGTGAAGTCATGTATAGGACGAGGAAGTATGGAGGCCGATGTGATGTGGACAGTGAGAAGATGTGAAAGTGGAAGAGTAGAGGATGACGAGATCTGGAGGGCGAGATGTAAACGGCGAGCAGGCGTGGCCATCGAACCAAAAAGTGCAGTTTGTGCAACGCGGGAAGCCGTGTGAAGGAAAGTAAAGTTTGTGCAACGCGTGGAAATCGATGTGTGAAGGATATGGATGCGTGGAGGTTGAGTAGGCATTGAGGTTATGCGAGTATGAAGAGCGAGGAGGTGTGGATGTTAGGAAGTAGAAGACGAAGAGGAGGAGTAGATGAGGAGATATTGATGAGAAAACGTGAATCGTGAAGTGTGGAGAGAGAAATATGGAGGAGGAGATGTAAAGGGTAAGGAAGCGTGAAAGACAGAGGACGTAAAGGTAGAGTGAGCGTAAATGGCCTGGAAGTCTAAGAAAAGTAGATGACGTGGAGAGAAAAAGACGACGCGGCGCGGAACGCGAAATGTGGACAAGGTACTTTGAAAGCGGAGCAGGCACGTTGAAGGTGAGGAGGAGCAGAAGATATGGAGGTGAGATGGGCGAGATGGTCTGGAGGACGCGAAGGAACAGATCACGAGAGTATGTGAATGTCGAGAAGACGCGGATGACGAGGATATAGGCAGCGAAGCGGAGAGGAGGAGTCAAGGGTACGGACGAGAACGTGGAGGCCAGAGGACCTGGGGGTGTGGTGAGCGAGGTGGCGGCGGCGGCGGCAGCGAGTCATGGCTTGAGTGGGGTGTTGGTGAGGGAATGAGGTCGGCGGCGGGGGAGGCTAGAGGGTGGGGCGAGGGGCGGGGGCGTCGGCGCGTGGCTTTATCTGCGCGCGCAACCCGCGTGTCCCATGGGACGCAGGATAAGGCCACGGCGCGCCTAAGCGACTGCTCCCAGGCGGAGCGCGTGCGGCAGGGGAAGGGGGGCGAGTGGCGGGCGGGGCGGGGCGGGGCGGGGCGGGAGGGCTTGTAGCAGAGCGCGGCGTTAGGGGCAGCAGCAGACTCAGCCAAGGAAACGCCCTTACACTCACACGGGCAGAAAATTTCGCCTCGCTTGCTTATTTACGCATTTCTATCTACGTTGTTGTTGTTGTTGTTGTTGTTGTTGGAAAGATTGATACCTTTGAAATGATAAACAATATGACAAGGGTTGTTTAAATAACTTATTTGGTTACTAGTTCTAGCACTTCATGCCACTTGGCTATATTACATTTCGAATATTTTATCTGCTTTTAGTTCATTTTAATTTATTCATTTTTTTATTAATCTGTGCGTAAACTACTCAAATTATTGTAAACGTTCGGTTCTGAAGATGATCGTTTCGAAAAATACTTGGTCTAATAAACAAATAATAAACTTTGGCAACACAATTGTACTCCTTATTTCTATATTTTGAAGAATGCACACCTTTGAGAAGAGAAGCACACCGTAAAAAAATAATTCTTCGACTTATCAAACATTCGGATCAAATATCAAAATATTTTTAAATATAACTATTTTCAAAATGAAAAGAGCACTTTACTCACTAATTATAATAATATTCAAATTTAAAAGTAATTAAATCATCGCTTTTTTCTTTTCTTTGTGTACTGTAAACGTTTGATATAACAAAGTGCAAGAACAATTTATGCATGGTACTCGATACACACAGTCCTAATTAATGACAAATCATCTTTTGTATCTTGTATTGCAGCAGTACAACAAAATTCTCTATGAAATTCTCTACACCAAAAATATCACCACCAATACATAACTATCCCCATACATACCGTCGAAAATTGTACAAGCTCTCTTGAGCCTGTGCTGGAGGAGGTGGTCATCTCTATCTTCTTTTTCTTAGTTTCGACATGTCTTCTGAGTTCGCCGCCATGACATGTCGCAAGATTTCTGCGACTGTGGATTGAGTGACTACGATGAGATGTGCATAACCTTAAAAGTAAAGTCTCGTGTTCTTCTTCACTTAATTATGAAATTCTGACCATGCTTCTGGAACCGGATTCTTTACGAACGTCAGTTCCACAAACTCAAAGTTAAATTCACCGACTACAGCCTTTCGAAAGTAGTTTGTGAAAGTTTCTCGCTTGATATTTTCCATAATTTTTCTAGCGACAAAATCAAACCAAGTAAATGTATGCCATTGGCTCGATTCCTTGATTTTAAATTTCTCAGTACTCTGTGACATTATCTCTATCCGTAAAAGTGCTTCAAGTTGTTTATTACTAATCCTGTATATTAGCTCGATTTTATCTTGATCCATTAATTGCAGTTTTGAAGTAATGTTAGATGGGAAATGTTCTAAACTAACAGCCTTTAAATTTTCTGTAATTTTGGGATCCGCAAAGCAATTCTCCACGAGAAGAATAATACTCCTTTATGCCTTCTGAAATGTTTCACTATTTTCTGAAGACAAAGTTGAAAATTGCTTTTACAGTCAACGCGTTTTCTATATTCATAGTCAAAAAACAGTGATTTTACCCCTGAAAAAATTCACTCGCGCCCATCAATAGCACGCGCACTAGTTTCAAAGTGTAAATCCGTAGGATTTCGCTTTTGAATCCTTCATGCTTGCAGTTTGACAGTTTGCAGAAGCTTATGAGAAACATTGATAAACGGAATTGAATGGCATTAAAATTGTATCCCTTTTGCTTTCTATATTTAGTAGGTCACGAGACCCTCTTCCTCGCAAATTATTTGAGTTTGAAATTCACGGAAGATTGGAAAGGGACATTGAAGTTCGAATGGACGTGTGAAATGTGTCGACAACAACAGTGTGGTTGAAAAGTTTTACATGATACATTAATCTTCGAGTTGGATGTTTGCTTTTACTCTAATGCATCAAAAATGCAATTACGGTTTCCTGAAATCAATTGTCCCGATTGTCCTTGTAGTAATTTTATTATACAACATGGTTTACCAGTGAGAACCGCCACTCTTTAAATAATTGTTTTAAAGGTGAAAATAACTTCATACTGGAACCAACGGCGAACTCTGACAACGTCGATTTCTGATAACTTGTAATACGAATAAAGTACCCCTAGAAATGAAATTGAAGTCCAAAATTGAAGTCCATTTTGTAGAATGCATAAGAAATCTTATTTTAAGGGCATAAAACGCATAGTTTCCGAGTTAGTATGAAGATAGCCTAGGCTGCTGAGAAATATCCGTTGCAGTTGACATCTATGCTAACTCATTTCCCTTTATTATGTGGCAAATCTTACTTTTTCGTCCTTAATCTCTTTGATGCAGGTCTGAGAGTAATTCCCTCTCCTGCAGGAATTGCGTTTTATTTGTCAAATGTTTCTTATAAATGGTACAAAAACATTATTTTTACTTAGCGTATTGAAGGGAATGCATTCTTGTTCATGTTTATTTATGTCAATACATTATAAAATTGTATCCAACAAATATTGTTGCTTATTTTTACTACCATGATTGTATGAGTTTGACATTTCAGGGAAGATTTAATCGGAATTTTGCCAGCTAGCGATGTTCCCAACTCTGAGCCCTGTTTTTATTTTTAATCGACGTCTGGGTGCAACGCGGGATATGGCGAGCGTGACGTATTCCCTTCTCCGTATCTAATATATTTTGCCTGCCTGAGATTTTCTTTCGCCACACTGCTTTAGAAACTGAGACGATTGTAATGGAAATATACAGCTCTATTTTTTCCCTGACCGGGAATTGAATCCGGGTTCGCATCACGGAAACCTACAACGCTATCTATTTGCCACCCCATTGGCTACTAATATGGTTATTACTATTATTAATTAAGTAATATGATTATTATTAATAATTATCATCACTAACTCTCGGCTGCGTCCCACACCTGCTGTAATGTTCGCGGCACGGATTGCAACGATCCTTTTGCCCTGACGGGTAAGAGACGGCGAGAAACACGCAGCGAGTTCAGTACTTTTCTTAGGCGGGTGATAATCGTAATATCACCACTGAAATTGATGCATTTGTTACCGACCATCTAGTGTCACATTTATAGAGTAATGCTCAAGAGCAAGTGTAGAAATCTAAAATGTTCGTGAACAAATTCTGAATAATAGAAGATGGTTTATAATATGAGTTTTTCACTGCAGCCCAGGTACCTATGTCTTGTGGGGGATGCGCTTATTGTGAGATTTTTTAAATTGAAATGGCTATATTATAATTATTTACTTGAACTATTAAGTACATTTTACAATACATTTAAAATGTCTTAATAATTTTGACAGAAAGTTCTAAAGATCTTGATCTATGAGGGCAATTACGTCACTGAGGAACATTAATCATTTATTTACGTATGAAGGGCACAATTTTAAAAAGTCATAAATCTCTGCACTATTATTGGGTTTTCTCTTGGTTTGCTACGTATTTGTGATAAAGTATACAATTCTATCTCTCTAGGGACACGAATAAAATAGGAGCAGAGCGGTTACATTCCATTTACAAACCCTTAATATTTATTTCGTGTTTGGTCGCATCCTGACTTTGTTTTTCTTCTTTATGTCCTTAATGGAATATAAGTAAGAGGACTCAAACCTGGCAATTAAAATAATATGATTTAGTTGATAACATGAGGTATGTGGTAGTTTGTCTACAGATGGTAAGTTGATGTAAAAGAACAAGTTTTTAAAAATGACAATCATCTTAAAGCGATTTCTCTGAAAATCACCAGATAGTAGGTCCATACTAGCTCAGTGTCTATTTTGTTGAAGTTGCTTGTCCAAAATGACTACATGTGTGAGGTGTGTGTGTGTGCGTGTGTGTGTGTATGTATGCGTGCACGTTGGGGTTGTGACGTGTCTGTGTTTTGACAATAGGTGCCCTTTCCTTCCCTCGCAAATCCTAACGAATAAAAACACGAATTTATATAGAATTACAATAGTTTCTTTGTATTACCTATACGTTGCCGCGTTTATGCTACAGTACATGTTTTGTATACGACATATACGATATCATTGGCCACGAATTCACGTAGCAGGTTTTAAACATCGTCTATGTCTTCTGTTACAATATTTTTATACATAAAAATGTACAATATATTTTATAACTTAAATAATAATTAAATATATTACAAAGTTTCAACGAAGATATTTACAATAAGAATCGATCGGTAACTTGGTTCATCTCAAGTGTTGCACTAAACCGAGATTTCAACATGCCAACAGTCCATGAAAAAAATCCAAGAAATAAGCTTGAAATATCACCGCCGGGAACTCAACCCAACACCACCGTCTCAACCATCTAGCTCTAAACTTCCTTGATATTTCTCAAGAGACAATAAGTCTCAATATAACCCTTACCGTCTTTGATACCTGACACACACCCAAACAAATTTATTTTTGTTCTGCTGTTGTTCTAACGTGAAAGTCTTTTCTGTTATAATTCTTGAAACAATGTCACGTAAAATACCGACGGGTGACCGCACCACAAGTTACAGATCCCTACCACGTGAAGCGCGTCGGCACGAGAAAGTAAAAGCGACTTAACCCGGAACATCGTTTCCCTCACCGGTCGTTGACCCCGCACCGGCCTCCCGCGCGCGGTTCGCCGACCCGAGGTCCCCACACCACATTGCCCACACGACCCGCGACGCCGCGCCGCGCCGCGCCGCGCAATCTGCCGCGATCGGCTCGGCGGCGCCGCGTCGCGTCGCGACGCCCGCTGCATCGACGCCAGGCGGCTGGCGCGGGTGTTCCTTTCGGCAGCCGGCGGCGCTTTTCTCATGCAAATGCAGCGCGACGCCCGTCCCCGGGCATGGAAATGGCTGGATGGCGCTTAATGTCGCCGCCGCGCCGCTGAAACGTTGCCGGCGATGGGACGTGGAAAAGTCACGGCATTTGCTTCAACACTCGTGTGCCACTGCTGCATGCTGATTCTTTTGACGAATATATCATTTTGTTGGGACAAAATGAGGTCTGTGAAAATATGTTTTTTAAGCAGAAAGGTGTGAAAATAGCAGTACATTCATTTTAACGTTTTCGATTGATTGAATGGAGTAGGAGTCCGGAAGGACGCGTCAACTAAGGATACTAGCCCGGCACTGTAATGAGTGTTTTTGTCGCGAGAGGTGGCATTGATCGTCCTTGCCGGATGAAGAGATCCGACACCGACCTACACGCCGGAATGAGGGGTTTTATCCGTCCAGATATCTCCCACCAGCTGAGCATTGCACCAGTGGGAAAAGCTCTAAGCTCTCAATTGGTATCTCGATATGTGAAGGAGTGTAGTGCATTGAATGTTTTCGCTATCGAAAATTAATCTATCACTAAATGATAATACTAAGGAATAATTAGCGATGATATGAAATAAAATACATTACAATGAATTAATGCGATCGAAATTAATTTAAAGTGAAATTTTAGAACGAAAATTTCATTAAAACCCGTTGATAAGTTCATGTATTTTGAGAACTGGAAGAAACTCACATAGCCCACGGTATTCACCTTTCCATCCTTCAACATTTTCCAAATATTTCTCTGCAGTAGCCAAGATGTTGGGAGGAGGGGCGGACTGTTCCGTCGCTCACACGTCGATCAACACGTCACATCAAAAACCATTGATTTATACAATTTGACTGGAATATTTTCAGGGATGGTAGCAACTCACGATGTCTGGAAAAGACATCAGAAACCTTCTTTCGCGAGTATTCTAAAAAAAAGTATTATTGTTTCTTAGCCTGTACCTGCAGAATGATTTCCACTCTTACCCTGCAAGTGCCAGAGTTTCAGGGTGAAGAGGGTGGTGATCACCACGTCCATCAACAACAAGTCCCATAAAAAATCAGTTGATTGGATCAAATATTTTGAGGGCTGTGAGAAACTGACGATGTCCACGGAGGGAAATAAAACCCTTCGTCGTTTCCACAGTCTTTTAAAAAAAAATATTTCGCAGCGTGCGGTATTATTCGCACTGTGCCTCTGTAGAAGCGAGTATTGTGAACACAAATACCAACATCCTCGTTCACAAGTCCAACATATCCCTTCAATATCCGTTGACTAGTTCAAATATTTTAAGAGTTGGAAGAAACTCTGAAAGACTGTGGACGAAAACTTGACCCTCTTTTCGCGCAGTCTTGTAAAGCAAATGTATAATGTTTCGCAGCCCGAAGCATTATTCCCCTGCAGGCGCCAGTGTTCCGAGAGGAGGGGCAGCTGCCACCCCCTCCCTCGCTCACACGTCCATCTCAATCAAGCGCGCGGGCGGGCGGGAGCTCGCTGCAGGTCCCTCGGGCGCTGTCGGAGGATGATCGGCTATCGGGGGCTTTTGTGAGCGCGCGAGGCGACAGGGGCGGGGGCTAGGGAGGGGACGGGGGAGCGGGCAGGGCGTGGCCGCAGGCTTCACGCGAGGCGCCACGTTTGCTTTAGGCGTTCACGCCTCGCGCCCCGCCGCCGCCTACGGCCCGATATGCTTCCTGCCCATCGTCCCGAAATGGGCTTCCGCCCTCCACGACAGCCGAGAGAGCAGTCGGATTGACTTTCGTAATTGACAGGTCGCGGCCATGCCCGAAGTAAACATAAGGAATTACTGCGCCTACAATGAAGACGAAAGCTGACAAAGTTAATAAGCCAACCGAAATAATTCTACGTATTTAGCATTTTTTGGGGTCGATAGTCCGACTTTGCTGGCCAACTTACGGTGTCCCCCAAGCCGGGGCCTAATTAAATTGCCATGCTTGGGTGGTAAGAGTGACATGTGGCGAACAATACGCATTCCCTTTACCGCAACCAGCAAGATCCGCCTGCCTGAGCTTTTCTTCGTCACATAGCGACAGAAACTAGGACGATTTTTTAAGAAAAGCTACAATACTATTTCTGGATCGACTGGGAATAGAAACAGAGACCACCACGGGAAGTTAGTGCGGTCCATGAGCCATCCTAGAGACTAGAAATAGATTACATATACAAGTATTTCCTTTATCTAATTTGCGATGTCGTCAGCACAGCGTTAAATGCCACTTAAGGCATGTTGTTCCCACCTTCTGACTTCGGAAAGAACATCCGTACACCACCCAGTAACCCACATGACCGAGCGACCGCTGGTTCATCGGGTGACCGCTGGTTCCATGGACAGACCACTCACCTTCAACTACTGGAACCGGGTTCAAATTCCGATCGACCCATGAGAGTTCGCAGCAGGTGTTTTGGGGACTATTTTCCCATCTCCCATTCCACCATCAATCCATCATATTTCATATCGTATCTTCATAATTACCTACCCGTCAAATTCATTCATTATCGTCCAGGTGTAGACAAAAGGCTTAAACACTGGTATCACAATAATATAAAATATCGTCATTCATTAGTTCATTGTCAGGTAGTCCCAAACTGACAAAAATGACGATTAGGGTAAAGCAAGATAAGCACAGTTTTTATGTCAAACATTGAAGGTATTTGTTAATATAAGTTTTTATTAACAATATTTGCTAGGTGGAATTTTACTTTTCTTGTTTCCTGCATTTCGGCTGAAATGATCTCGCTTTCTCCCCTGTAGACGAGAGATCAGTCGCGTTGACTTACGTAATTGACAGGTCGTGGTCATGCCTAAAGTAAACGTAAAGAATTGCTGTGCATACAACAGAGACGAAGGACTGTGAAGCAAACACATTAAATAAGCGCCTCAAAATAGAATAACTCACATTTAACAGAACCAAACAGTACTACATCTACAGCGACAACATGACTGCATTATGATTGTGACTATAAATCCCAGTAAGGGATCCCAGTAAGTGTAGTGAAACCTTCACTTTTACCATTATACTATCTAAAGAATCATTCATATTTATGTAAACCTGTAGTGATATGTTGGCTTAAAACCAATGACAGAAATTAAAATCCATGCTTCTGGGATTGCTCGGCGCCCATTAAGTTTCTTACCCATCGTCATCCGGTAAAATAAAGCTAAACAAATACGTTGTAGCAAACTATGGCATACGAGTAACCCTATTCAAAGCAAAAATATTTTGTTTATATATTTTTTGTCATAAGAAGGTGGTATTACGAAACGTACTAAACGGCATATGGCTGTTAAATCAAACAATGGACTCAGTTGGATATAAACCTTGGCTATAGTTTCGGCTTAACTTCACCTGCGTTTTTGTTCACAGCCAAATTACATTAACAAGTACTGTAAAAGCTCCGAAAAGCCATAATTTCTTTGTGCTTGGTCAGAGATTAGTGCCCGGTAGGTAAGTAATACTACAAGGTCACATGTTTAATTGGAAACTTACACAGTCCATAAACATACACAGTGATTATAATTGAGGAGAAAATACACCATGCACTATGTGATGCAGCCTTCTGCGACTACAGGCATGTGAATGAACTTGGCTGTCCGGAAGACGCCGCGTCCAAGGCTTTGTTGTCGACATTTCGACCATTCTATCATAGTCTTTCTCCGAGTCTTCTTCCCTCAGCACAAAGAAAGTGGTGACTGCAATAAGATGATGGAAACGTTGGCACCCCAGTCTTAGACGTTGCATTACCCGAACAGCCAAGATTATCCAATTGCTTTTACATATTTGCTTATATAGCGAGATCGCGTCACCTAGCTTTCACTTTGGGAAACCACTGAATTATTGTGAGATACGTTTTCGTTTTAAAAATTCACTTAATAATTTAATCATGTGTAGTTTTAATTCTCTGAATAAAACATAAATGATATGAATATATTGAACAACTTCGCCAACAACTTTTCAAATTTTACAATTTTTTTACAAACAAAATATTATATGTGTTTTAAAAAGTGAGCGATAATATGAATCTCAGAACATAAAGATGTACGCACACAAATTTTTAACTGAATTTTCATGTTTCAGTAACCTTTAATGCCAGGTAGGAAGAGGAATTATTTTTTATATATTTGGTTTATTACACTCGCAGGAAGGACGATGGTAGTGTTAGTTTGATTTTAAAGGTTTGTGGTTAAGCAACACATTAGCTTTATTTGTTTGCTGCATATTCTCTTCCAATTAAGTGTTCTTTCATGTTTTCACTTTAATATTCGGGCATTGTTTATTTTACGCAACACGCAATCCACTGGTTTTGCTTGTGAATGAAAATCGAACGTACGGCGGCACTCAACTTCACAGCAAATATTACATCAAGGGTTTTACTGGTGAACATGCTTTTACGAATATTTTAGATTTACTGAAGCATTCTCAAAATAAAAATTAGATTTCCTGGAAACAGAGTCATTAATTCCTTTGTAGAGGCACCTATTTATTTGAGTAGGGGGCTCTCAACAAATCCAATCAGTGTGGTATTAATACCATTAACACCTCATTTCCTCATTAAAGCGGAAATGTCTACTACAACTTTTATCACCAAATGACAAGAAATGGTACTGGCACTATTTTTTGATGCTGTAGGCAAATAAAGGGCTTTTCAAATAATCCCGTCCAAAATTTCTTTGTGGTTGCAGTAGCGCTTGCAAAGACTGAGAGTTGCTCTGTTGCACCGCATTTGACAGATGTTCAACGCATGCAGCAAATGAACCGTTATACAATAGCAACTATTTCTTTAGTAAAATATGCACTAACAAAATTCATTACTGTGTCCTGTGTCAACTAGTACGAGAGAAATTATGTGAATATTAATACGATTGTATTTTTATCGCAAAAGATAACAGATTTCGTTTTATTGTCTAGACGTGCTTTGATATGTACGTGGACACGTTGAGATGTGAAATCAGAAACTAAAGTAATGTTATTGATGTCGTGTAGTATTTTTAAATACTTACTATTTTCACTCAAGGAATAGTGTCGTTAATGGTCTTAATAAATATTATTCTTTGAACGTTTTGAGACTCATCAATTCATCTCTCTAAGGATATATTAGTAGTCCTAGGGATATATTAGTAATCAAAATAACACAGTATATTACATTTTATTGCACTACTATTGCAATGAAGATAATCCACCTTGCACTCGTAAAAAACGCTTTTCTGTGCCATTCTACAATAATTTGACTCGGCACTGAGCACGGTACCGAGAATACATTACATTGTCAATTGATATCTCTTTCATTCTACTGATGAAATACACGTAGGATAGTATTTGTTCAGATTCTGACATAGCTGAATCCATTGCAATACATTACAGGATTATATGGTCAATGACTATTCACTATCGTGTTCACCGTTGCAACGTACTTCAGTGTTAATTATCACATCGAAAAACCAGTTGGAACGTCGAGGCACAGGATTTCCGAACCTTGAAGCCATCCATCAAAGGGTTCGATTTCACCGCGAAACGCAGCTGAAACCGATCAGTTCATTCATTGCTCATTAACTCACGCGCACGGCAGCCAACCTCCACAAAAAAGCGACCCCAAAAATCACGTGCTCATTACGCTAAAACCCTCGGCCGCAGCGCGCGCGCCCTGCCCAGCCCTCTCGTGTGGCCGCGCCGGGGGCGGCGGGCGGCGGCGGGCACCGGGGCCGTAAAACGGGGTGGTCGAGGCGCGGGCCAACAGGATGATATGGGATGAGATAGCATAGGGAGGGCGGGGACGGTATAAATACGGCGAAGATGGGAGGAACGACGGCAAAACTGGCAGGATGGTGGATGTACGGAGTGAAGGAAGGGGACGGAGGGTGGTAAAAAAAGGTGGCAAAGACGGGAGGAAGGAGGGTAAAACTGTCGGAGAGGCACGAACGCACTGATGTAGTGGATCAGATAAAGGGAAGCGGATGAAATAGAATGGGCAGAACAGGGTCGAAAGGTGAAGGTGGAAATGGAGGCCAAGGCGAGAGAGAGATGGTAAAACTGACACGGCGGGGAAGAAAGAGGTGATGTGGTTGGGATGGAGAAGTGGATGAAATGGGATAGCACAGGACAGGGTGGAAAGGTGAAGGTGGAAAAGGTGGTCAATATGAGAGGCTGAGAGCGGGTGTAAAACTGACAGGTGGGGAGGAAAGAGGTAGAATAGATGAGATAGCACGAGCCATAGTGGCGGAATAAACGGTAACAAACACGGGAGGAAGAAGGGTAAAACTCTCAGAGAGCTGGAGGTACGGAGAGGCCGAGGTGTACAAAACAACGGGGGGAAGATGAAATGAAATGTGACAGAACGGTGGAAATAGAGACAAATGCAGGGATGAGAGGGTAAAACTAACCGCATGGAGCAGGAATGAGGTGAGCGAAGTGAATTACTGGTGGAAAATGACATAGGATGAGAGAGCCCAGATTAGGAAAGTGGTAGTGGATAAAGTGGAGCGGAGATACGGACGTAAAACTTTCGGTCTGGAAAGGCGAGGAATGGTCAAGGAAAGGGGGGAGATAATGACTTGAATGAAGTAGCATAGGGACGGAAATAGTCGAAATATTTTGTAGAAATTGCGAGGCTAGAAAGCGCAAGAATGGCTTGGTTAGAAAGAGGACTGTGTACTAGTTGAGAAATAGTACAAGAAAACGGGAAGTAAAGGTGAAAATATGGATTAAAAGGAACGTTAGGTAGAAGGAAAGTCAGAATCGCGGATTCGAGGTACGGCAAAAGTTAAGTATAACGGTAATGCTTTTGGCGCAGAAGGAAATGGAAGTGTGTGGAGGGAGGAGGACACTGTGAAATGCTAAGGAAGCTGAGGAGGATAACATGCGGCTCGAGAAAGACGGAATGAAAATTGTGGGGATGGAATAGAGCAGTGGGAGGTGCAGAAATGTGAGATGGGACGAGGCTGGACGGAAGAAAGTGAAATCGGGGCGAGACGAAGGAAACTTGGGGGACAACGGAATGATCGACATATTAAGGCGGAGAAAATATACGATGGTGTTTTTTTGGAAAATTCAGAAAGGGTGGGGTTGTGGCTCCGTAGGTGATGTCATAGATACACGGATTGGAAAGAAGACGGTGGAAAACGAAGGGAATTGAAACCGAGAGGAGGTGGGAGTTAAGGTAAAACCGCTGCGGGGGGAGCGCCTTAGACGGAGGGAGGGAAGAGGTGATGCAAAGTGGAGCAGGAATTGTACGAGGAATGTTGGAGCGGGGTGGCGTGGAGAAGGCGGAAGAGGGCGTGGCAAGGAGGGATGAGCACTGAAGCCGCTTCGCGTGGTGGGAGTGGGGTGACGGAGGTCTCTAAGTGCAACGGAAGTAAATGGTGAGCGAGTTCAGGTCACCAGGGGAAGAGCAAATGGCGCGAGTAACACGCTAGCCGACCGCACGATGTAAAACGGAGAGAGAGGGAACAAGGAGCAGACGTACGGTTCTACATGGATTAAATGTTAACTTGTGATACTAGACCCAATAGAGAGAACAAATTATTTAAATATTAAAATATTTCCATTATTCAAATATCAAATGGAAACTTCAATTTCCACATAGACTTTTGATGACGTTGGACGTTGCCCCTTTTTGTCTAAAACAAGCCAAGACAATGTGTCTGTGTGTGTGTTGAGTGAGTGTCTGAGTGAGTGTGTGTGTTCAGGAATAGAAAAGAGTTCGTTCACTAAGCAACACTTTTACCGATATTAACGTATACCGATATTACCATTAGCAAAAAATATGCTCTATTCTTCGAATATTGAATATACCTCATCCTTTGTTGGCGTGAGGAGTGGGGGACTGGGTCGGTGAATGGGGGACGAGAGACACGGGATGCGGCTCAAGAGAGGAAACAGGATTAGTGTTGAGGACGGACGTAGTAATGCGCAGGACAGACGATGTCGGAGACCGTGGACAAAGGCAATATTCAAAGATGAAAATGGGATCGCCGGACCGTGTTGAAGGAGAAGGACAGGCTAGGGTCGAGGATGAGATAAGGGCTGGGATGAGCATCGGAGCAACAGCGAACGTGGTTGCGAAGGATGGGAACGGGGAAGGGCGGACAGAGGAAGGGCCAGGGCCAAGAACTGGGACAGGGACGGGGACAGGACACGGACAGGCCCGTGCAGGGGGGAGTGTCTGGAACGGAGACAGGGGTGGGGACTGGAGCAGGTTCGGGGACAGGGACAGATAGAGGTTGGGAGTCGGTGACAGGGAGCGGATCGAGAAAGTATGGACCGTTTTGGAAGCGAGGTCATGAAGAAGGACTGAGAGAAAGGGGGATTGGGTTTTCCCAAACCCCAATCCGTGGACGTGGGACCGGACCTGGGCCCCAACTCGGGGACAAGAATGGCGACATCGAGGACAGGGGACGGTGTGGGCAGAGCGAAAATAACGCCACGCACCCGCCGTGTGTTGAGGACCTTTTAAGTTGCGTTTTATGGAAACGGGCGAAGTAACTCCGTCGTAAACAGGGAAACGTGGCCATTTGCAAGATTTTTATGCCCGACCGCAATTCCATCGTGTTTAATATCGCTCTCTGAGTGTATGGAACGACCCCGATCCAATTTGCATAGAAATCCTGAAGAATAGTGCTAGATAAAAAGAAAGGAAATGTTGGTTCGCGTTCTAGAATGTGCACAAGTAATGAGAACGGAATAGCTGGCGCTGTAGCGTGATACTCCAAAGTTTTTGCTCGAAATACTAATCAGTAGATAAATCACTCTTGAGTGTAATAATGATTTTAGGATTTTTTCTGAAATGCGAAGAAACAAATATGTCTACTCGCGTAGGTAATTTAACAAAGTATGTAAGCTTGTTTAGTGAGATATGGAGAAATGTTTACATGTATATTTCAACGTAAAACTTGGCGTTATCTTGTAGTATGTCATTATACCCCGTTTCTTTGTGTAATTTAGTGTTAGGTTGTGCTGTTTGTTGATACACATTCTTATTTAGTATCATTAAGGAAATTCTCGAAATACAAAGCCCGTTTATTTTCATTTGACGTGTGTCTTGTTTCTCATCTAAGAAGATTTCAGTATTTTCCAAAATGAGGAATAATTGAAAATTAAATTGAAAGAGTATTGATTAATTGATAGGCGACAAATGATTGTAAATAGAAGCTAATATGAAAATATGACATGATCACTGCACAAAGTAATAAAATGGCGTTACTTTGTAATTGTACTGGGTAGATAGACTTACTAGAAGCTCGATAAGACATAACCAAAACTCACTTACACAATAATATTATATAGAATAGAAGGATTGTTATAAAAGAACGTAAATTCGTATATCTCAGTCATTTTATCTTCCTCCACTACAAATATGTTTTCTATCGTTGTTCCTTACGTGCAGTTGATTTTTGGGAATCCCTCCACAAAATGTTGTCTTGTTTGTGATCGTAGATCTTGTTTCTAGAAAAATTTATTTTAACTGGTCTGTCATAAATTTAATATTGCGACGTAAAATTTAGCGGCAAATGGGCTCATTTTTATGACCTCTCAGCCGTCTACACAAAGCCTCAGCTTAGTTTCACACGCTGAAGAACGTATGCTGATAGTAAAATAATAAATTTATATTTATCAGCTTAAAGAAGAATCCAGAGGTTAAGTCCTCTTTTAAAATACACAATAAAAATATAACACACTATATCTCAACAATACTACACCACTTTCAAGTGAGTGAAAATATTGTTTACTTAAATGAAATGTCTTACGGCGATTAACAACGATCGAGGATAATTATCAACTGTTACGAAAATTCGTCACGATGTGTTTAGTAGTTATTCCAATGTTATCTAATACTTCTTACCATGAAACATGTTCAATATTGTTCAAAACGTGGTTCACTAATGTAAAATGATTTAAGCCAAACTGGAATTCAATTTTATAATTCAATACTTCATTTTTGTGTATTATATTTCAATCCGTAACTTACGTACCAAGATTTAGGTTATTAAAGCTGGATTCAAATATTCGCTAATTTAGTTTTAACCCTATGTCTCTGCCACATTCAGTTTTTACTTGATATTTTTGAAATTATTATTTAAGTTACTAACGATCTAAGGAAGTCTCACCCAGTAGACTGCAAATTCATTGATTTATTAGAGACGCGAGGAAGCATTCAAATACCAGTAAAAATGAAATGTGACTTTACAAATATATCAGTTCCAGTAATTACCATAGTTTTTATAACTGACGACTGGAATCCAGAATTTGACTACTACTTGTAGATAAAATCTCTAATTTTACAAGTCAACATTTTGGTTCAAATAATTAAGTAACTACAATAAAAATATTTTATCAGCAATATTAACTATTTAAAGGAAAACGGTGTTTGAACCAAATAGTACGTTACATAAAATATCGTGGACCAATTCTGACTCCCAGTCAGCCTGAATATGGGGACAACTGTCAATCCTTTAACTAAAAATGTCGGACTGGTTGGTTTACTCGAATCCTGCTCATTCCAGTGTTTGTGTCGGCGCTGCGCTTCTCCGCGGGGGAAGGAGCTTGGCACGGCGCTGAGTCGCGGCGCCGCCCGCACACGTGCGTGTGGAGGGGCGGGGGAGGGGCAGGATGGGGGGCAGGGGCGGGGGGCAGGGAATGGCGCCGGTGCGTCGGGCGTCGCGCTTCCGTGAGCAGGGAAACGCCGCGCCGCGCCGCCCGCCAGCCACGCCCAGCGCCGCGGGCGCATTGTTCGGAGGGCGGGCGATGCCAGAGGCGGGGGCGGAGCGGGAACGGGGACGGCCACGAGGGCAAAGATCGTGTCGGGGGTGTCTGGAGGGTGGGGGCGAGAACGGCGGCGCGGACGGCGGCGCGGACGGCGGCGGGGACGGAGGCGGGGACGGAGGCGGGGACGGAGGCGGGGACGGAGGCGGGGACGGAGGCGGGGACGGAGGCGGGGACGGAGGCGGGGACGGAGGCGGGGACGGAGGCGGGGACGGAGGCGGGGACGGAGGCGGGGACGGAGGCGGGGATGGAGAAGGAGACGGAGGCGGGGACGGAGGCGGGGACGGCGGCGGAGATGGAGGACGGGATGGAGGCGGGGGCATAGGCGGAGACGCAGGCGGGGGCGGGGACGGGGACGGAGGCGGTGACAGAGGCGGGGACGGAGGCGGGGACGGAGGCGGGGACGGAGGCGGGGACGGAGGCGGGGACGGAGGCGGGGACGGAGGCGGGGACGAGGATGGTACCGGTGTAGGGTACATACCGGAGGTGGGGAAGATGAAGATGCCAGCGGAGACAACAAACGAGTTGGAGGAGAATCAGAGAGAGAGATGTGATATATCTCAAAATGGATGAGGGTAGAGCCTGGCGGGAAGACAGAAGCGGTGGTGAAGATTGAAGGGGAGAGATGGCCATCATGGCTGAGATCTGGGAGAACATGGAATTTGACCTGACGGTGGAAAAAAAGTGAAGTAAAACAAATCTTAAAGGCGAGTAAGAATCGGAGGTAGGGGCAACTGCAGAACTGAAGAGGAAGAGGATTGAAGAATGAGCGTAGAAAGAAGAATGTAGAAGACAAAAAAGGAAGAGCCAAACCGAACAGGTACAACAATAAGACAGGGAAAGATGCAAGAAGAAAAAGAAGCAAGGAAATAAAGAGAAAGGAAGATGAGAACTAGTGAGAGAAGGAGAAACGGGAGAAGGATGGAGAGGAGGTGGCGACTAAAAGACAACCCGAGGCAGGAAGGAATACGTAAGTGAATGGAGAGGCGGAGGGGAGCGTCGGAGATATGACGCCGGCCGCGTCGGAACGCGAGTGGAAGCGAAAGCAGTCGTAAAGGTGAGGGCGCCGGCAGATGCAAAGGCCGCGCTGGGGGAGGGGCGGGGATGGAAGCGGTTGTAGCGCCGCCCGCAGCTCCGACGGGCGAGGGGGACGCCGAGCCGGCGAAGGAAAAGTGCCCCGAGGTGACGTGAGGCGCCGCGGGGGCGGGGAGGGGGGCGTGGCGGCCGCGGCGGCAGGGGAGCCCACGTAAATAGACACGTGCCGGCGACAGAGCAGCCGCCGACCGTCGCTTGTTCCTCCTGGCGTCTCCGCGCCGCCGCCCCTGCCTCCCCGCCCCCCTCCGCCTACTCTTGTAGCGGTGGCGACGCCCGCCCGCATCGCCAAGGGTCGGGGCCTTTAGGCAGACACCTATGTCTCCCGCGCGTGGAGAATTCTTTATTGTGATGCCAAAAACTGCTCCGGTGGTGTAACGATTGACGTATATGACTGATGTACCTCGGACCTCGAC
The DNA here is from genome assembly GCA_031308135.1 of Acheta domesticus. Lineage (NCBI taxonomy): Eukaryota > Metazoa > Arthropoda > Insecta > Orthoptera > Gryllidae > Acheta > Acheta domesticus. The sequence goes on from JAHLJT010009355.1 coordinate 91,065,425, forward strand.
CAGATCTTTTCGCTTGTTATTGGTTATACTTTTTTTTAACACTTGGTTAACCGGATGCATATTTTTCAAGTGACTACAAGGTCAAGTGACAAGGTCCTGATCGCAGAACTGAATCACAGTAGAATTTTCATTGACTGCTATGATGGCTTGGCCTGAGATGGACGCGTCGAACCCTCACACCATTACATGTGAAGTTGTGTTGGAGTCTTGCCATTAGTATGTTTGTGAGAGGTTGTAACCATATGTGTATCTTGTAGTAAAGCCAGGAGAGTTTGTAATCATTATGTATAGCATGCGATTATGTCGTAATAGCAATTTGTATATCTATAGTGTTCTTATATTTTTAAGTTTGACTACCTGTTACTTAAGTTCAGCCGTGAGGATGGAATAACAATATTTCGAAAATTCGGCAAATCATGTTTCAATGTCTTTCACTCCGAGCAAATCCCTTGATCTACGTTTCTCAGTTGTTGAGTTTGTTGACTTGATATAATTAGCCTTGATATTATTTCCTCTGTACAGAGAGAACTTGAAAAATTAAATCAACGAATAGTAATTAAGAAACAAAAACAATATGAGAAGCCTGTGCAAAGGAATTTCTGTGCAAAAGGATTTGGAAAATAATCTTATTTACATACCTTTTGAATGCATTATCACATACCTTACAAGATACATGAACAAAAAAAATCGCACAAATTATGATAAAAAGAATAGTCATAAGAGAAATAGTAACCCACTCTCATGTAATTTGCCTCTCAGTTTCCTGTCGTTTCTGTCAAATGCATTCAGAAATTGTCTTCAATGCTCTGTCCTGCTCAATCATTCCTTCGTTTCTGTCGCGTTATCAAAGGTTTTGTCTTTGTTTAGCAGAGTCTTTTCCTACTTTTCATTTCGTGCCTATCTCCTCAGCTCATCCCTTCTTCCCTCTGTTGCATACTTTTATTCTATCTTACGAAAAAACTCAACTCAAAAGTTCTTCCATTCCCTTGTTTCCTATCCTTACCCGATGCGTTTTCAAAATATATTTTCCGTAATAAAATGCCCTTAATTTTATCCCTCACTTTTGTGTTCTGTTTATCTTTGTTCCCATACATTGTTATTTTTTGCCGCTGTTTGCATCTGGATTGATTGCAGGTCCATCTCATTATTGTGGTGTGGATGCCAATGTCCTTCCTTTTAGAGATTTCTTCTCTTTGACAATTGTCTGATCGTTTTCCCTTATCACAGGCAATTTGTATTCTTCATTGTCAACGCAGTAGTGATCTATACCTCAGGGCATCAGTCTCTCACTGCAAAACCCACCCACATTTTTCCACTTCCATCATCCTCTCTTCAAGCAACTTCTTATCGTATTTTGCTCAAAGCCCTCGACTGAACGATAGCTTTGCCAGTCTCTCACATTCTGCAGTTGTTATTTGCACAGCAATTATCACGTCTCTGAAGCAATGTATTGCTTCAGTGTGATACAGAAAAGGTGTGTTTCTGGTAACTACTCCCGTATTTGTTATCTGTGCAGTTAATTTATAACCCAATTTGAAAATATTATTTACTGAAAGAAGTATTAAACAATTGCAATAAACTGGAAAGGTAATAAAGCTTGGAAGGGACATGCGTTACCCATTTCGCTACTATCTTTAACCCGGGCCTCGCGGCCTACGAAACGTCAAAGTGCTCGGAATGAACTCGCATTCGTTCGGCAGAGATGCATAAGATGCGGGAGACATTCGATCTATAATACTAATTTCGAATGCGTGCAGAAATTGAATGAAAACTATTCAGCCTCCAGCCATATTAAAAGTATCAATAGTTTCGTTAGATACCCAGGAGCTTGGAAAAATATCAATATAATGATAGTTATAATTTTGACTGAAAAATGGAAGTACTTGATTGTGATCCCGCCTGTTACACTGCGCGTAAGGAGTGAATTCTTGTACTCAGTCTATTACTGCTGACGTCATGTGACACAAGATTCAGTGGAAGAGGCTCCCTGTTTAAATATATAAAATTCACGTGTTGCGTTATGGAACTTCTTTTTAATAATCTTGGTATGTAAAGAACAAATACACTGTGAACATATATTCTGTATTATGTTATTGGATTATTCGTGAAGAATGCTTTTGTTTATTTATTTAATGTATTGCATTGTGATAAGGGAGTAGTTTATTTGTTGTTCTTTAGCAGTGTGCGTTGTACGTTTTGGAAAACCATTTTGTGTTATATTGTTCGAAAGCATTTTTGCTGCTGCAGGCTACAGGTATTTGACATTTTCGCAGTTTTGCTTGGTCTTGGAGCTAAGATCAATTTCCCTGAGCGAAGGCTGCGGGTTTGAGTCCTGCGTAAGGAATAATGTTTTCACACGACGAGCCATGGTTAGTAGATTATATCATGGCTTTTCCTTACCACGATGCCATAATCATCATGTTCCTTATAATGCTTCATGCAGTGGAAAGCATTATAAGGAACATGGAAACTTACAAACTTGAACAAATGGAAAATTACCACTGTCATCATTCACCTCGGAAAGGGGAGAAAGTAACGAGTAAGCAGCGTCCTTGGCCTACACTCAGCAAGAACGTTTGGCACTCCCCATTATCATCATCATCAACATTATCATACCCTCACCGCTCTTTCTCCGCTGTCCCAACCCCTGCCACCCAAACATTTCAACTGCTGCCGCTGTGCTTTCTCGCCCGCCGGCCGACTTGCCTCTTTTTACGATGTTTGGCGTGCTCCTTTCTCGCCCCGCCCCTCCGCACGGCACGCCACGCCCCGCACCCCTCGTCCGCCGCCGCCACCGCCGCCGTCTGTTCTCGGCCGCGGGGGGCTATTTCGATCGGGGTAAAACTGTCCCTTCCGTGCGGCGCGAGGGGCGTTCGGGGAATTCGGAAGGCGCCAGCCATTGAACGCGGCCTTGCCTTAAGGTCATTCATCGCGGCGGGGAAGGGGAGCTGGGGAAGGAGCGAGTATCGAGCACTGCAGGGAAGGCACGTGGCCGGTGAAAGGGTGGAATGACGTGCATTCAGTGGCTCTGGGTGGGGGTTGGTGGGTGTGGTTGTGAACGCAAGGCGGTGCTGCATTGTTCATTTCTCTGCTTCACGCTTCGACTTGCAATAGGCGGGCCACCAGATTTATTAATGTATTTATTATTATTATTATTATTATTATTATTATTATTATTATTATTATTATTATTATTATTATTAATTATTATCATCATCATCAACTTCAATTAATGTTAAAAAATGTATATTTATTGATTTCGTTTCAATTGCAAAATGTACGTGGGACGAGTCATATTTTCTTGAATTAATTTTTGAAATATACGATTCTATAAAACAACTTTAATAATAATAATAATAATAATAATAATAATAATAATAATAATAATAATAATTAGAAGAAGTATGAAGAAGAAAAAAATTAGATGCTAATCTGTACCAATTCAAAACATTTTCCCAAAGGGAAAATGAAGGTCTAGAAGTCTCATTCAACTTAGGTTTCGCTACATTGAAATAAAGTACCATCCGTATTCGTAATTACAAACATTCGTCACGGAATATGAAGTTATTTCAGGATAAAATTAAGGTTTATTAATATACACTTGTTAAAAATGTACAGTACGAACGGAATAGTGCAACAGGGAAAATAAATTGATTTTATAAGAAAAATATTTTTAAAAAAAGGACTCATACGAAAAACAAAATCCTCTGGGATTCCATTTTCAAATGTCAGTGTGTGTGTGAATGGGGGAATCAGTATTTGAATAAGCTGATGACTTCCGAGCACTGTGACAGTTCGGGCAATGGAGACAATACAAACTGGAATATGCCCCGGAATTAGGCCCCGGAAGCTACCTCACGCCCGTATTTTACGTATTCTTTAATGCGTGAAGACGAAACGTCATAATGGGACAAATGATTTGTGATTTCAATGTGGTAAAATTGTTCTGATCATTGGTAAAATGCTAAGAACAAATCGTGTCGTGATAATTAAAAACAATCTGATAAGATTTCGCCCCACAAATTGAGACGCTATCAGCACTAGTGCTTTCTTTAGAGAGAAACAAAATTGTCAGTTTCTCAGAAAATAACTAATGTTTTAATAATTGCAAAATTTCATTAGTTACGAAGTGTGTAAATGGTTACATAACTCAGAAATCCTGAGTTCCTTTCGTAAGGTTCATGAGGTTAACTTGTGAGGGATTGACTTGCTGAGTTCCAAAGTTGCAAAGTTAGGCAGATTCGTATATCGTGAATGACTGTAATGGTTGCACGAAGTTATCTGTACAGAACTTGGAAGTAATTACCTCATGGCTGGTGGTATTGATTATAGGCGTAGAAAATGAGAGCGGTGAATACGAATTGATTTGGCTTTCTACATTTGATGCGGGTGAAAGCAGAACGAATAAAGTACAGGAGTAGAAATGTAATGTTTCATTATTTGCAAGCACGCACGGATTTCTGATTAAATTTATGAAAATATATAATTGGGTCTTGAATTTTGTTTTGAGGAATTTTTAAGATCAACTTTTCAAATAATATATTGATTACTACGCAATCTCTGAAACCTAATCCCTATGGAAGTCTTACCTAACCTACTTTGAGTAATAACAAAAACATTTGGACTTGGGATATCATGACATAACGCCTAATATAAAAACACTAATGTGATAAGAATAATGCTCAAAATGATATTTCTTATACCTCAATAAATATTCACCCGATTGAGATTAGTAATTTTAATAGGCTGTACCATTCATAATTTAATTAAACCATTGATGTTATCTTTGCTTCATTTCAATACAAATATGCTACTTTTCTAAATTTCTTTTTCTTTCGAATATCTTTATTTCTATTTTAGATAAAATCCTGTTTAGCATTATTTCTTATTTTTCCCATTTTCGAATTTTGAATACTTTCAGAGACGAGACTATGAAACAAAGAAACAAAAATAGATAAGAAAACAATTGAAGGTGTATCCAATTTCCCTTGGTGGACACCGGTGTCCATGAATGGCACCGTTAGCTGGCCAGTGATGTCAGTCAATCGATCCAAAATACCATATACTTACATACTAGAGGAATATGCACATCAGTAACAAATGTTGATATTATTTTCCCCCCTCCGTAATATCCAGCATCATTCGGATCTCCAAGTTATTTAAAATTCGTAACATTGACGTGACATTAAATGCCAACATAGTGATTTTTCAATTGAGTGTTTTAAAATTTCTTGCCCTCTGCATTTTCACGGGAAAATTGGCTGTCATGATTTTTGAGGTAACCCTAGAATTAGCTTGAATTTATCATGAGTTTCTTCATTCCTTCCTCCCTCGTTGGGGACATTCTTCCTCTCTGCTCCCAGTACCCATTGGGAGAGAGATGTGCGAAAGGAAGAGCTCGCGCTTGACTGTGTGATGTAATGGGTGCTGTCCCGGCACTCGCGTGCAAGCTAGCAAGGAAACTATACCCTCTAGACTTCACAGAACTGTTGTTCTACGAACACGAATGAGGAAGAGACACAAAACCACTGATATGCAACTCATCAAGCAAATTCCTGGCACCCATTCATTCTGTTTTCGTATTTGGGTTTTTGGACAATGCCTCAAATCCCTGTGCAGGCTGAGATAGAATACTTGTTGCTACCGCAGTGTCTCTGATCGGGAAGTTCTGGGGTTTAAGCACCGACGATGGTGGATTTTCCTCACTTTCCTCCATCCTAGTAGACCGCCACCGAATTGTGCGTTTCGGCAGTGGAACAATGCTATCGCCTGAGATATAACAAGCACTATACTTCAGTTTTTATAACGTGTCCTTAGATGTCACATGATAGCGACCGTATCAAGCAATGCGATGTGACTAGCGGCACGACCGAGAAAGACGCGAAATGCCGTGAGATATTCCATCGTGAAGACAGGCCCTGACGCGTCATGTCATAACCGAAGTATACACTAACAATACTAATGACCATAACAGTTGATGAGCCAGGAAACAAAATAATCGATCAACCCAAGTCGTGCCGCCGGACTCCGATCCACCGAGTCAGGCGACAACCCTCGTATGGTCTCATAAAAATCCGCCGCAACTGATAAAATAGTGCAGCTTGCGCGCGACGCGATGGCAGTGCAAACAGCGGCAATTGCGCTGGGCACGTGCGTGGAGGGCGGGATCGCGCGCGCCGCTGGCTGAATGCCAGCGTGGAGCCACGGCGCGGCGGCGCCAATTGCAAACGGAACCTGTTACGCGCTTTGTTGGCCAGTTAATAAACGGGACGAGTTTTGAGCGAACACGTTTTATGCAGATCGGTTAATCTTGCGCTACTCCAGTTGGATAACAATCCCTATGCAAGGGGATACTTTTGGTAACAGGGCGTGGACATACGAGTATCTTTTGTAGAGTTCAATAGAATATTTAAATATACTTAAGAGAACATTGTGATAAGAAAATATTGATAATTCCGTTGATTTAATATATAAACGAAATCGGAGATAACATAAAGAAAACCATCATCTTCGGGATTCAACGCAATTCACATCTTTCTGAATATTTCGTTAATAATATAACCAACTTTCTACATTTGTTGGGGATATTTAGATAGCGTTTTATAAAACTCATATGAGAAAAGAGTAACTTACCTAGCGTAAACATTTTCACTCGGCATCACTTGTCGGAAATCTTTATCTTCTTCAAGAAACGGCTACTCTTGACGTCAGTAAAAACAGTTGTGTGGATTTTTTGAATAGGTAAACAAATGGTTAGAAAAAATAAGCAATCTTTATAATTGTAGAAAAAGAGACCAGAATGTATTAAAATTTGATTTTAAAATAGGATGGTCCTAAAAGCATACGTATTCACCAAACTTTACTTCAGAACAGGTGAGAAGCAAGACTTTTGTTCAAGTAAAGGAAATCCGGAAACTATGTCCGCTTTATTCCGAGTAAGACCGCCTTCACTTCCTTTGGGAATGCGTCATAAGTACGGCATTTAACGGCCAACCCGCTCGAACCAGAATTACTTTCCTCTTCTGAGCTCGTGTTTACAGTCCCCAGCGCAAGTTTGCCTTCACCCCAGGCAAGGATCGATGCGTGTGTGAAGCGATTTCCCTCCACAGGGCACCTGGGCGCAACGCTACGACACCGTCACCGTCTGTCACAAGCGGCGGTAACCACCACGGTAAAAAGATTAATATTCTTCAACGAGCGCGTAATGATGGATATTATTCACGAGTTGATGGTTAAGATACGAGCGATGTAGGAGCGAGTGTCGTCATTTCTTCGAGTGAATAACAGACATTATGCGCGAGTAGAGGACTTTACTTTCTCCACGACCTTGAAATATTCGGAATAGATTTTGAACAGATTTTGTTTTATTTGAAACTCAAGTATAAGTATTACCTACATCATACATTTACTTGAACAATGTGCTTATTAACGTTGAGTAAATTTTCCGTAAACTAGAGGATTTACACTGTTGATAAAAGTTTGTAAAGTAAGCCAAGAAAACGTTGTTGCCCAAAGAATTCCCTCTATTACTCTTTCTCCACTCCACAAATGCTGTATATGATTGTTCATAATACTTCTATGATTGTTGTCAAATTTGCTATTTCCTGAATTTCAGGTAGAGTACAAATTGCATTGACACTGTCACTGGCTTCAAGATTCATTTTCTGTTGAATGATCAATACGAAATGGAACGAGAAATACGAGTACAACAATGACTAGATTATGTACATGAAATTGCAAAATCATTCACTTCTCTACTGCAGTTCAAACGAAGCGCGAATTGCAGAGAGAATGCAATTCTACCGGTAGATTCCAAAAATTCTGGAAATGTGATTGGTCGACAGGCCGTGGATTCCGCACTAGAATCCAAGAGATGTGTAATCGATGTCATTCGTCGATTAAATATACTGCAGGAATACGTATATTATTAAATGATCGTAGAGAAAAGTTATTCTAATACGATGTAAAGAATTTTCGTTACACAAATGTTATAGTGAATTCTACTATGGGGAGGTCAATTTTCATAAAACAATCATTATAGTACATATAAGACGATGGAGAGTTTTTATGATGCATATGGTATGTATTCTGATATGGTAAATTAATGCGACTCAATGATTAGACAGTATTCTCAGATTGATGAACAATTTTTTATGATGAAGAAATTTAAAAACTTTTCTAATGTGTGAGAGATTGTATGATAAAAATAATACTGGGTATTTTAATTCTAGTGATATTAATCAAGTAGATCATGTAGATATTAGGAAATTATTATAAAATACCGTGGGCAAATTTTTATGATTCAAAGATTAGAGAGTATTTTAAGATGAATGGGAGTTTTCATTACAATGATTACAAAGTATTCTAAAATGGGGAGTAAATTTTATAGTCCAAATTGTATACGATATTTTATCGCGGCTGACGAATTTCCGAGATACAAGGCTTCGACTGTTTTCTTATAGAGAAAACAAATTTTTATGACACAAACACTAGAGTAGGTGAATGTTTGCTCGATCCGCACATAGTTACGTCAGGGAATCACATGATAAAACGGCAGTTGAAGTCAAAGTAATCATTTGGTGAATAATAATTTGACGAGTTCAAATGTTCAATGATTTTGTCGATATAAAGCAGAACAAATGCCGATAGAAGCACTTCTTAAAATAATATGAACCTTATTTCTCAATATATTACACTTACAACCATGTATAACACTTACTACGATATATAACACTTCATATTCTTTTAAGAAGTGCTCCAATATCACAATTAGACCAAAATAAATAACTCGTGTGACAATTTTCCAAATATTCTTTCTATCAGGCACATAGGTTGTCGTGTGAACTCTGATTTCTCATCCGGTGTACTGCTAGGAGATATGTTTTAAACCCTTCTCCTACAGGTGGACGGATGTGTGAATTTTACAGACATTGAAAGACCATTTAGTAAAAGTACAAGCAATGTCAGAGAGGAAGTATTCCTCTCTTTTTGTAGGTGAACGGTAAAGAGATGTCAATTTTAAAAAATGTTTCAATTCAAGCACCAGTACTTTTTTCATAGTTTCGAGGGTTTTCGTTGTTTTTGATCGGTATTCCGCACGTAAACAAAATATCACAATGGCATTTACTAAAAACACGGTCGCTTGCACAAACTGGCAGGAAAATCGTTTCTCCCCCTCTTAGCTGTCAATTCCGTGCAGTTTGTATTCAGAGACACTGCTGCGGATACAAATATGAAGTCAGAATTGTCAGGTCTAATGCAGTATGCTAGTATTTTTTGACAAGCAGATAAATCTTATGGATAATAGACATACGGATGAAAAAAAATACATCGTACATGTACTGCGGTGTAAAATCCCTTGAAAATTTTGTGATTGCTAGACTTAAGAATAGTTTAAGTTAATGCCGGAGCAGAAGGTCGGAGCCTCGCCGTCAGTTTACAAATGCGCGGGCGAACGTATTTAAATCTGCCGTATTAAATTGACGTTTTTTTCTCGCTAAGCTTACTTAACCTACTTTAACATTGAAACACGTACAACTTCTTGAACCACCATCCATTATACAGCGCATTTCACGAGTGCTTCGTTTATCCATTAGCTTTAGCTGTTTGTAAAACATTTTACTATACCGACGGAGAGTGATTGTAAGGGTAGGTGAACACTTTCCCGGTGTTAAGATAACTGTGCGAAGTTTGGTGTGGCGCGGTTGGCGAGCATAGAAGTAAGCTAGCAATACCATTTCTCGTGCAACAACTTCAAATCAACGATGTCTACGGGGCATGTGAAACCAAACTAAGGAACAATCAATATACTACAGACGACTCCTATTATAGTGAACTCGGATATAGTAAACCCTCGATTAAAGTGGACTTAAGTCATTGGTCCCATTTCACGTACATTACAAATAAGCATAAACAGATTCGGTCGTAGTGAACCTGAACCTCGGATATTGTGAACGTATAAAATACAACATACTGGAAATTAATTCCTTCCTGAAAAATAATACATCGCCACTGTTCCTCAATTTCCAACACTAGGCAGCTTAAAGTCATGATCTAGGAAGCTATCAATTTCATTAACTTGTGCCGCTACCGAAACCATCTCGCATGTTATTAGACGAGTAAAAGGGCTTTCGGATAGTGGGATAGTGTTCTAATAGTTGAAGAGCCATTGAAGGGCGTCAAGAATGCATTTCGAAACTTAGAGGCAGTAGACAATGGCAGAATCAAGTATGGAGAGGGCACGAACTCTCGAGGTTCTAGATAAATTACTAATGAAAAATGCACGAAGCAAACAATTGAAAATAATTGATTTTTTAAGGACAAATAAATATACTTACATTTTCAGCCCGTGCCGTTAATGTATTTTGCTGCATATCCATATAAAAAATCTATCATTGAAAAATTCTGTTTAATTTTGACATCATCGGACATAGTGAACCTCCGTATATTGAACCAAAAATGTTAGAAATTCACTATAACCGTAGTCGACTGTACCAAGAAGTACGCCGCCACATGTACAAATGATTCGAACACATGTTCCGTACAGCTTTGGAATATTTAGCGTCGTTTCCCATTAACTGACATTAGCCAGGTCGGCGTTCTATATGTAGGCGAGTCATTAACATCAAACCCAGGTGGCTACGTACAGAGTGGTGTCACACCCGAGAAGAATAAATTATTAGCCATCAACTTCAGGGAATAACGTTGATTTTGCACACGTGTGGAAGTGAAAGGGAGAGAGACAAAACAGAATGCCGGAAAGCAACTGTCTTCATCTGTACTATATTCATCGTCTCTAACATCGTACTGGGGAGAGTTACGCAAGTAATTTCAGGTCAGCTCTAATTAGGACTTGGGCCCATTTTACATGCTTCGATTTAACGAACCATTTCGCAGTTTTATCGAAGATCACCTAAATAGCATTACGCATGTTTGCTAAACCTCCGAAATCGTTCGTCATAAGGAAGCATTGGGAGCAATCGAGCTTTAGGGTAATCTGACAGCGTAATGTTACTGTTGCGGCAATATGCGCACCCTTAAAAGGCGCGCCGAAAGAGCGGCGCGAAACCAAGACTTCGCGGGAACGCGGCTCGGCGGACCATAACCGACGCACCGACGCCGGCCTATGGAAGAAGAGAGGCCAGCGGGCGAAGCCGGAGCCAGCAAGCGAGGCTATGTCGCGGCCCGCAATATAAGCGGCCGGCGGCACTGAGACAGCAGTTCGAGTTGGAGAGTGAGCCTGCATGTCGAGTTGTCAAGTGCCTATCTTGAAGTGTGAGAAACTGTGCTGCGTTATTGGACTTCCTCTGGTTTTGTGGTTTGACTTCGCGAGTTATTGGACTTCTTCAGGATATTTGGAATTGCTGGGCTACGATTACGGAATTATTCTTTTGGATTTTGAGAATTGTACTCGTTTGCCTGTATCGTTGCTTGCATGTTGTAATAAAGTTGTTGGAAATTTGTGTTTTTCTGAACTTAACAGTTACATTTGGGACATTTGAGTTACGTGTCATCTCTTATCAGGCACCACCCACTCACAATATTTCAAGAAGATAACTCTGGTTCACTAACAAAAATTCAATGAATTTCCTACAACCCGAGATCATTTGGACCAACAGGATCTCTCAAGTTTGACCTGCACACAGTGTGGAATCAATTGGAAAGTACAACTTTATCGAATACCAATTTGCATATTACGAAGTCTTCAAATTTTCGTCGTCAAGTTTATGGCGACTTGCGTCAAGTAATGGTAAAAGAAGTTCAAATGTTTCGTAGATGTTCGTCTTAAATGTACCAGTGGTTGTAAGTTTCTAAAAAAAGCTTCATTTTTACAATTATCTTTGTAACATATATCATAATTACTTTCATTTATGCACAATGGAGGCGCGACGACACCCAGTGTTTCATTGCATATATAAAACAGCACTAGACCTATCAGGTGGTCAGTACACAGATATGTCAATATGTCAAGACGCAAATACTCTTTTAATTAGATTCGTTGATTTAAATGGAGAAGTACGCGGTTGCTACAATCAAGCACAGCAGCCCAAAAAAGCAAAAGAAACGCGTAGGAGATAGAATACGAACAAGGGCCCACAAGCGCGCGCAACGAATCGGTTACACGTGGAGAGGAAAGCAATCGAAGCGACGGCGGCGGAGGCGGCGGCGGGGGCGGTGAAGAGGGCGGCGCCCGGCCGTGGGAACAGGGCCACCGTCGCCGCCCGCATCGCCCCTCCCCCGCACAAATCCACTTCCGCCCACCGATTCTTTCGCTTCCGCTTGCCCTTGTCGTCCTCACTGTCGCCGCCCTCGCCTGGTCGCCCCCGCCTCGCTCTCTGCAATCCGTACCGCTTTTATCACCAAACACGCATCCTAGCGTTCCGCCTTACCACGCTGCCGTTCTTTAACACCGTTCCACAACACCGTCCTACAATACCGTCTTACAACACCGTTCCAAAACACCATCCCACAACATAGTCCTACACCGTCCAACAACGCCGTCGCTGATGTCGCGTATACGCTGATGTCGCGTTGCCATTGATGTAAAAAAAGTCTCGGGCAATACGTCAAACACATTTATACGAGTGAGTTGAAGTTCCATTGAAGACAGCCAGGTAGATAGATGGATGGATAGATATATAGACAGACAGAGAAACAGGCAGACAAAATTTCGCATTGACTCCCTCATTCCCATTACTCAAGAGAATCCCTCATTCCCATTATTTCCCTGTACACAGCCGCCATTATTTTCAAGCCATCCTCTCGTACGCAGCTCCTAACGTGCTTAGTCCTGCGTTTCTCTCAGCCGCTACACTTTCGCTTTCGACTCGCGCTCGTCCAAGCTTCGAGGAGTAATTTGAAAAAGCGACGCAATTTTCTGTACAAATACGCGCGCGGGCACCGCGGAATGAAACGACGAATTGACCCGTCACGCGCCGCCCCTGCGGGCGATCGACGTCGCCCCATCCACGCCCATGCCCGCCCCTCGCCCTCGCCCTCACCCGCGCCGTTACCCTCGCGCTCACGCTTGCCCTCGCCCACGCCCTCGCCCTTACTCTCACCCCCGCCATCGTCCTCTCCCTTGCCCTCTCCCTCGCCGTCTCCCTCTCCCTCGCCCTCTCCCTCGCCCTCTCCCTTGCCCTCTCCCTCTCCCTCTCCCTCGCCCTCTCCCTCGCCCTCTCCCTCGCCCTCTCCCTCGCCCTCTCCCTCGCCCTCTCCCTCGCTCTCGCCCTCGCCCTCACCCTCGCCCTCTTCCTCGCCCTCTCCCTCTCCCTCTCCCTCGCCCTCTCCCTTTCCCTTTCCCTCTCCCTCGCCCTCTCCCTCGCCCTCTCCGTCGCCCTCTCCCTCGCCCTCGCCTTCGCCCTCGCCCTCGCTCACACCCTCGCCCACGCCCTCTCCCTCGGCCTCGACTCACCCTTACTCTCACCCTCGCCATCGCCGTTACTCTCTCCCTCGCCATCGCCCTCGCTCTTACTCTCATCCTCGACATCGCCATTGTCCTCTCCTTCGCCATCGCTACCACCATTGCCTTTGCCGTAGCCCGCAAACACCACGTCGCTCAATCCATCACCCTTGCCCTTACCAATGCCTTGGTTCACATCCACTCCCTCATCCATGTCCTCGTTTCCCCCCATTGCCTACTCCCATGGACGCGCTCACGTCCTCGCTCTCGCCCTCGCCCTCACTTGTCCATTCCAGTTGTCTAACTAAAGTAAAATATGGCAACACTGCTTTAAAAATAGCAATATTTGACTAAGGAATTGAATTAACACGAAGAGCAATTTGTGCCTGAGCCATACATGCGTTTAGACCTGCCCCCATTCGTCATTTATTTCATATATAATTTGAGGTTTAGAAACTTCAACTGCTGAACTCATGTAGGTCCATGGGTGATGATCCAATGAGTAGATGAAAGCAGAAAGGACAATGAGATGAATGATAGATTGGTGGGGAGGGGAATCCCCGATAAAACTTGTCGAGAGCTCGCTTGGCCCACCAAAAATTTCACATGCATTGGTCGGGGCGTTGAACGCGGACCCTAGCGTCACGCTATTACGTCAAGCTATTACGTCACGAGCATCCCCCTCTTCCCATCTCACTCGTAATTACGACCCTTCGCTTTCATTGGGCCCTCTCCGCGGCCCCTGGCCAGCACTTACCCGCCTTGGGAGTTCTGCGCTGGGCAGAGCTCCTTCGCTCCGATACTTTGAGGCCCGTTCCCAGCCACTCCCGGCCCACATCCGTCTCGGCCCCAGCTCGAACGGGCAAGAGGGTGGTGCTCATTAGAAGCCTCACCCGTCAAGGGTCCCTCGCTCCATGCCTTCCCCGCCTCTCGCCATCGCCCGCATGCCCATCACCCCTTCCCCGGCCGCCAATGGTGGCGCTGAAATATCGGCACTCCCCCTAACACAGTGAGACGTTTCCGAGGTGAGAGAGTGCACCGCCTCCACACACACAAACAAGTTTCATTGGGCGGTATCATCTACACGTCCGTTACATGACGTCCAAGAGGAATCTGAAATAGTGATCACCAACAGTTGATATTAAGTATCGCAGACTTCTGATAATAAAAACCACGCTAAAATTGAAATAAGCGTACGAAAACATTCAAAGTTTGCAACGCCTTATTCAACTAGCCCTGATGATGTCACAACAATAAGCTTTTGTGGGATGCGTGAAGCCTAAAGACCTACATATCTACACTATCGACCGACATATTTACACTATCGACATAATTTACATTTAATGCATTCCAATTTCTCAACAAGAAAAATGTCAGGGATACGAGGGCAAATTTTTGAAGACTTTTTGAGTGCATTAGGTGGTTGAGTTGTCAATTATGGTCACGTCAAGAATTCCCACACTTCGCTGTATGAGAATCAGTAAAGATGTGATTTGCAGACTTTAGTATTACAGTTGCGTCGGAAAAAGATATGTACTATGTTCGGGGCTTCCAATCACGCAGACTGCATGGACCCTCTTGTGAAGTGAATAGTTGTCGTGATTATCTCTTGTCTGCATACCAAAACACACAAACATCGTATTATTTAATAACAGACGTTGAGATATCGTTACGGACAAATTAGTAAATTTGAAATTATGCTGATGGATAAGAGAGGAAAATGAAATATATATCGATCAGGAAGGTTGTCAATGAGTTGTAGCATCCATAAAACGCGATAGTTTACAATTTATCAAAAACAAATTGGTAGGAGATATATTCAAAAGCCTATGTATTTGATGAATTCAACTCTCAAACAACAGTTACGGATGAAACGAAAATCCATAAAAAATATAACTACTGTAATGCATCCTATTGTTTATCAGCATACTCTTCAAAAAATTCCAAGACGAAATTCCGTGTTGTGTGGTTTCAGACGTTTCGCCCCTCCGAGGAAAGAAAAATGCATTGAGTGGCGGGCGGCGCGGCGGAGCGCCCTCAAATGGAGGGTGCGAGGTCGAGGTATTGGCAGCCGCCACCGCTCCAGCCTCCGCCTCCGGCCCCGCCTCCGCCGCCGCTCCCCGGCCGGCCGGGAGGCCGCGCGCAGAAGGATCGCCAGGGCGGAGAAAGGAGGGTGCAGGTCATTGCGCTCTCACAACCACTACTCACGCCACGCACACTATCCATCGCTGACGAAAGAAATGGGAGGATATACGAAAAGTGCCCCTTCGTTCACAAACAGAACGAAGGTATTCACATTTAGTTAATATATGTTCCGGGTATAATTTAATAGGAAATGATTGCAGAAGTATTGGAGATAGGGAAATTTACAAAATTTATGGAATCCACTTCTTCAAATGCTTCAGAATTTTCGAATCCTTAGCATATACATAGAATCATTAATAACCTTTATGTATAAAAGTATCAGTAATAATAATGGTAATAATAATAATTTAATACTAATGAAACATATTAATTATTTTAAGCTATGATTCATGTCGTGTAAGTTAAAAGTATCGCAAAGAGAAGAAAAGAAAGCTTAGAGATGAACAGAGAACAGGTTGAGAAAGATGAAATAACAATGGTGATTATAGGTTTCGATGAAGGAGATGTTGGCGAAGAACAAAGTCCACAAGTGGTAATGATGGAGGGGTGGTGATTGTGGTCGAAGTTGCGACAGTTGAATGTGGTGAGGACGGTGGGATTGGTGACTTTGATGGAAACGCTGTTGTTGGTTACGGTGCTGTCGGTGATGATAGTGGAGGAGCTGGTGTTGGTGGCCGAGTTGGTAGAGATGCTGGTGTTGGTGTCGGTGGTGTTGGTGGTGTTGGCGGTGACGGTGGTGGCGGTGGTGGTGGCGGTGGTGGTGGTGGTGGTGGTGGTGGCGGTGGTGGCGGTGGTGACGGCGGTAGCGGCGGTGGCGGCGGTGGTGGCGGTGCTAGGGGCGGTGGTAGCTGCAGCGGAGGAGGTGGCCGTGGAGGAAGCGCTTTTATGGACGGTGGTAGAAATGGTGATGGTGGTGATAGTAGAGGTAGTGGCGGTGCTGGGAAGGAGTAGAGATGATGTTGGTGGATGAAGTGATAGCAGCGGTGATGCTGGTGGTAGAAGAGGTGGTAGTGGTGGCTATGATAGTTATCGAGGTGATGTCAGTTGCAGCGACTTTGGCGATGGTGCTGGTGATGGCGATAAAGGAGCTGAATGTAATAGCGATCGTCGTGGTAGCCGTAGATCGTCGTAGCCGTGGTGATGATGTTGAGGTGGTGAGTACAGTGGAAGCGATGGCGGTGGTGTCGCGGTATTCAAAGCACTTGCTCACGAGTGTCAGAGCATGCATGCGTGACCAGCGCGTGCAGGGAATAGGACGAATGGCGTTCCAGAAGCTTCTGCAACGTGCGGGAATTCGGCCATTTTCGTCAGCGCCGGACTTTTTCGTCAGGGCAGCGAACGCGAAGGACGACTTTGGATGCAGAGACGCGCGAGTTAAAAATGCAAGCCAAACGTACACCATCTTTCGAGGAATCTTGAGGACTATCGCGGGAATAGTCAAAAACGTATACATGGTGGTGTTGGTCACCAACAAAAATAAAACACAATATCATAGGAAAAGTTGATTGCAGCAGGTACAGCACACGTTGTAATATTTTTCGACATAAGAACATCCAGAATTGAGATATTTTTTACGTGGAATTAACGTTTATATATCAGTATCGAAGATATCTGTCACTTAGAATAGGTATCAGTGATTTCGTCTTGAAGTGTTAAATTAGAAGTGAACGGTTTTGGTAACACTTATGTTGGTGTCACCAATTGGTCCACAATGAATGACACATTAAATGCCTCACTTCTATAACTGAACCCTGAGCAACTGTGGAAAAACATTTCATTTTTATTATAGACCTAATATATTGTCGTTAATGATGCGGATATAGAGCTGTTCAATTTTATGTGATAGAAATCCCGACTGGACAAGTATCTATCCAATATTTTAAAAAAGTAATTTTATGCACTAGAGTTAATCTCGCAATATGCCATAGAAGGTTACGTTGCAGTTATGTTATTGTGAATTCGAATCTTTGTGAATGAACACATTTTTCATTTTAACACATTCAGCATACCTCCTTGGAGTTTTGAAGTTCAAAAAAATTACCATAGTCAACAGTCTTCCTCAAAGGACCTCAGTTAGTTTCATGTTACGTTTTAATCAATCTCTATCCAATAATATCTTATATTTCTTTAACCTATGAATAACTCAGGGTATAAACGGTATTTGAGAAAATTGAGGAGCAATCCCTGGGAATGGATATGAATTTTTCCAATATTGTAGGCTCCGTTCAACCAAACACTCCTTCAAGATATTAAACTTTATCTCAATTGTTACACCCATGGCAATTTCAGCCGATATTGATTAAAACTTAAAAGCCTGAACGAAAGAGAAACTAATCTATAAATATAGCAAATTTGAATTCTCCCAAAACATGCAAAGCACTGTTCTTTTTCATATTTCATTCAAGCACAATTTATCTCTATTTCAATGAAATATTAAGCAAGTGTTTTGAAACTTACTCTCAACACTCCCGATGTAGATGACAAACTTGCAAGAAACGAGTTGAGTTCATTTTCAACTCACCTGCAAAAGAAGAGATAACATTCATTAAAAAGGATCAACAATACAGCGACTTCAGGCAGCATACGATACATAAGAATATACTATATTCCATGAAAAACAAAAAAAAATCCAAATCTTAATTTCAAGCAATGTTGACAAAGAATGTTAAGCTTATCAAGATTCAGTACAAGTCAGCTAAAGCTCTGGAGAGAACAACGAACCACAACGTAAAATATTTTTTTTATAATATACTACGAAGTTCTGTGTAATAAATTATCTCGTACCCCTTTTCATGGAAAATTGCAAGCGTGTAGGCCGTCTTAAAACAGAGAAAATTTCCCTTAATTATTTGAATAAGTTCGTAGTAGTTTCTGTCACGTAGTACTTAGCACGACAGTCCGCGTACGGGCCATGGCCTTACTGCAGCCCGCCGGACTGTGAGCATGGGTTAAGGGGGCACATGTGGTTAGTACGAAGACATCCTTATATCCCTACACCGTATTCTGGTCTTCTCAACCTGAGAAACGAGTTTTCTCATCGTCACTCAGCAACATATACTGGGACCTAGCAAGGAAAACGCACATTATAATCTTGCCCGCCGGGAATCGAACCCGGGGTAGCGTCATGAAAAGAGAGCACGCTGACCAATGAGATAAACCGCGAGGGCTCATAGCATTTACAAACTATAAATACTGTGATCCTCCTTAAGATAGATTCCTGGCATGATACAGGTTCAAGCTGATGATGGGTCTGGTAATAGATCTTTCAACCGGTTTCATTAACATGATGAGATCATTTTGCCTATTTTTACAATTGCTAATGTAGTAACTTTTCCAAGGTATTTTTTTCTGAACATGAAATAAAGAGCAGATAACGATTGCACATTTTCTTCTTATAATTAGACCCTTAATCGAAACACTCCCAATGATCACACTTTTATTTCAATTCGAGTAAAAACAGACAGAAAGTAACCAGTGTAACCTTCCCTGTGGCTTTCTAACCCTATTGATTGTTTCATTATTTCGTGTTTCCGTGTGAACTGCTTCAGTCATTAGTCCGATAAATGTAGTGCACATTTTATTCCGTCGCCAACCTAGCCATCGTCTTGCGTGGTGTATTCCATCCAAATATCTTGGAGCAGCCAGCCGCTAGAATTCGTCTCCAGACAGCGGATGAATTCCACCTAGCTATGTAGCTAGTGTCGAAAATCCTGCTACCGTCGGGGCTCGAACCCTAGGACCTCCCGCACAGAGACCCTGCAGTGCATCCGCTGATGCCCTGAGGCACCTCAGCCGGAATGCATCCAACCCGAACGCATAGCTTCTTGTAGAAGCGCCTTACACAAAGCATGCACAAAGAACGCGCATTATGCACGGCGTCGCAGGTCACGCGTGTCCAC
Source organism: Acheta domesticus (assembly GCA_031308135.1). NCBI lineage: Eukaryota > Metazoa > Arthropoda > Insecta > Orthoptera > Gryllidae > Acheta > Acheta domesticus. Next base: position 91,084,871 of record JAHLJT010009355.1, read on the forward strand.
ATACACCATCCGTTTGGGCGCACCGCACGCGCAAAATCCTCTACGGAGGGCGCGGCCCGTGGGACGGCGACGGCGGCGGTGGCGGCGGCGGTCGGCCGGTGGGGGCGGGAATGGCGGGCGGGGGTGGGGGGGCCGCCGGGGGACGAAGCCGCGCCTCCATAATTCAGGCTGGAACCACCGCCGCCGCCGCCGCCTCCGGGCGAGTGACGCGCGGGCAAACGGCGGCAACTTGTCACATCGACATGCATTGTGAATGTGCGCGGCCAGGGAACGAGCGAGGGGAGACCGGGAGGGGGGCGGACGGTGGATGGGGGAGGGGGGAGGGATGGTGGAGACGAGAGCTACGAGGCGCATCCAGAGAGCAAGTTTCCCTAGGTCGCCAACAAAAAGAAAACACAATATCATAGGAAAAGTTGATTGCAGCAGATACAGCACACGTTGTAATTTTTTTCGACATAAGCACAACCAGAATTGAGACATTTTTTAGGTGGAATTAACATTTATATAGCAGTATCGAAGATGCCTGTCACTTAGAATAGCTATCAGTGATTTCGTTCTCAGCGATATCCATCTTTTCTTATAACTCAAGAAATTCCTGTCCGGTTAGCATTACATGTATTACATTGCCGCAGAGATGCCAGTGTCGGCCAAAAACTAGTACATATCCCAGGTATTCTATGTCGGAAAGACACAAATGTTGATCTGACGGTATCAGACAATGCTCAGTTCTGGTGGTGTGATGATTTTGTGTAAACATGTGTTGTATCTACTTCAATAAATTTTTTCTCTGAAATCGTGTTTCATGTCAGAACTCATTGCGAATGCACAGTCAGGGATAATGGGGAAAATTAACAGTGAAATGACAGTGAATTCACAAGGTTTAAATCTGAGCGCTTGCTAAACAAAACCTGGGTGGGTTAACGTACGTGACAAGAAGTGAAAAACCTTATAGCGGGTCGTTCTTACTTTAGTCTCGATAGTGGCAGATTTCTGGCTGAATTGATACGTCGGATTGCGCCGCGTTCTGGGCGGGAATAAACAAAAGGCGCGGAAGGCGCAGGCTTGTAGAGAATGAGATGGTGAAGACACTGCGAAATAGTGCGGACGAAAGCTGACGTGGATTTCTGGTCGCGGAAGTGAACACGCGACGTTGTAATCTAGCGGAGCTGACAGTGAACAGTGAGTGAAACTGAATAGCGTTGGGGACAGAAGCGATTGAATACGAATTGCGACCCCCCGTGTGAAGTAGAATGGGAGGTCAAAAGATCAAGTCCCGGCGGTGGCGGATTTTCGACACATTGTAAAGTAAGACGCACAACGGCTGCAGTCTGGCTGCTCTAGTTCGTGGTTTCCTCCAATCATTGCAGGTGAATGACAGAGCAAATCCTTCAAAAATGGGCCTCGCATTGGGCGCAATCCTCTCTTCCAATTTTTTCCAACTTTTAGGGCAGGAGAGGAGATACACAGAAAAAGAAAGAATAAGAGATGACAGGGCGGAACATCAGATCCACTACTGATAACATCACAGTGACAGTGGAGCAGAAGTACGGGAGGTAAGGCTCGCATCCATGTGAGTGATAGTATCTAAATTGATTGGTTTTTCTGGACGCGTCATTTGCTACGGTTATTAGTCTCATTAATGAAGTGAATGTTTTTGCGTTGTTCTTCTCTCTCTGAGGTGATGATTTTCCTCCCCAGGTACGTGCGTTTCGGCGCCAACATCCACATTGACTTGCAGGTATTCTCCTGCAGGTATTTTTCCCAGCGAGGAACTCCCCAGACGGAACAAGTTCTAAGCTTATGATATGATAACGGATGTGTAATGCATGTAAGTATGTGTATAAGCGGCGGAGTGAGGCAAGTAAAAGGAAGGAAAAATCCTGCGCAGTCCGTGGTTCATTTGTTAGGGTACTCCTCCGGCATTCGCTTGGTATTAATCGAAGAAACTACGGGCCAGACCCAGAACAACCAACGAGCTAGAATATACTACGTTGAGTGGCTGTAACGCCTCCATCTTTGCAGAAAATTGAAGCCATGTTTTTGCAGCAATCAAAGCAGTGCCTTCTGGAGAGTATTATAGCATTCCGTTTGGCGCTGGTTACGTTCGAGTGGGCGCGGGCCGCGGGTAATATAAATCCTCTTACTCTGTGTTTCACGACCAAAAACCAATCATTTAAAAAAATTACAATATCTAAGGAAAATGACTTTACCAACTCTAAAAACACGTTGCTTCCAGCATCGATTATTGTCATTAGAACTGAAGCTGTTGTAATGTTATTGTAGTTAGCATAAGGCCTGAAAGTGAATTTTATTGCAATGAGAAGCAAACAAACAGATCACAAATAAGGCGACAAACTTGAAAAATGATATATTTGTAGTTTGATGACTTCTATGTTATACGGCGAACGTATTGAACGCATTGTAATTATTATTATTCTAACCACTAATATAATTTATGTACAAATAAACGAAAAGATAGCAATATAGGAATAAGATCTGATACATATAACCCATCGATTCAGTACAACAGTTCTACACACCACCATCAGGCACCTCTCATGTTTTGACTGCAAAAATATGGCGGCCCCTAGTTCTGCGAGTGTCCACCAAGAGCGCTGAAACCATAGTGTCAGCCACTCTATGTAGTGTATTCTAGCTCGTTGGAGTCGACGAATCTGTCGTGTTTGAGACCCGAAACTTCTACGGTCAGCCTAGTTGAAGTGACAAAGTTGTTGTCCTGAGCTAACTCAACCGGTGTGATGGCACCGAGGGAGACGAGGTCGACCTGGACGATGGCGCTATTCGCAAAGGCGATACTGCCAGCGGAAGAGGGACTCTGCCCAGGTGGTGGCAGTAGCGGTGTCGGTGTCGCAAGGGTAGTCAGTTTGAAATTATTTAAAACTTTCGCTATTGAAACACACAAACTTTGACTATGAAAAGGGTGTGCTCTAGTGACAAAAATAGCAAAAATTAAATTTTTTCAATAAAATGTTTCGAAATCGTTTCAATGCATAGGTTCAAAATGATACAACAGCATTTCCAAATGAATGTAAAAGAACTAAAATATTAGGACAGTTTTATAAGAAATTAAGATTTTGCCTATTCAAACATCTTGCGTTAAGTTTGTTCCTGGAGTAGCATACTAACTCCAACAATTTGTGTGTATAATAAATAATAATATTTGTAATTATTCTACGTGAAATTATTATACGTGTTGAATCATTATGTGTATAAAAATTCAAATGTTGAAAATATTGACTAATCAAACATCCTTATGTAAGCTTCCCTACGTATTTATGAATTATTACTGAACATTAAGACGTCTGGAAAGTGGTTATATATCATTCCAAATATCATAAAAATATTTTTTATGCATTGAGTTCTGAAGAAAATAAATAAAACTTATACTGATGTTTTCGGCAGGTTCCATTACCTGAAGCAAGCCGCTCCTAAATCAAATAATTTGATATACGCAAATTATAATTTATCCAGAAATTCTATTTAAGGTATGCTACTTATTAATTATTATCACGCCTGTCCAATCGTTAATGAGTAAAAGTCTCCGAAATCCGAATATTTTTGCTTGTATTCATAAAGACAGACTGAATATAATATTGCAGAAACAGATACAAAATGCAAAGTTTCGGGTTTCCCAAACAGTTGGGAATTTTTAGCTGTTCCACTTCGCCGGTCTTTCAAACAAACGATGCATATAGGAACGTTGTATTCGCTTCCTCATTTCATACTATTCAAAACATCGTAAATTCACCAGTGTTTTTGTCTTCATTACACTTTCTGAAATATTCTTCCAAAATTCTTTGAATATTGTACTGATAAAGGAATGTTTATGGGAGTTCTCTTGAATTCAAAATTGATAGTTGAAAAAGATAGTTGTTAGAGGGGAAATGCTTTCTGGTGGGTTTTAATACACAGAGGTGATCAATAGTTCATTCATTTTTCCTGTGCAATTATATTGTCACTATTCTGGCGGCACTCTTCAAGAATATTTTGAAAAGATACTAGAAACCATGTTTTGGATAGTTTCAACGCTCCCACTGTGGTGTGAATTTTTATTGCTTTTCCGGAATCACTTGACTCGTTATGATTTGATTCATCCGATGGGTGATAGTTTTTGTTCAAACGAGAAAACTATATTCTGTTTAAACTTTATTTTTATTATGAACGTGCACAGCACAAATAAAAATTTACTCATAAGTAGCGCTATGCTAAGCGAATATAGCATAGCTATCACATTAAGTTTATGTGAGAATGTAAAGAAATGTTTATATATTTATTGTAATAATGAAGTATTCCTTAATTGATATTTGGGTAAAATAATGTGGCATACGTCAACGGTACGTAATTAATTTTTGCCTGCAATACTATCAAAAAAATTCGTTAGTTGAGTTACTCAGTGCTGAGACAAGAGCATTTTTTGGAATTCTATTCTGTACGAAAAATGTTCCCTGTCATTAAAAGTATCATCTCAATATCTATTATTTTCTAAGCAGAGAGGGAAAATTTTATTTTATTTACAGATTTATGGGATACATTGAATATAGCGTAATCGTTAAACAAAATACCGGATTAGGTGGCTCAGGGCATCAACCGATATCATTGCAGTCCCTCTGACCAGTTTGAGTATCGACGGTTGTGCAGGATTCAGGCTGGTCGCTAGGTGGCTAGGTCGAATTCATCCGCTGGCTACAGGAGAATTCTCACGACCGGCTGCTTCGATCGGTAGTTTTCCGTGGTTTCCCCGATTAACACCAGGTGAATGCCGGAGCAGTATCCTAACAAATGAACCGCGGACCGCGCACGATCGTTCCTTCCTCTTCCTTGTCCTATCGTCACCCCTTACTTACACACTTTTACACATACATGCACTACATTATCACACATGTCGGTAGAGCAGTTGGCAACTTAGAGCTTGTCCCGGTGGAGCGGTGCCCTGTGGTGGGCGATACCTGGCTAGGGAAACCCTGCTAGCCGACATGTAGGTCAGCGGGAAATCACCCATCTAGCGGGGCAAGATAGCTGCCACGTCCCGGGGAAACATGCACTACACTTATGGGAAAATTACTTTAGCCGTTGACGCGCACGAAAACACGAAATAATCAATTAAGTAATGTGAATCACAATGTGACCATAATTTCCCAGAATACAACTTTTGGATGACAGCACTCTTATTTCGGAAAACGCTGCGTTATTAGTTGCGTCAGGAAGTGGTGAATCCATTAGCTAATGGTTTTCCATGTCAAAGCTTCACTTTTAAATGCGTGTCTTTTCGTGCTTACGATTACGGGCGAAACATTGCATGTTTTTTTGTTGGTGAAATTTTATGGAGTTCTCGGAATGTTAATCATTGGGATGGTCTACCAAATGTAGCGGACATTTTAATTATCAGAAGTGCCGAAATTGTAAGAAACTGTTGTATTAAACACTGCTACAAATAAAATTTTCCTGTGTTTAGTCTCAGTTAACGCGTGTGTTTCTCTGTTTTTTATTGAGATTTCAAAAGTTGATTACGTAAAAATTAACGCGAAGATTGAGATTCAGGTAATGAAGAAGTTTTTTTAGAACAATATGGTAAAATGCCAATTAACAGTATTCCTGTAACATAAAAATAATGACAAAAAATGTTCTTCCTGTAAAGAATCGTGTCAAAAACTAGAAATAAAAACCGCATATCTGCGTCTTATTACCCTGAATTCGTATACATTCAATGTAGTATATGGGCTAGCCTTGAACAAAATATTAACTCCTGAAACTAACTACCAATTACCAAACGTACAAAACCAACTACCATGTTCGGCATACAAGAATGAGTAAAAAACCATTTTCTCAGATCAAAAATATAGAATATGTAAAATCATATCAATATTACATGAAAATAAGGAATGGAATGGGAGAAACAGTAACAATTTCGATTTCTTTTCTATTTGTGAATATCGCGCGCTTCGACTAAAATCACTTTCTAACTGTGATTATACTGGTATTCGAAATAGAGTTCAAGTAACCCACTGAACCTGCTTATTACTATCCTTGAATGTGTGATTTTAAAGCATTGAAATATTTATTTACATTAGAACACCTGACGCCGTATTTTTGACGGCTACTTCATGTTCAAAATATAGTGTTCTTTGGAACGATAAGAAGTAGGAAATTGGGGTCCCCCGATTTTTAATGTGTTAACAACATGGATAAAACGGAATATTTTCGAAAATATTGATCAAACCTTAGTTTTTTTCTTGCCTACCCTTCCCTAAACGCCCAAAATCCATAAGAGCCATTAAATTGACCGCCTGCCTGCTGCCTAACTACTGAATTGTAAGTTACCAGGTCAGTTTTTGCAATGTTTTATTGATTTCTTAGAAATCACGCATGCTGTCTACGATAAAAAAATTTCTGACAGAGTTTGACGTATCTGAAGTGCTGATATTCGAAGCCACAGAAGTAAAAGAAGTATAACAGCGATGAAATACAAGACGGGAGAAAAGTATCCTTGTATCAATCATATGTAGTAATTTCTATTTGCATTGAATCCGGCTATTCTTTTTTCCTTTATTTCTTTTCTGTATATTCGTTCATTAGTAGTAATTCATCTACTGAAACACATTCACAGGTGCTACTATTAAAAGATGTGTCTATTTCTTTATGTTTCAAAGTGTTTTGCAGGAGTAGGGAATGAACATCTGACACCGATTTCCCGAGATATCTGAAAAGAAGCAATGGAAGGCAATGGAGTCCCACCGTAACAAACTGGTGTGGTCGTTTCGACCAACATTCCGAGTGAGCTTATACTTCGTAAATTAACAGCCACCACGCGCCTAAAGTTAAATCGCCACGCACGTGGCCTCCCACGTCGCCACGCGTCGCCCCACCTCCACCGCCTCCCCCCTTCGGCTCCGCCCACGGTGGGCCCAAAGCTGCTCATAATGTTGTTCGGGAACTTCGCAGACCTCAGCCTAGTCACAGTTTTCAGTATAACGCGATAAATATTAACATCCAACGTGAGCTTCAATAATGGCAAAACACAAAACAATTTGATGCCATTAAAAAAATGAAAACGAACGAGGGACATCACGAAAAGTTTCCTCAGAATTTAAAATATCGGTTTCAAAATCCAGGGGCCGCGACATCAGCCAGATAGATTGGGAAAATATCAGTTGGGGCCATATCAATTCTCGAGAAAATCGGCTGAACCGTTTACGCGCTACAGTTGACTACAGACGGACGTTTTTCCGTCAGTCGATTTCGGTAACAAGTACTCCAAAAAATGGATTCTGACTAAACGACGTGTAGAGAAACGTAAAGAAACAAGCTTTATCCACTTTTTCGTTACGAGGGCCCGGGAATAAAAGTTTGTGTGCCGAAAATTCCCCGTTTTTTTTGCGCAGCATTAAAATACTTTCTCTTTACTGCGTAAGCAGTACGGAGAAAGTAAAATCAGATGTTGGGATAAATAACTTTGAAGTATTCACATTGTATTGAAATGTACCATTCTTTCAATCACACTTCTTTCATTTGTCGGTGGAATACTGTACTATAAGATGCCGCTGTTGCTGCTGAAAGGAAGACTGGAGAGCGTATTTCAATTCTGGAGAGTACATTAACTCGAAATTCGTATATTTTGAGTTGTGCCTCTAATATAGCCCACGAGCGTTATGCCTCAAATTTGAATTGTACAAGATTCTCAAACCACTTGAATCTTTGGAACCCTTCTCGAAGAATCCACGAGAATATTCTGAACCTCTTTTTTGAAATACATTTCGCAAAGTTTCGGGATAAAGTGTTTCTTTTATTTATCGTTTTTATCGCTATCTTCATTTGTCGATTGACCAGAACGAAACCATGCACAATCATCACATGAACATGCATAGAGTAAAATCATGTAATGATCTTAATTCTGGTTTTCGATCAGTTTTATAGCAAACGTCGGAGCGAGTGATGTGTTGGCTCGATGGTGATATACAGACAGCAATTGTAGCTGTACCTCCCAAAGCTACAAGCCGTGTAAATTGATTTTTGACATGCAAACGTTATTTATGTAACTGGTACAAGACGTGAGTCTTTGTCTACGGACGAGGCGACAATAGAAGTCGAATTTTGAACACTTTTGTATGAATTCCTTAAATCATTTTTTATTACAAATTCATGCAAAATAACATGTACTCTTGAAATCATTTTCAATAAACGAGACAGTAGTTATGTTGACTCATGTCGTCTTGATTTGTTTTGTTTACTTTTCAGTATTCTCCTGTTTTATATGGCCATGATTTCTTTGCAGACCGCACTGGTGCAAGCACACCACACTACAAACTGTCGCCACAAGAACACTACGCCACAAGAAAACAGTCGCCAAAAGCACACTATACCACAAGCACACTCTCATCATAAGTATACTAACATTGCAAGTTCATGCTGCCACAAGCACACTACCACCTTAAAACACTGCTATCACAAGCACACATACTACCGCAGTTTCTCTTACGGCAAAGTTGACTTTACCGTACGCCTACCGCAAACTAACACTTTCCAATCAACAAACTGTGAAGGCAAGTTGTAGTTTCCGTTGAAGAGTGCTGATAAAACATTACTGCGACTAATATTTCCCGTCGTTCGCTACTTAGGCCCACTGCTAGTGCCCTCCGAAATAGCCCGCGAGAGGCGCGCGAGAGAACAAACGACGGCGGCAGCGGCGGCGGCGGCGGCAGCGGCGGTGAGTGTCCGCCGTCCAACTTGCCCTGGCGCCAACTTGGACGCGCCGCCGCGCCGCGCCGCGCCGTCGCTTGAACACACTTGCCGAGGTCTCGCATAGGTTACGGGTCACGGAGCCATCTAAAGCTAGCAGCGCCCAGAAACCAATCTCAACCAAACTATATCCAAAATTTTAGGCTAATTTTAGGCTAATTAAATGCTCTATTCCCGAATTTTAGGCTCCTCTGGATTTCCGAAAATCGTGGGCGCTGCTAGCTTTAGTCTAAAGCTAGCAGCGCCCACCCAGAATCTATCTCAAAATCAATTGTAAAATCTGAAACACATCCCAAAATTTAAGAATAATTTTAGGCTCTTGGAAACAAATTATCCCCGCCTTCAAATTCCAAAAATCAGGGCTGTACAAAACGAAACAAATAACATTGGTTCTTATGGGCGAATAAACATCAAAATCAAAAAACCTTAGGAAAAATCTGAAACCCCTCCCAAAAGTTAAGAATAATTTTAGGCTCTTGGAAAAAAATCAACCCCGCCTTCAAATTCTAAAAATCAGGGCTGTACAAAGCGAAACAATTAACATTGGTTCTTATGGGCGAATAAACATCAAAATCAAAAAACCTTAGGAAAAATCTGAAACCCCTCCCAAAAGTTAAGAATAATTTTAGGCTCTTGGAAAAAAATCATCCCCGCCTTCAAATTCCAAAAATCAGGGCTGTACAAAGCGAAACAATTAACATTGGTTCTTACGGGTGAAATAACACCAAGATCAAACAATCGTAGGAAAAATCTGAAACCCCTCCCAAAAGTTAAGAATAATTTTAGGCTCTTGGAGAAAAATCATCCCCGCCTTCAAATTCCAAAAATCAGGGCTGTACAAAGCGAAACAATTAACATTGGTTCTTACGGGCGAATAAACACCAAAATCAAAAAACCTTATGAAAAATTCGAAACCCCTTCCAAAAGTTAAGAATAATTTTAGGCTCTTGGAAAAAAATCATCCCCGCCTTCAAATTCCAAAAATCAGGTCTGTACAAAGGGAAACAATTAACATTGGTTCTTACTGGTGAATAGGGTATGTTGTATTCCTAACGGGAATTTTCCATTTTTTGGATAGGGAATAGAGAAGGCCAAAATTATTTGTGGGTTTTAATAGAATTCTCTATAATGTGTGGAATATGAAGTTCAATTTTCAGAAGCTAAGTCGTTGTAGTTCAGGTGTTATAAGAACTCAAATATTGAATATCGAAAAAAAGTGGGTGTGTTTCGATTAATATTCTATTTTTTTCAGTCAGAACGGTGCTAGCCCAAAATTATTTGAGATTGGCATATTGATATGTAATGTATGAGCAATTGCTAATAAATTCCCTATTTGAATTAGTAAAGTAGTTCAGAGATTATTTTGTGAGAAATGAAAAATTAATCGAAAGGCATGTTGTAGTTCTCACGAGAATTTCCCATTTTTGGAAAAGAAAGAGAGAAGCCCAAAATTATTTGTGGGTATAATACTATTTCCTATATTGTGTGGAATATGACGTTCAATTTTCGGAAACTAAGTCTTTGTAGTTCAGGTGTTATAAGAACTCAAATATTGAATATCGATAAAAGTGGGTGTGTTTTGATTAATGTTCTATTTTTTTCAGTCAGAACGGTGCTAGCCCAAAATTATTTGAGGTTAGCATATTAATAGGTAATAAATGGGCAATTGCTATGAAATTTCTCACTTGAATTAGTAAAGTATTTCAGAGATTATTTTGTGAGGAATGAAAAATTAATCGAAAGGTATGTTGTAGTTCTCACGAGAAGATTCCATTTTTTGGAAATGAAAGAGAGAAGCCCAAAATTATTTGTGAGTATAACCATATTTCTTATTATGTGTTGTATGTTACGCGCCTTTCCAAGGAGCCAAATCCTTGTAGTTCAGGTTTTATAACAACGGAAATATTAAATGTTGGAAAAGAATTAGGAAAGTTTTTAGTAATATTAATTTTTTCCAATAAGAACGGCTCTAGCCCAAAATTATTTGAAATTGTGATATTAATAGGTCATGTATGAGCAATCGTTAATAAATTTCTCATTTAAATTAGTAAAGTATTTCAGCAATTTTTTGTGAGGAATGAAAAATTAGTAAAAAGGTATATTCTAGTTCTCACGAGAATTTTTCCATTTTTTTTTGGAAAAGAAAGAGAGAAGCCAAAATCATTTGTTAGTATATCTGTATTCCGTATCATGTGTTGTATATGGCCTTCAATTTCCAGGAGCCAAATCGTTGTAATTCAGGTGTTATAAGAACGCAAATGTTGAATATCGAAAAAAATTGGGTGTGTTTTGATGAATATTCCAAATTTTTCCAATAAGAACGGTGCTAGCCCAAAATTATTTGAGATTGGCATCTTGATAGGTAATGCATGAACAATTGTGAATCAGTTCCTCATTTGAATTATTAAAGTATTTCAGAAATAATTTTGTGAGGAATGAAAAATTATTTAAAAGTTATACTGTATTTCTCACGAGAATTTTCCACTTTTTGGAAAAGAAAGAGAAGCCCAAAATTATTTGTGGGTATAATCGTATTCCTTAATATGTATTGTATGTCACACGCCAATGCCATGAGCCATATCCTAGTACTTCCGGTTTTATAAGAACGGAAATGTCGAATATCGAAAAAAAATATGGACTGGTTTTGACTAATATCCCTTTTTTAATACGAACTAATATAGCCCAAAATTATTTGAGATTTGAATATTATTAGCTAATTTATGTGCAATTGTTAATAAATTCTTTATTTGAATTGGTACAGAATTTTGGGGTTTACTTTTTCAGAAGTGGAAACGTGGTGAAATGTATATTGTAGTTCTCACGCGAATTTTTCTTTTCTTGGAGAAGATACCGCGAAGTTCAAAATGATTCATGAGTATAGCCGTATTCTCTATCATGTGTTGTATATGGAACTTTATTGCCAGGAACGAAATCCTTGTAGTTCAGGTTTTATAAGATCGCAAATATTGGATAGCAAAAACAAAAGTTATTCTATTGATTATTATTCCTTTATTTTTCAATAAGAACGTTTCTAGCCCGAAATTATTTGAGATTAGCAAATTGAGAAGCAATGTATGTGCAAATGTAAATAAATTCTCTGTTTGAATTAGTAAAGTATTTTGGAGTTTATTTTGTGAGGAATGAGAAATTGGTCAAGAAGTATATTGTAGTTTTCACGAGAATTTTCCATTTTTTGGTAAACAAAGAGAGGAGCCTAAAATTTTTTCTGAGTACAGCCGTAATCCTTATCATGTATTTGAAAATGACATTATCAAACGCGAAATACCTGTAGTTAAGGTAACACAAATATTGAATATCGGAAAAAAGTTGGGACTGTTTTGATTAATATTCCTTTCATTTTTAATAAGAACGAATCTAGTCCAAAATTATTTGAAGTTGACATATTGATGGCCAATGTATGAGCAATTCTAAATAAATTCCTCTTCTGAATTAGTACAGTATTTTGGAGTTTATTTAGTGATAAACCAAAATATGATCAAAATTTATATAATAGTTTTTACACTAATTTTCCAATCTTTTTAAAACAAAGTGAGTAGTCCAAAATTATTAGAGAGTACAGCCGTATTCCCTATTATGTGTTGTATATGACATTAAATTGCCCGGAACGAAATCCTTGTAGTTTAGGTTTTATAACAACACAAATATTGAATTTTGCAGGAAAATAGGGTGTTTTGATTAATATTCAATTATTTTCAAAAAGAATGCATCTACCCCAAAATGATATGCGTGTCGCGATTTTTTGCCATAATGTGCATGTTATTTGTAGAACATTGAATTGATTGAAGCGAAATACCTGTAGTTTAGTTTTGAAAAAAACCCAACAAATATTTGAGATCGGTAAGTATTTCGGACAGTTTTTTTTACTTTGCTTTTCTTTTTCATGAAAAATATGGCAATGCCCAAATTATTTCAAGATCGCATCTTATTTGTTGGTATGTGTTCAATTGTTAGTAAATTCCATATTTACATTTGTTAGTTAAGTTTGTTTTCTTTTTTTTTTTGACGAATGAAAGATTGAGAAAAAATGTAGTTTGCCCTATTATGTGTTATACTATGTGTATTGTACTAGGCATTATTCCCTTTCCCATTTTTGGATTTCTCTATTATTGATTGTGATTTTAGAATTGTAGATGTATAGTTAAATAACTATTTTATCTTTTAATTCGTCGCTGCTTTTTGGAGAGAATTTTTCTTGTATGAAATATTTAATAAGTCCATATTGGATATTTACATAGGAATGAATTAAAGTAATTATTTCAAGGCTTGATATTGATCCTAATATATGGTAAAACTCTCAACAAATACATTTTTTTTTCTTTTTTAATGTTGGAAATACACGTGTACGGTATAATTCTCCCAGAATATATGTGAAGTTTCTCCGGATTTCCTAGTTTTGAGATAGTGAGATTCTAGCTTCTCCATCCTCGTTTTTGCTAAGTTGATTTCGGGGTGTTTTTTGATGACACTAAAGAACCCAAAATTATGGCCCAAGATTTTTTGAGTTGAGTTGCTATTGGGATGGTTTTAAATATTTGTTATCGTACGTAGGGGTGAGTTTCGAAATTTTGAAAAGGAACAAAAATTTCGCACGTTTACGACCACACAAATATTTTCGAATTTTCAGTACGGGTGGGTGTTCAATTAACAACCCACAATTTTTAACCTTAATTTCGGAGATTGTAGGGTACCAAAATAATGTTTCTGGTGTCACTGAAGAGCCCAAAAATATCCCGAACTTATGGTGGGAGAAATTTTGAAATTTGAGAATTAGGAGTGGTTTTGATTTTTTGTTTTCGTATTTAGGGGTGTGTTTCGAAATTTTGAAAAAGTGGCCCCCAGAAGCCCAAAATTCACTTGTTTTGACCGTGCAAAAAATTTGAATTTTAAGTAAGTGGGGGTGCTAGCTTTACCGGCCAAAATTTGAAATCGTAATTTCAAGGTGTTGGGAGGTAGCCCAACATTTTTAGAAGGGGGCTGAAATTAGCCCAAAATTAGCCCAAAATTATGGCGCAAGCATTTTTGAGTTTTGAGAAAGTGGGTGTGCTAGCTTTACCGACGTAGTGGCGCCTGCTATTACAAGCACACCGTCCAGACCTGGTCCCTGCCGAATACCGCCGTGTGTGTAAATAAATAAAACTGTGCCCGGCGGGGGCCGCCTCGGCCGCGGGCATCGTCTGGCGTAGGCCAATCCGCACCTAAAAACTCCCGCGCCACCACCAGGAGCCCCTCGATGCCACTAAACCCTGTCAAAGAAGATGGTGCAGTGATGGAGCAGTTAAAATGTAAATAGTGTAAATAGTAATCAGTGCACAACAAGGACGTGACAGTGACACCTGTGCTTAGTGTCAGGTCATTTCAGGATAAGAGAATTTCGAAGATAAAAGCAATAAGGACGCGACAAAGTCGCTTATGAAGTAATTGTAATTAGATGTAGGTTGTTGAAGTAATGATAGTGTAAATAAAACAAAACAGGTGCGTCAGTTACACAAGAGAGGAAAATCCTCAGACTATTATAAATAACGCAAGAGAGGTCAAAGCAATCTTGAACTCTCCAACCATCCAATATATACATGCTATGTAGTGCAAAACTACCACCATGTATAAAAATTGTTCTGTCGACAATAAACGCTACTTAAATACAGAGTAATATACGTAGTATAGGGAAAGTTATATAATGCTGCGGGGAAAATGGCGAATTTTCGCCAGCAAAAAATTAGTTGTCTAATCGTGATGACAAAAAACTGGATAAATCCAGTTGCTAAATTAAGAAAAAAAATCCCTTAACACGTGGTGTAGCCAGAACCCGTTTTTTGTTGGTCCTTGATTCCCAAAAACCAACTGAAAGGAAAACGTCCATCCGTCCGTCCCCGTCCGTCCGTCAACACTGCTAGCACCTAAACCGTACGTACGATTTCTTACAAAATGGATATTCCCCGCACGATCTGGTTTGAGTGAAAGCTTTGAGATTTGGAAAAATATTCTATAAAATTTTGGGGTACTTTACATGAAGCTCCCCGCACGTTTTTAAACTTTTCTCAAAAACTGCTCCAAATTTTTCTTTAAATTTCTTGTAAGAACAGAGTAAAATGCACATATTATGGTGACATAGGTACGATGTTCACGGTAAACTCTAAATTTTCGAAAATTGCAAAATTTTGAATTTTATTCAACGTCTTCCTCCAACTACAAAATTGCAGATGGAGATTTTTCCTTCAAATGTATTTTTTTCTTCATAGTGAGTTCTTTCATAGTGAGTTGTGTTTATTCACACGTAAGAACCAATGTTAATTGTTTCGCTTTGTACAGCCCTGAATTTTGGAATTTGAAGGCGGGGATGATTTTTTTTCCAAGAGCCTAAAATTATTCTTAACTTTTGGGAGGGGTTTCAGATTTTTCCTAAGGTTTTTCGATTTTGGTGTTATTTCACCCGTAAGAACCAATGTTAATTGTTTCGCTTTGTACAGCCCTAATTTTTGGAATTTGAAGGCAGGATTGATTTTTTTCCAAGAGCCTAAAATTATTCTTAACTTTTGGGAGGGGTATCAGATTTTTCCTACGGTTTTTTGATTTTGGTGTTATTTCACCCGTAAGAACCAATGTTAATTGTTTTGCTTTGTACAGCCCTGAATTTTGGAATTTGAAGGCGGGGATGATTTTTTTCCAAGAGCCTAAAATTATTCTTAACTTTTGGGAGGGGTTTCAGATTTTTCCTAAGGTTTTTTTGATTTTGGTGTTATTTCACCCGTAAGAACCAATGTTAATTGTTTCGCTTGTACAGCCCTGATTTTTGGAATTTGAAGGCGGGGATAATTTTTTTCCAAGAGCCTAAAATTATTCTTAACTTTTGGGAAGGGTTTCAGATTTTTCCTAAGGTTTTTTGATTTTGATGTTTATTCGCCCATAAGAACCAATGTTAATTGTTTCGCTTTGTACAGCCCTGAATTTTGGAATTTGAAGGCGGGGATAATTTGTTTCCAAGAGCCTAAAATTATTCTTAAATTTTGGGATGTGTTTCAGATTTTACAATTGATTTTGAGATAGATTCTGGGTGGGCGCTGCTAGCTTTAGACTAAAGCTAGCAGCGCCCACGATTTTCGGAAATCTAGAGGAGCCTAAAATTCGGGAATAGAGCATTTAATTAGCCTAAAATTAGCCTAAAATTTTGGATATAGTTTGGTTGAGATTGGTTTCTGGGCGCTGCTAGCTTTAGATGGCTGGGTCACGGCGACGCGAGGCGACGCGCCGGCCCGCACCGCGCGCCGATGCGGCCGGGGCCTCGGCCGCAGCTCCTGTCACGTGCGTGGCGTGCCCCTGGCCGGGTTGTGTGGTTGTTGGGGGAGCGAGTGGGACATGAAGTGTGATTATGAGACGAGTGTGCTTATGGGGATTGTGTGTATATGAGGGTATGTTCTTGTGGAGATACGGTGCTTGGGATAGTGGTGAGCTTGTGATCTAGTATGCTTGTGGCGATGGTGTGCTTGTGGTGGCAATGTTTTTCAGGTGGTAGTGTGCTTATTGCAGCAATGAACTTGCGACAATAGTGCGCTTGTAACGGCAATGTGTTCGTTGAGGTGTTGGATGGAGAGGTGTGCTTGTGGCGGTAGTGATTTAAGGCGGTAGTGTGCTTGTGGCGGCAATGAACTTGCAATGATAGTATACTTGTGGCGAGATTGTGCTTGTGGTATAGTGTGCTTGTGGCGACTGTGTGCTTGTGGTGTGGTGTTCTTGTGGCGACAGGGTGCTTGTAGTGTGGTGTGCTTGTGGCGTCAGAGGACTTATGATGGTAGTATTTCTGACAGTAGTATGACTCACAGTTTCTGACTCAAGTCCTCTGTCGTCCTCAAAAGTCGTCTGTTTTCTGTCCTCTCCTTTTCTTCTCTTTTGCAGCCCCTCGTGTCACGCGTCCCTCACATCGTTGCGTGCATGGTGTTGTTTGTTCGATTTGTGCCCAAGAAACTACACCTGCTCGACTTGGCATCGTCTCCTTGGCCCACTTCGACTCATTTGCTTTGACGAGATAGGTTCATTAGTCAGCCGTAGCGGTGAGATGCTCTTTAAGTATTTACTTCTTTTTGGAATCGCGGGAAACAAACGCAAGCCTCGGTAATGAATTCCGAACACAAAAAACTGACTGCATCAAATAGTGAAATTTATAGCTTCATTATTTACGCACATTCCTTGCTCTTTTGTGACAATCTTCTGGAATTTGTTCTAAAACAATTGTTCAATGTTTCTACATCTCTATATATGATAATTATTTTGAGTTTATCCGACTGCATCAATGATATGGGATTTTTTTCCGTACGTATGAGGTTTTAGTAAAAATCGTATGTTGGATTTTCATATCGATTTTATGTTTTTCGAGTCAGTCGTCATTTAACAAATGTAGGTCTGATTACTTATAAAAGTTGCGAGCCGATTTTGTAGTCTAGAAATTAGTTATTTTCTTATGTTCAAATTTCTCAAAAACGTCTCTCAGTAGTCGGACTTGACGTCTTCAGTCGCAAAATCTCTACGAAATTAGTAAAAGTTATCTTAAATGGGCGGTATAGCAAATCACATTATTAAAAAAATGCCCGTAAATAAAGCTCTTTCAATCGAAGAGTTGTATCCAATCCTCTTCTCAAACTTTCTTTCTCCTTGCACAGAATATTCTAAGCTTTATTTTTCAAAAGGTTATTAGATGTGAAACGTTTTTGTAAAGATGTATTGCCTTTTATAAACAATTTTGTAACATAATATTAATGATAGTGTCTATTACAAGTCCTTTATTATAACCTTACTACTGCAAATTTTTATAAGAGAATTATAATGCCAAAAAAAGGTTAGTAAGTATTCAAGTGGGAATTTTCTCTTCTTGGCTAAAATTCTCCCCCGAGGTACAGACATCTGATCCAGAAGCTTTCTATTCCAGATGTAAAACATTAGCTTTTTGCATGAGCGTTACTTTATGCATTAAATCTAGTGAACAAATAAATTCAATGGATTGTAACGTACACTCAAACACCATTAAAGCAGTACTCCGCATTTTATCAAGCCATGCTACGGAAAATAGAGTGGAATCATAAAATATTGACTCTACAACGCACGCGTCAGTGACAAAATAACTCTGCCGCAAAACATTTTCAGGTATTCATATGACGACACAGTGGCTTATAGTTTAGTTCTTGGTGGAGTTGGAATATGCACCTACATTCAAGATTACAGTTCAGTGATGGATGATCAATGTTTTCTCTGCAATTTTCTACTACTAGCGCAGTCCCAAAACAACATGTTCGTAAGTGGTATTTCTTCAAAACCTGAAATATATGTTCTCTGAAAAAGTGTGAATTTTATGTATTCATTCTAATTCACTTGTTCGTAATTAAAAACTAATAATTATATAGCGTACCTATAGTATATCTTGAATATGCATCAACAAACACACATGTCGAGTTAAACGTTCCATGAACTAAAAACAATAATGTGGTGAAATGATTTTGTTAAACATTTCAAGAACAAATTGACAAAAAGAAGTTGATTAAGTGTGAATGTGTTCAAATGAATAATTAATGATGGCATGAATGGAGTGCTGATGGAACAAAAATGAACACCATAAGAATATTGGCACACGAGCGAATTTAGAATGATATGTCCTGAGAGATGTGCAATGTTCCCTTTTCTATTTGCAGGATTTTCGACACTAGCTTATCAGCTAGGTCGAATTCAGCCTCTGACTGAGGAGAATTCTAGCGGCCGGATGCTCTGACTGCCAGTTTTCCGTGGTTTCTCCTATAAACATCAGACTAATGTCGAAGCTGTACCCTAAAAACGGGCCACAGACCGCTCGCTATCTTTCCTTCCTCTTCCTTGCCCTATCCTACCCCTTACTTAAACGCACTTATATTCACAAGCACTACACTACCACACATGTCGTGAGACCAGTCGGGAGCGTAGAGCTTATCCCGGGTGGGGCGATGCCACGCTGTTGGCAGATACCTTGTTGTCCCCGCAAACCGACAATGGTCGGCGCCAAATCTCACCATACAATGGGGGAGGATCACCACCATCTCCCGAGATAAAAACGGTACCACACTTACGGCACTAATGCCCTTAGCAGTTGACGTGCCATTAGTTCTAAGTACAGTGCATGTCACATCTCGGGAGGTGACGGTGTTTCTCCTTCGCTAGAATGATAGAACCTCTCGTGGGCTTGCAGGGGCTTCCTGCTTCGTTATGTCCGGCAACGGGCCAGCGTTCCAGCTCTACGCTCCCGAGATGTGTGATAGCACAGAGCGTGTAAGTGAGTATGTAGGGGACACGAGAAGACAAGGATTAAGAAGGAACATTGGGTGCGGTCCTTGGTCAGTACTATACGATACTCCTCCGGCATTCGCCTGCCAGTGATCAGAGAAATCACTGAAATTACTCATCAGAGCTGCCAGCCGGAATTCTCTACACAGCGAACGAATTCGACCTAAATACGTAGCTGGTGGCGAAAATACACCATCGTCAGGACTCAAACCGCAGCAACTCCCGATCAGAGACACTGCAGGGGCATCAGCTGTTGTCAGCCGCTGGCGATCGTCTCTCCTACGAACGCCACACCAGCTCGCAGTGTGCGGCGCCGCGACGCCGCACTGCCGCCGCGTGTGCCGCAACGCCCGCCTCCCATTGGCCCACTCGTTTAAGGGGGCCCCACAGTTTGTCGTTTATGACACTCGGCCGCTTATGCCCCGTATATGGACTTTACTGCGCGAGGCGGCGCCAAGAAGCAGCGCGGTCGGGCCGCTCCATTAAAAAATACGACGCGGGCCGAGGCGGATCGCTCGCTCGCTGGCGCTGGGAGATCGCGGATTGTGGGTCAGAGCGACTGCGGAGCACGGCGGGCCATTCAGATTGCAGCGGGCCTTGCGTCAAAGGAGCGGGCCCACGACTGGAGGGGGCCTTGAACTCCCATGAAGTACTTGGAGGGGAATCTCAGGCTCGTTTCGAAAAGAGGTATAGAAGGGGTGAAATATTCGATGAAGTACATTTACGTGACAATTAACATTATGTAGAATGAATATATACACATATGGGGGTTTACCTTCACGTGGGCGTGTGTGTGTGTGTGTGTGTGATATTCCTATTGAGTCAGCCTTCAAAAACTGAAACATACGAAGGATATTCCCTTTCTTCACAAAGGGAAATAAATAAAAAAAATACAGACATGTGTCCTGCGTAAATGTGTTGCGAATAGCCTTAGATTTTTTTGTATATTTACAGGCGTGAACCAATATGACCAAATAAAAGAGAGGATACCTGATACATGCATGTTCTCTGTTCATGAAAGAAACCTTTTGTTGGAATTCTCAAAATCATCTTGTCCCCCTTCCTGATCGTCTTGAAATGAGAAACAGCAATTTATAATTTTATTCAAAACTACCTCAAAGATCACATACCACTCAGCTGCGATGAAATAATTCAAGTAAGTTTAGATATTTTTTCTTCGTTTTCTGCAACATATTTAGTTTATGTGCGTTAAATCATTTGTTTAAATAGTATTGAACAAAGAATTTCATTTCGAGCCTTAGCGGTCAGCCCAATTCAAATAGTTTTACAAATTTAATTTTAACTCATCATTATTTTATTTATTTACTTATTGGTTCACAAAATTAACACATCCTCTCTAACAAAATCCAAAATTTTACTAAATTTATGCGAGTTTCTACTGCTCACTCTTCCTCTAAACAGTCCTTAGCACGATACCACCATGATGGACTCACCACTAGACAGTTCTTGCTCTCTTGTCTGAATTCAGAGGACTGGACTCGTAGAAACGTGCAAGGACAGGCAAGGGACTGCACAACGACAGTGCGTTGATCAAAAAAATATGGCATAAAACAAAATGGCACCACTCACGAAGAGTAGAATATAGACTGGACGAGCGAATTTCTTGCGATACGTATTGAAGGAAATTTAAAAAGCAAAACAAGGGAAATTTTGTATAGCGTATTTTAAAACCATAGAAGAAAGTACGGTAAATCTATTTGATGTACATCAGAGGCAACCACGCGACCTGTATGAACGTGTTCCTAGTGCTATCAACGTTTTGCACAATTTTCCGTTCTAAGACTTCGATAGTGGGAAAAGTTCGGAAATGTGGTTCTGATGATGCAAAATTCCAAAAATGTCATGTCATATTGATTTGCAATTGTTCAACTTGCAATCTGTCTACTATCATTGTGATATATCATGGAAATACAGAGTTAACAGCATATATTGTCGCTACAGTTGAGAAGAAATTATATTAATCGTGATCATGTGGTTGTATCGTATGTGATACAAGTCATCTGATTACTCCCGATAATTATGGTGAAGTATCGTTTTCCGTTATAACTCTCGTAGACCTATAAATTCTGCATGCACAGAGGTAAAAAAGTGGAACTTTATACGTTAAAGTGCTTGATGCTGCTCAGAAATTCTGTAGAATTAGGTGAAAACGATCTCTGAATGGCTGAAATTAGAGATAACTTTGCAGTAAATAAGGGTGTGGACTGGGCGGTGAGAGTACACTGCGCGGCATCTACTGCGATCTTCATATCTAAAAATCTGAACCTCATCCGTCAAGCGGGACAGGACAGCTAGCTGTTCTACAAACCATCTTTCACATTGTCCGCAGAGGCTTACCCGACGGCAGTCGCTGCCTAGAAGACCGTCAACGAGCTAGCTGTCCTTGTGGAAATAGTGTTTAATGGAGTATGTTCGTTAGATCGACCATGGTGAAGTACTTTCAAAAAATACTTTAAATGAAAATAAAATTTCTTTCCTTCAATACGGTATGAAAAAAAATTGGCCTTACCTGCCTAATTGTTGAATACAATAAGTTAAAATTAGTACAGGTTCTTATGGAAACACTTTCGCTGGCGTAGTTTTTTTTAAATTATTGAGAAAGTTATACGGTGAAAGTACTTTTTTCTTTTATCCAATACATAGTAATTTTTTGAGGAATCAGATGATATTAAATGTAACATTCTCACCGCTCTTTCTGAGGAGCAACTGATAAAAAAAACTGCTGCGCAACCCAAAGTATTGGCTCTCGGCCTAGGAATTATGCTCCACAAGTTATGCTGTTGTCAGTTGTTTCTCTTGGTGTACGAGAGAAAACAGCCCTAACTGAACATTTTGAACCACCCAGAGCCTCAAAATATTTGGCGATATTTCGCTTAAAATGTAAACAATATGAACTAATATTCAATGCAGAAAGATAGAAAAGTACGGGCGCCGAAGTCAACCTAACCTACATTGGGTATTGCAAACTTATCAAAATGAACAATTATGCGTGAGACTAAATTTAATAATAAACACTGCGTTTCTAGAGCAACTATTCAAATACTTCTCTTTTAACAATTTACAAATCATTATTTAATTGCTTCGTTCACACAGCTATTGAAAATCTATTGACGTAATAAATAGTTGAGTGACTGGCGACTGGCACGAACGTACCACCTTAAGGCGGAAACTCGATCGTGTCCATTTTCCTCCGGCAGTGCCGAGTGGCCAGAAGTACGGCCACCGGCCGTTTTAATGTAGATCGTGAATTATACTGCGGGCCTTCGGAGGAATGGACCTCCGCGATGACGCCGACCGTGTAAAGCGACGGGGCGGGCCGCTCCGAAGTAGGGCGCCGGCGAAAAAAAGGGCAACGCGATCGCAGACCTCGGCGGTGATGATGCAAAGGAGAGGAGCGGGCGCTGCCTTTATCGCCGTACTTCTGCGAAATGCGATTTATTAACGGCGGACCTTTTTTTTTCAGCGGCCCGCGGCGGGGAGATGGCTCGCTGGCTAGCATCGGAACCGCGCTTTGCGTCCCGGCCGCAAATATTTTTTTTCGATTTGACAAACAGTTAATATTTTTACTCCAGGACCTTTCACTGCCTGCTCTACACCGTGGTGTTCCTGGCATTTTGCACTCCATTTACGTTTTTAATTTTTCCAATACGCATATACCACACCAATGCTGAATACATATTCTAAAAACAGAATAATTCTTTAAAATTATACCAAAAATGTAGTACAATGTCAGCAAATATTATACGCAAACATCAAATGTTTTCTTAAAATAAAAATAAAAATTTATGTGTACTTGGTTTCGTTTGTTACTGATCACCATCAGTTTATAAAATGCCTACATCTGAACAAGAATCATCTACTGACTTGTTTACAATGACATTTCAGACACACACTGAAAGAAAGCTCATTAGGCCCGAAGTGTACAAAACCCATGTGAACCCATACAGCCCGCAACATAGTGTTTCATTTTAATTTTGTTTAAGAACCAGAAAAGGCACACAATTCTTTTATTAAATAGACAAACTCTGTGAAATTCAGAACACGAACGACAAATAACGAACACAAGAGCTGGAGAGGGTGCCGATCATAAACACTTTAGTCGTTTTTAATTTGGATATCCCTATTTGAATAACAATAATATTATGGACAGTGAATTATTTGTTGTATCGTATGTGTAAGAATATTGTAAAAACGGCCAACTATTAAAAGAGATCGGTTAAAATAATCGGTAGCACAATTTTTAATAGTGTAAACGATTTTGTTTTCAAAACATGAAACACATACAAGTATTTCATAGTTCCTGAAAATGGGAATTATTAATTAGCTTTCGAATTTTGTAATCTAAAGTATTAAAAATAACTTACATTGCAATTTACTGTGAAACAAAACGATTACAAAAATAATTATAGTTAATATTAGATATGCAAGCGTCTTCATGACGGCTAAAACATGCAACGAACAATTTTGGCCTATTAAATTGGGGTTACCGACATGACTCTCATTAAAGAAGGCGTGTCTAAATGACAGATATTCAATATACGACACTGTTTAAGGTCCATCCAAAGGAGCCCCGTCCGTATTACTGAAAATGACACTGCAATTATTACGAGTAATAGCACTGGTCTGAAGCCTCGCTTTCATTTAGTAAGATTGCAAGTTTGATTATTTTTAGATGTATAGTCATACAAAATTGACCAAGTACGTTCGTGCAAAGGGGCCGGATTTCTTCTTCCTAATTTTTCACTTTTGCTCTACCAGCTCCCAATAAATATAATTTTATTTATTTCATACCCATTATAATGCAGTCAGCGACGCGCTTAGTCAATAATGTCAAAATATAAAAACCCCATATCAACGATCGAAGTATAAGGCCGGATTTCTTCTTCCTAATTTTTCACTTTTGCTCTACCAGCTCCCAATAAATATAATTTTATTTATTTCATACCCATTATAATGCAGTCAGCGACGCGCTTAGTCAATAATGTCAAAATATAAAAACCCCATATCAACGATCGAAGTATAAGGCCGGATTTCTTCTTCCTAATTTTTCACTTTTGCTCTACCAGCTCCCAATAAATATAATTTTATTTATTTCATACCCATTATAATGCAGTCAGCGACGCGCTTAGTCAATAATGTCAAAATATAAAAACCCCATATCAACGATCGAAGTATAAGGCCGGATTTCTTCTTCCTAATTTTTCACTTTTGCTCTACCAGCTCCCAATAAATATAATTTTATTTATTTCATACCCATTATAATGCAGTCAGCGACGCGCTTAGTCAATAATGTCAAAATATAAAAACCCCATATCAACGATCGAAGTATAAGGCCGGATTTCTTCTTCCTAATTTTTCACTTTTGCTCTACCAGCTCCCAATAAATATAATTTTATTTATTTCATACCCATTATAATGCAGTCAGCGACGCGCTTAGTCAATAATGTCAAAATATAAAAACCCCATATCAACGATCGAAGTATAAGGCCGGATTTCTTCTTCCTAATTTTTCACTTTTGCTCTACCAGCTCCCAATAAATATAATTTTATTTATTTCATACCCATTATAATGCAGTCAGCGACGCGCTTAGTCAATAATGTCAAAATATAAAAACCCCATATCAACGATCGAAGTATAAGGTTTGGATGGAGTGGAGAAAAGTCAGAGGTAAGCGGGGTCCAGGTGCGAAGACTTAGTCGCGCGAACT
The DNA here is from genome assembly GCA_031308135.1 of Acheta domesticus. Taxonomy (NCBI): domain Eukaryota; kingdom Metazoa; phylum Arthropoda; class Insecta; order Orthoptera; family Gryllidae; genus Acheta; species Acheta domesticus. The sequence goes on from JAHLJT010009355.1 coordinate 91,109,668, forward strand.
CGACTGAGAGGTTTTACGCCCCCTGCGGTCGCGGCCCTAAAAGCGCGGCGCTCTCGCCCGCGGAGTCAATAGGCTGCGCTCGCGCGCTCAGCTGCTTCGGTCAACACGGGCGCCCCCACCCCGCCACACCACCCGCCGGCGCCCGCATCCCGCTCGCCACACCTCCTTGACATCCCCGACCTCGGCACCGCGACAGCCCCGCCCACCCTCCACACTGTGCAAGTGCCCTGCTCCTCAGCCCCAACCCGCTGCCATCCCAAAACCAGGGGGGGGGCATGAGGGCCATTCCTCCCTTAAAGGCCAAGGGCTTTTTTGAAATACTTTTGTAAGGCTGTCACATAGATTTAATTTAAAAGTTCAAAAAGATCCAACAAAAAGATATATTTGGCCAAAGATAAAGGCCAATATATATTTTTTTGTAATTTTAGTTATACAAATATATGTGTATTGGCTTGAAGATGAAGGTGCATCAGCCTTCGAAACGTAGCCACAAAAATAAGTTTTTAATGTAAACTGTTATTGTAAATTTGACTGTCCGAAATCTTTTTGTTGGATCTTTTTGAACTTTCAAATTTAAGCCAAGGGTTTTCCTTTAACTTCTTTTATTTGGAAAAACTGAAGTCCCCGCCCAGCTCATGCAACCGCCCCGCTCTTCAATCCCATAGCCGCCGCCACCCCGAAACCGCCTCCATTCCATGTGATGGGCTCGCCCGCCGCCCACCTGCGACTCTTTCTTCCCCGCTCAAGGTTACACACCTTTCCGTCTCGACACCTTCCCGCTCACGCCTTCCGCACGACAACTGCCCCGAACGCCGTCCCCGCTCCGTCACCGCACCCGCTCCCGTCACTGCCCCGCCCACGCCACTTCCCCTCTCCCCACCCCCAAAGTCGCTTCCATCCCGAAACCACCTGCGCTCGCACCAGCGGCGGATCCAGGGGGGGCATGGGGGCCATGCTCCCCCCCGAAAGGGCTTAGAATCTTCGTTTGTTACCTTCTTATATTTAGCAAAATTGATTTAAATATTTATGTTGGAATTACATAATTATTTTAAAAAATATTGTATAGGATCATTTATATACTAGAAAAATATTATACAATGTAATAAATAATGTTTATTATTTAACAATAATCTCTGATGGCCCCTCCAAAATGATCGGCTGGATCCGCCCTTGGCTCCGAGTGTCCGCACCCGACCCCTACCCGCACACGCCCATGCCTCGCCTCGTCTCGCCACAGGTCCCCTCTCATCACCCTTTTCCGTGACGCCCCCCCCCCACTGGCGCCATTCCGCTCCACCCACGCCACTTCTGCTGCTCCTGCTCCAGCCCTATTCCGCCACAACACACGCCCCGTCATCGCCTTCACCTCTGTCACTGCCCCGTCCTCCGCACCTGCCCCCTCCCATCCACGCGCCTCGTTCCCACCCCCGTGTCAGGCTCGCACTCCCCCCACCCGCTCACGCCTCTTCCATTCACGTCTCCACCCAGACTTCGCCACCCTCCACCAGCGCCACCAACTGCCACGAACTATCACCACTGACACCAATCGCGTACGGCGCTCCCGCCTCGTCAACGGACCCTCTCCCGCGAAGGTCTGGCTTCCGCCCACCTTCTCCTCCACTGTGTCCCCATTATACACTTGGGTTTTTATTTCTTGGCGTGTGGGTTCTTGTCTCAATGATGGAATATCTCAAGGTATTTCGCGTCGTTCTCCGTCGTGCCTCCAGGAGTCGCATGATCGCGACTGTATCGAGCAGCGCTGGCGATCATGCGACTCCTAGCGGCACGATGGAGAACGACGCGAAATACCGTGAGATATTCCATCTTTGAGACAGGACCCCACGTGCCAAGAATTAAAAACCCACGTATAACTCCTGTAAGCAACTCCAGTTTGTAAACATACTTTTCATTTTCTTCAACCCATATATTACTCGTTCACTTTACATTTGCGGACGGCAGAATTAGGAACTAATGTTGTTTTGAAAGTGAAGGCCCGAACACATAACCGAGAATACACGAATGCTCCCGGTGTCATCTGACCAATCAGCTGTCTCCGAAGACAGAACAAGCGCTACGGACACAGCTGACGAATTATGCCCTTCTGACAGTAAGCCCTTAATGGAATCTGGAATCGTGCCCATAAATACATACAATAAATTGGATCACACCACTCGCTACTCACAACATTCCCGTACAATATTTTTATTTCTTCTTTGCACTTATCTACTGCTTAATGGTTATGTTCTTGCCCCGCCGGGGTTCTGTGTGCTGCTCACCGCCATCTACATCATATTAAACGGTCAGTATCTACTGCAGAAGCGCGTTTCTCATTCAGTCGGCGGTGACATCAGGTAAACAGATCGCAGCGCTCCGTCTGCAAATGTAAAGTGAACGAGTAATAGGAATGCATTTTTATTATCAAAAACAGAATGATTCCCGACTGTCTTATGACTTCTGAAAGTTGATAAGAGAACTGATAGAGGAGGTTATGATTGTTATCCTGTCGTGAAATCTAATGCATGTTCCTGCCGGCGAAGAATAACAACATGCCGAATGGTGATGAAACTTTCGATTCATACTGCTGGGATCGGAACTATGAAGGGAAGCCTTCCTCATTCCAAAGTGGTGACCCTGAGGAAACAGCGAAAGTGATGCGCTTACCTCTGTGATAACGCAACACTGAGTTTCATAATTTCGTTTACATTTCCGTGCATTTGATGCCGTGAAGTGCCTCACGTTGTACCTTATGCATTTGAGGAAATCGTGCGGCAAAGAAATTTTAGCGTGTCCATTTCAATACATTCTTACATACGGTAGTATTTCTTAAGCCTCTGACTCTTCACATAATCCAAGTGATCGACGCAGAAAAAGCATCATTTTGGACAGCAGACGGTCCGAACTACGGACAGCATTATGCGGTCCGAAAGCAATTTTACGTTACACTGCATGCCGAAGCAGTACCCTAAACTAACGACCCCACAGACCATGCGCGATCATTCCTTCCCCTTCCTTGTTCTAACCTCACCCTTTACACGCACGTACACTAACATGCACTGCACTACCACATTTGTAGGGCGCTTTGAGCCCCGGCTGAGGCGATGTCACGCTGGTGGGAGATACCTCTTTAGGGAAAATCTCCTCAAGGCGACGTAGACCAGCGCCGGATCTTACCCCAGCAGGGAAAGATCACCGCCACCTTCCACGTCAAAAGCATGCACTACACTTACAGGCCTAATGACTTTAGGAGTTATCGCGTCCGTAATCACTAATCAGTCATAAAACATTATTTGTAAATTAAATCGCTCTACTGTAAACTCCAGGCAACCCCGCGGGCGTCGAGGCCGTGCCCGTGCGCTGTGGCCTCGCTCCACGTGCGTTCGAGTGGCGGGCGGTCGAAGGGCGTAGGCGCGGCCAAGGGCGAGGACGCTGGGCGCAGAGAGAGGGCGGGGAGCGGGCTCTTCGACCGGCGCGGCGGCGGCGGCGGCGGCGGCGGCGGCGGCGACGACGACGGCGACGGCGCCAGATGCAAATTATTCATCGGCAGCGGCGCAGTGACCTTAATCGGGCGACGGCGGAGAGGCGAGCGAACGGTCGCGCGGGCAGACGCGGGGCTATGAGGGTGGCTAAGTAGGTGACTCAGTGAGTGGCTGGGTGGGTGATTGGGTGGATGTTCGGGTAGATAGAGGGGCGGGAGAGTGGGATTGAGGGCATGCTCGGTTTGCGATGGGTGGGAGTAAGTAGGAGCGATTAAGCGTCCACTGAGCGACTGAGCGAGTAGTTGGATCTATGGTCCGACCTCGATAGGCCAGTGGAGGGATAGGGTGGTCATCAAAGGTGGTTGGAGAGGATCGTATGAGAGGGTGGTCGGTAGACGATAGTCGGGGAGGAGGTCAGTCAAGGGTGGTCGGTCAAGGGTGGTCGGTCGAGGATGGTCCGTCGAGATTGGTCGGTCGAGGATGGTCGGTCGAGGATGGTCGGTCGAGGATGGTCGGTCGAGGATGGTCGGTCGAGGATGGTCGGTCGAGGATGGTCGGATGAGGATGGTCGGTCGAGGATGATCGGTTGAAGATGGTCGGTCGAGGATGGACGGTCGAGGATGGTCGGTCGAGGATGGTCGGTCGAGGATGGTCGGTCGAGGGTGATCGGTTGAGGATGGTTGAGGTCGAGGGTGATCGGTTGAGGTCAATGATGGTCGGTCGCGGATGATCAGTAGAGGGTGGTCAGAGATAGTGATTGTAGAGGTCGATCGAGGGGTCAGAAAATAGCGACCTGATGGGCGGAGAGAGTAGGAAACACAGATAAAGGAGAAAGGGAAGCACACGGAGGGGGGCGAGCGGAGAGGGCAGGCGGGCAGACAGAGACGGCCGGAGCGAGCTGGCGGGTGAGTGGGCGTTCCTCGCGCAGACAGTGCGGCGCGAGTTGCCGGCCGCAGGCAAAGGGCAGAGACACGCTCTCCGCCGCCCGCCGCCCGCCGCCCGCCGCCCTTTGACCTTCTCCGCGCGCGTCTTTGAGCATTCCCTTTCAGCGCCGCCACGCCGCCTCCTCCCTCCTCTCTTCCCCCTCCCCTGGCCACCCAGCCCGGAGAAGGGGCGAACGGCCCTCGTGCTCTCCTTCACGACCGTCGCGCCATATACCCCGCTAATCCCGCGCCTACAAGACCCATTTCATGCCGCCTTCCAATTACTAAATCAATTATGCCCTCATCCCAGGCAATTCCAGTTCCTCGCATTCGTTCGATTTTTTCTTGCCCTCCTTGTGTGTTTTCAGTGTCCATAGTCCTGCCATGTCACATCTACAAGCGGTCTGGTTTCCTACAATCTGCAACGTCCCCTATAGCAGTGTTGTCAAGGTCAATGGCACGAGAGGGAGACCGTGGCACGAGTACTACGACGAAATCGCCCCTCCACGCAGTTCATTTCCCCGCCACCAGAGACAACGCCATCCTTATTGTAAAACGGTGGTGTTACTGATATCCCCTTTCCCGACGCTAGTTGCGCAGAGAAGCTCGTGGCACGCTACGATGCCACGACGCGTGCCACTGCCACCAGTAGAAGACCTTGACACCACTGCCGTATAGGGTTATATCCTTACCTTCCTTCGACGAAGCTTAAACGATTAATGCTTTGACCTGTCCGTAACTGACGTTTTTATGCGTAGTTACCAAACAATTAATGATTTAGACGGAATGTGAAGTTCGAAGGCTCATACCGTCTCAGGCGGCTCCGCGCATTAACTGATGCTACTGCAGTCCCTCTGACCGGGACGTCCTAGGGTTCGAGTCCCGGCGGTTGCAGGATTTTCGACACTACCTTGACAGCTGTACCTAGCAGTAATTTCTCTTGAGGTCTCCGATAAGCACCATGCGAGTGCCGGAGCAGTACTCTTAACAAAGGGGACAGGGATCGCGCGCGGTTTTCCTTCTTCATTGTCCTATCTTCCCCCTTTACTTACACACACACTCGCTTGCATTACATTACCACGTTTGTCGGGAGACAAGACAAGAGCTTCAGGTTTGTTCCGACTGGAGCGGTGGGAGATACCTGGTTGAAGAAAATCTCGCTAGTCGACGGGTAGGTCGGCGCCGCATCTCGCCATCCTAGATAATGCCATCCTAGATGATAACCGACACCTCCAGCTAAAAACACACACTACACTTACAAGATTAATGACCTAAGAAGTTGACGCCCCCGAAATCAATAATCAGTAGTCCCCAATCTGCCATTTCCTCTCCCTTTGACTCGCCTCGTTCCTCGTTCATCATTGTCTCTCCTCTCTTGTCGACCCACCCCCGCCTCTGCTCTCTTCGCCTGTGGACTGCTCAGCTATGTATGAAATTCTCTAGATTCGCAAGCAGAAAATTCAATTTTTCCACTTGCAAGTTTCCACCCACGCAAACAGGCAAATGGCCAGAATTCTCTTTCGCTGCGATTGTTTCTCCATTTTTGACGGAGAGTATCGTAAGGATATTGCATAAGAAAGATGGAGAATTCATTATGAAATGGGACGAATTCTAAATTATCTCGAATGCGAAACTAAATTTATGAAAGTTCTTCAATTCTTCGAATCCCTAAACTGTATGGGATATATGGGATCGCTAAACTGTATGGGATATAATATTGAATGTATCACCCTAATATTAGAGATAATAAATGTATAAACTTAATGTTACAAAGAATCGTACCGAAGAGTAATTTTAAAGCTAACATTAAATTGCGTGTTTTAATGCCATTCAACACTTTGTTTTATTTTAACTTTAATTATCTGTCCACTTCTTGTAGATTCTGACAACATATCTGGCCATCAGGTTTAATGACAGCCTTGAAATTGAAAAAAAAATCACGACGTTTAGTATTTTTTTTATTTAATTAATATGATCAGTTCTACTGTCAGAATTACGTTTAGAAGTGACAAAGTTATTTAAATAAAAAATGCAAGACTAGTCCTGAAATTTTGTCATTTCAAGTCTATCATTAAAAGTGATAGTTAGATATTTTCTGATAATCTACTTCACTTTCTTACCTCTAACGTCAGTTAGAATGTTAAATACATATTAAAGAAAAACAGTCAGAAGCCTGAAGTAGAGGGTGAATTATGAAATTGCATGACAATCAGGCACTTATAATTATTTTAATTCTAAAGGTGAAAACTGTTCTATTCCCCTTTAAGGCTTCTAGAACTTGATATGAAATGTAATGTTAACTTAACTTAAAACAGAATTTTTAGTTCTGCGGACTTCTTTGTATATGAACTAAATAAATGCACGACCTTTAGATAAACAAACACGTTTCGACAATGTTAGAGGAGTATTTTATTGCTCAATTTCTGTTTTATGCAAAGTACTTTGACCTGCACCAGAGGGTCGCTTTTACCAGGGTTCTCGTGTCATTTTATAATTTTACACAATATGAAATACGGCGAGTAATTTTACACGGCTAAAACGCGACCCGAGGAAAAGGTTGTCGCCGTGCAAAGTGCAAAATTCCGTCCGACTCGCCGCTGTGCATTCGCAGGGTGCCTGATCATATCTCGAACGATTGCGCCGTTCGATATCTCGCGCGCCATCGATCAACGTCGCCCGCGGCCGCCGACCGCAGGCCGGGACGGGTAGGGGGAGAGAGAGGGGGAGTTGAGAGGGTGGTAGAAACGGTGACAATCGGGAATGGAAGCCGTGAGAGAGACCGAAATGTGGAGGAAGGACGGAGGAGAAAAGAGCAAGACAACTACAGTTTGTTAAGGTGAGCCTTGTGGCAACTCCGGTAAAGTTTACTCTTAAAGATCTCTTCACTAAAGGGAAGGGCACTGACAATTCTAAAATGGATTTTATTAGCATATTGTTTGTTAACTTTTGAACGATCAGATAACAGACATATTCCTTGGAATAATATGTATGGGTGTCTCGAATGCAAATAGAACTGTTGCAGGTTTGACAAATGTTTATAATCATATCACTTATATAAGTATAAATAATAGTGCTACGTACGGAACATAAATGCAATACATAATTTACATGCAGTTTAATTCAAAAGATAATGTATTTTCTGGATGAGGAATATCCAGTATATTTTTAATTTCTCGCCTTTGGGTGCGACAGGGGAGAAAGTATTATTATCGTGCGTTGGAAAACCGCGAATTTTCGCCAGAAAAACTCTTATTGCTGAGCCGTGGTAAATAAACGTGGATAAATCTTGTTCCCGCATACAGTAAATTACTTTCTCAAACACATTGTGTAGACAAAAACCGTGTTCTACGGGTTCTTGATACCGAAAAATAAGTTGATCGGAAAACGACTGCTCTTAGTTAGTCTGTAATCTACACTAGCGCCTGAGCCATTCAGTCAATTTGCTCGATTCAGTGGATTTGCAAATTGATGGGAATTTCAATTTTAGAGGTACGTTTTATGAATCCTTAAGGTTTTCAATCTTTTCTCATAAATGGCTCCAAATGTTTTGTTACATTTTTTCCCTGGATAGGCTTAAAATGGCTTAATTTCATAGTGCCATTTGAATTTTCAAAAACTGGAAAAGTTACAAGTAATGAGTAATGCGAGAATGTATATGTTGTAGCATCACTGGTTTCTAACTGTACACTCTGTTTCACCCTGTCAACTTCATTGTCAATTTAAACAGTCAATTTTTTGTTCAATTCCTTGATATTCCTCCCTTTAAACCTCTTTTTCCTCTTTCTCATTATTTTTCTGTCTTGACCGTTTGAGCTTTGTGGGAGCGACATAGCCAATAACGATCTGATCTTCACTACCATTCCATTTTATTTATTTATAAATTCCTGGATTCTGACATTGAAGGTTGTGATCAGTCGATCATTAAAATTATAAGAGGAAAAGCAGCGTTAATGAATCATCCAGATGAGCAAAGTAATTAATTCATTATAAATAAAGAAATTATGATAAAGTTGGATGAACAAAGCCGCCGTCACATCGTCATTAACTTTCAATAAAAACACAATGAATGCAAACAATAACAGCAGCGATGATGAAGATAAATACGTAAGAAGGCCGAGATGGTAAAGAGTAAGTGACTAAGAGCAAGGAAGACCCGGAAGGAAAGAGAACAAAACGCGTTCTTGCCTTCCCTAAAAATCAATTGCAAAAACCTTTATTTATTGGACTCCACACTACCAAAACATCAAATTCTTAGGACTAAATCTGGATACAAGTATACAATGGAAAGATCATATAAATACAAAAACACGTAAGAGTAAAGAACCTCCGACCAAATCTACTTATTATTTTCAAAAGTAAAATTTCTCTGAACAATGTAGTACAACTTATCTATTACGATTTATCTTGCACTATCTGGTTAAATGCATCGAGAACTAACTAAAAACAAAATCCAAATCATTTAAAATAAATCCCTCAAAGCCATTACAATGGTCCTATGGTTCGTTTCAAATTTACAGATTCACAAATAATTAAAAAGCCCATACATAAGTCCATTCATGACCAATCCAGCTAATCCAGCAACATCTACTCATCCATGAACCAAGTCGGACACCTATCCCAATTTACTCTTGCTCAGTTCACAGATTCCCGAACAAGAATTAAAAACAAGTTCCCGATTCAAGCATTTTTGAACTTGCAGTCCGAGTTGGACAATACGTAAGTCTCCTTACCATTTAATACTTAGATTTAGAATTAAGATAGTTTATAAGGTTGATTTAAGTCGGCAAAAATACACATCTAAAAGTACTCTAATATGTACCTTGCAATTACAATAAGAAGAAAATGAAATGAAAATCGCGAGCGCTTTGATATTCAATGATTGTAGGCCCCCGGTAACCTTCGACATTCATGGCTTCACTTTGAATTTCTTTCTGACAGAATTCATATTAATATTCTCACATGCTTTTCGACAAGAGTTACATCAATGCTTACAACACTATTTTTAGAAGCATCGGAACAAACTAAATCACTTGTGAAAACTATCTTTAACCTTTACCTGCAATGACTGAAGCGACACATATTGTTATCAGCCGGCGCCACTAGCTACGTCTGGATGGCGAAAGAATACATTTCACAGAACGATGTCTTCGACGATTGTCGATTGTTTTAAGGACGGCCGAATATCTTTGAATATTCCGGTTTTCAGTGACAGGCAAATCAATTAGAACTTTCTCCCCTACACCCACGGATAGATAACTAATCCATTGGTCACTACTTGTTGGAAACATTTCATCATAAGTATATGACAAAATTATTCACGTATTCCGCAGTACTCAGACCTTTCCCTTTTGCTCATGTACTTGAAAGTGGCTCGAAGCACCTGCGCCACTGTGACCGGCTGCTCAATGGAAGAAGTAGTTGGCATTTTACATCTTTGAGATTTCTGTCCTTCAATTCAAGTTCGATGAACCAGGACATTTTCCGCATTATCCCTTGTTCATTATTCCATGGGACATCCACAGTACAACAACGTACTAAAAGCACCCAGGGACCCTCCACTTTCGATTCCAGGAACTTGAAATCACTTTGTGACTGGGTACTGTACTCGGCTTTTAGATAAATATGAATTAGTACGAGTAGTTTGGAGCCTTTGGGAATTCCATGAGGTGTTTAGAGAAAAACTAAATTTCCTTGTTATGATCTAGAAATTTCCTCACACAAAGCTGAAAATGTTCCCCCATAACAGCCAAAAGTTCCTTTTCTAAAACGCTGTAACCATAAGGACTTTATCTTCCGTACCCACAGAACTACTGATACTAGTCTAGACAAGTGATTCCTGGCGCGTCAAGGTCATCGTTCCCGTAAGCCTAGTGGATATTTTTTGCGGGAGGTTGCGATGATCTTCCGCGGCTGGTTGGCCAAATCCGGACCGACTCGTCATCTTGCGGGTTTTTTCGTCTCTCCCACGAGCGGGGAACCGCCCCAGTCGGGATCAGCTCTAAGCTCCCGATTGGTCTCCCGGCATGTGTGGTAGTGTAATGCATGTCAGAGAGTGTGAAATTAAGGAATGAGGATAGGACAAGGAAGAGGAAGGAATGATCACGCACGTTCTGTGGCCGTTTCTTAAGGTACTGCTGCGGCTTTCGCCTGGTGGTGATCGGAGAAACCACTGTAAACTACCGATCAAAGCAGGCCGCCGCTAAAATTCTCCTCCAGAGTAGCTGACAATCTAGTGTCCAAAATCCTGCTACTGTCGACACTCTAACCCTAGGACCTTATAGTCAGAAATGGTGGTGATCTGAGAAACCACTGTAAATTACCGATCAGAGAAGTCCGCCGCCACAATTCTCCTCCAGACCAGCTGACAATCTAGTGTCCAAAATCCTGCTGCCGTCGAGACTCTAACCCTAGGACCTCCTGGTCAGAGACATTGCAGTGACATCAATGAATGCCCCAAGCCAGTATGGATAAACGAGGTCTTTATCACTGTTACCCCACAGGTTAACAACTACCGCACAGTCCACTTACCCCACGGGTCGCTCGTCCGTCGAGGGCGGGGCGACGTGCGGCGAAAGCGAAGGCGCAGCATTTCCTTCGTGGGCGGAGAACAAGTGGGGGGGGGGGGCGCGTGGAGTGGGGTTTGTGAGGGAGTGGGGTGAGGGGCTGTTGACAGAGAACACAAAGGTGCGAGGGAAGACCTCTGCTCCTGTTAGCTCAGCCTGCGCTGCCTTACAAACGGGGCCGTTGGCGGGAGACACGGGCGAGAGCAAGGAGCTGCTGATTAGATAGAGGGATTTATTTATGGAGCTGTATTACATCTGCTTATGAGAGTCAAGGATCGACCCGACCGCACAGAAGTAACGTCTCAACAAGCAATGGAGAGGGCGCTTCAGGTAAGGCGGCGGGGCGTAGTTACGTCACAAAGTTTCATCCTTCGTCAATTTTATACAAACATTTTAGAAATTTGTAGACTACATCTGAAGAACAAAAATATCGTAATACTACGATCATACACCTCAATAAAATAATGACGAGGGGGAGGGGAAGACGAGGAAAACGGAAACGTCTAGGAAGGAGAGGATGACGAGGAAGGAGGAGATAAAGAGGAAGGAGAGGACCTCGAAGAAGGAGGGGTCGACAAAGAAGGAGGGGATGACGAAGAAGGAGAAGATGACGTGGAAGGAGGGGGATGACGAGGTAGGTGGGGATGACGAGGAAAGACGGGACGACGAGGATGGTGAGGTCGTCATAGAGGAACAAAAGAGGGAAGATGAGGACTGAGACGACGACGAATACGAAGAAGAATGGGGGTCAACCAACACGATGACAAAGAATTCATGCATTACACTAGTGAACGAGGAAGGGAGAAGCAAGGGGCTGAGGAAGGCCGAGGAGACGACGAGGAAGAGGGGGTCGGAGAGGAAGTCCAAGAGGAAGATCGTCACGGTGGGCTTGGTACAGACGATTAGGGCGTCGGAAGGGACGGGGACGTGCGAGCCCGTTAGGAAGGGCGGGGACGGCAGGGATGGCGAGGGCGGCGGCAGGAGGGGGCCCCCATCAACGTGAAACGCGCTGCACCTTCTGCACAGCCCAATTAACTGAAGGGCATGGGCGGGCGAGTGCGGGCGCCTTTTCTGCCGCTGGCTGCATCGCCTAATGCGGCTAATGGAATATTCAACCCGTTGCGCACACGAAAAACAGCGCGCGACGCTCAGCGGCAGACTGTTGGGCGATGTAGCAGGACTGGTCTGCGGGCAGTGAAGTTCAGTGGAAAGGAGGCGGTGGGACAATGGAGACGGTAGATTATGGGCAATGGACCTTTTAAGATTTTGATAGTGGGAGCGCTGGTTGTGGCGGTGAAGGCGGGGATGTGGTGATAGTGATAGTACTGACTGGAACAGTGTCGGTGACGGTGTTGATGGCAGTGTCGGTGATAATGGCGGTAACGGTTGTGTTGGAGAAGATGGTGGCGATGTTAAGGCTGGTGATGCTAAATATTATAAGTTTAGTGAGTGAAATGTATACGTTTCTGGCTCTTTAATTTTAGATGAGAGATGTTTAATTTTAATCATTTCTTGCCCTTCTCTCATTCTCTTCTTCATACGTTTTAAACAAATAGTTCAGTGATTTGGCTTCAGTAGAATCATTTTATAGAACGTGTGTTATTATAGTAGTTTCGGTATAAAGATAATCTTTTACCCCATTAAATTTCAAAAGGCTTAATGAAGTAACTTTCAGTTTGTAAAGTCGATAATATTGAGGAAGGGAGATGTTACAAAAGATATGAATTGTAAGATTTATTCGATTCGTGATATCATACTTTTATAATAGGACATGCACGACAGTATACTAAAATGATACCAATATTTTCCGAAGAAACAAAGGGTTCAACTTCTTCATTGTAGACACACTGCTTGATGAACTGAAAAGTTGTTTTACAAACTGTCAACGACCGAGTTTTCAATCATGCTGAGCAAACTAAAAGCATCGAGAGAGCAGCATGTGTAGGTTTGAATGAACGTGCCCTTTTGTAAAAACTCTGCTTTAGTACTGAGGACTAAAAATATCCAATCTGTAGCAGTCGCAGTTAACGTGTTAACATACACTCATTACATTGAGTGCTTTAATGTGGTGGACGCAGTTAAAAAGCACAATTTGTCATTTGGTTTGACTTGAGAGTGTACTAACATTTCAAACTTTTATTTTCTTTTCGTAATATTCCACATCATTCCAGTAATAGTGACACTAAATTACGTAGAAGTCGATCAATAGACTTTCAAAATGATTGTCGTAAAACGAAAATGGAAACAATGTGTCATTCATTGGAAATGTGTTTAATATTATAAAATGAAAATAATTCAGAAATAGTATTAATATTATTTTATAGGTTACAATATATTTTAATTATATAAGTCAAATATGTATTTTTTGTTACATTACATGGTACTAAAAATGGTACATGGTATATGACTGTCTATTAAGAAAAGATACTATAACCCACAAAATCTTGACAGACAGAAGATTAACGTTACATCGAAATATTTTTGGGCTTAACGCGATTAAAATGCGAGAATTAAATTGCGATTAAAATGCGAAATATGTTTGGGCTTAACGCGAAAAATGTTGTCCAAACTAAGTATCTGGACACCCAGAAGTGTTACATGAAACATTATGGAGTGTCGCGAACAGGCTCGTATTGACTAGTGAAGGAATTTATCGTACTTTCGTCAAAACAAAATACATTTATAAGTCTTACAAATATATGGTTACTACATGACAAGAACTTCAGGCAAAAATTCTAGTATTTGTTTAATTCCTTTTAAAATTGTAGGTAAATGTATGACGTCTTTACCACACATGAAATTTAAATAATACTGCAAATTGGTTTTTTACTGCATTAAATCTTTTGATGAGTACCCAAGTAGCGTATTCAGTGGATGATAATGTCATTTGAGAGACAAGGCGGCGCACAAAATTGTAGAGTTTATGAGGGAAATGCCATGGGAAAAGCATGGAAACCACAGGCATAAATAGTGACGGAATATATATATATATATATATATATATATATATATATATATATAAAATAGGATGTTGGTATGTATATAAGAGCAAAAATCCAACACCGTTGTACCGATCTCCATGAAAGTTGGCACTTCTACGTGTTTTTTCACCGAGAAGGTTTGTGTGTTGTTAATTCTGTTGTAACTCCACTACATAGCGCTACATATTCACGTCACTACATCACACTCGGCAGCATTTTGAATCTACATCGTTAAATAATTCCTTAACGAGACGTTCTAGGGCCTTAAAAACCAAACTTTTGAGGCCTAAGCCCTCAAAGAAACGTTTTTCAAACCGTTATCTACAGAATGAACTCTTTCTGAACATTCTATTACATTTTTGCTGGTCCGGCACTTCCCGATATTACCTCACCTGCTCAGAGACGTGCAGAATCTGCGAGTAAATGTGAATGAGAGGGACAGAGAGCGGTAATGACAGAGACAGACAGGGACAGGGTGAGGGAGGGAGAGACAGTGAGAAACGGAGATGGGAGGAGAAAGAGGGAGATGAAGGGCAGAACAACGTCTGCCAGATTTTTCTAGTTATTTATATGTGTCTGTTGGCAAGTAAATGACCTCATTACAATATGTAACCCGTTTTTCCCAAATGTTCAATCTTAAAAACATTTTAGTCTCAATTATCACTCATGCCCGTGTTAGGAGACGGAATTCTAAACAGATATGGACTTAATAAACATTCCATATTGGCATAATCTGAAATTTGTGAATGCTCGATTTTTAATTAGATCAGATTGCTAATGCATGGTAGATTTGTGACCCTACCGTGTTCACGCCATGCGACTGTTAACTGATTGATTAGTGATTACGGGCGCGTCGCGTCAACGGCTGAAGTTATTAATCCCATAAGTGTAGTGCGTTTTTTATCGTGGGAGGTAGTAGTAATCTTCCCCGCTGGCTGGCGAGATCTGGCGCCGATCTACGTCGGCTTAATGGGATATTCCCCAACCAGGTAGGACGTTTTTGGCAGAATAATTTTAAATAAGGTTTATATCCTTGAAATAGCAAATAGTTTAAGTGCATGGGGTAAAATGAGCAAATACATAGAATTTTGTATCGTATTACTCTTAAATGCAAATACGTTACAAACTAATTAAGAGTAAATATCCAAAGTAATCTATTAATTTTATTACGAGCAGTTATCAAATATGGTTTATACTTCTACTGATGTGAAAGCGTTTTATTCACAATTAAAAATGGTAAATATACCTAAACATTCACATTTTTCGTTGTTTCAGTTACAAATTGTATTTAGCAAGGTAAATACGAAGTTTCAAGGAACATTACCACACACATTCGGCAAGACAAGAAAATAATATTTTAGATTTCCTGAAAGGTTTAGACATTTTTCAAGTCTGCTGCAAATTTTCAAAGAAATAGCACGTCATTCCTAATCGAAGGAATCGAAGAAATTTTATGGAAATTATTCGCATTATATCCTGAAAAAAATTGACATACGCTTAGGCAGTATATTTAATAGAATGATTTTTTAAAAGCAATTGATTGATATGAATTTAAAGTAAACTGTAAAATGGAGGCAGTGAATAATAATTGTCTTAATTATTGGGGTTCTTCAAGAACAACTGTGCTGCTTTTGTAATACATGAATATCTAAAACTAATAGTGCTATAACGATAATAACTTTCTGGTGATATTTGTGACGTTAGATATAATTGTATTATCAGAATTTGTATTCTATTAATTCCATCTTCTAAAACTTATTTTCCTTTTAAGAAGTTTAGGATATTTGAATTTGAAATTTTCGAAATTTTAATGCTAATGAAACTTACATTATTCATCAGCGCACTTTGTTATAATAAAGGAGAAAAATAAAGAAAAAAAATTGCCCAAACTGGGAATCGAACAATATCCTATGCTTTGGTTGGCATCAATGGAGGCCACTCGCCTACGAGATACTACGAACGTCTTACTCCCTTTGAATAAAAAAACATTCAAAAATTTATGAGAGTTCTAGAAACTTCACAAGATATCATTTTAAGTATTGCTGACCACAAAAATGCATGAAGTTATAATAAACTCTTCCAATTTGAACAATTTCAGCAGTTTTTTTTTGTTATTTAAGGTCGCATTAACTTCGACGTCATTAGCGACCACCATTGGATTTAACATTATGGGTAACTGTGAAATAGATGAAATGATGTGGTGGTGAAAGGACGAATACAAACACCACGATACCCGAGGCGGAACTCAAACCCGCGATCCTTCGGCCCGAGATCGCTACGGTACTACTGCTTTAGCGATCGACTATTTCAGCAGTTGTCACCCCGTCATTTTCAGCAGTTGTTAAAAAACTCTTTTTTTATTTTCTTAATTTTTAGACGCATCAACAACGTGGTTATTAGCGACTTATTTCTGTTACTTAATACATCAATAAATCAATTAAAAACAAGTTTACAATAAAAAATATCTTGTTTAAGAATAATTAGAAGTTTTTGGAATTCAATCGAAGGGATAGAAATCCCTTTTGATCTTCAACGATCAATATTGATCTGTTCTTACCTTCAGGAGATGCTATCTTTTCTTGAAGATCAATTCATTATGATGGTAGCTTGTACAATAGAAACGATACATAAGTAGAAAAGCTTACCAGCGCCTCAGTTAACATTTACCTTGGAGATTTTGGGTTTGAGTTTTAGAGAACTTTGTGCTCGTGAACGAAGATTTGGTTTTTTAAGAAACCCTCTAAGTTACCTAGCATTTCCTTCAGTAGACACAGTGAATAATTTGAAGTAGAGTTTACAGATTACTCGTATGTATAAAGAAAACGTTTTGAAAATTATAATTTTTTCACAAGCAAGTTTATAATACGTTCATTTCAATACATTTATTATTGCATTAAATTAAATTGTATCACCAACAGAAAACTGGCAAATGTAATATTTTTAAGGAGAAGCAATCCATTTTCCAATTATTTTAATCTTACAAACACTGTTTTATTATACACGTTTTCAATTTATGCTACTTACATGCAACAAGCACTCCAGAGTAATCAACATTTAATAGTTTTTGTTATCCACATTCTTTGGCAACTACAATTATTACTCTTTTAAAAGTTATTGATATAAAAATAACGTTTATGTGAATCTTAAGACGTTTTCCTGCTTGTATAATCTCGCTCAAAATGTTCATTTATTGCACTTTACAACTTCACATGACATATTTCCATTGATAATTACATAAATACATAATTACATAAATAACATAGCACACAACTAACTTATCTGTTGTCTTTCCTCTATTTTTTAAAACAACAGCAGGATAAAAATAACACTGGTAGCAAGACTGAGCTATAAGAATCTCACTTAAAACGGATTTCCTTTCAAAAAAATGATTTTTAAGAGAAATTGACACCTCATTCACAAAATATGTAGTTTGCTGTTGTGACAGTTTTCCGTTCAAAGAGCAAAATATCGTGAACCTAAATATCTGCCATGAAGCGTCGCAGACCTAAGAAGAAAATAATTCGCAATTGAAAACCTCACTGAAATAGAAAAATGGTAATGGTAAGTTATGTTTGTCTTAATTTTCTGTATGTTGATAAAAAGTGATTGAATTTGATTCATTAAAGTTCTAATCCTTTGTTATCTTACTGTTGTCTAATTTTTTTGTTCAAACAAATGCTGTTGTATGCAAATGTCATACGTATTCAGCAAAATATGCTATCAATATTTGCTCTACAATATAACTATATCCGAACACGTAACAATTGTCTTAAACGTGTAGGAAAAATTTAAACTATCACGAAATCCATTACTTATTTAAAGTAACACCGACAAGAAAAAGAGAAAATTCAGAGATTCTTCTGAAAAAGCTTTATTAAGAGTCCTTTTTGGGAAAAGGAAAATCAAAAAAATTGAGAGAAAAATTTACTCATGTTGACTTAGACAAGTTAGTACTTGTTTTAACTTGGCATTCAGTACAGACATAAAAGTACATAATAAAACAATTTTAATTCATAGAATATTTATTAAATTAGAAATGCATTTAAAGCGGAAATAGCTGAGTATGTTACTTGTTTGTAGGTGGACAACTTTCCAATTAGCATTTTTCTTTGAACGCTACAAACCAATAGTAAATGAAATAAAAATTATTTTATTGTAAATAATGATCTAAATGATTGTCATATAACATACAATTACGAGTAAAAGTTGTGTCATTTAATCACATTAAACGGTTTTGTAAAACATTTCACATTAACAGTATCAACAAAACTAACATGTCTTCCCATAACAACTTTGAATACAACCTAAGAGTTAACCTGGCCTAATTTCGAATCAAATTGAATTTAATCTGAAGGCAACAATTTGAACAACTTGAATCGATTCCGAATAAGTGGGCGGACATCAGAACAGTGAGCCAGTTCTTCTAAGAAAGGTAATAATTTTAAGAGCTCATTATCCCCTGGATCTTCATACCAACTTTGGATTGGAATTCCATTATCCAATTGAAATCCAAAACCAAGAGGACTATTGTCAACAATAATAGTTTTGGACATATCCCGACCTAAAATACTGAGGTCTTTAATGTATACTCCATCGACATATGCACAATGTTCCCGAAACAAACGAAACTTAAACCATCGATGTTCTGGGTCAAGAAGATCAATTAGCTTATTGGCATATATTCGATTGCTGGAGGTGAAGAGAATTATTTCGAAGAGGCGAGACACTTGTTCCAAAAACTCGCAAACAAAAGGTCGTGTACGAACATATAAAGTATGCAATCTTTGATTAAATATAACTGGAAAGCAGTAAGAAGTATTGTCAACTTCCTGCAATGATGCATGGACAAGCGTTTCATCCAAGTCTAGAACTAGAGAAAAATTTAGAGAACTTCGAGTTTTCAGTGGTAACACTCTACATTCATAGCGTGTTTCTGCATACAACTTTCGCAAAAGTTTAATGAAGACAAATATTTTAAGGTTTTCTTCCACTTCGGAAGGTAATTGAGCTCCAACAGCACTTCTATCATGGCAAGTTGGTTTCTGCGTCTTCTTTCCAGTTTTTGATGTAATCTTCTGTTTTCTAGTTGTTGCAGAACTACAAGCCCATTTGTAATTCACCATGGTCTTTTTAACTGTAATAAAACCACGCAATGGAAGTTAGGGAATAGATTCAGTGCTTCTTACATGCCTCACAAACATGGAAGGACAATGTTCTCATTTTCAATTTCCTTCTAGAAAACAATTGTCACTGAAACATCGGAGAAAATTAAACAAAACACGGATAACTAATCAAATATCGAAACGGCATAAATATTACAATCTCGAAAGACACAAACATTACAATAATATATTGATTCCAGTGGTAGGTTTCAGAATTAATAACCAAGTATTTTATTTGTCAATATATATTTCATAGTAATATATGTTTTTCACCTCACCTTCCAGATACTGTATCCAAAACGTCAAAAAAATACAACTACAATCTGATATAACTCAGCGAACATATTTATGAGGTACAATATTCGTAACCAATTCATTAAACATCATTTGTACGACAGAAAGGAAAATTTGAAGTGAAGTTCAAGAACCAAATATTCACAATATGGACACACTACTTCTTATACTACTTAACATCCTTCGTTCTTTCATTAATCTTTCACTTCCACTCATGTACAAACTCGCGTCATGCTATAGAACAAATTCTTCTTGTATTATATGAAGACATACTGTTCAACAAATGATTCTAATAACTGTAATCAAGTTTATATTTTGAATTAATATTAAACAAAACATTTCTGACTCAAAATGTAATTGTGACAAAACACGAATGAATATTTTCAACTTTTTCAACAATAGTCTTTGCCTTCAAACTGATCCACGTTGGCATACTAAAATAAATTTTATGATAAAAATGAACTAGCATCGTCAATTTAGGGGAACTTTTTCAAAGTAGTAATTTTAACTCAGTACCTAATTTTATGAGACAAATCACGAAGAAGATTAACGGATAATTTTCTCTGATAGTCTTCGTGATTTGTCTCATAAAATCGTACCAACTTATGAGAACTGGCTAGAATTAACTGAGTCATCAAATATCTCTTGAGTGCTTAATTTTAATCGTGATGTCATTTAATAAACGTTACGTATTAAGTTTCTTTAAGTCTTAAATAACATTGGACAGTAAAACAAACATAGCGAGATATCTGAAAGACTTAAATAAATGGAAAGTGGAAATTCTTGTTATTGTTGATTGCTGGAAGATTGCTAATCGTGAATTCTCTCTTCCTTGCAGAAACTGTAGAAATCGCTTCTGATCAATGGGTAATGAATCAGTAAGAGTACATAAACTTTTCGCTGCGTGTACTTTACAATATTTGATAACATCTTATTGAAGGTATTCGGTAATTAATGTGTGGTACAGTGTTACTTACAAAATCAGTGTACTTACAGTTGTGCTCAGTGTACTTCCTTTTCTAACATTACACAAAATATTAGTTAAATAATAAACTTTTCATCATATTTATTCTATGTCGCAATACACAATTTTTTCAGAAGAAGATGATTATCAAGTCACGTAGTTATCAATATTTTTCAACAGCATATGAAAAACACAAGATTTTACACATACATAATTTGCATTAACGGATCATACATATGCATATCTAGTGATTTCAACGCCTCAATGATTGAATGATTTTACGGACAATTTTTGTATGTTTTCCATATACTATACTGTACGCATAGCAAAAACGTTTACAGCAATTTATTTACGTGTCTTCGATTTTCCTCTGTCTTTGGCCCCTTAATATTGAATTTAAATAATAATAATAATAATAATAATAATAATAATAATAATAATGGCTTTATTGATATGGCGAGGCTCGAATTTAGAAACTAAAATTGTAATTATAACTCAGGAATTGAAGGTATATAAACATGTTATTCTGTAATGAAATCTTAATATTATTCCGTATCTTTATTTTTAGATTTTACAACATATTTCTGTTGGTGTATTTGGTGCTTGCATTAAATATTGGCATTGAATCTCCAGCATTGTATGAAGGGTATTTCCCTTCTGACGATGGCACCATTCTAGGAATAACTAGTGGTGTACAGAATGGCACAGACTTTCCCGTATATTCTATTTACTTTGGTCTCGGCTAGCTATTCGGACTTGCCACATAGTCTTGCCTTCTATCGCCGCCCAAAGTACATTTTTTATACATTTTATTAATTTTTCGGTTTCCTAATAATAGAACGGAATATTATTTTAAGAATATTAAAGAACAGTAAAATCTCGTCTTAAATGGCAATTTTCCTTGAAAAATTTGGAGCCGTTTTTAAGAAAATGGCGTTTAAGCGCTACCAAAAATGCGAAATTTGAAGCTCTTTTTCACAGAAAATTCTGAGGTTTCGAAAAACTTCATTTGAAGCACTTACACTTACAAATACAAAAGTGTTTACAAATTGCTGTTAGTGAGCATATCAGGTCTGCTGCGCGCGGGCAACTCGGGAGCAAATGCGAAAATCGATGAAGGGTGGGGATGAGCCTCACTCTACGAGTGGGGACCACCAATTAGAAGGCGCAATTCGAGCCATAGCGCGTAAATTGAAAGAGCAATCGGCGAGAACATGACTTGTCACATACAGTTCAAGTAATATTGTCTTTTGAATTATATTGTAAATGTTTGTTGTCGATATATGACAATGTGAAGTATGAAACAACGAATTATACATATTTGATTTGGACACTTAAGTATTATATTTGCTTGTAGGGCTGATAATGTAATTAGCAATGATATGATGTAATCACAAATTAGGTGTTTTGCTAAGCCAAAAAAATATGATACTGAATTTTTTTTGTTTGATGACAGCAATAAACTATTTTTCATTAACTATGTTTAATTGAATAAGGCGTTTACATTGAAGCAAAAACGTATTGTTCTTGAAAAAATAATGATTATTTTCTGCTCTAATTTCTGACAAGAGTGTAGAATCGTTTACGGCATAAAAATATTAACCCTTTTGCATTCTATTTAACAACACCCATGATAATCTTAAGATTGTCCGTAACATATCGTCACAGAGGTTTGTTCGTTGATCTCTTTCATTCAGTTTCATAATGGGAGAAAATGATTACAAATATATGTGCTGTTAAACATTACCCTTCTTGGAATAGACACATATCAACACCATCTAGACATACAAGGCCTACGCACTGCAGTTTTTCAAAGCCAATATGGCGGCTACAAACGGCCGACTCGTTCGAGTTGAGATGATTCAGTTGTGTACGTTGAATAGTACTTGTAGCTTTGAAGTTGTGATTATGTAGATGTAGACTGTTGTTGATAACAGTGAGAATCATGCTGAATAAGGACTGTGTCCCCCAGTGAGGGAATTATGATAAAAAGTGAAGAGTGTAAGTTGCTAAGTTCAGTGTTTACTTTCAGATTCGTGTATTGTATTTGCGAACATGGGAAATTGAGAAAAGTTCAGTATTCTATTGTGATAATGGACTAAAATCAGTGTTCCTTTAAAACATACACGACTGTTCCGTGGAGCTATGCGTTCTTTGTTGCCCAATTGTCCTGCTTACTTGAATGGCCCAAGCACTTCTTACAGGGAAGTCCTCAAAAACAGAAATTGCGAGTCTGCTTGCTGCTATTGAAGAAAGTGCCAAAGAAAACATTGCAAGATTAAATAAAATATCTTTCAGTACTTTTGATGAACTAAGAAGCAAATTGGAGTTGCTTATTTTGGACTATTATTAGTCGATCATTAATAAGGGAGACGGAACTCCTTTTCAACATATTGATTGTATTTGTGCCTCTAAAATTATCAATTCAGTTGTGGTGGATAAGGAATCGAAACTCAGTGTTTATAACTGTAAAAAAAGTATTAGAAGTTGGAGGTACTTCAATATCAGATAGTGTATGTAATACAAATGAAATTAATGGTGTTTTAGAAAATGTTGGGTTAAAGTTATGTTTTAATACAAGTAGTTATAATAGTCCTCACGTTTTGCGTTAATATCAGACCTCTTACTTCTGATCAGTACCACAAATTCACAATTTAACAAACCTGTTCTTTTTATGCTGGAAAACATGAAACTCCTTACAAAGAAAAGAAGAGCATATCAGTACAGTTCATGTTTTTTCATAATGCCTTGCATGCGATATACCATATAACCATATTCTTATAAATATTTCAAACATTTAGGGTTTATAATATTTACTCATCCTAATGCAGTTATGAGATTGTGTTCATTTCGTTTAGAACCTCAAATGAAATAAATTGAAAATTTTTTGAAGCGTACAAGAAACCAACACTTTTATAAATTAAGTGATAGTGATAAATTAGTGCCTGTCACGATGGATGAGATACATTTAAAATCATGACTTCCAAAATATTTTGAAAAAAGTATATTCAGAATAGAACAGATAGTATTTCATGTACTGTGCGTTGTAAATGGTGATAAAAGTATTAATAGAAGTGCATGCAGCTTTTTTGCCTGAAAAGGAACACATTTTTATGAACAATCTTTCAGCTGAAGAATGTAAACCTCTTTTCTTCTTATTTGATAGTGTAATATTTTTGTCTGGTAACCACAATTTGACTTAGCATTTCAGTTTGTATGGCCTTTTCAGCCGGCCATCTTGAATGACTCCTCAGGCCTTGTAAAGTATGTCTAGGTGGTGTTGGACATATTCTATTTTCATGTCAATCTTAATGTGAGAGATGGCTCTCATGATTTTCTTCATTTTGCTATGATTTGGAGATTATAACATTCCTGGTGAGCAATCAATTATTATATTGTCATTTTTGTTAGTTAGAATTAAATAATATTTTTTAGTCAATAATAAAAGTACTTCTTTAAAATATTGCTTAAGAGTCACAAAGCATGTTCATTTTTTTTAAATTAGAGAAGGAGAATACATAGAGTGGTGGATACAAGGGTGGATATACGGCAGTGCACAGAACGTAAAGAGTTAATTATGGCTCTTGTAACTTGAAATACTAGACACAAACCATTTAAACACGCGGGCATATAATTTTTCAGCATGGATCATTGTATTAGACGACCAGGCATTCAATCTAAGCGCCGCGTCGTGCTACGTCAGACTTCTCCCCCCCCACCCCCCGTAAAGTTTCCTTCTCCACACTACTTGCATTTTCGGCGCTGCCACGGGCAGGCAATCGGCTGGCAAGTGCAGAAAGCCAGCGGGAGCAGGCGTTGTGCAGACCTGGTGCATATTAAAGGCGTGAGAGATCTTTCAAAAAAATTACATTTGTGTAATATTTGAAAAAACAAAAAAATTACCCAAATTGAACTTTACGTCATATTAAAGAGTGCAATTTGCATTATCCGTTCGAAAAGTTTAAGGAAAAAAATTGGAGCAATTTTTGAGAAAATGGCGTTTGAGCGTTTTTGAAAATGTTGAATATTGAGCTATATCTCACAGAAAACGGTTGAGTTCTTGAGAAACGTTACTTGACATTATTTAAAGAACATGTACTCATAAATATAATAATGTGAACAAATTACCGCTAATGTAAATATTAACGACATGAGAGACAAGTTAAAACATTACATTTTTGTAATTTTTGCAAAAACAAAAGAATAGAGCAATTTGGCGTTTATGTCATCTCATATAGTACATTAGGCACCATCTTTATCAAAAATTTCAAGAAAAAATTTAGAGCCGTTTTGTGTTTTTGGAACTTTTTAAAATTGCAAATATTTCGCGCAATATTGCCAAAAAACTACTAAAATTTTCAAGAAAATGTACATGACGTTAATGAAAGAACTCACTTTGCAGAACAAATTTTATTTGAAGGAAAAACCTCTATCTTCAATGTTGTAGTTGTAGGAAGAGGCCGAAAACAATTAAAACTATCTGATCCATTAACTAATTTTTTTAATTAAAAATAAATTAATGTTTCAAAAATAAAAGTTGTAAATCTTATTTAAATTCTGTTGCAGATACATTAATTGCATTTGCTTGCACTGTATTTATTTAAAAATTTCCGTTCTTTGAGGGTGCGTTATTCGCTTCAGACCACTACGCAATATTTCTACAACTCACGAGACATTCGTTGATCAAAGTTCCTTTCACTCTAGTGTATGACGACCTCTAGGTCTGCATAAAAGTTGACCAGCTAACATCCGGTTTGAGTAAATAATATCTAGCAACGAGTCCAATACCAACACACTGTATAAAATGAATAGTTTGTTTCAAAGTAAACACTAAGCAAGTCTGAGAGCGAAAAACGAGAAATGAAAAACTCACAGGAATTGCCATTACGCTTCTCAGAATCGTTTTTCTTGATTTCAGTCGTAAACATGTCGAACAAGCCGGGTAAAGAGTTGTTTGTTTTCTGAAGAGTAATTATATTGTTTCAAGTAGCTGCGTGTAATTTTGCACAACGGAAGGTAGTAGTTCTTACTCACTTTGCATGTTCGCACCGTTTGCACCGCTCGTGTCTTAGAAGTCCCATTTGAAATTTCAGGGTGATGCCTGTGAAGGTTTCAAGTGATCACTTAGGAATTTCCTCCTGCGAAATCACCATTTCTTGATTTTGATGCTTGAGGAATTGTTCATTTTCTACACAAATAACGAGAACCCTAATGTTCGGCTAGGTTATTTTTGGCCTGGAGGAAAATGACCGATCAATACTATCCAAAGAATGATATTGATCAAAAAAATCACTTCAAATGTAATGTGAATCAATTTACATTTACTTTTAAAAATATTTTGGCAATAATTAGCAAACAGTTCTTACCTCTTAAACTATCTCTTATGCAATAACTGAGTAAATTAGAGGACTGATAAAATTATGACATGGCATAATGAAATTTAGTGTAATATCTAATAAGCACAATAATAATAATAACATTTAAGTATTATTATATTATATAATAATAACAAGAAGTTGAATGTTAAAAGCAAATTGATTTAAACACAACATATTCCAAGAGAAAAACGATATTGGAATAAACTAGTTTAGTGATAATAGAAATTCCATATAAATCAATATTTAAAAGTTACTAATTTCAATTAAATTAAATGTTTTTTTAAAATCAGTAACTTACTTTACCAAAAAAATTGTGTCTACATTTTTTTCAAAATTTTAGAACGCTAAGTCCTTTTTTACCCTCTTCCCTGCCTACTCAAACAATAAAATGCACTCGATGATTAATTAATAAAGATCACCGTCGCAAATTAAACATATAGTATTTACATAAACGTAAGTACAAATGCCATCACTCTCTGCTATTTATCCAATGTTCACAACCCATCACCAATATATTAACAAACTGAAATTCTGCAAAACCAATTTTTTAATTTGCTCAGATCACAATATGAAATAAAGGAAAACACGTGAAAGTCAGAATGGCTTAGACGGAATCATGTCTGTTGAACTCTTGTTGAAGTGGTCTCTGGAGAATGTGCGTTCTCTGCAGATCACGTCATTTACGAATAGCTCGCGGGTGTTGTTTGTGAGAGCGACTAATGGCTGTTGATTACGGAAGCGATGTTGCAATACGCGCAAATACAACTGGCTTGTTCTGTTGCTTTCAGGGAATCACAGCTCATTGAGAGTACGATGGACATCTTTACACTTTGGCGAAAACTCAAACCAATTAAATAAGTAATCAGGTAGATATTGGTCGTGTTAGGAATGTAGTTTCGCCGCAATTAAGTTCATTAAGGCATTAGTTGCAATCTTCCTCCACTTGAATTCCAACAGCTAAATTTATGATAAATTATGTACTTATAAATGCATTACTATTACACATGGTCTTCGACAACCTATATGAGAAGAACTATACAACAAATGTGATTGTCTAGAAATAATAATGAGATATATAATTGAGTGAAAAATTGTAAAATATTTCAAAACACCTAAAGTAGCGAAGACGTTAATTATTACTGTAAAGTTCCATTATGTCCAGTATGCAAATCGTGGCCATGTGTTAAACAAAATATTCCAACGCCATTTTTTCCCCCACGGGCATCCAAAAGGTTTAAAAACCGGCTCTTGACGTGTGTTTTGAACACCCGTCAGCGAAAGGACCAGTGGCTTCCAAGTCCGTCCTCTTGCCCCAAGAGCGTTTTGCGACGCGCGCGGAGGGGGGGGGGCGATTCACGCAAAGGCGAGCCGCGCGCGGTGCAAGTGGCCGGTGATTAAATCTGCGGCTGCGATAGCGCTGGCTATCTGGCCCTCTGTGCACTCAAGTGCACCCGGCGACGACGGCAGCAGCAGCAGCAGCTCCCGCAAACGGCGGCCGGCGCGGCGCGGCGCGGCGTCGAAAAAAAGCTGCCGATAAAAGTCACCATCGCCATCTCCGCCGCTGACACTCGCCATCGCCCGTGCGATCGCCACTGCGTCCGACACCGTCGCCACCGCCCCGCTGCTGGTTCGAACTTACAGCAGCTTTCGTAGTATGTTTATGGATATGTTTCCTTTCATTCTGTCTAAGTATCAGGTGTAGAACAGTATTAACAATGCGATGATTAATAGTACTATAATTAATACAATAATATTAAACTATCTCATAACTTTATAAAAATAGTACTAGAATCAATAAGGCAAACTTCGAACTGCAGACCGGAAGAGGTGGCTCGGGGCATCAACTGATGTCACTGCAGTACCTCTGATCGGGCGGTCTTAGGTTCAAGTCCAGTCGGTGCACCATGGTGGCAGGACATTCGACTCTAGCTAGATAGGCAAGTCGTATTGCTGCTACCTGGGAGAGAATTCTAGAGGCCGACTGCTCTGATCGACAGTTCTCCGTGGTTTCTCCGATTAACATCAGGCGAATGCCAGAGCAGCACCCTAACAAACGGGTCATGGATCGCGCGCGATGTTTCCTTCCTCTTCTTTGTTATATCCTCACCACATACACATAGATGGACTACACTTCCACACATGTCGGTAGACTGGTCGGGAACTTCGAGCTTGTCCCAACTGGGGCGGTCTGTTGGGAGATATCTGGTTGGGAAAAACCCCGCTAGCCGACGGTAGGTCAGCGCCGGATCTCACCATCCAGCAGAAGAAGACCACCGCCACTTCTCGAGAGAAAAAATGCACTACACCCACGGACTTAGTAGTTGACGCTCCCGAAATCACTATACAATCAATCGAGCTACAGATAACCTCGTTACATTTAATATTTCTCAGACAACACAATGAGTCCATGTACATAGTTATATTGTTAAAATTCTGTAGGAGAATTTGTTTAATAACATGAGTTACTTTTCGTCTGTTGAAATGACATTAATCGCGACGGCTGTCAACGCCGATGCTATCGTGGCCACCGCCGCCTCACTTCCATCATCGCTAACGTCGCCGCCCAATCTGTCACCGAAGCCGTCGGCGACGATGCAACTGCTGTCGTCAATGCCGCCGCCTCAGCTTCGTCAGCGGAAGCGGTGTCCTGTCTTCCGGCCGCCCTTCGACCGCGCTCAGCTTCCCCTCTGCGCTTCCCTGCTGCTGCCGCTGGCGTTGACCTTGCCGTCGCCGCATCGACAGTGCGTCTGATGCCACTTCCTGGCTGGTTTGCCCTGCTCCTTGTCCTTCCACTGCCCCCCCCCCGCTTCGCCTCCTAGCATCGCTTTGCCTCGACTGCGATTCTCGACTCCAAAACCCTACCGGACCCCGCACCCGAACCGCTTTTTCCTTCCCGTTCAGTATCGCAGTCGGATCTCAGCAGAGAAGAAACATCGCCTCCTCCCAGGATGTAGCATGGACAATACTTTCAGGACTAATGACCATAGCAGTTGACGCGCCGGGAAATGCTAATCAACAAATAAATAAATAAATCCATTTTCTACGTATCAGTCAATTTTAAAGTCATGAAATAATTTATGTCCGCAAGACTGCAGTACATTATTTTCTATCCTAGTCCTCGTTTGGTCAACAACACCTCTTTTCTCATATCAATTTTTTTATTAAGAACAGTTGGCATATTTTTCGGTTTAGTATAAAACTTTTTTTTCTTCCTTTCACATATCCTACCGTTCGAGCCTTGTCCTGGCATCCGCATATTGTCAGTGTTTCCCTCGCAAACGGGGGATGGGAGTGTCAACCCATCGCCCCAAGATGGGAGTGGGGGACTGAATGGGAGAAAAAAGATCTTCGCGATACTGTGCCGGCTTTTGCCTGAAACTGATCGGAAGAAACCACGCAAACGACCCATCAGAGCAGTTGGCTCCTTGAATTCTCGTCGCTTCGTCCGACTCAGCTTTTTAGCCAGAACCAAAAGTACTCCTCCGTTGGGGCTCAAAAGCAAGATCTCCCGGAATACGAAGTTTCGATTGCCAACTATTGTCTGAATAATATTTCTGCCTACTTGACAGCTAGCGGTAGACAGGGGAGAGGGGCTCTGTTATCCAATCAAAGGCTTCAAATTCTGATGTCACTGCACAGTTGCCGATACTTTTTAGAAACGAAAATAAAATATAAGAGCTCGAAGCAACTGAAAATTGAAAAACGCCATTTCGTCTTGGTTATGCATCGTGTGTGCGGATCTGTGTCGTCTACGGTTGTGTGCTCTTATTGCGATTTGGTTCTTGCTACTGTTGCAGCTGTTGGAATCTGATGCGAGAACTACCACGTGTCTGCCGCCCAAGTACGTAGCACACCTACCTGTCAAGGAGACAGAAATAATCGGGCAATACATACCCTAAAACACACTGTATACATTGTTCCAACATTTCCATATTTCTCTGAAAAATGAGGGTTTAGTGAGTCTTACTTTATTCATTTACACTGCTTGCACTGCCGCTTTTTCAAGTGCACAGGAACACAATTTACACGAGTGGTTCGATAACAGCACATGATTTCTCGCATGTGTAACCGCTACGCAGCATTATACTATTACATCAACCAACGTACGTGGTTCTAAACAGAAAAAAATGACTCCGCGGAGAGATTGAAACTCGGGTTCATGGAGTTCACTCGTAATACGCTTTCCCGTTCACCACGCAGTTGCTCGGTCATATTCACTTTTATCGACACTAAAAAAACAAATAGCCTCTTCCATTATTAGTAGCTTATGCAATTTTTCAAATTTCAGAATATTCAATGAAAATGAGACTTACGTCATTTTTCTTAAACGTCCTTCGTTACATAGTTGGAAAACATTTTCAGAAAAAAATTGGAGTCTTTTTGAGAAAAAATAAATTGCAACTTCAAGCAGAACATATACGAACATTAGTCTTTACAAATTACGCGACCTTTTTAAAATATCCAAATTTTCAGAAAAGATTTCCTTTGAGACAAAAATCTCTATTTTCACTGTCGTAATTTTGCAATGTTCATTTTTTGCAATTTTTGAAAATATAAAGCGTTTGCTAGAAATGATATTAGTACAAATGTTTTACCGTCCTTTCATATAAACGAATATAAAATTTAAAGAAAAAAGTTGGAGCCTTGTTGATAAAATAATTGCTTAAAAAGCGCTCAATTTCATATGAAAATTACGCAAAAACTACTCACATTTTCGGAAAACTGTAAATGACATTCTTTCTAGATCTCTTGCAAGAATAGATTTTATTCATAAAAAAATGTGTCTATCTTCAATAGTTGTAGGAAGACATCGAAAAGTTTTGAACTTTTGCATTTTTCGAAACGTCAAGGATTTCAATAACAATGAGTCCTGAGAAATACTTTTAAGCGTCCATTACGTTATCCGAGAACAAAGTTTTTGTTTGTTTACGGCCGCATCAACTTCTAGGTCATTAGCGACCACTATTGGATTCTAACGTAATGGTATCCATGTGGATGAAACGATATGGTGTGATGATAGGGGGTGAAAGGACGAACACTTACAACCATGGGTCCGCAACTCTTGGGTCCGAGATCACTATGTCACTACTTTGATCTTGGCCACCGAGCCGGCGAGAACAAAGTTTAATCAGAAACTTTGGAGCCATTTTTGAGAAAATTTTGAAAATGTTGTTCGGGTTTAATGCAAAGTGCCCGCAAAAATCTAGTAATTTACTACAAGTATAGGTACAATTATTCAATTTTTCATTATCAGGGACTGGCAATTAGAGTTCTTCTGTCGATTAATCGCCGATTTCCAAGCGTTGTAAGCGGTGACAGCTATGACAGTTGTGACGATGACCACGATGGTGGTGACAATAGTGGCGGCAACGTTGGAAGGAGACAGTAGGGGAGACAATGTTGGCGGTGAAAGTGGTGGCGGTGACAATAGTGACGGTGTGACGGTGATAATTGTGGTGGTGATAATGATGGTGGTGACTGGTGGCAGTGGCGTACGTGACAGGGGTGACGTGACAGTGGTGGAGGTGGGAGCATTTG
Source organism: Acheta domesticus (assembly GCA_031308135.1). Lineage (NCBI taxonomy): Eukaryota > Metazoa > Arthropoda > Insecta > Orthoptera > Gryllidae > Acheta > Acheta domesticus. The sequence continues at coordinate 91,140,947 of JAHLJT010009355.1, forward strand.
GCTGCGGTGGTAGCGTTTGTAACAGCTCTGGCGATAGTGGCGCTAGTGTCGACGGTGACGGTGACGGTGACGTGCGTGGACGCTGGCCACCGGACGTGGCGTCGTGGTCGTGGACGGCGTGCGCACGCCACCGCCCCGCCCCCTGCGCTCCAGGCAATTAGCGGCGCCGCCCCTCCCATTAGCCCCCTTTGGGCCCCGCGCCGCGCCGCGTCGCACTCCGGCCTCCCGCCGCACGCGCGGCCGCCGCCGCCGCCGCCGCCGCAGCCGCCAGGCCGCTCCGTTCAACGCGCTCTCAATACAACTTGCACGATGCTTGATAGTCACGGAATGACGACAGTGGTTTTCCAGCGACAGGCAGTAGCAGCAGCGTTTCCACTAACGCAGTCTACAAATGCTGCCATCAATAAATAAATGAAGGGGATAGAGCGTCGGGTCAACTGAACTCTTCTGACACGATATCAAAATTTCATCTTATTATATCCCTCATGGACTGCCACAGTTGCTAAACTCCAAAAATACGAATTTTGATTTAATGCTCTCTCTAGAAGTACAGGTCGGTCTACATTCACGCAGCAGCAACATATCTTACAATACAGTATTCCACTAACAAATGGCAGAAGTGAGAATGCATGATTGATGCATTTCAATATACAAGTTGAAAGTTTCAAACTCATTTATTTCAACACCTGAGTTTTTGTTTTGTGTCACATTTACAAACCACGAACGATATGTATCTAGACAGTGTAGGTATTCTCGTGCATATAACCATGTGATATTTAATTGCCCGCGAAAGCTCAAGCAGCGCGCAAGTGGCAAGGACAGTAAAGCGTGACAAGACCCAAGTGCCTAGGCCCAACTGAGAAGCACGAAGAACAATGGAGCAACACATACGTAGCGGGGCGCACTAAGAGTGACACTCCACGTCACATTGCGAAAACCACCTATGATTTCAAGGGCTTGAAACAGTAACAAGAGAGGCCACACCGGCCACGAGTGGTCTCCTACGAACCTAAAACAAGGTGTCAACACATTGAATTTGGCAAATTGTGGTTTATACTGTATTCCTTGTTCATATAGTTGAAGGACTTGAGGCTGTCAAATGACAAACTACATTGTGATCAAAATCGACATTTTCACATTTACTATTAGTGGGAGATTTCCTGTGAATGACATGGCATTACTAGCCGAAGCACTTCATTGCAGAAGGAATAACCACTTAGATCAAATAAATATACATTCCTGACTTTTAAATATTGTTTTCACATTAATCTTACGTTTCGTCAAAAGGTGTCGACCTTTTCATAGATGTGTGCCAAATACATTTCAAAGCTAAGATGTATACGTCATATGTATGGTGTTGAAATCTACATCTACAGGTACTTAGTAAAATAGGTTAACAATGTTTGAAGGAACACTAAGAACTGTGTGAAAATTAAAATATTTAAAAGTTGAGAATCGTGATCCATAAGGTCATTCCTCACATAACAAAATAATCAACAGTGAGTAAATCAGCTAAATCATCACTTACAAAATTGAAAAGGGACCAAGGAAGCCATTCGGTACAACATTATCGAACATTTACTTTCGCGTTTCACATTTCCTCCCCTCTTTCCTAGTCATCAACAGCAATATCCGTGTCCGCGCATCTGCGCCGCAAGAACCCGACACCGGAAGTCTCTTCTGTCTCCACCTGGCGGTGCCGCATCGAAGATGCAAGAGCACGCCCCCGCGCGGAGAGGAAAGAAGGCGGGGGAGCAGAAGTTGGCGATGACGAAGTGGGTACCTGTATGTATACGAAGTAGTATGCTTATATCGCCTATTTACTTCCGTATTACAGAGGGAAGCACTACTTACGGGCCATCCATATATTACGTAACGCATATTTGGAGAATTTTTAATAACCTCTCTCCCCCTTGTAAGGCACCTAACGCGCGCTTGACCCCCCCTCTAAATAATTACGTAACGCTTGCGACAGCCCTCCACACCCCACTTACAATAATTAAAATAAATTAAATAACAATAAAACAATTGGTGCTGGTCCGGATAGCCAAGATCGCTAAAGCAGTAATGTCATGGCGATCTCGGACGGAAAGATCACGGGTTCGAGTCCCGCCTCGGGCATGGGTGTGTTTGTGTATGTCTGTATGTGCGTGCGTGCGTGCGTGTGTGTGTGTGTGTGTGTTTCGATTTTTCACCTCTCAGACCCCTTATGACCTTGAGCTGATCAAGGTATTGGTGTTTATTGATGGACGGAAGGATATTTTTTCCGCTGTCTAATGATCGAATTTTAACCGAATTTCATGGCTTAAAGTTAGAATTATTGCACGGCTTTATAATTCTTCAGTCACTTTGCAGCTACTGGTTGAATGATTATCTCTTCTTATGAGTGCCGGCTTTGGATCGAATGCTTCAGCAACTTGATAATGGCGGGTTGAATAATGGTAAATTCTTATGAGCTTCCAAGTCGGAAACAAATTTCTTATAGTACCTAGTCAAGGAGCAGCCAATGTCAGTCATAAATCAAATCGTAAATTATCTTCCCCTATCGGCGCTTTACAACTCCGGTTTCCTCATCCCTACCTTGTCGGTATAGCCTTGCACTGGATTTGTGCACCGTGTTTGATTCATGCTTTCAAAGAATATTTATTTACGTAACTTGCGACAGAAATTGAGCCTTTGGCATACTAATACAATGCTGACATGAGTACGCCACAGGCACTTTCGTACGAGTTGTATACATGATTTTTTAGTACGAATTCATGGAAACTTTCAACTACATACTCTTGAGATCATTCTCAATACACGGTCTATTTTGCCGTACGTGTGCCACGAAACAACGCTTTCCAATCAATAAACAGTGAAGGTAAGTGTTAGTTTTCGTGAATGAGTACTGTAAAGGAACATTTTCTCGAACACTTACCTTTCACAGATTTTAAAAATATTTTTACCCGACTTACACCACTAGAGGAAGGTGGGTAATGGTTTTCACCGTAGACCCTGAGTTCCTTCCTGTCCTCATAAATTTTAAAACAGATTTTTTTTTCAACGCTGAACCAAACGTTCGATGAACTGAACATTTACGGAAGATAGAGCGTGTCCAGTCTGGGCAGGTTCCCCGCTGGACGAAATAACTAGTGCAGGGAATCCTCAAGCAGACTTTTTTTTCACGACGGATTTCACGTTTGTAGTTGGATTCTTTAAACGATTATCTTCGGGGTATACGATCGCAAACGCAACGTTTGCGATCACTTGCTCGTACAACTTGCAACTCACTTGATCGTACATTTAATTTCAGACAATATTTTCTTATGACGACGTTTCAGTGAGGTCGTTTAATAATGTGTTTGTTGTCGTTCATAAATATTATCACGTTGTTTTTTCAAAAGAAGCGTTGATTAGTGAATTTTGTATTTAGAATTCTTTTTTTTCAATATATTCGTCGAAAAGTATGTCAAAAGTTAGATATTTGCAAGATCAGATCATTCACAAAGTATTTTGCCGTTGACTTCCAATACAAATTCCTCCTCCAATTTTTATTCCAATATTAATTTTACATTCTTATTCGGAGGATAGTTGGCTCATTAGTCGCTCAGGCAGGATTTTCATTAAGACGAAGATGTTTGAGAGTTGTGAAAATAAACATTGCGAATAATATAGTACATTATCTCTTTCAAACCGTCTTTAATCTCTACACAGAAAAAGTGTATCACCATGCTTTGCATATTCATCTTTTTATTACAAGTAAATTAAAAAAAAATTACGGCAGTTTCACGGGAAATATAATGTTCAGAAAATTGTAAAGACGCGATGAGCACAAAAAAGCTCTTACAATAACGTACAATTGCAATATTGATATTGAAAAGCTTATTCTGATAACTCTTAAGTAAGTGTTCACATAACCTGCATCTTTTAATTTATATAACTAAAACGTTACCATGTAATATTCTCGGTGGCAATGGATTTATTCTCATGAATTTTTTCAGAGAAGTTTCATTTTTCTTTGCTTCGTTTTGGAGTTACTACTCCTAGTTGTTTCGTTATAACTTATCTTTGCATGCAATTTACCAAACTAATATTTTTGTACTAATGTATGGGATGAATCAATTTGAAGACGTGTCGAAATATTGGTATTTTCTGTTCTCATCGGAGAAAGTTTCAAGGACATCTAAACGCACATAAAATACGTTGTCTCACCAAACGACTGAGTGAGTTTATTAAAGCAAATATTATTCTATAGTATATACAAGCATTTACAATCAGCAATCAAACTCGTCAAAATTAAGGATAAATTCATGCTTATTAATTTTAAAGTTTATAATTGTGAATTTGAATGCAGACTGATGATTTGTGCAAAATATATACAATTGGTCTCGAGATATTTTTTGCTACAATTCTTCGCAAAAATTGAAAAAAACTGTAAATTAATTAGGCTGTGAAAGACATTTATGAGCACAATTACTGATAACTTTTGACCTCCATGAGATAATCTCTTGCCCTACAAGAACGTGAATGATATTGTAATGCGTTCCAAATTCAAGAGTCGGCGCTATATCTACATGTGTTAACTGCACTAGTAACTAAATCGCAGATGTAACGATGTTTTTGAACCGAATCTTTTCATAAGAGGTATTTTAAATTCACATTAAAATACGTTTATAAATGAGGTGGCCACATTATGTATTTGCGATTACAGATATTGACCAAATGTGTTTGCAGTGTCCTAATGTTTTATAAATGTGGCCTTATTAATATTTAACATATATGTTGTGAAGCATGTTGAAAATGAATTTTTAATTAATTCTTTCAATTTCAGAGTCATTTTGCCAGATGTGAAGGAGTTATTTAAAGAGCTAGTTTGTGTGGCCTTTTCTTTCATTTATTTTAACTACAGTTGGAACATTTTTATACAATTTATGCGAGCGATATTTGCTGCCTATTGGACCACAGATCAATCAATGACTTGAAATTTTCCAACTCTCTTTCCTGTTGTGGAATGCAGCGAAGTCATGCATGAATACGCCAGAATTTCTCCAAACCACCTACCCTCGATGTATTGGTCGTATCTCATGTATGTATGATATATTTCCAATGTCATTAACAGACATTACTTTTCAAATCATTAGTTTTATCACACGCTTCCCAGTTCATATTACAATACGCTTAATACTAAAAAAATGTTTAGTCCAATAACTGACAGCCTCTTTACATTTTTTAAACCTTTCACACATCCTGTTAAGGTTTTTAAGAGTAGCATTGAAAAAGAAATTGGAATTTAACAAGCAGTTTACTGACGAAAAACACCGTTATCAAGAGCTAGTATATTTTGATGGCACATCATTCTATAAATTGGATGAATTTAGACCACCTATTAAATATATAATAATGACAACAAATAATGTTACAAAAAATGAAATAACATTGTTTTCTCGTTTTATTTCTAAAGCATTTGTATTATTTGTAATGGTTGAAACACGACGTTTTGGCGCATGTCTTTACTGTTAATTAGTTAACCTCTTACTGCATATATAATTATTTCTTGAAAATAATGACATCAACAGTAATTTGCCTGTAAAACTGTGCTTATACTATGTACAAAACAAAGAACACTAGGCTAAAAAAGGGTAGTGCATTCGCCGAATACATGTATGACGTACCATATGTACGAGGGTGTATTTTGGTTTATTTTCATATTAATCAAAAATAAAGGAAACCATAAGCTTTTTTCGTTCAGTTCTTTCCAGTTCGTGCAGCCAATGTAAATAATTCTTACGTGGACAAGAAAATAAACACATGTATTTAAAGTTTTTGCTAATTTTATTCAAGCTCTTCCGACATTGATCCGATTATTGATCGTTCTTGAAACATTTCTAGGCCATCGAAACGCACGATTCGGACACGCTAGTCGAACTCGTCTGCGCTAGCCACTATTTCACGGACCGGCGAGCGGCGCTCTTATCTAACAAGCAGATAAGTGAAGGACGGAGCCTCCCACTGTCCAATCAATGGAATGCAGCCAGCTGGCACCGGCGCGCCGCGGCGGCGCACAGCTGAGCCGATGTTTGCGAGAGGCCCACGCGGCGCCGCGGGAAATGACGCTGCGCCCCGCCCACGCACTCGCACCGAGACGACGCAACGCGACGTCGCCGCGCGCACAATATGCCTAATTGACACGCCTGTGTACACATGCCCTACTCTTTCGCAAGAAACAGAACGGGCGATGACACATGTTTGGTGTCAACGTCGAACTAAATTATGATCCTGGAGTGTATTGACAATAGGTCATTTTGAATTTTATTGTAACTTATTTGTTTGTGCCAATATTCCATTGTTTATTTCACCTCCATCTTGGAGTTTAGACAATTTTGTATTAGCATATAATATAGTATAATAACGTATTTCAAAAAACTCACCATGTTTTTACCCTTGTATCAGGAGTACTACAGGATTTAACCTGCTTAGGGTTGAGAGGATGTTAGGAATCCTTTGGATTTAACCTTCCCCAGTTACTACCCCTTCCATGGGCCGCTGTACAATGTAACGGGTATCTAGACGGTCTTGTTTTGACTTTGCAAGTGGGGTGAAGATGACGTGGCAAGCGTCATGGTTCAGCAGGATACAAGTTACCTAATATTTACTGTTAATAAAGCCAGTAATACTAGTACTCATTTGGAAAGAAGGCTGAGAGAACCTTAAAAAACCCTTACAAACTCACAATAATCACAATATAGTTTACAACAATCATGAATTTTATCCTAAGTTTGTTACTATGATATTATTACATTTTATTATATTTGATATTATATTGAGACAATTATTATATAACATATTTATAAATCTCATGTACGATATTATTAAATACCAAGTGACCTATTGTCAAAACAATCCAACGTACTATAACACGTCTAGGAAAAAGACAGTCATAGTTAAAATATTTTTTCGTAATACTGTACTGTTGTATAAAAATAATAATAATAGAATAGTCACAGGCGAACCGAAAAGGAACCCTTAACGACTGTCGACCGTTGAGAATTTTATGGCCTCTATGCGTTAAGAACAACTAAAACACATGGATTTGAACAAAAAATGGTAAATTACATGCATGTATTTTTATGAGGCTCGGGTATCGCTGTGGTTTACAAACATCACATTGCAACGCTTTGGTCTAAACATACTTGAGTTCTTAATTCATATTGCTGTGTGCGATGACAAACCATGCGTACGTTTTTATTACTCTTAAGATTTATTACGTATTTACTAACGAAATACTGTTTTCTGGGAAATTAAAGCAAGTCAATGTCTTCGAGCTGAATAAATATTTCTTGCCACTACTTCCTGCGGCATTGACTTCTCACACCTGCACGATCTCGCAGCTTAATGAAATGTCTACTAATTGACGAGCTTCACCACAGGAGAAGTGAGGTATTGGTACTAGGAATTCCCAGAGAAAAACGAAGGTCGCAGCGACCACCCATAGTTTGAACTAAATCAACATCTCCATCGCATACATTTTCTTTACAATAGGAGTACTTTTCTTTATTACCTCCTATATAATGAATTCTTTCTCAATTTACTTTTCTCTGTTGATTACCTTTTCTACGATGTACACAACACCATTAGATGTCTTTTGTATTTTTTACAAAACTGTCCAGAAATTCGAGCACATCTACTCTTGGAAACAATTTAGCTAAGAATTTTACCATGAAGAAAGGATTGTGTATCGACAGACACATAATGACAATATAGTATCTATACTTTTCTATGATTTTACACTAGGAGGACGAGGAGGGGAAGAAGGGAAATGGGAAGGAGACAGAGAGGAAATAAAGAAATAAGTGAAACAAGGAAAACAAAATAAGGTAGAAGAAGAAAAGGAAAGAAAATGTGAAAGAGGAAAAGGTGCAAAGAAAAGATGAAAATGACAAAGAAAGATTAAGAGGAAAATACAGTGGCGAAAAATGATATGAAGAAGAAAACGAAGTAGAAGCTATTTGTTTGCTTTGTAATGATAGTAAGTCGCGAACACGCACATTGTGAGGTACTCGTACTTCATCCCCCCTGTAAATCCACCCGTGCACCCAGTTTGTTGCGCTCTCGGGCTGGGACACCGGAGAAGCTTCCCTCCCCTCCCCCCTCGCTCCCCGCGGCACGCGGCGGGGCGTCCTATTCCGGCGCCACCTGTCGCCGCCCGACGACCCGGAATTCCGGCGCCGCCGCCACCGGCGCCGCGACGCCCCGAACCAGACGCCGGAAGCGACGCGCCGCGACGGAACAAAACGGGGGCGCTCGGTCGCGCTCTCCGCCCAACACCCCTCCCATTCTCCCTCCTGTCCCTCAGATACCCTCAAGCGATAGAGCGATCTCCCAAACGATCAGGCGATCCCATTAACGATAAGATGGTCTCCAAAACGATAAGGCGATGCCTCACACGATAAGGAATCCCCCAAAAGATATGGGATCCCCCAAAAGATAAGGGATCCCCAAACGATAAGGAATCCCCAAACGATAAGGAATCCTTCAAACGGTAAGGGATCCCCCAAACGATAAGACGATCCTCCGAAAGATATGGGATTCTTCAAAAGATAAGGGATCCACCAAACGATAAGAAATCCTCCAAACGATAAGGGATCCCAAACCATAAGGGATCCCCAAACGAAAAAACGATACGTCACATAATTCACAAAATACGTCACATAATTCACAAAAAATCTACGAATAAATTAGGAGTCGATTCACATTGATCAATTATTTCAGAAAAATATCTCAAATAGTAGGCTACACAATAATATAAAAGCATTTCTTAGTGGTAATTTTCTTACGAAATATGTTGAGCAGTAGTTGCTCAGCAGTTTCTCAACAAATTCCGTTGTTCCGTGATCACAAAAAATTTGTGATTTTGGGGAGTTGAATTAGTCAGAATGCTTCTAACTGTATCGCCTAAAATAAAATTTACTTTTTTAGGATACAATCGAAAAAATCGAAAAAGGACGAATCGCGCACTGAACGGATAAATTTTCTTACTGAACCGGCGAAATTGGATAGAGAATAATGACAGCGCTTCAACGAAACACCATCGTAACTTCACTACTTGTGCGTGTTTTTTTTTAGTTTAGGAGGATTTTTTTATTTTATAATTATCCTTGATCGGCAGTTGTTGCCTTAGAAAGGTTTTTAACAATTTTTACGTTAGTAACTTTTCGAGTCATCCAAGGTGGGACCTCTTATTAAAAGCTTGTTAATTTAACTCTATGAATATATACAACAATGAATATTTACAGCAAAAGAGTTCATATTCTGACTTTCTGTGAGAAGAAACAGTTTGTATTAATAAATAGTCTTATGTGATTGCAAATTATGGAGGATGAAGGAGATCTTTGCTTTGCCGAGTCTTAATTTTGGGAAAAGGACGTGAAGTTTTGCCAAGATTAAATATTGTAGTAGAGGGGCACGAGTGTAAGGATGAATAGAATCTTAAGGATAATTTTGAGATCCAGTTCTTTAAGGGTAGTGAGGAGTATAGTTTTTCAAATATTCGTTATTCATACTCTGGTATCAGTGGCTCTATTCTTTCACGGAGGGCACGATAAGGAATAATAGCCGAAATCTGTAGCTGATTTGCCTTTGCAAATAGATTTTATTAAACAGGAGCGGATTTTTTATAAATGCTTCCTAAAAAGGCTGGTTTCTATTTGAATTCATACTTCAACGTAATATGAATATGAGGAGTAGGAATCCCACAGGTCAAGAAAACTGTAGATTGCACTGTTTCCATATTGCGTCACAAAGATTTTTTTTTTTGGCGTTAAATAAATACAACCGGAGCGCGACAATGTTCTGTGATGCGAACAAAGTTCAAAAACTGTAGAAAGTTCCTGGGTACGCAAAAGAAACCTGCCGAATCGACAAGCAGTGATTGACATGTGAGAAAAATTCAGTTTTTAGCAAGTGATGTTTCGACGATAAGTAATAATAATAGTATACAACGAAAATCGAATATCAGGGACAATGCTTTCTGCCAGCATCAGCACCTCTGAAGACGAAATTCTAGAGGAATTAATTATTGATATTGAAAAAGTGTATTTCTTATTTAATTATTTTGTATTGATTTAGCACAAGTGAAATTATTCATCCTGTACTGAAATATAATTTCTAGTCATACGATTTTTAACAAAAATAAATCAACTAGTCACAAGAATCTCAACAGATATAATGTAAATGAACAATAAACATTCTGTAACTAATATGAAATTTCAGTGATAACATTCTTGAGACAAATGAGGCCTCATATCTGGATCGTAAAAGAAGTTATCACTGGAATTACGTATAAGTTTAGTTATAAGATTATTTTATAATGATCTTGGCAGAATTATGCAATGTGGACACTCATTATGATGAAGAATAAACAAAACCATAGAAATAGCGAACTATTGTTATACGTAGTGAAACACGTATTGGTATACTACGTCTCTTTTGTATAGCTGAAGGCTAATTTACTCTCTTCTATACATACAAGTACAAAGGTTGGTCTGCATTCCATTGTGATTTATTATCACCACAGTGCCGCTTTCTGCTTTCTACAGGCAAGAAAACTGCAACTCACCTGCAACAGAGGGAACATTTTCTTTTAATAAGTTATTGCCAGTTTAATGATTATCATAAAAATACCAAGTATAAGACGTTTATAATATAATGATTAAATGAACACAATCTAGAAGAAATGACGGTGAATAAAACTCAAGATTTTGCAATACACAGTTACGGCTCGTCGCTTATAAACACTAAGGACTATGCCCGACATTATGCATTCATTACTACCGCACCTATCACATAGGTTGTTCCAATGTTGCAGACTGTCGGATGATAGTTCCATAAATGTATTGGGTTTTAGGGACCCTTCAAAAGCTAAGTTCATTGAGGCACCATGATTAATGAAAAAACAGTAGATACAAGCGAGACCAATAATGAGATGGAAGATGATGGAGATATGACGGAATGAGAATCAGGGAGAAGCAGGGGAAATCTTAGAAAAACCTGCTGAGAGCTCGCCTTGTCCACCACAATTTCTATAAGTACTGACCAGGTTTCGACCCCACACCTAAGCTTTACAATATAATGGGTATGCGGTAGCCACTACACCATGAGCGGCCTCTACAACGTTTTTAGTTCTTCTTGCAGCAAGTAAGGTTCGATATGCACTATATTAAAATGAATGCTATCGTATTCCAAGAGAGTGTGGAAAGAGTGTGGAACTAATGGGTATGCGGTAGTTTGCAACTAGTTATGCATTATTGTTTAAGTAAAATACAGTTTTGAAAAGTAGTGACGGTGAGAGCGAGTTATCAAATTTGTACGAATGCAATAAAGCAACATCATTAACGAGTTGCATACACTTTGTTTTGCATGACAGCAACATAAATTAATAAATGAACAAAAATTAATTTTGGCAACAAATGTCTAAAGATGTTTGGGATTTGACAATGTAGTTGGTATTATGACGTCTCACACTGACGGCAACTAGGGAGGACTAAGGAGGAAGATTAGGGAGGACAAGTAGGGGGAGACCGGAAGAGACGATGAGTGGTAAGGATAAACACAGATGATAGCCAATGAGGACTGGCAGTGACGGCGGACGGGTACAACGGGCAGGGTGGACAGACGGGGAGGACGCACTGTGCCTTAAAATTCCATGTTAGCCAAAAAATACCATTTTATGAAAGATTTCTTGGGAAGGTCGTTTATATTGCTGGTATACGTTTTAGTTCCGGCTGTTAAGAAGCACACTCTCAGAAGTAGGGACCAAAAAATTGAATTTTCTATTAAAATGGTAAACACTCATATTTCTGTATAATAATTCCCCTTATATTCAAACAAATTTACTTCTCTCTATTATCTAGTTTTCACAGTTGTCAGTAAAGCCATTAAAATCGGTATTGCTGAGAATTGTGGCAATTTTACCGTTAATTGAATGTTTATAAAAAATCATTGCGTTTTAAATCATTTCATATTTCGCAATTTATTCTTGTTCTTGATTACATATAACAAGAAATTCTGGCTCAATGATGATTCAGAACCTTTCTGCTAATTTAACTCTTATCGTTAAGGTCTAAGGTTGCTTTGCGATCATGTAACAGGAACTCTCGGAAATAAGATAAAACGACGATTGGTAAAGCTAATTCAAGGAAGAATTAAAGGAAATTGAAAGGATTGTAAATAATCGGGGAAAAAAAGGTAGAATACTTAAATGGCATAAAATTGACTAAGCAAACTGTTTTCGGTACACTGCCTTCTGAAGGGATTTTTACGGAGATCGTTAATATGTCGAAAATCATTATCTATTCGATATCATTGTCTATTAGAAAAATCTATTAGGAACTTGGAATTTTGGGTAACCAACGGATATAATTTGACCATTTTTGCATTGGTTTCGTTGGACTAAAACTTGTTTTCGAATTTCCATGTTCATTTTCTGTCGAGAATTTCTTCTTGGCTCTTTACGGGTTGCAGCTCCCATTGAATTTATGTTTCATTTGCTATAAGTGTTGGAGCTATTTTCGGTTTTGTAGGGGTAAATAATTTTGAGAAAGAAATGATTCTCAACAAAACCAAGAAAACATACATTAAAGCAGAGGCCGGACCCAGAGACGAATTTTGGAAGGAGAAATTTTTTTATTCAAAATGTTTTGGTCGAATGTATCATCTTACAGATTATGTAGAATGAAGCAGGCTAAACTCAAATGCTTACAGATCAATGTATTCGTTTTAATGTTTATACGAAAATATTTTTGTTTGAAAGTTTCGTGACAATTTAAAATTAATAATTACTAAAAAATATTGGGTGGGGAAATTTCCCTCCTTTCTCTTCCCCGTGGATCTGCGCCTAATTAAAGAGAACAAATCTAATGTTACAATTTTGAGAAATAGCACTGTAACAAGTGCAAATACAAACATTTTGAAAAGCACATGAGCATTACAATTAATTCCAGTATAAGTCAAAGAGTATATTGTCAATACGTGTAATTATTTTAAAGAGAAGCAGTCAGATGAACGCATATTCAATTGCAGTAATAATTACATTAAAAATCATTCACATTTTTTGCTGCGTTATAAATGTCGTCGTGATCCCGCCGCAATTATGTGAAAATGCCTTTCATTCCTTTGATAGACTAGTTAAAACACGAGGTAGGATATTCTGTTGCTCTTGGACAGTCTATTCATTTGTCAACGCTGAAGTAAAACAGCCAAGAAGCGAAAGTGTGCCAGAGTCAAGGTTCCACTTTTTTTAATCTCTATGAAGGAAGAAGTCCAGAAATACACGTTCTCCGTTGGCACTGGAGGCATTCTATTTGCATTGTCTAGAAGTAGTATCATAAATCGCCCTCTGGAATTTCTCTCCATATGCTTGCACTCTTGTTATCCCATGATGAAGGTCTCTCCTAATGGTTGGATTTCCTTTCTCCTGCCAGATTTTTATGTCCACTTAAGTGACACATGGTAAAAAGCACTTTGTGATTGGAATATCTCAGGAGAGAAATTCAATATCATGCTCTTAATGTGTTTTGCCACTTTGAACAACCCTTGCAAATGAGGTTGCGTGACATTGCAATATGCCCTGTAATAAATTAAAGTAGTGGTAATGGCAATATCTAATACCCAGACACTTTGAAGATCTTCATTCCTTTTCAATATAAATTAAAAGTGTGTCAATTAAAATTTATAAATTTTTAAATAGGTTTTCTAATACCATACATGCATGGTAAATAAAATAATTTTTGAAGTAAATACATCTACAAATGTCATTAAATAATATTAAGAAAAATTAATTATACAATGTCCTTTCCCAAAATATGGGCATTTGAAAGATCCAATGACAACCCAACAGGTTTTCCTTAGGTTATTTCACCTATTCATTTACGGTTGCTGGCCGCCTGTACAGGACCACATTCGCATGTCAAGAAACCTAAAGAGGAGACTTTCGGTAACCATTTTCAACATGTTCTAATTTAATAATTTAATGGGAAGCAATATAATGAAATGTAGGTAATGTAAACATTTTTCCACATACAATAATTAACAACATTTATTTTCATTCTTTTTAAATATTCACATTTAACGATAGCCCAGAGTACACTTTTTATTGTTGTTTGTTGGTCGTACAAAGTACTCAATAAAAGAATTTTGCAAAAATCAGCAGAAGTTGGGAAGAATGATTGGACGCTAAGAATAACATCCGAAGAATTCTATGAAGAGTTTGAGAGTAGCAGAAGAAGAAACTGCCTACATTCAGCAACAGGATACAAAACTGAAGGGTGTAAAGCCAAAAATTCATGAATGTACAGAAAATGTGCATAAGCCCAACCGCACGGGATTTGAACATTTTTTCCTCTTAGACCAAGTTTACGTTTAATCCGCTTAAGGCAAGTTTTATTATAGCGCCAGAGAGTGGTGAAGAATGTATGTCAAATTTGGCTCCATTCATCTCCTTAAGGGGCGGGAAAGGGAGAAGTATAGCTTGTAATTAAATTCCAAAAATGGAAATCGTTAAAGATGATTTGTTGCGCTGATCACCCTTGGTTTATTCGTAATTCATATATTCTAAAGACATTTTCATTACCGTACTATTTACATACATTTGTGTCATGTTATCCCTCTGTTCACTCCTTCACCTAACGGTCATACCTGGAGATTAACCTTACTTTCTACGTTTCAGCATATTCGCATGTTAAGCATGAGTGGCTTCGAAAAAATGAATAAAGCAGTTTTATTGACGCAAAAAGGTTCTTAAAGGCAAATTATAACAATGATGGCTATAACGAGAGTTGCAGTGATGCGATACTGTTTAAACAGAGTTGCAAGTGGAAGAATATCCCATCTTACTGTTTTCTATTCATTGACCGTCTTAAGTTTGTTTAACAGTATGAAGAACAGTATTCCACAAAATATTTCATTAAGTTATCGCCCACTTTTGAAACAAAACCAGTCGAGCTACAACAGCACATACTTTCTTGGATTATTTCTAAATTTGCCATTTTCGAAAATTCAGAGCGTTCAACGAAAATAAGTTCTGTGCTATACTATTAAGTGTCCCTTGTTTTATCTGTGGAAGAAAATAAAGAAAAAAATTGGAGCGAGTTTTGAGAAACTGTATTTTATAAATTACATTAATTTCACACAAATTACGCGAAAAAGCTAATTTAAAAAAAAGTGCATACGACCTTTCTTAAAGAGCTGAGTTTTTAGAACAGTTTAAGACAAAACCTGATCCTCAACTTAGTTTGTTGTCAAATGTTCTTTTTACAATTTTCGAAAATCAGGGAGTTTGCTGAAAATGAATGTAGCACCACTTTTTACCGTCCTCTGATACATATGAAGAGAAAATTTAAGGAAAAAAGTTGGAGCCCTTTTTCAGAAAAAAAATTTCAAACAATTTTAAAAATTGCCTTTTATATCTCATACAAAATTGTGCAAAACTACTCATATATTCGAAAAATCGTTTACGATATTATTTGAAGATCTGTCTTGAACAGGTTTCATTCATTCTATCTTCAAGATTTTAATTGCAGGAAGACGCCTGTAAAGAACTGAACGTTTGAAATTTTCGAAAAACCGGGAATTTCAATGACAATGAGACCTGTACTTTCCTCTTAAGCATCCTTCACGCTATCCGGAAACAAAGTTTTCAAAACAAAGTAGTTCATTTACCGTTGAAATTGATTTTCTATTACTCGGGAACAAACATTTTCAAATATTTTTATTTTTCTAAAATAATTGCTTTCTAAATTCATTTTTTCATTTTTTTTGGCCCTCAAGAAAATGTGCGCAGGTAAATCTCTTTCCCCACACGTCATATACAGTTTTTACGGTTTTTTGACAAATAAATAAATAAATAAAAATAATGTTTAATAAAAAAATTGGAGCAATTTTTGAGAAAATTTTGGAAATATTTTTGAGGTTCTTGTAAAATTAAGAAAAGTTTATTAGTGAAAAGTCCCGTGCATCCATATCAGACGAGAACATTGTGCGCGTAGCGCAAGCGCCCTGCCGGCGTCAACACCCCCTTTTAATGTAATTTAGGTGAAGTTTAGATTTAAGGATTCTTTTATAGTAAATTCAAAAAATAAAATTCATCTTAATTTGTATCATTGCGCTATGCGTGATACAGCCTGATATAACACGTGGTTCCATTCGTCCGAGTAATGAAAATATGGCCCGCAACCAAATTGAAGGTTTTAATTGGGCCCTTGAGGTCTTGCAAGTTGGACATCCCTGGTTGAGACGTTCATCACAGACGGACGGACAGACAGACAGACAGATGGACGGACGGACGAACAGACAGACTGACAGACACACACACACACAGACAAACAGACGGACGTTTTGCCGTTGGTCCTTGATACAGAAAAATCAATTCGGTATCAAGGACCCACAAAATAGGGATTCAGACTACATAGCATATTACTAGAAGGAATTAACTAGTATGTGTGGGAACAAGATTTATCCACCTTTTCTTACCCGCCAATACGAGTTTCTACGTCGAAAATTCGCCGTTTTCCGACGCTCGATTACAATATTTTCTCTTCTTTCGAAGTAAGGGCGAGAAAGTACAAATATACTTCTTTAAAAGACACTTATCGACGATGTTACACTGAAGTTTGATCATCACATTCATCCCAAGCATTTATAAGCCTAGATTTATAGGAAAAGTAGAGCTTGTTACTCTAATCTTTTGAAAATAGATCATGTAGGTACATATTAAACAATAAGCATTTCATTGGTTCAATGGTTAGCTGGAAGAAATTCTTACACCTCACGGTTAAACTCAGAATCCTCTATTCTCCATGTAGGAAGGCAAAAAATTGTGCTGGAGAAATAGTGATTGTTCCGACAGTGAAATGGGCAGATGCGACAGCAGCCAGACTGTGATTGCCATTTTTTTTGTTCACGGAAGGGGGCGAATTGATAATTTGCCAAGTGAAAAGAAGATCGTCTCCACTTACGCTGCAGAATATAAATATAAGAATGCTTTGTGGAAAGTTTTCTTTTCGAATTTCCTTGATTTGATCTTTTCAAAGGATGGAAATAATAAATGAAGCATTATGTATTAGGTATTGTGCAATTTATTTGATTAACTTTTGAATAACATGCAGTTGTTCCAATATGTGTTTCTTACTTTTTTCTTCACATTAGATACAACTTCTCTAACGCCGAAGATAAGACTGGAGGGCAAAACTACTCCGCCACTAATCCAGCGGTATTCTCAAAGTTGTCGAGCTTTAGCTTCGTGGTGGGATATAAATAGTTACACAAGAAACGCACAAAGTTACAGGCCCATTTATACACTTCTCAAACATTCTTCCGTTTTTCTTACTTCGCAAGGATAGTAGTCCCAAATTCGTCAGTGAAAACAGTATAATGAATGTCCACATTAAAAATGTTTGTCTTCACAGAAAGGGAACAAAAAAAACAACAAACGTTGATTGCAACATATGTGCACAGGGGTGTTTAAGGAGCAGGAGGGTATTGAAGAGCAACTAGAGGTTTAAGAAACACGAGTTTAAGAAACAAAGCTTTATCCATTTCTTCCGCGACAAAAAATTAACACGGTGGTAACTCAAAATGTTTTAAGTAAATTCGCACAAGCAATAGCACGAGAAGTTCTGTGATTATCAGTAAATCAAGATCTTAACATAAGATGGTGACCATATTTGAGAAATTCAGAATCTTGAGTAGAATATAAAATGATTCCCGAATATGTAACAGTTATACACTACGACGTACGACAATACGACAGTACGACAATTCCCCGAAAAAATTGTTTATGACATTATAAGTGAGATGTCTCCGGACGAGCGGACGTTAAGAGACGCATCCGAAATTTTGGAATTTTGAAAAAATTACAAGGAAAAGAATTCTAGCATATTTTCAAAGTAAGAGGTACATTAATGTTTAGTAGTACTCACCATTAATTTACTGCATTAGTGTCGTAATAAATAACTTTACCGCACTAGTGTAGTAGAGTACTACATTACAAAACCGAATATAATGTCATAAACTTTGACTTTACCTAACCGAAGTGGATAACAAATATATTACAACGCACGTTCAAACAAAATCGTTTACAATCTACACGATTGAAAAAGAAATATTAATGCACGTCATCATTATTGCAGAAGCTCATCGTAAACACACATTTTGCGAATTAACATCGCCTGATAAGTTTAAGTGAATACCTCTTCTCAAATGGAGAACAACCACGTGATCGAAATAGTAATAACAAAAGTTTCTTTTGGAGCTTCTGGGTCAAGCCGATCGTTTTTTCGTGTCTCCATCGCCGTTTGCTTTACTGCTCCAGAAACGCGGTATTCACCTCCAAAATTATTCTAATTTGAATCGTTTCAAGGTGCCAAAGTCATTCGCGGTGATCGATGATCGATTCGCAGTGATCGCGATGATCGATTTCTAGCGTGCTCGTCTTCTGTAGGTCTCTGATTGATGTTCAGTGGAGGCTCTTGACATTTTGTGTAGATAAATCATGGTGGCAATTGAAGAGCAGTCTGAACTGGACGGAAGTAGAATTCGGTCATGGAAGATAAGTATCTAGAGTGCGGAACACAATTCGCAAAGGCCTTATGTAAAAGTAACATTTCGTTTGCTCCAGATATACATCAAGCGTAAATTCTCTATACAATTTCATTTTGTAATCAATCTTATTCGCGGATATAATGTATTGATCATTAATGCGACTGGTGCTAGTTTGAGTCAATTATTATAATTCCCTTAGTGTAAATGGACAGCACAGATAAAATTAATAATTATAATATTAAACTATAAATACCTACTTAAATTATTAATTCAATATTATAACGTTAAATTATTTTCGTCGATTCTATATAACCAGTCGAATAAAAACGAATACTAAATGTTAATCAAATGAATGATAATAAATGTCGTCTAGTATAAAATCTTATTTTGAGATGATGTGATACTGTCAGTATTGTTGATGTAAATTAGACATCAGCTCTAAATGAGTCTCAGTTACAGCACATTCTATGTCTTGCACCACTCTGAATTACAGTGAACACTTGCTGTAATTATAGTTATTTTAATTAGCAAATAGCCGTGATCTTTCACTTTGGCTTCAGAGACAATGCAAAGGATAGAACCTGCACGTGGAGGGTTAATTAATTCGTCTGCACGATCTGTGCGATACGATCATGCAAATAACGAGTTACCCGATAAGACAAGCGATTTTGATATTCGACATCGGGCAGCGACTTCAAACTGTCTGTTAATTATCTGGCGCCAGGAGTAGATACATATCAAAAAGCCTTTCAGGTAGCTGCAGGAAAGACATTGTTCGTCTCTTAGGTACACAAATTTAAATGCAATTTAAGGCAATAATATTCATTAAGTGTTCCACAACGTGGCCTTCATCGATGAAATTACACGCCGTTGAGAGGGGACATGAAATTGAATTGTCGAGTTCGATAATCCTACTTGAATTTTCGAGAGGAATAGCAATGTGTTTGAAAACACCAGTAAACGCTTTGAATCACACCAACCAATTCTCAATTTGCATATAAAAATGCGTTTTTGTTGGCGTTTGGATTAAATAAAAATATACACAGATCTGTTGCAATTGAGGAATCATGTTTTTCCCAATCTGTTTAAAACGAGTAAACCTCTGAACATGTCAGTATTGGACGCATCTCTCTCATTTGTGGGGAAATTTGACAAGTTCGTGACAGGTATGTGATGGACGTGACAGCATGGCAGAAATAACTACAAATTTGAATAAAAGTTAAACGATAATGTTGTAGTATTGAAATACGTATGCAGTGCATGTGTTCACCATAAAATAAATAAGTAAAATAAAATAATAAAATATGTTTCACACATGAGATTTTTAATATATATGATCTGTCCAGAAACGCTGTTTCGTAAATGAAAACCGTCAGTTGATGTTATGAGAATCTGAATTATGAAGTTTTGGTAAGGACTGCGTACGTTTAGTTGATATGAAAACTTTCACTCTTATTTGACATTTTCTTGTCTGTCCTCAATGATCGTTTTATTTTTATTTTTGTCAACTTCCAATTTCACAACGCAATATAATTAATATCCAGATTATAAATAAATATTTGAACTTTATACTCGTTTTGAAATAAAGCCTTTTTTTAATAAGATTGAGTTTAAGCCCTCTGTTTAGTTAATTCATAGCTCACACACTGCTGCTAAAACGTCTTGCCATGGTAACCAGCACATCAGACTTTCTTCGTATTTATATGACTCCTGTGATGCACCTTCTGGTTTTCAATCGATTTATGTATTAGAAGCATATAAATGAAGCTCCCCTCCCCAGTATTTAGGATTTAGGATTTCTGCTCATTGTTGAAATGTTTTAGAATTGTTTTCGTTCTAATAGAAATTTCATAGAGTGCAATATTCCTATTAGAAGGGAATAAAGTCCCTTCAAAATTGAGGTGTTTGATAAGCAATTTCTTTCTTTTACAGTTTTACAGTTGAGGCTACAACTAAATATTAATGTCTTGGAAATAATATTTATTGTCAATAGCAATAGTAGATTAATTCAAAGTTGTTAGGCAACAATGCCACTGAATATTAATATATTTGAAAGAATGAAAAATGTGACAAGTGACAGTCAGTGGGAGGTCGTTCAATTAATTGACAATCGGACTCTCCGATCGTTTTCTCAAAATCAGAGGCTCCCGATGTCTTCTTACATTTCCGAGAACGACATTTCAGGGTGCTTCCAACACATCTAGGAGCTCAGTCAAACACACAGTTAAGAAAAAGGCTAGGTAGCTACTAAATTTTCCGCAATAAAAATCCGTCATTACATCGTACGATAATAAAATATGATGAGGTGTTTTTTAACATTACGTCGTGATGAACATAAATCAAAACTTTGTAACCGTGTTTTACGAAAGTTATGTAAAATGTCTTCGTGTATTTAATTTTTTTATTACTGTTCTTACGTCAAACTTCGTCTTGACAAACCCCCAGGAAAAAAAATTCCGTCTACGACACCGACATCTGCACTCACCTCAACAGAACGTCCACCGCCGTTTCCGCTTATTCACAGCCCTGCATCCGGCGAACCACCGCACTCACACACGCGCACCACCCTCACCGGGCACCAGCGCACCACTCGACGAAGCACTCACGCACGTGCGCGCGCGCGTTGGCTGGCGGGCGGGCGTGCGAGTGTGCGTGCGGGCGCGTCGTGCAGGCCGATCACTCGCACAGCGCGCGCAGCGGCCGCGGGGCGCGAGGAGAGAGCAGAGCAGCGCTCGACGCGGTCGGCGAGAGAGTTGGCGCGCGACTGACGGAGCAGCGCCGCGGCGCCCGGCGTCGCGGCGGAGGCGGCGTCGCGGCGGCGGTGGCGGCGGCGGTGGCGGCGGCGGACCCGGCCGCCGGACGCAGTGGGCCGACATGCGGCTGTTGTTTCGATTTTGATTATTCACAGCTACACCAACTGATTTCAGTAAACAGTCTAATTCCGTGTACAGAAACTCATAAAATGGATTTATGCGAAACGGGAAATATCTAGAACTCGAATTATTTTTATTTCGAATAATTCATAAATTGAAATATTTACAATTCGAGTCATCCAATTTTTTTTATTATCTGAAATTCGAATTATATAAAATAGGAATTATCGTGGAATTAATGAAGAATTAACCGTAACATTGTTAGCGGGACAACGCTTATTAGGGCAACCTTTACTGTAGGGGCAACTTTTTATTTACGCCACTTCTGGTGTAGACCCTGATTGATGGAGGAAGTGGATTCGTGGAAAGTTTTCATGGGGGGCTCCATTGAATAGTTTCACCGTCTTTTTTCCTTATATATTTTCTACATTATTTCACTTTAAATACAGTATCTTTTTGGATGTGTATGTTTTTACAATGTGCCTACTGACACGATTTAGAAAAAAGTTTTTCATACGAACCCGTCGATTCGTCATACGAATTCGTCCAGAGACATGGGTGGCTTTAGTGCGGAGATGGGTATTCGCGAAGTGTCTGGCGCTGGCCCAGATCAGGATGTTGCGTTTAGTTCAAAAAGCGTCGATGTATCGCTCGTGGGCTGCAGTAGTGGCTCTACTAAAAAAATCTAATTTTAAGTTAATGATCTCTCCAGCTATCTTACAGTACAGTGTTCCACCAGTAAATGGCGTAAGTGTGAATGGTGAAGAATGGCGCATTTCAATACAAGGTGGAAAATTCAAACTCCTTTATCTCAGCACCTGATTTTTTTTAGTTGTGCCACTATTGCAGCCCACGACTGATTGGTGGACCATGAGTAAGACTAGAAGACGGTCGCAAACTCTAAGCATTTGTGGCCGAGAGGCCGCAGATGTTCGGCCCACCGCGCGGCGGCGGTGTCTGAGGCGCCGGGCGCGGGCCGCGGGCGAGGCGCCGGCGTCGACGCGGCGGAGGCGGGGAGGAGGGGAGGGGAGGGCCAATGGGAGCGCGCGGCCGCCCGGCACGCGACCTTGCCTCCGCCGCCGCCGCCGCCGCGACGCCGCCGGTGGCCGGCCGGTGGCCGCCGCCTCTGCCAGCAGCGCTTGCGGCGACGACGACGCGGCGCGACGCGGGAGGAGACGCGAGGACACGGCGCACTCGCGTGCAATAAACATCGTTCGTGAGCTGCAATAAGGACACAACTTAAAAAATCAAGTGTTGGCATGAATTTGAAGTGTTCACCTCGTGTTGGAATGCATCATTCTTGCATTCACACTTCTGTCATTTGTTGGTGGAATACTGTACTGTAAGATAAGCTGTTGGAAGGTGCATAACAACATGCAATTCTGGAGAGTGCATTAACTCAAAATTCGTAATGTTTTTGTTGTGCCACTATTGATGCCCATGAACGAAATATCTCGTAAGAGTTATTATTCAGAAGCACGGCCATTTATTGTTTCTATTTTGCAGTGGCGCAACCAGATGTTTTTTTAGGGAGAGCGAGTGGGCTGCAGATGTGGTGTCCAAGCGACTTGATAGTTTCTTACACAGAATTTTTCATTTAGTATGCTGCATTTCAAATTAATCTACTTTGTTGATTTTTCGTTATTTATAACTTTTTAATCGAGATATGGAACGGCTTACATTACTATAGAAAAAGAGTATATATTGAATAATATGTGTTATCGATATCCGCGAGGAGAAGAGTCTGGTCACATGAGCCTCCGCGCATGGATGTCCTGTTGACATTTTACGTTATTTATGCCGGAAGATTCAAAATTGCCATTGCACCTGTTGGGTGAGGACTTGATACCATACCTGCGAATTAATTCGGAAATAGTCATCGTTTTGCAATGACCAACGAAAGACTGTACTGCTAATACGAAGCCGACGTCGGTAGCCGAATTGCGAATTCCTTAACCAGACATGGAGTTTAAGCGACTCGAGAAACCGCGAGTCCCTGGAATGGTGACCGTCTGGGAACCCCGGTGAACTGACGGCCCAGACACCCTGGCCGAAGGGATAAAAGGCAATATCTGTCTGTGACACACGATGTCTCACTATGCAGCTGAACGAAAGATTTCTCCACGTTCGTGATCAGTACATGGTTAGAGAACGTTGTTACGAAAACCGAAAAAGTCGGAGGTTTATGAAACACTGGAATGCATTGTTGACATTAACACGCTGAAATTTTGCTGCTGCACGATAATGTATACAACGCGTGACACTACCAACGACAAGCGCACGAATATTCCAACGGAATTATGAAACGGTATCGCGCAGTCAAGCTAGACCCGTCACTTTCGCTATTTCCCCACGGTAATCTGTTTAGTATAGGGACGGCTTCGCTTCCGTAGCGCCAAAGTGGCACCCACTAGTCATGAATAAGGTTTTAATAGAAACTTCGCTGTCCGAGGAACGCCGTGTCCTAGGCATAATTGCCAACGTTTTGAACGTCATATTACGAAGTAGTGAAATGCCCTGGCAAAGATCGCATTTTGCCTTCAGGGAGGTCGCATTATGACGACCGAAATATTGGCAACTATAACTTATCACGAGTTATGGATTTGTCCCGAAAAGAAATACACAAAATAGTTTCTCATTGGATCTTTATCTTTCTGGCGGTATCTTCGTTATTTTCATTTCTGTCCATATTGCACTTCTCATTGTCAGTCGTATTTTTTCTTTAATGTTTTAGTTATAAATAAGGATAGTTTTGGGTTCAGATGTGAACTAAAATGGTGTAAAGTCGTATAAAGATGTACAGGAATGCATAATAACATAGTATTAAAAAGAAGTGAAGTGTGGAGTAGGCGATGATACTATTTCTTGTGTAATAAGAATTCGCATTTCATGGAAACTACTAACGACATAATAAACAATCTTATGACATTTGTAGAATTGAAGTTTGCACTTTAGGTCTGTCAGTGAGCACAATTATTTATCACAGATATACTTATTTTATTCGGGTCGGAGTGAAGTGCATTGAATTGCAATGCAGTGAAATCATCACTCAGAATTGTACAATATTATAGTTGCAAAGTAATAGTTATGGTGGTTACTATTGTTAAATTCTCAAGTTATTTGTTATTCTTGCACCACGTCCCAAAATACGAACATCAAGAAGGAATAAGTATCTACAAATAAAATACGAAATACAATAAAAAATGTCCAGTGGTTCATATGTGAGAAACCCAAGAAGTTGAAAGTCGAACGTGGATGAACGTGTATTTTTCTTTCCTCCTATTCCACACGTAAACCTTCATTCAAAGAACATAATCAACAATTTCGATGAAAACTTCCCTAATCTCTCCATTCCTCGTGGTTTCCATGTTTTTCCCATTCGTAGTTAACAACTTTCTGCTTGTCTACTATGTTTACTATCTGAAATTACTATAAACTATTATTCACTTATTATTAGGGCTAAGTGACATAAAAATCACACACTATTCGCGAAGGTATTTGAAAGAGACAATCTAGCTCTGTTGACGGCTTTTCATTCGTTCACTAATTCTCATTCCATCGCTCTCCTGCATGCGTCTACATCAAAGCAGCTCTTTTAATAACCTTTATAATGTGAATATAGAAAAGCGGTATCTTCAATGTAGGCGTGATAATGTAGGGGTCGCTGAACCAATTTAGCAGCGCGATTCAGTTTTATTTGTGGGTCAATCATGAGAGAAAAATGTATTCAAACCTAATATCTTTTCGAGTACTTATTGATACAAGAGAAGTTTCTGTCAGATAAAATGCATCGTCTCAATTGAAAGTGAAGTTAACTTTTTGCATTTTCACTCAGGCAGAATTTGTGTAGGGTATCCATTTTGCAAGAGTATTGTTTGTTTGTTAGTTCACTTTGTGGAGATGCAAGAACGCAACGTAACAATTTCGACAAACGCCACTGAGTCCAAAGTACTTCTGAGTCTTATTGCTTATGCAGTTATTCCAAACACTTTGTATATACTCCCCCACACCTTTGCATGTCCTTTTGAAAGTAGGGATCTCACTTTTTTTGTTGCAATACTGAATTTGAAAAATTGTAAGAATATTATTTACAATCTGTTACTTTTTGACGAATTAATTATATACACGGGGAAAGCGAAGGGCTGTAAGACTCACAGAGATGCTTGATTTCTTTTCATTTTAACAAAATAGGGAATATAATAAAGCATTTCAAATAATAATATTTTCGGAAGTATCTGAATTAGTAGTAACTGCTCTCTTTGCATGAGGTAGATCCAATGGGGAGGAACTTCTGAAAGACGATGACTGCTAATTATCTACGAAAAAAACTTTTCCTACATCTATTCTACAATCTTACCTTCACGTACAAATCACCTAATAATGTTTAGATTTTACTCGCATTGCAGCCGGTCGCATATAGCTCAGAGTGCTAAAGAAGTGCTTTGTTCACTCTCCATACTCAAGAATTGGAATGTTATGGACAAATAAACTTCGTGATAAAATACAATGAAAAACAATTTTTTTTAAACTGGCGGATATCTTGGAATCTAACACCTGTTATAAGATATGATAAACGTGCTGATTCAAAATATGCAAATCATATGTCTCTATCACCCACCATTTTTTAGATATGCTCCTTCAACCATTTATATTTCACTAGAAAAATATTTGTTAAATGGAGTACTAATGAATGTGGAACTAGCAAAGAAAATATTGAGATTGAATCACATGAAACGTAATAAGATATATTCCATGGTATAATACTCACATAAATTCCATACACACTGAAAATAATTAATCTAAGGTGCATTTGGTTTGAATTTCTTGATTGTAGATTTGCGTTTATGCGGAGTATTTGGCATGTCACGCTGAAGTGTCCACGTGTCGTCAGTCAACATTGCCGCACTCTTTGGCCTTAACATGTTACTCTATCACTGAGATTTCCAAGTGAAAAGCATGTTCGTCCCTGACCGAACCTAGGTTTTGGGGGAAGAAGTCAAGATGTGAGTTGAAGAGATGAATTTTGAGGGACATGTTGCCACCCAGCGCTTTTTGTAGCCACTGATGCACTTCACTACATTTACATAGTAGATTTATAATTTCCACTGATTTGAATGCCATACCACTTTTTTCAGTATCATTTAGTAAATATTGGAAATGGCTGCCATCAATTACCATAATTTGTGGACCTGTGAACACATTTTCTTTCACTTTTCCATAATTCAACTCTGGAAACTTGTTTCACTAGTACTGAAGAGCATCCGAATTGTTGTGTAGTACCTTCACGAACATTTTCATGAATCCCAGCTTCATGTGAAGCGATTGCGTTGTCAGGGTCAATCAACGGCACATGAAGGACTTTTTATTTTCTGAGTCCATTCTAGTTGTGATTGACGTATTTTTCTTTATGTAGTGGTGCTTTCTATCTCTACTGTCTCACACGTAGATAAAACAGCAGTACTTGATGTACTCTGTCAGACATTCCCACGAGAATGGTAATGATTTTTAAATCACCATAGATACACTATTTCTACACTACTTCTTTTTCGTGATAGCATATTGTTTCAAGAAGTAGCGAGATAGTATTATATGTCTTTTCAGGTGGATAGAATATCTCACCAGTACTGATGTATATTTGTTTCCATTTGTAATAATACTGATTTCAAACACGTTTTAGCTGAGTCGATGAACAATGGCCATGCGTAAGTAATATGTTTCACCCCGAGGTTTGTCAAGAGACCTTGCGCATCCACACAGATGTAAATACTGTTAGTCATTGCAAAATAACGGTATACTGAAAATGCTTTATAATATTATCTTAAATATAAATTTTTTCAAAGACGACGAGAAGAAGAGTCTTTGCGTGAAAAAATATATGCATGGGGATAAAAAATTGATGAACGGTATTCCATGAAAATTAATTTTTGTTGCTATCTTAAAAAAATGATGTGACAAAGCAAACCGGTTTCCATATTTGAAATCAACATAAAATATCACATCGGAAAAACTAAACACCATGCCAGATATGTATAGCCTGTTTATCAGTGATATTGTTGTTGAACCAACGCTCATAATAATTTATCAGAGAAAATCACCAAACGATCAGCGTCTGGAATATTCTTTAATTATTTCGACATAGGTAGGACTCAACTTTGAAGTATTTACAGCTCCTAGCATCCAGCAGTTCTGGATGAGCACACGATGCAGTCACCTGAACAACAGTTGATAACATGTACTACAGCAGTCAGTTTGCCAATATTGTTTCTAATGTTAGTGACAACATCTTAACCTAATCTATTGATTTTTTGCCTGTTAAGACCTCCTCACTATGTAGAATAGAATTCTAGGCTAGGAACAGTGCTGGATGTGCACATGTACATCGTCTGAACAACTGTCGGTTGATCACATGATCGGCAGCATAATGCAGTCTGTTTGCGCATATTGTTTCTAATGTTAGTGATGTAATGGGACGGTCGCACACGAACTAATTTCGGCGTGTGTGAGATGAATATTTTATATAACAGGGAGTCCGGGAAAACGTAGCTGGCTGAAAATGTGCGTTTCTCCGCTACCTGAGTGCGCGAAGGGTCGCCGCCAGCCGTCGGGGGGAGCGCCTCCCTTTGTTCAAAGACCGTTTGCCACACCTCTGGTATTTCCGAGCGCTGCGTCAGAGCACCCAGCGTCTTCTCGGAAATCGTGGTGACGTGAACGCCCACTCGAAATCGGGTTCCAACCGTCGATGGACCCATGGCAATTGGACGGCGCGCATCACGCGGTTTGGCTGCGCCAATAGTCGAACACTAGGCGGGGGTGAGACATGTGATCTCGCGAGCAAGGGAGGTTGCTGCGAACGCGAGACTCGGCCATTCCGAGACGAACGACGACCGCGAGTGTTACCTTCCGATGTAAGCGACGACCGAGGTGTTGGGTCCGATGGTAACGACCGCCGCGAGACGCTAGATCGCCGCCGGCAACGCATCGTCGCCACCTCACCGCCCGCTCAGGTGCCGCCGAAGGGAGAGGCGGAACACCGTGTGAGTGCCGATACTCGAATGAACGAAGAAGCTGTCGGACGCGGCCTGAGGGCCGGCCGCCACTAAAAGACGCTTTGGTGTGGCGATTCCTGGCCGCCGCCGCCGCAGTCAATGCCTGCCGCGCGCGCCCGCCCGCGCGCAGCCGCTGCCACGCCGTCGTCGCCGCCGCGCCAGCCCACGCGCCGCGCCGCCGCCGCTGCGCTGTCGCGCGCGCCCGCCCGCGCGCAGCCCTGCGCCTGCCGCGCACGCCTGCTCGCGTGCCGCGACACCGCCGCCGCGGCCACCAGCTGCCCGTCCGGCCCAGGAAACGGGGGGAGCGCCGTTGCCCTGCCGCCCGACACCCGGACCGATGCCGACGCCCGGAGGAACGGAGCGCCCGTGCGATGACCCGGAAGGGTTGGACTGTTAAGTTAAGCTAGTTATAAGTTAGGTTAAGATAGTATTAAGAACTGTAGGGGGCTTCACCCGATTATTTTTTGCTGTGAATTAAACTCAGAAATCATGAAAGAGCGTTTTACTGTGTAGTGCATGAATATGCCCAGTCACGCATGCGTCCTAAATAGATTCCAGCCGAGCACATGAGGCAACCTGCAGCAGACGGGAATCCACAGGTGAGTCGGGTCACGCCCTGAGAGAGATTAACACCGCCGACACCGATGAGTGGTCGTGTGTACGGGGGGCGGGTGTTACAGTGACAACCTCTTAATTTAACATATTGATTTATTTGGCTGTGAAGACCTGCTCACTGTGTAGGATAGAGTTCTAGGTAGAGAACTCGCGGGTCTCACGAGGCGGCAGCGCTGGCGCAGCGACGCGCTGTCCCACGACGCCATCGCCTACTTAGCGCTGATGCCTTCCAGAGACGCGCCAAGGACGCGGGGCGGACGCGAGGCGCAGGCGGAGGAGAAGGAGGAGCATGTGAAAAGATGGGAAACTCTGGATGAAAAATATATCTAGAAAGAACAGAAGTAATAGATGAAGAAGAGGGTGGGAGGATGTGGAGGAGGGGGGAAGAGGGTGGGAGGAAGGGAATGGGAAGAAGGATGAGGGTAAGAAGGATGAAAAAAGGGGGGTGATAAAGCGAATAAGGAAAATGAAGAGGAGAGGATGACAAAGCCAATGGGTAGGATGATGAGGGGGGATGAAGAGGGTTGAAAGGATGAATAGATAGAAGAGGAAGGAGAAGATGAAGAGGTAAATTAAGAGGAGTGGAAAAGTTGAAGAGGAGGGTAATGAAGAAAAGGAGACTGGAAATGAGGCACTTAAGAAGGATGAAATGATGAATTAGTTCACAGCATAATCAAAGGAAATGGAGACGCAGGCGAAAATGGAGTAGTGAATGTAATGGTGGAAGTAGTGCATTCCGAAAGGTAAAAGAACGGAGGAATGAAGAGGAAATGTGAATGAATAGGTGAATGACGAAGCCCTTGTAGAACAGAAGGATGAAATTTGGGATTAGCTGAGAATAACAGGAGGGAGAGTTGATGAAAATGGAGGTGGGAGTGCATACGGGAAGAGGGAAGATGAAGAGAAGGAACGAGTGCAGATGAGCGGTAGGTTAAAGGGAACCGGGGTGAAGTGAAAAAGTCTGAAGGTGAGCAAAAAAGGAAATATGAAGACACACAAGAAAGAGAAACAAAGGAGAAGACGCAGGAAAAATGGAGCAATAGATGCAAGTAGAGTGATTCCGGGCGCGTCAACTTTAGTCCCGTAAACGTAGTTGCTTGTTTTCATCGGGTGGTTGCGATGATCTACCCCCGCTGGATGGCAAAATCCCGTGCCGACCTACCGTCGAGCAGGGGCGTTTCTCCAACCAGGTATCTCCCACCAGCGGGTCACCGCCCCAGCCGGGACAAGCACTAAACCCCCGACCGGTCTCCCGGCATGTGAGGTAGTGTAGTGCATGTTAGTGTGTGTATGTGTAAGTGTGTGAGACATCAGTTGGTGCCCTGAGCTACCTCTCGCGGAGACGCAAGTGGAGGTAGAAGTACGTGAGTGCGCGTTGCGGAGGAAGAGTGGATGGCGGAGGGCGGGGGAAGGGGACGGAGCCTGGCGAGCCTGCGATAGCGCAAGGGGCCCTTGCGCGCGCTTTTAGCTGGCGCAGCTCCTCTCCACTCCAACTGGCGACTCCACTTGGGGGCCCCCTCCCCCGCCCGCTCAGCTCCGCCAACCCGCTGCCATTCAGACCGGCAGGCGCAGCTGCCGTACAAATGAGCCGTTGAGAGTAAAAGTGGTGTAACTCAAATTTTGGAAGATTCCAGTTAGAGGCATTGGTAGATGGATTGAACATTGTTCCATCACAGGCTAAAATTGTTTGTGTCAAACTTCAATATTTCTTTACTAGCGGCTAACACAAGGCAGAAGTAGCCAACAAGTTGCTCATATCGCTGCATGCAATTGTGTTGTCGCAGGTGGGACGAAACAACAACTTACAGGGTCTTCTAAGAAATAGCTTTTTGTTTATCTGCACCCATCACAGAAGAAGTATATCGAAAAAAATCTTTTAATCGCTTTTAGTGATACGTCCTCAGGTCAAAATCTCAACTTCAAAAGGCTCTCACTTAGTTGAAAATGGAGACAAAGCCCTATTTTTCCATCACATGACTATCTCAGATGAAAATTGTGCATGCCAATTATTTGAATGTAAGTCATAGTTTTCAGAAACGGTATGTGTAAAAGTGGTAAATGTAAACAAAAGAGTTAATTAATGAATAAGCAATGTTTCAGTCCAAAATATCTGTAGTAAGTTAAAATAATATCTTCGTAACACGTTCATAATACTTTATGTTATGTATTTCTAAGCATTACAGTTTTACAGCGTTTATCGTTTTCACGTCATTTTCTGGAAAGTAGGTTTTTTGACTTACACTACTCTTGCTCTCAACAGCTCAAATGCAGCAAGCATTCGGATATTCCAACAACACCGCTGCCATTTGTCTTTCCATATTCACTTTCACAACCATCCTCATCATTACCACTGGCTGTGATGACTCCGTGACAACATCCGTCGACGCTGCAGCGTTGCTGACCGGAGGGCCGGTTGTGGTGGATTTGCGATACTAGCTACATAACTGGGTTGAATGCTACCATTGTGTGGAGGTGAATTCTGGAGAAGACTGATCTGGTGAGTAGTTTTCTGAGGTTTCTCTGATCAATACGAGGGGTACCTTAACAATCCGGCCACAAACTGAACACGATATTTTCGTCTTTATCCTTGCCCCTATCTCACCGACGCAAACATTCACTTTTCACACAGTTTAAGAGACCAGACATGATCTTAGAGCTTGTACATTTCGTAGCGGTTTCCTGCAGGGGAGATACTTGAATGGGGAAACCACGCAACCCATTATTGAGGTCCTCACCGGGGCTCCCGTTCCAGCTGGAGACATCGCCATCTCCTGTAAATAACATGGACAAATGACAACAGTAATTGACACGCTCAGAAACATCAAAAACTCACTCCCCCGTTGTCTCGTCTTCCATCAGTATCAAGTCGTTTACCAGTACCAGGTCCACAACCAGTACCAGTGTCAGTACCAGTACCAGTACTAGTACTATCGGTGCCAGCCGAACACGCTTTCGCGGTGTGGTCTGAATGGATTTCTTTATTCTCATTTTCTTGTGCCTATCAATTTTGGCTCTTATCTCCAACGCCTTCCGAGATATGTGGATTCTATTACGTTGCGTCCGGTATTCGTATAACTCGTACTTGAAGTTTCTCCGAGCATACATTTGCTTATTCTGGTGACAACGAGACAAATTCCATTATTTTAAAAAAATTCATTTTTGAACCTAAATTTTCTCAATTATATTTTTTTTCTCTTGAAGAGCGACCCAAATGCAGATCTTTTCATCCACCCTCCCCTACCTGCGTTGATCTTGCCTTAGACATATTGCTCCGGCGGCGTAGAGATGCAATTAGCTCTCAATGTAGCACTGTTATGATAATAACGGATTTAACTTTCATCTAATTTTTTACTTTCGCACTACGGAATAGAGAGAAAGTTACATACTTCTGTGTGAAAAACCGATGAATTTTCTCTGAAAAACTTATTGTCGGGCCCTGGTAACGAAAAAATCCAGTTGCTAAATTTAGGGGGGAAAATCCTCTACAAAGTGGTGTGGCCAGAACCCATGTCGGTCTTTAATGCGGAAAAATCGATTCACGGCAAAACTCTGTTCGTCTGTCTGTCATCTGTTCGTCACTCTGTGAAGAACGCTAGCGGCTAAATCGTTCTGCGAATTTTCACCAAAATTGATATTACCTAATCGATCTGGCTGATGTCACGGTACCCTTGAATTTTAATTGATATTTTAATTTTGGAAGGCTCTTTACATGAAACCCCTGGGACATTTTCAAAATTTTCAAAAAATTTTTCCGTTTTTTATTCTCAACATTTTGTTGTTGTATACGATAAAGGACGTTTAAGAGAGTGGTGGAGGTCTCATATTCGTTGAAAACTCTGATTTTTTGAAAATGATAAAAGTTTAAATTTGTTTCGACGTCTCCCTACGATTACAATTATAAAGATAGAGATTTTTCCTCAATGAAATTTGTTCCTTAAAGATAGATTTTGAAATAAGGTCAGGCACAATCTTTCAAAAATTTGAGTATTTTTCGCGTAATTTTGCATAAAATTACGGGCGAGAAAGTACGTGCTATTTTAGCACCACTACTTTCTTCTTTTACATCTTCTCGGGACACACATTACTACACACTTGGTAAATTCTTAAAGCCTTTCCATGTATTAAATCAAGATATTCTTCAGATTTTTCAGTTAATTATAACATTTTACTAGATGAATCTTCCCTTCTCTGTTTATAATTTGTATGTATTTTACATTTCAAAAATTATCATTGTAATGTTGCTCAAAGGAATTAAAAAAGAAACATTTTTTTAAAATTATAATAACAACGAGGCTGCTCAGGTAAATTTTAGAAAGGAGAAAAATTATGTAGAAGAGAAGAAACAATTATCCATAACCAGTCAGCGGGCTTAACTTCTGCCGGTTTTGTCATCTGGTAGGATTTGCACGTGGTAGGGTTCTAGCCAGGGATAGTGACAAGGCCCTAAATCTTAATGACTCTAAGCGAAAGCGCTATTGCCTGTACGTTGAGTCGCTCCTTATATTTTTAATATTGTAGGATCTCCGAATTTTGATCAATGGATTGATCATATGAACAATTCTACGAAATAAATGTAAACAGTGCACCTCACCGAGCAAACAAAAGTGACCTTTAAACTAGCCGTAGTAGTTTCAAGAACCCAAATTATCTGTATTTATTACTGAGTCCCTATTTCTCTTCAAAGATAAAATTTATCTCCGCTTACTTTTCTCACTTTACAGTTCTGTCAGATTTTTCAGGTACACTTCTTTCATGGTCGGAGTTCTCAAGTAAAATAGATTAGAACATAGCTTTATATTACCAATTTCTCGTCAGAGATATAACGATTATTTCTGTTTACTATTCTCACCTTATTTGAGATTTTCGTGAACACTTCTTTCCCAGTCGGAGGTCTGCATGTTATAAATATATAAACAGTAATGGATTACAACATAACATAAATGCTTTATTTAACATAAATTTCGCTTCATAGTCTCCCGTCAAGCTTATTTTTCATGCCTGCAGATGTTTGTCTTTATTTTTATGAAAACCATGTTGTGAGTTCCAAAACAGATTTACGCGTTAAACGTGAATGAATTGTGTAGTCATGGTACGTTGTGAAGAATGTCGTAAGGATTGTTTTGATTTTTTGTGAATTAATAATATTTTTTGTTTGTAAATAATAGTATCAGAAATATTCGCTCGTGTAGTATGACAATAGTCATCCTCTAAAGCAGAATTTCGGAAAGCAGGGGAATTCATACTTGGAATGTATAGTATGTATTCATATTCATGAATTCATATGAATGTATGTGAATGTATATTCATATCGAATGTATAGTTTGAATAACATTCTTCAAAATTTTGAAAATTGTGTTATTTATATTTTTCTTACATTTCTAAGACCATAACATCACCATTAGGCCGACAGACTTTATCCATCCACAGGCTACAGGGACAGAATTCGGGACCGGATGCTCTCGGAAGGCCTGGTGTATTGTGTGTAAGGACCGGTAACGGAAGTGAGCTCGCTGTCAGCCAATTGCCAATCATCAGGTCCGCAGCGTTAACGGCAAATTGCTTTCTTTTGTTAGGAGTCTCTGAAACGCAGCTTCCGCTGTTTTTTTCAAGCACAGCTACACAGAAGTTCCAATCAACGCTAACTATATGGTATGCGCTTTCGCAGAAGCTGTTTCATGTGACGAAATTGGACAGAAAGGGAAAAAATGATTTTGTTCATTATTTAGTATTTAAAGAATGATAGCATAAGAGTATGTTAAATTAAATCAATTTACTGTAGCACAAGTTTGGAAGTTACAGTTCTTAAGGCTCTTAGACATTTGGCGTATTCCAACGCGCTTTACGAGTATTCTCTCTGCAAAAAATATATTTTCTTTAGATTTGTATGAGCATTGTGAACCTGAGGTATTTCTTATCAACAGTTTAGTATTTACTTACTATACGTACTTTAAATACTTTCTGTATGATTATAATAGTAGAAAATTAACGAGAAATAATGATACTGTTGGGCAGAACAAAAGTCTAAATAGTGACCTCCATCATAGCTTCATCATTTGAAAAGAATAGAGGGAACTGCAAAATTTTTCAGACTTTCCAGAACGGCTAAATAATAATTTTCTGAAACTTTTAACACAAATGTTCTTGTAATGACTTTAAGTAAATTAAATTCTGTGGTGGCAGCAGAGATTTTGTGGTAATCCATGATAAAGTTCCAAGGATAATGAGAT
Source organism: Acheta domesticus (assembly GCA_031308135.1). NCBI lineage: Eukaryota > Metazoa > Arthropoda > Insecta > Orthoptera > Gryllidae > Acheta > Acheta domesticus. The sequence continues at coordinate 91,176,284 of JAHLJT010009355.1, forward strand.
ATCAACCACAATAAAGGATTAATTTTTTAATATTTAGAAAATTTCGTCATACATATGTTTCGGGAGTGATTTTCCCATCGTCAGTGACACTCTAAAATAGAAAATTCAGTTCACAAGTTAGCAAAAGGAAAATTACAAATGTACATAAACCTATTCAGTTTGAAAACTAATTAATAATAGTACTTACTTCCGAAACATATGTATGACGAAATTTTCTAATTATTAAAAAAGTTATCCTTTATTGTGGTTGATATTTCATTATCCTTGGAACTTTAAGTAAATTATTGTTTTCCAGCATTAACAGGTTTTACTTTTTCGCCTTACTATGTACCTAGAAAAGAGAAAGTAGTAATGCTGCGGCAAATGCGGAATAAAATATCGCATTCTTTGACTTTTATTGAAAACTTCAAAGAACTCTTCTTGAGGAGCCCTTGTATCAAAAAAGTGGATAAATCTTGTGCCTGTAAGTAGAAACACATTGTGTTGTCATATTCTACGTTTTGAGGGCCCTTGGCACCAAAAAATCAATTGATGGCAAAACGTTTGACTGCCCGTCAGTCTGCCTGTCTGGCTGCCTGTCAGTCTGCCAGTCTGTCCTCCTGCCAGTCTGCCCGCCCGCCCGACTGTCTGCCCGCCCATTCATCAGCTCGAATGTCTGTCCGTCCATCCGCCTATCCGTTTGTCAGTCCGTTCGTCTGTCTGCATCTGCCTGTGGAGAGGACAGCTCCTAAACCGTTCAAACGATTTTCTCCAAAATTCGTATTCCATAATCGATTTGAACATACTGAAGGTTCTGCGAGTTTAAAATGGATAGTTTTATGTTTGGGGATACATAACATGAAGTATCTAACATATAGGCTGTTTAAAATTGCCTCGAAAATGGCTCCAAAATCTTTGATTAAATTGTTTCCTCGGTCGGCTTAAAGAACGCTGAAATAATGGCTCAAAAAGTTAAAAATAATACAAGAAAGTATGTGCCGCAGTAGCACTCCTAATTTTATCTTCACATTTTTACACTTTTTTACTGTTTTTTACTCTTTTGGAAATAAAGTTAAAAAAATATACTTAAATTTCATTGATTTTGAAAATAGTACTTTCGTTTTCTTATTAAAATATTTTCGTTTCCTAACTTTATTTTATGAGTAATTGTACAATAATGTGAATACAGAATAAGTAATTATTTTAATGCGATTTTAAATACATAAAACGTCTCTTTTAACGCTTTCAGTAATGGAAGACATCCACGTCAACGAACTGCATTCAGTCCAAGTTCAATACACAAGCCACACGAAAGCGTTTATTGGTAGTTGCTAGCCATTGAAAATGAGTTCGGACCAATGTTCTTCAAAGCAGTAAAAGCCAAACTCATTAATCACAAGTGAATAGCATTCACTTAAAGAAGAATTTCCCTTCAGCTCCTATTGTTCACTTGAGCGATTCCTTTTTCTGTACAGCTCTCAGTAATTTAATTGAGGAAAGATTTCTCATAAACGAATATTCCATGAAAAATGCGAAAGAGAAGGAAGGCTATTTAAAATTCAACGAAACGCCTACGGTCTATTTCCTCAGTGATTGCTCGAATCTACAGAACACGCAGCTTTATACACACCTTTATACAAACCCAATGTGACAATAAGTCTTCAGTTATATTCTTCAGTTATATTCTCCTCATCGTATATTTAATCTGACGTAATATAGGAGTAGAATTACTGAAGTATAAAGCATATATTGCATGGAAATATTAGACAGAAATTTAGCGTAAAAATTTCAAATATTTCATTTTTCATATCATAAGATTCATAGAATCTTAAATCTGTTAGGTAAATTGCAATGTAATATTGAATTTATGTCCTTGGCATGTTTATTCGCTGCACTGAAAGTGTCAGTGACCACAGTCAATGAAACTAAACAGTTGTATTCCAGACGTATATAATAAGTATTTCCTTCAATCTCCTGGAAAAAACTATCTACCTAACATTTCAAAATTTTACGATTATAAATGTCATCTCTAAATAATTTTACGAACGCTTGTACTTTTGATGTCCTAATATTCGTATATATTGTTAAGTTTAATGTAACCTGTAAAGCTCCTCAGTGCTCATATTGGAATTAATAAATTAATAAATAAAAATAAAGTATTTCCCTACTTATTTGTTAGTTAGTTATTAGTTTGTTATTTGTAATTTATTTACATTGAGGTAAACAGCTTACAGAGAAACATTAGTAAGAATATGTTGTAGTAATAGTTGCGTACTATACATTTAAAAAATGGATAGAATGAACTCGGGAGTGCCCGCAATAGGGACTCACGCCAGTGCCCGCAATGCATCTCCCAGATATAGCTGCAACGTTTTAAGAATGCGAGTGATATGAAGCTCTATTTTCTGAAATACTTTTTGTATTGAGTTTGTACATGTCCCCCAATGCAATTGTTAATGAATCTTACACTGCAGAATTCTTCTCTAAATACTTATGCTGAGAAAGGCAATAACTGACAAAGTTCAAGCAAAAATCATTGAACTTCTTTTTAATCCTATTAAATAATATTAAACACAATTTTCACAAATAATTTTGGCATGTTCTAAAAAAATACATATATTTTACTTTTTCACAAAAATATTCAGAAAGTCTTTGCCTTTTTCCCTTTTTATAAGGTTCACATTTTTTTCATTTCGCTTCAGACGTCTCCTATATTCTTTCTCTTTGTTAAGAAATTGTGACATCTATTGTAGATAAGGCAAATGATTGCATTTTCTGAATAGGTACTTCTAGACACGGCTAAAAATATTGCCATACTACGTACCGCTCAGGCCAGGAGCTCACAATGCACTGGCTCCATTGCACCCGTCGTGAATGACAGATATCGCGCAGCGCAGCGATCAAGTTACAACATGCTCACAGGAAATAATTCATCGAATGGATAAAAATGGAAGTACAGGCGTTCTCAGAAAAGTACAATGCTGGAACACATGAAATATCAGACGAATAATCCATCCCAATAATTCAAAAACATAAAATTGCCGTGGCTAGGATCTCACAGATCTATTGCGAACACTCCCGAATTAAGGAGGAGCGCTTGGCTTGTGGTTATTCGGTAATGGAGATCCGATGTTTGGAAAAGTAAGAGATTTCCCTAATATAAACTAGGAGCTTCAGTTTGTAATAAACTATTTTAGAACTTGGCGAAGAGTGTGGGTGTTCTCAATTCTGCATTTTATCGCATGAATTCCCTCATTCATAAACAACCTGGATACAAGAAGAGGCTTCCACAAGGTTTCCATCAGCAAGTTCTCGAGGGGGCTTTTCAACAACTTAGGAGATTATTTTTTCTCTGTATATACTACAACCCAGAGTTCCTTCTGGATCAAGACACTGAAACGATGAAAAATGCTCTACTATAAATAAAATGATGGGATAACTGTTCCATGTCATTACGATAACAAAGGGTTCGGAGTTAAAAATATTGTTCTAGAATTCGTCTGGAAATTCTCGGAGGAAACGACAGAAACGATAGAGAAGAGCAAAAGTGCCCTAGAATTCTCACCTAATATGTTGCCTTGTTTATAAATCCATTTCGAGGTCCATTGAGTGCCCAAGGAATGATTAGCTTAGCCTCCGGCCGTTGTTCAATACCCGAGAAGAGACAGTTTTAGCCAACAATCCCTGACGTTATATTTTTTAAATGTTTGTGATGTTACAAAGAAGTATAAAACCACAATTCAACTTTGACGAAAAAAGTTTTAAATTCACAAAACGAGGGAGGAAATTAATATTTACATTTTATTTGTCCAACATTTCCTAAACTGGGAAAGTTTTCTTTTCCAACGACCTTCATTTAAACATTTCAAACGAGGTACCTATAAACGGACAAATTGTTCTCCTAGTAGAGACCAATCAGGACTTTTCCAACAGCTTCCCTTGTCCTTTCAAACTCTCCAGGGGCGGATGATCCCCGAGAATAACTACCAGTTCGTACCGTCATCGCCAAAGTATCAATCAAGAATGGAGAAATCTACCATAGACACAAATAATTCACATAACAGGCAGAAGTCTAACGAGTTAGTAGGAAGAGGACAGAGAATAGCTTAAAAATAAAATAATAAGTTTAATAATAAGAGTATAATACGAAGAGGGGAAGCAGACATTATCCTAAAACAGAAGAGGGAAGAGACTGATACTATGGAGGACCAAACGAACAAACAAACCCAAATTCAAATTCTCAAACAAACCCAAATTCTCCGCACTGAGGCGCACATCGAAAATGGCGAAACGGTTGAATTCCAAGATCCACAGCACCAAAATAAACAACAGAAAACAACAAAACAAAACCCAAATCAGCAAAATTCGATTCCGTGAGCCACCTCAGGGACAGCGCGGCGTCGCGCGTCACCCGTCACCCGCCCTGCGGTGCGCCGCAGTGTCACGTGACGGGCGCTCGCCTTTCTCCCAGCGGCACGCGCAGCGCGCCCGGCGTTTGTTTCCTGCAGGATCCGTTTCGCGCGCGCGAATAAAACAGCGGCAGCGGGGCTCCGCGGACGGGAGAGATAACGCGCCACGCAGCCGCCTCGGGCGAAACAGCAACAAAAGAACGCCACGATAATTGGCGTCAACACTCGCGGTGAGAAGACATGGATATTGCACCTCGCTACAGCCTTGGGTTAAAAGACAAAAACAAAGAGAGAGAGAGAGAGAGGACACACAAATGCCGCAGAATGAGCGGATTCGCGATAGTCATACGTCTTCATTCTTCATTACTTGTTCGTACAAAAAATTACATCCTTCCTATTAAATATCTATGAATTTGAGGGCGCCACCACGCTTGTGTGTGTGTGTGTTGTGTGTGTGTGTGTGTGTGTGTGTGTGTGTGTGGGTGGGTGTGCATGTGTGTGTTTGGAAAGAACATGTTAACGACAAAAGCAATTATTCCCAAATTTTGTGCGGACACTTTTGAGCAGCCGAGAAAAAATAATTATTTTCGCGATTACAAACTGTCATCCAAAATGTAGTTATCCCCCAAAATTTTATAATGAAAACGACGCCTCCCTTACTTTGTTGGCAGCATTGTTGCTGGGGAACCAGGTAGGGGAAGGACCGGGAAGAGCGGGCGGAGCGGAAGGCGGATCGAACTCGGAGAGCGGGGCGGTCAGGGCCTATGAAGCGGGCTAACCGAACGGGGCGAGGGAGGGCTGTAAATAAATTCTCGGATAACGCAAGGTAATCAGTTAGTTATATAATGGAAAGAACGTTTTATTGGAGTAACGGAATGGAATGAATGTAATGTTTTGAAATTAAGGAGATTTATTCTCGGCGGAGTCTCAGCTGTCGGTACATACACCTTCTACGCTATTTATCAAAACACGTGATAGGGGATGCCCCAAATCAGCAAGTGGTTCGTCTCCTCGGCAGGCTCTAAGGATAAGAGTAAGGACGAAATGGGGAAGGAAGGATAGTGCATGATCTGTGGGCCATTGGCAAAACAGTCGCATACAAATGTCACTCTACTACCTGATGTATATTAAAGAGGTCAATGATGAACCTCAGAATAAATTGCTGCGTAATTTCAGGATTTTTTTAAAAATTTGAGCACTGCGAAATTAGTCTGGGTTACTTAAAATCCATTTGGTTCGCAATACGAAAATAATTTGACAGTATTCTTAATCCCAATCATACTATTCGCCCAGATCACAGAAAATCATTCTGATTTGCTTTCTGATTTGCGTTCTGAAATCATTCTGATTTGCATTCTGCGAAAATCCTTCTGATTGCGGAAGAGCAGGCCAAATGGCCTGAGCCTCGCCACTAATAAAGGCAATTTTATTATTATTATTATTACTATTATTATTATTATTATTATTTATCTGTTGTCCTAATTTATCGTTCAGCAAAAACCCAAGCATCTCCATTATTTTCCTCGAAGGTGGCCAAACCCTTGATCGCAGGCTACTAGTAGCTCGCGATGACATTTTCGGCCACCAGGTACCCAGGTAAAGGACAAAGTGTGTTTACTTACTATGCAAGTGGATTTATATTTCTTATTCCTGTCGTGGTTGGTTTTGGAACCCACAGTAGGTTTTAAAATCGTTACCGTTGCTCAGAAGCTTCATAGGTTTGACAATCACTGCTGTTCCTCATTGGATCTCTACTCCTCTGAGACATTTTTTTCCCTTGCCCTTCCGTAGCGGCCAGTTCCGCATCTATCAGATCGCAAGAAAGACAGAGCCAGATCGTACTAACTCTTCAGTGAACAAGCCTGTTGTACTGCTCATGGAATAGGCCGAAGAAAAGCACGAACGAAACGAGCTATCAAAACAGCAAGCCATTACATTTCTCGACCACACATTTGTCGTCTTGGACACAGCTAATTAAGCAGTTGTAAACCTGCCATTGTCAGGACTATTGTATATTTTGAACTAACATTTCTCATCTCATTGGATGTAAAGTGATTCCAAATTGATTCACATTTTTCTATCCCATGCAAATTGTAACGGTACGAGGAATACATTTGTAAAACAATTTCCTATCACTTTTGAAACCCAACCTCTCCGGGGAGTCCCCGAGCAGGGGCTGGTAGAAGGGGTGCAGGGGATGCGTTGAAACTTAATCCCAACTGCTGAAGTAGAAACACGCACATCGTTTTAGGATGGTAGCCTGATCTAGTATTTCTTCAAAGTATTTGGATTTGTCAAATACAAAAGGAAAATTTTAATACAACCACGCAGCTTTTTTATTTGTTGCAGAGGATTTTTCAAGTATTATCAGGAAGACAAAAAAGTTCAAAATTTTGTATCTACTTTACGTGCAAACACCAAGTTATTTCTTCGTTGGAAATATCAGAAATGTCACTTGCATTTCCATTACATTTAAAAAATATGTTTAGTATCATTTAATAAATTCATACAATTTTATATGGTGCTTATGGTTCTCGAGTTTCTTGCTAGGATTAGTTGAGACGTTTCTGATAATCACTTTCATATCGTAGGGACACATTTCGAGCCTATTATGGTCTGTCTTGTCTAGCATGAACGCGTAAGTGGACAGCAATTACAGGTTTTGATTATACGTCTAACCAGTAACAATTCGTATCCCTGGAGAAAATGTTTTAGATGAGCGTGACACCAAGAAGGAATTCAGTGTAACCAACGAATGGGTTAGTAGGTTATCGTTTTCCTGTCTCCGAAAGTTCAAGGATTGTCCTTGATCTTGTAAATATTAGCATACTTGATATCAGAAACGCTCAGATCGCACACAACACTACCTTGAGACGCTTTAAGCAAACATTGACAGACGCTCATCTACAAACGGGCTTTTGTAGTTTGTATTTCTTCTTTCAATATTTCGTTCTAACTAAATGAATCTTAATTTTTTATGAGAAGGGCAAAGAGTTTATTAAATATCCATATACACAAGTGTTTCCCAACAGTTGGTAAAATGGGTACACATTGTCTCGATGTCTCATGGAACGCTTGAAAAACACAAATTTCACGCAAAATCAAATAACAGCGATACGCTGCCTGTATTCCTTCAAGAAACCGTTCACTTGGACGCCAAACCGTTCACTTGGGCAAAAACCATTCGTTTGGGCTCAAAACCCTGCGATTCATTCTCACAAAACACTGCGATTTCCAGGAACATTACGAGAACATTTTCTACAACCATGAGAGTGTAGTATATATCTCTTCTGATTTTAATTGTGCACGCAAATACCATCAAAAGTACGAAAGAAAGATGTTACTGATGTTTTACTTCATCAGTAAAAGTTTCCTTTTTTAAACAGTGTATGTATTGTCCATTACTCTTCAATTTAGAAACTTATGTCGACATTTTCCGTAACTTAAACTAGTCTTTCCTTAGAAATTTGACATATCGAATCTAAGTAGCTCTAAGTAAAAGTATTCAGTAATCAAATAATACAATTTTCACGGTGAGCTTAAAACGCTAAAAATGTTGTCTATAGTTAATGTTTAATAAACTCACTTATTGTTAAATACATGAAATAATAAATATGAATTTCAGTAGAATCTTTTTCCACCTTAGCGTCAATTAATTCATTTCGTAGAGTCATACCTTACAAGTAATAATTATAACAATTTAAGGTAAAAAAATTAATTTGAAAATTTACGAAATATCATACCGCGACTTACATAATTACGTTAACAATTTTCTCCTATTCTAATTTCTTTTTCAATTTTTACTTTCCCATATACGTACGCATACTATAGGGATTAATATATTCAATATAGGGAAAGTTATGTAATGCTGCGCAAAAAAATGGCGAATTTTCTCCAGAAAAAATTCGTTGCCGGGCCGTGATAACGAACTAGTTTACTAATTTTTCCCCATCAGTCCCATGGCTTGCAGAGCCCCTGACGATCGCACGCATGCCTAGCGCCGACATTGTACAGCAGGAAAACGTTTCTTTGGAGCGGCGACTGGAGAAGGCGGCGCCCGCGTTGGACGCAGCAGTCGCTCCCACGCCGCAGCGCGCCGCGGCGCCGCGCCGCGACGCCCAGGCGGAGTTCCCAGGCCGCTGGCGGCGCCGCGGCGCGGCGGGTGCCTCGTCACGCCAAGCCACGCCACGCTTCCAGCGACACCTCGTGCGCGTAGAGTGCGCAGTAGACGGTGCCAAAGTGGCCTCCGCCCTCGTCCCGCGTGGGAGGTCGCCTAAAACTCCTACGTCTCCGCCCGGCCATACCATAACCCCAACGCCATTACTTCGTCTCCTGTCTGATTAACTCTGCCGTCGCCAAACCGGAGCTCGCGAGCTAGTAGTACTGAAATTTTTGGTAGCTCGCGGGGATATTTCAGACTGTTTTAATAATGGCGAGTTCGAGCAAAAACAAAAAACTTATCATTTTTATGTTGAATGGGAATCTGGTTATTTTTTTTACTTTTGATGGGTAGCTCACGGGAAGTAAGGTTATTGATGAGCGGTAAGGTAGCTCAGTCGCTTAAAAGGTTGGCGACTCCTGGATTAACTGATTGATTGGTTATTCATTCCGGGCGAGTCAACTGCTCAGGTCGTTAGTTCCATAACTGTGGTACATGTTGTTAACGCGTAAGATGGCGGTTATCACCATCCACTGGATGGCGCGATCCGGCGCCAACCTACACGTCGGTGTGCTGTGTTTTTTTGTCTTTTTTTCTTCAACCAGGCATGTCCCACCAGCGGCTACTCCGGCATTCGACTGGTGTTAATCGGAGACACCACGGAAAATAACCGATCACAGCTATCCGCCGGTAGAATACTCCTATAGAGAGCAACTGAATTCTAACTAGCTAGTGTCGAAAATCCTCCCACCATCGGGACTCGAACCCTAGAACCTCCTGGTCAGAGTCGCACGCAGCCTTCCGGAATGAGCCATTATTTAAAACAGTTATTGATGCAGGATGAGACAAAGGATGAGACACTGATGTTGTCTGGTATCAATGTTTTTATTTACAGCTAAAAGATATATTTCGATAGCTTAGCTATCATCATCATAGCTATCTGAAAATATTACAAAATTTTGAAAAGAAAGTTGCATTACAAAAGGTTATTAACAAAATTAAGTTTTCGTAAAAAATTGTTGGTGCCAGATGCGTAAGCAAGCTGGATCGTTACCTTACAGTCTCTTGGCGGAAAACGAAGTTCTGCGAATATTTTTGTGTGCCTCTCACTTAAGAGTACAGAAAGCCGGTCGAAAGCATGAAAGGCGTGGTGGGGGCGGCGCGGCCGGAGGGGCACGGCTGGTTGGTGGCCGGCGGAGGCGTTATTGATGCACCAAGGGCGTTATAAGGAGTCTAATGATTGAGCGGCGACGAACCTCCGATGGTACTTTGTCCGAGGGCGTTTCGTCGCCCGAGGTCATTAGAACTACTTAACGCTCGTTCTTTTACCTAATTTTATTGGTTCAGATTTACTTATTTATTAATTAACTAGATTGACTAACTTGACTTGGTTTGATTTTTTATATTTCCCTCCTATAATTCCTTTCATTATTCCTTCTCATAATTCCCTCCGTAAGGGATCATGGAGCATCATTCAACGGATTTCATATATCCCTTGTAACCACAGTCTTCTCGATACAGGTAAGTTATGCAGCGTATATCGAACGCCGTATCGAAGGCAATAGCAAATTATAACGTATCAGTAAAAAATAAAAATATAATCAGTTCCTGAGTTTCTCCTTTTTAAGGTGACATGGTGAGTCTTGCGACGCGACATTTGGAGAGGAGGCGCTCCAAATCATCTGGCAATCCTGCAAATTTTTCAACATGAAGTAAATTGTATTCATTGAACAACTGAATTAATTCATTGTATAGTTATAGACGTTATAATTTCATTCTCCTTGCAGTTTGTTTTATTTACTTCCTAATAAAAGATATCGTATGTAAATAAAAATGTTTGGGGGCCGAGGGGGGATAGAAATGTAGTTGGATCCCCCTTTTGATTTAGGCTGTTCACGCTTATCCCACCTCCTCGTCTTCATCGCCACCCATTCCCCCACCGGCATCTTTACATAGATGCGTTATACCACCCTTCTTTGTGCTTGATGTTTAATTGCTCTGATTGGTAATTTTCCTTGGCCTCTCCGATGAATACCTCTTGTCGATAGTTTTCTGTGATTCCTGCGATCAACAGCAGGCGAATGTCGAAGCAGTACCCTAACGAAAGGGCCATGTACTGCTCACAAAATTTCCTTTCTCTCCCTTGCCATATCCTCATACTTTACTTACACACCCGTAAAATTACATGCCCTACACTACCACACATGTCAGTTGACGAGTCGAGAGCTTGGAGCTTGTCCCAGCTGGGGCGGTGAGAGGTACCTAGTTGGGGAAATCCCCGCAAGTCAACGTGTAGACGCCGGATCTCATTATTCAGCAGCAGAGGAACACCGCCACCTCCTCGGGTAATCATCCTACATACTACATTATCCTACATTATCAAGACTAATGGCCATAGAAGTCGACGTGCCCGGAAATATCTATCTATCAGCTGGCTTTCAGACACCACCTTCCTAGCCTCACCTTTGTTTTCTTCAGCGCCCAGATTAAAAATCTTATACTTAGACCATCTCCCTATCGTCAATATCTCATCGCCACCACCATCGTCTGCGCCATCATCACAGCCTCCGTTTCCTCCCCTGCCGCCCTTGCTTCCACCATAGACTAAAGAAGTACATATTTACTCTATGCTTCCACTATCTGTCTCAGACTCCCCTTCCGCGTCCACAAGCTGCATTCTATCACCAAGAGACGACCTCCACCATTCACAGCTGCTTCAGTCACTTCTTCCATTCTTGTATGCGCTGCGATGGCGCGAAATCTTATCTTTGGCCCTTACGTCATTGTTTTCGCATCTATCGACGACTTGTCTAATTCTAGGAATTGCGCCGCCATCTCGTCCTGGAACTCGCCATCCCAGTTGCCATTAGCATCACGTCTTACGACATCACCACGTCTTACGACAACATCGATGTTTTCAAGTTGTTTTAGTAATATCTTACATTAAATTCGTGTGCAACAAAACTTAATTTGATAGTGTTCGTGTTAATCAAATCGTCGAATAAGGGACGACAAGAAAGAGCAGACCCTACGCCCACAGCGCATTTGTTGGCTACTTCTCAACGTGAGAAATGATATGAAGAAAGAGGAAAACGAAACATCGATCAAAAAACATCATGTTAAAAAACATCGCCGTTAATGCATCGCTACAAAACATCGATTTTTTCAAAACATCGACATCGATGTCGCATCCCTAAACTGGCGGATCCAGGAGGGGCTAAGGGGGCCATGCCCCCGTCCTAAAAGGCCTAAAGTTTTCGTTTACCTTTCTTTATTTGGCAAAATTGATTTAAATATTTTTTATATTCGAAATATGTAAGTATTTAAACAATAATATTGTGTAGTATCACATCTGCAGAACATAAATACACATTATAATAACAAACATGTTTATTAATTAACAAAAATCTATGATGCCTCTCACCCCAAATGATCTGTTGGGTCCGCCCCTGCATTCCCATACTTCGGTTTTTCTTTTTTGGCGCGTGGGGGTGTGTCATCAAAAAGGATATCTCACGGTATTTCGCGTCGTTCTCGGTTGTACCGCTAGGAGTCACATGATCGCCAGCCTTGCTCGATTCAGTCGCTATCATGCGACTCCTAGCGGCACAACCGAGAACGACGCGAAATACCGTGAGATATCCTTTTTGATGACACCCCCCCACGCGCCAAGAAAGAAAAACCGAAGTATAATCGACAGTCGATCGGAATGGTCAGAAGAAGGTAACTCTCTGCGTTCCTTCCCACGTGCGTGCGAGGGAATTTCCGCCCGCTGATCTCAGTGCTTGGCGCCGTGGCGCTGAAGTGGGGTGTGACGGCGCCGGCAGGCGGGCGGGCGGCGCGCCAAGTGCAGGCGGAAGCGCATGGGCGGGGGGGGGAGGCGCCAGCACTTGCGAAACACTTGAAGACGCCGCCAAGCGACCAGGCGCCACCACACAGTGGCACAGATTGGAAGCAAAGTGGTAGATAGTCAAGTCAAAATCAAGGGGATTTGTTTCATAAGGGGTGGGAATGCCTACATTACTTCAAATCAAACATACACTAGATGAATTTACACGCGTCCACTCGCGATGGAAGTGTAGACGAGAAACATATATCTATTCGATTCGACACCCTTCGCCGCTAGTCTACGTTGCAATCGGGAGTTTTTGCCACCTCGAACGTTAAGCACTATCGATCTTCTGCACATGCGCAGATACACAAAAGTGATCCGAAACTAGAACTGCGCATGAGCACAAGATGGATAGAGCTCCCCGATCGAGGTGGCAAAACTCCCTAATAATACACCAAGCGCCACCTGGCACTTCCTGGAGTAGGATATGACTCATCGCCGTGTATATGTAGTTGAAAGAGAAGCCTCTAGATTAGGGGTGTCACACTTTCAAGGCCTCAACGGGCTCAACTAAAAACCTTTAAAATTGTTGCGGGCTATATTTTGATTACACGGGCGATCCATACCTGACTTTTCCCTGTCTCTATAGAGTCTAGTCACATTGCCCGGCTGGTCTGAAACGGGGGTGTGGGGTATGGAACCAAGCACGATATCAGGCCGTAGCATGCACAACGCAGTGAAACTCTTTGCGATGATTTTGAATTTCTGAATTTACTAGAAAAAAATCATAAATCTAAACTTGAATCAATTTTTACATTAAGGGGGTGTTGACTAGCGCGTGCGCTAAGCACTCTACCTTCTCGCACGATATGGATGCAAAGGACATTAACTTTAGACTAAAAAAACATTTCGCGGGCCAAAGTAAACGGCCAGGGCCGCCAGTTGGACAACCTTGCTCTAAATGGCAGCCCAAGGGAGGATGACTCCATTGAAAGACGTTTCCTCTCCTGGCTGCAGGAGTGCTCTTAGGTTTTGCCTAATATTACACGAGATGAAAGACTCGGAGTTCCTCCGCTGAACGATTTCGACCGTTTTACGTTTAAAGCGAGCTTAGTTTAGAACTTGATCAAAGTATATTTCATCACATGTATCATCTAAAAAATTAAACATTTTTCCCTCAAACATCAAAGCAAATATTTTATTTGGTAATTACATCCAGAGGATGAAAATATGCGAGGACTTTCCTTCCTTTCTTCCCTCTTCAGAGAAACCGGCACTAGTCAAAGTATGTAGTACGTACTCAAATAAAATCCTATGTTTTTTGTTAAAATATTTTTTTACATTTGTTCAGTGGTGTCCCCGGAAGGCATTTTCAAAATTCTTAATTCAAATTGACTAGAAAGAGAGCTAGAGACAAACTAAAAATATACCCGGTGAGGTGACATATAATTAGTACTTGTGTTTAACATCAATGAGTTTGTGGCACTTCGTGGAATCGAAGTCGAAGTAAGAGCGGTCAGATGTGTGTTTCCTGACCACTCAAATCAGAATTCTCCTCCAATGATTTCCCTTCAACATCACCAAATCGCCCTCTCCCAATCCGGATTGGGGCGCCATGAAAGTGTACACCCCGCTAACCCGGGCCATCGTAAATACGCGGGCCTGCCATCAGCGGGCACTGCCAGATATTGCGCACTCTACTGAGCCAGGTATTGCGCACTGAGAGGCGGATCCAGTCGACCATTTGGGGGGGGCATCGTAGATTTTTGTTCAGTAATAAAAATATTTGTTATTATATTGTATATTATGTATGTACTGTATTTATGATACTACACAATATTATTGTTTAAATAATTTCATAAATCGAACATAAATATTTCAATAAATCAAACAAAAGAAGGTAAACGAAAACTCTAGATCTTTTGTGGGTTCTGTGGCCCCCATGCCCTCACCCTAGCTAGTGTATATAATTGGATTTCTGTTCGGGGACATACGTTGAATGTGGGGGGGCAGTTACTGTTTAATGTTTGAATTTTGAACATCAGATTAAATATACTGAGTTCCATTCTAAGTTATCATTATATTTCATGTCTAAGATATTGCAGCCCGCTACTTATTGAACATAATAATTTCATCTGGCGCTGTCTATTTTCCTTCTGTCTGCAAACATTATTATCCAGTTTTCACGTGCATACGTTAGCATGCCATTGCTTTATAAGAATTTCAGTTGTGTGGTTTTCAATGTCTAGTTTGTGATAATATCCCATCCCTAATTTTGAGTAAACAGGCATCTGCGGCCTTTCCCGTCGTGATCGGTCGAGTTGTGTGAAGGTGAGCCGCGCGTCACGACGAGCGGCGCCCATTCGTCGCACGTCACTGAGTGGCGCCGCGTCGCGACGGCGGCGTCGTGTCACGAAGAGCTTCTGCCGCCCCGCCACGCCCTCGCGCTGCGACGCCAGCGGCATGGGCGCCGCGACGCTTGGCTCCGGCTCCTGCGGCGGCGCGTGCGCTGTTTCGCATTAGAGATGCGACATCCACAACAAAACATCCATTCCACAAAACATCTACCGGGAGAGATGGTTCAGTGCATCAACTGATGTCACTGCAGTCCCTCTAACCGGGAAGTCTTAGGTTCAAGTCCCGACGGCGGCAGCAGTTGTTTCGAAACTAGCTTTTCATCTAGGTCGAATTCAGTCGCTGTCTGGAGGAGAATTCTAGCGGCCGGCTGCTCTGATCGATAGTTTTTCGTAGTTTCTATGATCAAAACCATGCGAATGCCCGTGCAGTATCTTAACAAACGGGCCACGGACCGCGATCATTCCTTCCTCTTCCTTGTCCTATCTTCACCCTTTACACACACGCGCACACACACACACACACACACACACACACACACACACACACACACACACTAACATGCACTACACTACCACACAGGCCGGAAGACCAGTCGGGAGCTTAGAGCTTGTCCCGGCTGGGACGGTGCCCTGCTAGTGGGAGATACCTGGGAGATACCTGATTGATGGGGAAAAACCTCGCTAGTCGACGGTAGGTCGGCGCCGGATCTCGCCATTCAGCGGGAAAAAGATCACTGCCACCTCCCGAGGAAACAACACGCACTACACTTACGTGACTAATGCATTTTGTAGTTGACGCGCCCGAAATCACGATCAATCAATCAAAACATCTACGGGCAATTTTTGAAAGCAGACTTTAATGAAAGAATTATCACAAAATTTACTAGGAGCAAGGAAAGGCGTGCCGACTCCTTTTACAGATAGGTAAGTACACATGTTCTTTTCTTTTAACTTATAATTCTGTAAACCAATTTTGAGGGCATGATCCGCCACTGCCACATTACGCTGATGCTCTGTAAGTCAGCACTCCGACTGGTGAATCCTCTGGCGTCGGACGTTCTTGGCTTTCTGAACCATCCTCGGCAAAACGTGCCATTACGCGTTGATGCAAAAGGGGCCATGTTACTCGGTAAACAGACGGCAACGTCAATGGAAAAAGAAAGTGCAAGAGTAAAACGAAATTGTTTTTGTTTCTTAACAACTTAACTGAAATGTAATTGAATATTGTTTTAGTATTTTTATTTTGTCAATGTTTTTATTTATTCCACATATCTTTATTATTTCATTTCTTCCTTAGTTAAACAGTTCTTACTTCTTCTTAAAATATTTAAAAAAATCCTGAACAAAACCCTGTCTCTCGACGTTCGCCCTCGACTTTTGTTTCTCATCCTAACTGAAGCGTCTGTGTATTTCCCATAGACAAACTAAAACATATCACGCAATGTATCACGACCTGATACCCACAACTTTCGATTCTCATCCTCTCCAACCGAGAAAGTGCAACTCTCATCCTAACTCAAGTCTCTGCACGCCCCGAACCAACAAACGGAAATCCGCGATTTGCGTTTCCCATACTACCTGAAACCTCTACATGCCTCCGACAGAGAAACTGAAGCCTATACTCAAATTTAAACACAGTGGCACTTCAAAGACACGAGCTGGAAAGATAAGGGACATTGTCATCCAATCGGGAGGTTCAATATCAAAAATTTAAGTCCTAACAAAGTTTTCGATTGGACGTCCGTGTCCTCTCCGTCCAGGTCATGACCTTGAAAGGACACTGTGTTTAAATCAGAGAGTACCTCGCGACCTATCGCAAACTGAAACCCACAAAGTCTATAGGTACGAGACTCAACTCCGGGGGTGGGGGTATGTACGCAAAACGTCGGCAGCTACTTCAAAAATAAAACATAACTAGACTTCTTGGCTCCAGCGACATCATGCGGCGAATGAAAGAACCAAGAAGGAATCTATCAGAGCAGCCAATGGCAACAAAGCCAAGCGTTTCCGCGGGAAGCAATATTTATTTACGAGTATTAACGGGACACACCCTTGACAATAATGATAATAATCATAATTAATCAATTATTATTAATTTCTCACATAAATACAGCACAAACTGAGTGAAGACCTGTCAGGAGAGCTGTAATTCACTGCCTTACGATCTTCTAGATGAAGATAACAATGAACCCGATTCAGTTCCCAGTCGGCTAGCACTACAAATAACACTGCACCGTTACTAATTCTTTTCCATTTTATTGTCTTGGATTGAGGCACGCCCAAAAACCGCCCCAGCAGCGCCGAGTGTCAATAGGCCAACATGCGCCATTATGCAACTGACCGGCGCCTTCGTCAGTAAACTCCTTTACCCACCGCGTGATGTCGCTGAAGTAGGAAGGAGTCTAGTTTTTTTTGTAATTTTCTAAGTACCTGCCGACGTTTTTCGTACATACCCCCACCATGCCTCCAACACCGGAGTTGAATCTCCTTCCTGTAGACTTCGTGCTGAATCCTATGCAGCGTCGCGACGTCATTTCGTTCTCGTGCTGCAAGAGAGCTGCGTGGGTGATGACCGCAAGGTGACGGGAAGCGATGCAACGCATCGCGTCGAGGCAGCGCCGGCGATAAGCACCCCCTCCCTCCCTCCCTTCGCCCCTCCAGCCCGCGGGCGGGGCCTGACTCGTCAGCCTCTCGGCGCGGGCAGCGGCGCCTCCCGCGCTTTATCGCCAGGGCGAATTCGCCGACGGCAGCGCTCCGCTGCGGCGGCAGGTCAGAAGACAATCGCGGTGCCGGGGCTGCGGGGCGGGAAGAGGGAGGGATGGGAAGTGGGACAAGGGGCAGCAACAAATATTTTTTTTAGAAAAGGTTCTTTCTAAAATTCTTTTAGTAAAGGTTCAAACTATCAGGAAAAAGGTAATCAGGGAGTGGGAAAACAGCACTGGTTAGTGGTATGAGCGGAGCTTAGACTAGAGATGATATAAATAATTCAATAACAAAGCGATAATTAAGTTAATTAGTAAAGTAATCAGTAGTTCTAATCACTAATATTAATTAGTAAGTTAGTAATAATTAAATTGATCAGAAAGCGATAATTAAGTTAATCAGTAGTAAATTGATCGGAGAGGAGGTGTTGCGGGCGATCTTCCGTGGCGCTGTTTGATTTCAGGGGTTGAGGAGGCCAAAGACTGGATGGAGAATATGCCACGTCAGGAAATAAATAAATAAATAAATAGTTTAGAAAAAATCTAGATTAGCATGTACTTGTCTTCTGACGACCGGTTTTTCCCCCTTCAGGGTTTTTTCCTCAGCCGTACCTTTTGGTCTCCTTTCCGCGGCTTTGATGCGATGAAGAGTCCATTAGGGGAGCCTTGCCACATAGTCCAAAAGAATTGCAATTATATATAAATGTGTAATAATTACCTATTAAATAAAAAAATATTATTTTGTAAAGAGCTAACCTTTGCCCATCCTTTGATGCTTTTTTTAATATTGAGGCTATTCCTGCCATTAAGGAAGTACCTCCGTCCAGCTTGGCTATACTAATGTAGTAAATTATATTTAATAATGTGCGATATTCTTTATAGTTTTGATTACTATTCTACCTCAGACAGTGGAGGAATTTTCAACACTAGCTAGCTAGATAGGTCGAATTCAGCCTCTGTCTGGAGGAGAATTATTGAGACCGTCTGCTCTAATCTTTACGCTGAAATATAATGCTGCTTGTAACGAAAAAATGACATTTTCCTAATAACATTTTCCGTTATTATTTGTTTGAATGGATGCACACGAATGTTTCTTTCAGAGTCCCGATTTGACCGCTACTCCCGAAATTGGCCGCTCCCTGCATCAGCTATCGGCGACATCATGCAGACCAACATGCGACCCGAGAGCTAAGATTTCACCAGGCTCCTTCCAGGGATGCGACATCGACTGCCCTTTTAAAACAGAAATGATTTAATATATCGGTGTCAATCATAGGAACTTTTAACACAGCGTAGCATACGACTATCGACAACAAAATCTCTACCACTCTATACCCACTGGCGGATCCATGAGGGATCCATGGGCGCCATGCCTCCCCCCAAAGGACCTAAAGTTTTCGTTTACCCCTTTTATTGGCAAAATTGATTTAATATATATTTAAATTCAAATTATGTAATTGTTTAAACAATAATATTGTATAGTATCATATCTACAGTACACAAATAATATACAATGTAACAACAAATATGTTTTTATGTATCAAAAATCTACGATCTCCTCCCCCCAAATGATCGGCTGGATTCCCTCCTGTCTATACCACATTTGAGATTCTCCGCATACTCAACTGCAACTGCCCATGTGTAGAGGTTCGAGATTGTTGTCGACATTCGAGGAAAGGAGTAGGAAATACTCGGGTACCGGGGTCATCTCTCGGGCGAGAAATAGTTTGCTCTATGACGCAATAATTACAAGAAGGACAAATAACTAAGCTGAGTTTGGAGTCGGAGCACTTATGATCATCTCAAGGGAATAGAGCTTCCTAGATTCGCCGTAGAAGAGTATTGGGAGAAGGGGGAGGCCCCACGCCTACGCGCATGCGTTGACCACCCTTCTGCGTGCGAAATACGAGGAAAGGCTTAGGACATGAAAGAACAATCAAAGCAAGTATCTCAAGACAGCATAGAAGTATCTACCCTTACTCCATTGAAAGATTGATAAGTGATTCCTGGCGGGTCAACTGCTAAGATCATTAGGCCCGTAAGTGTCGTGAATGTTTTTCCGCAGGGGTGGCGGTGATCTCTCCCCGAAGGACGGTCAGATCCGGTCCCAATCTACGTCGGCTTTCGGGGTATCTCACCACAGCAGGGCACCATCCCAGCTTCGACACGTTTTCGACCGGTCTCCCGGCATGTGTGTTAGTATAGTGCATGCAAGTGTGTGTTTAAGGCAGGGGTGAAAATAGGACAAAGAAGGGGAAGGGAAGATCGCGCGCGGTCCGGAGCCCGTTTGATAGGGTACTGTTCCGGCATTCACCTGGTATTGTTCGGAGAAACCAAGGAAAACTACAGATCAGAGCAACCGGCTGCTAGAATTCTCCTCCAGACTGCGACCGAATTCGACCTCTCTATCTAGCTGATGTCAAAAATGCTGCCATCGTCGGGTCGCGTACCTAGAAACTCCCGGTCAGAGGCACTGCAATGACTTCAGCTGATGCCCTGAGCCAACACTACCGGCTACTTATTCCAGAAAATTGTGTCTCTTGTATGTATTTACTAGAGTATTTTGCCTTTTTAGCCAAGAACCAATGCCTTTTTACAAGACGGCATTACAAAACGAAAGACACATGGCCTATAACACAATTAAAAGTGTTGGTTGGTTATTTGCTGTTTATCAGCCTAATGACGTTAAGAACTACAATAGTAGCTACCCTTGGAAAACAGTATGCAACTCTCCAGCTTGTGCCAACGTAAGCACCGAGTGCTTCCTGAGCGCACTGCAGTGCAGTGCGCAGTGCAGTGTCCACTCTTGTGCTCGCAGTGCGCACTGCAGTGTCCACTCTTGTGCTCGCGCCCCCAGCGCAGCCTGACCGGGTGACCTCCGGCCCGCGGGCGATCTCGCGTGCCTCGGCGCAGCCTCTGCCGCGCACGCGATTCCAGCGCCGCTGCGCTTCCGCGATAAGATAGCGCGCGAGGCGGCGCAGGAGGAGGAGGAGCGGGGTTCAGGATGGCCTCCACCTCTCACGCCGACATCCCTTCGGTCGCCCCGAACGCTGCACTGCTGCCTACGCTCCAGCTGCCCCGACCGGCAAAGGAGGCTCGGGGCATCAACTGATAGCACTGCAGTGCCTCTGGGAGGTCCTAGGGTTCGGTTCCGGACGGTGGCAGGATTTTCGGTATTGGCTCGTCAGCTAGGTGTCTGACTTCAGCTTCAGCTCCAGGTCTATAGTGCGATTTTTCTAACTCTGCCCCTCAAGCCCCAACGGTCACGATGGAATTTCACACGGCAATTCGCGTCTTTCTCCGTTGTGCCGCTAGAAGTCGCATGATCGGAAGCTCTGCTTGATACAGTCGCGATCCTGCGATATCTGGCGGCACGGTTGAGAACGTCGCGAAATATCGTGACATATTTCATCCTGAAGACATGCCTTCAGGGGCAAAGTTAGAAAAATCACAGTATAGCTTCAGCCGCTGTCTGGAGGAGAATTCTAGCAGCCGGCTGCTCTGACGGATAGTTTTCCGTGGTTTCTCCCATCAACACCACGTGAATGCTGGAGCAACGGGTCACGGATGGCGCGCGATTTTCCTTCCTCTTTCTCGTCCTTCCCTCACTCTCACTCACAGGCACTACACTACTCGGGAGCTCTGAGTTTGTCCCGGCTGGGGCGGTGTCCCGCTGGTGGAAGAAACCTGGCTGAGAAAACCCTCGCAAGCCGAAGTAGGCCGGCGCCGAATGTCGCCAACCAGCGGGGAAAGATCACCCCACCCTCCACGATTACAAGATCATGTACTACACTTTCGGGACAACTAACCTCAGCCACTGACTTCAGCCGCCCAGAATCACTAATCAATCAATCAACCAAACCAGCTGCACCGTCTACTAATAGTCTTTTTACTCTCTAGCTTTACTTCTTACGTACGAGAGAAAAAATATTGTAATTCTACGGCAGAAATCAGCAATTTGTCCACAGGAAAACTCGTATTGTTGAATTCTGGTAACGAAAAAGAGTAAATCTTGTTTTAATAATCAGCTAAATGTTTTTGATAAATGAAAAACAAGTTTAAAGAGTGGTGATTAGAAACTAGTGCGTGTAGAGGTTGTAGGGTTAAGATACCCAAGTCAAAAAATCGTCTCTTTGGTGTGACCAATCACTCGCTTCACTTCCACTTTCCAAGTTGACGGCGAGACTTTGGTCTCCAAGATTAATAGACATCATTCATGAGTCCAACGCTGTTTCGCTGTAGCCCAAGCAAAATTTCCAACGCATTTTAATCCAAAATAGTGATACGGCTTATTTAAACCCACTTCCCTTGCTTAAGAACTACTTCCAAAATATTTCTACTTAACTCATGTTTTCAATTACCAATGTTGTGTAAACGCAAAGCATGTTTAAGTATTTCATTTCACCTGTATGATTTGTTGAAAGCATTTATACTTTTTTGCTGTACAGTAAATACAATCCATAATGAGTTTAAAATATGAGTATCTGATGAACGTATTATATAAATACACACTTTTAATTTGTCTGCCATAAATGCGCTTCGCAATATTCTAAAGGTAAAATCACAATGTGAACATTCTTTCCATTCTTTACTTACCATTTTCTGTAGAACGCCATAATTTCACCATTGATTCCCAAATTATATGATCACCAGTCCACGAAAATATGAAGGTCCTTACCTGCAACACACAACAACAATAAATATTTAGAAAAAAAATCACGAAAGTAGAGATTTTTGAGTTACAAGTACAAAATGAAAAATTGAATTTTGCTCTAATATAATCCAAAATATATGTATCATGTCTTTAAAGCGTTTGCCAAGTAAAATAAAAAGGCAATCAATGCACAGCGTACGTGACAAATTTCCATTGTGCGTTCGTTGTTTGAAAAGTTTAGCACGCTAATAAACAACAAAACAGTACATTCCAATTGTTTGTAGAGAGATAAAAATATATATTCCGGGAATATAAATAGCTGATAAATGTAGACGAAGTTGTCAAATTTGACGCAACAACAGATTTTCAAATGTGGTAAATTTGGACCTTTCAAAATACTTGTACTGACAAATAATTAGGGAAAAAGGAGTACCAACAAATAATACCATAATTTAATAGTTTAATTAACGAAACAGATTTGAAACAATAAAGTTTGTAGGAGCCAAATCACCCTACCGCCGTTTTACATTGTCATTTTTTCATTGGTACAGAAAAGTGACGGACCAGATTGGATGTAATTTGTTAAAAAAATGACGCACGCTTCATTTTTCGGTACAAATTTTATCCGTTTCACTACCGTGCTCCTGGCCTCATTTTTCTGAAATTTTTCTGGTTTGCTATGCGTTTGGTGCGATTTGTTCTTATTGTACAGTTTGTAGAGGAACCTTTTAGCTTCAATATCGCGTATGAGTCTCGCAGAGGCCGCGTTTTCCTCAATCGAATCGCGCAATATCTCAGAAAATGATGCATGACCAGTGAATCTACAAACCGAGGCGGTCGTAGGGATGTGGAAAGTCATTTAGGGACCGTGTGCAATACCAAATCGCACTTTTGAGTTGATGAGGAAAATTTTGTGGCATCTGCAAACATTTTAACTCTCAAAAATTATGGAACAAGACAAGTTCACTGTATTGTAAATGCTAAATCTTTAGCCATTAATTAATAAAAACTAAAAATCAATATTGACACATGAATATAATCTTCAAATATGTATAATAACAGCTTCATTAAACGTACGTCTGCCAAATTTGGGAAGGTGCAACAAATAAGAATCTTAATAAATTACGTATTATACAAAATAAATTCATACCTTAGACAGTAAATGCAACAAATAGATGAAAGTTTTCAGTGCCAACGGAAAACGAAAATCGAAAATTCCAAATAATGCAGCCCATTTCAGAAGTTGGCCATTGCACAAAGTCTTAGAGCTCCGTCATTAAAGACACAAATAAATAAATATCATTTTAAAGTATTTTACCATTATAAAAATAATAATTTGAGACATTAGTAAATGATTCCGATTTGCTGTCGTAGGTAATAAATTGAAACATTCTTGGATATTTTGGAGGGAAAGAAACGTTGAAGTATTATCAACGGGACTTCCAGACCACGATTAATGACTAATGGTATGCCAATCTGACATTAATATAAGTAGAATTGGTAATACCAATAAACGTACTAGAGAGGTTGTAAGTAAAATCTATCGGTAGTAGTGTACGACAATTTTGTGTACGATTGCCTTAATTACCCTATCGCTGAAATGGACAATAATATCTGACGCTAAAGTCTACGGGTGAGCACAGGACACTTAACTATATTCTTGAATCAAATCTTGTGTTAAATGGTTAATTTTGTAAATTATAAAAAAAAGTGCAGTGATTGTATGTGACACCTACTCTCTTTCTCTTCAGAACATCTTAATCGAAATTAAAATGGAAGTTAGAATCGAGATAACGTATATAAAAAATGGCTCAATAATGTGTCGTTATTTTTTTCGAATTAAACATCATATTGACAATCAATAAGTCACAATTATACTATCTGGTCACAATTTGTCCTATAGACTAGCTCTTTCTCATTGCTTACCCTCTCTCCCTGTTTTATACTTTCAGGCACTCCAACCATTAGTTTTCTTGCTGTGGGCATGTCGTCACTACATTCCCCTTAAGAGTCTCTTTCACAAGAACGGTTCATCGAGGTCAGCGCATTGGCTTTTTAAGTGATATTCTCGATGTGCGTGACCCATGATGACGTATTCAAGCATCAACTCATTCTTTTCTCACGAATCTAAGTACCATGTCCGCGACCCCGACCTAGTTTTAAAGGAAATCAGAACATTCTCCATCGATCACCAAGAAATCGAAGCACTGACCTCCGTATCGATATCCCCTCGCCACTGGCAAAGCACATTAGCTACTACGCAGCCCCAAATAGTCAATACAGCATAATAATCGCTCACGTTGTCTTGAGCTCTCATTTCTTTCATTGCAAGAGGAGGGAGCGTTGATTATTTTGACCACATGACTATTATAGTCCAATCTGAAATTCGTTGTCCGATGCAAAATAGTTTCTATTTCATGAATCGCATATGTATAGCAATCCGACTGTGTCAACAACACTCTTTACTCTCATTTATTATAAATTCAAATAATGTTAGTAAATGAGTAAGGGTAGGTATTCCGGGGCTGAGAAAAACCTGCACTTGTAATACAATGATACTCTTGCAATAAGTGTCGTGTCGGCAATAAGTGCGTTGCAGAGCTTGCAAAGTAAACACTTGACGACATTTGAAGCAAATTCCAGACTAAACAGACGCAAACATTGCAAAATTTGGATACTAAACTTTGAATCAGTTTTATAGAGTGCCATCAGTGTTGGTGGTATTTATACACTTTAAATGTAAAATTACTTCACTTAACATTTGCATCTGTCAAAAAGAATATCCACGAAATGACCACATAATAACAAGCAAATTTACTTTTACTTACAAAGAGACTTAAGCTCTACAGAACTCCTGGTTATATCTCTATCATCAATAAACATTTCCCTTAAGAGTTAAATTAATTTGCACGATGGAGCCGTTAAAAGCAGTATTTTGAAGCCTCATAGTACAGAGCACGTGAAACAGCAGCAGGGCTGCCTGCTATGCGCCACGTGCAGGCACGTGCGTGGGAAGCGCCCCCACCCTTTCACAAAGCACTCAGGGAGATATTGTGGGCGGACGGGGCCATGCATCCTGGTTCAAAGCCCCCTGCTACACGGCGTCCGCAATGCGTGAATCACGTACTACACACTCCCCCCTCTGCCCGCTCTCCCTCGCTCCAGCACAGATGGATATTTATAAATGCTCCATGCGACGTCGCGGTAACAAATAAAACGCTTTTTCTTGCTTTGTTACGAGCTACTCATCCTCGCTAATTTTTTTCTCGTCTATATTAACAACGATTGATTAGTTGAATCATGCCAGGAGAGGAGAAAAGCGCGCAATTTCTAAATCCGCGCATAGGATGTGGAGCTTCTCTCGGATTCAGACAAATTAAGGGAAAACATTTTATATGGCGAAGTGACGAAGTCGCGGTGGGGGCTTTTACCTTCCGTGACGTACGAGCGAAAGGGCAAGCGGGTCGTTTGCAAAATTAATTCCATTTCCGAAACGCATTGCCGCATTGGGTGAACGCAATATTGAAAGCTCAGCGTGTTGTAACGATGTTTATTTGCTTGTTATCACAACTCGGAAGCAGTGATGATACATGTTCTCGGAAAATTAATTGAGGAAGCAGAATATTCGAATGTTATGTTACCATCGCGTGACACTATTCGCGCGTCGCTTCGTGGTACCGTATTGCGTATGGTTTAATAGAAGTCCTTGAAGACAAAGTATGATTACTTATTATTTCTACCGCGTGCTTTTCTGAATAAATTCATACGATGCAATAGAACATAAAATCATGTGTGCAGGGTTCTTAGTAAGGACGTTTTGGTCAATGAAATAAAAGCGCAATTATATTGAATGAGTCTTGACTGACGTGAATGTTTAAGCTAGAGTTCTAATCCTGGGCTCGAAGGAGAGTGTTTATTTCATGTTTAAAGCAAAATAAGTAATATTTTAGTTTTGATACATAATTAAGTAAAGTAAATTAGGTAAGGTAAGGTAAATTAAGTATTTGAAATGACAATTTATCTATTTTAGATACACTTCAATTAATACGAAAATATTCGTTCATTCCTCCTGTTAAGCTATACTTTGATGTAAATCACATGTACTGAAAATTGATATACTTTAAAGGTAAGTCAAACTGAATGTGGTTTAAAACGTTAATGTGAAAGTAATGGTAAGTCAAACTGAATGTGGTTAATAACTAAAAAACTGACAGTTTCTTTCAATGACCCAGCAAAAATAAATCTCTTCTCACATTTAATTTGCCTGCGTCAATGAAAAATCAGCAAATCCTTTCAGTATCAGTTTCAGTCTTCTCAGAAATCTGCCAGCAGGCTCGTTCAGAGTAGTTTCTCGGAAGATCTGGGTATGTGTATGTGAGAAGGGGAGAGGATGTTTTCGTGGGCCTTGTAAGAAACAGAATTGAGTGTCAAGGTTACACAAACGCCAGCATAGTCGACCTTCCGGGTCGTCTGACGTCAGGAGGATGATATGTTGCCGTGCGGGTTGCGTGCTTCTCAACTTCAGGGGCCGCTCGCGGGGGTTCACAATTAATGGAGAGATGTGACGTTACCAAGTCTCCGACGCGTAGCGCAAAGTGATTCCGATCTCCAGCCTGTTGAACCCTGGAAGTTTGTGCTCAAGGCCGGACAACGCTAGTTCTAAGTAATGTGTCAAAAAAATAGACCGGGTAGACAGCACGCCTTCCGTAGGCGGGGTCGATCCATTAAATGATGCATGATTCACAGAAAGAGAGCGGGTTTTCGGCAGTTTTTCTCCACATTCTCCCATTTCCCCCTGCCTTTCCTTTTCCGGATGTTTCATTCTCATTTAATCATCACAACAACTCATCTTATTTATTACAGGGTGGGAAAGCGTTGTTGATGTAGAAATCAGAATATAGTAGTTATACTGCGATTTTTCTAACTTTGCCCCTCAAGACACGTTCTTCACGATGGAATATGTCACAGTATTTCGCGACGTTCTCAGGCGTGCTGTCAGGTATCGCATGATCGCGATTGTATCAAACAGTGCTTGCGATCATGCGATGTGTCTAGCGGCACGAGGGAGAAAGACGCGAAATGTCGTGTGATATTCCATGGCGACCACAGGGGCTTGAGTGGCAGAGTTGGAAAAATCGCACTATAAAGCAGTATTGTGAATGTGGTTGATTGTGGTTGTGGTGGCTTTATGTCCCACGGCATTTCGATAAACAAGTTGAGCCTGAAATTTGCCGAGACACTGCGGAAGATAAATTCTGAAAAGAATTCGAGGAATAAGCTGCTGAACATATAGGCAGGTCTAAAAATTACAACCGCTTAACGACCTTACGTCTCATTCGCTGGACTACTAGGAACCATTTTGTGTTACATATCATGAGAACTGGACTAAAAGAAATACTTTCCATTACATATCATGAGTAGAATTGTAGGCACAAAAAGTGATGATTTAGGCACCTAGAATATGAAACAAACTTATGCAATTAGTCACTGTTAGTCACGAAAAGTGACGTTTTAGGCCCTTTAAATAGGTTACAAAATAATTACATCAGGCATTTAACAAACATTGGACATGAAAACTATGTTTCTGAAATATATAAGTGATCACAAAAGGATTAAATTAGCCACATTTTACTACTCAGGAAAGTCAAGTATTTTTACATTTATGAGCGTAACTATAAGCATATTACTTTATTAACTTTCATTTGTTTCCATTTCATTCATTCTTTCACACTTTTCATTCTCGAGCTGTCAACTGTGCTGCAGCACCGGGAGTGAGTACAATATCCTAAGTGTACTTACTCACTCCCTCGAAGATGAGCGTAAAACGTCCTCTTTATATTAACTTGTAGAGCTCCTTGTGTTTCGGTGTGTTGGGTGATTGATCAGATAGTATTCGCTTATCGGGAAATTCGGGAAAGTATTTGCATTTCGGTAAAATAAACTTAAAAATGAGTAATTAAAATATGATAATTTCTCAAAATTACTTATTTTAGGTAGTTTTAGGCAACCTATATTTAAATAGGCACTAACCGCACTTTTAGGATATTTTAGGCACTATTAGATGCTTTTAGTAGATATATTTATTCATGATTCGTAAGCATTTGCAATTATTTTCCACAACCTCCTAAAGGAACCAAATATGCATTTGTCCTAAAATCCGGAGTCTAATCATGAAGTCTGATTGTCTGATAGCATTGCTGAGAGCAACAGAGAGGCCTTGAACAGAACGAAATGCTCAGGTGCAATCTTCTTTTCTGAGGAAAGAAAAAATATGTTCGCCATTTTGGGAATAGAGTCTTGTGTCCAAATCTGCCGGAAAAATTAATGTTCATTCTATATTGCTTATTTGAAAAAAACGGTGCTGTATATTCCTCTTAGTTCCTCTTGGTTAAAGTTCCTCTTTAACCAAGAGGTTGTGTATTGAACTTTATTGCGTCATTTTCATTGTATATATTCATGTACATTAACATACTATTGAAATGATTAAATGAAGTTCATAGTATAATCATACTAAATGCCTCAAATCAAAAGAAACTTAAACGTACTATTTATTACTTTTCACTGATATATTTTCTTCTTATTCATTTATTTACATTTTTATAGCGGTAATGTCTTAAATGAAGTAATTCTAATGATTGTGATGTTGAAGGTAAAACGTTCTTTAGCTTAGGTTATACATATTAGCTGAAGAGAAATCTACGCAAGAAAGAAAAGTGA
This sequence comes from Acheta domesticus, assembly GCA_031308135.1. Taxonomy (NCBI): domain Eukaryota; kingdom Metazoa; phylum Arthropoda; class Insecta; order Orthoptera; family Gryllidae; genus Acheta; species Acheta domesticus. Next base: position 91,205,093 of record JAHLJT010009355.1, read on the forward strand.
GACCACTCAGTAAATGCGTTGAAAGAATATTACACCAGATTAAGTTGAATTGTAACAAAATATTCACAGAGTGACTGAAAGATAAGTTTCTCAGACGTCCCTTCATATTCTTTAGAAACGGAGAAACAACTCAAAACTTGCATTTTCGCATGACTCGTCAGCTCTTCTCATGTGAAAACGAGCCTCTATGCTATGTCAAAGTCCCTCTACTCTCTGAATCACCCAGGCGGGTACGAATTTCTTCAAGCAGATAATAAACTACAATTAAGAGCGATCTCTCCCATGCGGTTCTGTCGTGTTCGACTTCCAAGGAACCCCTACTTCGGAGTAACGGCTAAAGTTGTCTCCGATCCTCACCCAAGCGGAATCTCCTAACAAAGATCGCGAGGGGTCCTGTGTGCAACGATGCGGAAATAATCCACCCAGCCACTCGCCCGTCCGTCCCCACCCAACCCTTTCCCGCCCTTTCCGCTCTCAAAGAGCGCCTCTTCTTCCTCCCCTCTTGCAACGTCCAGTACACCCCGATAGACCCATCCCCTCCCTTCTCCTTTCTTTCCCTGCCTTCTCTTCCCGTTATCACAGCGTTTCCCTACCATCCTCTCCGTCTTAGACGTCCAGCACTTCCCATCTGGCCGAGAGATCCTAGGTTCGAGTGGCGACAGTGGCGAATTTTCGATTCTAACTACGTAGCTAGATCCCGTTTAGACGTTGTCTGGACCAGAATGCTATCGGTTGATTGGTAGGAACGTAGTTTCTCCGATCAATACCACGCAAATTCCGGAGTAGTACTCTAGCAAACGGGCCACACACCACTCTTCCTTGGCATATCCTCTCCTCCCATACACACACGCGCTCGCACACGCACTACACCAACACACACGTTAGGAGAGCGCAGGTCTTGCCCCTGTTAAGGCGCCAGATGTCATCATCCAATGCCGGAGGAACACCGGAGGAATTCCAGGGATAAAACATTCACTACACTAACAGAAGCAATTACCATAGGAGTTGACGTGCCCATAAACAATCAGTCGATCTATCCAGCATTTTCCTGCCCATTCTCATCTTTGCTCTCTCTTGCTCTTCTTTTTTTCCTCATTTTCCTCAGTTTCCCTGCCATTTCTTTCCGCTCTAAAGGCACATTTCTTCATTTCCTTTGCCTACTATACTGTCATAATCTCTTTTCCCCTCCATTCTGTTTCCCACCATTTTCATTCTGACTCACTCGTGTGTTTTTTTCTTCCCTGAATGAGGTGTCTAGGACTTCACGGCTATCTCCCCTTTCCGCTTTCTTTCCCTCTTTTCTTTTCCTTCTCTTTCTCAGTTCGCAATTTTAAACAAATTTATTGCTTTGATGTTCAGTTCCTCCTCGCTTTTTCCACTCCTTCCTTCCCTTCTTCGTCCTTCTCTTTCCTCCTCCCCCTCATTACGCCGTCAAAAAGTGTTTTATCTTCTCTACATACGGAGTACAAGAAAGTTATGTAATGTTGCAGCAAGACAACACCGATTTCTTGGCAGAAACATCTTATTGTAGGTTCCTGATACTTAAAAGTAAATAATTCTTGTTCCAATATACGTAATTCACATACTGTGATCGAAAAATTAATTGATGGAAAAACTTCTGTGCGTCCAACTGTTAAAAAATAATGTCTTGTTGTATAAATATTTTTGGTCAGCTATTTATATCCATTCGCGAACAAATGTGTGGTAGTGTTCTAGTATTTAGCAAGAAATCATTATTAGCATAATATATATTGTATGAAAAGTTGCGACATTTTATTCGACATCATATAGCTTGTGTCGAAAATTCTGCCACCGTCGGGACTCAAACCCCAGGACCTCCCAATCAGAGACATTGCAAGAACATAAATTGATGCTCTGAGCCACCTTTGGCGGTCTCTCAGTAGTTGTTCTGGAGTATCTCCGCTTCCCTGCCTCTCTTTCCCCCGTTGCTCCAACATTATTCCCTTCTTCATCATTATTACTGTCAGTAGATTATTCATAGACTCAGTCACCTCGGCAGTCGGAGGGCTTCTAAACCTCAATAAATAAATAAATAAATAAATAAATAAATAAATAAATACAAAAATAAATTAATAAATAAAAGGGAAAGAAAAGATGACGAGAGGGAGAAGAAAAAAGAAGTAAAAAAATAAAAAGATTGTGGTCTTGCGTTGTGCAAAGTGATTATGTTGTTTTGAATCATGCAAACGTTGCCCAGATTGCATTTGGCTCAAGAGGAAAGAAGAGAGGGGACGTAATGCAAACGTTGTACGAACCGTTTGGCAGCCTGAAATTCGACGAACGACCACTTCCTTAGCGCTATTCAGATAATAATTCGCCTCCGGCGCCCCCGCTTTTGCAGCGCTTCCAGTTGGGCGTCGCCAGACGTGGCCAAGTAGGGTGGTCAGTTTGCCGGTAGTGGTGGCGATACTAGGGCCGTTAACACACTGAACGCAACTGATTGCGGCACTGGGCGTGGAAATGGTAGTAGTTGGTTGTGGTGAAGTGGAGAGTGACGGTAATAGCCCTGGTGAAAATGATTGAGGACCGGGGGCTATTTTCGCATTTCTACGGTCTAATGGAGAGCTATATCGCTGTAGGGTTTGTTTTTACAGTTTATAACAACTGGCAAGACTCTTATACCCGAGAACCTTATTTCCATTCAATCTGAAATCCTCCAATTCAGAACACACTCTATAATAGTCCTTTTCCAGGAATATTTGTTCTGTACACGGCAAGATTGTAGCACTATTGTACTTCAAGCGACTACTACCAATACATTTTTAAGAATTAAATGTCATTCTTTATTGGTTAGTGTGATATAAGTATCAGTGGTTGTACACTGCTCTTTGAACAAAAAAGTTGGTTTTTTCGCCGCATAAACTCAATTTCAATGTCTATTCTACCTCTTATGCATGAACAATACAACTATATCAAAACCAACTTGTCCAAAAATGTCATGTATGTTTTACACATATATTTTTTGTAAAATTCAAAATCTAAGGATAATCTATTTATATATATATATATATATATATATATATATATATAAATAAAAACATATGAGTCTAATATTTTGTTTTGTTATCAAAAGGAAATAAAAAATATCACGTTTCGTTGTTTTGAAGTGAATTTAAAATAATTTTGATATTGTTACACTTGTATGTTTAAAAAAATATATATTAAAGAGTCTTGGTTGGGTAAATGTGGAGACACAAGTTTTTATTTATAGTCTTAGGGACGAGACTGAATCAACACGTCAATTTATGAATGGATTTTAAGAAGACAGAACATTTACATGCTACGCTCATTCAGTAACAAATACTGACCCTAAATCCACATCGATGATAAACATTTGTAACGTCATCAGAAAAATTCGACAATTCTTCTAATTTAAAATCTCTAAAAATCATTATATATAGGTCTATTGAGAAGGATTTTACTTTTCCATTAATAAACTTACATAATGGAGGAAATAAAAATGTTCATTTAATATTTATTGTTGCTGATGATTCCATAGCCACACCACAGATTTGAATAAGGTAACGTACTGAAATATTAAATCAAAACGCTTTCAATTACAAATTAAAAGAGTACATTTATTCGTAATAATAACAAAAAACGTTTTACAATATTGTTTGCAAAGTGAAAAAAATACATTTAATTACTTTAACAATTTTCAGGAGCAGTGCCTAGGTTTACTTTCTTCGCCTTTCAAATAACCAAAAGTCCTTTCTATAGGTCCATTTCCATTTGTAAACTTTACTATCGACTCTCCCAGACATTCTAGTCTATTTACTTTTCCGCAATGAAATATACCGCCAATATTACCCTTCAATATTTTTATATAATATTCAGGAAAACAACGCATTCACAACACAAATAATTCCATATAAATGACTTCAATATAAAAAAACAAATAGACAAAGAATATTAATATAAGAGTGAAATATTATTGTATTAATGTTTTACTATTTCTCTATTATTATAATATTTAATTTTATGAATATAAACAAGTTTTCAAAAACAAATTCATTCTTCCTATTTACAAAATATCAGATTTCCATTCATGAGAATGATCTGAAATTCCAAAACACAAAAAAATGAAATATATTGTTGAATGTTTTAAAGCTTTATATAAACAAAAATTAAGTAACAACTTCAATTAATGTTCACTTTTCAATGAGACCTTGATCTCAATTTTATTGATCGGTACTTATTCGATAATCGCACCCGCCAAACGATCCCTTCATCATCATTGACCCTTTTCATTTTCGTCGATCCCCAAGGGGTCGATTTTGACCCTGTTGGGAACCTGGGCTAGGGACTTGGGGTAAGTCTTTCCTCCCCCAACTCTCTTGAGCCAGAGTTGTGATCACAAATTGACTCTTTGATATCCAGCATCCGTTGCCTCCAGAAACACTTCCTCCCCCTTAGAACGCCTAAGCCTTCACGTTGCCGGAGGGCGCTGGCAGTTACCCGTCAAGGTCACTGAAGTGCGAATCGCTGACAATGTGTGCAATAGCCCGGGGTTACAATGGGCGGTAACCGCTTGAATCCACAAGCAACGGGAGGGCAAGAAGAATAAAGCAGTTTCAGACATCTTAGCGATCCCAAAACCCCAAGGAAAATGAGTTCCTTTTTTCGCAGTTCTCTATTTCGCCTCCGGCCGCCTCAGACTTCTTCGCGGACATCAGGGCTTGTGCTATCGGCGCTGCCGAGTCACCACGGCATCCGACGCCACCGCTACCGCCACGGCGATCGTCACCTTCGCCGCCACTGTCACCATCACCGCCCCTTTACAACTGTAATCAACGCCCCTACCACCACCACTACCGCCACTGCCGTTACCACCATCAACCCCACATCAACCCCAGGCGAAGGTTGGAGGAGGATCCTCACAAACCGGGCATGGACTTTCATTGCTCTTACAACTTACATACATTCACTCAGATGCTTTATTCTACGACACGTTTAAGGAGACCAAACGGGAGCTTAGAGCTTGTCTCGGCTAAACGATGCCCCACTGGTGGGAAATACCTGGATGGGGAAACACTTTCGGATGGGGAAAACCCAGACGCCGGACTTTTCACCCAGAAGGGCAAGAAAGCTGCCACCTTCCGTGATAAAAATAACATGCAATGCACTTACGGGGCTAATGACCATAGCAGTTGACGCGCCCAGAAACGCAAAATATTCAGTCAATACACAACGATCATCACCATCTCTGTTGCCACCCTCATCGCAAGCATCGCTTCGCCTCCGTCTTCCCCACCTTCACCGCTACCCTCCACCAGCCCAACTTCCACTTCATCGCCATCTGCAGCACCGCCTCTGTCATCACCGCCCCCCACCACGCTACAGCCAGGTCATGGCCACCGCCACCGCCACCTCCAGGGCCACCGGCGTCTCCTCCTCCACCTCAGCCACCACCACCACCGCCGCCGCCGCCGCCGCCGCCGCCGCCGCCGCCCCCGCCCCCGCTGCCGCCGCCGCCGCCGTCGCCGCCGCCGCCGCCGTCGCCACCGCCGCCGTCGCCGCCGCCGCCGCCGCCGTCGCCGCCGTCGCCGCCGTCGCCACCGCCCCGCCGTCGCCCCGCCGTCGCCGCCGTCGCCACCGCCCCGCCGTCGCCCCGCCGTCGCCGCCGTCGCCACCGCCCCGCCGTCGCCCCGCCGTCGCCGCCGTCGCCACCGCCCCGCCGTCGCCGCCGGCGCCACCGCCGCCGTCGCCGCTGCCGCCGCCGCCGTCGCCGCCGCCGCCGCCGCCCCGCCGCCGTCGCCGCCGTCGCCGCCGTCGCCGCCGTCGCCGCCGTCGCCGCCGTCGTTGCCGCCGTCGCCGCCGCCGCCGCCCCGCCGTCGCCGCCACCACCGCCGCCGCCAGCGCGGCGCCTTGCACGCCGCCACAGGCCGCTGCTTGCGTTACATTTATATGCTAATCCCGGGCTGCTTACACATGTGCCCGCGCAGACACTGCGTCGCGCTGAGCCCCAGCGGGGAAGGAAGGGCGGGGACGAGTACTTAGCTCGCAGTCGCCAGGCGCAACCCTCTGCTTCGCGGGATCTCCACTCGCTCCGCTCCCCCACCCTCGTCGCAGGCTCGCGGAACGGGACGCCGAGCAGTGGTTTGGGCGCCTTCCTTCTCGTAGTCGGTGTCAGGGCCTTGCAACTCTTCATCAAAACCGGAGACAAACCTTGAGGGTACTACTATATACTGCGAGTTTCGTTACTTTGTCCCTGACAGGAATCAGCTGTTGAAGGTTTTATCCAATCGGGACCTTGGACATCACCATAGTGACGTCACTGGTGCGAAATATAAGCTCCTGATTGGATGGCAGCGAAACAGTTAGCAGGCGCTAGCGTCGCCGGGTACAGCTGCAGGTCAGGCTCGCCAACTTCCGTACATCAAAATTTGTTGATTTCTGAGAAATACTAATAATGTCTTCTAATGCTCAATTATTCGTAATATATAATCTAACAAACTGCTGAAGAAAGCGCGAACATCGATGCTAGCTTTTGTAACATTACGCGTCTGCCTGCGTCTCGCGAACCTACGCTTGTAATATCGTTGGCAGCAGTTCGTGTTTTAGTTCCTGTAAGAAGGTGCTGCAGGAGAGGGCGCCACTGTAATAGTCTCCACCGCGTTATATGGGAGTTAAAAGGTCCTGGACGGTGTTGGAATCTCCAATCAATCAATTGGATAGGAGGGTGTGGAGACAGGGTGCGAATGAATGACGGGGATTATCCTCAACTAGAAAGTTTGATGGCCGATTACTGGAAGAGTTATTAACAACAATAGGCCGACAAACAGGAAATAACAGACGCGGTTGAAGTTTGTAAACCCAGAAGATTGCCGAGATTTATTATCCAGGGAGTCTGCTGTTTGAGTGATATGAGCTTAACAAAACTTTTTGTAATAATTTTGTATTAAAAAACATATTAACAAGAAATACTATTACTTGAAATAAGTGTATTCATACGCCACTTTTAGCTAAAATCATTTATTTTGATGGTTTTTAACGGACTATTAAATTATTAATAGACGACAGCCGTTAAGAGTGGATATTCGTTTCTCTGTTTGGTTGCGGTAAGAAGTTATAACAGATATATCAGTATTACGAAGAAATATATGTTTCTGCCTGAGTCACAATTACCGCAATTCATTTCTAGATACCTCATTTATAATTTTAACAATTAAATATTTTCAAATAATTGAATCCAATTTAAACCTCGAAACAATCTGCGTCTAATGTCGGAGATAGACCAAGACAAAACCGTAAATGCTTATGTGCTGTAACCATTAAAAGAACAAAAATAAATTATTGCGGGTCGATCCAGTCTATGATAATTTTCCGATTCCCTTCCGATTGCGAGGCGAATGGCGGAGCAGTACCCTAACAAACGGGCCAAGGACCGCCCGCGATCTTTCCTTCCTCCTCCTTGTCATTTCTTCCCCCTTACGTCAGCTCAGTTACACTCACAGGCACTACACTACCACACATGTCGAAAGACCTAACTGGAGCTTAGGGATAGTCCCAACTGGGGCGGTGGGAGATGCATGCTTTGAGAGAAATACTCGCAAGCCGACACAGGTTGGCACCGAATGTCGCCATCAAGCGGGGAACGATCATCGCTATCTTACGCGACATAAATTTGCACAGCATGTACGGAAGTAATGGTCTTGGCAGTAGACGAGCCCGGAATCACCAATCAATCTGGAGCAGCATCTTGGAATACGAAATGCATATGAGGTGTTGGTTCCCCATCGTAAATATTTATTTTTGCATAAAGCTTTTTCGGCCGCATTTCGGCCATCTTCAGTGCTACAAAAATAATAATAATAATAATAATAATAATAATAATAATAATAATATATCTAAATTACAAAAAAAAGTTATGCAAAAATAAATATTTACGATGGAGAACCAACACCTCTTATGCATTTCAATGATGGAAACATCGTATACACCGCACCATTTTCTACGATCTTGGAATACGCACAACGAAACGCGCGCGATCCATCTTTTCCAGTCCTGTCGCCATTCCTCATTCCTAGAACTGAGCAATGGGCCGATCAGCCACCCGGTAAAGACCCATCTCCCAATGACCTCGAAACAATCTCAGTCTAGTGTCGAAGGTAGGCCAAGGAAAAACCGTAAAAGCTTAAGTGCCGTAACAATAAAAAGAACTAGACGAAATGTTCGCACGGGTCCCACCACCTTACCGTAATTTCCCAATTCCCCTCCGACTCCGGCTCGTCAGCCCTGCATAACCTCCACAATAAAAACAATCGATCCCGGGCTCCGCAGCCGTGCATACCCAGCCACAACAAAAATAATCGCCCCGAAGAGGGCCCCATCATTCAACCTTGGCCCGATAAGCTCGAGCGTGAGTGCGGCCCGCGGCCCCGTTCCGGGTGATGTCTCCACTTTAAGCGGCGCGCGGGAGGGCGAGTGCGCGGGCGGCGGCGGCCGCCGACAGTCGTTTGACGGTGGAGATTGATGGGCCGGCGGCGGTGCGGCCGGAGACAAATCGCTGCTCACGCCCTCTCTCTCTCTCTCTCTCTCTCCTTCTCACGGCGGCGGTGAATACAACCGCGAAGGAACGCCTTTTCTGCCAAAGAAATACCGCCACCTTTCATTTTCCGGAAATACCGAGCAAATTGGCCCCGTGCGTAGTGAGTTGGATTCGGAATCGGGAGGTCCGGTTTCGATCCCCGAGCGGGCCATTCTGATCGGGGTTTTCGTGGTTTCCCTTGGTTATAAGACAAATGCTGGGATGGTTAAAAATATATCACGAACTTCTCCCACGTACCACCTCCTACCATCATCCTAGTCCTCTCATCCCTCATCACCACCCTATCATTTAAATAATAATAATAATAATGATAATAATAATAACAATAATAATAATAATAATAATAATAATAATAATAATAATAATAATAATTCACAACGGGACAAAATTGCTCACGTCCGTGTTCTACTACACGTGTCCCCTGGGTAACGCTAAACGAGCAACAGTGATTCGCCACCTAAGCGCTTGACCATTGTGAATGTGCAAATCCCCACATGCTGAGGGAAAACTGCACGTCTATTCTGGTCAACATTCTCATCAAAGTGTTACATGTCGGCGAACGCCACTTTTTCTCGTAAATTAAGATTATATGCCACAAAACGCGGTGTCAATGACACTTTCCACACCTAGATTTCACCAAAAATGTACGAAAAGATACTGATTTTTCTGAAAATTCTCCTTTTCATAAAAATGTGTAATAAAATTAATAGAATAAAAAATATTTTGTAAAAACAGCAAAATCTGTAAAATATGCAATATAGTACTATATGTGTAGTTTCGAAAGTATGTTACGAAAAAATTGGATATTGTGTTAAGACAAGATTACCGAAGATTACAATTTTGAGGACAGTAAGAAAGACAAAAAATATGTAATTACATAAAAATCCGTTCTCTAGTCATTAGCATCGTTTGTGTAGAGAATGAAACCGACATGTAACACTTTGATGAGAATGTTGCATGCTATAGTGATTTTTGCTGGTCGTAGTTATCGCCAGTTTGTACAATGACTTATATTGCATCTAGTTTAGCTGCCAAACTACGGTCCTGGATATCAATGGATGAAGATTTTAGTACTGATGAGAGAGTTGTATGATACAAAGTGTGCATCAAGTGGTGCTTTCCAAATGGGTTTTAAAACATTTTTATTACTTTTAAAATGTCTCTATAATATTTTGTATAAATGTAATATCGTATTACATAAATTGTTTTTTATCCTGGGGATGGCAGTGATTCAATTCCAGGTGAATAGCGAGATCCGGAAACTATCTTAGTCTGTTTGTGGGATATTTTTACCACCAAAGAAGAAGGAAGAAGAAAAGAAGAATATGAAAAATCAACGAGGGAAACGAGGAGAGGAAGGAGGAGAAAAGAGGAAGCAAAGAAGTTAGAAATAATATGAATTCTGGTTTCTTTCCGATTAGCTGTGAAGTAATTCTGGCCACGTCAACTGCTAAGGCCATTATCTCCGTAAGTATAGTGCATGTTTTATCACTGGAGGTGACGGAGATCTTCCCCCGCTTGATGGCGAGATCCGGCGCCGACCTGCGTTGACTTGCGAAGATTTCCCCCAACCGAGTACCTCCCCTTTCTTACGAAATGTGTCTCAGACCATGTTACCATTTCGATTTTTTTGTCCTGTGATGCAAGCAGTATAGTATTTTTGATAGAAAGAAACTTGGAAGAGACTGCTGAAATGTTAGTTAATTACATAACCCAATTACCAGAACCTGTGAAAAGTTTGATAGCACCACTCATTACAACACAATGCACGTCGTGGCGTTTTTTCGAAACCTGCGTCAAAACGTCGAAACGTCGCGTCAAAAGCAGCAAACAACGAGGAAAACTTACACTTACTTCATCATCGTAAGTGGTGCCAGAACATCATTGAAAATGCATTTGATCATAAATCTAACCTTTGTGAAGGTACGTATGCCCATTCGTTTAACTTATTGACACATGATCGATATGATCTTATCGGCCATTCTTTTCGGTATATTCATCGGCAAATTTTGTCTCTAAGCAAAATTTCTTACATTTCCCTCAGGCTAAAATTTTTAGAGAGAACAATCTTGTCAATTGACAAATTAACATGATATCAGTTGTGTACTATTTTGTGAGTTGATTGTGCATTTCCGCACGTAAGTTCGTAAATCTAACTTGTTTAAGGAAAGAGAAAAAATTACATTTTCCCAAGACAGACTCCCGTACACCAACCCGTACACCGACTCCCGCACACCGACTCCCGTACACCGACTCCCGGACAACTCCCAAACACCAATTCCCTCACGCCAAATCCCCAACGTCATCTCTCTAACGTCCCTTCGGCGACCCAAAGGCGCGAGCGGACGCTTGCAGAGAATTCCAATCTCGACATGGGAGGGCGGGCGCGCGCTTTCAATATTGAACGTGCCATCGCGCGACGCGCCAGGCTGGCCATCGCGTTCATTTGGCAGATGCCTTCCTCCCAGCGGATGAAATGGGAAGCGCTCTTTAGGCTTCCCCCTCCCCCTCCCTTCTCTTCCCCCAACCCTCCTCTTCCCCCGCGCTTCAACAGCGGGAGCGTTTGTAAACACGACGAAATGCTTTACCCAAGCAAATGGCGACGAAGTGTTTATAGCTTCCGAACATTTGGTTTGTTTAGAAAGTGAAACACATTAAATCAATCAAACATTAACTCACTATACGTAGTAAGATAATTAATTGATATTGTCATAATAATGTTCAATTATTATGATTTAAAATTACAATTTATAATGTGTTTCGAAATGTGATAATATTAAATTGCTTTTCATTTACTTGTTTTAATTAGCTGTAATTCTACTTCAAAAAGAAACCTTTTGTCCAAATTGAGACTTACCGTCAGCAAGTACTTAAGTAATATCCGTATTAAGTAATACTTGCAATTTAATGCTAGATAATTTATCAAGAAAGGCTAATTTAAAGAATCTTTTTAATTTAAAACATAATGAACATCAATTTATTATCGAGAAAATATCATGAGTCTTCCTTTTGGCAACCTTTCATTCACTACCAGTTTTATTGATCACTTCTTGTAGACGATGTACTTGTGACACGTTTTGTACAGTTTACAATAGAACTTTTGCAGCTCACGTGGACGTGTATAAATGTAATTATTGTACTCATTTCAACAACTGTATTTTTACTGACAAAACCTGAGCGTCCTCTCGCTTGCACGCAAACGTTTTGCTCAAAAAGGCAACATGAAACCTTTTTTCACAAAATGAAATGTAATTGCATGGGAAGGTCTGTCGCGAATGCATCGCTTCACAGGATCATCAAGCATTGTAATTTCTGAGTATTCTATTTTTTCAACAAATCCTAGGTAAATTGCGTTTTGAGAAACCGAATCGTTTGAGGAATGCAAAAATGGTTATTTGCTATACGTAAAGGAAGATCAATGAATGGTTGTAATAAAGCATTATATGTAGTAATGAGTGTTAAAAGATAGTAAAAAATATACTTAAAATTGCCCTAATTTTGCCAAAGTCATTTTACGTCATTACAAATATTAATTAAAATCCTACAAAAACATGCTGGGAGTTGAATTTTAGTAAACCGTGCCGAAAGAAGGTTAAATGTTTAAATGTCAATTTTATAGTCTCATTACATAAAAATATTGAGCGGCTTAACGGTTCAGCCGATTTTCTCCAAAATTGATCTTCCCCAAACGATCCGCCTGATATCGCGGTCCTTTGAATCTGAAACCGACATTTTAATTTTTTTTGGGGGGGGGGGGTACTTTACATGAAGCTCCTGGGGCATTTTCAAAATTTTCAAAAAAATGGCTCCATCGTTTTTTATTGAATTTTGTTACTGGTTAGCGTGAAGGACGTTTAAGAGAATAGTGCAGATCTCACCTAGGATGAGATTCCCGACAGTGGTAGAATTTTCGACACCAGCTAAATAGGTGGGTAGAATTTAGCTGCTCTCTGGAGGAGAATTCTAGCGGCCGGCTGCTCTGATCGGTAGTTTTTCGTGGAATCATCGGAGTAGTTACCTAATAAACGGGATATTGACCGCGCACGATTATTTCTTCCTCTTCTTTGTCCTTTTCTCACCCCTTACTTACACATACACTCGCGTGCCCTGTTCTACCATTCGAGATGTCGGAAGACCAGTTGGAAGCTTAGAACTTGTCCCGGCTAGGGCAGTACCCCGCTGGTACGAGGTTGGAGACAATTCAGCAAACCGACGTGTAATTGCTCAGGATCTCACCTCATCTTGACCAATTACAAATGGATTACAGATAAAAAACTTAAATAACGGGCCGCATACCACGAGTAATCTTTCTTAGCCAATTCCAACTTCTTTCCTCGATGACAAAGATGTGTTGAGGTCTCATTGTCGGGACCTGATAATACTGAGGAACCTTATATCTTGAGGAGCCCTTTTCAGCCTCAAACTCTTGTTCCCACTAATACAATTGAAATATTAACCACTTATCACATACCATCAATTTTAATATAAAAATAACCCTCTGCAGTTTTAAAATTTAATATTAAAATATATTAATATATTTATTTATTAATACAAACATTTATTAAAACATTAAATGGACCCCCTATCAAGTTGGTTCCGAAGGACGTGTTTAGTCTCATTGTCCATTAATCTCCATTATTCCATGCCCATTCATGCCCATGAGATCAATTGCCCCTGATCTCGAAAGATTCCATTTGCACTGAAAGTGATTGAATGGTTACGTATACGACAGAGATTTGGATTGGGCTTCAACGCCGTAGGAATAAAAATGCTAAAACTAAAGCTCATTGCTTAAAGATCACACTGCAGCAATAAATTAAAACTGATATTTACTCCCAGTTCGTATCTTTCTTATTAGATGGCTACCTTGGTCTGTACTACATACACTGAGGCATACCATTTAAGTTAAGGCTTTTGACCAATTAGAATATTGTTAACAAGACGTAATTAATTATTTGTCATTCTTCTAGGAGAAAATTTGTTATGTATGTCGGTTGATGATCAACCGCAACGTATAAGCAAAACACTAAACTTTTGAACAGATGTGAATAAAACGTTGTATTTACTCGCTCATTTCACGCTCTTGTCATAATATATTTCAGGCTAAGATATTAATTCCTCTTAATTATTTCATAACATAGCATTTAGATGATATTTGATATTATTTTCAATACTTCATATTATGTAAAAAAATTACTTTTATCTCAGAAATCACGGAGTCAGTGAAAAATAAAATGGAGGAAAACAGCGTATTTCGTTTTGAATCTGTCAGGATGGAATGAAGCGTCAATTTTTAAATTGATTTTCATCCAAAAATTATTCAAAATTGTTTAGAACATTACAAAATTAAACAGCGAATGAATAGTATATTTAATTTAGAGATGATCTGAAATACCTTCAGAAAAGAGAATGAGTGAGTGAGAGATAAAAGGAGTTAGAGGTTTAGGAGTGAGAGTTATCTTTTTATTTTTTGAAGACATATTCAAATGCTTGAAGGAAATTGATACAAAAAAGACCGGGATACTGTTTTATCTGTTCTACCAGTAATTACATATCTTCCTCGCATTTACTGTGAATACAAATAACATTATGCAAATAATACATACTCGCCTTTTTCTGGCCCCAGTCCGAAAAGCTGAGTTGGCGTGCTTTCGAGCGAATTCCCTGGAATGCGCAGATCAACTCAGCTCTTGCGTGACGTCACATTCGGGGCAAGCAGTTCGTTCTACGTGTCCGGTCGATCACTCCAATTCGCTCTGCGGAGTCGTCCATCAAATCGAGTCCGGCGCCGGTCGATGCTGGGGGAGATGGGGTCAAAGGTGAAACCACAGCTGTGGGGAGTGGACGGCCATTCGGCGAGGACCCCACCCCAGCGACCTGCTCGCCAACGAATTGTGCGAGAGGAAAAGGTATTGTCATCTTGTTCTTACAATACGCTTCTTTTTCTTGCAGCATAACGTTCGAAAAATCTGACAAAAATTTTTCATGCCTTGTGGCAGTCGTAATAACGCAATACTGCTGTTTATTCAAAGACCAGTACCATTCAATTGTGTGCCTGGGTATTTTATAGATCGTGGGGGAGGTTTGGGGAGAGAAGACCTTCGATTCTATTGCCCTGCCCCAGTGGAGGACCAGAAAGTATGGGGGGGAATATCAGTTCAGTGAAACATAAATATTCTTGAAATAATATGTTGTAATTGTTAGCGTGAAATAAAAAAAATGTACGAGACTATTTATAATTGGAATTCTGCTTTGGATATGATGATATCCTTTTTTCGTAATTATTTTGAATAAATTTACTATGGTTTATTACGATTGTGTAACATACTTCTCCGACATACTCCAGTAATTTTCTTAGTGAAAAGTTTCAAGAATCATTTAGACATGACACGCCATAGTTGGTGTGTGGAATAAAAATTCGGTGCACGAGAAGAAAAACACATCTCAAAGATTGTCATTAATTAATTGTCATTATTTCGTCGAGAACAGATTTTACCTGTCCGAATTCGTTTATTTTGCCGCCAAAGACAGTGTTTTAATCTTTATACCGGCTTACTAGGGAGCTATCCTAACTTTTTTAGAATTAAAAATAAACTACTTTCTAGGTACACTTCTTTTTAACTAAAAAAATTACGATATGTTAGATATATCACATTTCGTGCACACCAACACTCCTTACTTAGAAGCTATCATCACAACGTTTCATAATTTGTGAGAATCTGTGCGATTAGTTTTAAAATTGTACTAACCTCTTATTTAGGCGACCTTCTTAGATTTCTGTAATTATGTTCGTGGATAAGTGTAGATACAAGTCAATGAAGGGTAGAGGATGAGAGACTTTGTCTGCTAAACATTTTAAGAGAAATACTGACTTGTGTCATTTAGATCTTCATATTTCAAGTTCACCCTGACAAGTTCAAGTTCACCTATCAAAACTAAGCTAACAGATGGGCTTAGAGCTCTCGCCCGATCTTTGAAATGTAAGAAACTTGTAAACTATAACTAAGAAGTAAATTCCAAAATTCACAACTAGAAGTACTAAAACGATACGTACTTTCTCCCTCGTACTTTCACGCAAAATTACGCAAAAAGTACTCAAATTTTTGAAAAATTGTTTATGATCTTATTTCAAAACCTATCTTAAAGGAACATATTTCATTAAGGGAAAAATCTCTTTTCGTAGTTGTAAGAATACGCCGAAAAAAGTTTCAATTTTGTCGCTTTCCAAAAATCAGAGTTTTTAACAAAAGTCCTGAAGAAGAGGAAGACTCCTGAAGAAGAATCAGACTCCTGAAGAAGACGAAAAGTGCTCCTCGGAACGTCGAGAGAAATAAAATTCCAAATTTAAAATAGATGGCCTTTTATTAACCTTTTGATTATCAAAATATAATAAAAGACTGTCTTAAAAAACTGGACAAAGAAATATAATTTTAACAAAACTATTTCCCGGTTAGAGGCACTGCAGTGACATCAGTTGACACCCTGAGCCACCTAAGCCAGTAGACGGATGGAGACCTTCGATTGATTCATTATAATCTATCAGCCTTTACATTCATCCCTTCCGCACAGCGTATCTTCCGCCTCGGGTTCCAAGGGCGCGGAGCCGCAGGGAGGATCATCTTCCGGCGCCCCGCCCCCGCCCCTGGGCGATCGCCCGTCCGGTTCCGGGTGGCGCGCGCCGGTCAACAGGTGAAGCGGCGCGCGGCGCCGGCGGGGGGCCCGGGATCAATACCAGGCAGCCGCCGTGACCCACTTCGGCGGCGCCGTAAACAGGGGCACATGCCGAGGAGGCGGAGACGGCGGGACATGTGCAGGCGGAGGCATCGGTGGCAAAGATGCAGTTCAGGAAGAGGAAGTCTTGCAGGGTATGATGAGAAGGAGGCGGAGGAGACAGTGGAAGCGGAGGAGGCGGAGGAGGAAGAGAAGGTGGAGGAAGTGGAGGAAGCGTTGGAAGTGGGAGATGTAGAAGAGATGCAGAAGGCGGGGGAAGCGGAGGCGGCGAGACTCGTGCAGGCGGAGGCATCGGTGGCTCGGGGAGGAGGAGTCGATGGCAAAGGAGCGGTTCAGGAAGAGGAAGTCTTGCAGTGCATGGGGAGAAGGAGGCAGAGGCGAATAAGGAAGAGTAAGAAGTGGAGAAGGAGATGGAGGATGCAGAGAAGGCGGAGGAATGGGAAAAGCAGGATGGATGAAGCTGTGAAGAAGTTGGAAGAGAAGGCAGAGGAGGCGGAGAAGGCGGAGAAAGTGGAGGAAGCGTTGCAAGCGGGGCAAACAGAAGAGAAGAAGCCGTAAGAGGCAGATAAGCCAGGAGAGGAGGTGGAGGAAATAGAGGCGTTGGAAGCGAGGCAGCGACTGAGGTGCAGGTGGCGGAGGAGATGGCGGAAGAGGTTGAAGAAGAAGAGGAGGCGGAGAATACAGAGAAGTAGGCGGTAGAGACATACGAGGAGGAAGAGAAAGAGGCGAAAGAGGCAGCAGAGAAATTGGAGAAGTCATTGGAAGCTGGGGAGGCGGAAGGAAAGTCGCTGTATGATGCATTGGAAAAGGCGTAGGAGGAGAAGTAGAAGAATGAGAGGAATGGAGAAGAAGAGGGAGAGGAAAGGAGAAGGCGAAGGAGAATACGAAGGAGACGGAGGAATCACTTCGCCCACTTCTGACTCTCCAACTACCATTTCTTTCCGGACTTTATCTTTAATTATTTTACACTGGCACCATAATTTCCTTGTCCTTTCAGTACTCCTTCTCAACCTACATCATTGAAGTAGGTATGTGTTTTGCCAAAGTCTTGTCAATCCCTAAGTCTCAGTCCCCAACCCTTCCAAACACGTTTGCACGTATGTTCAACTACCCCAAGAGTTAGATTATTATGAAGAAGAATTTAGAGGGCCTTGTGGGGTTGAAAACAAACTACGCTTTAGTGTTTTTATTCCCTAAAAGTTATTTTTCATCACTAGGCGTGTCAAGTGCTCTCTACAACTCCTTTTCTTACACACTAGCCACAATGTACGAGTATTTTATTTGTTAAAACTTCTAAAATCTTGAAAAAAAACATGTTTAAAGACATGATATGTAGTATGTGTGTACACACATCTTTCGGATAGAGACACAGAGAGATTCATGACCCTTTTGGCTATTTACCATTTCTATCACTTCACTAAATACCCACGTCATCCCGAATTCACAGGACAGTGCGGCGTCTCTCTTACTTTACGTATTCAACTTCGAGTTGGGTTGCGATGCTCTCCCACCTCGGCTGAGCAGCCCAGCTTTTGTTGGTTTTCTTTTCGAAATTGAGAGTGATGTCTAGATACCTCACAGAGCCATTTCAGATACAATGCTCACTTGTGGGTGTCAATATGGTAAGGAGTAATAAGGGTTAAAGGGAGAAACCTTATTAATTGGTTTGGTCGTATAATTCAAGAACATATAGGATCAGGGAATGACACCACCTTGGTACAACGTTTGCTTACCTTCAACGCACACTCCTTCACCAACAAGAGGAGTCAAGGAAGAAAGGGTTCTGTTGAAAAGGTGATTGATGGTGAGCGGATAGGACACCATGCCACAAACCACAATCCCAAAAATGAGAGTTATTGATTGATTAGTGATTCCGGATGCGTCAACTGCTACGGTCATTAATCCAATGAGTTTGGTATATGCTTTAATCCCAGAAGGTGGCGGTGATCTTCCCCCGCTGAATAGGGAGATCTGGCACCGATCTACACGTCAGACGATCTACACTGACCAGCGGGGTTTTCCCGTAACCAGTAAGTCCCACTAGCGTGGCAACGCTCCAGTCATGACAAGCTATAAGCTCCAGACTGGTCTTCCGACGTGTGTGGTAATGTAGTGCTCGTAAGTGTAGTTAAGAGGTGAGTATAAGACAAGCAAAGGGAAACCACGGAAAACTACCGTTCAGAGGAGCCGGGCGCTAGAACTCTCCTCCAGAAACAGCTGGATTCGATCTGGCTATGTAGCCAGTGTCGAAAATCCTCCATCTTAGAGACTCGAACCCTAGGACCTCCCGGACAGTTGATTCCCTGAGCCACCTAAGCCTCTCAGAAGAAAGAGAAGTATTCAAGATCATGTTGAGAAGAGGGGTGAAGGAGAAAGGCAGGGTACCGAGGATACAATGGGGCATCATCACTCAACTTAAAGGTGGCATGACAACATGGTAGTGTAGCTCAGTACAACCATAAGGATCGTCTCTGAATGTGTGCTTTTTATTGCATTGTTTTACAATACATTCAGAATATTATCGCCTTTTTAGCCGTTCTCTGCCATCTAAACAATCTGTCCTTGTTCTTACAATGCGTGTCTCTGTAAATATTATTACCGTAATAATAAGCCGTAGTTCAGACAAGGATAACTACGAGTTATATTGTAATTGTTTTCAAGTTATTGTAGTTAATACGGTTACTTCTAAACTATGTCATCGACCACATTAATTTTCGTACACCTCTTTTAATAAAAAATGAGCCTTGTAATTTAGTATATTCATTTTAATATAATAATTTAAGATAAGCCGGCTTGGATAGCCTAGATCGCTAAGCCCGAAAAGTCGTGGCTGCCTCGGTTCGAATGGTCACAGGTTCGAATCCAGTTTTGGGCATGTGTGTTGTGCGTGTTTCCTCTACAGTTTCCACACTAAAACAATTACAGTGGTAACTATAAGACACACAAGTTAAAAAGAGACCTTACTAAAAAATTAAGGAAAGTAGAAATTCGACAAGTTTTATATAGAATAAACCAAAGAAATAATAAATGGATACAATATTGTGTTTCTTTTGTTATATTATTTCATTTGTCTGCTGCAATATAGCACGTAGTTGCGACATTGTAAGTGAAAACACGCAAGGGTGTCCTGAGATCGACTTTCTTTGAAGCGCGGATTTTCGACACCGATATGTAGGAAATGGGCCAAATACGACCACTGACTAGGTGAGAATTTCAAAGGTCCATTGCTCTCATTGATCTTTCATGTGGATCCTGCGTCAACTCCAGGTGGATGCCGGAGTAGTTTTATAATCAACGGGCTGCGAGCCACGCGGAATCTTTCCTTCCCATTCTCATTCCATTCCCATTCATACTGTCGAGTGACGTACTGACACAACTACTTCATAAGACCAATCCGTATCAATTACTGAAGACTTCGACATAACATTGTCTACGTGGAGGGTAAGATAAAACCGATGGAAATCTTAATATTTCCGCTTCATATTAATCAACTTGTTATTATACCTTTCTCAATAAATATTATGTTAACGTATTTAAAGCATAGTTTATTTTGTTTGTGAATAAAGCGACAAAAATGTGAGGTTGTAAAGTAACACAAGAAAAATAGACGCTAAAAAATCTGTCATTGATAGAGCAATCGTCGCATACTCCGCACCGCGTCGCCGCCTCCTGTCTCAGCAGCTGCTCCGCCGCGGGCGCCTCGCGGACAGCGGCAGCAGCATCGACCCGCGGCGGGCGAGGGCGGGGGCGGGGGTGGGGGCGGGGGGCGGCTGTGAGTCAAGGCCAGGGCGCGCATCGACCACGCGCCACCGCCGCCGCCGACGCAGCCGCTGCCACAGTCACCGCCGCCACGTACACCGCCGACAGTACCGCTGCCGCCACCGCAACCTCCACCGTCGCTATGGTCGTCTCCGCTCAGCCGCCTTTGCCGCCGCTGTCACCGTCACCATCATCTTGCACCACTGTGTCGCCGCCGCGACCGCCGCTACCTCCACATCCACCACCGCTTCCGCCACCACCCTGCCTCCGACAGCCATCAACTACACCGCATCCGCCCCCGCCACCTCCACCACCTCCACCACCTCCGCCACCTCGTCTACCTCCGCCAACTACACCACCTCCACCCCCGCCACCACCTCCGCCACCACCACGTACACTACCTCCGCCATCACCCACTACACCACCTCCACGACCATCACCTAAGCACCTTCGCCACCGCCTCTGCCCCCGCCTCCGCCACCGCCACTTATACCACCTCCGCCACCTACAGCACCTCCGCCCCGCCTCTTAAATCGCTTCTGCCCCTTCAACTACCCAGCCTCTGCCCCACCTCCTATACCGCCCCCGCACTACACTGACGTCGCGGTTGTCACCGCCGACAAAGCCGCCGCCGCCACACCCCACTCCCCTCAACCTCCATGACTACCGCTGAATTTAGCTCAGAGCCAGCGAGCATTACCGCTGACTTTGCAATGACCCTGACCGGGAAGTTCTTAGGTTCTAGTCCCGATAGTGGCGGAATTTCGACACTAGCAGTATGTAGGTTGAATTCAGCCTCTGCCTGGAGGAAAATTGTAGTGACTCGTTGTTCCGATCGGTAGTTTTCCGTCGTTTTTCCAATCAATAGCAGACGGATGCCGGAGCAGTAACAAACGGGCGACGGACCGTGGGCGTTCTTTCCTTCCACATCCTTGCTATGAAGTCTTCCCTTACTTAAACTATTTGCACTTACAAGCACTGCACAGCCACACGTATCACAAGATCAGTAGGAAGCTTAGAGCTTGTCTCAGTTGGGACCGTGGCCCTCTGAGGGGAGTTTCCTGGAAGGGCATATCCCCCGCAAGCTGACGTGCCGGGAGAGATGGCTCAGTGCATCAACCTGATGTCACTGCAGTCCCTCTGACCGGGAGGTCCTAGGTTTGAGTCCCGACGGCGGCAGGATTTTCGACACTAGCTTGTCAGCTAGGTCGAATTGAGTCGCTGTCTGGAGGAGAATTCTAGCGGTCGGCTGCTCTGATCGGTAGTTTTCCGTGGTTTCTCCGATCAACACCAGGCGAATGCCGGATCAGTACCCTAACAAACGGGCCACGTACCGCGCGCGATCTTTCCTTCCTCTTCCTTTTCCTCTCCTCTCCTCTTACACACACACTTACACTAACATGCACTACACTACCACACATGCCGGGATACCGGTCGGGAGCTTAGAGCTTGTCCCGGCTGGGGCGGTGCCCCGCTGGTGGGAGATACTTGGTTAAGGGGAAACCCCGCTAGTCGACGGTAGGTCGACGCTAGATCGCGCCATCCAGCGGGGGAAAGATCATCGCCACCTCCGAGAAAAACACGCACTACAGTTACGGGACTAATGACCAAAGTAGTTGACGCGCCCGTAAACACGAATCAAGCAAGCAAGCAAACAAGCAAGCAAGCTGACGCGTAGGTCGGCGCCAGTTCTCACCATCCAGTGAAGAAGGAATTACTCCTAACACCTGGGATAGAACATTCACCACACAAACGGAGGTAATGACCGTAGTTGTTGACGTGCCAGGAAACATCAATCAATCAAGCTACTACCACTGCCGTCAGATTCACTATCGCCTCCTCCATCGCTGCCTCACGCCGCCCCTCCATCACCGCCGCCACTTCCATCTCCTCCACCGTCGCTGCATCTGCCTCGAGCGATTTCCTTCACCGCGGCTGTAAACTCATGTCGCCACCGCACCCCACCCTCTCCTGCCTCCACGCCCCATCCCGCCCCGCCCAGCGTGCAATTTAAAATCACCTTGAAGATACAAGATTCAATGCAGATTCCCAGAAATGCAATAGGTGTATTCGTGAATACAGTCGAAGAGGGATTTGGAAATACAAATGGTGATAAACTAATGATACGCTTTCATGGGTAATAGTTGCTTGATGGGCTTGTCTGGAACCGGGAGAAAAACGGTCGTGATTCATTGATTTAAAACCAGGCAAACGCATGGTTTCTTGCATGCCCGAGGGATTTTAACTTAGGGAAACAAGTTAAACTTTTGCAGAAAACATCTTTGTATGCATTATTACTTTTTAGTGAATCGCTCTTTAAGATATTCTGTGCAATCTTATAGATATGTTAGTTTAAATGTAATGCACCGTTTAAGGCTGATCTGATTATGGCAGAAAACGTCGGAGGCAATACATGCACTGAGGCTGTGCATTCGAGAAAATTAGTGAATACGAACGTAATACAAGGTATAATGATAAAACGACTTACCTTCGAAGCAGCAGGAGGACGTCCGATGTATTGATAACGTAGACGAGTTATTTTATCATAAATTGAATTCTCTATTCTTCGTTTAATTCCTTGACCAGAAAATCAAATCGAAAAAATATCAGGTTGCTAATGTACACCTAAAATGATAGTAGAATTGGCCCTCATTTCATGCTCGGGAAGCTATTTATTTCGAATTTCATAAAATACTGTCTACCTCAACTTCTGCATCACTTTTGGGAACACAAAATTTATCAATGGACGAGTTAGGTGCTGATCTACTAATTCGATTGTGATTGTTAGTGGAAATTGTTTGTGTGTCATTCGATATGATTGTTTGGGGAAACAAATCATGAATCTCTTTTCGAACTTTTTATGAAACGTTATACAGTATTCGAGTACCATACGTGGATTTGTTCGTCCGTTTGCTTATCTCTCACGGTTACACCCCTTCCCGTCTGTCAACAGTGACAAATGAGGTGTCATTAGACGAGACTTTGCCTCCTGGTGGAGAACTGATGATCTGACAAAAGGACTGGCAGTTTTTAGGCAGAACCTTTCAGTACACTCCAAAAGAACGTAGAACATTTTGTGTATTTTATACGCCTGAGGATGACAAAATCAAACGTTTCTATTATTTATGTTTCTTTTTATTAAGGACTTGCATAATAGATATTTCCAACAAATGAAAATACTTTTAAAATCTGTTTAACGCGCCGGCAACGCAACATGGTATTTACTTAAATAACATGGTACATTTATGATTTGATTTTTTTAGAAACCACATCTCTTTTTGAGTAAAAATTTTTAGGAAGTCCCTTATCATATCAAATGGCCTTTGCCATACTAAATATACGGAGCAGTTTCATAAGTTTCTGGTCTAACTAGGGCAACTCTCATAAATGGGAAAACTTATGAGCAGTTAATAGTTTTATCCTTAATTGTTGTAATGCTACAAGTTTGCAACAGATTCTAATTCAGTACTGTGGAGAAAGATAATTGAATTGGATGTGGTGTATGAAATCTCTCTACGTATCTGGATTGAAGAAAGACATTCGAGGTAGAAAATTTTCAGATGAGAGTGAGGTGAAAGAAAATGTTCACCATTTTGCGAACAAAATATCGGAATATTATTTCAAAGGCCTGGAAATGTTTATATACAGATGTGAAATGTAAGTTGGAGTAAAATATGATAGAGTTAAAAAGTGACATATTTTTCTTTGTATGAAAATAGAAGTTAGTGAAGCAAGAAACGAATGGAACTCACCTCGTATAATACATATATTACAAGAAGTATTCAGTTTTCACACGATAAAGATTAGATGTCTGCTTTGCAATACATTTCTCGTATTTCGTCTTGCTTTTTTGTGCCTGGAAGAAACGTGGTAGATGAAGAAGTGGCCCTGTTGGTAGATTAAGAGACGTCGTTAACATGCACGGTGGGAGCCAAAATAAAAAGAAGCGTATCACTGAACAAGGTTCCAATGGTTATGTGCAGCAGGTGCCAAGGAATTTCATTCCTTAATCCCCCTCTTTCGTTAGCCAAACAAGTCACGTGCTATGATAATATTCTGTTCAGGCAAGAAAACCGGCGTTCGCCCCGGGCTATAGTAGTCGCTGTGCATACAAGCGTTACAAGGAGCTTTTTGAATTTCAAAGAATCGATATTCTGCATTGTGCAAAGTTGCAGTAGTAAATTTTAAGTACTACCAAGACGTCATTTACGTCCATGATATATATATATATATATATATATATATATATATATATATATATATATATATATATAGGGTGAGTCACGTAACTTTAGCACCTCCTGTAACTTCTGAACGGTTGAAGATATTGCAATGCAGTTTTCACGGAAGTGAATGAGGGAATGGGGCTAATTGATATTTGTATTGATTTCTCTTTTATCACTTGTATTTTACGAGATATTTGAGGTAACTTTGTTTTTTCAAATGGAACTATACATATTTTTTCAGTCCACCATGACGAGCGTAAAAAGACAAATCCAATGATGTACATATTGTCATATGTTAGATAAGCATTTTTTTGATTAATTTTAATTTTTGCGACTGGGGTTTAACGGACATTTTGAATAGTCCACCACACAAGGTCATGCAGTGCTCCACCAGCAACGCGCGCCGGGGCAAGGGAAGGAAGATTTGAAGATACGAAACATATTCCAAATATTCACAAAACCATTGCAATTTTTTCCTGAACTGTGCTTTCCATCCTTCCGCATTTTCAGATTTTCGACTTTCTTTGATTGAAGGAATTAAAGGATAGAAAATAAGGATTTGTCATAAGTTTGTATCGTAATAAAATTGTTTATAACTTCAACTCCATTTAATGGGGTTTCATAAGATACGTATTAATGGGAACTGGAAACAAAGCACAATAAGAATAAATAATTAAAACTGTACAAAAAATATTGCGTATTTTGAGCAAACAATTTCAATGTTAATAAGAATATAATAATAACTTAGGGATAGAAATAATCTTATTTCAATAAATACTACTTACGACAAATCCATATTTTCAATCCCTAAGAAACACAAAATATCTGAAAATGGATCAGGATGGAAAGGAGAGTTCAGGAAATAATGCAACAGTTTTGTGAATATTTTTCGTATCCTTAAGTACTAAAATCCCTTCCCTTTCCGGACCCCGCGTTTGCTGGGGGAGCGCTGCGTGACCTTGTGGGGCTGACAGTTACAATGAAAATATCCGTTAAACACTAGTCGCAAAAAAATCACAATTACTCAAAAAAATGCTTATCTAACATATAACAATATTTATATCTTTGGATTTGTCTTTTTACGCTTGTCATGATAAACTGAAAAAATATGTATAGTCCCATTTGAAAAAACAAAGTTACCTCAAATATCTCGTAAAATAAAAGTTATAAAAGAGAAATCAATACACATATCAATTAGCCCCATTCCCTCATTCACTTCCGTGAAAATTGCATTGCAATATCTTCAACCGTTCAAAAGTTACAGGAGGTGCTAAAGTTACGTGACTCATCCTGTATATATACACATACATACAGAGTGTCCGGGGAGGAAACAAACTTCGAAAATAAGCTCTTAAGACAACTCTAAGCATATTTTGTCTAATAAACTGCGTGGATATTCCGAATGGTTGAGCCGCAATTAGCACTCAAAAGTTGATTTGAAAAAATTATTTCTAGGCAAAAATTTGCACTATGAAAGCATAGAATCACTGCAGAAACATGTAAACGGTTTATTATTTACAAAAGAAATTAATATATTTGATCAGAGAGAAAAATTAAGCGAGGAATAAAAAAGCAGTCGAATTGTGTAAATTGCGCTTTTTTGCTTTGTAGAGCAAGAGACAGAACTACTGGTATACTCACTTCAACTGACAACTGAAGCACTGATAATGACCAAGGCCCAAAGACATAGATATAGACCCTAGGGCCCAAAGGCCCTCTCGTAATGCCATCTTATGTTCAACAATATCCGTGATAGTCCATTTAAAATCGCGAGTAAATGTCGACGCGTTCGATAATTATATAAATAAATATTGATAACGATACCAAAAATGTAAGTATTTTGAGTCCCTAAAAGTAACCACATAATCCAGTCATGCTACAATAAGAGTACATGATATTTTTCGATTTAATGAAAACATCCAGGAATTTCCTCTTTAATTTCCAGATTCCCATAAAATGGAACGTAATGTATGAGTTTCAATCTTTAATGAGTTATTAAATTATTTGGTGCTCTCAGTGTGATTAACGTAATGTTTCTATGCAAAATTATCTGAAGAAAAACTAATTGGGCTGATTAGTTAGCATTGCGTACCTCGGTAGATGAGGGGTTAGTTTATTGGCCTCTGAATCCCCAAGGTGCGGATTCGATCATGGCCGAGGTGCATGGATTTTTGAAGGGTGGAATAATCCACAGTAGCCTGTAAAAGGACGGATTCGTGCCCAGCAAAATAAAATCCCTCCGACAATAATCCGCCTTAACCAGATCTCACTTTTTCCCAAACAGATAGTTTGGATACAGTTAACTGAGACCGACATCTGGCGGAGAGAGTGAGAGTCACACCTCAGGCGTATCAGGGGACCGTTCGCGGGGGACGCTTGCTCGAAAGGAACCGAGACCCGCGTCGCAGGTAGGCTTCCAAGGAAGCCTGGGTCGAAAAACAGGCTGGAATACAACCGCTTTGGATATCCTCCTTGGGGGATCACTAACGATGGCATGCGATCTGCTACTACCACTAATTATCATTACATACTATGTTATGCAAAAATGGTTTTACTACTTTGGAACAAGAACATAAATGCATCAGACTCTACCCCGGCGCTCATGCGCGACACAACTGTCGCCGTTGCTAGTTCTCAGATGCACTAGTCTATCTTCGGTCCTACAACACTGGATATAACACGGGGCCATTTAGGATCAATCTTCATAGACACCAGAAATTAATATTTCTTGCTAATCATTTGTTGCTGTTACACTTCGCCATTCCATACATCATTTGTGCACCTTGTAAAGAGGTACTTCTTTTTATTCTTCGAAGAACTCCATCTTGCAGAGATCATCCAGAGTTTAAGGTCAGTCATGATTTATAGTTTTTGTCGCTTTTTCTGTTGATCCTCTTTTCTAATGATGTTGAGATACGTGGAACACTGGATGTAACATACTATAAATCATTATTGACAAACTCTAAACACTATGAACATCATTTAAAACGAGCCTCGAACCAAGTGAGATCTTGCTTTCCCGTTCCTTTTCCATCACTTCGTAAAACAGGACTGGGACATGATTGAGGAGCAGGTCCCATCCCAACTCATCCTACTGGCTTAAGAGGCTCAGGGAATCAACTGATGTCACTGATCGGAAGGTCCCAGAGTTCGAATTCCGTCGGTGTCAGGATTTTCGACCCTATCTAGACAGCGAGGACGAATTCATCCGCTGTCTGGAGGGAATTGCTGATCAGTATTTTTACGCGATTCTTTCGATCAACACCAGGCAAATGCTGGAGCTGTACCCTAACAAACAGACTATTGACTGCGCACGATTTTTTCCTCCTCTTCCTTTCCCTATCCTCACCCTCTACTTACGTACACTCACTTTTACACACACTACCACACCTCTCGACAGACAAGTCGAGAGCTCAGAGCTAGCCCCAGCTGTGGCGGTGCCCCTCTGGTGGGTGATACCTGGTTGAGAAAATCCCCGCAAGCCGACGTAGGTCGGCACCGGATCTCGTCATCCAGCGAGAGAGATCACCGCCACCTCAGGCGATAAAAACACATACTATACTTACTGGACTAAGGATCTCAATAGATGACACGCTGGGAATCACTAACCAATGAACCCAACCAACCCCGTCACAGCCTGCGTACTCTGGCGAGGAGACCTTGCGGAACCAGCAATCTTTGGCATATCGGTAGTGAACAGAAAAGGGAACAAAAGAACAACCCCATTATTAAGAGAGAGCAATCCTACGTTTGAGTATTGCATCTGAGAACCTGCATGGGTCCTTCACATCTCGTCCGCCTCTTTGTAGTAGAGTTTCTCCCCTCGCCACCCAACAGCCTTTCGCCGCCTATAGCGCTCCCCTCGGCCGGCGAAAGAGCCCCCGTGAATAATGGAAACGGCGTCGAAGAGATCGAACTCCATAATTTATGGCGACGCGTTTGTTTCCAGCATGACACCTTCGCCCGCCTTCCTCGTCTCCCCAATCGACGATGGGAAGCACGCGGAGCAAGGACGCCGCCCTTTGGAATCACTGAGAGTTGCGTAGATGAACCTCAAGTCCAACAAAGTGTTGACGAATACAACTATTTAGGTACATAAATTTTTCCTGAAGCTTAAGGTGGCTCTACACATTCGTTATTCGGCGAGTAGCGAGAAACCGCTCGCCGAATCACAAGTAGTGTGGATTAGTTGCTTGCTATTGGATGAGTGACGAACATTCGGTGCCCTACCCAACGGGTGTCAGTCTTTTGGACACATCAAAGGAAGCGAACATTCGCTGAAACCATGAGCTGTTTGGGATTAGGCGAGCAGTAGTCGCTGTTTGGCCAGAGTCGAATGTGTGGAGCCTTCATTATGTGTTAACCAAGACAGC
This sequence comes from Acheta domesticus, assembly GCA_031308135.1. Taxonomy (NCBI): domain Eukaryota; kingdom Metazoa; phylum Arthropoda; class Insecta; order Orthoptera; family Gryllidae; genus Acheta; species Acheta domesticus. The sequence continues at coordinate 91,233,754 of JAHLJT010009355.1, forward strand.
TCACGTCTTCCGACAACTCTCCTGGCCCTCCTCGCCGGTAGGTGAAAGGGCGCTAGCAACTAGCGTTTTGAACTCATTAACTGTCACAAACTCTGGGAAGCTCCAAGGTCTACAAAGTGTTGATGAAGGTGATGTTTAAGACACAGCCAGTTCTCGTTAAGCTCCTAGCTTTCAGTAGACCAGAAAGTCAGTTCTCCACGCTTGCATGAAGACCACGTCTGCTTTACATCTTCCTACTTTGTCATTGGGTCCAAAATAAGCATTTGTTTACCTTCAAGTTCCTTCGCTCACCAACAATCAATGATCAGCGAAGGAAGTTGAAGATAAACAATGTATTATATATTTTTATAAAAATGCGAGACCAATTGGGCGTGATATTCGCGTGATTGCGGAACTATCGGAGATTTTTGATATTAATAGGAATGACATCAGGGCCTCGTCCGAAATTTAAGGGTGCCGTTGTGTCAAAATGGGAAGGAAGGACTGCGTTCGTTCGGTTCATCTCACATTGTTTAAGGTTTCACGTTTCACTGAAAACTGCTTCTGCTTCGCCGTCAAGAATCATAATACCTCTGACTCGAACCAACTATGAGACTTCAACTACAACTTGCCCTTGGAATCCTGCCGGTCTGCTGCTGGTTGTCTTGGATGTCTAACGATTCCAACCAAACATTCCCACACTGAAGGAATTCCTCGCTAAAATGTGAACATCTTCTGCTTGTTGGGAGAAAAGACAAGAAAGAAAAACTAGAGGAAACGTTGAGGTAAATATAAAATAAATGTTGTAATAAATGAATGTAAGCATGTATAATAGGAAATAAATATTTAAAAATAATCGGTTCAGTAATACAATTTCAACGTTAAAATATTGCGTCTAATGTGGTAGTTATATTTGCTCCCTCCTTTATCTATATATTCGTCGCTTCTCTGGTGCAGTAGTCTTTTATTTTAGCTCAGACATCCCTGCATCCCCCCTAATTAGCCATCTCCCCTTTCACAATTCTAACTGACTGAACTTAGATAACCTATTTTCTTCCATTAACAGTCACCCGTCTTTAGTTTCTGCTTTTTATATTCTGTTTCTATCGAGTCAATTCTGTGAGATGTGTCAATAAGAACATCTTCTCTATTAAAATCTTTAATACTGTTTGATCTTGCTTGTGTTATTCTATTAACTATTATTATGAATAAAACAATAAAAACCTTAAAAAGAGAAGACTCTCTGAAGGTCTTTTTATGTGGTTCACGTGTAAAACGACTCTCTGTGGGAAAATTTAGAGAAATGACTAGCAGAGCATCTTACAACACTAATCTGGCCCGCGAACATTTTTTTGAAAAACAGCTGAAGCATGAGGTTAAATACAACGCGTGTGAAACGCGCGCATTTAATTTAGCAGAAATGTTTGAGTAGACGTTACACGAGCGGTGTGAGTCAAGGTAAGCCATATCTCCATTCGGTGTAAAATGCATTGGTAATTTTGCGTTCACTGGACTCATGGATGTTTTGTATTAACTGTGGAGACATTAGACAGGAGCGTTGACGTGAACTTGAAAATGCGTAATTGAAGCATTCAAATTATGGCTGAGTCAGACTGATCATGTTTGTTTGATTAGCTACCTTTATCCAACTATCTTAAGACATAACTTTTTGAATCATCACTCATTAATCATTTCATTCCACACGTGTTTCATTTATACGCTTGGTTTAGCAGTTTGTCAGAAGAAAAATATAGGCAATCAGTCAGCAGCGAAGTCAGGCGGAAAATTTACATAGGCTAGATTCAATGACTTTTTATAGTAATTGCAGAGGCCGCAAAGCAAAATCTCACCATCAACATGGAAATGTGTGAGTGCAGTTAGTCCGTATCAAATTAGTGATTTGTTTTGCTACGCTGACTTAACTCACACTACATTAATTCGCACAACGTTTTGATTCATCACCTAATACCCACTCCACACCCAATCCATTTAGACATTTGCTTTAGCAGTTTGTCAAAAATGATTTGATTGATTAGTGATTCCAGGCCCGTCAGCTGCTAAGGCCGTTAGTCTAGTAAGTGTAGTGCATGTTTTCATCACGTGAGTTTGCAGTGATATTCCCCCGCTGACTGGCGAGATCCGGCGCTGACCTACACTGGTCTGTGTTTTTTTTTCCACAACCAGGTATCTCCCACCAGTGGAACATCGCCTCAGACGGGAGAAGCTCTAAGCTCCCAACTGGTCTCCTGACATATCTGAGAGTGTAGTGCATATACGTGTGTGAAAGGGTTGTTGCCTGTAAGGGGTGAGAATAGGACAAGGAAGAGTAAGGGAAGAGCACGGCGGTCCGTGGCCCGTTTGTTAGGGTCTTGCTCCGACATTCGCCTGGTGTTGAGCGGAGACACCACGGAAAACTACCGATCAGAGCAGCCGGCCAACAGCTATCGTCAACCTAGCTATCTAGCTAGCGTAAAAAATCCTACCACCGTCGGAACTCGAAACTAGGACTTCCCAGTCAGAGGCACTGCAGTGACATTGATGCCCTGAGCCACCTTTGTCGCTATCTTGGCAAAAAGAAAAGCACTGGCATCCGGCCCGCCGTGGAGCCTCGCGCTGCCTGGTGCAGCCCGGCGCTGCGCGGGGCGGTGCGCGGCGTCCTTTGAAGCCTGTGCCCCGGGCGCCCCTAGTCGTCCCCCGCTGGCGAAGGGAGGGGGCTGTGTTATTTCGAGCGGCCGCCGCAAGGGAGCGTCGCAGCGCGGGGAGAGCGGCCGCGAATCTCACGGGGATTTCCCGCCCGAGAGGTCCAGCAGAGGTTCCCGCGGGAAAGGGCGGCGCAATAGATTTAAATTAAAGAGAAGCGACGCAATGTACGTGTGCAGTTTGAGCGGGTGGTATGGCGTTCACGACAGGGGGAATATTTATCAACAATTTTTGAGTCTAGGTAACTATACAAGATGGAACATTCTAATACCATTCTAGTACAATAACCACAGAAATACATATTTAGGAAAGAAAGACTGGTTTAATATACAGAATATTACGAGAAAATTCGGGGAGGGAGAGGGGGCGGAGGTAGCGAAAAGATCGGAGGGATGCGAGGTAAAAGCGACGTTGTAGTGGAGATTGGGTGGGCAATGTTGCAGCAGTGTGGTGACACAGAACGGTAGCGGGTGAGTGGAGAGACGCGAAAGAACGAAGGGGGTGAAGTAAGTGAGAACGATGATTTGGCGAAGGTTAGATGCGCAATACGGTGACAATGAATAGCGAAAGGGAAGATGGCGGCAGTGGTGGGAGCAGAGAGGAATGAAGAGACGCTAAGAAAGATCGGAGAGGGTCGAAGAGACATGGAGAGTGTGGCACAAGGAGACGAAACGAGCGGAAAGGGATATGAGGAGCAGGAATGGGTGAAAAAGTGCGGAAGGGGGAGTTGAAGAAGGCCAAACGGAGCGGAAGTGAAAGAAAGCTGCGGATGCAGAAAAAGGATCAAAGGACGAAAGAGGGATGTGGGGGCGGGGCAGCGGAGACGGCGGAGCTGCGGGGGGCGAAGAGGGGGAAGTGATAGGAGGTATGCTAAGTGAAAACGATGTTTTATAAAAATAATGATTTCCAATTTTTAAGGCAGTTTTATTTGTAATTTTAAAATTGTTGAAGCATTTAAAACACGTTATATTAAAGAGTTCGCTATTTTCCAATACACTTTTATCATCATAGTTGTACATCGTTTCAACTATCGTGTCATTTTCAGGTACGTAGACATAAAATATATTATAAGTTTTTTATGTGTATTACAATTTTTCTTCGTCATTAAAGACTTATCAAGTTGTCAGTGTACAGCATTCTTTATTTTCATATTAAATTACATTATTCTGATTCAACAACTCTATCATAAAGATTGAAATTTTCCACTACTGGGCAAGTGAAGTATTATCCAAATAATATTTTTGCCTACTTGACAGTTGGGGATGGAGTAGAGCGATATCGCCACTTACTCGGGTGGCAAACACCTGGTCTTGAGGTCGTTCATGCATCACCTCACAACAGCAGCAATAGCAAGGAACAAATCGCAATGACAGAGCGCAACAGTGGATGTCACAGAAGGGCACACACTACTTATAACCAAACATGTAATGGCACTCTTCAATTTTCAGCTTCTTCGCGCTTTAAGAATTATTTTTTTCTCAATAAGCATTCGCGATTCTGCAGTAACATCATCCGAATTTGAAGTCACTGATTGGATACCGGAATCTCTCTCTCCTGTCAGCCTCTAGCTATCAAGTAGACAGAAATATTATTCAGATCATTGTGCTGGTTTTGAGGTCTTCGGAACCACAATTAGCCAGTAGTGTAAAATAATTGCGATGCATGATTATTATTATATTATTATTATTATATATCACGACTAAAGATGTTATGTGTCGGCTGAATATAAAATCTACTCCAGGTTGCAACCAGCTACCGAAGGAGTAGATCTAGGGACTGTCGGTGCCTCTACAATACTTTACGCAAAATGTGGGCTGTTCCAAATAAAGCGATTTCTTGCACTTCCCAGTCTTTTGAATTATCTGGAAGTTTAGACAAGTTCTTACACAAATTTTGCGGAACAAATCCCAGATCTCCGATAATAATCGGGACCTGTGCTTTTACGCCCCACATTCGGCTGATCTCGATTTCCAAACTCTTGTATTTAAGACGTTTCTCTGCCTCCTTAGTAAGGACGTTTTGATCGCAAGGTACAGCAACATCGACAAGTAAACACGATTTTTTCTCCAAATCTCGGATCACTATATCCGGTTTGTTTGCCGCTATCGTGCGATCAGCTTGAATTTGTTGGTCGTACAATATCGTACACAATCCAACAGACGTCACCGGTTTCGGTGAGTGTTCGTACCACTTGGGGCATGTGTTCGGAACTTCGAGGGCGGTACAGATCTGCCAGTGGAGGTAGCTACACACCCTGTCGTGTCTTTTCAAGTATTCGGTCTTTGCTACGATTGGGCAAGCTGAGACAATATGATCAATGGTTTCTACGTGTTCCTGACAAATGCGGCATTTATCATCTAGGGAAATTTTGAGAACCGCGTTATCATAATGTCGTGTTACTATATATTATTATTATTATTATTTACATATTGGCCATTTCTGACCACGCTAGGCATTCTCTTCCGAAACCAAGTCATATTCAACGGAGAGACATTAACGTATGTCATTACGGGGATCAGCTTTTCGGCTGTATTCCATGGTAAGACATGGTTGTTAAATCTTGAATTATGGTTTATGAGGAGATAGGATAATGATGAGAGGTGATCGTGGCCATCCCAGCATTGGCCTGTATGACCGAAACCACGCAAACCCCGGTCAGGATGGCCGTCCCGGGGTTCGGACCCGGGCCTCCCAACTGCGAAGTCAGCGAGGTACGCCCTGAGCCAATTCGCTTGCTGGTCATTATTATTATTATTATTATTATTATTATTATTATTATTATTATTATTATTATTATTATTATTATTATAGACAGTTTATCGTATTAATTTGAACATTTTGAGGACGATGTTGCGGCGAAGGGCAGTTTGGCGGTGGCTGGTGCGCCAGCAACGGTGATGCTGCGTGGGTGGCGGCGGGTGGCATGCGCGCCTCGTTGCCCGCGGGCCGCTGATCAAACGCGTGCGCAGTGGCCCGCGCTGCCCGCCCGAGCCCCGCGCTCCCTCCGACGCCAGCCCCTGCGGCCGCGTGCTCCGCCAGCGTCACTTGCTGGCTTTTTCAGCCCCGCGGAGCGCTGCCTCTGCAGCCTTTTGCAGCTCCCACTAATAGACGCTCCTGCTTGTTTTGGATTCGTCTCTGTTCTAATAATAACTCACATTGTATCACATTGTGAAACAACTCGAATAACATTTGCTTATCTGCTTGTGGCACTTCTGATAGTAGAATTGTTTGGGTAGGTTTTTTCTGTATGAAGGAATGTTCCATATCATTTTACTTTCACGTATACATACATCACAAAGCATAATTGAAGCCTGAACTGTTTACCACTACCTGGGAAATCACTTTCAATGCTCTTGTAATTAACCATACGAATCCTACTCGAATACAAAAAAACAACAACTAATGGTGCCACGTAATGACTCAGACTTTCTCGTACTAGTTACTTTTCATATATTTTTATTCTAGGCTAGATATTTGGTTTTGGCCTATAAGCTGTCATCTATTGCCCCCGAAAAGAATTGTTTTCCTATTTTCTCAATTTTTCGGTCTCCTTATGGTAAAACTGAAATATGACTTTAAGAATATTATAGAACAATAACCTATAGTCCTACGAGCACATTGTCGTCAAAAAATTGGAGCCATTTTTGAAAAAAGTGTTCCCTAAGCTTTTCTGAAAATGTGCAATTTTGAATTCATTTCCACTGAAAAATTCTGTTCATCGAGAAACTTCATTGGAAATAATTTAAAGCACTTCTACTCAAAAACTCTAATAAAAACTTCCCGTAATATAAAAATATTAACGGCATCAGATATAGAAATTACATTTGTGTAATTTTGAAAAAAATCAGAAGAATAAATCAAAATGGCGATGCCATATTATTCAGAGGGATTAGCACTCTTTGCACACAATGTTTAAAAAAAACATTTTGAGATATTTTTGAGAAGCTTAATAATACATATTTTGAAGCACTTGCACTTACAAATTTAATAATGTATACAAATCGCCGGTAATGTAAATATTAACGACGTGAGAAATATATCAAAAAGTTACATTTGTGTAATTTATAAAAAAATACAGCAAAATGGTCTTTGTAATCTTTAACAGTGCAATTAGGCACCACTATCGGCACAACAGGTTTAAAGAACAAGAATGGATTCGTTTTGGAGAAAATATTTTTCAATAGTGTCAAGAGAACAAAGCTACAATATTGAAGAAAGATAAATTTTCTTTAATTGATGCTCATTTCAAAAGATGTTCATAAATGACGGTAAAAACGCACTTCCCTGAATATTACATAAAGCGTCGTTTGCTCTTACATTTTTCTATCTTCGTAATCTAAAACAGATCTGTTTCGCAAATGTGTTAGTTGTTCGGTTCCTTCGCAGCCTAATAATCCTTAATGAATGATTCACTGAAACCTTCTTTCGAAACGTCGGAAAAATATGAATGAATTCAAGAGATGAAGTTTTCGAAACCTTCTGACAGTTGTTGTAGGCTAAAGGCAATATGATATGGTCACAAATTGTAACCGTTAAATAACGCGTTTATATATTAATAAAATATGTTAATTATATTTGACCTTGTGTTCTTAAACAATTTGTTAAAGGGTTTTAATGGTGATTTTGTGAGTAAATTTCTGCTTTCATAGGTGTGTGCTTGCACTATACAATGTTATTCTCTTCGCAACGTAAAACCAAACAGCACAAAAAAGTTGATATGTACCCTAGTCAAGCACGCTGTCTCTATAGAAGAACGCCCCAGTTTCCTTACTACCTCTTTATGCTACAACTACCTGCTCCCGGCAGCGCCCATTAGAAACTTCGAGCACAGAGATAAAGTGGAGTCGTCGCTGTCTTGCTGCTCTTTTTCTTTATGTCCTACTTTAGATCTCCTTCGACAAACTTCACTTTCCTCTCCAAACTAACTACATAGTATAATGGGGTGCCCGGTAAGCGAGGGGCGAAGTGAACTTTTCTTCTCCTCTTCCCAATCATTTCTGATTTATTGAAACGTATAAACTTAATGGACAGGACACGGAAGCGAAGCTTTAATGGGCACTTTACATCATAATGAGCCCTTAACTCATTTTTCCCCACCGACGCCGATATTACACAATCCGCTTGCAATTAAATGTCGCGAAGAATTTGATTAGCTACCGTGAGGACCGTCCCTTAACCGTTTTTCTTTCGCGGAATCCCTTTCGATGTCCTTCACACGAGTAGTCATCAGAAAAAAATACCGGTTGACGGGTTAGCTTCACCTAATAGGGCGACCCCAATTCTAACCCGCTCCATATTCGAGTGTCTGTAACTTCGGTGGCATTTTTTTCTCCCCTCGGAATTAAACCAATTAGGTGAAGACCCAAACTTTTAATGAGTGCCCGACTCGAGTGAACCGGCGCTGAAGGAAGGGGTGAGGAAAGAGAGGGGGAGGAGGTGAGGCGGGAGAGAAGGCGGAGGCATTTGCCGGGAGAGGACTAACATCCCGAGCTCCCTCTAACGAGTGGACGAAGCAGCCGACAGACGGAATAGCTTCATTCTGTCGCAGTGCAGGTTCAACTGGGAGCCTTTTCTGCCTCATGTGCTTTGGTATAGGAACAATATTCTCAATGGTCGGTGTCAAATTCAATTCCCACGAGGATGATTGAAATTTCTTTAGATAACTTTGTCTTCTCTAAACGCGAATCGAAAATAAATAATAGCAAATAAATGTACGAGGCTGAAGATAGAAGCAGAGACTTAATCTGCTCTTTAACACCCCTAAACAATATCCTTGAATCTCTCTGAATAAATCCAAGAATGTTACAATTCATAGAATTGATAAACGACCAATCGCCATTGATGATTGTCAATGCATTCTTATAAGGTTTATAGTGAGCAGAGGCCAAGTTTGATAAAGGCGTATTTTGAGAGTATCAGTACAGTAAAATCTGTCTAAACCGGAATCTGTACAAGCCGGAAACCTGCCTTAACCGGAAAATTTCTCCGGCCCATGAAGTTAAATGGCATCTTTACATGGCATAAAACGGAATCTGTCCAACGCGGAAACGGAACGGTTTTTCATATCATGCAAGGCGAAAAAAAACTTCATAAAACGGAATTTCTGTTAATTTAATGCAGTTCGCAGAGAGACGGGAGATACTCTTATTGGAATGAATGCATCTGCAAGTCTGTTTCAATATCCCTGTTGTGTCTTTGACACGTGGCCGCACAGTGAAGGAAATGGGCTCCCGCGGTTATCGTAGAATTCGACCTTGAGGTTATCTGTCTCTCACGGCGTAGGCCGTCGGGGAATTCCCTCTCTCCCGTCTCTCTAAGCGTGGGTAGGTGTAAGGGCATGGCTTCAATTTACGCGTCTCCCTGCCTCGCGATGGCAATCGTAACCCCTTGATCAGAGCCGAATTGCTCAAGGCCATGAGAGGGTGTGAGATAGACATATACCGCGATTTTTCTAACTTTGCCTCTCAAGGCCCGTCTTCACTATGAAATATGTCACGGTATTTTGCATCTTTCTCAGTCGTGTCGCTAGATATTGCATGATCGCGACCATATCAAGCAGCGCTTGCGATCATGTGACTTCTAGCGGCAGGTCGGGAAAGACGCGAAATGCCGTGTGATACTCCATCGTGGCCATAAAGGCTTGAGAGGCAGTTAGAAAAATCGCAGTGTAGTACTCTGGGCTATGATGCATTGTGTGCTGAAAGAGTCAGCGAGAAGTTCGGGTGCAGCCACTAGCCAGTGACTGCGTGTTTTTATGAGTTTTATGAGTTTACGTGTTTTTATGAGTTTCACAACCAGTTTGACAATGATTGAAAAACAACATAAAACTCTACATATAAACATTTTTCAACTTAGGAAAACAACTGAAAAGGTGTTAGTAAGAGAGAAACCCAAAACGCAAAAACTCTAGAGTAATGTTGAAAAAAGTAACATTATTTAAATAAACAAACCTTGAAATATTTCTTTTTACCTAATTGTCAGAAATAATTATGTTTAATATTCATTTATTGGTGATTTCTTCCATAAATGAGTTTTATGTTAGTATGCGTTTTATAATTATAATAAAGTCATGTTACTAGTTTCAGGACGGAAATATCAACATAAAAAGTGTCAAACGGACAATCCTGCCTAAAACGGAAACCTCCCTAAACCGGAAATTTGTTTTGTCCCAATCGTTTCCGCTATAGACAGATTTTACTGTACCAATATTTAACTGTGTTCAAAAATTTATAAAGGAAGAATTTGAGAGTAACATGAAATAGCATTAAACTGACTAAAAGAAGGGTAGCCCACCCCACCAACACTGAACATGACAATTTCATCTCAGAAGAAAACTTAAGGCCAATAATCACAGTACCAGAACGTCCAAAATTCATTTCTCCGTTAGAAATCATTAAATAAATTTCTCTGTCAGCCCCGAAAGTATCAAACGATTTCAAACAAGTCTCAGCGTACCTACTCAAACGTCTTCCTCTAAAAGTCATTGTACACATCACAGCAATATTTAATGCAGCCCTGAGAATGTCATACTTCCCCCACAAATGGAAATACACACATATCATCCCCATCCCCAAACCAGGAAAACCAAATGATGACCCAGGAAGCTACAGCTCAATTAGTCTTCTATCCTCCATGGGAAAATTACTTGAAAAATGCATCCTCACCAGACTAAATAATCATCTCGCCACATCAAATATAATACCACCTCATCAGTTTGGGTTTCAACCTCAGCTTTCAACATATCACCAAATATTGCGATTGACAGAGGACATCGAAGGTTTTCATGATCATAAGCATACAGTTGCAGTATTCCTTGACATCGCAAAAGCTTTTGATACAGTATGGCACCCAGGACTGATATTCAAACTCTGGAGCATTGGCACTCCCCAATATCTCGCACGCATAATAGAAGATTTTCTTAATGAACGCACTTTTTCAGTGCTACTTCCCGGTGCACTTTCAACCCCTTACCCCATCAAAGCAGGAGTTCCGCAGGGTTCGATCCTCTCTCCAACCTTATTCAATATCTACATAGCTGGCCTACCCACCACACCATCAACATCCGTTGCCATTTTTGCAGATGACACAGCAATCTACTCCACAAACCGAGACATAGAAACAGCAATAGAGGATCTGCAAAACCATCTCTCTGTATTTTCCGATTGGGCACAGAAATGGCACATTCAGATAAATGCAAGCAAGAGCCAAGGGAAAATATTCACTCTTCGAAGACCACTTGACCCACCCACACTCACCTATCAAAACCATAACATAACATGGATTCCCGCGAAAGCCACGGCAAAATACCTTGGAGTATTACTCGACAGACGACTCACATGGAGACCCAATATCATGCATAGAATAGCACTAGCCACTAAAAGAACACATCAGTTATATCCCCTACTTAAAAAATCATCTCCACTCCAATTACACACATCCATTCGTCTCTACCAAACAATGATAAGACCAATATTAAGTTATGCATCTCCTGTCTGGGCCGCAGCATCCAAAAAAAATATTCAGAAAATCCAAACATTCCAAAATAAATTCCTAAGAATAATCACAAAAGCACACTGGCCCATTCCAAACTCGGTATCACACCTATCTTTGTACATTTTCCCCTTCTATACGCAAAATTCTATAACAAAATTTCTCGACTACCTTCAGCTACCCATTTCAAACTTGGCAAACAGAACCCTCATCGTAAACGATTGAAAAGGAAATTACCCAGAGAATTTTTTGACCCTCCTTAAGCAGACTGGAAGCGATTAGCCTTTCCGTGTAATATAAAGTGCTTCTGAAAATGTAATAATCACGATAAAAGAAAATATCTTGTAAACTTGTTGTATAAAATAAAATCAACTACTGTACCAGTCGTTCAAGGCTGCTGAGGGCCTCCGACCAAGCAAGAATAAATAAATAAATAAAAAAAGGAGGGTAGAGGTCAGCAGACTCTCTCTGATAACGTTTTCTTGGGACTGTGAGAGGACGCATCTGAGACTGAGATCGCAAATATAAAAGAGCTACTTCTGAGATCTATATATTCTCAGTCATAGGTACATCTCCACAATTTATTAAAAAATTATTTTTCGAGAAGAATATTAGAGAGCAGAATCAATGCTGACAGACCCGACTACAAGGCATTTTAATTCAATCAATTTCGAATGACTGTTATCAATTGTTAACAACCTCAAGAATAAATGTATGCAAACACCGAGTAAATGTGTGCAATCACGTAATATTGTATAAACCCCAAAATAATCTTATGCAAATTCCGGCGTAACTGTATGCAAACCCACCAGTAATGTGCATACCCAGATATAATGTTATGTAAACCCAGAAGTACGTTTTATCTCAATACCTTTTGAGTGTTAAACAATTTTTGTAGCACACACTTAATTTCATTTTCAAGGTAATCACGCGAAAGAGAAAGCCTAATCTCCTAAGCCTAGTCACAAATGAAGATATGCAGTGTCCACATTGCGGAACTCTGAATGTCATTTGGTCACGAAATAAGCCGTTCGTGATATTCTGTTCTTTTGACGTAAGCGTATTCTCCTCTGTTAAGAAAAATGACGCACCCTCTGGTGTCACAAATTTTAATACACACATGCCAGAGACCGTCAGTTTGACGCTGTGAAAGGAAGTCTTCCTCATTGCCAATCGATGACCCTGGGGAAGTGGGAAAAGTCATGCGCTTAGCTTTGTGACTGCGCGGCACCACCGACTATTTCACTATTCCTCGCGCATTTTATTGTTTGACGTCTGAAGTGTAACACGTTTTATTTTATGCTTACATTTTTATTCGGAAATTAAATTTCTATATGTCTATCTAGTCAATGCATTCCATTGTAAAGCAGTTTTATAAGTATTCGACTCTTTGCAAACCCAGTGTAAAAACTATATTTGACAGTATAAACAGTATATTTCATAACAAACGTGATTTCAAAATTTCTTTTTACAGAAATTACTTTATAATGAAGAGGGTAATAAATTCTACGTTAGGTGGTGGGCTATACATTATTACTTTTTGCGAGAGAACATATAATAGTAAATTGCAATTAACGCATTTACATGGGAATACACATGGGCATTTTCTCATTTGTTTGGTTATTTTTTTAGAAATACCGTATACACAATGATCGGCAGTACATTTAATATTTTCGATGGCGTTAAACGTACTCTGCCAAACATCTGTGCATAAGAGATTGCCTAAGAATCTCAAGTAAATGTAACGTGTGGAACTCCGTTATATGAAATTTTCCACTACATTTTCAGTGGCAAAAATAATCATGTTCGATCTCTATACACGCCCTAGACCTTTGTAACATTACTTCTAAAACAGCTGAGAGGATTGAAAGAGAGTTTTTTTTCTTTTCATTCACGCAATTATTTATTTATTTATGTACTTATTTATTTACGTATTTATTTATTTTTCGTTTTATGTTTATTTAACTTATGTCTTTACCTTATGACGGCAAGGAAGTAGGAAGCAGCCTCATGAACCATCGCCCACCTCCCCGACCGCGGTGGCCGCGACTTCATCCGCCTCTCTTGGCGCCACGCGTAAACATACTTTGCTAATTTAGAGTTGAGCAAGTCGGGAAGTTAGCGGAGATTGAAGTTGCGATAAAAAGTACTTAGCGGCTGCGGCTGCGGTGGCGGCGTTGGCGGCGAGGCCGGAGTTTGCGACAACGTGCCCCTTCTTTGCACGGCAGAGCCACGGCCGAGCCAGGGTCATTTCACAGAGCCCGTGTTCCTCGTGAGATAGAGAGGCACTTAAAATCAGCTACAGGGAGGGATTAGGGCTGAAACAACACTCGATTTTTCGTCAGTGTCACAGCTATTGCCACAACTCTCCAATAGCGCAACCGACTTTTTTCTAAGGAGTGGGGTGTATCGTTCTTCAGCTGCAATAGCACAACTCAAAAAATAAGAAGTTTGGGTTAATGCACTTCCCAGAAGTATAGATTGATCTACCTTACAGTACAGTTTTCCACCAACAAATGGCAGAGGTGTAAATGCAAGAATGATGCATTCCAATACAAGGTGAAACTTCAAACTCATTTATCTCAACATGTGATTTTTTCATTGGGCCACTATTGAAGCCCATGAACGAATATTGTCACCAGCCAACTTGGTATTTTATTAGAAATAATGTTTCACATGTGTTGAATTCAAAATTTAGTTTTGTTATTTATTGTTAGGTACAAGGTACGCAACTGCGATATTGACGACGCGACGTTCGTTTTTATACAAAATTAGTAAAAATTATAGTATACAGTATAATAATAAAAAATATAGTATACAATATTAATAAAACTCTGACAAAAATTTACACATATCTTTAAAAGATTTTTTCGCTACATTCATATAATGAACACAACGAACATAAAATGAATCGACCAGAGCCATAAAATGGTAGACGCATGATAGGAAAACAATTGATATCATGGTATACACGCTTTACAATTCCAAGAAGAGATGTGAATAATTATTAAAAAATTGAAAATTCGAAAATTACATACAGACACTTCCAGTTTATCGTAATTATCAATACACGTGAATCGATTGGCTTCACATAGTTTTCAATAAAGTTTCTGGAATTCTCAACTATTTTCTGCGACAATAGATTAACCATTAATAATTATTACCACGACTTCCACGACCAGGACTCGAACCAGCGAAGCTTCCCTCCGAAGAGCTGAATCCGTGCTCGCTACTTAGCGGCTGCGACCACCTTGGCTATGCATGAAATTTACTCTTATAAAATAGTAATAAGTATATGGTGGTTTCATTTCTAGCATTAGGAAGCCGAAAAATCCAGACAATGAGAAACAAGATGTCCTTTGGGTGCCCAAAGAAGGTATCTGAGAAGATAATCATTCATAAGAGAAAAACTAGTACAGGCTACAGAGATTAGAAAACTATGTTCTGGGAGAAAGTTTGTGCCATTCTATAGCATCACTAGTTTATTTATTTGCAGTCCCTTACTACACATGTGGAGAAGATTTAAAGAAAAATTTGAAACGGTTTTTGAGAAAAAAATTTCGCAAATTTCAAGAGCAAATTACGCAAAAACTACTCATTTTTTCAGAAAATTGTACACGACATTTTTTAAAGAACTAATTTTGTACAACAGACTTTGTCTGAAGCAAAAGTCCCTAGCTACAGTTTTGTAGTGTTAAACACATTTTATTTTTCAAAAAAACAAGCATCACCCGGAAATAGGATTAGCGGCATATTTTTTACCGTCCCTTATCACATAAGTGAAGAAAATTAAAAAGAAATTGGAGCAGTTTTTGAGAAACAAAATTTTGATGAAATTCAAATGCAATTAACGCAAAAACTACTGGTTTTTTTTTTCAAAAAATTGTATATGACCTTACTTAAAGTGCTAATTTTGTACACCTTCAAATTTGCAGTTTATTTGTTTTTTTTGTAATTTTCGAAAACTTGGGGAAATCAACGAAAATTATACCTGAATCATTCTCTTCAATGTTCTTCACACTATTCAACAACAAAATTTAACAAAAAAATTAGGAGCCATTTTTTTATCTTTGAAAATGTCTAACAGATTCATCTAAAGTACACTCCAAAGTTAAAATATCGGTTTCAAATTTCAGGAGCCTCAACATCAGTCAAATCGATTCAGATTCGCTCTTTTAGTTCGAAAAAGGGATTCGACCTAATTTTTCTGTCTCACAGGAATTTGATACTTTGCTCCAAGTAATTTGCTGAAGTACGATTCTTCACACTAAAGACGTCCCTGCGGAAAAGGATCTAACGAACGCTACTAAAAGAAATGACACTGAAAAGCAACCCCGATAGTGTGCTATCGAACTTTTTCGCTGCATTTTTAAACAAACAATAAAATTTATATTAGGCATGTTAATTGGAATTAGTTTTCACTTACTTATGACAGATTATTGAGCAGACCAAACGATAATCAACAGTAGAAAGAAAATAATGAAACAAAATGGATTTTTTACTAACAAAGTTTTATTCCTACATTTCAACACCCTATGAACGTTCAATTTCCATAAACTACACTTAGCTTTTCGAAATAAGCTATCAAAGTTGCTGGCTAGGTCAGCAGCAGTTCGTTTAAAAAGCTGACGCCTGTCAACGCATGACAACTATTGCGAAAGCGAGTCTGCGAAGAACCCTTGACTCACACAAGCAGTGCGTTGAAACGTCCTAAAGAAGAACGTGACGCAAAGAAGGGCAAGGTTAGTGTAATGAAAGAACACTTTAAGAAAAGGAATAGAGAGAAAGAAAGTCACTGAGGACCTCGCGAAGAAGAAATACAAGTTGAGTTTCTTGCTTCTTTCGTAGATTGCCGCACGCGATAACAAGAATTCGTTTCTCGTTTGTTCTGGCGCGATCTCGCGAACAATTTCCTGTACTTTCTCCAACATTTTCCTCGTCGCGAGTACGCTGATAAGATAGCGGAATGCAGGCCCATTTTTCATTTGCCCCTTGGCGAAGCCGTGCGGTACAAAAGAGAAATAGAATAGTCCTGCATTAAAATCTCTTTACCCATCCTCGTCTAAACTACGGTAATTCCGTTGAAATTTATAGGAAACATTTATCTGAATCATTTTATTAAAATGGCTTTTGAAGTAGAAATACAATGTGATCTATTCATTTTGTTTTTAAAAGAAAATGTGTTTACTGTAATAGCAGACTGACATTGTCGTTGGAAGGTATCGTTTCATTAAAGTGAGTTTCAAAGAAAATATCTTCTACAACGATTTCATGAATAATTTCCTACACTTTTTCAATATTCTCCTCACAACGAGAATATTGATAAAATAGCAACTGTAAAACTGATTTTTTTGCCACTATGAATATTATTGTTTCATTAATGAATTTCCAGCAAAATATATTTCTTGTAGATTCGTTTCCTACGAACGATTAAACAAGTTATTTTTATTACCTGAACAGGATAGAGATTATTGATGAATTTTCCTTCTGATTGGCAAATTCTCTGGACGTACCTGTAACAATGAAAATAGTTTTACTAAGAGCAGTAGCATTAAGTTTTATTTGACAAAATGGCAAATAAACAGTACACTAAAATATTAACTGTGTCTGAAATTTAAATAATTAGAATGTAATACATACAAATATAATCTAGGTAAGGCAGAACTATTGGTTAGTTTTATTACTTAGTTATGATTTCTCTTACACAAATTCTTTCTCATAAATTTGACGGAAACTAATGAAATGATAATATAAATATTTGGAAATATATTTTGTCAAAACTTGTTTTGATTCATTCCATTAAATATTATCTGGATCCAAGCGTCATAAAGAAAAATCAAACATCTTCATTTTTATGTGGATATTTGTATTTAATTTTAAACATATTACTAGAATTTAAATTTATTTAGCGAAGTAAAATGTGAACTGTCATCACCTTTACCAGCTTTTTTTGTTTCTTTTGAAAGAACTATAATTCGAACACTCCACTTTTATCGTCAAATCTTACCGTCTGGGAATGTCACACGTTCTAATAGGTTTGGTAAAAATGGTAAATAGGTAATGGTATGTGTAAAAAAACAGATGGCCATCATAAACAGTAAAATCAGTAAAAATGAGTGAAGATAAATATTCCAGTTGTTTGTTTCATAAATAATAAAATAAATTCTAAAATTATCAATTTATTAATAAATTTATAATTGGTATTAGTAAATTTATAATTGTAGTCATAAACCGCTGTAATTTCAATTAATAGATTAATTGTTGTTATTTAGAAAATGCGTCGTAGGATAAACCAGAAATATTCAGTTTCCCATCGTAGTAAAGATTATTACCATGACCTCTTAATAGGGGTTATTTTCAGGCTCACAAAGAATACGAAATATTCAGCCCTGCGATGCATAATCATTGCGCCCTATAAAGAACTAGTGGTGATACATAATGGTACAGACTTTCCCGCACTAGGTTTCTATTTCCTTTGGTCTCAGTTATCTGATGGGACGTGCCTTATATTCTCGCTAGCTGTCATCTATCACCGCCCAAAATATATTTTTTTTTAAATTTTCATAATTTTTCGATTTCCTAATAGTAGAACGTAAATATTACTTTAAGAATAATAAAGAACAGTAAAACGTCCTCCTTAATGATAATATTCTTTCAAAAATTTGTAGCCGTTTTCAAGAACGTGGCATTTAAGCGCTACTGTAAATGGAAAATTTGAAGCTCCTTACAACAGAACATTTTGAGTCTTCGAAAAACTTCATTAGAAGTCATTTGAAGTACTTTAACTCACAAATACAATAGTGATAACGAATTGCTGGATGTGTGCATATTAACGGTGTGAGAGAGCTTTCAAAACAATTACATTTGTGAAATTTTTGAAAATACAAACAAATATCCCAAAATGAGCTTTACGTCATATTAAAGGGTGCAAATAACACTATCCGTTTGAAAAGGCTGAAGAAAAAGTTTTGAGCCATTTATGAGAAGATGGGGTTTGAGCGTTTCTGAAAATGCAGGACTTTTCACGGACAGACGGACGTTTTGCTTTCTATTGGTTCTTCGGTATCAAGGACCCACAAACCAGGGATTCTGTCTACACCATGTGTTAGGGGACTTTTTCGCGCAGCATTACATAACTTTCCCTATACTACGTATATTACTCCGTATATACGTATGCATACGGAAAAGTAAAAAGGGCGAGAAAGTGAAGAGTATATTATATATTTCGTAAATTATACCAAAAGTATATTATATTTCTAAACAGAAAAGTTTATTCCATTTACTAAGGCAAAAAGTTGATAATTTGACCTTTCTCAGACACAGTCCACCCAGCTGCTCATAATTGAAATGTAAATGAAATTAAATGAAATGTAATTGAAATTGTTCGCCCAAATGCTTCAAAATAGTTACAAAATAGAATAAATGTTCGCCCTTAACTCTAATTTTTATTCCTTCGGAATTGAAGATATCAATGTATATACATAATGCAGATATTAGTAAGAAT
Organism: Acheta domesticus; assembly: GCA_031308135.1. Lineage (NCBI taxonomy): Eukaryota > Metazoa > Arthropoda > Insecta > Orthoptera > Gryllidae > Acheta > Acheta domesticus. Next base: position 91,252,427 of record JAHLJT010009355.1, read on the forward strand.
AAATATGAACTTTCCGACAACTCGAAATTTTTTTTATACCTATGGATTCGACTTTTTGAGTTTCTACTGCCTTCGCAACCACCATCTCTTATGCGGTCACCGCCATACACATTTTCTTGCGCTTCCGCCTTCATCCCCCCACCCTTCGCTGTAACACTTAACCGCAGGCAAGAGTTTTGCGGCAAAGTCCCCTGCTTTATGGGTTTTCCGCCTCTGCCCTTAAGGACATCCATGCGCCTCTGACGTCACACTGCGGTCTTGGAGTTCCAAACTCCTGCGTATGAAACATGGATTCTAGCCATCCAATATAGGGATTTTCTGCAACAGTGGCATAGTAACTCACTACTCCACGGGTCTTTGAAAATACATGCAGCAACGAGTCCATCCAACAAGCCGATTGAAATTGTAACCTTTTCTCTTTTTCAATGATCATTCTATAAAACATCCTGTATAAAAAATATAATCATTTTGTAACGAACTCGAAAGGTCTTTGAATATTGGCCAGGTCTGTCAGACAATGCAGCACGCGAATGACCTTCAAGTCGGTTTGACGCACCGGACGTTCTCCTCGGGTCGTCCGAGAGAAGATAAACAGGGATTAGCAAACTTCATAAGAAAGCTGTGAATCGAACGCACCAAATACATTAGTATTACGCAAGGATATGTTTATTAAAAAATATAAACTTTTTATTTTCCCGTATACGTACGTATATACGGAGTAATATGTCTGTCCGTCCGTCTGTCCGTCCGTCTGTCCGTCTGTCTGTCCGTCCGTCTGTCCGTCCGTCTGTCTGTCCGTCCGTCTGTCTGTCCGTCCGTCTGTCTGTCCGTCCGTCTGTCTGTCCGTCCGTCTGTCTGTCCGTCCGTCTGTCTGTCCGTCCGTCTGTCTGTCCGTCCGTCTGTCTGTCCGTCCGTCTGTCTGTCCGTCCGTCTGTCCGTCCGTCTGTCCGTCCGTCTGTCCGTCAGTCTGTCCGTCAGTCTGTCCGTCCGTCTGTCCCTCCGTCAACGCCGTCCGTCTGTCTGTCTCTCCGGTGTATGTGAACAACACTAGCGTCTAAATTATGCATACGTTGTTTTCCAAATTGAAGAAAGCCCTGTCCATCAGCCTTGAGTCGAAGCTCTGCAATTTTGAATAACATTCATTAATTTTTGGGGGTACTTTACATGAAGCCCCCCAACATTTTCAAAATTAATAGAAAGCTCCAAATTTTTCCTCTAAATTTCTTGTACGAATAGAGTAAAATATACTTATTAATGTGGCATAGGTCCGATTTTCACGCTTAACTCTGAATTTTCGAAAATTGCAAAAGTTTAAGTTTTATTCGGTGTCTTCCTACAACTACAAAATTACAGATAAAGATTTTTCCTTCAAATAAAATTTGTTCTTCGTAGTAAGTTCTTTCTTTAGGGTCATGTACATTTTTTGAAAATTTTAATAGTTTTCGCGCATTGTTGCGTGCAATATGTGCAATTTAAAAAAAATACAAAAACAAGATTTTCTCAAAAACGGCTGTAAATGTTTTCATTAAACTTATAGTGCTGAATGTACTCTATGATATGACATAAACGCCATATTACTCTATTCTTTAATTGTTTCAAAAATTGCAAAAATGTAGTATTTTTTATTCGTCTCTCACGTCAGTAATATTTACATTAGCGGCGATTTGTTCACATTATATTAATGAATACATATGTTTTAAATAATATCATATAAAGTTTCTCGAAAACTCAATATTTTCTGTGAAATCTAGCTCAAAATTTCGGATTTTCTGAAACACTCAAACGCCATTTTGTCATAAACGACTTTAATTTTTGCATTAAACTCTTCGAACGGATGGTGCTAATTGCACTGTTTAATATGGCGTAAAGTTTATTTTGAGGTATTTTTTGTTTTTTCAAAAATTATACAAATGTAATTTTTTAAAGATCTCTCACATCTTTAATATGCACATTACCAGCATTTTGTAAACATTATTGTATTCGCAAATGTGCTTGTAAGGGCTTCAAATGACTTGAAATGAAGCTTTTTGAAAACTCAACAATTTTCTGTGAAAAAGAGCTTCACATTTCGCGATTTTAGTAGCGCTTAAACGTTTTTTTCTTAAAAATGGCTCCAAATTTTTCAAAGAAAATTGGCATTAAGGACGAAGTTTTTGTGTTCTTTAATATTCTTAAAATAATATTTCTGTTCTGCCATTAGCAAACCGAATAATTAAGAAAATGTCAAAAAAATATACTTTGGGTGGCGATAGTTGGCAACTGGCAAGAGTATGTGGCAATTCCGAATAGCCAGCCCAGACTCAAGGAAATAGCAATCTAATACGGGAAGGTCTGTGCCATTCTGTAGCACCACTAGTTTCTTTAAACATCTTAATGACTCATATTAAAAGTATTGTCAATAAAATCCTTAATGTTGATATAAAATTCAATTTTTTTCACTATTATCTCAAAACAAATATTTTTGAAACATTCTAATACATTGTTTAAGAGCTCGATCTGATATTTTTTAATGACGTTTTCTTTAGTTCCGCCATACCTACACTAACAGTACTGCTCTGTAAAATTGGAACGTCTAGTTCCCTGCGTTCTTGGTATAATCAGCGCAAGTGAGTGCCAAGGCCGAATGAATATCTTCAAGGGCTGCAATCATGACCAAACTATGCTCCCATAATAATATTGAAATGTTGAACAAACCCGAATGGTTAAAACATATGCCGAATCTATAGTTACATTGCTTGCACGTCAAATATGAAAGTAATATAAATTACAATTACGACTCATTAAAATGTATATGTATAAATTAAAGTAAACTTCGTCTACATTTTTATACGGGACATATTGAAAACATTTGCTATCTATTTTTAAATGTGAATAACTAATTATTTTGTGTATTGATAATAAATTACTTAACAATTATTTTACGCACATTTGAAGTGATATTTTGTTTTTAGTTATTGGGGACCTCATTCCAGCGGCGGACCTAAGCACGAGCTTAGTCAACCATTCATTAACCTCCACTTGCCGAGAACGCCGCCACTGTTTGACAGCCCTGAAGCCCTGACAGCCATTCAAAAAACGGCAACATTTTGCGCGGTGGGGCCCGAAACAGCGAATGTTGATTGCGGGCTCGGCCCACATGCAGCGGGCCGCACGGCGCGGCGGGGAGCTGCAGGTCAGAGTCGACCGCACCACACGCCCAGCCGCTGCGGCGCGGGGGTGGCGGGGGGGGGAGGGGCGGACGAGAGGAGCTTTGTGCCGGCCATGCCAAAGCGGCGGCGGCGGCGGCGAGGCCTCGGCCGTAGGCGTAGGGCGGGAAGGGAACAAAATGCGCTCACGTCGATGTGCCGTCCCGTCTGGTGGCGACGCTCCGATAAACGCCCATTCGTCCATTTTAATTAAATGTTGCCTTTTGTGAGGGCGCGATAGCGATGGCGATAAAACATGTCTGGTTCAGTGCGTTTGTTTACCATTATTTTAATGAGTTCTGAAAATCGACGTTTGGATTTTTCGCAAAGTGTGGTTTACATTTGGAAATGTAATAACATTTAAAAATTTCGTTTGAAAATTATGTTTGAAATAAAAAATTAATATGATGTAATAATTATTTTGACATATTTCATTAAATATGTAAATATTCCCCTTTTCCTCGCTATGAATAGCATGAAGAATCCATCAATATCAAATTAACAGTTAGGTTAAGTGTGTAGAAAGTGTAATTGTTTTACTAAAAGAAAACCTGTAATAGAAGAGTGATCGATTCTTATTTCGATCGTAAAGTAGGTACTACTTCAAGAAGATGGAGAAAAAACTTGAGCATTTTCAGTAACCCGTTGAATATGGTATTTTTTAGGAATCCAGCTATAATTGGCGTGCATGAGTTACAAATATAATTCACGTGTGTGATCGGTCAGAAATGAGTTCTCCTCACAATAGTTTTATCCGAATTTGCTAATTATTCACCAATAAAAATTCGCCACTGACAAATCTCGCACTTATGACCTTTTGATTAAAAATATTTCATTGATGAAAAGCACTGCATAGCCCAAAACAACCATTAGTTCTTTCATGCATACACACATGAACAAGTGCATCTATTCATTCAGTCTTTCATGTTCATCCATGTTTACTTTTTAACTCTTTGCATTATTCACTGATTCGTCTATTCAATAGTCTTTACGAAGATGTAATTAATATTCTTCCCTACTCAATGTCATGCAACCAGGAAGCATGATGCAGATATAACAATCCTAGGACAATACCCACAAACAATATAAACATGCTACTTCCTCCCCCGTCCAATTGTTCTGCTGTTAATATTCACTATACCAATCTCAATTTGAGAGGAAGGTCTTTTAATAACGCATTTTTTTTACGATTATCCATCATTACGAGTTAATTTTTGTGTTCTTTTTAACCCCAGTCCATTCCCACATTAAAAGGGAGGCACAAAGTAGAAACGTTTCTCAGAGCGAAACCGAAGACTAGAGAAAGCAAAGTGCTTCATACGTAGGTCAAAGATCCTGCTCTTTATCTTTGCTATTCAAGAATCCGCAACCTCTTATTCATTCACCGATTTCTTGTTCGCCTTCATTGATAGCTTACACTGAATTTGCTATTTGCATTTGATTCATTGGCTGCATGGAATGAACTGATTGCTTGCTCAAGCATTCATAAAAATGGTTTTTTTTTCTTCGTTGACTTTCAAAACTCGTGGATAAATTCATTGATCCATCTGATGTTTTAGAAATCAGAATTTTGTTTCTAGACATTGATCAGAGGGACATAAAGCAGAAACAAACGTTCCTAAGATTAAATCAAAGAGAAGAGAAAGTAAATTTCTTAGCGTGCATTTCATGTGTTCCTCTTTGCCATCAGAGTGGGAATGTGAGAGGTGGGTCTTTTCATCACCCATCTATTCATTATCATTCACTATTATGAGGTCATTGTTTGTGTGTCTTTCCTAAATTAGACTGTTTCAACATTTAACAAGGAGACACAAAGAAGAATCGTTCCTAAACAGCTCGAAAGAGAAGAGGAAATTACTTCCTGAGTAGGTCAAAGATTCCGTTCTTGGTTAGCGCTATTGAAGAATCCATCACTTTATTGTGAAATAACTGATTTTTCATGGATTCACCTAAGGTTTTTATGAGTAAATGAACTCGTTCATTCATGATTACTCTCCTCCATTCACTCATGTTTAACTTACGAACTTATAGATTTGATCACTTGTTCATATATCCATCGGTTTTTGTGAAGTAATTTATTTTTTCCCTTGGCATTTAACAGGCAGACACGTCCCAAAACCATTCGTTCTTAGGACGAATCCAAAGAGAAAGCTAATACAAAGCTCAAAGGTCCCGCTCTTGTTCTTCGCTAACCAAGTGAGAATGAGATATGTGTGACTTTCATTGGCCAATTAATTCATCATCATCCGTTTTGAGGTCACTCATTTCATCCCCAAGATTACATCATTCCAGCAGAGTCTAACAACTTCATTTTAAATCACTGATTTCTTTACGCATTCTTTCTTGCTACTCTTCGTTTCTACCCTTTCTTGAAACTCTTAAGCACACATTCTTTCATGAATAATAGCATTCATTAGTTAATTCCTTCATTCTTGCATCTCCTCTCTTTATCCGAGCTTGACTTATCAACACATGTATTTGTTCACAGGTCAAATAAAATGCATTCATTTATTTTTGCATGTCCTTCATTCATACGTGCTTTACTTATGCCTAGATTTGTTCACTGGTGTAGATCTATCCACCGGTACTTCATTTTCTTCCCTAGTCATTTAACAGGGCAGCACGACCCAGAAGACAACCGTTCCTAGGGCGAGTCCAAAGAGAAGAGAAAGGCAGGTACTTGGTGCGCAAGCTCAAAGGTCCCGCTCTTGTTCTTCGCTATCCAAGTGGGAGCGGAGAGGGTGGAGCAGGTCTTTCAATCAGCCGAGCCCCTCCGTCCGTCCACCACCTCCGCCACCACCGCCGCATCGCAGTACCACCGCCAACGCTGTCACCGCCTCCCCACCGCCGACGTCGTCACCAACGCCGCCACCGCCATCACCACCACCGCCGCCTCCGCCGCCCCACCGCCGTCGCCACAGCCATCACCACCACCTCCGCCTCCGCCGCCACCACCACCGCCGCCACCGCCTCCACCGCCGCCCCTGCCGCCACCGCCGCCACCGCCGTCATCGCCGCTTCCACTGTCTCCGCTGTCACTGCCGCATCGCAGTACCGACGCGAACGCTGCCGCCGCCTCACCACCGCCGACGTCGTCACCACCGCCACCACCGCCATCACCACCACCTCCGTCTCCGCTGCCACCACCACCGCCGCCCCGCCGCCGCCGCCACTGTGATCACCACCACCTCCGCCTCCGCCACCACCGCCACCGCCGCCGCCGCCGCCGCCTGGCGCCCCGCCAGCGCCGTCTCCGCCGCTGCTAACGACGGCATCGAGGCTGCTCGGGGCGCGGCGCTTTCTTGCCCCTTGATTATCGCCGCGACGGCTGCTGCTCCGGAGGGCGCGGCGCCGCTGCAGTTCCGATCCGCAAGCTCCACACACAAACGCCGCGCAAGACGAGAAACAAGGGTCACCTGATGATGGGAACCAACTGTTTCCGAAACGTTGTGTGAAATTTGTATTCTTTTTAATATATAAAGCTGTTATTTAAAACATTTTTGTCTTGTAAATGATGGACCAACTGATTGATATATATTAGAAATATAGATAGAAACAAATAATATTAATTACAAACAAGGCGAATTTTCTGGTTAGCAAGGGAAAAATGAGGGAAGAAATATATTTAAAGAAACAAAAATATTTTATTTCGAAGGCTTCGCGGCTCCTTTCAAAATTATTTTCTAAACATATTTTGTCACTTAAGTGAAAAACGACGATTTTTAAAATGCATCACTACTCTTGTGCGCCGATGACATGAGACGTGTGGTTGTTTTCTTATGACATTTGCATCACAATCACAATTTAAAAATATCTATATAGCTTATGCTGAATTCCAACACGCATCTATTCGTTCCCTGCAGTGCGGTTACTTTTGTACCTCAGGTGCTACTTGGGTAGTCGATATTGTTAAATTCTCCGCTAACATGATCAAACCTGGTCTAATAAAAATAAAAGTTGCCGATTAAAACCATTATAATCGTCATTACTTTAGTCCATTTCAGAGCTGTTACGCTATTCCAATTACTTCGAGTAGCAATAAGCAGCAACGAACAAACGTTTCATCTAATCCTGAATCACGATCCATTTTAGACTTATGAATTATCATCTCTCAGAAGTGTAATTAATTTTGCATGACATGTTGAATAGTCGGGCGTTGCTTGCAAAACAAACGCAGTCATATTCCGAGAACCTTTCTTTAACAGTAAAGGAACTGCCGCTAGTGGAAAGACTGAGTGAAAACAGACATGTCTGATAAAGTGTTGACTAACATACTCTAATTAAAAGTTCAATTTCACGTTTGGCGGCAATAAATAATGACATTATATTGTCTATTATTCCTGAATAGGTTAAGCAGTTGTATGATACACATTGAAAGAAATATGACATAGGAATAATCTATTTCAATATCACGGAATAATTATTTATTGGATCTTTCACCCTCAGCTCTTCTTTGAGGTTAACAAGTAGCAATAAGTGAGAATAATAATGTCCATGATGCGTATTAAGTCTCAGAAATAAGGTAATGGAAACCACTTCACGTTTCCCTTCCACCTTTGAAACCGGCGAGAAAATAGCTCGAAGCGCGAAAACACAAAAGAAAGAAATGAAAAAGCATTCTATATACTGCAAAAAACAGATTCTATGTTTGCCGTTACAAGTGATGCAAGATATTGTTGCATTTGAATAGCATTGGCAGTTTCGAGAAGCATACTGAAAAAGATTACTAAGAGAAATTCAATCCTATTCAACCCTTTTCTTTGACTATACTTCTTCCAATTGAAGTTGATTGTGAAGGAAGAAGATATCGAATTATTTCCTTTCCCATGACATTCCTGTCCTAATCGGGGAGAAAAAGGAAAGTGACTCGTATAGGTTGCGGCTCTGGAATTCGTAGAAAGTCTTCAGGGAAACACTAGCAACAGAGTTAGGTCGAAGTCAATCAGACCCGAGGAGAAATGGAGACGTCTAGCGGGAAGCTGCTCCAATAGTTTCCATGGTTTCCGCCATCATTGCCAGGCGAATGTTTAAATAAATGGGCCCCGAATTGCATGTGATATTCCCCTCCTCCTCCTTTCAAACACAGACACACATAAATTCTCTAGTTTTGCACACCAGTCGCGAGATAAGTCGGGAGCTTAGAGCTGGTTCCGGCTGGGGAGGTGCCTCGCTGAGGGCGATACCTGGAGACGGAACGCGCATTCAGAGGTGTAGATCGGCACTGGATCTCACGGGTGATTGATTGTTAGTGATTTCGGACGCGCCAACTACTGATATAATTAGTCCCTTACGTGTGGTGCATGTTTTTTCATGTTTCATTCGGTGGTGGCGGTGATTTGCCCCCGCTGGATAGCGATATTCTACCTACCGTCGGCTGGCGCCGACCTATCGTCGGTTGGCGGGGTTTTCTCCAATCAGATATCTCCCACTAGCGAGGCATCGCCTCAGCCGGGACAAGCTCTAAGCCTCCGAGCGATCTCCCGGCATGTGTGGTAGTGTAGTGCATGTTTGTGTGTGTGTAAGGGGAGAGGATAGGACAAGGTAGAGGAAGGAAAGATTGCGGGCGGTCCGTGGCCCGTTTGTTAGGGTACTGGTAATGGTTGCTGGTACCTAAGTTGTCTATTGGAATAAAAGGGAATTAAAATTTTACCGTATCGCAGCCACCCGACTTATCCTTTAGCAGCGATAAGCGACGACAATATTGCCAATCACGCGAACAAAGTCTCGGAAATAAGCCGGTGGGAACGTAGCCAACCCACGTGTACTTTCCCCTCCTGCGCTCTTGACATCCGCTCGAGACAATCGCTTCACCCGCCGGCACAGAAGAATTAATGAGAGAGCATTCTGGGGTGAACGGCGTCCGTGACCTTAATTGCGGGCGGATCGAAGGCCGGGCGAAGGTTGCACTGCTCCCACGCAGCTCTGCAGGATGCTTGCAGTAGGAGGCAGTCGCACGCAACAATCTTTCGCTGCGGGTGCACGCGACAATCCTCTGCGACGCACGCACGCAACATGCAACGTTGTGTGCGTGCACGGCCGATAAGAGCGCGCTGCAAGTCGAGCGTTGAAATGTGTTAAATCACTTCGCCGAAAGCGAGGTCGTTGTGGGGTCAAGTCGAGCTTTTTTTTTCGTCGACCTGAATAGTCCCGAGCACGATACGTCACTTTTCGAGATAGGGCTAAATTACGCAAGCACATAACGGTGCTAGCGACAAAGGTACACGAAGTCTCTTCCGATTTTTATATGTGGTGATATACTATAGAAAATTAAAATAAAACATTCTCGCAATTTATTTTATCAAGTAAATCATATTTAGGGAATTACAGAACTCAGGTTGTAGGCAAATAGTCCCTTGCTCGTAGTAGATTTGAACGAAGGAGTTTTAAAAATAATTGTCAAAAACAAATAAAATTCTTATTCAAAAGGCTTTGAATTTCTCCAACAAGTTTCAATATTACGTCAAAGTTTCCTTAAATTTATTTATAAACATCTGCAAAAATGTATTTTACATGCGGATCAGATGCAAATTTCGGTTACTAAGGTTCTACACTGAAAATGTTCATTTATCGCGAACAGTGATGCAAAATACCCATGAAAAAGTTTATTGAGCATCACATATTTTGCCTCAGATTAACGATATATTGGGTCAACACATGGGATTTCTTTTGCAACAAATACAGCACTTTTCGATGAAATTTTGAAATGCATTTGCTCCCATAAACGCGTTTCAATGGTAAAGGTTCCAGTAATAAAACATAGAGGTGTCATAAACGCATTTCCTGATTTTCAGTCCGAAAAAATAGGCCTTTATACATATGACAGAATAGAGTTCAAGGTAACAAGAGCTGAGCTGCAGTTGGAGAAAGAAGTTTGTAAGGTAGAGGGAATGGTGACTTTGGAGTTGGGAAAGTAGTTGTAGGGAGTGTTATTGGAAGAGGGTAGAACGTTGTTTATGGGTAACAAGTTGGAAGCGGAGTGGAAGAGAGAAACATGAAAACGCGTAAAAATATGCGGATGGTCGAGAAGTCAAAGCTAGGGGATAGGATAAACGTCGAGGGATGGAGGAGTTGCGACTGTAATGGAGATTGGAAGGCTGAGAGAAAGGGAAGAAGAAGCAGGTGTAGAGGAAGCGGTGGAGTTTTGCCACTGTCGGGAATAGGGGAGAAGAGATCCGGTTTAATCCACGATGTATGCGGGATGGCGGAGCGGGTCAGAGACACGCGAAATTGAACGGTATGAAGCGAGCAAACGCCGGCTTAGGCCGATCCCCGAGTAAATCACGGCATTATCGGCATGTCAGTGCGGCCGGGCTTTTTAATTGGAACAACGCCATGATGTAGCCTTCCTCGCCTCCACTACGCATACCAACTGAGCTTACATGTTAGCTCAGAGCCGCAGAATGTGCAGCGTCTCTGGACAGGAGGGTTCTGGGGTTCGAGTCCCGACCGTGGCGGATTTTTGACACTAGCTAGATAGCTTGGTCGAATGCAGCCGCTGTCTGGAGAAGAATTCTAGTGGGACTGACCGGCAGTTTTCAATGATTTTTCTATCAATGTCAGGCAATGCCGTACCCTATAAGTCACGGACAGCGCGTGACCTTTTCCTCCTGATTCTCGTTCTTTCCTCTCTCCTTTCACTCACACAAACTTACATGCACGATACTATCATGAATGCGAGGAGACCAGTCGGGAGCTTAGAGCTTCTTGCGGAAGGGGTGGTGTGCGTCGAAGGAGAGGTGAGTCCTCAGATATAGAGAGTAGCGCATTCCACTGTTGCAATGTTCCCGCCATTTTACATCCAGTTGACAGGAGAATTAGAAGTGTATGGTATTGTGTGTGTTGAGAAACATGATTCTATTCCAAACCAATATTAATATCCTTGGAAATCTCCACTACGTCACAAATTGTTATAATTTCCCTTCAGCACCTCATTGCTGCGTCACGGGGTTATCGGGTAAGAGGATGTTAAATGGCGGCGTTTGCGCTACTCTCTGTATCTAGGGACTATAGAGGAGAGGTTCCTGGAGGGCAAAACCCTCCGCAAGCCAACGTTTAGGTAGTCGCCATCTAGCGGAGAAGGAATCACGACCACCTCCCGGCATAATGCATTCACTATACTGACGGGGCTAATGACAATAGTGGCTGTCGTGCCCGAAACATCAATCGACCCTCTGGGTATGGGTCACATAGCTCCATTCACCACATAGCGTCCATCCTGCAGTTGAAAAATTTGGAAGGCCGGTGTCGGTGGCGTAGATGCTTGACAAGGGGTTCACATACGCGAAGTTTATGGTTGGGCTTTGGGTAAGTTTTCACAACGTATTTATGGCATAATTTTCTTCTCCCTTAACCACGTTTCCACTCTATATTTTACCATAAGCATGGACGCAACATACAATACTTCCCTTTTTGACAGCCTGGAAACCGAAAACATTACATAAAATGGAAAGAATGCGGTGAAATGTATTTTTTATCAACACCTCAAATTTGGTAGTTGTTTATTCAATAACCTTGTATATCCATGACTTCGACAGGAAATCGACTTTTATAGACAATATACGCGTCATTTGAGAATGCCTCCTAATTCGGCAGTGCTAAACTTGATGCCTTTTATGACCATCTTGGATTGCGTTGCTAGTGCCAACTCGCCCACCACATTTGTGTCGCATTGTGTGGAGTCGCCCACGCCAATTAGTGATCACTACTATAAAAGAAGCCACCACTGCAACCAGGGATGATCAAAAGGTGATCTCAATATAAGTAAATTGAGGGAAGACAGCACAATGGCTAGTGTTGAAGCCGGAAACTTCATAACTAGGGGGCGGATTTTAATGAAATGGCATTGTTTCCTTTTCACTTTAGAACAATGCCGATTAGTATAGAAATTCATTTTATGTTATGACAAAACGAAATAACATATTTTTATGTTATTTGTTGCTTTTTTCGTCGATTTCGACTAAAAAGTCATTTTTTTCCTTTTTACGTCATTTTTAATGCATTTTTGCTGATATCATCGATCTTAATATCATTTTAATAGTACTCGCTTCAAACAATATTTACGAGATGCAACAAATGTTCACAGTTTTCCTGAGTAGCCTATTCGATTTCTTCGCTTATTTATTGTAATGTTACTCGTTGTGAGTATTATGTAATCTAAGGTTCCTGTGACGCCTGTTGGCGCCAGTGTCAGTTGGGCTGATTTCGCGATAAATAAAGGCGTCTTTTGACGAACTGTTCCAGCCAAAATTTTGCAAATTGCAACTTTTGCAAATTTTGAGTTCACTTGAACAAAAGAAAAAAGCCTCGATGACATCAGTAATATATCCAACAGCTGATTGTTAATCTAAAGTGGTTTTGAGAAAATTTTTACGTACTTTTTCTTTGTTTTGTGGCATTTTAAAAACATTTTAAAAGCATTTTATTGATCATTTTTGGGAATGTCATTAAAATACGCCCCTACTCATAACCCTTCCTTTTTATGGTCGATCGTTGCCTGCTCGACTGATTGATTACTTCATGTTTCTAGGCGTGTCAACTGCTATAGTCATTAGTCACATAAGAATAGCGCATGTTTTCATCACAGAAGGTGGTGGTGTTCTTCCCCTACTGGATGGTAAAGTCGGAGATTTCCTCATCCAGGTATCTCCTCCCCACTGGGGCACCGCCCCATCCAGAACAGGCTCTAAGCTCTTGACATGTGTAGTTCTGTGGTGCATGTAAGTGTGTGTACAAGGAAGGAATAAAGATAAATCCAAGGAGAGAAAAGAAAGATTACGCACGGTCGATGGTCCTTTGGTTAGGGTCCAGTTCCAGCATTCCCCTCATATTGTTTGAAGAACCCAAGGAAAATACCGACCAGAGCAGCCGATCGCTAGAATTCTCCTCCAGACAGTGGCATAATTCGAAACATATCTAATATTAAAAAATTGTCACTATCGAGTCTTGAAACATACAAACTACGTACTCAACGAACACTCAACGAATACATACTCAACGAATCTACCAAGGCATAAACCAAAGAAGTTTACGACGTGTACGCTGGGGTATAATGTGTTGGCTCCGCTGGCCGTCTTAGAGCGCGTTGGTGTCGCCAACTCGCCCACCGCGCCGCATGGCGTGGCGCCGCCCACGCCAATTAGCGACCACTTGGAGCGCGCGCTTCGCGTCGTCGGGCGATTTCCCCAGACGCAGCGCGTCGCCAATTGCCGCTCTCGCCCCTCCCGGCCCTCTCACGACCCCCCCGCGGCCCGCCCCGCCGTCGCCCCAAGACGACTTCACCGCCTCTCCCGTCCCGAGTGAGTGGAGCTCGGAGACAGCATTGCCGCTGGCTCTCCAGGGATGATCGGAATATTGTAGGTTCCAGTCCCAACGGTGTCAGGATTTTCGACACTAGCTATATAGCCAGATCGAGTTCAGCCGATGTCTAGCGGCCTACTACTGTGATTGGTAGTTTTCCGTGGTTTCTCAAATGAATGCCAGGCGAATACCGGAGAAGAATCCTAACAAATGAACCGCGCCGGCGTGGATAGCCGAGGTTCCTAAAACTGATGGGCTGTAGTTGCCTTGGCTTGAAGGATCGCGGGTTTGAATCCCGCCCCGGGCATGGACGTTTGTGTATGTTGTTTGTGTGCGTTTCCCTATCATTACCTCAGAGTTAAAAGTTACAGTGCTCTCTGTGTGCTGAACAGTTGAAAAGCGATCTTAAGAGAAACAACGGACCGCGCACGGTCTTTCCTTCCTCACCCTTGTCCCTTGTTCTTCCTTAACTGCCCTCTGTCACGTACACTACACCGCTATGCACTACATGCACTCCAGTTCCGTACCACTGAGCACCAAGCTTAGAACTTATCCCGGCTGGGGCAGGTGCGCCTCTGAAGTAGACACCCTCTGGGGGAACAAACTCGCAAATCTACGTGTAGGTCTGCACCGGATCTCGTCAATCAGCGGAGAATGTACCGGCGCCACTCCCCAGGATTAAATATTCACCACATTAACGGGACTAATGACCATAGCAGTTGATGTGCCAGGAAACATCAATCAAGCAATCAGCCACCTCTCCACCACTACCCCCGCCACGTCGGCGCCGTCTCCCCGCCGCCGCCACCGCGTTTTTCTGCTGCCCCGGCGCGTGGCTGGCGACGAGGAGCGGTACCTCGTCGGGCGCCGCTGGGCCCTTCCTCCCCCTCCCTTCCGCCCCCCCCGCCCACTCCGCAACTTTTTCGCGCTCGTTACCTCGGAGCGATGCGAAATTGGCTCCGTCTGCTCTTCCTTGTTCCGCGCGTGTATCGATTTGCGCGCGCCGCTCGATCGGTCGGAATGGGTTTAGACAAAAAAGTGTGTTTTTCTTTCCGCGAAGACAATTTAATGGTTCTTGAAATTCTTTGAAAGTCGCTGTGGAACAGTTTGTTTTTGTGCTAGGTTTTACAGTTATTTTGCTCCGGTCTGTACACCATATAAGTAATACAACATCACTCATTGAGTATCTTGAATTCTTTGTTACTCATTCACGCCCTTTATTGTCTACAAAATGATAATCTGTCGACAAAGAAGTTTGACTTTAGGGCGTCGTAATGACCCAGGGACCTGAGGAAGGATCAGTTTCAACTAAAATTGAACATGTTAAATTTTGTGATAATTTCTTTGTAAAACATTTGTCATGTGGAAGTGGACTGAAACAAAATAATGTTTAGTCTTAGTTTATGAAAATATGAGCGAATAGCAGTAATAAAGATGTTTGATTTCAAGAATTGTTCATTCAATTTAAGAAAACGTGTTTCACACGAAACTGACGCACTGAATAAGTCTGATGATAATTGCGAGCTTTACAAAACGTCAAAATAATTTTTGAAATTACAGTTTTCAAAACCTTAATGTTTTTAACAACCATTGATTGCAGAAGTTGAATAGAACACTCTTCACTTGTCTAGAATTAAAACTTTCTTTTTGTCAGATGTACTTGAAAACAAATTATGAATACTAATAAAAAGTAACGCAAACGTTTAAGAGTGAACTTTAAAATTATCCAAAACATTATAGAAAAATAGCTTGCATTGAATGAGTAATCATATAGAGTACTGACAGTAAATATCTTGGTTTCTGTTTGTGCATAGTTGGCACATATGTAATGTTATATTAACATGGATGATGTATTCAATCAAAACGCTGTATTATTTATTATTATATTTTAATTATTAATTAATAACTAGTCTTCCTGCAATTGGGATTAACTGTGATTGTTGAAAAACTTGGTTGGTTTTGTTTTTATTTTTATTTTCAGAAATTTATGATTCTCAGCTTTTTATGACCTTACTGTCCACAAAATTCCGAATATTTTTAACACTCATTACTGCACTGTTTTTTCGAGACATATATCTGTAATATTCATGAAAGATATTGGCGCAAGTTTCTTTCAATCTGATATTCTGTATTTTCTCAGCAATCAATTTGCACGAAAGGTACGTACAAGTGACCCCAAAACCTTCTCACGATTGACATTATTGTAGAGTAGGTCACTTTCAAAGTTTACTATATAAAATATTGTTTTTGAGAACATGGATATCCGGCACTCAGATATCTGAGAGAAACATCGTAAATGAGAAAAGATTCTTTGTTGTAAAATATGCTCCTACCGCCCGTTTAATATTTTGAATGTTGTGCAGTACTTCGTACAAATAACTATATTATATTTTTCGAATTTAAGGAGAGTAAAAGGTTGTACTTTGCTAGATAAACAAAGAAATGAAGATATAAGAAAAGAATTAAATATATTCTGCTTAAATGATTCCATACAACAATGTAAACAAGACTGGAAAAAACATTTAAAAAGAATGGAACATAATAGACTACCTAAACAAATGTTGCAGTACAACCCAACAGGAAGAAGAAGTGTAGGAAGACCACGTAGAAGATGGTTTGAAGTGTGAAGACGGAACAGACAGCCGCCTAATCCTTGAAGTGAAGAAGAAGAAGAAGAAAAAGAAGAAGATATTTTTCGATACATTTCACAAAGTGTTTCAGTAATGTATAAAGTATCTAATACAAAGGAAAATTTATTTAAAATTTTAATTTTGATTATTTATATATCTTCTTAAATAATGTTTTTATTCTGATCATATTCGTATGTTTTATACATTCTTCAATACCTTTTCTTACATATTTGAAAGTGTCTTTATAAAATTTATTAACATTTTGGGGTTAACATTTTCCCAGGATTACGCCTTTATGTCACTTAGGTAGAAAGGAAATGTCTGGAAAGGTGTAAATTAAAAATTGTATGAGTCGTATGCAAATTTCGAAGCGCGTGACTTCTTAATTGTAGACAAACATAGAAATACATTAAACATGTTGAATATGGAAACGACACTTCACTGAAATTATCATTTTAGTGTACCAGACCTCTACCACACAAAGAACTTAATTTCCCTCGATTCATGATTCAATTACAATGTATATATCAATCTACATTAAATCATATCGATGTGCATATTTTTGTTTCACATTCTGGAATGTTAAGCTGATTATTAAGAATAAGTTGATAAAACCAATAAAAAAGTATTAAGAAAAATATGTTATTAGAAATATATTTTTCGTGTGTTTTAGAACACCCCTAGATATTTTAACACACTTTCAATAGCTTTGGTAACGGAAATAATTTTTAATTATTTATTATTAAAGGAATGCCACGATTGATATGTCGACTGCCTTTCTCTTGACGTTGATTATTTAATGATAATTTATGATAATTTATTTCATTTTTTCTCTTCATATACCTACATCAATTTTGAGCATAATTTTAAACAGAAGTTTAATTTTTTTGACTGTAGAGTTTTTTTTAATTTACCCTTTGCACCTAAGTGCTGCAGGATTATCCTGCTTAGGGTTAGAGGAGGTTAGGACTCCTCTTTCAGCCATTTTTCCGGTTTATCCCCACTTCCAAGGCCCTCTGTACAGAAGAATGTAACGGGTATTCGTAGATGTTCGTTCTAGTGGTTGGAAGTGGGGTGAAGATGGCGTGGCAAGCGTCATGCTTCAACCGGACACCTTTTTCCCAATATTTACTGTTAATAAAGCCAGTAGATATTGGTACTCATTTGGAAAGAAGGCTGAGTGAACCTTAGGATCGCCCTGAATAGAACATCGTCGGATAAAAATCCCCAGCCATGCTTGGATTTGAACCCGGGTCTCTCAGGTTAGCAAGCGTGTGTCCTAACCACTACGCTGCCACGACCCTACTGTAGAGTTTCAGACAAGGAAGAATATCTCAATTACTTCCCAGGTCCACAATCCCTGCTTTAATGGAATAACACAAGTGTTGAATCATCAGTAGAGGGATCATCAAAACAGGATAACATAAAATACTATCATCGTGTAGTCACAGATCGTGAAATGGGTTCGCTGCCCTCAAAGTTCAACTTCCTCGTTACTCGCTTGGACAAGTAAAGAAACCGGTGGAATTTGATTATGGTGAGGGGATGGAAATATACTGCCTACCTGAATAGAAAAACGTTTTGAATTAATAGCAGAATTGTATGAACAGGGATAATGTGTACACGTGCTTAATAATTGTAATAATTTTAAGACATTCAGAACAAACTTTTCTTTTGGTGGATTTGTGCAAATGTAAGCAGTGATTAAAAATATAATGGGGGATGGGATAGAAAACATATATTTTTAATGTCATTTTATACTGAAGAGTACTGAAGCTCATATTTTAGTAAGTAGAAAATATGATTTTAGGTCCTAGTAAGAATAGTATAACGGAAATTAAATAATCATATTATTTTATTAGTATCCTAGTTATTTAGTATCCTTTTTTATTAACTTTTATATTACAAAACCAAAGTACACATTAAGCACAAAGTTTTTCGTATTCCGTGAGGGTGTGAGAACTTGCAGGAAAATTGGAAATAACTATTTCATATAACTTCATATAAGATGACATGTTCGCCAAAGGGGGTGGTGGGAGCTGCAGAAGTGAATGCGGGTGCGGAGTGGGAGAATCACGGACCGAGTGGGACGGCGGCGAGCAGTTGCAGCCACCGACTAGCTTGCTGGCCCACTGTGTCATTGTGAAGGAGGTGATGACAACAGGTACCTGAATCGACTTCAAGTTACTTCACTCTGGGTGACTCGTAGTGCATTGATTACGCCACTCGCCTTCCAACTCTGGGTTCGAGGGTTCAAATCTTTATTGATTCTCCCGTTTTTCCTGGCTCTCATTTTCTCATCGTTGAAAAATCACATCATATCTGAATAATCCCCTGTTCATAATCAGATTATTCACTATTTCCAGATAAGGCAAGTAGGCGTAGGCATCACAATAAAGAATTCAATACGTCCCATTTTACCGAGACACTCGTGGTAGAATGGCTTGATTAGTCCACATTGAGAAGAGAGGATAAAATCTTATATCCAAGAGGTCGGCAAGATGGACTCAAATCGATCCGTGAGGAATTTGTGGTGGATCAAAAGGGTTCGCGGCAGACTTCCTCGGGGTTCTCCTGTTTCTACTACCTTTCATTTTATCATTACCCCATCATCATTCATGTGATCAAATCGTAATCACCAATTCATCAATTCGTCCACTCCAGATATGGCTAGGGGACTAAGAACTGGCATCAAAATAAAGGTAAAACCACGCTCCTCCTGCCACAGCAAATAACTCAGAATGGTATGACGAAGTGTCATGATCAGAATGTCCGCCTTCCACCGCAGGGAAAGAAGTTCGATTCGCGGTCCAATTAAAATCGCAGCGATTCGTTCACGGCAAGTTTTCTAGTTCTCTCGTTTTCTTTCCTTCTCAATCCACCATTTCCAATCATCGTACCATAAAAGCATACTCACGAAACCATCAAAATTATTCATCCACTCCAGGAATGTTTGGAAGGCTAGAATGGTATCGAAATAAAGCATATGTCCCTCTGCAAGAGCTTCGGCTCTGCGCCCCTCCATCCTCCTCCCCTCCCTTTTCCCTCCCTGTTTCAAGCAACACGGGAAGCGTTTCAGCGGCGCACGAGATGTACGGCCGTCAACCCATCGCGCATGCGCAGTCGCTCGGCCGCGCCACCGCCAGGGAAGCTCCTCGCGCCAGGCCTAAGGCTCGCAACACCAAAAGAGATTTTGCATTCACACCAGTGGCAGCGCGCGCCTGCATTATAGAACTTTTCACGCAGATGAAAAACATCTACTGTACTAGTTGGATGTGGCGTTGCCGACGCTGTAAACTGTTTTAAAACAATATTCTTATGTTGCAAATTTCTTTCGTTCTTCATTTCTTTCATGCATAGTTTTGTTCAAATATATTCTTAGAGTATCGGGCAATGGACTTATCAATGAATCGTAGAAGCTGTTAATGTTATACTCCCGTTCAAAAATTCCCAACTCCCAATGGCCTTGTATATTAACTCCAAACGGGATGTGAACTGGTAATACTGCAATTTCAAAATTACAATCGCGGTAAATACAGATATATGCATGACGCGACAGCACAGCTATATTTTTTACGTTTTTTTTTCTAATACGAAAATAAATGATCACCTGTAAGCTGTTGTTCTGCGTTATTCTCTAATGCTAATAAAAGATCATTCTCAATAGTTCGGAAACGTCTGACGCAAAATCTTCTACAACTACATTTGATTCCCCTGAGTTACCAAACACTTCCATATTTTTGGCCTCAATTGGAAAATTTTAAAACTCCACAAACTCAGTCTGATTTTTGTTCAGAAGATGAATATATATATATATATATATATATATATATATATATATATATATATATAAGCGGTCTAGCCGTGAGACACGGAAATATCCACACACCCATGGTATATGAGTTCACTTAAATACCATATAGGGATTTCCTCGTTCACTAATTTTGAGCAGCACATTCTTCTTTTACTGCAATGACTAGAAAGTTATTGTAATAGAAAATATGTGCTGTCAAAAGATGATTAATTTAGAATCTGCAGTGGTATGTAACATGAGAAGTTCCAGAAATGCATACGTTACATTCACTCACAAATTCTTGCACAAAATACGGGCATTATTTTCTTGATTTAACACATTCAGGTGTGCTGTACTCATGGACATTGACGTGTTCGTTTTCATTAATGCTTTGCTAAACAAAGCATAATTGACAAATTTAAACCGTTCTGACTTTGCTTTATATATTTTCGGTAAAGACTTATATTTACCGACACCGTAAAGACTTTGACTTTTATATTTGATCACGTTTCTCTGGTGCGCTTATATTTTACAAGAAAAATGTAATTTAAAATTCTACAATTATATTTATATTAATTAACTTTACCTGTACTTAAAACACAAAAATTACAAAATTATTAGTTTTCCAAATTGTAACATAATGAAATGTACTTATGTACTTGGCGCGACAGCTCGTTACGGGTTAGGGCCTACCAGCAGCGTCCCAAGATCACGGCCATTGGTTACGGGGTACGTGTGGTTAGCACAAAGACTCCCCACGCCGTATTATGGTCTTCTCAACCTGAGAAATGTGTTTTCTAATCTTCACACAGCAACATGTATTGGGATATTGCAAGGAAAACGCACACTACAATCTTGCCCGACCGGGAATCGAAGCCGGGGTCGCGTTATGGAAAGCGAGCACGTTGACCAATGAGCTATCGGTGAAGGCGGAATTAAATGTAGAATGACATAAGTGATATCTCAACAGCAATGCTCAAGTTTTTTATCACTTAATTTTGTTTAGATCTATATTACTACAATTTTCGGAAATTTAATGCACGTGAATTGACAAGTAAAATTATTGATTAACCTTGTTCAAACTCTTAAAGGTCGTTGACACCAAAGCTATGCCCCTTTGTTTGGTCTGGGGCACGTCCGGAACGGCATGCAGGGGAAAGAGAGCAACTACATAACTCTTCCGGCAAAAACCAAGAAGATAAATGTATTGATTACCTTCTAACTCGCATTGAAGGTCCTTGAGTTGAAGGCTAAGCGGAAATCCTCTCCCGTGCTCCGTGTTTGCGCCGGGGCGCTTCCGCCGCGGCAGGTGTGAAGGCGTGGGCGGGGGGCCGGGGGGGGACGAGGCGTCTGGCGGCGCCGGGGCTGCCCCCTCCGCCCCGGAGGCTCAGCAGAAGGGCCGGTGCGGCGCGGCGCGGCGGAGCAGAGGGTCACAAGTTGGAAGTTGCGCGACAGAGTTAACACGGCGCGTGGCCCGAACGGCGCGCAAGGGCTCCCCGGCTGGGCGGCCCACGCCCTGCCCCGCCCCGCCCCGCCCTGCCCCACCTAGCAAGGTGAGAATCTCGCAGCTATTCCTCGCTTCACCTCGCTTACCTACGTCCACTTCTCTTTTCCTCATCCTTCTTTTTTACTTTCCTCTTATCTCTTTTACTCCCTCTATTCGCTCATTTCCCCTTCTTCACCATTCTTTGCTTTCTTCAATTCTCTTTATCTCTTTCACCACTTCCTCTCTTCACTCCAACTACCACTTTTCTACCAACATTTTTTATACACTTTTTATTACTTCCACGCTCTTCATTACTTCTACTGCTTCTGTATCTCGATCACCTTACACTTTTTTCAATATTACGCTTTCTTCCTCTTTACTTTTAAATTTTACCTTTGGAATTTTATTTTCGTCTCTTCAAACTGTTATCTCCGTCCACCTATGTTTTCCTCCTCAGTCTCTATTTCCTCTACATTTTTCTTTCCACTACCTTTTCTTTCCAATCAACTCCCTCCTTTGACGTGAATATAAATATTGTCGAAGCTATCGACTTTCACTGTTATTCACCCTCTTCTTCGCGTCCTAATCTAGAGAACGGTTCAGAGCGTGATCATTATTAACAATAGAGTTGTAATGAAGTAGGTCGTAGTATTATTCAGAGTACATTGAGAAAAGTCCACATTCTATTGCGGTTAACCGGGAACGCTAATTGACATTCCAGAATTAGTATATTAGAAGATAAAATATCAGCTTTCACAAACCTACACCTACTTTTCAGTCTTACTGTTACTGCCTATAAGTAGACGATGAAAATAAAGGCGATAGAGAATAATAAATGACGGAGTAGTAGTAAAGCAAAATGTATGCAAAAAGAGAGAAGAAAGAGCAAATTGTTTTATGAGAAAAAATTGTTAATATAATCTGCGACTCCAAAGGTAGAATGTGGGAAATCTAATCATACTTCTCATAACTATGTATACCTTGGGGGGTGAGTCTACAATGAATCAAAACTCAGACAAAATGAGAGAACTCTGAGGATTCAGGAAACATGTATTCCACACGGGTTAACCAAGAATGTAAACTGTGCGGTGAGCAGTAAGAGAGCTAGACGACAAGCAACCTCCGAGATAACCTCGCATCCCCAACGCTCCGATTGCTGCCTCACGCCTCTGCACCCGCGCTTGTTCACCCACTGCTTCGCGCCCTCACGAAGTCTCTCCCTGTACCCCCGCTCGATACAACAGGTGTAAACCGGAGGCGCCGTCCGCCACCCGCAGCGCACCGGTGTAGGAGAGGTTGCCTACCCGCTGCTCGTCAGGAGCAGGGTACAGCGAGTGCCGAAGCTTGTCGGACGCCAGCAGGCTTCCGGCGCTTTGTTCGGCAGAGGACGGGGCGTTCGAGGCCGCCCGTGTCCTCGCGATGATGCTGTAGCTGCTATGAAAGCGACGTAGGCAGGTGAGGATGGTGGTCCGACACGTAGACAAATGGACGTTGATTTCTATAGTCAGCAGTCATTTCATGTACGCACAGGTCGTTTTTTTTGATATTGTTGTAACATTAAAACGTGAAAATTTGATATTGTAAGGTTAATCTGTTAAAAAATATATTGTATGTACAAAAGGTCTTTATTTCTGAAATTATATCATTTGCCGGTTAGCTGCAGATGTAACGCTATTTTAAGAACAAGATGGGCATTAATTTTTATGGAATAATGTTATCAAAAATTCAAATTTTTATAAAATCTCTTTTACAAAATTAAAAAAGAAAGAACAAATATTTTTGATATAATTTGCAATGCGAGGTTACTTCTCGTCGATGGACTGAAGTCATGGGAAAATTAAGTAGCGCTTTCTTATACAAAACGTTGTTTTCCATTACCATAGTATTAGAAAAAAGCATCTAGGGTCTCAGAATAAATGTTATCAAATTTTAGGACATACAAATAGTTAAAAATTGTCCATCTTTATCAATTGACGTGTGTTAGTAAATATCATACAATGAAATTACACCTGTTACATCCACCCCTGGCAAACAACTCTTCATGCTCTGAGGGTTTGGCAGGTAACTCAATCTAAGAGGTTTATGTCTGCCTGGGGGTCCATCTGCCAAACACTGGTGCATGTGGCCTACCAATCAGAAGCAAATATCTCACGAGAGACTTAGTTATGAGTTTCTTTCTCCACTGTTGATTGGCAAACATTGGTCATCATTGACCACACTACATGCTTCAGAAGTTGACACTTTGTGTTCCATTAATCCATGCCTCATTCTTAACAACTATAAACAGTTTGATAATTATTTGGACACAAATGTTCTATTAACTAAACTGTTTGTAACTACTTGCAATATCAATTTGCAGGCTGAATAGTCAAATTTCAGTCAATAGTCACGATATTTATTTTATTACGCAACATTATTTACAATGTGGATTAAACGTTGTTTAATGCTTGAACAGTAACATCTTATGACTGGTTATCAAACTTGGTTAAGGCATTATTTGTTAATTTTCAATATAGGACTGTAATAATACGAGAGTTGAGGCAGAAATCATTACAACTATTTTTTTCTAAAAGAAATGTTATCGGTACAATTTCATATGTAGCAGAAAGAAGTACTGCAGTAGGGTGTGTACACATCAACAGTTGGCTCTGTGAGTGTCTCCATTAGCATTGAGAGCGACGTGGAATCAGTTGTCCGACTACCGCCGTGCGAGATGAATGTCACCCATTTTCAGCAGCGCTTATGCTCCAAAACAGCCGTTCTCCGTGAGAGAGTGCCCGAGAATTCACGGAATTGATGGAAACTCTTGGAAATGCTCTTCCATACCGGACAGACGGGAAATGGACAGAAGAGTTTCTGCAAGGACGCCTAGCAACTAGGCATCAGCAACGCACGTGACGACCTGTGAGAGTGCGGACCAAGAGTTTGTGGACCAGGAGCGTGCGGACCAAGAGTGTGTAGCAAGAGCGATAATCGAGCATTTGCCTAATCAGACATTTCGAATTGACATGTAATGCTTTTGGAATGTTGTGAGCTCGTATATGCCCAAATGCTTTGAAACATGGAACCAATACTGTCATATCAAATACCTTAATAAATACAAGTTTTGGTGTGTCCTTAAATGCCCATGTACTTAGTATATACCTTATCTTTTTTGTATTGTGTATTGTCCACCCGTGCTCGTAATCTCATAAAACAACAGTTGCCATGACTAATGCCCTACCCTCGTAGATATTTGCGAAATGGGAATCGATGACATCTTACGGCACCTAAAGTTTCCGAAACTAAGACACGGTGGTTAATACTAATGATTACATAAACCATAGAAGAGTTGCCATTTGCGTATTTTTTCAGCAAATTCAAGTCTTCTTCTCCTTTTCCAAAATTAGGCATGCCTGACGGTTCTATGTTCACCATCATGTTCTCATTTTACGGGCGATTATCATTTTTACGGCCGGAAGTTCTATAACTAACGATCTTCTTGGGTATTCTTCCTTACACCATTCGCATTACATCTTCCTTCCATCTTCTTTTATAATCGGTTGTACTATCTGTTATTGGTTGCAATTGTAATTATTGCCTTATATTACCATTTCTAATGTGATATAATAACAAGCATCTTTTTTATTGATAATAGAAATTTCATTTCTGCCGTTTCTATCTGTCTGTAATATTTTACTTTAGGTTCCCATGTTTCCGTTCTTTACAATAGTGAGAGACTGGTCATAACGTTATAGATTTTTGTGTAACTTTTGTAGTTTATGTACCGTTTATAAATCGTCACATAGTCCCAGATATTCTGTAAAAGTGTGTTTGTTTTCTATGTTTATCAAATATTTATTCTTCCTGTTTAACATGAATGTTTTACAGGAAGTTTCAAATACAATTTTCATTTTAGGACGATCCCACAGTGGTAATAACCTTTATCCATTAGATGGTTACTAGCCTGACGACTGCAGGATCCCAAATGTATTATAAACTTTTTCTTTAATTAGATTGAACTGAATTGCCTTATATTACGAGGCGAGACTCAAGCCATGAGACCTGCTCTTCCTTCTGACTACGCAAAATTTCGCTACGCTTCTTTCACCAATTAGTGGAGAAAGAAGGTATTCCTTGGGTGACAAAACAGGCGATTTTGAATTAAGCTAAAAGGAGTCATTTTGACTTGAACTTGTTCATGTAAATCTACTAACATGGGACAGCCGGCTTTACTTCCCCTCCGAAAGAAGGCGTACAAAGGATTTTTTCGTCCTTAAAAAGCCACGGCTTCGGTCGGGTTTGAACCCGCGAACTACGGTAGGATCCGATACGCTACCCGTTACACCATCGCCGCCGCGAACTTGTATCTGAAACTCCCTGTTTAACATTACTGTTGAACAGAAGGAATAAATATTTAAAACAATACTGTTTTCTTAGTAATATATTTCTCTTCATCGTATGTAATAACACATCCCAAATATTTAAGGCGTCATTCCAGGTGCATTTGTGCAAAAGTATTAAACCTGTAATTTTCGACTTTTCGTAGCACATTTCCCTCCTACCGGCCACTAGCGTTTTGTATAGAGACGAGTAACGGGGTGGGGGAGGTCGGGGGGGTGAGCTCTCCGGAGGCCCGCGGCGGCGAGGGCGCGCGGATCCCGGGTGGAGCGCTAATGTCCACGAGAAGCCCCGCTGAATCTTGTTTGTGCGCGCTTAACTACCTGCACGCACGGGCCATTTTCGCGTGAAAGCCGTTAATAGGCGAGAAGGGGCGTGTGCGGCGAGGCCGGCGACGCTCGCCAGGGGCCGGAACCGGTGTCCCAGGAAGCAAGTTGCCGAGGGGCGGCGGGGGAGTAGAAATGGGTTATGCACACTGTTCTTTTGTGGTTGTCGTTATAGTGGTCATTGTGGCGATTGTAGTTCTGATTGTAGGGGGTTGTTTTAGTGGTGCTTATGGATATAACTCTCGTTATATATGATTCTGATTTTAGGGGCTGTTTTAGTGGTGGAATATGTTTTTTCAGGCCATCAGACGGTGTTCCAGTAAGCAGGTTCCCATGGGGTGAATACTATGTGTTGTGCACACTGTTTTTTGTAGTTCTTATTGTGGAGTTGAGGTTTCCATTGGGTGACACTGAATTAGAAATGTGTTACGCACGCTGTTCTTTTGTGACTGTTGCTGTAGTGGTGATTGTGAAGATTTTAATTCTGATTTTGAAGGGTTGTTGTCGTGGTGCTTGTTGTAGGTTGTTCAGGATATTAGCCACCGTCGCGGTAAGCAGGGTTTCCATGGCATGACGCTGGATTAGAAATATGTTAATGCTCACTGTTCTTGAGAAGTTATTGGTATAGTGGTGATTACGACCATTGTAGTTCTCAATATGGGGGTGTTGTAGTGATGCTTATCATGTATATCTTGTTTTGGGGTTGTGCTCATGGTGATAGAGACGGTGAAGTTCTCAATGAAGTCAGAGGATGGCTTTAAGTCATAAAAATGTTATGGTGTTTATATTTGTATAGGGGGTTGTCCTTACATCGTTTCTGATATAATCATGAACGTAAGAGCACCGTAAGTGTTTAGTGAGTAAGTTGTTGAACAAATGCCTAGAATCAATTACGTACCTCAGGCCTAACTTACGAATAAAGAATTAGGGGGAAGTAGAATTAAGTTGGGATGAAAACCACACTTACAAAAATCAGAGTTCTGAATTTACACTAATCTGGGTTTATTAATGTCATGTTAGAAGTCGATCAGGTCATCCCCGAAAAAGAAGAATCGAATCGTCAGAATTTTTTCACTCACTGAACATAATACATGGTGAATCATTCATGGTGGAACACCATCGTTTTCTCCTCAATTAGATAAACAAACGTTTTTTATGAAAGTTTTCTGAGCTTCGTTTTTGCACAGCAGTTTCTTAAAGATTGTTTTTTCATTCAGTCTAAAATATTGCAGTTAAAATGAACTGAAGCGCAGGGAAAATTTGTAGGTATTGTGGAAGAAAATCTCTACTACTTTCTTCGTATAAAAACGACGAGAAAATAAAACTTTGAGTATTGATAGATGATTGATAGAGTGCTGGTGCATATTATGACAGCCCATACCGAGCGCGATCCGGCGGTCACACGCGACCTCACCAGCCGGTCGTGAGAATTGCAGTACACACACTGTTTGCAACACAATGAACTCCCGACTTAACAACAGAGCTTAAGATCGATGAACGATAGCCTTCTTGGAAATTGTAATATTACTAGAAAAACTCGGCAGACGTTCTGCCCTTCATCTCCCTCTTTCCCCTCCCATCTCCCTATCTCACTGTCTCTCCCTTCTTCCTTCACTCTGTTCCTGTCTGCCTGTCTCTGTGAGTCTCTGTCTCTGCCGCTCTCTGTTCCTCTAATTCACATTTACTTGCAACTTCTGCACGTCTATGAGCAGGTAAGGTAATATCGGGAAGCGCCGGACCAGCAAATATGTAATAGATTGTTAGAGAAGAGCTCATTCTGATTACGGCGTGAGAAACAATTCTTTGAGGCATTCGGTCTCAAACTTTTAGTTTTAAAGGCCCCAGAACTCCTCGTTTAGGAGTTATTTAACGATATAGATTCAAAATGCTGCCGAGTTTGTTGCGGGTTGCATTTCACG
Organism: Acheta domesticus; assembly: GCA_031308135.1. Classification (NCBI taxonomy): domain Eukaryota; kingdom Metazoa; phylum Arthropoda; class Insecta; order Orthoptera; family Gryllidae; genus Acheta; species Acheta domesticus. The sequence goes on from JAHLJT010009355.1 coordinate 91,280,442, forward strand.
TGAATATTTAGTTTTGTTCTACAGCGCCATGTAGTGTAATTACAACCAAATTAACAGCGTATAAACCTTCTGGGTGAAAAAAAACACGTGGAAGTGGCAACTTTGATGGAGATCGGTCCAACGTTGTGGGAGTTTAGCTCGTGTACATATACCAACATTACACACACACACACACACACACACACACACATATATATATATATATATATATATATATATATATATATATAATCCAATACCTACTGAAATATGTGCTGAAGCGAAAATAATAAAGAAATTATGTATTGCTAATATCAACAGGACCACATGGTGTCTTTTTTTTTCACCTGAAATGACTCATTTGTGTACTGGAATACATGAAATTCAACATCATCAAAAAGTAAAAGAGAGTGTCTCGGAAATCCATCCAATTGTTAACTGCGCCAACCGAGACCACTCCCGCGACTTGATACTCCGCTGGGAATCCTCAGGTAGAAAATCGCCCGCGCACTCCGAGCGGCCCCTCCAAATGCGGCGCTCTTTCTCGAAGGCGGCGCCGCCGGGCGAAACGGCTCGTGGAAATGGTTACTTCGCCGCGTCACGCACTCTGCGGGGAGGAGGGGAAGAAGACACGGGGAGGGGCGACGCGGGGGGGGGGGCAGGGGAGTGAGGAAGTTGATCTCCCGCCGTATCACACGCTCCGCGGAAACAAAGGCGCTCGCCGCCCGTGAAATGTGGAGCCAGCGCCCGCAGGCGATGCTACCCCTTCCCTGCCCCTCCACCTCACGGGCGCAACAAGATGGGGCACGCAGGACGGAAGGTGGAGGTGGAAAAGAAAGAGCCGAGAAGGGATGGGGAAAGACAAGAGGGGAAGAAAATGAGACGGACAGGAACATAGAAAAGCGGATGATGGGGGGGGGGAGACGGAGAATGTCCAGGGAGATCCATGGAGCGGGAGCGAATGAAAGGAGAAAGAGAAATACAGAAAAAAATGCGTCAGAGAAAGCGGATGACAGGAGGATAGAAACAAAATGGCAAGCAGTGGAGAGAAATGATGGACGGATTGGTGGGACAGGATTGACGATGGATGTCGGGGAGATACACAAAGGACGGGATGAACTAACATCGATATAAAGACATAAAATGAGATCGAGAGAGGACAAAAAAGCTGTGGATCGGGGAGTAGAGAGGGAAGAAAAAATGCCAGGTAGATCCACAGCGGGGACACGGGAAGCGAAGGAGATAGATAAAACGGGTCAGAAAAAAGAACGAAGAATGTTGAAAATTATCGAGGCGCGCGGAGCGTCATGGAAATATCGAGGTAAAGCAAAGGAGGTCGGGGGAAACGAGTAAGTGTGGGAATAGTTGGGAACGAAGAAACAGAGGGACAGAGAGAGGCGGCGAAGAAAACGCTGAGGATCGGCGAGGAACAGTGAGTCTGAGGGAAATGGAATGCACGACAGCCAGGAGACGCGGAACGATTAATATTGAGTTACCCAGAGACAAGTACTGCGAAAATGATGTGGACAGCAAGTGACGGCAAGCGATAGTGAGAGGTGGCGAAGGAACAGGAAGGCAAAGTTTGACGAAATGCGGTGAGTTTTTCTTTATTTGCGTGCACTTTGATAATGCTGCGATTCATGAACGGTACTATCGCAGTACTCCTCACTTGTCTGTCGTGTTATTAGATCGAAATCTTGGCTGTCCGGTGTTATTAGATAATTTTGTTCGCATTTGATAATAAAGCGTTCCTCAAGTTGAGAGATCATGTTTCCGACATCCCTACGCAAGTGAAATTGGCATGACAGCCTTCGCCATATGGCCCCGCTGCCAGCGTGTGCTCTCTGCTTTTCATTTACGGTTGCACGAGCGTCCTCTGTTTCCGCTTCCGAACAGCACCTCGGAGGACAATACGCGTAATAAACAATTGTGCCCTGATCTCATTAACAGCTGTACACAGCTGGTATTCCGACATCAAGCGCAACCCCTGTCTCTTTCAGTCCGTGCAACTCTGCATCTCTGTTTTGCCTTCTGCTCTTTCCAAGTCTCTTCCACCAAATCTCTGTTTACCCGCATCTGCGGTCTTCCCGCTCCTTTCATTACGTCATGTACCGCTGCATTTCCTCCCGTCAACCTTACTTGGAAACTGTATCCCTGCCACACTTTGACATAACAAACAGTTTCGTTTGTGAACTGGCTCTGCTGTGATTCGGAATCAACTCCTCTGAGTCGTTTCCTCTCTTCATCTCAACGACTTTCTAAGACTTTTTTCATACCATTTGCACTTCCAGGCCACCGTCGCAGCATTGTTTTCGTAGTGAAGCCGCCTCTATATCATATCATATTCGCGTCACATATCCCATATGTTACGATATATGTTCATTTATTATCTCCTCTTTTATGCTTTCTCTGTCTCTGCCCTCTCTCTTTCTCTCTTTATCTCTGCAGTTAATCAGCCAAATTTGGTTTTTCAAATCAGAATTTTTACACCTTCACCATTTTTAAATACATTTTAAAGTCATTTGAATTTCTCGAGTTATTACCTCCAAATTAATTAGCATTCTTTTCTTAAATGACATTTATATCTGTATATCTCTTAATTTACCCGATGGATTCGTTAGGTTTTTCATAGATTCATTTCTTTCGTTTTTCACTAACAGTCACAAACACCGTGTTAGTTTATCAATCTGCGATGATCTATTAGATCTTGTCAACTACAGATTCCTTACTCACCATAGCATCATCGTTACCTTAACATCACTCACTGTCGAGGACACTCAACGACGACCCAGCTTATCCCTGCGTACAGTCAATGTCTCTTATTAGTACTTTCGGCTCTATCTCCATTTTTTCTTAGTGAATGTAAGAAACTCAATTTCTCCGCCCACTAACGGTTTATTTATTATTCTGTTATCACTGTCTGTCCTCTTCCTCCTGGCAATGAACTGGAACAGGAATAGGAATGAAATGCAGTACTGACGTTTACATTACGTCTTTATTGTGGCATAATCTTTAGCAAGCAAATTTACGTCAACATCTAAGACTTCCATCTCAACTTTCACTTGCGTCCTCACCTCACAACATTCGTTTCAATGCTAAGACTGTTTTCTACGTTAATCTTGGTCTTTGCCTGCAACCTCGTTTCTAGGACATTTCTTAGGGCATTGCCTAAAGCATTCTTCTATTATATTCCATTTAGTCACCGCCTCCATAAATTCCATTTCATCTTTTGCACTATATTCTCTCTCTTTCCTCCTTGTCTATGCCGCTACTTCGACCATTTCTTCGTCACTTTCTTCTCCTACTTCCTTATTCATAACCGCTTACTTCCAACTCAACTTCACTTCCAACTTCACCCCCAGCTTCTCACCAAACTTTACAATACTCGACCTTTTCTTTTCTTCCTCTGCGCATCATCATTTATTTCCATTCTAACTTTCAGCTCCCACAATCCATATGCTTAACAATCCTCACGACAACCCATCTACTCGCTCAGTCTTGTAGTTTCCATTTTCTTGTCGACTCTCTTATCATTCACCGCTTTCTTCCTACCAAGTTGCATATCCAACACGGTGACAACCCTGCTTCTCGTCAAACCTTTCAGCTTTCTCCCTCTTATTTCACGAATACATTGTTCATCGCCGTTCACCTCCCGACCCAACCTTCACCCCCCTAAATTTTCCCTTCCTACTTTCTACCAAGCCTTCATCTGCGACATCACGAAACTTTAACGCCCACTGTAGCTTCTAGAATTTGTTATTTTCTTCCTTGATTCCTCTGTATTTCATCGCTTACTTCCTAACCAAACTTAACCTGCAGTACCGCCACAATCCAGATTCTAACTTAAACTTTCAGGATCTGTTCTCTTCGTCCCGATCTCTCTCATCCTTTACCCTCCCCGACTCCACTTTCTCCATCGCCACGACAATCCAGCCAACTTTACCTTCCAGCATCCGTCCTCTTCTTCCTAGACTCCCTTATCATTCACCGCTTACTTCTGCAAGCCCGTTATCGAGTTTCTCACTCAACTTAACTCGTCTTCCCCGATTCCCTTATCCACCACAACTCACTCTTGACCCAACCTTCTCCTACGTCACCGCGAGAATACAGCTTCCCACCGAACCTTCCAGCATCCGTTCTCTTCTTCCCAGACTCCCTTATCATTCCACTGCTTACTTTCTGTCTTATCTCCTTCTGCAGCACCACTATCGAGTTTTTTACTCCTATTCTTGTCTTTCCCAATTCCGTTATCCACTCACTCTTGACCCAATCTTCACCTGAGTCACTGCTACATTCTCGATCCAGCTTCCCACCCAAACTTTCCCCACCATTATACCATTATACCATCTATCCATCCATCCATACCATTATTTCTTATCTTTCATCGCTTACTTCCCACCAAACCTTCGCTCGCAACACCGCGACAATCCAGCTCCCCACGCACCCTCGCCGGCCGGCGTCGACCTACGCGGCGGGTGTGATATTGTGTTCGCTCCGCGGGTGAGGGGGTGCGGCCTGGGAAGGAAGCAGATTTAATATCTGCGCAGAGCTGGCGAAAAGGGGGAGAACGGGGTGCGCGACACGAGCGAAGCGCAGCGGATCTTCGGCGCAACCCCGCTACAGGTGTTCTAGCGGGTCGCAGATTAGTCGCCTAGGATATTAGAGGAGATAATTACATTTCGCGAAGGCGGCGGGCGTTCTGACGGCAGGGAGCGCTGGTGGTGGTGAGGGAGAGGGTGGGAGAAGGGAGGGGAGGGCGGAGAAGAGAGGGTGGCGGTGTTATTAAATCTGGAGGAAGCGCCTTATGGAAATATGCCGTCTCAAGTGCGCCGCAGAGAGGGAAGGTGAGCCAAGGGACGCCAAGAGACGCGGGAGTCGGTGACAATAGGGAGGGGCCGCGTGGGTCGGAGGGGGATCGAGGGGGAGGGCCGGTCGTAGGACGGGAGGGTTCTGCGAGGACGCTCGGTGCATAATATTTCATGTTCTCTACGCGACGAGGAGTTTCCTCGGTTTCATTTTGCGATTGTGAGCACAGGTATGGTTAACTACATTTTGGCAAATGAAAAATTCCTATTAAGAAGGAACGTACGAAAAATAATAACAGAAATTCCTTCCGTTGTCGAGCTTCCGTTGACGATGTCTCATTTTTTCATCACTTTCGGCAAATTACATTTTTTGATTAAGTATTTGTTTTCAAAAAATAATTTTCTGTCATCTTAAGACCTAACTCAACAGTCAAATATCTCATAATTTCATAAAATCGTTTCAAGAGATTTTATAATTAAAATAAGTTTCATTCAATCCTAATAATACTACTTTACGTCTATACCACATTTTTACAATTATGTGAGGAATCTCATGTTCTGGTTGCCTCCAATACTTATTCCTCACGTTTTATTTCTATTCACCGTTTGCATATTGCTTTACTAGAATTTAGCCATCACGGACAAAAGTATAACAAATAATTTACATCTTACTTTCCATCAACATAGTGCTATAATTAATTATTGCGTAGACGTGAGAAATATATTTACGTTTTACACGCATAAACACCCATTACGTATTTTTTATTATTAATTTGTAATACAATATTCATTTTAATTGAATTAATACAGTACTATGAGATTATTTCTTTTCCCTAAATTATTTTTCAAAAATCATATTTTAATCCAAAACAATTCCTGTGTAATAATCGGTTTGATTGATTAGTAACTCCAGGCGAGCCAACTGCTAAGTTCCTCATTCCCGTAAGTGTAGTGCACTTTTTTATTGCAGAAGAAGACGGTGATCTTCCCCCGCTGGATGGAGAGATCAGGCACTCATCTATCTGTCGGGATTGCGAGTTTATCCCAAAAGGTATCTCCCACCAGCCGGGCACCATCCCAGCTGAGTCAAGCTCTAAGCTCCCAACTGGACTCCCAGCATTTGTGGTACATGCAAGTGTGTGTAAAAAAAGGGATAATAACAGGACAAGGAAGAAAAAGGAAAGATCGCGCGTGGTCCTTGGCCCATTTCCTAAGGTACTTCTCCGTCATTCGCCGGGTGTTGATTGGAGAAACAACGAAAAACTACCGATCAGAGCAGCCGCCCGCTAGAATTCTCCTTTAGACAGCGGCTGAACTCCACCTAGCTCTTTATCTAGGGGCGAAAATCCTGCCACTGCCGGAAGGCACAGCAGTGACGTCAGTTGATGACCTGAGCTACCTAACTCGGCTTAATGATGGAAGTAAGAGCATTGAGAACAAACATATCTTTTCTAATTACTGTTCCGTTTCTCTTTTTTAATTAAAAGCATTTCGACAAAGAACTACATACGATCACCGGCACATGCTTTCACACTACTAGACATCTGTGAATTTATTACATTCCGCATGTAAAAGATACTATTTTCCCAAGCAAACACGTCTGGTCAAACTTTTTTAGTTCATTTTTTTCTATATTCTGTTATCTATTTGCGTGTGACGACTGCAGGCTCTGATTTTTTCTCAGAATTCCTTTCTTATTCTGCCTCCTCCATATTCTCGTCCGCAGTCCGATTCTCAGGCTGAGCGATTGCCTATAAATATAATTCCTGCACGGGCTGTCAGAGGGCGCGTCGGGGAAACGAGCATTCCTGCCGTGGCGGGAGAGGGGGCGGAGGTGGACGGGGAGGGCGATATTTTTACGGTGGTTCGATATGCACAGGATGTAGGTCAGTTCTGCTCGCAGGCGAACGCGATCGCCGTGGATGAGGGTGGAAGGGTTGGGGAAGGCTGGAAATGTTACGGTGAAGGAAGATGGTCGGTGGACAGGGCGCATCGGAAAAATGGTTTTAAATTTCGCTCCAAGAAACTGCTTTCTCATCTTTCCTTATTTGTTTCAATTCGCTTAGCTCAGCTCGTAGCAGCGAGAAGAGGGGAAAATAAGGCAAATTTTATTCACAATTTCAGATGTGTATAATAATTTTTATTGTTAAATTGTTCTGGTAAAATGTAACTCAAACTCTGAAGTAGTTTCGAGATCACCGTAGTCACTAATTGATCTTCAAAGGTTTAAGGAAATGCGAATGGAATCATAAGGCATAAAATAGTCATCATATTACATTTTTAATAGTTTTGTTGTTCTGTCATCATTCTACAGACGCCTGAAAATCTTAATGAATCGCATCTCTCCCAATAAGAATATTAGACGCCACACGTCAGAGTACATAGACTAATAAAACTTAATTAATATTATTTAAGAAAGTAAAAGACAATTAGAAAATAAGAAATCAACGTTGATTTTTACAGAGAGTGAATTCTCAAGATTAAGCGAAATATCCATCCTCAAAATCGATTGGTTTATGTTAACACCCTTCTAAATCGCACAGTTTGTGTTTCATCTGTTATACTTTTACAATACATAAAGAAAATAAAAACTGACGTTGGTGTGACTAAAAAATATCAACGTTATACTTGTATTCTCCACATCTAACTCTCTAGTACATAATTACGTTTTTTCATTTTGAGTCTAATAATGTGTAATAATGGGGATATGTAAACAAATGTAATCTCGAACACTATACCATATTAATAATATTTCTTCAAATCCCCCCCTTTCATGCGAGCACGAAGTAATTCAAGTTTTCATATCCAATGACATGTTTTCACAGAGTATTATTGTCCACTCGAGCACTATTGTTCCTGTTTCTTTGGCCACTACAGGCCTTGGCCGACCATTCGTGCACTACATCAGATTAATAACAACGTTCTTTCATCATCTTTGTCATAATTAGTGCTAAATATAATTTATCAAATTCAATATTACTAAATAAAAGGAAAATCGTTAGAAAGCGACTAATTACTATCATAAATAAGGGATAAAAAGAAATGAGAAGAGAATGAAACGGAGATAAATGGCGGGGACAGAGTATTGATAGATATTGGTGCAGGGAATTATGGACAGGGTCAAGATGAAAAGCGAAAAGTAATGGTGGGAGAGGAAGACATATGAAAGGTTTGAGGTTTGTGCGATGATGTCCGCGAGCAAACCCTTTGAGTACGGCGAAGGAGGTGACTGAGTGGGGGGGGCTTTGGAGTGCGGTGAAGGAAGCGGCAGAGAAGGGTTGACCATTGGTGTACGGCAAAAGAGAAGACAGGGGTGTGCGTGACCGTTGAAGTGGGATGAAAAATGCGAAATATCGTCTGGGAGGTAGTAGCCACAAGCGCGGCAGTGGCGAATCCAGGAGTGGCTACGGGTGACATGCGCACCCCCTTCCCAGCCAACACTTTATTTCATACTAACATTTAAAAATACTATTTCAAAAATATTAATGGAGGTATGAACTGAATGCTTCTCCTGAAATAATTTCTGGATCGACAGCGACGCGCGGCGAGGGCCTCTGGTGAGGAGGGGACGTGGGCGTGGGAGGGGGCGAGAGGGGTCGGGGCGATAGAGAGGCGGGGCTACCGATTTGTGCTCTGTTCGGGCGCTGCCGTGCGCCGGAAAAGGGCCCTAAGCCTCGACATCCCTCGATGGAGTTGTTTGTTATTCACTTAGCCCAGCGACGCCCAGTGTGTTGCGGCCGATTCAGCAGCACCTCCTCAACATTAGGTTGGTTGATTGATTCCGGGCGCGTGAGCTGATAAGGTCATTAGTTTCATACGTGTAGTGCACGTTTTATCGCGGGAGTTAGCGGTAATCTTCCAACTCTCGATGGTGAAATCCGGCGCCGACTTACACGTCGGAAACTTCGGTAACCCGCTCCAGACGGGACAAGATGGAAGCCCCTGACTGGTCTCCTTGCAGGTGTGGTAGTGTAGTGCATGTAAATGTATATGTAAGTAAGGGGTGAATATAGGACAAGGAAGAGAAAGCAAAGATCGGCGCGGTCCGTAGCCCTTTTGTTAGGGTATTGCTCGGCATTCGCCTGGCGTTGATCGCCGAAACTACAGAAAAGAACCAATCAGAGCTGTCATCAGTTAGAATTTTCGAGACAGCGGCAGAAATAGACCTAATTTGTTGCTAGTGTCGAAAATTCTGCCACCGTCGGGACTCGAACAATTTCGTCTACACACAGAATATTACTATAATAGATATGAATTATTTACCGTGTGACATAGTTCTTCATACCGAAACTATTCTTCCTCTTAGTGTTATTACTCAACAACTACTTACATTTTTCATACTCACTTCATACTTTTGTTTCCAACTACAAAATCTGTTGGCTTCATGTACTTCTGACGGATATATTCAAGCGTCTTGGGGATAGGTACATAGCACACTCAAGTGCTGTAATTACGACTAAAAAAGGTGGATTTGGTCCGAATGTCGAATTACCAGCCACGAGGATACGGCAACCTCGAGTAGAACTGATCAGGTGAATACTCAATATTACAAGAAAGTACGTTCTTAAAAATTATCTTGATAGATGCAGATCTTTATTTGCGATAAAAATATCTCATGATAATAAAAAAGCCTGTGTAATCAGCCATACAAAAAGAAACTTTTGGCATCTGCTACACATAAAGTTGGTTTTTAATAGAGTTTATTAGACATCACATATTGAAACGACACTCTTGGCGAAAATGTTTAGAATTTTGCTTTCTCAGAACCTTCTAACCGTTTGTCGGTCATTAATTTCTATACAACAATCCTTAATATGCTCATTTAAATTCCATTCAATCATGCTTTCCAGTATTACTAAACATCTGTAAAACCCAAAATATCCTAATGAAAAATAACAAGACCTTCTTGATTCATGGGAGAAGACAAAGTTAATAAACAATAAAATTTATAGTGATAAATATCGAATATTTTTAATTCACTTAGATACACAAGACCATGTCATTGTAAGATCATTTAATGAACCTAAATATGTTTCAATTAATTCTATCGCAATGAGTCGGATTAATAAAAGGACGTAAATTTTATCTGGCGCTTGACCATTTCATTTGTGTACCTGATTCACAATTCACAATCTTCACCCACATGAGAGACGCTGGCCACTCCTCGCCACTCTCGCTGCAGTCGCACTTGAGAGCTTTCAGCTCGCCCTCGGGCAGCCAATGCCCTCGCGTGCCAGAACAGTGGGAGGTCTGATCTAAAGTAACTGCTTTCCATACAACAACCGTCATTAGTGCGGGTTTTTCTAATTACATCTACAACTAGAAAAGTAGAAATACTGAGGCTTTAGCCCGAAATGAGCTTCTAGCGTGATGACGTACAGCAAGAAAATGTACGTTCTAAATGCCAAACGAATAAATGTATCACATTACAAATAATTACTTCCTGATTTGCCTAGTTTAGTTTGTGTACAACTCATGCGTATTCACGTGGAGTTAAGTTGCCTGAACATTATGATTACTTTTCCTACGATTAGAAAACAAAAAGTCACGCGACCCAAAGCGTAACGTACATTTAATTTAATTTATAATAAGTGAATATTTTTTTATGGATTATTGGACGTTTCTTTCGTGTACGAGTTTCACGATACTGTAGTTTTAGTAAAATACGAATTGAAGTATAATAATTTTTAACATAGCCATTATTGTTTCGGTGTATTCCACACATTTTAGTCATGGGATATGTTTAGCTACGGTTACACGAAGCGGTAGGTACGTATAAAAAACAATGTTTATGATCTGCTTCGTTTTATGGTGGGCAGAACTGTAAATAGCCTTATAAATAAAGCACAGAAATAAGAGAACCAAAGGTCGCGTTTTAGTTTTACTTTCACAATCTCCCTTTGAAAATATCAGCTTACAAGTATACAGGCACTGGCTAGTGAATTAATATTATTATTACTTTTTTTATAATTATGGCAGTTCCTTAGATTGCATTTCAGTTTATTTACTATATATTTATTTTTTTACAGTGGAATTGAATAATTTTATAAGTATTATTTTGTTTTAATTCTTCTTCGGGTTAGGTTGAGAAGATAACTAACATTGAAGATTTAAAAGTTCCTTGATCTTTCATCATTCTACTGGAATTCTGTAATGAGATACGTTGCAGAATAGCTAAAACGCACTAACTCAACCGAGAAATTTTGTGTCGATCGTTTGTGCTTTTGTTCCATTTTCGTTCTGTTTTCTCATTCATTATTTTCTGAAATCATAAAACTTTGGTTGAGGTGATGTATAGGATTAACCCAGTGTGAAATAGAATTGGATGGAGATGTACAGGATTAACACAATGTGATTAACACAATGTTAATATCGTTCGACTTGTTATTTATTACTTCTCTGGATAAGATATTATATTTCAATCTGATTTCTCACCAAGACACCTAAATAAGTATGCCAGTAGAAACAGAAGAAAGATCCCTTTAAACTTCGATTACAAAACTTGCAAATGTTACATTAGTAATTCTCATCACATCTTTTATAAGCTTATTTCTGTTTCACAGTCAAGTGAAAGAAGGGAACAAGAAAAATTTTTATATGACACTTACACTACACATATAAGAACTGAATTGCATTAAATCGATGGAAATAATTTTTTTTGGGGCAAGCAATATTGCCCATAGTTTGTTTCGAATGACTCAAGCCATTACATTTTTATTAAATTTTAATATTGTGTTTTCATCTAGGCTTGTGAACGCCAACACTGAGAGCTAAAAACAGTGTTTCCCAGAATAAATGTTACAAACTTGTAGGGCATGTAGGAGAGTGAAATTTTTTGCCAATGAACATGCGATGGAAAATTCCATATAACCGACACGTATGATGATTGTCCCTGTTTAATAAGCAACTCATTATTTACTAATGTTTGCCAAGTGACTGACACAGACAAAGTCAATTTGTGCATCCACCAAACACTAATACAAGATGATTCAGATGCATGTGTAACTTCCTTGTGTGAAATTTTTCAATACACATTCATTGTCAATAAGTGATAATCTTCGATTCCGCCTCCAGAATTTTGTAATATTTATTCAAATACCTTTATATAATTATCAGTTATTGATGAATTCAATTTTGTTTTACGCAAAAATGAAACAAAAATCCAACCATGATTTGTAGTTTGTAACTATCTAATAGAATTTGTATTACTAATTTTATCGCATGAAATTAAAAACAGTTATTTTTATTTAAAAAAGTAATGATTTATTAATGCAGACTTCAGTTTTGCTCTTCTCTGTACAACATTTTGGCAAAGTATTTTGTTTTTGTCTTTTTCAAATACTTTAGAATGAATATAATAATTTTATTTAAAGTATTGAACATAACATGTTGCACAAATTCTATTATTTATTACTAATTCTATTTGTTATTCTATTTGAAAATGGAATGAAGCTTATCTAGGTCAAAAATTACTATTCATGACTCATGTGAGAGGTCGGCGTCAAATTTACAAAGTTCTTAATCACAAACACTGAGGGAAATCTAATAATAAAAATTCTTTATAATAGAACTATATTAACAAAAATATTATAATATTAAAGACAGTATAATAACTTTTTTGGTTATTATACTGTCTTAATTTCATGGGATCAAAACAGTAATGCTCGTGTAAAAAATCCAACCACAACTTCCCCGTGCTCTTCCTTCCCCGTCGGCTGCCTTGACCGGCGCGGGGGCCCGGGCGGCAAGGTCGGCGCTCGGCCTTGCGCGGGCGGCGGCGGGCGCTACCTCTGCCGCAGCGCCCTCGCCCTCGCCCGCGCCCTCACCGTCGCTCTCGCCAGCGCCGCCGCTTCGCTTTATGGCGCCTATCGACGCGCCAAGGTCACCGCGCGCGCGGCGTGCCGCAGGGCGAGGCTCGGCGCCCCCGTAGCGGCGCCCGCACGTTGCGCAACCGCCCGTTCCAATTCCGCCACGGCCAGCCGCCCACGCTCTAAATTAAGCCCTTTCAATTCACTGGTTGAATGGGTGGTTAAATTTGATTGATTGATTAGTGACTCCGGCCATGTCAATTGCTAATGTCAATAGTGTGACGTACTGAAGGAAATGACACTGACAACTGCGTTGAAGATAAAAAGTATTTACATTTATTTACAAATTAACATAAGAAGTAAAGAAATATACAAATACTGATTAAACCCCGGCAACCTTTCTCTTCCCCTCAGCAGCGAAAACCCCGCGACCGTCCCTAGGCCTACAGCCCAGTGCTACTGCCCTAAAGCAGGTAATAACGCGTGATGCGATGCTATCGGACGTTAAGTTCCCGGTAACCAACGTACCTACATGGCCTGGCGCCAAACCGGTCTCCGCCCCGGAAACCACGTGCTTGAGTGCATTGGAGATCACACTCAGCCTTTCCGCTAACAACGAAGCTCTACGAATCTCCGCGAGTGCAGACGACGCCCGCCTTATATACGCCCACGTTTCCCCCACCCGGCGCCATGCTGTCGGCGTTCCCAGGTTCGATGGCTAGCCAGTTCCAGGGGTCTTGCACAATCGTCCCAGACTCGCCATTAACCTTTCTCAACAGTTATGTTTGCGTGGATTTTTTCCTGGTGCAGCCACATACTGGCGTCCCTTTATTTATAGCTCAGGTGCTGAACTCGACCTAGCTTCTAGCTAGTGTGAAAAAACCTGCCACCGTCGGGACACGAACTCGGGACCTCCCGAACATAGAGACTGCAGTGACCTCAGTTGATGCCCTTACCCACCTTTGCCGGCGGTTAGATTTGAGGTACTGGTTTCTCCGTTTTAAGCAGAAGTACTCGGAAAATGTTTAGAAAATATTTTTCTGGGACAAAGGGTGATCTATTTATGATACGTAAAGCCACGAGTGCTTTGGAAATTATCGAGAAAACTCTGTCTTGCGAAGCAAGGAGGGGATTTATCTGAGAATTTCTAAAGTACGAGTTTAATAGGACTATTCCACGAGTGAAATTACCTCCAACAGAGTTCCAAAATGCGCCACATATTCAAAATAACTGAAAGATATGTCAAAATCAAAGAGGTTCTGTTATAGTGCATACGCGATTTACTGTACATCGGCATGGCGATCGATGTATACCACCTCCTAAGATAGATGACACACAGTTTATGATTGGACAGTTGGGAGAAGCGGTAAAAAATCCGATAAAAAGGCTATAAACTTTTCGAGATTCTCCGCCCTCATTGGGGCATTTTGTATGTACCGTCAAACTCATTTGGTGTTAATTTCACGAGTGGAATAGTCATAAGAAATACCATGAGCGCGATTGCAATTTTCCGATAATGTTCGGAGATGAGAAACGACGAGGGAATGGGGGAGGGTCAAGGAAAGGGGGGAGGGAGGGAGAGGGGGTTTGTAGTAAATTTAAGAATAAGAAAGAGAGCAAGGATGTGGAAGGAAGGGGGTTCTTAAGGTGTGTGGACAATGGATTCGAGTCTAGCTCCAGTTTTGTCTAAGAACTTACCGGAAACTACTAGAACGACCGATCAGAGCAACCAGACTGTTGATGTTTTTCTCAATCATTATTCATCGCAAGTGAAGTTGTCGCGGACTTTACGACGTCATGAAGTGAACTGGACATGGACATGGACATGTGGATATTGCGGACGTGACGTGGATTATTGAGGCAAAATTTATGAGCAATTCACGAGGATTTGATAGGGATTTGCAGCACGTCATTGTTGTCACTTAGTAGCAGACATTTTTAAATAAAAACTGAGAAAAACCCAGCGTTGCCTGGGTATTTATGAATCACTCTTAGACAGGATTATATATCTTGTGTAAAATGAAAGTCTATTGCATATACTTTTACTACACCCCACTTTGATTCACACCGTTCCCCCTCACCCACTTTCCCCGCCACGCCTCTCCCTCCCAGATTCCCTTGGCCCCGTCCCGACCATGCCTCGCTCAACCGACCAGCCCGTACCGCTGCTTCCCAAAAGCTAGATGCATTGCATGTTGCTTTACAGAACAGTTACGCGAAATAATAATTATTGATAGAATTTGGTAATGTATCATGTTGATCTATTCCAACTTAAGATGTATCAATATATAATATTTCAGGAAAATTTGATTATCGGTTGATATTTTAGCGCATACAGTAATGCTTATTTTATCAAGAATATTTTGTAGGAGAAGAGTTTTAAGCAACGACGGAGGCGAAACTCTTGACTCATCAAGGCCCAGTCGAGAAGATGCGTCAGGCGGCTGGGCATTCGCAAGTTGTGTACTCGGCTGTCACGGGCTGCTTTATAGCAAGGCCTGCGATCTCGCAAGGCGCTCTGTCTCTACTCAGCCGCCTCGACGCCCCCCCCCCCCGCCCAACGCTCCCCGTTCGCAGACCGACCGTCGGGAGCGCTGGCACTCCCTGGCGAATTCCGCGCGGACCCCACGCGCTCTGCATGCCCCGCGGGCCGCACCGCTCGCCCAATAAACAGCCATCGCTCACCGCCCCGCTCGCTGGGGGAGCTTCAGCGCGCCTTCACTTCTATTTTATTGACGGTCAGCGGACAGAGACGACGTATTTCACCTTAATCAGCTAGGAAATTAGAGCCTTCGCCTTCCTAGCATTTCAATGTGAATGATGTGACATACTGGAGTGAATGACACAGACACTGCGTTGAAGATAACAATATTTAGATTTCTTTACAAGAACTTAACAATTAAAGAAATTTTACAAATACTAACTAAACCCCGGCAACCTTTTTCTTCCCCTTAGCCGCGAAAACCCCGTGACCATCCCTAGGCCCTACAGGCCAGTGCCACCGCTTGAAAGCAGGTACAACGCGTGATTCAATGCTATCGGAAGTTAAGTCCCCGGTAACCACGTACCTATATGGCCTGACGCCTAAACCGGTCTCCGACCCGAAAACCACGTGCTGGAGTGCACTGGAGATCCCATGCTGTCGGCGTCCCCAGGCTCGATGGCTAGCCAATTTCAGGGGTCTTGCACAATCGTCCCAGACTCGCCACTAACCTTTCTCAACATTTTGTTTGCGTGGGATGTTTCCTAAACAGCCACATCCTGTCGCCCTTTTCTTTTAGCTCAGATTCGCCCTTTCACTACAGCTTCCGGCTCAGGCTTGCCGCCCGCTTGGAAACGTTGCCACGACGCCACAATGATCAAAGTCTATGTCCAATTGTGTTTATTTATTATTTTGAGTATTTTGGTTTGTGAAGGAATAGAAATGGCGAAAAAATTCGTCGTTTTTTCGCTACAACAAACTAGTCATTTAAAAATAAAAATAAAAATTCTCATCAAAATTAAAAGACTTTTAAAATTTAATTTGAAAGAATTTTTTGTCTACTTTGAAATTACTCAAGCAAGGAGAAAACAGTAACAAAATTTACTTTTCTGTAAAAATACAAAATGATGGGAGATAAGAGATAATCATCCATAACCATAACAGTTATAATATTTATTATAATATGCCCAAAGTTAACTTGGAATAAGGAATGATTATCCCTTATTTCCCATTATGTATTACCATAAGATATCTGCTACCGCCATTTTTTTAAAATAAATATGGTCTCCAGGGAAAAATAATTTATAGATGACTGAAATTACTTATCAAAGCACAGAAAAAAACAAAAGAAATGTGACAGAAATGCTTTTATATTTCAGGCACGATGTCAACATATCTGTTTAGAAGATACGATATGGCATTATTTGCTGCCTGACCAAATGAATTTACAGACATAAGCTAATCGTAATTTGCCTATGCATTATGTGTTACAATGCTTTGAAGAAAACCCCAACTTCGAGTGGAATATTAGATATTGTTTAATATTGGTAATTTTCGAGAAGACAATAATATCTAGTAAAATCTAAATAAACAACCGTCTGATACTTGTAACATCAAATTGCTCGAGAACCCTGAATGTTGGAGGAGAGGATGCTATTCTCCACCTCTCGATATTGGGGTTTGAATCTGTTGATCTCTGTAAAGTTTGTGATTCACAAAGGGTAAAAATTATATGTGCGTGACCCGTGGTTATCATGTGACATTGTTCCCAACTACCGATGAAAAAGTACATAATATCTCAATTTTCAATATATGATCCTTATTTCCACACATCCTTATTTATACTTTTGAAATCCTTTTTAATATAAATACATTTGAAATAACTGTTATTACATTCATGATTTTTAAAATAATGGGATCATATAGTGAAATTTGTTACTGTAAAACGACAATCAAAATAACAAGATACAAGGGATCTCCGTTGCCCAAGCGTAATTCTTCGGAAACAGTGTTGGCGTGTGCGCATCATTGAAAATTAATTTCCGGGAGATGGCAGGCAGCTTTGGTTTACTCGGCGCCTTCGCAGAAGCCTTCATGTCGAGCAAGGCCTGCACTGGTGAGCTCATGAAAGCTTCACGTGCTCTTACCCGCCTTCATAGTGCATGACCGATGAGCGATCAATCAGGCAGATAGGATCAAAGTAGAGCTTCCAAGCGATTGGTAGACATCGTCTAGTGGAATTATAAAACAAGTGGAACGTTACCACATTCGTTGGACTTTACAATCCAATCATAATGTTGTGAGCTTTGTGTTCATGAATTTCTCATGAAAAAATAAACCTCATATTTTTGGAGTTGTCTTTTGAGATGAGACATCTCATTTAGATCATCTTTTATTTAATATGGATTTTCTGTCACATAAAGGTACTACTATTACGAAATAAACGATTTACTGTTAACTATCCATTATCTCATCATTTTTTTCGGTGCCTGATGCAATCTTTAAAAGGGGATCTCATAAAATTGTAATGTTGACATTATCGTACAGAAAAACAATTTTGAAAATTAGTCTGTTAATAAAACGGTTCAGTTTTAAATTAATACCTTTTTTCATATTCTTAATTATTTCTATCAACCAAAATCCTGTTCGTAAATATTTATTTTTGAACTGCCCGAACATACAATTTGTCAAAGTGTTTATATATATTTTCATTTATTATATAGGCATGATGTCAGCATTTAATCAGTAGGTAAACAATATTACCCATATTACAAATATAACTTACGGTAAACATTTATGAATAAATAACTATTATCTTTTTTAACTTTTTGTTGATATTAATATAGCCAACTAAGAAAGAAATGCAATTTTTTAAATAATGTAATATTTGTACAGTGCAAAATTGAACTATTTCAGCCGAGTAAGTTCATGTTCAGTCGAGTTATACATTACAGTCTACAAGGACATTTTCCGAACTGATCATTATCAATATGTCTTTCAATAAAAAGTGTTCGTTAATTGTTCACATGTTCTTCGCACGTTGTAAAACTCAAATGGTATATTACAAATTTTCATTCCTAAATTACACTTTGAGAAAATTAAAATGTTAAAAAATTTTGAAATGTTTTGAACTGTTATTTACCATTTCCCTCGTCTTCTTATTGTTCGACGGTGTTTCAGTGTTAAATTTCAAAAGGAATTGAATAATTACACACTTTAACTGAAGTATATTTAACATGTACTTACATTTAATAGTTATAAAACGCAATATTTCTTCTACAATGGACTTATCAGTATATCATTTAAAAGTAAACAATAAAAAACAAATATAAAATATGCAGAAGCACAACGTTGTGTCGAAATATATTTTTTCTCAATTACACCATACACTGCATTGCGAGCCGACAATTAGAAAGAAAACGCCATAAACGAAACACATGAAGGTGCATGGGACCAACGAGAGGTAATTCCCTAGCTTCCAGCCCCCTCCTGCAAGAACGGCAAAGGTCGTTTCCGCCTCTATATTTTCCTCCGCCGGCGAGCGAAAACTTTGGCGAAATTTTCTCGTTCTTCCGGTTCTGACCGCTCAATACAAACAACAACCAAGAGGAGGCGGTGCATCGGCCAGTAATTGAGCCGACTTTTTATCCGGCGTCCGATCTCCAGGCGGCGGTGGCGGCGATTAAGCAAAAAGAAGAGCGCTGGTAATTGCAGGAGGCCGAGTTTTTGCGAGGCGCAGGCCAGCCGACGCTACGCTCAGGAAGGAAGCTATAAAAGGAGCAATCGCGCAGGAAAGGGGCTAACTGCTGTGGTACTGTAGGTTGTGTGCGGACTTCTGAGAACGCTAAAAGACCGTTCTGACTACAAGTGCCGTTTGCGTTCTTCAGACAAACAATCGCCGAGCGAAAACTGCCCGTTTTCTCGGAGTTGCTATGAATAGTAAGCTCATCAGCTCTTGCGTGTCTGTGAAGTGTGGAATAGCTGATGGGTGGAGTATTCGTAATTTACGATCCGTTATGTAGGCCGGAAGGTTTCTTTTGGAATGGAATGAAGGAAATGGGTATATGTATTCGGTGAAGTATAAAGGTGTTTGGGGTTTATTGAATGGCGTGTGTCAGATGTGTGAATGATAGCTTCTTCCGCGTGAATATGTAGTACTACGTAACTTGAGTTGTTAACGTAAAGTTACGCATTTTCGCTCATTCTTTTTCAATATTTGATATAAAATGCTTGGTCAAACAAGAATAAATAATATTAGGTTTTACATACCTGTTATATTTAAAGAAAAGCTATAATAAAAGGAATTGTTAATTAGATTCGCAGCGAGTATGATAAGGATATTTAGAAATCTTTTAGGCAAGCGTTGCTATGAGCCAATTACTAGTGCTCTCAAAGAGGAACTGAAAAGTGAACAACTTTTTTTCATTAGCAAGAGAAAAACAACTGAATTACTTAGTTACATTTGTATTTTTTATAAGAACAAGCTTGAAATGTGAAATATCGGCAAATCTATTTTTTCTCTTGTATGTGCTTCCTACGAACACAGACCGAACAATATAACGAACACCATCCTTATTTCTTGAAGGAATTGGTTTAGTTTAAGAAATGTGAATTTCTACAAATACATCGCATACCAGAAAGAAAACACACGTCATAATTTTAGAACATTCCTCAAATTTGAACAAAACCTATAAATTTTGTGATACGTTTAGAGTAATATGTACTTGTTGGTCCCATCGAAAAATAGGTCAATCAGGGTTTTACCATTTTTGGCCATCAGTTCTTACGGCAGTAACATACTTATTGTGATCGGTTTGCGTCGTTTAAAGAACACGATCAATGAGAAATATTCTCTCTTGACCTACAAACCGTAATGACCTTCGCCCAGGAACAAAATTATGTCACGTAAAGATTCATGTATCTTTTCATCTCAGTCATTGAGTTCAGTTTCTCGGCTAGTGTATTATTTGATAATATCGTTTCCGAATTCCAATCGATTGAACACGTCTTATTCTCAATTACATTTGTCTATTTCGGAGACCAAAAATGGCAAGTGACTCCTGCCTGGAACAGAGACAGTGTGTCTTTTGGTGATGTATAACCCCAAGCGGTTTGCTAGTCGCCTGAAAACGTCCAGCAATAAAACCGCCGTTGTGGCCGTATCAATTTGTTACGTGAGCGGATATATTTAAACCCGAGGCAGAGACAATCGCAAGCCGAAATATCCGGCGACCCCGGCACGGGGCGCTGGAGGGAGGCAGATGGTATCGGAGCAGCCGAAATAAAACAAATTACCTCCCTGGATGCGGAGAAACACATGAAGGGCGTTCAGAGAGCCTCGAGGCCCCGGAGACGCCCTCCTGGCATGCAAATCGGAACTAACGATCGACCAAGCATTGCGCAGAGAAACATTCTAAGCGCCTTTAGTGTGCTACAGGAGAAATTACGGAATAGTAAAAAATTATAGAATGAATGAGAACAATCACGTGTGTATTGGCTTCTGGACCCTACTTCTTGCAAAGTAGATTACATTTGATATTTTTATTTTACAATTCGTCAATAGTTGCTTCAATTCTCCAATAGTTCAATATTCATAAAATATTAGTTAATAATTATTATTTAAAAAATATTTTACAAAATTTCGTAATAAAAAGTCCAGACTGAATTAGGTATAAAAAGCGCAATCCAGCTGTTTTCTGAATTGTAGCTATACAGAAAATAGCCCGCCATTCCCTCTCTGTAAATTACATTATATTAAGATTCTTACCTCTATTATTACCTCTTCTTCCCTCTATTTGAAGGTTATATCTCGCGTTCCAAACGTCAGATGTTTTATTATGTTTTTTTACTTAAATTTGTACACGCTCGTGTTCACTTTCTTTGAATCAATGCCTTCTTACCTGAAACAGAAAAAACAATTTGAATATTAGTATTAATATTTCAATGTTAGTATTATGCAATTTAATCTCAGTTTTATTTATAGTTATTTATAGTAATAGTGATTTTCCTGTAACGGATGATTTATTAATACTTATGTAAAGTAATTTGAAACAAATTTTGTAATAAAAGGGTTTTCTTTTTGTTCGCAACTTAACTCTCAGTTTAAGGAATTATAATTTTTTGTTGCAGCACTTAAATTGAAAATGATTTTAAAAAATTAAATAGTAATTACAATAAAAAATGTTTAGATTATTTTGAAAATATAGTTTAAATACCTCACATATCCTCAAATAAATAATTTGAGTCACTAAAATCGTTAGAAACACCTAGGTGACAAATCTGCGTTAATATTTTTTTCCTGTTTCATTTACCTATTAATGAACAAACATTCACATTGCCCTCAATGACCAGGTCCGGTCCTTACAAAGCCAACAATCATAATCTCCAATAAATTTGTTATCTCCAATTCATTCCATGGAGCCTCATCTCGTAATCGAGGGAAGAATCCTTAAAAGGGTAAAATACAAAAATATGTGGAATGCCTTCTTACTTAATCCCCAACTCACTCTAATGAATAAAGCTATGTGAGATCGTCGCGTAGCACAGTTGTCTGCGTAGGTACTGTTTCATGGGAATTAATTTATGGATGGAACTTCATTTTTCCCAATTATGATATTTTATTGTTACAGCGCCATCTAGCATAAATCAAAAAATAATTTTGGGTAAATTTTACCCAATTTTCGGCACAACCAAGCCTAAAATGACAATAAGGCTTTTATTAAATAGTGTCCTCCAACCACACGAGAGTGAGTGACTGATTGGTAACTGCTAGATATCTTATACCTCTCACGGTTAACTTATCATCCTTTGTATACGTTGAGAACTTCTACTACCGCAACGATAACATTGTAATAAAACTGTTTCACGAAAGTGTAGCTTTTTGTTGCATATTGTGTTCCCTTCGCCTCCCGATCATTGGAAGCATTTATTTGATACACTTTTTTGGTATAATGATAATGTTTCGAAATATTTCTACGGTTCAATTTAAGTGGACCAACCAGAATTTTAAAAGTCCTATACAAATAAGCAAGTAGGTATTGGATAAATGCAGAAAATGTTTTAATAAGCAAGAAGATTTGAATCATCTAGGGAAGATACAAATGGTGAATGGCGGGACGAAAATCTGAGAATTTTTAAGGACAAGTGTAAGAGTAGTAGAAGTGGAGGAAAGTAGAATAAAAAATTTTGATAAAATGAGAAGAAGGATTTAAGAAATAATAAGAAGGCTGAAGGAAGATGGAAAACGAAGCACTAGGAAAAAGAGAGGTAAAATCAGGTTTGTAAGATAGGAATGAAGGAAATAGATGCCGAGAGACGGAAATGGGGAACGTAAGTAGGAGACAGAGGAGAGGAAGGTGAGTAACACAGGAAAATATGACTATTCAGAAATACACAGTGAAGTCATTTACCCTGATCTTACACATCACTCTTATTCGATATTGTTCATTTTAGAGTAGAAAACATTGTGGGATTACATGGAAAGCAATGCTACTGGTTTTTCAAGGTATTATTGAACATTAATTTGAGTGTTCAATGAAAATAGACAAAAATATTGTAAATAAGATGAGACGTGTTAAGATGTATTTTCAAGTAAATCATGAAGACTGAGGTAACATATAAAAAGAAGTGATAGTATGGGTCTGTTAAATAAGATTGTATGCCAATGAATTAACACGTCTACAACCAATACAGTGCAATAATATAAGACCCATATGCTATATTTTGTTCACTTGCGCAAACTCATCCGTTTCTGTTTTATTTAGTATGGGAATGCGCGCTTGCCTCCCGCAGCAAAAAGCAGGCAGCAGCTACCGAGACAGCGTCGCTCATTCATTCGATTTCTCCGCAGCAGCGCGCCTAAAGAGGCCCGTTCGCCCTCGGGAGTTTATTCGCAGGCTTTCAAATCGCCGCTGCCGCCACCCATCCCAAGGAGACCAAGGAGGGTTTCTTCGCTTTTTGCAGTGGGCAGCGGGGTGCGGGGCGGCGGAGAGCGTGGCGGCGGAGAGCGGGGTGGCGAAGAGCGGGGCGGCTGAGAGTGGGGCGGCGGAGAGCGGGGCGGGGGCGGGGGGTGGGGAGAGCGGGGCGGGGGAGAGCGGGGCGGGGGAGAGCGGGGCGGGGGAGAGCGGGGCGGGGGAGAGCGGGGCGGGGGAGAGCGGGGCGGGGGAGAGCGGGGCGGGGGAGAGCGGGACGGTGGAGAGCGGGGCGGGGGAAACCGGGGCGGTGGAGAGCGGGGCGGCGGAGAGCGGGGTGGCGGAGAGCGGGGTGGCGGAGAGCGGGACGGCAGAGAACGGGGTGGCGGAGAGCGGGGCGGCTGAGAGTGGGGTGGCGGAGAGCGGGGCGGCTGAGAGTGGGGCGGCGGAGAGCGGGGCGGGGAGAGCGGGGCGGGGGAGAGCGGGGCGGGGAGAGCGGGGCGGCAGAGAGCGGGGCGGCGGAGAGTGGGGCGGCGGAGAGCGGGGCGGGGAGAGCGGGGCGGGGGAGAGCGGGGCGGTGGAGAGCGGGGCGGCGGAGAGCGGAGTGGCGGAGAGCGGGACGGCAGAGAGCGGGGCGGCGGAGATCGGGGCGGCGGAGAGCGGGGCGGCGGAGAGCGGGGCGGCGGAGAGCGGGGCGGCGGAGAGCGGGGCGGCGGAGAGCGGGGCGGCGGAGAGCGGGGCAGCGGGCTGCGACGGGAGGTGGAGAAAGAAGCTGCAGAGGCGATGGCGTCTTAGATGATGGAGGCTGATGCGGAATATGGGGGTGCCAATAATAGCATAAAGTAAAAGAGAGAGTTGGGGGCGCAACAAGAGCAGAATGTGGACAAAGTGTAGCAGCTTACATAGAGTAAACATTAGACAGAGTTTACCAGAGTGGAGTGAATGTTTTATGATGGGAAGTGGCGGTTATTCCTTCCTCGCTGGTTGGTGACGTAAGGACCAGCATGGCATGCAGGGATTTCATTCTACAGGTGTCTTCCTCCAACGGAGCACTACCCCAGCCAGGATAAATTTTGAGCCCTCCACTGGTCTCCCGACATGTGTGAGTGTGTAACGTATATAAGGTGTAAGCAGTGTAAGAGGGAAGAACTAACGTGCAAGAGCCCTAACGAGCAATCGCACTTGCGCGCGATTGCGCGCGATCCATGGCCTGTTTGTTATGGTACTTCTCCGGCACCAGCCTGATACTGAATGGAGAAACCACGGAAAACTACCGATCAGAGGAACCAGCCACTAGAATTCACTCGACGATAGTGGCTGAATTCAACCTACTTAGTACGATGTAGATCATTTTTCATCTTCGGGTCTCGACCGGTTAGAGTCGCTGTGAAGACAGCGGCAATGCTGGCTGTTAGCTAAACGCAGATGGTCTGGAGTCCAGAGAATCAGGTAGAGGTTGCGTCGTAAGCTCAGATGACCGTGACGGTGATGGCAACGGAAGCAATAGGCTGGTACTCGTAGCGGTGATGTGGAGAGGGTGTAGTGGTGGTGATGATGAAAGTTTGGAGAGGGTGAAGTGGTGGTGGAGGTGAAGCGACGGTGACGACGCGGACTTGGTGGAGGCGGCGGCGGAGGTGACGGCAGTGGAGATGGTGGCGGAGGTGGCGGCGGCGACGGCGGTGACGGCTGAGGCGGAAGCGTCGGCAGTGACGCAGACGGGGAAACGGACCGCGGAGGGAGTGGCGACGGAGGCGCATACAGCTTCTGTAGAGACGACAACGTCGTAGACGACAAACGATGAATGTAGAGGAGACAGGTGTAGGCCTGAGGATGTCGACAGAAATGTGGCTGTGCGCAAAATTGAGCGATGAGAGAGCGGTGGCGGCCGCTGGTGACAGTAATTGCGACGACGGGTAATGGGGCCGGAGAAAAAGATGGTAGAAGTAGTTGCCGCAGTGGGGGTGGCGCTGAGAGTTGAGCCGGTGGTAGTGAGATCGAGGGTGGTGGCGACGTCAGCAACGGGAGTGATGACCTAGGGAGCAGAAAAGGAACCGCAAAAGGACATATCGGCCAAACGGCGGAGGAAGCGGTTGCTGTGGTGGCGGGAGAAACGTGGGAGATGGCTTGATTGATTTATTCATTGATTAAGCTCTTTCCCCGCACGTCATATACAGTTTTTACTGTTTTTGACCAAATAAACAAATAAATAGTGATTCCGGGCGTGTCAACTGCTAACCTAACTAGTATCGTAAGTGTAGTGCATGTGTTTTCCTCAAGAGGTGGGGGTGGTCTTCCCCCGCTAAATGGTGACCTTGCCACGCTGGATCCGGCGCCGACCTACCGTCGGCTACCAGGATTTCACAACCAGGCATTTCTCAACCCGGTATCTCCCACCAGTGGGGCACCACCCCAGCCGGAGCCGGGACAAGCTATAAGCTCCCGACTAGTCTCCCGGTACGTGAGTGTGTGTAGTAGGTGTGAGGATAGGACAAGGAAGAGGAAGGAAAGATCGCGCGAGGTCCGTGGCCCGTTTGTTAGGCACTGCTCCGGCATTCGCTTGGAGTTGATCGGGGACACCACAGAAAACCACCGATCAGAGCAGCCGGCATCTAGACAGCGGCTGAATTCAACCTAGCTGTCTAGCTACTGACGAAAATCATGCCATCGTCGGGACACGAAGGACGGTAGTACCTCCCAATCAGAGGCACTGCAATGACATCCGTTGATGCCCTAAACCACCTTTCCCGTTTGGGAGATGGCAATGCTGGAGGAGCTGACAGACTCGACGACGGCAGCAGCAGCGACGAAGACGCAGAGCAGTCAGCGAGCGCAAGCGGCGTCCAGCGGTGGCGGGGGTCTGCATAACGGCAGGGAGGAGAACTAAAGCAATGGAAGGCAAGGCGCGGGACGCTGTTTTCCCTCACCCCCGCCTTACGCTTCAGTCTCTCGATTTAAGAGGCAGCGACGGAGATGAATCGCAGGGCCCTGAGGCGCGCTCTGCGGCTGAGGGCTGACCGCGAGAGGCCCCCACGAGTGCGGAGGGGAGGGAGAGGTGGACGAGGAGTCGGGGGAAAGAAGATTAGGAAAGCTGCGAGAGAAGAATGGAGGAAAATATTTTCGAAAGGACTTGGAAGAAAATGTAATGAAAAGGAGGGAAAATGAATGTTGGAAAGTAACGTTTGCTGTCTGTATGTCTTAGGAGATTGAGTGCTTGATTTAGTGATTCCGTGCGCGTCAAAGACCTAGATCATTATTTCCGTAAGTATAGTGAATGTTCTTTTACCGCGGGAGGTGGCGGTGATCTCCCAACCCTGGATGGCAAGATCCGGCGCCAACTTCGAATTGCGAGGTTTCCCTAAACCAGGTATCTCCCACCAGCGCGACACCGTCCCAGTCTGAAGCAACTCGCAGCTCCTGACTGGTCTTTCAAAATTAATGTAATTAAGAAACAAGTGCAACATAAGAGTAAGTGTATGTAAGGAAGGATTGATGTTCATACAAGGAAGAGGAAGGAAACATCGCGCGCGGTCCGTGGCTCGTTTGTTAGGGTACTGCTCAGGCATTCACCTGGTGTTGATCGGAGAAACCACGAAAAACTATCGATCAGAGCTAGAATTCTTCTAGAATTCTAGAAGAATTGAATTGCTAGAATTCTTCTCCAGACGGCGGCTGCATTCGACCTAGCTGTCTAGACCAGTGGTATCAAGGTCTTCTAGTGGTGACTGTGGCAGGCGTCGTGGCACCGTAGCATGCCACGAGCTTCTCTGCCCAACTAGCGTCGGCAAAAGGAACTATTACGAGTAGTAGTAACCCCGCCGTTTTACAATAGGGATGACAAGTCTCTGGTGGCGGGGTGTTGAACTGCGTGGAGGGGCGATTTCGTCTTGGCACTCGTGCCACGGACTCCCGCCCGTGGCATCGACCTTGACAACGGCTCTAGACAGTGTCGAAAATCCTGCCACCGTCGGAACTCGAACTCGCCCGGCCAGAGGCACTGCAGTGGGAATGAAAGATAACGGAAGAGGATCCCTATGTGTAAGTTCTCTGCAAGAAAGTTCCGAAACTATCTTTTTTTCTGGTGTATGAAGCCGCAACCGGCCGGCAGAGGCGTCAGCGGTAGGAGCGAGTCCTCCATCGTCAGCTGCTGAACGGCGGACGTCCCCGTGCTGTCGCTGGAAGTGATACAGAGAGGCCGCGCGGGGGCTGGCTTCCATCAGCCATCTGGCGGACGCTCCTGCCCGTCCCACGCAGCCTGACGCACGCGAAAAAAATAGAGAAAAGCAAACCACTACGCAGCCGCTACTCGAGGTTCCAGCTCAGGCTGTTTAAAGCGCGCCTTACTAGCAAGCCCGGAAGCGGTAGGGCACGATAGGAGAAAGATGTATCAAGGCCATCATTTTTCATTTTTTATTTTAATATTTTCAACTCAGGATGCTAAAACAGGAGGTACTTTCTCGCCTTAAGTAATAGTTATGCAATACTATTTATACGACAATTTCGTTTTGAATTAACACATCTCAGTCAACAGCGTTTTGTAAAACTCCTTACAAATCTTAGGAATATTGGTGCATAAACTAAATATTTTCAAGTAAATATCAACACAAATTTGACTGCTTTTCATACAGCTAAATCATGTGCCAAGAAGAAAACATAATTCACAGGAATTAGCTACCAAGTCATTGTTGCCGAGTCACTGTTGCGTTTCAATCTGATATTCCCTGAAGGCTAGCAATTTTTATTTCATATATTTCAAATAGGTTTTAAATAATTTCTAAAACGTTAATTTGTATATGTATAAAAAAGCTTGAATGTAAGAAACGAATAAAAAAATGTGAAATAATATATAAATTCTAACTTACAAAGTATTCAACTGCCTGGAATTACGTTCACGAAGCCCAGTAAATTCAGAGCGGGTGATTATGTTTGTCACCAAATTACACCAAAAGTACTCATATTTTCAAAAAAATTCAACATGACCTTATTTGAAGATCTGTTTTAGATGAACACATTTCATTAAGAACAAAAAATTCTGTATTAACATATTCAAAATGTTAAATATTTAAAAATTTTCAAAAATCAAGTACTTCAAAGGACATGAGACCTTCACCATTCTCTTAAGAGTTCTTTACGCTATATAAGGTCCAAATTTAATCAAAACATTTTGTACAGTTTTTAAGAAAAATTGGTTTAAAAAAATAAAAATTTCCCATGTTTGACGCAAAATTTTGCAAAGAATACTAATGTTTTTGAAAAATTGGTCATGACATTATTTTTAGATCTGTTTCTGATAAACACATTTCTTTCAAAAAGTTCTACTTCTTCATAATTGTATTTGTAGAAAGACGCCAAAAAAATTTGAATTATATCAATTTTCGGAAAATCAGGGTTTTCAACCAACATAAGACCTCGTCATAATCATAAAATTTGTTCAAACTATCGAACAACAAAATTTAATCAAAATCAATGGAGACGTTTTTGAGGAAAAATTGTTTAAACAGAATTTTAAAAAATTCTATATTTCATGCAAAATTACGCGAAAAATAATTAAAATTTCGAAAAATTTTACATTATCTTATTTTAAAATCTAACTTTAAGGAACTGATTTCAATAGAAGAAAAAACTCTTATCTTTACTATTTTAGCTGTGGGAAGACGCCGAAAAACGTTTGAATTTTTGCAACTTTCAAAAAATGAGTGTTTTTAGCGAAGGTGAGACCTGTACATTCTCTTAAACGTCCTTCACACTATCTCAAAACAAAATTTAATCAAAAACTATGAAACCATTTTTTTGAAAATATGCAAAATGTTCCAAGGGCGTATGTAAAATACCTCTACAATTAAAATATCAGTTTCAAACTCAGGGGCGCGACATCTGCCAGGTGAAATGCGGAATATCAATTTTGGAGAAAATTGGCTGAACGGTTAATCAGTTTGCATTGTTCACAGACCGACGGACGGACAGACGAACATGTTTTGCTGCCATTCGATTTTCGGTATCAAGAACCTACAAAACATGGATTCTGGCTACTCCACGTCATACAGGATTTTTTTTCTAAATTAGCAACCGAATTTACCCACTTTTTGGTTACTAGGGCCTCGTAATAAGAGATTTTGCCAAACATTCGCCGTTTTTTTGCGCAGCAATACATAACTTTCTCTGTACTGCGTAAGCGGTAGCGAGAAAGTAAAAATGAAATGTTGGTAGCTCGTTACTTCCTTTCAGGTCATTATTAATATTTTGTAACAATATATGTACACAACCAAGCAATAATGTATAACCAACTTAACGTGTGTCATTCGAATAATTTTCTTACATGTATTCTTGCATATCTGAGCTTCAATTTTTGTAGTTTTGAAACTTTATATGTAACCACAGAATTCAATAAAGCCGATGCCCCCCCCCATTTCCGTAATGCCTCCGCCGGATCGACCCCTGACCAATCAGGGGCCACGAAAGCGGTCGGAGGTGCTCCCAGCTGCTAAGGTCTCATGTGCTAAGGGCATGTGTGGTAGTGTAGTTCGTGTGTGTGTCTAACTAAGGGGTGAGAAGAGAAAAGAAAGAGGAAGGGAAGATCGCGCGTCCTTAGCCCGTTTGTTAGGGTACTGCTCCTTCATTCGCCTGGTGTTGATCGGAGAAATTACAGTAAGATACCGATCAGAGCAGCCTCCCGCTGCAAGTAACTTAAATATATGAGATACCCCATCGCATATTCATTGAAAAAAAAAAACGATGACATTCGACTCCCACCCCCAGCATGCTTTAAGTTTCGAACACTTATTCTGACAACACTGATTCTTATTATTGTGAGTCACTGTCAACATATGACATGGAAGCTGCTTCACCCCCGCAGCATCACTTGCGGCCCACTGCGCGTTGGCGCGTCCGGGACGCAGCCGCCCCCGCCGCCCCCAGGACGCCGCCGCCGCCGCGTCTCCGCTCGCGCCGCTCGGCTCGGCGTATCGACCGAATGTCCAGGCTCCGCCCCCGCCCCCCGAAACGCGCGCTGCAGTGGAGCCCACTCTCACTCTCACTCTCGCTTTCTTCGCTCCGCGCGCGCTCGCGCCGGCTCGCGCCCCCTGGCCCGGCCGCGCACCTCGCCCCCTCCCCCTCCCCCGCCACGCCCCCCACCCCAATGCGCCCGCTGCCGCGCGCGCTCGCCGCGCCACGTCGCGCCGCGCCGGGCGTTCACCCGCCAAGGTCTTTTCCTGGTTCGCTGGGGGTGCGCCGTACTGTCATCAGACCACCCGCATTCTCCCGTGCACCGCTCGTGTTACGATAAAGTTTTCTTTCGCTCTTCCTTCCCTTCTCTCCTTTTCTCTCATCCAATTTCTTTACTGTTGATGCTGCGTTCCTGAATCCCTTCATTGTCATCAAACGACACGCTTTCTCCCCTATACCAATCGCATTACTATACAATTTTCTTTCTTTCTTTCTTTATTCTTTTTTCTTTCTTATTCTTTCTTTCTTCTTTCTTTCTTTCTTCTTTATTATCTTTTCTTTATTTTCTTCATTTTCTTTCTTTTCTTTCTTTCTTTCTAGCTCCTTCATCTCCTCTCTTTCTTTCACCGCGTCCGTCTCTTGTTGATGCTGCGTCCAATTTCCAAACTCTTTTCACGGATCTCTTGGAACGCACCGCACTATCATCACACGACCCACATTCTCCCATCCACCACTCCTGATATAATAGTTTCCATCTTTTTTTCTTTTCTCCTTCCCGCTTCTATCCCCATTTTCTATTTCAGTCTACCTCCTTTCATAACCGTTTCTATTTCCGGGTGTTGCTGCATTCGCTTCCCAACTTCTTTTCTCGGATCCCTTGGAGCACATTGGGCTATCATCAACGACCTACATTCTCCCATGCACATCTCCCATTAAGTTAGTTTCCCTCTTTTCTTCTGTATCCTCTCCTTCCTCTTTCTCTTGCAGTATATCTCTTTAGATTACCGTTTTCGCCTCTTAGAGATGATGCGATCGCATTACAAAATATTTTTCTAGTTGCTCTGGATCGCATCGCACTGTCGTCTAACAATTCCTCATTCTCCCATGCGTGACTCGTATTGTGATACAATTTTATTTATTTCTTGTTTCTGCCTCTCCCTTTCCTTATTACGTTTTCTCTTCCATATTTTTCTCATCGCTTCCATCTCCTGTTAATTTTGCAACCTCTCTTTGATTGCAATATATTGTCATCAAACATGTGTACTGTCCCTTGCACCAATCGCATTACAAAAATATTTTCTTCTTATAATTTTTCTAGTTTTATATTTTCTCTCTTTCTAGTTCCCTTTTCTTCTTCCTCTACTTTTTATCCGCCACCTGTTAACGCTGTGTCCACATTCCAAGGTCTTCCCTTGCATCGCATCGCTATGACAATGACTTTTCATTGTCATTGCGAGGAGAGAAGAGAGAGAGAAGAGAAAGGGGAAAAGAGAGAGGAGAGAAAGAAACGCGTCTTTACGCGTTTCTTTCTCTCCTCTCTCTTTTCCCCTTTCTCTTTTTCTTCTCTTTCCACTTTATAATATCGCCTGCGTCTCCTGCCGATGCTATGTGCAATTTTCACCGACTTTGTCTGGTTCCTTTGGATAACACCACTTATCACCAAACGACACACATTATCCCATCCATTGCATTGCAAAAAAGTTCCCTTCTCTTTTTTCTTTTTCCGCTCCATATCTCTTCATTTCTCTGTTCTTAGCACCACTTCCACTTCCTGTTAATTCCAATTTCCAACGTCATTTCCTGATTCTCTTGGATGATGACCAACTTTCAATAAGCTACGCATATTGTCTTATCCCTCGCATTAGGAAAAAGTACCTTTCAATTTTCGTTTCCTCTATCTTTCTATCTCACTCATCTCTTTCTCTCTCTAAATTGATTTTTGTCAATCTTCCACCTTCTGTTGATGCTGCGTTTACGATTTTCTCATTCTCTATGCAACTTTTGCAAATTTCCTTGGATTTCTACTCACTCCTTTCCTCATTCTTCTCTCTAACCCACTACCCGAATATATACTTCGCAATTCATAAGCATACCTTACTTCTACTCTTGGATCTTTATTTCTTTTTTCTGCACGTTTCCCAAGTTTCTTAGTATTCTTTCCCACTCTCTACATTTAGTATCGCGCGTTTTAAATTTATTCCTTCACATTCCCATTTATTTCCATCTACTCTCTCACTCGCAACTTCTTTGCGCCTACCTCTTCCTCTTCCATCTTATCCTACTGCTGCTGATGTTCCCGCTGATACGGTCGCACCCCACTCACTCCTCACGCGATTTTTGGCACTCTTCATCGCTCCTTGCGGACGTTGACCCCACAAAATCGTTTCTGATGCCCTTGGATCTTAACACTTCATGAAACGACCGCACATCCTCACGTACAACCCTTGTAATACGAACGTTTCTTTCTTCCCCCCTTCTACTCCCTCTCTCTCTCTCTCCCTTGTTTTGGGGATCCGTTCCACTCACTTTAACAAATGTTGCGCATTCTCGCTTCTCGCTTCTTTATTTATTTTCTTTCTTTCTATTTTCCCAGACAACTCCAATCTCCAGCATTGCCACTTTGTGCGCGTTGCACAGTATCCTCCTCTCTCCAGTTTTTTCTGGGCTTTGTATCCCATAACTTTTTTCCTCGACGTCGCGGGTTTTGAGGTGCATTTTTGCATTAGGCCAACATATTTAGCTTGCTCTTGACTCTCACACTATCATCCCGTTTTCTCATTCTGTATGAACGGGAATGAAGATATACGAGATAGTAGAACGATGAACTACAGAAACCGGTGACTATCAAGGAATCCTCCCGAGAATCCGCATTGACAACCAGACATTCCGCCGGCATTTGAATCGTAACCAGAGGTGAAAAGCCAGCGTGCTGGCCGCTACAACACAAGACGGCTTCTTCCCTTGATGACGGATCGTGAAGTTAAATGAGCGGTGTCAAGTGTACCGCAACGATTATAAAAAAAGTAAAACTGCAATTGTACAAATAAAAAAGGATATATCGTTTTGGGTATGTATATATGTTCCAGAATGACTCCGAAACTATTCAAGCAATTTAAACAAAACTTAGAACGCTTATGACTCACCATATGAAACCGAATAATATGGAGATAAGACCTCCAGCACTTCTGTGTGAGGGTTAGAAGGAGAAGACGTGTAAACTAAATGAGCAGGTCACCCGCAATGCACCTATTGGGTCCCAGCGAGCGCGTCACGAACAGAGGGAAGTGCGACGGGAGTGTGGAAAGGCGGGCACGGTGAGTGAGTAGGTATAGAGAAAAGGACGGTGGGCGGGCGGGGAAGGCAATGGTAGGGGCGGGATGAGTGAGCCCACCAGGCGGCTAGAGTTCAGAAGGGACCGACCGGAATGCGTGATTGATATTCTCCAGTGTGTCAAGTTTTCAGGTCAATGGTCCCATTAGTGTAGTGGATGTTTTCATGCCTCAAGGTAGGGTTTCTGACTGGATGGTGAGATCCGGTGCTGACATAAAAGTCACCTAGCTGGGAATTTCCTCCTCAGGTAGCTCTCACACCTCAACACCGCCCCACATTTATGATAGTGTAGTACATGTGTGTGCGAGTATCAGGGGAGAGGATTTAACAAGGAAGAGGAAGTATAGACCACGCGCGTTCCGCGGCCTATTTGTTAGGGTACTGCTCCGGACTTTGCTTGGCAAAGATTGGAAAAAAACTCAAACACTAACTTCAGAGCTGGTCGCTAGAAATCTCCAGACAGTGGTTGAATTCGACCTATCTAGCTACTGTCACCGTCAGGACTCGAACCCCAGTACGTGTGAGGCGTAACATCAGTTGCTCTGAGCCACCTAAGCTGGTGAGAGGGGAGAGGATAGGACGGGGAGAAGCGGGGATGCACGAGGGGGATGTCTAATAGATGAGTGAGATAAATAAATTCCCGGGCAACGCGTTCGCTGGCCATTTGGTCCACTGTGCTCCTCTCGCCTCGGGGCCTGCGGCGCCGCGCTGCTGAATATTTTCGGGGTCCCACGCGCGAGGCGCTCCGACGGCGCAGTGGGCCAAAGCACCCAGAACTCCAAGGCGAAATTGAACTCCAGTCTACACGAGGATGGTGTGAACAGGTACTGCGTGAGGTTGGGCTAACCAGTCACTTTGTCACCAGAAACTATTCGAGCCACAGTGAATTAGGTACAAATTAAAAAGTTCATGGAATCAAGTGTTGATATCTCGAATCTCCAATCTAAAGGGATAAAAAACAACAAAGAAGCCACAATTTTAAAACATTCATTAGTTCGTGCGATAAAGTTGAGAAATAAGCATTCAAGTTCTAGGAGATAAAATAGGCGACGCTGTTTTGGACAGTTTTTAGGGGAACTCGAAATCTTGAACATCAATAACCTCGATAAAGTTTTAAAATTTCGAATTTTTCATTCACATTTACCCTGTCCTTAGCCATGGTAAATGGGTAAATTGAACCTGTGTAATTCGAAATATTCGATACCTCGATGCACTCCACAGGTCTAGTTAGCTCTTCGCCAACACTGCCGCTGCTTCTTCAACTGTCTCTAATCTGACCAGGAGTTCTAGGGATTAAGTCACGACGGTGGAGCAATTTTCAACACCGGCTTCTATAGAAATGCAACTATTATCTGGATGAGAATTCTAGCGTCTGGCTGTTCTGATCGGTAGTTTTTCATGGTTTCTTCGATAACTACCAGGCGAATCGCGGAGCAGTACCATAAGAAATGGACTACGGACCGCGCGCGATCTTTCCTTCCTCTCCCATATCCTATACTTCCCTTCTACTTACGTACACCTACGCTTGCCTTACGTAGCTATCAGCCGGAAACGTAGAGCGTGTTCGTGCTGCGGCGGTGCCCGGATGGGAGAGATACCTGGAGAGGGACACCAACCCACACATGCACCGAAACACACAACAACATGTAGATCGGCGCCTGATTTCATCATTGAACCGATGAGGAAACATTGCCAACTTACAGGATAAAACATTAATGATACTACCCTGGCTAATGACCACAGCAGTGGAAGTGACAAGAAACATCAAGCATTCAATCGAAGTATTCCTTAACAGATTCGAAATATTGCACTGGACTATAGTATTCTACGACAGTCTTGTCAGGGTCGATGCCACGAGCGGGAGCCCGTGGCACGAGTGCCACGACGAAATCGCCCCTCCACAAAGTTTAATAACCCCGCCACTAGACAACGTCATCCCTATTGTAAAACGGCGGGGTTTCTACTAATCGTAATAGTTCCCTTTCCCGCTTGTGGCATGGCACGCTGCCACTGCCGCCAGTAGCAGACCTTGACACCCCTGTTCTACGATGTTCTACTGTACTGCTACAGGCTAGTAGTGAGTGAACTTGAGCATTATCTTGCCATGGAACGCAGCTTAGCGGTAGAAGCAAGCGGAGCAGGTGTTCGGCAAAGCTCCCGAGCGAACGAAGGAGGGGACAAAGGGATTTTCCAGGCTTTTGGAGCTCTCGGCTCGCAGGGCGCATATCTCTCTAGAATCGGTCAATATCAAAGCTTAGTTCGAAATTTGCTCTAAAAATAGAGATATACTAAATACATTAAATGCTACAAATATTTAAACATTAACTTGATACGACAACCCACACAATGAAGTAGTCTAAAAACACTGAAACGTTATGTTTTAAAAGTACAATTCCTTTCCAGTTATGCAATACGAGTATCTTGGAGAGCACTTGGAATAGTGTGGAATAAAAACCGTCGAGGATTTTTGAAGAGTAGAAAATATTTTTATGTCATAGTATGCCTCTTCCATGCAAAAAGATATTCGTCAATATCTGAAAATGAAATTCATTGTTCATTTCTGCCCGAACCAAATCTAAAATTCCATCTTCCATGGTACGATGCAATTAAAAGATGAATATGTCTGTGCACCCGTTACTGTGAAGATCTCTGACGCATAAATTGGTAACACTGATGTGAGCCGTGTCAAATACATTTTTAAAAAGCATATAGCATTGGGAGCGTCGAAAGCATCGTGTTTGTACACGAAAAAATTATATTAATAAAGTACGTTTTCTCCAACGACCTTACTGATTTTGACATCACAGTTTTGGATTCTGCTTTTCTTTATACTTTGACCAGCGAGTATTTTGTATCACACAGATGAAGAACATGAATATACTAAACGTTACCGTTGAAATACTCTGTGTAGATGGCAGTGATCCTAAATGTTATGAAAAAACTAACACTTATGTTACCTGATTTTTCTTTGCTACAGAAGTTTATAAAATATAATTAAAATTTCGCTTCAATGGAATTTCACATAATGGAACCTAAGAGGTGTGTAAATAAATTATCTTTAATCCAATCGCATAATCATTGTAAAAACGATATGCGAAGGTCAGTTTCCACTTCATAGAACTTTCAGGAGATAGGCGTGAAAAACAACTCAATAGAAGCAGTATGTGTACTTTGGCTCAAAAAGACTGAAATGCTGTGTTAACTGGACTCATTGAGGTTTTATGTTAATCACGAAAGCCGTTGATTATGGACCGTTGATTATTATTACCGTTGAAATGCGCGAGCATAGAGAGACAAATTATCAATATGAAATTGACGATCTCAGTAAAAACAACACACAGATGCCTTCACCTTGATACGTTGTATCTTTAAGAAATATCGCCATTTACACAGCGCATTCTACACGTTATCGTTTTTCCATCAATCTGCGATGTCTGATGTCCTTGTCCCGGCAGATTTTTCTCTCTCCCATCACAAGTTCCGTCCAGATTGAACTCAGATTCGGTCACCAAGCTACTTATCAAATACCCCCTTCAAATTGCCTGGTATTGCCCACGGGCCCTTACACTCAGAGAACCCTGGCAGTCCGCATCTCTGATCGGTAGTTTTCCACGGTTTTTCCAATTAATACCAGATGAATGCCGAGACAGTACCCTAAACAAACGGGCCAAGGACAGAGCACGATCTTTCCTTCCTCTTCCTTGCCTTAACCTTTGCCGTTACATACACAAACACACTTACATGCCCTACTCTACAGGCAGGCCAGTCAGGAGCTTAGAGCATGTCCCGTATGGAGTGATGCTCTGCTGGGGGAGATTCCACGAGATGAAAATTCCCTGGAAGTCGGCGTGCAGATCGTCACCGATTTCTGGATCCATTGAGGGAGGAACATCGCCACCTCCAGATATATAACATTCACTACACTAGACTAATTTCCATAGCAAATTAAGTTCACGGAAATATTAATCAATCCTACCCCAAACAGACAGAACATGGAAAGCTGGAGATGCGATGCATGTTGTGTAGGGGAGCCCAATATGCCCGACACTCGTGACGGAGATCGCTATACACAGCATCGCTCAGCATTCCCGGCAGTACAGGCAGGCAACAATCCATTTACTTAAACCGACAAAGCTTACTCAGGGCATCAGCTGATGTCTCTGCAGTGCCTATGATCGGGAGGTCCTATGGCTCGATTTCCTTCGTCTTCCTTAGTGAAGCTATTCTTAACCCTTACTTAAGCTCGCATGCACTACACTATCAAACATGTCGGGAGACCAGTCGGGAGCTTAGAGCTTATCCCGGCTGGGGCGTTGCGATGCTGGTGGGAGATACCTGGTTGGGGAAAATTCTTGCAAGCCGACGTATGTCGGCGCTAGATGTCGCCATGGAAGGGGAGTAGATCACC
Source organism: Acheta domesticus (assembly GCA_031308135.1). Lineage (NCBI taxonomy): Eukaryota > Metazoa > Arthropoda > Insecta > Orthoptera > Gryllidae > Acheta > Acheta domesticus. The sequence goes on from JAHLJT010009355.1 coordinate 91,318,103, forward strand.
GCCACCTCCCGTGACAAAAATCACGCGCTACACATACGGAACAATGATCTTATCAGTACACGTGCTCGGAATCACTAATCAATAAATAAAAATTATTTGATTAAGCTGTTTGTCAATAAAAGGTTCTCGCTTCTGAGAGCATAGGCTTCCGCTACCGCAGTCAGTGGCTACTTGGCTGTCCGGGAGTCGTCGCATCCTAGGCATAGGTGCTAACGCTTCGGCTAACATTCCGCGACCTTCCTTAGGGCGAAATACCTCCGAAATGCGAAATGCTGAAGCAAGCAGGGCCTTTTAACTCCCATATAAAGTGGTGGAGACCATTATAGTAGCGTACTCTCCTCTATCACCTCCTTTCAGGAACTAAAATACGAACTGCTACCAACGATATTCTAAATGTGCGTGGCTACTGCGTAGGTTCGCGAGATGCAAGCAGGTGCGTAATGTTACAAAAACTATTGTCGATATTCGCGCTTTCTTCAGCAGTTTCCTATATGAATATATTATGAATAATTTAACATTTAGAAGACACTTTTCGTATTTATCAGAAATCAACCAATTTTTATGTGCGGAAGAGCCGAAAATACAGCTGTACCTGGCGACACTAGCGCCTCCTATTGTTTCACCATGAAGCTTGGTCTCCGGTTTTGATGGAGAGTTGCAAGGCCTTGGAAGCAAGTATTACTCGTTCACTTTACATTTGCAGACGGAGCGCTGCGATCTGTTTACATGAGGTCACCGCCGACTGAATGAGAAACGCGCGTCTGCAGTTGATACTGACCGTTTAATATGATATAGATGGCGGTGAGCAGCACACACATCACCAGCGGGGCAAGAACATAACCATTAAGCAATAGATAAGTGCAAAGAAGAAATAAAAATATGTACGTGAATGTTGTGAATAGTGTGGTGTGATCTATTTTATTGTATATTATCTTAATCATTTAAGAACGCGTCTCCAGCTCACTGTCAGAAACGCATGATTCGTCAGCTGTGTCCGTAGAGCTTGTGCTGCCTTTGGAGACAGCTGATTGGTCAGTTGCTGGTTGACATCAGGGCCATTCGTGTATTCTCGGTTGTGTGTTCGGGCCTTCACTTTCAAAACAACATTGGTTCCTAATTCTGCCGTCTGCAAATGTAAAGTGAACGAGTAATGGCTGCAGTTGTCGCTTGTGGCCCACTGCGCGTCGTGGCGTCTCGTGTCTGCGTCGGGGGCGCGCTGATGGGATATCCGCCTCCCCACGGAGCGCGCCTGCGCCGCCGCCGCCGCCGCCGCCCGCGGACGCGCTTGAGGACGGGAACGGGGACGGGGACGAGGACGGGAGGTCGGAGGGAGGGACGGAGGGCGCTCGGGCGGAAAGATTCCATTTCTGCATGCACCGCGGCTCCCGATTCGCGGCCCGCCCGCTCCGCAGAACGTCTGGCGAGGAGAGCGGGTTGAAGAACCACGAAAAGGAACTCCGGCGGGGCGCAGCGTAACATAATTGAAACGCTTTGTAGCGGATTCGCTCGCGCTATAATAGCAAAGGCAGGGATAACCATTAGTAACGGTACTTCAGCGCGTTTAGTTGCGAGCTCGTAACAACAGCTTCGCAAACCCGAAGGTTCTAGGTTCGAGTTCCGGAAGATTTTCGACGCCAGTTACCTTTTAGCTTCAAGCCAGTCTTTTACATATTCTAAATCTACGTCATTCTTATCACTTTGACCCCACCATCAATAGGTTTACTTTTATTTATTGCTTGTGAAAATATTTAGCAATTGCTTGATATTTCTACTGCATATTGAAGTTAATGTATAATATTTCGTAAAATGAAGTGTGTCACACACACTCCATTTAAATTTTTGCCATAAAAATTATTAATGTAGAGTAATAGCCATATCACGATGCCAACTTCTTTAGTATCACCTTCAAAATTAAAAGCTTCTATTACGACATTTTTTCTCAGAATGACACAAATGAATACAATCAATCTACCGTCTGTATGTTGATGTTTCTTTTTTCGTTGACATTAACCAGTTCACTATGCGAGCGTGACAGGATTGTCGCAATCTTTCAGAACGCAAAAACACGACGAAAAAAGTATCAGCAAACCAAGTTTGGTGCGAATAGATAGCAAAATCACAAAGACGTGTAAAAACGGAGAGACCAAGCCGAGGTCGCGTGTGTCAACGACAGCGTTCAGAGCAAATATTTGGGGTTGTGCTTCTTTCGGCTGTCGGATCGAGGTCACTCAGAACACTAGCTCAAATCGGGATGTTGGACCTACTTGTTATGGGGCTGGAAGGACATTTCTAATGTATTGTTATTATTAATAATGATAATAATGATAATAATAATAATAATAATAATAATAATAATAATAATAATAATAATAATAGAGTAGACTCGCTATTATTTGAGGAAACTGGCAAACAGTACCTCCGATATGAAACTAGGACTTCTGAGTAGCTAGAATATCCAAAGGAATTTTTCATGTAGAATTCATAAAAATGTTCTTCGTCTTCTATTGGAGATCGAGGTATTTCGAGTTATTACCGGGGCTACTCTGGAATTCGTATTTAGCTTTAATTGAAACTTTATGTTCAAACTTTTTACGTAGTATATTTTATTTCCTTGCAGTACGTTTGGGGACGTGGCATCCGAAATACGATGAAAGTACTTCAATGAATATTTACCCAAAATTATCTCTTAAATTGTAGTAAGAGTGCGTTTTACAGAAGCCTTGCTTGTATTTAGAGAGTGAGCCTGTTAGTCAGTTCTTGGAATTGAATAACTACATCTGGAGCAACAACTTTGATTAAGATAAGTAGGTTTCTGTAAGGACCTCATCAGCCGGCGCCTAGCGTGAAATTTCCCCAAATGACTCGTTTATCTCGCATCGCATCTGAGGAATTCCAACTGGTTGACTTACGAAGACGGAATGAACAAAGAGAATTTCCACACACGCAATTATGCGTTCGTTCACACCGAAGAGGGCGTGGCAGAACAAATTCCTCTCAATCGGTTCTTCTCGGAATGTGAACCTGCTGATATAGTGCTCCACTGCATACACACAATTTGCATTTGGTGACCAATTTTTAATTACAAATTATTCGCGTAGCAAGTCAGACGTATTTTCTCAAGGGTACAACCCTTGAATAAAGAAATGAGTAGCCAAAGAATGTAGTCCCAATTCCCACTACTCGAACTATACCTTCACTCACACAAGCGTGAATCTTGGGTAACAAAAATTAAAGCAAACTTACAGCATTCGAAAGAAACGTTTCGTGCGGTATGTTACTATTCACGCAAGTGGAAATATGCTGAATAATATGGAACAACAATATTCTAGAGGTGTACCAGTGCTCAAATATCAAACTTGAAAGACTTAGATGAACCCTACAAGTGCGAATAATGGGAAAATTTATCATAAAAGAGAGTGATTGACAACAGGATACACAAATGTAACAAACAGAGGTAGCAAATATATTGAAAAAGGATAAGAGATGATGTATTAAAAGTGTTCCTTGGCAGAGAAGACACATGAAACTTGAGAATGAATGATGACAGCAGATTCAAGAGGAAATGACTCGAACTGAACTGTAAATCTGTTTTTACTGGTAAAAGATTGCTTTAGAAGCACTGTGGCAACGGAATACAAAGTAGGAACAGAAGTAACCGTCATCTAAATTTCCTGAAATTAAACTTTTTATATCATTTCGAATATATACATCTGAGAAGGATTTGAATGGCTGAAATCAGAAAGTCAACAGTTTATAATATTGTAACTTGTAGTACATTATGTGTACAAAGTGTTTTGGAGACGTGGTCATCTGCACGTAGCACCTGGGAACGGTTGGATAATAACCCTTCTCTGAACAACTGCTTCAGCGATTCTCTTAGTTTAATTATGATAAATAAAGAAAAATAAGAAGTTACAACACTATTAAACGATTCAAAACCTAGGAAGAACAAAAAATACTAAACAGAAGAAAGATCAGTTAAGAATCACCCGTACACATCGCTGGTCAACGTCACAAAACAAGATAATCAGATTATCGACAACCCCTCAGTTACATAAATAAATAAACGATTGTAATAAAACAAATATAACAAATCAAAATCGTAATTTCGTAAATAAATAAGATATAAATAATTCTGTGGGAATCCCATCAAGTATTTCGATATTAGTATTATAAGTCACGCCCAACTTGACCTCGAACAGAAAGGTCTTCATTGGTGAGTGTCATATTCCATTTCATCAAGAAGAAGAAATTTAAATTACTGCGAAGCACCTATATTTCCTAACTCAAATTTATTTAAACTCGCCTTGTCAAGCAGACTTTTAAAACAAGGAGAGCAAACTATTCGAAATATACGTAGAGTGTGTTTGCTTATCAGTATTTCTGCTCATTTATTGGATTCAAACACCGATTGTGACGTAAACAAAGCACAACACTACATGCCACCAATGAGTCAAATAACTTTCATTCGTTTTCTTCATAGCACCATGATATTCTCGTTTTGTTTTCTTGTTTAAATAACGTTCGTTTGTTTATTCTGGCATTTATCACCTTCGGAGATATATAGGTCAGGAAACAAAATGTCAAGTATATTGAGAGTATTTGAAGGTAAAGTACGAACCAAATTTGAAAAATAATCGCCATTGTGTTGATACTGTGGTGATAAAGCAACGTATTGTACACATCCGTGACAGGAACGGTACAAGACGATAATAAAAATAAATGATCGGGAACATTCTTTTTTCAGGACATACACGCACTTTAGCAAGGTGACATTAGATTTTTGTGAATCATAACACAACAAAGGTTGTCTATATTACATTTTTCATTTTATTTTCACAACATATTTATTTTCACTCTAGGCAATGGAAAAATAAGTTTGCTTTACTCGGAAAATAGCGATCGTCAAGTTGTTGCGTTACAAGCCAGCAGTACTGCTGAATACTTTGAACCATGCTGTATGAGAGTCATCGCAAATGAAACCAGATATTTAATGTCATTCAGTTCTACAACTCAAACAAGTTTCTGACACTTCCCGATGTGTGATCAATTGTTTCCATTGCGAAGCACAGTTACAACGATTTTCATAATTACCTTCTTGAGGAACCTCAATTATTGAATGTATTAGGAACATCGAAGAAAGATGATTGGAGTAATTAACATAAGTGAACACTTATCACAAGCAATGACACTGATTAAAGTTCGATAAAGAGTTAACGAGTTTTCAACGTTTTTATTATTTAAAAAAAAACACGAAATACAGTGTTACACTAACTTATTTTGTACAAATTTTGTTATAACTAACTTATTTTGTTCAACTTTCCTTCTCAATTCCTACTGAAGATACTTAGCATTAATAATTATCTCCAGAAAAACCTTAAACATTCCGCATGAAAATGAGAAGCCGGTGAATGCACCAAAACAAAAGTTCAGCTTAAAGAGAAATGAAGTACAAAAGTACGATATTTTCTAACTTGTTCTTTCAAGAAGCGTCTTTTCAAGACAATTCAAGAGTTACTTCTATAAAATTACAAACATCTAAAAACTGACTTATGGGTGAATAGAATTGTGTTTTTCGTTCAAGTTATTTAAATCAGCCGTCAATTTGCAATGAGTATGATTTAATCAATGTGATTCCCAATTAAATAGAAAGGATGACGGAGAAAGTGAATAAAAATAAAACTAAGAATTAAAAAGAAAAGATAAAGGGAGTAGGAAAAGTAGGCAATTATATAAGGAGTAAATAGGAAAAGTTAAGCATACGAGAACACGATAAAAATAATATACGGGAAAGTAAAAAGCAATAAAATATTTCGAAAAATATAAAGAGATTTCGAAATATAAAAATCTCTTTAAAGTAAAAAAAAAGTAACTTAGCATTCACTTACGTTTTCGATTTGGTAATTAATTAACACAACTTACCTTTAAATAATGTGACTATACATGAATTTTCGATTTTTTCTTATTTTCTAGTAATTTTTTATACTTTGAAATTAGTTTTACTTTTTTAAATTTATTTCTCATTTTTAATTCAATAAATGTGATTTCACTTTTATTAATTCGTTTTTATCAGATTCCATTAAAGATTTGTGAAAATAATAGTGGTTTCACAGGTATATTTATGGCAAAGGAAATATTAAACTGTAGAACATTTCCGAAGAATATGATTGAACAATTGTAAAATAAATGTTCACGATGAATTTTGTGTTGCATCCCCCCTTTGAAAACAATCACAAATGTAAGAAAAAATAGAAATAGTGAGAAGAATGAAAGGGGAACTGGGGGAATAATAAAAAAGAAAACCGCCATAGGAAGAAAGGAAGATGAGAAGGGCAGAAAACATAGGAAGAAACGGAAGAGAAAGAAAAATACATACGATAATACAAAGAAGAATAGAAGAAAGGTAAAATGGATGGAAAGTTAGAAGGAAAAAGGTAAAAAGAATACAAGCAAGACTGAAAGAAATGGAGAAGAGAAAAACAAGAAGACTTCTTTGTTTGAACAGAGAAAAGATGAGAAAGAATGGAAGGAAGAGTGTAGAAGAATAGAAAAGGAAAAGCAAATGAAAAATACAGAAAGACGTGGGCCCGCGGGTGGTTCGTAAAGATCTTTCGTCGTAAATGGACTTGAAGCATTTTGGAGCTGTGGAGTGCGGGAGAGAAGGAAAAAGATAGAGATTGACAAGGGGGCATGAGTCTTCGTCGCCTTCGTCATCGTCACCTTCGTCATCGTCGCCTTCGTCATCGTCGCCTTCGTCATCGTCGCCTTCGTCATCGTCGCCTTCGTCATCATCACCTTTGTCTTCTTCGTCGCATTCGTCTTCGTTGTATTTATCTTCGCCCCCTTCGTCTTCGTCGCCGTCGTCTTCGCCGTAGTCTTTGTCACCTTTGTAGTAGTCTTTATCATCGTCGTCGCGAGTCTTCGTCATCGTCTTCATCATCTTCATCATCGTCTTCATCATCGTCTTCGTCTTCTTCATCGTCATCGCATATGGGAGAAATGCCCCCTACGATATGCCATAGGAAAATTCGCGCAAAAATGATGTTGCATTCAAACGAAAGGCAACCATAAAGAAAGTTGAAGAAGAATATATATGGAATAAAATAAGACGAAACAGGTGCAGAGATACAGGCAAACGATGCCACGTAGAGCGATAAATATATGTTTTGTTTGGTGAATTCAATTGCAGTGACTATTAGGTCTAGTGCAGGACGCCAAGAAACGGTATCTACGCGATTGTACTCGTTTAGATGAAAGTAACAAATCCATGGCAGCTGGAGCAGCGATGCGGCCTGGGGATGCAACCCGGTGGGGATGGGCGTGGTTATGCAATATATATATATATATATATATATATATATATATATATATATATATATATGTATATATATATATATATTGAAACGAGTTGTTAATTAACTCACACAAATTAAATAAAAGAGAGGGGGACAGGGATTCTTTCTCAGGAATGGGTTCCGGGTCTGATCATACATACAATGGAAATTGACAATGGTTTATTACAAAAAAGAACCATGATCATTACAAGCAACTGGATTTAACATACACTTGCTGCCCTGTGATCCGTATTCCCTACACCAATCTCTTGTAAATTACATCATTCAATGGTTTGCTACTGTCCGCACCACATTCCCCTCCCCTGACATCCATTCTCTGATTACCCTGGTTACTGAATATCAGGTACTTATGCTGTATGCCTCTTGTAGCTCTGACGCGTGACTCCACCTCGGCGCTATCCTCGGGATTGCTCGGGTCTGCTCGGTCGCCCGCGTCGCCGCCGTGTCGCCACCGCGCCCGCCGCCTTCTCCAGCAATGCTCGCGAACACGCCACGCCGTTTCCCAAATCTTCGTTCTTCACAGTACTGGCAGACGAAATTCATTCGGCATACTCGAACACTCGTGTCTCTCACGCAACGGGAGCATTAGTTTCACGATTAATCTTTCTCCGTACAACTCACCAGCGTGTGAACGACGCCTGGTTACTGCACTCGCTCGTGTAAATATAATAGTACAAGTCTCAATTATCCCCTTTCCGCCCCCTTTTTCCCAGGTTGTGACTTTGATGTTACTGCACAGTCCTCACAATCACAATTGTTACTATCCTACGTTTATTCAACGTCTCTATTAGTTGCTGCACTCGTCCAGGTCCACGTGTTTACCACTTACTACCGACATTATCTGTAGCATCTCTGTTCTTTCACATTACACACGCATCTTTTTAACTCCGCTTTACCACAGATACCTGTATCACTCAAGCGTCTACTCGCACGATTCTTCTACTTTTTTCACACCACACTTTCGCTGATTTCATATATTACATCGCTCTACCATCTGACCTCCGCCATGTCTGGGCGCTTCTCTCTCGCCACTCTGGCCTCTTGGCCCGTGCTCGGTTCGCGGCACTCGGTTCCTCCGCTGAGCCGGCTCCGGCCCCCCCACCCCCGACTCCGCCGGCTGGCCAGCCTGTGCCGCGCAGTTTAAACCTACGAATTGGGCCGAAACGCATTGTTATCACTGAGATGATAACAATTCGTTTCATCACCCCCTCCTCCCCTTTTTCCGGATTTTTCACACAAAATCCGCCCAACTATTGAGTGGGGTCTTCGAGGTCGCCCCCTTCTATAGGGCATGGTCGCAAGTTATGAAAATTATAACATCCAACTATTTCTTGTCTACTGTTTGCTAACTCAGCTACATTATGATCAGTGACTCGACTGATAACATACGGTCCCTCGTACAATGGAAAGAATTTTGCATACAATTTTAATTTCGGGTTCGACATTTTAGGGACCCGCAACAACACTGATTGTCCTTCGCTGAATTGGTAAGTCTTTTTCTTCACCTTCGCTTTTCTCTCTTCTCCCGATTTTACCAAGGTTTGGTAAATTTGCTCCGTTGTCTTCGGCGGTCCTTCCTGACATACTTCGGGCCTCTCTAAAGCGTACAATATGTGGGGCGGTTTCCGCTCAAAATGAGCCTCCCATGGGGTGATTCCCGTGCTAGTATGGGGAATTTGGTTTAACCAACGGTTGATGTCCGGAATCACTTCAACCCACGCTTGGTGATTGTCTCCGCAGTATGTACGAAAAAGTCTGGATAACTCTTTCATTACGCGTTCCGCCGGGTTAGATTGGGGATGTCTTATTGTTGAGTAGATAGGCTTCGCTCCCATTTCTTGTATTCCCTCCGTCCATCGCTCACTCGTGAACATTGTCCCATGATCCGATAGTATTCTCTTGAATGGGCCAGCTATTTGAATAAACTTCTGCACCAATTTTAGACAGTTCCTTGAATTCACTTTGTTAGAAGGATACACTTGGACAAATTTTGTGAATACGTCTAGTATAACAAATATATACTTGTTACCCCGGATCGTCCGTGGTAACGGCCCATAAACATCCAAAGCCGCCAGGTCGTTCTTCTCCTCCGGCAAAATCGGCTGGATTGGTCCGTCATACTTCCTGTTAGGGTACTTCACCTTGAGACACGTCATACATGCACCTACCACTTTTCGGATTTGTTTGCCCATCCCTCTCCAGTGACACAATGACCGAAGAGTCTGGTACACCTTCTTCGCCCCAAAATGCGCCAATGATGTATGTGCAAATCTAATCAATTCGTTAGTAACGTTCCTAGGCATCCAAATCCTCCATATTTCTGGTCTATCTTGAACCTTGACCAATACCACACCGTCCACAATTTTCCATCGATCCCGTTTTTCTCCTTAATGCCGCAATGTCCGGGTCGTCCTCCTGGATCCGGCCCTCTATAAAACGTTTAACTTTGTAAATTTCACTATCTCTTTCTTGCACTATCCTTAGGTCTTCCCAATCGAAGACTGGAGATCGAGCAATCCCAAGATCTATCGCCATCACCTGAAATTCTTTTGCGCTTGTATATCTTTTGTCCATATCCGGTTCCTTCCTGCTTAACAGGTCCGGGAGGTGGTTTTGGGCCCCTTTACAATATTCCACCTCAAACGAAAATTCTTGCAATGCCAATACCCATCTATGTAATCTGTCGTTTTGGAGGTGGCATCTACTCAAAAATGTTAATGCCTGGTGGTCGGTCCGCACTTTAAAGTGCCTACCTTTCAGGTATGGTTTGAACTTTGATATGGCCCAAAAAATAGCATTCTCCTCCTTTTCAGTTGCGGAAAATCGAAGTTCTGGTCCCTTCAGTATGCGACTGATAATCGCCACAATCTTCTCCTTATCATCAATCAACTGATACAACATAGCCCCAATTCCAAAATCGCTGCTGTCTGTTTGCACAATAAAAGTCTTTGAGAAGTCGGGATGAGTTATGAAGCAGCTGTTATAAAACATCTCCTTTAACTTCTTGAATGCCTCGTCATGAGATTCGTTCCATGTCCACTTATATCCCTTCTTCAGCAATTGATAAAATGGGTGCATGACATCCGCAAATTTCGGACAAAATCTGGCATAATAGTTGCAAGTCCCGATGATTCTGCGTACTTGCTTAACCGTTTTAGGGGGCGGTATGTTTCGTATTTCTTCCAGGGTTTCTGGTTTCAGAGATATTCCGTCTGTCGATATTATGTACCCCAAAAATTCAATCTTCTGTGTGAACCAGTTCGATTTCTTCAGGTTGAGCACCAAATTATTCTCTGTCAAGATCTGAAACAACTCCTGTAAATCTCGAAAATGTTGTTCAATAGAATTTGCCCGTACCACAATATCATCAACGTATACCATTACTCGGTTTGCCATACGTCCCTGCAAGATTCGATCAACGCATTGTATAAGTGCAGCCCCACTGTTGCGGAGGCCAAAAGGAACTCGGCAGAATACGTAACATATGCCATCGAACGAAAATCCCGTGTATTTCTGGTCTTCTTCCTCGACTTCCATTTGCCAATATGCCTTACTAAAATCGGTACTTGAGAATACCATGTTGCCTCCAAATCCTTGTAAAATCTCTTCCACGGCCGGCGGTGCATCTCTATATGGTACTGTCACTGCGTTCAGTCGGCGGGCATCCAAGCATAATCGCAACCCTCCATCCTTCTTCTTGACTATTACTATTGGATTTGTGTATGGCGTTGGTGCTTTTTTAATAATTCCGTCTTCCACCATTGCTGCTAACAATTCAGTTACTTCCTGTTTCAGTGCTAATGGGACAGGATAATTGCGCTGTCGAAACGGGGTACAATCAGTAAGTTGAATTCTGAATTTGTAATCTTTAATTGGGGCTCGGTTCTTACTAAACACTTGCCTGTTGTCCAATAATATTTTCGACAACCGGTCTTTCTGCTGGTTGTCCAATATCCCTATCTGCTTGACTTGTTCCCTTAATTTTTCTTCTAATTCTTCCACTACATTTCCCGAGCATACCTCGTAACCTTCTTCCAATCCTGGTCCATTTCAATTTCCTGGCCTCCTAGTTCCACCAGTTTTCTGTCGAGATCGATCACAGCCCTATGTTCTGATAAGAAGTCTGTCCCCAGGATCACCGGATGTAATAAATTCTTCACTACCAGCGCTACTACTTCATACCTTTGGTTGCCGATTTCTGCATTGATCATAATCTGTTTTGTAATGGGGCTTGACCTCTTTTGGGTTGCTCCTATTACGTACGCCCTATTCATGGGCAAACACATCACCTGCTTACCTTCCGCCACCAACTCTTCATAATATTTCTCCGACGCCACAGTAGTCGTGCAACCTGTATCCACTAACGCTTCCGTACTTAACCCTTCACATATCAATCTAATCGTGGGGCATTTTCTTATTCGAACGTCTGAGCTCTTTCGCCTCTGCCACGGCTGGTCGTCGTAGGTCACCGTTTGGATGGTGTTAATGGGGACCGCGTTTGACATTTCCCTTCTTTCGTCCGTGATGGGGTCTCCCTTCACCACGGACCCTCCTAGTTTAAATTGGTCCCCTCATCTCTGCTCGTGCTGGGCCGGGACATTTGTTCCGATGCGTTGCCGTTTCTCGGAGCTGGTCCCATCCCGCCTCTTCCTCGTCTGCCGTCGTAATCTATCCTTACTGCGTTCACGTTCCCTTCATTTCTATCCTTTGGTGCGCTGGCGAACGTTAAATCATATCCTCCCAGCGTATTCTGGAATTTCTCTAAATCCGTGTGGTCGATACTGCGCAGTAGGTTTTGTATCGTTATCGGAAACTGTCTCGTCACAACACAAATAATTTCTTGATCGCTCATGGGTGGGGTCAGTGACTTGAAATCCATAATTCTTTTCGTTGCATAATCACGCAGGCCACCTGCAGAACGATTGTAGAAGCTGTTCATCAGGTTGAGTTTGTAGTTGATTTGGATTTCCTCATTCCAATATCTTTCAAAGAACCGTTTTTTTTAATTCATTCCATGACTCGGGGAACACAGTGAATGTGTCGGCCCACGTCCGGGCATTTCCTTCCAACATTAAATACAGCAGTTGTATTTTGCACCTGTCAGAGGTGTTGATAACATCCAAATGTCTTTCCGCCGCTCGCATAAAGGCATACGGGTTTTCTCTCGCGTCCCCCGAGAATTTTAATGACTTAGGGAGATTAGTTGGTAGCATTCCGCCTCCAATTGTCGGTAATGCTTGACCCTCTTTCATGTTGTCTACCCTCGACTTCAATGATGCTACTTTATCTTCCACCTTGTGAATTTTATCTGCTACCTTTATCTGGTATTCCCCAAGCTTGTTTTCAACTGCTTTGACATCTTCTCGGCACCCGGCTCGCGTCTCTTCAATTTTGTTTTCTTGTGCCCCAAGCTGGTCGTTGAATTGTTCTTGCAAACGAGTTTCCATTTCTTCTCCCATCTTGTTCATTTGTGTTTCCAGTTTTCTTTCCTGTCTCTCGAACTGTGCCGCTACTTGACTTATTTGATTAGCTAGTTCCCTCATCCGTTCCTCCGCTTTCTTATCCCGTTCTTCCGCTCTCTTATTCTGTTCTTCCATCAGCTTCTTCTGTTCTTCCGCTTTCCTGTTCTGTTCTTCCGCTATCATTTTCTGTTGTTCCATCAGCTTACTCATCATCTGGATTATGTCCGGTTGAGTACTTGCTTGCATCTCTCGATTCAATGTTCCTGCTTCAGTCTGGTTGATCGGTGTTGATGTAATTTTGAATTCATGGCTGAAGTCTTCTCCCGTTTCCTCCCTCCATCCACTACCATTCCCTACATCTTCACCTCTCAGTAAAGTGCTCCCACCTATTCCTTCATCGCTATCCTCCATCCTCCCCTTCCTCTCTGGTTGCACCGATTCCCTCTGTTGGGCTGCCATCTTGCTATTTAATGACCTCGTTCCCTAATCTAATTCGTATGTTCCCACTACCTACCAAACAACCTAGTAATGTTTCTATTTCTAACCTTCTGCCTATTTCCTCCGTCCACCTACATTCACAGTGATCTTGTTATTATTTCTATAGCTAATTATGTTTTGCCCCACAACAATGCTCTTTACCAATCGTATATCAATATTCACTATTAATTGACCGTACACATAATTATTCTCATTAACCTGTACAAACTCTCACATATATCATAGGCCCTATTAATAACCTTCACTTCACCAATTAGATTTACACACTTGTATCACCCAATAACACAAAATTGACTAAGCAGTGGAGTACAATATAACCTACCCCCTTTTTTCACTTTGTGATTTCCAATCTATTTGAACACAATTACTTTAAAAATAATCATTAACTTCACGGTAACACCTTCACAAATTCTTACAAATAATTTTTCATAATGCTCATAATACTGCAAACAGCAATCTCCATACCATCTAAATCACAAATGAACAACTTATTAACACTACTGTTAATACAATTTCTGCGAGTAAATCCTCATAGTACCCATAATACCGTCAACACCACCTTCATACACTCTGAACCCCAAATAAACAAGTTGTGAAACACTTATAATACATGTAACACAGCACCCTCATAGTACATATAACACTACCAGCAATATCCTTCATACAATCTAAATCACCACATAAGCAAATTATTGAACACTACTATTAGTATAAATTCCTGCAAATAGATTTTCATAATACCAGTAACACTGTAACACTGCTTTCATATAATCTGAATCCCCCAATAAAATTATTAACCACTGCTGTTAGTATGATTTTAATCTTACAATCTGAACCACAAAATAAACAAAGTATTAAACACTATTGTCAATGCCCATTCCAAAATTACATGAATTCACCAATCTACAAACTTATTACCTATTACTAGTATTATTTGTTATTCTGCTGCAAAACTCCCTTTTTGTTTCCAAAATGACAATGTTAATACCTCACTTATTTTAATGCACCCATTATCTTGCACAAGAAAATAACATTTATGATGCACCCTTAGAACACTATTAATGATTACTTCATTGAACAAAATTCTTTCAATCACTTGAGAATGCTTTGTTTTTCAACTACCACCGAGTACTGTATTACTTAATGTGCCCTCTTATTCTCATTAAACATACAAACAATAATATACAAACTTATTCAGAAAACACTGGCATCAATTAAGAAAAATTTCACTTAAAAAACACTTTTGCATTATTATGCCTATACTTGATCCTCTCCAGAAACCCACCACCTCAAACATAAACATGAATGACAAATCAAATTTAAGTTATTACTATTGCCTGGCAACTATTTTCCTGGCTAACAAATTACATCTATGCACTGGATCACTTCAAAACAACTTGTATTCATCACACACTTTTTGTTTTCCAAAGTAATTATAATAACTGCTTGTTAATGTCACCCTGATTCAATATATTTCAACTGCAATACTACTGTTTATTTATTATCTCAATAATACCCACACTATTAATTCCCATTGCTTGCATGATTTCACCGGAGCCACATTACTTAGTTTACCGAGTCCAGCCTGTGCGGGCGCCAGTGAAACGAGTTGTTAATTACATTTGTGCACTGAATCAATTCAAAGCAAGTTGTAATTATAACATGCTTCTTACACCTTTCAAGGTTATTGTTATAACTGCTTGTTCAATATCAAAATACCTTAATATGCTCCAAATGCAGTACTACTATTTATATTCTCTTATCTTATTTATGCCCGCACTATTGATTTCCATTGCTTGCATGATTTTACCGGAGCCACATTACTTAGTTTACCGAGTCCAGCCTGTGCGGGCGCCAGTGAAACGAGTTGTTAATTAACTCACACAAATTAAATAAAAGAGAGGGGGACAGGGATTCTTTCTCAGGAATGGGTTCCGGGTCTGATCATACATACAATGGAAATTGACAATGGTTTATTACAAAAAAAGAACCATGATCATTACAAGCAACTGGATTTAACATACACTTGCTGCCCTGTGATCCGTATTCCCTACACCAATCTCTTGTAAATTACATCATTCAATGGTTTGCTACTGTCCGCACCACATTCCCCTCCCCTGACATCCATTCTCTGATTACCCTGGTTACTGAATATCAGGTACTTATGCTGTATGCAAAGAGTATTTCCTAGAGACGGCACTCAATGTTAAACGGAGAAGCCTTATTTGTCAGCATCCGGTCCGCCACATTGGATTGTATTACTTGCTATTGGGCAAACGGTCAGCCAATAGCGTTGAAGTAAGCGGTAAATTTGAAATAAACCAGATAAGCAGGAATTTTAAAATTTCACTCCCATATTTTGGTATTAATTCATCAAAAACTACACAATAATTTTTATTATTATCATCAAAAACTACACAAGGATTTTATGTGAAAAAAAGTCAAATTAGGGCAGGAAAATCAAGTATTTATTGAGCATATTGACATTACACTTTTTTTTAAAATTTAATTAGTGTTAACAATTTTGTATCACATAAGGCAATAAACACAGTACACCAGCTGAAATGCAACTTTACTTGCTTGTAGACATGCCAAATAAACGTGAATAGTATGGAATACTGCATTATTACAGAGCATTACATATGAACAGTGTTGAAAAGAAACAAATGAAAACAATATCACACTTTTGCCCTGGTAAAACAAATAGTTATGATACAAATGCCATTTTATTTAGCGAGTAGGAAAGATAGCATCACGAGGCATGTCAGGTGCCCCAATCCTACAAGCAAAATAAAATCACTTTCACCATCAATTTGTAAACTGTTGGCTGGCTTGCTTACGTGACTGACGTGCTGTGGCTGTGCTCCAATATTTTACTAATTTTCAGCTACTTTTCTACATATTTCAGGTGACTTTTGCTGTTAAAGTGTCTTCTTTACTTGTTACAGATAAGCTGAAAGAGATTTATATTGTCCGAAGCAGTGAAAAAAGAAGTAATCCAAATATTTGATTTAAAAGACGGCGTAACGGACAAACGTTCATTTCAACAGTGTAAAGACCATTAATATTAAATTTTCTCTGTAAATTAATTGAAATTTGCGTTAAGTTTTAAACTATTAGTGAAAGTGTTGTGAAAATTGTGAAAACATAAAAATTCAAAGTTTCGTAACCACAGTAACGGAAAGACTTGAACTTTATATTTAAATTTGTGGAAGTGGTGAATTTCGTGGCCTTTCAGTAGGTAAAGTATAGTAATCTAATTGTATTTATTAGTTTGCAGCTTCAATCTTTTAAACACACTGAACGCTTTTTGAATTTAATTAATCACATTTAAATACTCATTAGAATCAGATCACCGTTATTTTTAAATAAATACGTAACGTAATTTAAATAAGTTAATACAATTAAATTTAAAAGATAAGTTAGGGAGTCGTTTTTTTGTAGTATTCTGAATTATCTATTTACTTATTTTCATATTTACCACGCACTTGACACGCATTCGTGACATGGCTACTAATCGTTATACACTCTCTACTCTCTACGCTCTCAAAGCCGATCTTCTGAAAGCCTTCACACACATCAACAGTAATTTAGATGAACATATCCGAAGGCTCGAAGAGGTCGTTCAAAACACAGACGGTTGGACAACAATAGGCAACACCGCAAAAACCTCCAACCGTCCATTCGCGGAAACAAAAACACAATCACCACCACCAATCACGACTCAAAACAGATTTTCTGTATTAGACTACTACAATGAGTTTCCTTGCCTTCCCAATCCTCACCACCCCCACCCGTCATCGACACGTCCATTCACAAACCAACGCAAACAGGCTAGCAAGCGCAAAGTAACAAAAACACGTAGAGTTGCGCAAACTGGCTCACCAGAAAACAAGGACATTCCCACTGAGCCCATCAAAAAGGTACTCATTTTAGCAGATAGCCATGGGCGACAAATCTCCTCCCTGCTCAGTGAGAAACTCCCAACCAATTTCTCTGCCATGTGTGTGTTTAAACCTAACGGGAGGTTTGCCGACGTGACCAGTGAGTTGGACACGCACACAAAAACCCTCACCAAACGGGATACTGTAATTATCATAGGAGGGCAGAATGACATTAATTTGGGTGGTCACTTTACACCTGAAGAACATGTTGACAAATTACAACGTGCCGCCCAAAACACGAACATTGTAGTCTCGACTCTGCCCTTCTGGTACAACAAGCCCACACTATGCAAAGAAATTAGTCACGCAAACAACCAATTGAAACTGCATCTGAGAGACACACATGTTAAATTGTTTGAGCTAAACTTTCTCTCAGAAAAACACTTCACCCGACATGGTCTTCACCTGAACCTTGTCGGAAAACATGCACTCGGTAGTGAGCTTGCAAAACACATCATTTCACAAACTTGGCAGTGTCCTGCCCAAGACCCATCCCCACCCACACCTCCTAGTTCTCTTCCATCCCCTGGGACCCCTTTGGACCCAATTGCCTTATCCCCTGAACCTAATCCGTGTATTACCTCTCCCACTATTCATTCCTCTACATCTGTCACCCCTCCTTCCTCACCTCTTGTCACTGCTGGGACACGATACTTCCTTCGACCACGCACTCGAGGTAAAAATGAAATAAATAAATAGCAACTACAGTCAGATGCAGCAGAAAAACATCCGTGTAGGTACATGCAAAAGATTCGAATAATGCATCATAATGTGCAATCTCTTTCAAATAAAATTGAATTTATCGAGGCAGCATTACAATGTGATCTAAGACAAATAGATGTTTTTTGCTTTACAGAACATTGGTTGTCTCAAAATGATATAAATACACTCCAAATTCCTAGCTTTTACCTTGCAGGATCGTATTGTAGGGCGAGGGAATCAAATAAGGGCCCTGCTTACGGAGGTTCGTGTATTTACATAAGAAATTATATTGATTCTACCTTCTTGTCAGAATTCAATTTATATGCAGTTGAAAAAGTTTTTGAAACAACAGTAGTACATCTTACTACGCTCAAAATTATCTTACTTTGCATTTACAGACCTCCAACAAAGCGAGCTTCAGATTATTTCACTTTCTTGGAAAATCTAGAGATAATTCTGAACAAAATTAGTAAACTCTCTTTTAAATCCATTGTTGTATGTGGAGATTTCAATATTGATTTTCTGAGCGAATCCCACGAAAAAGAGCAGTTTCTCAATTTACTTCATTCTTTTAATTTAGACATTACAGTGAATGTACCTACACGGAATACGCTTAAATCACAAAAAGCATTAGATCAAATTATAATTAACAAAACCACAACTACATATGAAATAATAACGAATAATCTAGGATACAGTGACCACGATGCACAAATTCTTACAATTACTAAGAACATAAACACTGACACAATAAATAATACACGCATGTGCAGAGCATTCACTAAAGTTAATATAAAATTATTTACGGACTACTTGATGAAGGAATCATGGGACGAAGTTTATAACGCTGTTGACACAAATGAAAAATATAATTTATTTTTCTCCAAGCTTTCAATTCATTTTAACGCGTGCTTTCCTCTTAAAAAGAGAAAATTAAATATTTCAAGCAAAAGTAATACTTGGATCACACAAGGAATTAGAACATCGTGTAAAAACAAACGTACGCTTTACTTTATTTCTAAACATCATAACGTATCACCCGGTTTCCATATATACTTCCGAGAATATAAAAGAATTTTAAGAAAAGTAATAGTTCAGGCAAAAATAATGAAAAATAGTCAGAACATTTTGAGCGCTAGTAACAAAACTAAAGCAATGTGGGATATCGTAAAAAATACAACCACATCATCTCGATACCTTGTAGAGAATGTTATTTTAAAGGATAATGAAAGAGAAACGAGTAATCCGGAAAAAGTTGCCAATCTCTTCAACAAACACTTTTCCAGAATTGCGTCTGATCTCACGAAGGGACTAAAATCACAAAATTCAACATTTTACACTTCCGAAAAAATTTCAGATACGATGTTTATTCCCGAAACTTCTCCCAACGAAATCCTCAGAATAGTCAGTAAACTAAAAAATAAATATTCATCTGGTTTAGATGAATTTCCGGATTGTTTATTAAAAACTTGTGCACCTGCCTTTATACATCCGTTAACTCACATTTTCAATGCTTCTTTATGTACAGGAATATTTCCAGATATTTTCAAAACAGCAAAAATTAAGCCACTTTTTAAAAAAGGGAACAAAAATGATATTCAAAATTACCGGCCAATTTCTCTTTTGTCAGTTTTCTCAAAAATATTAGAAAGGCTTTTCTACTTACGAATGGAAACATTTCTCAGGAAAAACAGAGCGTTTTCAGACTCACAACACGGTTTTAGAAAATCAAAATCTACGGAAACTGCCATTTTTTCTTTTCTCAAAGATGTTGCTTCATCAATAGACCAAAATGAAATACCCATTGGAATATTCTTAGATCTCTCGAAAGCTTTTGACGTTATTGACCATAAGATCTTGCTCTCAAAATTACCTTCGTATGGAATTCGTGGTATTGCCCTAGATTGGATAACTTCTTACCTTAAACATCGGACTCAAAGAGTAGAAATACCATACTGGCAGGAAAGGACATTACATACTTATATTTCCAATTCTTTGCCAATTGTGCATGGGGTCCCGCAAGGTTCGATCTTAGGGCCTATTCTCTTTCTGTTATATGTAAACGATATGCCCTCGTCTATTAAAATGGAAGAACGGTTCTGTTTGCTGATGACACGAATGTTCTTTGCAAAAAAGAAGCAGTAAATAGTACAATTTCAGAAGTTTCAAATTGGTTTAATAATAACAAATTAATTGTTAACGAAAGAAAAACTGTTTCAATGCATTTTTGCATCTCAAATCGGAAATTGCATGTTCCATTGAAAATGAACAATATGCAATTAGCTGATGTTGAGGCAACAAAATTTTTAGGTCTTTCAATTCAATCAAACCTCAAATGGAATGTACATATAACAGAATTAAACACTAAATTAAGTTCATTATGCTATGCATTCAGAATTCTTTCAAATTCTGTCAGCCTTCATGCAGCTCGTTGCGTTTATTTTGCAAATGTGCATTCCCGCCTGAGATATGGCATAATATTCTGGGGAAGCTCATCCTGTAGTATTCAGACCTTCAGATTGCAAAAGAAAATTATTCGAATAATGAAAAAATGCCTTCCACGTGATTCCTGTAAGCCTCTTTTCATTGAGCTGGGAATCCTACCATTGCCTTGTCTATTTATTTACGAATCTGTAATATTTGTCAAAAATGACCTACTTAACGGAGGGAACATATTTTCATGCAATATTGATATTTATAACTACAACACACGCCGTAGAAATCACGTGCATCAAGTGTCAGTATCAACAGCTCAGTACAAGAAATCAACATACAATACATGTACGTTACTTTACAACGCATTGCCAGATGACATAAAACAATTAAAGTCGGTATACAAATTTAAGTTAAAAGTAAAATCTTTTCTGCTGCAAAACTGTTTCTATACAATTAGAGACTATACTGATCGTCAAAAACAAAAATAATGTTTATTTTAACAAAACAATGATATTAATGAATTAGTTTATGTTTGCATTGTATACATTTAAAAAAATATTTAATACGCCTGTAACAAGTAATGTACTTCAGCTTCCGGGTCAATGACCCCCATCTCGATCAGGTTTTTGTCCAGTTTCCCTGATCCATAGAGCAAATGCTGAGATGGCCCCTTGTTTTGCTTCTGGACGTAAATGTAGCTTCACTGTGCGCACGTTTTGTTGAGCACTCCTTTTGCTTGTAGTTCATTTACAGTTGAAATTGATTTTCTATAACTCGGGAAAAAACATTTTTCAAATATCTTTATTTTTCTAAAATAATTATTTTCTAAATTAATTTTTTCGTATTCGTTTTTTTTTTTTTTTTTTTTTTTAAATAAAATTCTGGCCCTCAAGAAAATGTGCGCAGATAAATTTCTTTCCCCACACGTCATATACAGTTTTTTACTGTTTTTTTTGACTAAATAAATAAATAAATAAATAAATAAACAGTATTACTGCCTTTGATTTTATTTAATTCAAGAATACAGATAATGTAATTATGTACTATGTTACAGTAGTACCTGATTAAGTCACACAAAAGTATTTTGTTTTCCATGTTGCTTTCAGTTTTATCGGAACATTTGAGCGTTTTCCCACTTCTAACACTAGTGCCAAAAATTGAACTTTTAGCATACTATGCATACCTTGACAGAACTGCTTTTACTAGTTGCAGCCTAAAAAATTTTTTGCTAGTCAATAACTATTTGACAAAATTAGTATATTTACCCATGCCTAATAATAATAATAGTAATAATAATAATAGTGATTTTATTTTTCTGGCGAGACTCGGGCCATCAGGCCCGCTCTTCCACCTAACCACATACATATATAGATAAAAATAGAACAGTACATTTATTAAATTAAATAAAATACAACTTAGATATGTCTTGCCCCTGGGCTCACAAAGTGAAAGTAAAAAACACAACGGCCCAGCATTTACCTTAAACGGCCGGGGAAAATCAGGGGAAACAAAGGAAGTGTGCATGCTCTTCAACATTGAGCAACAAAATAAGAGATTTAAAATAATTTATAACGCATTTACTGACACAAGAGAACATTAAAGAGATGCCCAAAAATAAATTATGAAAACTAACACAGTGTCAAAACGTTTGCAAGAAAATCTCAATCGATTAAAGAACTCATTAAACAAAAATAAATGAGAATGCACACAACCATCCGGCCAGGACGACAAATCCTATCTCACACATGCACAGTTAGGGGCCTGGCTGTCCAAAGATGGGCTTAAATGAGAAACTACATTAACTTTTAAAACATTATTTATGAAGAGTGGAATGTAACAGTCCCAACAAAGCTTGTGCGCCATAATTTAAATCTGAAAATAGATTGTGAAAGTGCAAATATTTAATTGCACTAAGAACCGAGCCTGGAACTTTCTGACAACTGGACATATATTCTAACAACCGAGCTGTGAAATGAAACATTGCATTCATGACTCAAGATAATTCACAATCTAATAGGGATCAGCATTCACATTAACAATATAATTGGCATGAAGATTAACAAAACACAATAATACACCAATTGTAGAATAAAAATTAAATCAAGACAGAGTTTGTCATGAGAAACAATTATTGCCAGAACAGTAGAACATTGCATATGCAACTTATATCAATTCCAATAATAAAAACCAATTAATAGGCACTACTAACAATCAAAAAATATTACACACCAGATATTAAGCCCAAAAGAAATCTTAAAATTTCATGAAAATAGACTTTAAAACAAGGACTCAAAAATTTTGTACTCATAATTTCCAAATAAACTGTCTTCACAGAGCAAAAGGGATTCCAAATTTGAGAAAAAGATTTGTCTTTTACAGAATGAATTTCATCTTCAAATAAAATTAAATTTTATTAGAACTTTCCAAATCAGATGTGAAAAATATGGTTTATGTAGCATCCAATGACAGAATACCCATTAATCTTAAAACTCTCATTATTCGTATCACTACAAACTGTCTGCGTAAAAGAGGTATGAGCAGAAATTTTGTGCAGAATGAAGAAAGTCATTCACTGAACATAACAATTACTCTTTAAAATTAGCTCTCTGAGTATTGACTCTCCAAAGAGAACCTAAAGTTACAGACAAAATGGTCTCTCCTAGTCAATTGACATTATTGGAGCATATTTTTAACACAAAGAAGTAATAGACCACTATTATTTTCATATTTATGAATATTTTCCATGGTTTCTAACTGCAAAATATTTAGATTATCAGTAATAACTTTTCACATATTCTTCATACCAGAGTGCCTGCACACCAATCTGATATCACTAATAAGTGAAGCAAATGTATTGAAGACACAGATTCATCTTCCGGAATGGCTTCAGCACCTGTAATCACCAACCATAAAACATTTGTTTTTTTATTTACTCTAATTCACACTCAATTGGTACCAATAACTGTATATTCAACGGAAAAACTTACCGTGAGAACTATCCGTAACATTAGGTGACACCTCTCATGGGTGAATAAGATCTGAAAATGGAGACAACTATGAATTTTTCCCACCTTTAAAACATGCAACCAAGTGATAATTGAGTTGCTTAAAGATTATAGCAAACACTTACCATGAACAAGGCTAGCATATGCATCTGCCGCACTTCATGTAGCAGCACACTGCATGGCAGAGCCACCTGTATTCATCAACAACGAATTATTACCCTATTTTATACCAGTACATTTCGCTTTCAATAGCATGCTTCTATTTCACGCACATAAAGAAACTTACCATTTTCAGTTTCAATTGCTGCCTGAGTACAAAGACCTGAAAATTAAGAAATGCTGGTAAGAAAGACTTCCATCAAACTATTGTGTAATTAAAATTAATCTCACAAAAACAAAATTGTATCCCGCTTTTACAATCTCAAACACATCTGTTCTATTTTAAGTTCTATTGTCTGTTGTCTGTTCAGATGAACTTCAAATTTATTTTTAAAATGGCTTACCGATTACACCCATTGGTATAGTGGGTGTCACCTCTGTTGGTTCAAACAAGGGATCTGCAACTGAACATTACCATTAAAAATATTTCAAAATTTACAATGGAATTATTTGAATGCTCTTTCAAGGCAAAAACTTACCATGAATTATCACACTAATTGTTCGCCAATCTCTATTATTCAGGAATTTTCTTGGCCATATTTTTGACGAACGCATTTGTAGGACAATAGTAAATTACAACACATTACGAACACATTTGCAGCACAAATGCAGCTGTAAATTAGAAAATTTCTTGAATTCACTGATATATTCTTTGCTAGCACCCGTTAACGGCCCCCACAAACAGCACGAAATTCCACACACAGTGTCACAGACACTCTTCGAGCACGAGGCGGCCATGCCGGTCAGACGTTGAAGCAATCCAACGGTAATTCAACCGGCGCCGACCCGGAGAGCTTTGAAAATGAGTAGTTCTCAGATTTTACGCTAGAGCGAGTTCGTGTAATACAATTCATGGCGTCGCTCTGAGCTCTGATTGGCTACTGTATTGGATTTGAATAAGGAATATCTCCAGCCTATCTAGTGTCACACCACTGGCCCGTGCTCGGTTCGCGGCACTCGGTTCCTCCGCTGAGCCGGCTCCGGCCCCCCCCCCGACTCCGCCGGCTGGCCAGCCTGTGCCGCGCAGTTTAAACCTACGAATTGGGCCGAAACGCATTGTTATCACTGAGATGATAACAATTCGTTTCAATATATACGAACGTAGGGCGATCGTGAAGCGATATGAAGTTGTAGGGGTGCCATACATAGGTGGGGGTTGCAATATATATGGGGAGGTGGGCATTGCTATACATAACAAAATGTACTACGTATTGAGAGAGAAAAATAGTGAGATAGAGAAAGAGAGAGGAAAAGAAATGGAAATATATACGATAAGAGACAGAAAGATAGAAATATCAATAGTTATCGTTCTGATCAGATCGCAACATTCCGACCTTTCCAATACATGCCGTCTTGTATGATTTCGCTTGAATCCTTTTACGAATTCTGACGTCATCATGTGTCCATGACAACATAGACGATTTCACTCAAGGCGTAATTGACCAGAAAAATTAATTTTGTGTTTTTTTTCAATTGGTAGTGAACGTTCCGTTAGAAATATAATATGAGAAGAATTGGCAAATTAAGCTTTTACAAACGTATAGCTGTTACAAGACGTGATAGAGTTCTAGCTGAATCAAAATGATTTGTGACCAGAGGCGAATTCTTTGATACACCGCGTATACCGGCGGAATACCTAGTAATTCGAAATGAATAAGAAATGTTTCATGAGTATGGTACTCCCATAAAAAGTTATTGAGATTTTGAACTTGTTTAAAACATACCAAAAAATAACAGCTTCGCTACCCGGAGCCAGTCTTCTGCACCCCTAAGTTTCAGCGCTATGTAAGTTCGCCAGAGGGAGAAGTTTCAAACAAATCTTAATACTGCCCCGAGAATTCGCCAGCGCAGGGGAGGCACAGCATGCCAATCGCGATAACCTTCGGGCTCCTCATGTTTCAAGGGCGCGGGGAGAGGGGGGATGCATGGCTGGACAGTCAGAACGCCCCGCAAAATATTGCGGTGAACAGTTCTTCGCTTGTCGTTCGTAAGTTCCGCTTCTCTCAAGTTTTTGTGGAAATGGTATGCGTTATTGATCCGGAAGCTATTGGTTCGTGTGATTATGTTATAGAATAATTATGAAGGGTTGAATTTCATAGTACTTAGTTTCCGGAAAAGCTCAAAATAAAAGACGTTAGGCCTATGCCAGAACTCCCGATTTGATTGCAAAATGTCAAGAGAGGAAGCGAAAGTACAGCTGACACTTCTGTACTTCTAATTATTTTAGACACAAATGGGTAACGGTTTGCCCTAAATTAAACGAACCGTTTTTCTCGCCGTATATTCTTTTCAGCAGTAATAAGAGTAGTAACATTTGTCCGAAAGAAGGATTCGACAATATAGTTTTCCATGCTTCATGTATTGTACGTAGGTTTCACGTTTAGGGAAAACTATGGCAGAAGTAGCTTCCGTAAGGTGCGGTATACCTAAAATAATGTTCAGAATTCGCCACTGTTTTTGACAAAAACAAATGAGAATTATTGATTTTTAAAAAATGTACTTCATATACACAAATCAAATCTGTAATTTTCCGTTTTATACGCTACTGACGCGTATAAGGTAAAAACGAAACTCTCTCCCAAGAATTATTATAATGTAACAAAGAATAAAAGAAAGTGTGCAAAGCGTCAGTAATAACTGTGTTTTACGCAAGCTGCTTGGTAGGACTGACTATATTACTAGAGTTCCCACAAGTATACATGAAAGGCAGATCCAGCTTCAAACGAAATGCGTATATTGAAAACCACAAACCGAGGACCTGTGTTTCTGGCGTGGATTCCCTTGAATTCCGCATAGTGACGCGCGGCGGAAAGTCCCGCAAATTGGCGAGCGGCTGCTGCCTTGTGTTCTGATTATTGCGCCAGAAACAACGCTCGCCGAGGAAGCTGCGTTCGGACGTCGGCTAACAAGATCCAAACGAGCCGGGATAACGGCCGGCGCGAATCATACAACGCGTTGCGTGGGCGGGCTGTCCCGGCAAGCGGGCCGACGCCACGCACAGTGTCCCGCATGCAAGGCTCAGGGGGCTCAAATCCCTAACAGACCGGCATAGGTGTCTCAGGGCATCAACTGATGTTACTGCAGTGCCACTGACCGGGAGAGACCTGAGGTTCGAGTCCCGACGGTGGCAGGATTTTCGATACGAGCTTGTCAGCTAGGTCGAATTCAGTCGCTATCTGCAGTAGAATTGCGGCCGGCTGCTCTGAACGGTAGTTTTTCGTCGATTGTCCGATAAGACAAGGTGAATGCCGGAGTATTACCCTAACAAATGGGCCACGGACCGCGCGCGAACTTTCCTTGTTCTTTCCTCACCCGTTACTTACGTTCACATGCACTACACTACCGCGTATGTCGGGAGACCAGATATCTCTCACCTGCTGGGACAAGCTCTAAGCTCCCGAGTGGACTCCCAACAAGAGTGACAGTGTAGTGCATGCGAGTGTGCGAGTATATGTGTGTGTGTGTGTGGATAAGAGCTGAGGATAGGACGAGGAAGAGAAAGGGATCGCGCGCTGCCCGTCTCCCGCCTGGTATTTTACGTAGGTTGTACCAAAATTAAGTTTCCCTAAGAGCTACAGCCTCGCGGGAAGGTGCTAGGCTAAATCCGACAACAGTGTCATGTGCAATGGTTTCTCCACTCTCGAACCCGCCCATCCGCGATTTGCTACGTCGCTCAGTGTTCGCTTGGTAGCCGTCATAAATGGAAGTGTTGATCGCCGTTCCTCCAAGTATACAAGGTTACAAGGTCCCGCCTAGTATACAAGGTTCGAAGAGTAATCCCCTTTCTTCACGCAAGGAAGTTACCGCCAGTGGAGATTCATCGGCAACTGAGTGAGGTTTATGGTGAAGAGTGCATGTCCGTTCAGCACGTCTGCAAATGGTGCAGGGCTTTTGCTAAGGGTCGCACGGACGTTCACGATGAAGAGCGGGGTGGAAGACCGCCGGTTTCGGATGCGATTGCCCAGAAGATCAATAGTGAGCTGCTCAAAGATCGGAAGGTCACTGTCCTTGAACTTGTTTAACGCATACCTGAAGCTTCCCTTGGTACAATTGAAAGAACTTTAACAGAAACGTTGGGTTATCTCAATCCTCAACGGATTGGCGGGAGACTTCTTCGACCTAGGAACACAAAAGCTGGAGCACCGTCTTCAAAAGTGTGTCGAAAAAATGGAGACTATGTTGAAAAATAAACAACAGTATAAGCTTTTCAACGATGTATAAATTAATAACAATAAATAATGTTTTCTATTTGTAAAAAATATGGGAACCTTACTTTTGGTACAACCCTCGTATGTTGGAATCGCCCCCTATGCGCATGAGTACTATCAGTCGCCATTATGAATAGAGTACACATTGACTGATTCATTCATTCATGTTTCCCAGCACGTCAACTGTTGTATTCATTAGGTGTAGTGAATGTTTATCTCGGTAGGTGGCGGTATTTCCCCTTCCACACAAGGTATTGAGATTCGGCATCGACCTACACGTCTTTTCTCGGAGGGAGGGGGATTCCCTTTGTGGAGCACTGCCTCAGTCGGGACAAGCTTTAAGAGACCAACTGATCTCCAGAATTAATGTGTGTGTAAGGGGATACAGTAGGACAAGCAAGCGGAATAAAGAAAGATCGTGCGCGACCCTGTCCCATTTGCAATGTACAGGTTCAGCATTCGTCTAGTGTTTGGAGAAACCACGGCAAACTACAAATCAGGGCAGCCGGCTCTATAATTCCTCTTTAGACAGATGCTGAAGTGCGACCGAGGTAAGAATGAAGGGCCTTTCGGAATTTTCCGGTAAATAAACATTCCCTCGTCTTTAAGTTTTCAAAGCAGTTTTAAATCCTCATTAACATACGTTTTTATACAACAATAATTATATTAGTACAATAATATCTCCAACATATTGCATATTTACCACAAATAGTGGTTACGCGTTCCGGTTGTATAACTGAGTATGTTTGCCTGTGTTTAGTAGGGTTTTGTTTTTGAGATTTATGATTTTAATCACGTCAACGTTAAATGTAATTTTGTTCATTTTTCTTCATTTTGGTTATTAGGTTATGGTAAATTAATTTTACGATTTTTTAAATTAAATTTATTTTTCTTTGCAAACTTAATTTAGAAAGTACTACCCACCAATAGTAAAGCGCAAGAGTGGTTAAGTGCTCAATAGTGGTGAAACACAAATTGTTATTAATGTTTATAACTATTTAACTATAATTATTTTTCGAACGGTATTCGTACTCAATGCCTACCGGGAGATGACTGTCCGCTTCCCGGCGCGCGGCACCTCGGTTTTCCGTGAATCAAATCAGTTTGTTCTCGTGGGCCCGACTTATTTTGTTGTCAAAGGAATTTGAAATATTTTGTTCGGTAATCAAAACATTATTTTTCTTCTGTTAAAAAGGAAACATGAACCTTGGCGTTTTTTCAACTGCACGCAGTTGGTTTGAATTTTGGATATTGTGTATAATTTTGAAAATAGTGATGTACTTTAAAATTAATATTCTTTCCTGATTTTTTATAACATTTTGAAGCACAAAGGACCTGAGAAGCTTAACAGAAACGTTTCCTGTATATCAGAGTCTCGTAGGGATGGAATAATATTAGATTTGAGGAAAGGGAAGAAAATACACAAAAAAATTGGAAAGTCTCGAGACGAAGTAATTTAGCGCTAAACTAGTGCTCCACCCAATTGCGGGATTCGACATCATCGAATGCGAACTTACGAATCATATAATACAGCCTCGGGCGCGCCATAGCTTGTGTTAAATCCTGCTACTGTCGGTACAAGAAACCAAGGACCTCCCAGTCAGAGAGTTTGTTCCGACTAAGATAGTGCTTCCTGTAGAAATACCTGGAGGGGGAAATCCCGCAAGGTGACCCACAAGGTGATGCCAAATCTCATGTTCCAGCGAGAGAGAAACAGTGCCACATCCCAAGGATATGATGAACCTCATACTTACGGGACTAATGGACTAAGAATTTGACACGCCGGTAAAGAAACTGCACTTTTCTCCCAAAGTGCGATGCACAGTTTTAAATTGTTTTTGAAACTTAGTCGTTAGAAACTAATTCCTTAGGAAATATTTCCAACAAAGTATCGACACGCGAATCATTGGCGAACTATAGGGAAAAAGCAAGGTTGTCATCGTCATCTCTCATCGTCAACGTGAGTGTTTGGCCGCTCAGATGGGCGCCGTTTCACTGGGCGGCGAGCGCGCTGGTGACAGAAGAGCGGCGGCCTGCGCGCGCCTCCGCCGCCGCCGCCGCCATCGCCGCCGCGCCGCCGTCGGGGTTAATAGCGTTAGGCCCAGCGACGGAGGCGGCGCCATATTAAACGAGTCCCGTTCCGCCGCGCCGGCTTAATCAACGCGCGACAGCGCAAGCGCTCGCGGGGCGGGAGGAGGACCAGGAGGCGCGAAGGCGAAGACGAGCGAAAGGTAATGCGGAAAGAAGAAGAGAGGTAAGGTATCGGAGAAGGACGAGAGAAGGTTGGAAGGGATAAAAATGAGGAGAAGGTGAACCGCGATAATGAAAATAGGAGATAGAGGAAGAGAAGAACGACGGCTGAAAGAAGAAAGAAGGGAAAATAGAGCTATATACTGGAAAACGTTAAGTGGAAAGAATTCAAGTAAGAAAATGTATCAATTAATATTTTAAAAATAAAGTACGTGAGTGACCATTTCCCAATTATAAAACTACGAAATTAATCTAGGAAACTAAATATTATGACGTGAACAAACACTAGCTGATGTAAAGAAATGGAGATTAGTCGAATTTTTGACTTCCAGACACTTTTGTTTTTTGATTTGATCTAATGATGGCTAAGACATCGAATGCTGCTAATACAACAAAGAAAACTATTATAAATAACAAGGCCATTTATTCTAATAAGTGAAAATGCATAAAAAATATAACATTCAGTTCACCGACTGCTAATTAAATTTGTCATGTTGTGTTAATAAGGGTAGCATTTGTGTGTTCTGTATTCGGTAGTTTCTCTAAAAATCATCACCAATTTTGCATCCTTCTTTTACCACCGACAAAGCCTCTAAAGCTATTCTTAATAATGTTTTCTTCATCTCCCTAAATATTACTAATCCATTTTACGTCTCACTGTCTTCTTACACATCTATGTTTGTTTCATTTAGACAATTTAGAACAGCTTTTCTAACACCAATCTATACGTTTATTTCTATACTTCTCTGAAGCTTTCTTTCAAATAACTTGAAACTTCTCCCTTTTCCTCGTTACCAACTATGTTTGCTTCACACAGAACAATCAAAATAAATACATGACGTATTCTTACAAGTATATTCAGTAAATATTAAACATCCTGTCCTTATATTGTGAGATGATGAAGCTTTCAAACGTGGGACTCGCTAAGGATAAAATGAAGGTCCAACTTCGGCCAGGCGGGCGGGCGGATGGTTGGCGGGCGGGCGGGCGGGCGGGCGGGCGGGCGGGCGGCTGTGGGCGGTGGGCGTAAGCGGCGACTGCCAGGCAATTTCTGCCTGATGGCTGTGCCGCAATCAAAGACGATTTCTGTACAACAATGAGGCAGGATTAGGCTGCCTAAGGCAACCACGCCCACCCAACGCTCAACCGCCTGCGCGCCCGTCCGCCCGCCCGCCCGCACGCCCGTCCTCTCGCCCGTCCTCTCGCCCGTCCTCTCGCCCGTCCTCTCGCCCGTCCTCTCGCCCGTCCTCTCGCCCGTCCTCTCGCCCGTCCTCTCGCCCGTCCTCTCGCCCGTCCTCTCGCCCGTCCTCTCGCCCGTCCTCTCGCCCGTCCTCTCGCCCGTCCTCTCGCCCGTCCTCTCGCCCGTCCTCTCGCCCGTCCTCTCGCCCGTCCTCTCGCCCGTCCTCTCGCCCGTCCTCTCGCCCGTCCTCTCGCCCGTCCTCTCGCCCGTCCTCTCGCCCGTCCTCTCGCCCGTCCTCTCGCCCGTCCTCTCGCCCGGGTATCGAATCTGAGCCTTCTGGACTACTAGAAGAATTGGGCGTGAACCAGAAGACCTGGGTTCGATTCTCGGTCGGGATGAGTAAATTCTTTCAACAATGTTAATTACTAAAATACACGTGTTTCAAAGAAATGAGGTCATATCACGGACGATATTTACTGAGCGGAACATAATCCCGACGAAAGTGTGTATGCAATAACGTCACGAGGTGGGGAAAGTTGATTATTATGAATTTTATTCCTTTTTCTATTATTATTATTATTATTATTATTATTATTATTATTATAAAGTAACATTAGGCACATTTTCAACTTCATTTTGTTTCCATTATCAAATTGCTCGGAATTCTGACAGTATTCTCCCAGCGTATCGTTAGAATAATCGGTTATTTTCAGTCTCTCCTGGTGGCTTCATCTCTGGGCACCTGAACAACTCTTCTCGGATTTCGCTGCTAATGATTACACGTTCCACTGAAATTCCAACTGCACGAGAGAGCCAATGGGCAGCGGGATTTTGGAACACAACATCAGATTACGATGCAGCATAAGCGTGCAATGAATGATGTAACATCTGTATACCATCCAGTACTTAGCAGAAATAGTATTTCATAATCATATTATTGACAAGTACAGGAATCAACGAAATAATGCTGATATACTCTCCGATCAAAAGCTTCCCGTGGTAGAACGATTAAACAGAAACAAAGACAGAGTAATGTGACAAAGTGATCTGTGCTACGTGATAACAAGAGATATGGAAAACCTAGAATAATTTTTAAAAAATAGTTAAGCTTTGGCTGATGATAAAGTTAATGAAAAAATAATTAAATTTAAAAACAGAATGGATGTTGTAACAATGTTGATCTTATTATCGTTTTTATAAGATAAGCCCACATGAAAAGGAGACTACAGTGATATGCAAAGAAACTTTATTACCAACATGCGAATTGCATTTCATTTGGAACACTACACCTATAAATAATCACAATTTCCATTGATACACTTATCCCAGCGCGTAGGAAGCAAGTGGATGGCTTCCATGTAAAACCTTCTGGGTTGCTGACGGATCCACTGTTGCACGGTGGCTTGAACGTCCTCGTCGGAGGTGAATCCCTGACCTTTCAAAAAAGTGTAAGGGTCCGAAGATATCGGAGTCGAATGTGGAAATATCTATGCTTTAAGGAGAATTTGCAGGACCTTCCAGCAAAACTTTTCAAGGAACACGAAAACTGTGCCATCTACCGGCTACATCATTCATTTACAGAGAGTTGATACAACGCTGTGACGGTTACGGTCTCCTTTGTATTTGGGCATACCATATAAATATTCCTATGCACAATGCAACCAATTGCAAGATTATAAAAACTCTTTTCGAAAATGTAGGTGTTGTTTATGGAGTTAGACCTCCTTAATTTGAAGAGCTGTGGATCGAGGGGAGCGTGTGTGCTCCCACTCCAATCCCACTTCCCCCTCCCACTCGCTCAAGCCTTCCCACCCTCCCGCATGCCCATATAGATAGATAGATAATTTATTTAATTTGCTTTGGGCATTAAGCTCGGTGGCAAATTCTTCACTCTTATTACACATCTAATACAATAATATAACACAATAAAGAACATTAAAATGCAATACATTGTACAATATTATTTCATTTAAGCCATGCCTACTAAATGGAGAGGCCCTTCCCAGACTGCTGATCTTTACGCTTACAACCCTATCACTAGAATCTAATCTTAACCTAAAAGTCTTGATGTTTGTGAGAAAAGTCTTCAATAGTGCTGCAGGCAAGCTCCTCCATGACTCGATAGTCCCATTTACAAAAGAGTATTTTCCAACATCAGTTCTCTGTTTCCTTGGAAGTACTTTTCTATTACGGTCGTGATGTGCTAAGTAATCGGGTTCACGCATTCTTTCCTGAACTTCCCTCCATGCCGGATTTTTTCTAATGCTTTGTAAAATATACACAACCTTGTTTTTCCCTATGCCTCGCCAATGATACCCATATAGATACTTTGTTGGAAACATTTCCTAAAGAATTTCGAAAATGTGTGTACGTGTGTTGTGAAGCGGATGCTAAGACGTACAATGTGAGTATGTGTCGTTCTACATAAGGTACTCACTATGTGCGTGTTTGTGTGCACTTTGTGTGTGTGAGTGTGTGTGTGTCTGTTGATAAACTGATTCTCAGAGTTACACAATGGATGTGTCATTCTCCGTAAGGTACAGTGGTGAATGCAATGGATGTTTATGTGTTGATAAGCCAATGCTGTGACATACACTATGTGTGTGAGTCGTTCTACGGAAGGTATGGTGACAAATCCACTATCTGTGTTTGTGTAGATAAGCTGATTCTGTGGCGTACATTATATGTGTGTCGTTCTACATAAGGTACGGTGGTGAATGATTTGTGTGTTTGTGTGTGTTGATAAGCTGAAGCTGTGACACACTATGTGTGTGTGTGTCATTGTACGTAAGATACGGTGGAAAATCCAGGGTCTGTTGATAAGCTGATGCAGTGACGTACACTGTGTGTCATTCTACGTAATACCTTACGGTAGCGGTAAATGCTCTGTTTGTGTGTGTGTGTTAAACTGATGATGAGGCGTACTCTATGTGTGTGACGTTCTGCGTAAGGTGGTAAATGCAATGTGTGTTGGTGGTAAGTTTCTCCGTGGTGTGGTAGTGTACGTTGCACTTTCCTGCGCGCTGTGCATGTGGAAGTGGTAGTACGCGCGGCGCGTCCTTGGCGTCGCGCAAAGCGGGGCACGCTGCGCCAGAACCGGCGCCAAGGCGCGCAACGTGAGCTCCGAGTCGTGCGCAAACTGTCAAATTCCTCAAGGCACGCGCCCACCCGCTCCGCCCGTTCCGCCCGTTCCGCCCGCTCCGCCTGCCAACCAGATGAGCCGCCTCCGCCGTCAGACTCGGCCCCACCTACCCTCCCGCCAAGACATCCCTCCGTGCCGCCCGCACACCCACTCGCTCCGCCCTCTCACTCACCCTGTCACTCACTCCGTCAGCCCGCCAGCTTGGCCACCCGTCCTTCGCAAACGTTCCATTCAGTCAGCTCGCTCGAACGCTCAGACAGCCACCCGTTAACCCACCGCACACTTGTCTTCCCGCCAGCCCTCGCCGATCACCCCCACGTTCACCCACTCCTCTGGCCCCTTATCATCCGACCCCCTCCGCCCGCTCGATCACCCAATTACGGTCACCCACGTCTCTTTCCCGCCGGCTTGTCCACTCGCCCTTCCCAAACTCAGCTCGCCCGAACGATCACCCACACACATTCACTCGTCAACTCGCTGCACGCTACCCCTCCCGCCAGCCCACGCCGTTCACCTCCACGTTTGCCCTCCCGCCCCCGGCACGCGCAGCCGAAAGATACACCGCCCGACAGAAAATCAGCCGATCCACCCATCCGGTCACTCTCCTGGCCAATCATCCTCACACCCGCTCCACCCGCTCAATCACTCTGCCCGCCCGTACACCAGTCATAAGACAAGACAGAAAACCAGCCGACCATCCCATCAGTTCACCAGCCTACCACCCCAAGACTACCAGCCCATCACATCAGCCGGTTAGCCCACCAGCCCATCACCCTCGCCCAACCAGTCGCACCCCTGGCCCCCTGCTCCGCCCTTTCACCCACCCATCCAACCGTCACGTTCACACATTCGTTCGTTCACTCATCGGCACGTTCCACCCGCTCATCCTTCCCGCCCGCCAGCCCGCATGCCCGACCGTCCGCCCGACCGCACGCCTATACTCACCCGCATGCTTTACTCACCCATTTTCCACACTCACCTTCGCCGTCCGCCCGCGAGTTCACCCACCCACCCGCCCGCCAACTCCGCGCTCTCGAAAGCCAGTCGACCCACCTCAATACTACACAGCCTACCCTACCGGCTCACCCTACATCGTCCCCCTCCCGCTCTCCCATCCACACCGCTCGCTCATTTACTCGCTCCGTCCAACCCGCTTCCCTCCCCCCGCACTCGCTCTGTTTGGACGCACCGCGCCACTTCCTTTCGCGCCCAGCAGCCGAGCTATTTGCGGACGGTCCGCTAATGAAGCGGTTGCCGTGCTACACCGCGCTGGGGTCCGTGCAAGATTTTCGACTCCTCGGCGCTGCTCAGTGTTTACAGAGTAAACGTAAAAATTAGTACACAAACAATATTTTCGTCAATACGAGGGTTACCGCAAACGTCATGTTTTTACGATCATGCGGGCCAGGCAAGAAATTTTAAAGAAGACAATTGGAAGGTCAATGAATGTGTTAAAATTTAATGTAAACATTCTGAATAGCAAGTAGGTCTATGTTAAGTTATATGAAAGAAGAAATAAAAATTGTTTGTTTCAATTCCTCTCATCCCGAAGTGTAAAACATACCCGCTTACTTGCGCATTAGTATGACGTTTGCTGATTAAATGATTGAATGACTGGGTGGTTGATCAGTTCACTGAGTACGATACGTTAGGTAAAGACACTACAACAGCAATGACACGTGAAACTAGTATATACGTTCACAATGAGGTTGATTGTTTAGGAGATTTGTTGGAAGAATTGGATATGTCACACGCACACCAACACGCATTATGTTTCTAGTCTTAGTCTTTAACCTCGACATATGTCGTATCCCGATGGCTGACATGCTCAGACTTATGAAATAAATATGCACAGTTCAAAAGATGAAACAAACGAGCACGAAGAAGGATAATTGAAGGAAGAACGGAATAGAAGATGAAGAATGAAGATGAAGATGAAGAGATTTTGAAGGAAGAGCGGAAAGAAGGAGAAGAAGAAAGATAAGGAAAATGGAAGAAGTATAAAGAAAAGAAGAAGATGAAAAATAAATGAGGGAAACGAGGGTAGGAAGGACGGTAAATAAGAAAGCATTATTCATTAGCAAAGAAATTAGAAAAATATGAATTCGGTTTTTTTTATTGATTGTTTAGTAATTACGGCGTGTCAACTGCTAAGATAATTAGTTCCATAAGTGTAGTGCATGATTTATCATGAAAGCTATCTTCCAACGGCGAGATCAAGCTCCGACCTGCGTTGACTTGCGGAGATTTTCCCCCAACCAAGTATCTTCCACCAGCAAGATATCGCCACAGCCTAAACAAGCTCTAAGCTCCCGACTGGTCTCCCAACAAGCATGATAATGTACTGCATGTGAATATAAGTGTATGTAAGTTAGAGGTAAGGGTAGGAGAAAGAAGAGGAGGGAATGATCGCGCATGGTTCGTGGCCCATTTGTTAGGTACTGCTCCGGCATTCGCCAGGTCAGAGAAACGACTGAAAAGTATCGATCAGAGCAGCAAGTCGTTAGAAATTTCCTCCAGACAGCGGCTGAACTCGATCTAGCCGTCTCTTTCTTTCCGAAGGTATCAACTTTGATTTTGTGTTGTAATCCAAATGTCTAGTGCCCGAAGAGGGAGGAAGCTGTCATTAGCTCCGGAGCTTCTAGCGCTGCCGCGAGGTGCTGACGAGAGCCTCCGGTGCTAACGACGCCATCCGTTCGCGGGCGGAAGACGTGACTTCCTGCTTCTCTTCACCACCAAAGGCTGTAAAAGGTTTTTTATTACAACGGGAGTCTTGTGACGGCTTTGCTAATCGTT
This sequence comes from Acheta domesticus, assembly GCA_031308135.1. Taxonomy (NCBI): domain Eukaryota; kingdom Metazoa; phylum Arthropoda; class Insecta; order Orthoptera; family Gryllidae; genus Acheta; species Acheta domesticus. Next base: position 91,355,240 of record JAHLJT010009355.1, read on the forward strand.
ATTCGTACGTGACGATAAGAAGCATTGAGAATTAATTTTTGTCGATGGCTTAGACATTGTGTTACATATGGAACTTGCTTTTCAAACCTCCAAAAACACATAAGAAAAATCTTCTTACTCTTTATCTTTTTCGGATATTTAGACACATTGTGAAGTTAAGTTCCCATCCGGGCATCACTTCCTCGAGCGACCAGGTTTTCGTATTTGTGGATTGTCTTATAAAATTATTCTCTTCGACAAAATTTATCTCTAAACCTATAACCAGCCATTTTAACCAAATATCTTTATTTGCGAGGGAACGTAGGTCATTAGGTATATTGTTCCAATTCATCAATTTCAAAACTTAAACACAAATAATACAGAAGTTTAATTTTAATGAGAACTAAAACAAAAATTACAATTAACAATTAAATCAGAAAACATCAAAGTAGTATGTCATATATATTACAATTTACTATGACATTAGAAGATTGGTAATAAGCAAATGCCATTGGTAAGGCACTTGTTTGTCCTCAAGATATTTCATAAAACATTATTCTATCATTTTCTTGTAAATGTTCGTACATACGTCTCCATTTGTAAATTTGTAAATTAATTACACTAATTTGTAATTAATAAAATATTGCTGTTCGTCAGTGAAATTCCGTTAAATATCATCATCACTTTATCCACATTTTGCTTTTCAATTTTTGATTGTCTTTCGTTTGGATGCAATGTTATATCCACGATTGCTCATTTGCAACAGAAGAACGATGCTCTGTTCTTTGTTTCCGTTGGATCGTGCTACGTATATGTTCCAAGCAGATACCGAGGCAATATTTTAAACAAGGGGCTACAAACGCCGCGAGATCTCACATTCCCCGTACGGTTTCTCTCTCTTCCTTAGAGACCGGCGATGTGCTGATCATAATTTCTACTTCCTATAAACTAGAAAATCTCCAATTGTAGGGTTTTAGGAGAAAATCCATGAGAGCATAGCGACAGAGAAAGACGTTGATACTGTCTGTCTTTCGGCGCGACAATCTTTGATGAAGTCTGGGCCTACCAACGACATCCCAGTCCTTGTGGCCGTTGGTTGCGGGGTACATGTGGTTAGCACGAAGATTCTGGTTTTCTGGTTTTCTCAACCTGAGAAGTGAGTTTCCTCCACCTCACACAGAAACATATACTGGAACATTTACAAGGAGAACGTACACTATAATCTTGCGTGACCGGGAATCAAAATCATAGAAAGCAAGCAACCTGGCCATGAGCTATCCACGAGGGCGGAGGCGGAGTTCTATAAAAATGTACTTATATTCATCTGACTTTCTTAATTTTTTATTTACTTTTACTTTCCCGTATACATACGTAAATACCGAGTAATAAGCGGAGTATAGGGAAAGTTATGTAATACTGCGGAAAATCGATTTCGAGATTTCAACGGAAATACACGTTCTGGGGACCCCTGATACCGAAAAAGGGCTTCTTTTCAAAACGTCCGTCCATCCGTCTGTCAGTCTGGTGTATGTGAACAACATTAAACTATGCTTACGATTTTTTGCAAACTGAATGAACCCCTGTCGATCTGACCTGAGTCAAAGCGCTGAGATTTTGAAAAACATGTATTGATTATTGGGGGTACTTTGAGACCCCCCCCCCCCGAGCATTTTCACAATTTTCTCAAAAACGACTCCAATTTTTTCTTTACATATCTTGTAAGAATAAAGTAAAATATACTTCTAAAGGTGGCATAGGTCCAATTTTCCGGGGTAACTTTGAATTTTCGAAAATTGCAAAAGTGTGATTCTTTTGGGCGTCTTCCTACAAATACAAAATTGAAAATGTAGATTTTTCCTTCAAATACATTTTTTCTTCATAGCTAGCAGTTTCATTAAGGTCATTTACATTTATAAAAAAACTAGTAGTTTTTGCGCAATATTGCGTGGAGTATTTACAATTTACAAAAACAAGATTTTCTCAAATACAGCTCCGAATTTTTTCTTTAAACTTTTAGGAGGAATGGCGCTAAATGTACTCTATGGGATGGTCTAAACGTCAGTTTGCTCTATCCTTTTGTTTTTTCGAAAATTACAGAAATTTAAATTTTTGATTTGTCTCACGTCGTCAATATTTTAAACAAGGGACAATTATTAACGGCGATTTATTCAAATTATAATATTTACGAGTCCATGTTCCTTTAATAATGCCATATAAAGGTTTCTCTAAAACTCAACAGTTTACTGGGAAAATACCTCAAATTTCCGCATTTTTAGAAACGCTCAAACGCCATTTTCTTATAAATGGCTCCAAAATTTTTTCTTCAAACTTTTCTAACGAGTAGTGTTAATTGCACTCTTTAATATGACGGTAAGTTCATTTTGAGGTAATTTTTTGTTTTTTCAAAAATTACACACATGTAATTTTTTAATTATCTCTTACACCATTAATTTGCACATTTCCAGTCATTTGTAAACACTTTTTTATTTGTGAGTGCCTCAAATGTCTTCTAGTGAATTTTCGAAAGCGCAAAAATTTTCTGTAACAATGAGCTTCAAATTTTAATTTACAGGAACGCTTAAAAGCCATTTTCCAAAAAACGGCTTCAAATTTTTCAAAAACAATTGCCATTTAGGACGAGGTTTTACTATTTTTTAATATTCTTAAAATAATATTTCTATTCTACTATTAAGAAAATGTCAAAAAATGTACTTTGGGCTACGCTAGATGTCATCTGGCAAGAATATGTGACAAGTCCGAATAGCTAGCCGAGACCAAAGGAAATAGAAAACTAATACGGGAAAGTCTGTGCCATTGTGTAGCACCACTAGTTCTGTGTCACGCCGTTGCTCAGGCTAATATTTGCGTTACCGTGAGCAATCACGTGATTAAATAAATGTGGTTGAAAACCACTGGATCAAATATCAAATGAGTTTATTCATATCTAAATAAGCAAGGTAGATTGTGTTATTAATAACAGGAGAACAATTTCAAGAATATATCATTTCCCGCACACATGAATTACATAGTTATCCCTTTTCAAACCCTGTCTGATGAGAAATTACATTCGGCTACACGTATTCACCTACAACTACACTCGTATCGTAAAACAAGGTGCAGAACCTTGGGAGTTGGAAACACGCGGTCGTCATAGGAATGCAAAGTCATCTAGACGCGGTGCCCCACCCAAATTCTCGTGTTCGTCCGTGCTCAGCTTAGTAGCGACCTTAGAAGAAACAACAGCTTGCTGACCCGCTACCAAATTTTGTGAGCGTTTTAATACTCTCAAAACGTCATTTACTTAGGCACGTTTTAGTAGAGAGCTTGTGTTCAATATCAAGTCTCAAACAATTAACAGTCGCATACCATGACGATCCGGGACCCAGAGAGCCTCAATGGGGTTGGGATAAGACTTCACAATTAAATGCGAAAATAATTTAGGGAAAATTGCGTATTTTAAAGAAGTAATTGTACATGCATTTAACAATATATTACAATCCTTTTTGAAAGTTTGTGTTAAAATATTTTCATCTTTCAGATACGACAAGTGCATATGTTTTGATTATTTTCTATACTTGTCTTCCTATCCACTGGGACGTAGATGGCAACGTCCCTTTTTTGAAGAACTACTTTAACATTCACTAAATTGCTCTCCACTGTTCTCTGTATTAACATACTAACAAGGTTTCAGTGAGTTTTTGGGCCCACTTGACTGTAAGGCAGTAGTGTCAAGGTCTTCTACTAGTGGCAGTGGCACGCACTGCCACGGGCTTCTCTGCGCAACTAGTGTCGGGAAAGGAGATTATTAGTAACCCCGCCGTTTTACAATAGGGATGGCGTTGTCTCTGGTGGCAGGGTAAAGAACTGCGTGGAGGGGCGATTTCGTCGTGGCACTCGTGCCACAGACTCCCGCTCGTGACATCGATGTTGACAACACTGCTGTAAGGGAATGCCGGAGTTTCCACGAAGTGATTAGGTATGCATACGTTTTAAATTGTTTAGTAAAAATCAGCTAAGCGTTAGAAGATGAAAATTCGGTTTAAGAAAGTTCTAATACTAAAATTACAAAACGACAACAGTAACTCCTTATCCGAACAAAGGTACAGGTAGAAAACTACACTGGGAAAGATTGTTTGATTAGGGGTTCCCGACGCGTTAACTTATAAGGTCATTAGTCCTGTATGTGTAGTGCATGTTTTATCGTGGAGGTGATCTTCGCCCGCTATATGACGAGATCCAGCGCCGACCCACGTCGACTTACGGAGAATTTCTCCAACCAGGTATCTCCCACTAGCGTGGCACCGTCCCAGGTGGGACAAGCTCTAGGATGCTGGTTTCCAAACAAGTGTGATAGGGTAGTGCAAATAAGGAGTCCAAATAAGGAGCGGGAGAGGGCAGAACAAGGAAGAGGAAGGAAAGATCACGGCGGTCCATGGTCCGTTAGTTAAGGTATTGCTCCGGTATTCGCATGGTATTGATTGGAGAAAACAAGGAAAACTACCAATCAGAGCAGCCATCCCCTATAATTTTCATTCAGACAGCGGCTGAATTCGTCCTAGCTAAGTAGTTAGAGAGGAAAATCCTGTCACCAACGGAACTCAAACTCTAGGACCTCACGGTCAGAGGCACTGCACTGACATACTGAGCTTCGCCACCTTTGCTGTTGACCACCCCATTCCCCTTTGGTATTAATTCTCATGAAAAATGTAGGTCTGAAAGTGAAGAATAGAGTTATTCTTTTAAAAGTCTTATTTATTCCCTTTGTATCTGTTGGCGTCTTTACTAACAACAGCAAAACTGCGCGTCGGTTCGGTGAATACGGCACGTACCACTTCACACATCCTCAAAGCTGCGGTAGAAAGATTCATGACAAGGCGAAATCAATCAGACGTTTTTCCATGCTTGCCTTAATAGCGGCCTTAGCAGAAACAACCGCCTGTCGACTTGCTACAAAAAATTTGGAGCGTTTTAATACTAACACCGACATACACGTATACATTACAAACTCGTGCTCAATGTAAAGTGAAAAATGATTACAATTCACTTGAAATGTGTAGATCGGAAAGAAGATGTTATTCCCTTTAAAATTTATTTACGTCTCACTTGAAGCTTATGGACGCCTTCATTTACTTTACCGTATCGAGAAGCAACGCACGTGCCAGTCCGCACAACCTCAAAACTACGGTAGCGGAAATTGGCATGGAGACGCCAAACCATGCACACACCACTCGAACCAAACACTCGCATTTTTTCATGCTCACCTTAAGAACGGCCTCAGCAAAGACAACCTCGTGTCAATTTGCAATCAAATATTCGGACGCTAACCTGGGCATAAACATGAAGATCAACTCAAATTCGAGTGAAAAACTATTATATTCACTAGAAATACGAAGGCCGAAAAGAGAAGAACGCAAAGTATTTTTAAAATCAATTTATTTTTACGTTTCACTTTCTTTACCATGTAGCTTTATCGTACCGTATACTTTACCGTAACGTTTAGCTGCTGGATGTCTTTACTTACTTTACCGTATAGTAGAACAAGGCTCCTGCTAGTTCACACAATCTCAAAACTACAGTAGCGGAAAACATCATGGCAAAGCGAAATCATGCGCATGCCTCCCCAGCCAAATTCTCGCGTTCTTCCGTGCTCGCCTTAATAACGGCCTCAGCAGAAACAACCGCGTGTCGGCCCGCTATCGAATTTTCTGGGCGTTTTAACACTGCGCGGGCGCGCCTTAACGAATGAGAAGATTGGCGATAAGGCCTCATTCGAGAGGCAGTTAATGCGTTTATCGAATTTCAGCCTTCCCACCTGTCCGGACCAACAACGCTCGACCCACGAAAGGTCACGTATTTTGGACCAAGGCACGCTTCGTGCTCGGAGGATATTCGCGAAGGCAAGGCGGAAAATATGATTGCATCTTGGCGAAATATCGGAATAATAATATAGTTGTATATTAATAAATGTATGAAAATTGTGCTGTCATTTTGCTACTTTCGTATAGTTTTAGAAATAGATGACCTGGAATTTTAAAAGATACGGTTCGGAACCATTTTTACTGCAGTTAAGTAAGATCGTGATTTATTACAAAGGTTTTCTTACATTGAAACTGGTATTTATAAAAAATTAATGTTTGTGACCGGAAAAAATATCGACTCATAACATGCATCTCCATTCAAAAAACGGTGCATTAACAAAGGATTTATGATTTAAGGAAAATGCTTCTCTTTGTAGTGACCCATAATAACTGCTAACTCTATTTTTATTATGTTTTCGCACACGTCAACATCATTTGAATACTTCAAATCATTTCGGAAATGTTTTGCTGTGTTACCTTAGGTGACACACATAATGTCATAAATTCAAAAAACAATATTGACATCACATGAAGTATAATACGTGTATGCATAACTTGTTTTAAATGTTTTTTGAAGAGGTTTGCACGTTCACAGTTTACTCAGAAAGTGGAAATTGAAGAACATATCATTATTATTTTCATGTATCTTCAAAATAAGGCTGCAAACAATGAAGCATCACGTTTTGACGTGTGTCTGGAAATTGGTACACACATTCAGAGACCACTTCACAACTAGAACGCAATCCCACGCTTGAAACGTGCTCCCTCCATGTCGACTTTTCCCATTAAAGCTGGCATCCAAGCCACACGCATCATTAGACGCGATGTCTTTGCCAGTCAGTCAAACAGAACTTCGTTCAAAACAACAACGCTGCGAGACTCCAACTCCGCGGGCATCAATTTGGAAAGAAGAGGCCCCAGGCAACACGTTTGCAGCTGATTCGTTGCAAAGTTTCTGCAAGGTATTACTTCTGGAACATGCGTTTCTACACGAAACTTCGACCAGAGCCTTCTTTTCCATTTTCTCTCGTCCTTGTTACATCGAGGCGTTATATTTTTATTAACTTCTCCTTACACCGCTCAGCTTTAATGTCACGATTTTATTTCATGAAAAATATAATGAAAATATCACTAAACTTATAAAAAAGATCTCAGAAGCGATTTTATAAATGATTTGCTCAACTGTAAATTTATTTTGAAAACTTTATGGACTTTCCCAAAATTGTGGTAGTATACTTGACAAGCTGAAAGAAAGAAAGAAAGAAAGAAAGAAATGGAACTTATATAGGCAAACACAAGTAGTCATAACAAAAACCTGCTCCATTAATTTTTTTCCCAGGTTGTGTTGAAATTATTCTTTCAAAAATCAGACATTTTGATAAATATCAAAATAGAGTGCTCAATAGCCGCATTTCTGTCATAACGTCGTAAAACATGAAATTAACTACTCATATTGACCTTCAAAACCTGTTAAGTTTAATTAAAGAACTAGTGGAAAGCCGTCAAAATTTGAAGGAAACTGATTGTTCACGAGTATTGTAGACGAGAATTCTGCAGCAAAGCTTCACGTGGTCTTACATACCTTGTATTTTAAAACGTTAACAACTCGTAGTGAATAAGATATCAATTTTTTGTTGTAGTAAACATATTGACACGGTCATGCTCTCTGAAAAAAAAAAAAAACTATAACCCTGACTCTCGAAGATATGCCCGCTCTATATGAATAAATTACGTTCACATCTTGAAGACCAAAATAAAGAACAAGTGATGGCAGATAAGCGTTCATTTTCTTAATTTTAATATACTTATAAGTTTGTATTAATGTTACAAAATCGGTTAATAATACCAAGCGATAATACAATTAGGGCCAACTATCTTTCATTTAAAGCAATAATCACGTAATTTGGTTCAGTAGAAAGGCCAAATTTCTTTCTAAACGAATTCTCCTAGTGTTGTAAATATACATATTATTAAAACGGTACTTCTTAATGTGAGCTCTGACCACTTTTATTTTGCTTTTCGTCTGTCGGTTTGGCAACACCTCATCCATTTACACTGAAAAATAATTAAAATTTCACATCCGTTTAGAAGTCTTAACACCTCTACATCGTAATGTGCGTCGGCTCTGCGATTTCCACTGAAGCATAAAGCAACGAGAGGAACAAATTACCATGTTCACCTTTTGAAAGGAAATGGTAACAACATTAAGGTTCAATTGTAGTAAGCGTCATTGCATGCTATGTATACTAGAATGCTCAATATGTATTCAGATTCAATTAATAATAGCTTTCGCCTTCAGCCTGTATTCTCAGTGCAGAACAATACTCAAGATAACGACCTTTCCCGAATCAATATGCAGAGGCTCGTTTCTCAGAGACCAATTGTTTTACAGATGTATTGCAGATGTATGGTATGTATTACAGATGTATTGCAGATGTATTTACAGATGTATTGTATACAGATGTATTCAATGTTTTTACAAATAACATTGTGACAACCAGTTTGTACTAATATACTGTACCAGAAGATATCTTATCGCGAGTAAATCTGTTCCAAAGAGTTACTAGGAGTTATAGTTATAAATTCGCTTAGGTTCAAACTAAAACAAGAATCACCTTTTGGTTTTAGATGTTGTATAAAAATGCAACATTTTTTAAATTTTACCGTGCAATAGAAACTGCAAGCCGAACTGATAAAGGTGAGTGAAAAATTAATCAACATCTAGGATGAATCACAATGACAATTGGACATCATAAACAAATCACTAATTACTGAATGCTTGCACAGATTTTACTCACGACTATTGATTATATTAGTGATTCCGTCTGTGTCAACTCCTACGGTCGTTAATCCCATAAGCATAGTGCTTTTTTCCTCCGGAGATGGCGGTGACCTTCGCCCACTGGATGGCGGGGTCCAGCGCCGACCTACCGTCGGCTAGCGTTTGGGCAACCAGGTATCTCCCACCATCGGCACACGCCCCTGGCCGGGTCAAGGTCTAAGCTCCCGACTAGTCTCCCGGCATGTGTATTAGTGCAAGTAAATGTGTGTGTAAGAAAGAGGTAGGATAGGACAAGGAATGGGAAGGAAAGATCGCTCTCAGTCCGTGGCCCGTTTGTTAGGGTAGTGCTCCGGCATTCGTCTGGTATTTATCAAAGGAACCACGGAAAACTACCAATCAGAGCAGCCGGCTTCTAGAATTCTCCTCCAGAAACGGATAGAACTCGACCCAGCTATGTAGCTTGTGTTGAAAATACTGCCACCGTCGGAAGTCAAACCTAGAACACCCGGTCGAAGGCACTGCAGTGGAATCAGTTGATGCCCTGAGCACCTCTCCCGGTATGCTCACGACGAGCCAGTTTATTTCAGTTCATATTGTTGTTCAAAGTTGAATGCGAAAACTCGCTTAGAGTCTCTCATTACTCTGTCACAAACTCTCACATTATTTCCCACTTGCATTATGAAATAGATTATTTTCTTCCAGAAATGAAATATAAAATCATATGAAGCGAAAAGTATTTTGTGCAGATTTTCATATACGGTACGCTGTCCGCGTTCTTGCGTACACATTCTCGCACCAACTGTGCGAGGTTTCTAAGCTGTATTGTTTCAATATGCGCCGCACTGCGCCACAATCGTTTTGAAAAGCAGTAGAGAACGCGAGCAGAAAATGTTCAAATCGTAAACGTACCGAAAGCTTGCTGTTTGTAGAAGAAAGGATTGTTTAAGGAGGCGTGGCACAAGTCGTTTGGTTGCAAAGTTATATCCAACTTCGCATTTCATGCAATAAGAATACAATATGCTTTGTTTTCACTGAAGTTGTCACGCATACATTTTCTAAAATTGTAATGTTCGTAATTTGGGCTTGACATTTGGACTTAACACATCGGGCTTCAAGATATTAATTTTGTATTAATTTTGAGATAAAGTGAACCATATTCAAAACAATAACACCTTTATCTCATTGGAAAGCTTGGATTAAACCATACAAAAAACTTGAGTTTATGCAGTATAACGCCGTTTTTAAATAAAGAGATATACTACAGTTCTATTACAATAGTGCAGAAACATTAATATAATAAAATTTTCATAGCAAATGGGGTTAGAAATGAGGGTTGAAAATAAACCCGAAAAGATTTCAAAACTTCATGTATTGAAAATGATAGAAATTTATTGAGAGCGTAGGCTTCCGCGGCCGGAGTCAATATTAAGTTGGCTGTCCGGGTGACGCCGCGTCCATGGCAAAGGTGCCGACGATAGAAATTTATTGTACAAGAGAGGAAAATAGAGAAGATTTTTATTCATGAGAAAAAGATTCAGGCCACGAAGTGACGAAAAGGTTCGAAGGGGCCAATTTTACGATAGAATAAAAGCCATGCCTTTGGAATGACATACATTATTTTATCCATTTCCACCATAAGAAAACAAGGGAGTTGAAGTCGTCTTCTTCTACTTCTTAGGAGGCCATAGGCTTGTTCCATTCCTTTGATTTAAAAACTTCCATGCCAGCGTCGCCTCGGTCTTCCAGGTTATCTTCTTCCCACAGGTCTAGTATCTCTCGAGACCCTTACAATTCTGTCTTCATTCATTCTATCAATGTGTTGATTCTATTATCTCCTACGTGATATTATCCATTCGGAGATGGGACTTACCCCACATGTTGTTCTAATGTTATCATTTCTTTCTGTATCCAAGTACGTTTTGTTAAAAATGTTCCTCAACACATACATTTCTGCTATTTCTAGCTGACGTTGTATACGTTCTGTTTCACCTCGTTGCTCGGCTGCGTAACTAACATATCTAACTAACTACCATATCTAATTAGTGATACACTGACACACACTTTTCAGTCTAATTTCAAATATTTGTTGTACCACACTGAGTAATTTAAGCATCCGGAAGGGAGTTGAAGTAAAATATCCAAACTTTACTTATGTGCACAAATGGAACACATCTAGCAAGTTACAAAGAGACTTGTGAAGATGACAAACAAAGTGACACATTTGGAAATACGCAAATTGAATTAACGGTGACATAAAATGATTAGAGTGAACTTACGTTCTATTTACAAACGAGACTTTTGTCAAGAAAGATATTTTCATGTACACAAATTGTATTAGGAGGGAAATATAATTATCAACAACAAAATTAAGTTTAATTTACTAGAGAATAAAAGCGACGCTTACATTGCCTAAATAAATTGTTAGAGTAATAAAGCTGAAAGGGATGATAAAATAATCAACTCATAATTTTTGTTGATTTTTACACTATCTCACCTAAAAGCTGAAGTTGCGGCGTTCTAGCTGTACTTCCTGGCGCTGGTGTGGAAATCTTGCTTGCATCACGGAGGGAAAGGGCGCAGCTGAGCGAAGCTCATTATCTGCGACGTGATGTTTATTTCCACTTCTTAGCCCAGCCTGAAACCTTTTATGAAACTCAGGGTGTTTGGCATTAGGCCACAACGAGCTGTCGTCGGACTTTTTGAGTCCTCAAGAGGCCTGTGTTGCGTCTTTGTAAAGACGTTCTTGTGTGATGAGTACGCACATTCTTCTCGTACGCTTTTCATTAAGTAATTTTCTTAAAATTGATGTATGCAATCAACTGATGCCACTACAGTGCCTCTGACGGAGAGTTCCTAGGTTTCGTGTCCCGACGGTGGCAGGATTTTCGACACTGACTAGACAGCTAGGTCGAATTGAGCCGCTACATATACACGGAGTGATATACGTAGTATAGGAAAAGTTATGTAATGCTGCGTGAAAAAATGGCCAATTTTCGGCGGAAAAAGATTCATTGGCGGGCCGCGATAACGAATAAAAAAGTGGATAAAACCAGTTGCTAAATTTAAAAAAATCCCCTAACTCGTGGTATAGCCAAAAACCGATTTGTGGGTCCTTGATAACGAAAAACCAATTGAAAGGAAAACGTACGTCTGTCCATCCGCCCGTCCGCCCGTCCGTCCGTCTGTCCGTCCGTCCGTCTGTGAACACTGCTAGCGCCTAAATCATACGTACGATTTCTTCCAAAATGGATATTCCCCTGTATATCTGGTTTTAGTCAAAGCTTTGAGATTTTGAAAAAGATTCTGTAAAATTTGGGGGTACTTTACATGAAGCCCCTCGGATATTTTCAAAATTTTCTCAAAAACTGCTCCAAATTTTTTCTTTAAATTTCTTGTAAGAATAGAGGAAAATACATTTATTAATATGGCATAGGTCCGATTTTCACGGATAACTCTGAATTTTCGAAAATTGTGAAAGTTTGAATTTTTTTCAGCATTTTTTTCCAACTACAAGATTGAAGATAGAGATTTTTCCTTCAAATAAAATGTGTTCTCGAAAGTGAGTTCTTTGTTTAAGATCGTGTGCATTGTTTTGAAAATTTTAGTAGTTTCGCGTAACATTGCGGGCAATATGTGCAATTTAAAAAAGTTACAAAAACTAGATTTTCTCAAAAATGGCTCCAAATTTTTCCTTCAAACTTTTGGTAGGGATAGTGCTAAATGTACCCTATGAGATGACATATACTCCATATTATATTGCTGTATTCTTTTGTTTTTTCAAAAATTTCCAAAATGTAATTTTTTGACCTGTCTCTCACGTCGTTAATATTTACAGTAGCGGCGAATGGTTCACATCATTATATTTATGAATACATGTGATTTAAATAATGTCAAGTAAAGTTTTTCGAAAACACAACTGTTTTCTGTGAAAACTAGCTCAAATTTCCGCATTTTCAGAAACGCTCAAACGCCATTTTCTCATAAATGGCTAAAATAAATTTCTTCAAACTTTTCGAATGGATAGTGCTAATTTCATTCTTTAATATGACGTAAAGTTATTTGTGGATTTTTTTTGTTTTTTCAAAAATTACATATATGTAATTTTTTAATGGATTTCTCACATCTTTAATATGCACATTACCGGCAATTTGTAAAGATTATTATATTTGTGAGTGTAAATGCTTCAAATAACTTCAAATAAAGTATTTGAAAACTCAAAAATTGTCTGTGAAAATGAGCTTCAAATTTCGCATTTTTAGTAGCGCTAAAACGCAATTTTCTTTAAAACGGCACATAATTTTTAAAAGAAAATTGCCATTTAGGTCTATATTTTTGTGTTCCTTAATATTCTAAAAGTAATATTTTCGTTCTACCAATAGGAAACCGAAAAATTAAGAAAATGGCAAAAAAATGTACTTTTGGCCGTGATAGATAGTAGCTGGCAAGAAAGAGTATGCGGCAATTCCGAATAGCTGGCGAAGACCCAAGGAAATAGAAAACTAATACGGGATAGTCAGTGCCATTCTGTAGCACCACTAGTTCTTGCCTTATTTAGGCAAAAGATTTAATGTACTTTCCCGTTTCATATTTTTGACCAAAGGTATTCTATGAAATGAGATAATTATTAAGATTGGAAATGTATTAAGATTTCTCATGAAGAGAATAAAATTCTTGTTTCGTAGAATTCAGGAAATCAGTTAAAAATACCTTGTTAAGATACTGAGAACGCCTAACATTTGTGAAGTTCACGAATTCAAAAGCTTAAAATATTTACCTCTTACTGAATTTGAAAGGGCATAAAAAAATACGGAAACAAAAATAACATCCAAGCCACAAACACGGTGGGTAAGATAAAATCGAAAGAAATGTAAAGCAGGACGGTGGAGACGGCGGGGCAGGAAAGGAGAATATGAGGAGATAGAGATGGAGGAGGATTAAAGTACGGAAGAGACAGGGTGGAAAGGCAAGGATGGTGGAGAATGCGAAGCAGGAAAGGAGAAGGCGGAAGATGAGGCCGGGATGGCGAGGAGTTCGGAATAGACAGAGTGGGAAGTTAAAGAAACCGCTTAGCGGAAATGGCGAGGCAGAAGGTAGTTGGCAACTTGGCCGGGGTTGGAGGAAGATGCATCGGAAACGAAAGCGGCGACGGCAGCGCCGAAGTCGGTGGTCACGACAACCCTTGTTCGGCAACGACGATGACGATGGTGGCAGTGGGCTTAGTAACAATTTTGACGCTCATCATCGCCCGCCATTACCATTTTAACCATCAACACCATCATCATAGAAATCGAGATGAGATATTTGAAATTCGGTTACATTTGATTGATGTTTCTGGGCATGGGTAACTGTTACGGTCTTTAGACGCGCTAGTGTAGTGAATGTTTGTTGATTCAGAGTGGTGTCTGTGTCCCTTTCCCACTAAATGGTGAAATCCGGCGACGATCTACACGTCGTGTGGCGGGGAATTCCGGCTCCAAGTATCTTCACTAGCCGGGCCAAATTCCAAGCTCGTCACTGGTCTCCCGACATCTGGTAGTTTGTAGCATGTCTGTGTAGATTGTAGCATTTGTGTAGAAAAGAAGAATATACTAGGACAAGGAAGAAGAAAAGATCGCGCTTGGCTGCCTGCCATTGATCGGAGAAACCACTACCGACTACCTAACAAACTACCGATCAGAGGAGGTGACCCATAGAAATTTCTCCAGACAGCGGCTGAATTCGACCTAGCTATCTAGCCACGGACGAAAATCCGTCACCGCCAGGACTCAAACCCTAGGACCCAGTCTGAGTCACTGTACAGTCAGCGACAATGCTGGCTCCGAGCTAAACTCAGCCGGTGATGAGATATTCGAACCGAACGCATCAGGCGGAATGGCAGTGATAAGCTAGACGCAGTGTTTGAGATACCGGTAGCAGCGGTGATACTGACTGCAATGGTCACGACGACTCCCTTTTTAAGTAAACAATCTTCACGTCTCTCAGTAATGACTTTGATTTTCGTTATTCTCATCAAACTAAAAAGCAAGACGAAATGTTTTAACCAGTCGCGTTAGAAAAAGTCTTTGTGGCAATCAAGACCCGACGCTCGAGACGGAGGTAGCGGCGGCGGCGGCGGCGGCGGCGACGCCTCCTGTTTTGTGGAAGCAGCAGCCGCCGCCGCCGCGTGCCGCGATGTCACGTGACCCGTGAAAGGCGCCTCTGTGCTGCGGGCGGCCGCGGCGGTGGCGGCGGCGGGTTATTTCGGGCGAGCGCGTTAAAGAATCAGCACCTGCTCTCACGTGGGCGCCATTTCACTCAAACTCCCTGCCGCCGCAACAGCCGCCGACGTCCGCGTCCGCATCCGCTGAGGCCGGCGGCTGCTGATTCTCCGCTTCCGTCCCAGCCGTGCCGCCCCCACATGCGCGCTAGGGTCGTTATTCTTTCCGCTTTTCTCCACCACTCGTCAACACCCACATCACGATAATCGCGAGGAAGATGTCGGTAGCGAACACCATCGACACTTTGATGGGCATCATTACCACTAACACCAAGGTTTCTTAATTGTCACTACCACCTCCACCACCACCACCACTCTCACCACCACCACCACTCTCACCGTCACCACCACTCTCACCAGCACCACTCTCACCACCACCACCACTTTCACCATCACCACTTTCACCACCATCACCGCACTCACCACCCTCACCACACTCACCACCATCACCACACTCACCACCACCACCACTCTCACCATCTTATTTAGCACCCCCACTCTCACTACCACCACCACTCTCACCATCATTACCACGACTACCATTTCTTCCACCACCATTCTCACCACCACCACCAACAGCATTCTCGCGATCACCACCACCACCAACAACAACAACACTCTCACCACCACTAGCATTCTTTTGAACACCAGTATTCTACTCCCCATTGCCACCTTAATCACCACTATCTTTACTCTCACTACATCTGACATCTAGCCACCATATTCTGCATCATTACTAAAAATATTTTAATTTTGGAATACGTGATTGCCTTTGCCTGTATCTCATATCACAATCATGAGATTAAAATATGTATGAGTGGGGCTTACAAAGTATTCGATTCCATCAGCCTAGAGCAAAGTGAGGCCACATTCTTGTGATTTATGTAGGCCAGCGAAGGGGAATCAAGTTTACGGTGGGTCAGAAAGCAATGTAAATTCTTTAGATTAATCAGTTTATCAATCTTTAGTCTAATAAATCAAGACTAAAGTTTATGGTGAGTTACAAAGCGGGTAGCGACATTTTATTATTAAAATATTTTAAACGGTGATAAATTGTCAGACAAACAGAGCACACAAACGTGTACTCTGCAGGAGAGAAGAATATCCCAAGTGTAGTACAACAAATATTGCATTAAATTCAAAGTGCACACTGTTGATACACACCACTCATTATTCTGCGTTTGTATTCAAGACGTGTAACCTTGAGTCAGCATTGTAAACAAAGATATAACCGCTCGCCACTTAAAGCAATGGTACATGACGTAAATCGTTGCATTGTTCTGAGAGACATGGTCACAGGACTCCTGAGGGGCAGATGAATGGATGATGAACAAATTTCTCGTAGCCTTCGCTTTATTAAGATGGATATATTAATCTTCTTGTTTGTTGTGATACAGCACATTTTTTTTCGTGAACAGCAGACGTCTTTATTAGTCAACAAAATTAAGATGGAGACATAGAGAAGCGCCTCTGTACAAGAAAGAAAATTAGTTGAAAAATCGAAAAAAGTCAGGTTTCCATGAAAAGTTTCCTATTTCCTAAACTAATTCCTCCTCCTCCTTTTCCTCCTCCTTTTCCTTCTCCTTTTCCTCCTCCTCCTCCTTTTCCTCCTCCTCCTCCTCCTTTTCCTCCTCCTCCTCCTTTTCCTCCTCCTCCTCCTTTTCCTCCTCCTCCTTCTTTTTCTCCTCCTCCTTTTCCTCCTCCTCCTTTTCCTCCTCCTCCTCCTTTCCTCCTCCTCTTTCTTCTTCTTCTTCTTCTTCTTCTTCTCCTTCTTCATCTTCTTCTCTTTTTTTTGCACCGGGTTAGGTAGCCCACGGCATCAACTGATGTCATTGTAGTCTCTCTGACCGATTTGAGAACCGACGGTGGCAAGATTTTCGACACTAGTTTCATAGCTAGGGTTGAGTTCAACTGCTGTCAGGGGGAGAATTCTAGCGGCCGGCTGCTCTGATCAATATTTTTCCGTGTTTTTTTATCAAAATCTGGCGAATGTTGCAGCAGTACACTAACAAATGGGCCGCAGACAGCGCACGATCTTTCCTCTCTCTTCCTTGTCTTAATCTCACCCCTTACTCACACACTTACATGCACTACACTACCACAAATGTCGGGAGACCAGTCGGGAACTCAGAGCGTGTACCGATAGCGCCCGGCTGATGGGAGATACGTGGCTGGAAAAAAACGTTAGAAGACGTGAAGATCGGCACCGGATCCCACCATCCAGCAGGAGAGAGTCACTCCCACATTCCAAATAATAAACATGCACAACGGGTCTAATGACCTTAGTAGTTGACGCGCTCGGGAACACAAAATAATCAAACATTTTTTAAGGATATATTTCAACGGAATGCTCTCCATCTGTTTGACCTATGCTTTTTCTTTCACCCACTTGTAGTTTCTTCCTTATCTCACATTGTTAACAAATGCGATCTAATTTCTCCTACTTCCACTTTTCCTATTTCTTTTCCCTTTCGCTGTGCCCTATTTTCTCTACAATTCGTATTCATAATGCCTTCAAGTTTTTATGTTTTGCTTCCTATTTTACAAATGAACTGCACGTTGCGAGTCGCAGGTCGACTTGTTTCGTCCTTACAGCCGACTCTGAGGCGAGTCCAACCGTTTGTTTCCATTACTCGCTCTCCGAAATTAGTCTTGTTCCAGCGCATGATGAGAAGTTATGTCGCGCTGTGCCTTATGGTGAAGAGCGCCAATCAAATTTAAGAGCAATTACACTTCATGGGTGTTTGCAGGTCAGAGTTACCACTCCTGTTTTACACGGACAATTAAACAGAAGGAGCGCACTGCGTACGAAGTGAGTAAGTGGGCTAATGCAATGCAGGCGGAGGCGGTGGCGGTGGCTGCGGCAACCACCCCAGACTCGAATAAAGCTCTCAGAAATATCTTATGAAACTTCAACGCCAGCCCAGTAGCATAGTGATGGAAGGCAAAGTAGATATTATTTACCCAATGGAGCAAAATAGTAAGAAAAATATTCTAGTCTCTTTTTTCAAAGGAGTAGGCACAGGCCGTTGCACTGAGTCTGTTTTGCCAGTGTGGATTGTCGAAACGTAAGTGAGTAGCTTCTGGGTAGCTCTAATCCCATATAGCTTCTAAAGCTTTTCCCTGAAAAAAACTCTGCGAGCGTATCGCAATAGACAACCAAGTGAGCAGCTTTCTTATGGGTGAAAAGAACTTGACTTTAATCGCTGGGGTAGACGTATCTTCTTCGCCAGAGCATTTCACTGCTCTGCGAATCGTAACTACGTTGGGTACTTCAACTTTTTTAATAAGTCTTGTTTTGAGTATTAACTTCAGAAAAACGTAGGTCGCTTATGATGCTGCTATCTATCCGAGATCGTCTCGTAAAAATAAGTGCGCAACACCCCGTATCATTGGAAATTTGATAAGATTCTCATTACCCCAGATTCCCTTCGTGATCGTTAAATGTTAGAATACATGATATTCTGTATTCTTGTGATAAAAACCCGAAGGATTTAGAAACAAATGTTATGTTAGTAAGGTGACCAGACGTTCCATATTAGCCTGGACAGTCCCTTTTTTAAGTCCCGGTCACGTATTTTTTTAAAGGAACACTGGACGCCAAAATGTTCCGTTTTTGTGAAAAATAACTATTCAGTGTAAAGTGCCGTCAACAATTTTAAATTGTGTATTCCGTTGGGTTTGCATTAGTTTATAAAAAGTAAGCCTGAGTATATCATACGCTCATGACACACGGAACAACAGTGTTTCACAGGCTATTGAAATCAAGAAGGAGAGAGTCTTGTACAGGCTCTTGATAGTCACAGTAACAGATGCACTTTTTCCCCCGCACACGCACACACGCGCGCACGTACACACTAACCCGATGACTGCCTGACAGGGGCACGCTCACAGTTGTTCCATCACAGGCACTATGGGTGGGCGTCTCAGTGGTCGGCGTGCACTCTTTCCATGGTTTACTTTCTCGCTTTGGAGTAGACAGAAAGGGATGTAATGCTGCGCGAAAAAACGGGGAATTTTCGTCAGAAATAACTTATTACAAGACCCTGATAACGAAAAAGTGGATAAATCCAGTTGTTAAATTTAGAAACAAATCCTATAACTCGTGGTGTAGCCAGAAACCATGTTTTGTGGGTCCTTCACAACAAAACATCGAATGACGGCAAAACTTCTATCCGTCCGCCCCGTCCGTCTGTCCGTGAACAACGTTAGTGGTTAAACCGTTCAGCCGATATTCTCCAAAATTGATTTTCCCCAATCAATCTGGCTAACGTCCCGGCCCCTGACTTCTAAATTGATATTTTAATTTTGGGGAGTACTTTACATAAATTTCCTGGGACATTTTCTAAATTTTCAAAAGAATGATTCAAACGTTTTTTATTAAATTTTGTTGTTGGATAGAGTAGAAAACGTTTAAGAGAATGGAGCAGGTCTCATGTTCGTTGAAAACCCTAATTTCTCGAAAATTGGAAAAGATCAATTTTTTTCGGAATCTTCCTACAACTAAAATATTAAAGATAGAAATTTTTCCTTAATTAAAACTGTTCCTTGAGCATAGATTTTGAAATAAGATCACGTACAATTTTTCGAAAATATGAGTACTTTTCGCGTAATTGTGTGTGAAAATACAGGCGAGAAAGCATGTGCCGTTTTAGCGCTACTAATTTTCCATTGCTATTCATTTATTGCCATGTTCTATATCCTTTTCGGTCGTCGCATATACTTTTTTCAATCGAGTATGCACATCCAATATTTTTGTGAATCGTCTGGTTTGTGAAAATTCCATGCCATTGCAGTTGTTTAATTTCGATCATCTCATTCAAAGTTGTTTGTACTTTCATTTTAATTGTTTTTCATAAATTATTGTTTAAAAATAGAAGTCTAATAAATTTATCATTTTTCCGTAGGTATTGTTCTGTTGATGATGTTACCTTATAGGAAGGCCTCACGCTTTTATTCTCAGCTTACTCACCTGTAACAAAATAAAGAAAGAAAATTAGTGTCGTGAATAATTAATTAAACATATAAAATAATGCATATTTGGTGAGTTACATGTTACGTTTTCCGTTTCTAGGTGATTTAATCATTGCTTATTATTATTCAGGATCAGAAACAGATAGCAAAGTTGCAATGGACATTTTACAGGACTAAAATAGGAAGTTAAAGCTGTGTTCTCTTTATTACAGCTCTCTTCACACTATACTAATACTCGTGTGCTCCCGTGACCCACATCATATCTTATAATGCCAGGAAAAGATCATCAAACTTGAGTACTTTACACAATGCACTGATACTTTTACTCTGGGAATGCAACATTGAGAATGCATCTAAATCAACAAGGTGCACACCTGGTATCATTTATTATTCCTGACGTCTCTTTTAAACTGTTATAACCTTCCGGGGGGAAAGTGCCAGTATCTCTTTTTAAACTTAATTGCCTGTTAACATGACACAATATCCACCCGGCCCCTTTGCATGTATTCCCAAGCAGTGGAAATAGCATTCACATATCCAACATTCACACAGGTGTTTTACTGAAGGGCACAATAAGATAATTACTGAAAAGATAGAAACTCTGATTTTGACTTGAAATAAACGATATTGGTACTAGAAGTTACCTGCACGTTTACTTTGCCCGCACTTTTGCTTATATCCCGTAGTTGACAGCAAGCTCTAGAGATTGAACTTGTCCCAAGGTGAGCCGACTGCTACGGGCCGAGGGTGAGGACGTGGGTAATAGAGCGACGGGAGTTGACCCCAGCCGCCTAACCCGCCCGTGCCCCGCCCCTTCGCAATATTGGCCCCTCCCGCCTCCTTTCGTCTCTCATCAACCCGTCCCATCCCTCCATCCCCCTACATTCACCTGTCCCACCTCTCCCTACTTTGATTTGCTTTCCCCCCCTCACGACCCCCCCGATCCATAAGGTTCCGCTCGAACCCTCACGATTCACCCCAACTCCTCATGGCCAGCCCCAACCACTTGTGATCCACCGCGATTCGCCTCGACCCACTCCAACTCGACCTGATCACTCACGACACCCCCCGACCCCTAAGGAACCGCCCTGACCCACTCCGAACAAACAATGCCTTGATGCCTCACGACCCGCCCAACCTCTCTCGACCCAATCGACCTATCACAACCTGTCCTGGGTTAGTGTCGGATCTCACCATCCCACGGGAAAAGATCACCGCCAACTCCAGCGATAAAATCATGCACTACGCTTACGGGATAATGGCCTTAGACGTTGACGCGGGCCGTCATCACTAATCAATCAATTATTTTCCACGCTCCTACTTTTTCTTTCCCTCCATGCCCAAGGCATCCTTCGCCACCCTGCCCCGACCCACCCAAACCCACCCCACTCAGCCCCTCTTCACCTAGCCTCGACCCGTCCAGCCGCCACCCTCATTCCCGCCCCGCCCCGCCCCGTCGCGCCCCGTGGGAGCGGGCAGCGGGCGGGCGTCGCGCTGATGGGAGTGGCCATTAGGTGGGATTATTAATGAGCACCACTGCATTATTGACTGGCGACGCCGCATCCTGCGCCGCGCTCCTCAGGATGCTCCCGCGCTCATTCGCTCATTACCTGAGAGAGTCCTGCTCATCAATTGAATCACGAGCTCCAGAGGTGCGGCTTTCGCCCCCGTGTGACAAAGCGGCTGTAAATAAAGGAAGGCGCTGCTCTGAATTATTGACGCTTGGGGCGATCTAGTAAATGTGTCTCACATTCGCGGGCGAAAAACGTCGCAGAGGTGGACGATAGAATTCGCGATAAACTACTGTATTTGAAAAAATTGTTTTAAAGGTTGGATGGCGGGGAAACACATTGAAAATACATATGAAATACATTGTATTTTCTTTTCATGTGACAAAGCTGTTGAACATAAAGGTACAAGAGTGTAATGTATCTCTCTAGTTAAGTAGTAAATATGACTGACGTTCGACAAAAATAATGATTGACCGATGTTTCTGAGACCATTTTAAATCTGATTTAAACAACAATATAGCTGGTTTTCGCACGTCTGGAAAATATTATGAGAAAAGTGGGTGTCCTTTCGCGTAGTGCGACAAAGAAGCTAAAAGATAACCAAGTAGTAAAGAGGGAGCTGTTATGGAAGAATTATTGACCCTTCTGGTCATCTACTAGAAGCAAATGCCCACTAGCGAATTTCACGAAAAATTCACGATCACACCTGCCAGAATTTTGGATGATAGCTGATATAATCCTCACCATCTTCCGTAGCTTACCAACTATGAATCAGCTGTCGTAAAGACGTTGTAAACATGAGTAATTTAAATTTGGATATAATAATTGTGAAAATATTAGTGAACAAGAAGGTTTCTTGCAAAGTTTCGTGTTCTGACATATCTCATTCCATCTTACTTCGCCACCAAACCTGCATTATCCTAATTTGTTCGTTGATAATACGCCATAGAGAAGTCTCTTCATTGATCGTTCTTTACATTCATAAGAGGCACCGAATCATTAGATGGAAATGAAAGTGGGAACGATTTTGCCAGTTCAGAAAAGATGAATAATCAAGTACAATTCAAAAAGTAGAATAATAGTTGTTAAGTAGAATAACAAATGTCAGTTTACAGTCGAAGAGAATATTTCTGGCCACTTCTTAGTATAATTATTTACTACAATCACTGAGACAAGCTTTTTTAACTGTTTATTGGTAGGTGTAACATTTAGATCCAAGGTAAGCTTTACAGGCTATTGGCAAGCTGTTCATTCGACTCTCGATAAATTAATAAAGAAAAGGGAAAAAGCTCTGGAGGAATGGCGCTGCACTAATCGAGGGTTAAAAGCTTCAGTGTATGTTTAAACTGATAGAATAGTATGTGGTAACACGTTTTCTTGCTAAAAATAGGCTTCCGGATTCGCTTCAATCCAAGGTCACGTGCACAAAACACATTCTAGACCAGCGGATTGAGGCGAAACTTTTGCCTAGCGACATTGAAGATTTGGCTTTTAGAAAGAGACCAAGTATAACTAAGTCGTATTTTGCGCTCTCTCTCTCTCTCTCTCTCTCTCTCTCAATTATTATTAAATTGTTTCAAATAAAATTATTGTAAAGTGCACAAGTATCAAAATGAGTATTCCTTTAGAAAAGTTTTGTGATGGTAGAATCTGTCTGAGAAACATTATTAGAAATATCATCTCACTTGAATGCTTTTGGTGTTATATTTATACACTCATTGTCATAAAAAAGCTGCAACCAGAAGGACGAGGCGGATTGCAATCATTGTTGGCAGGCATGTGGAGGGCACCACGCATACAAAATGATTACACATTCACATTTGTAGAACCAACATTTACTGAGCTACACGGCCACAGATGGTACATGTCAGTATGGCCTATGTCAGTGGGGCCACCATTATGGGGAACACATGCGTCCAGACGTCGCGGCATGGAGTTGTAGAGGTCTCGTATGGAGTTCTGTGCTAGCCCATCCCATGCAGCTTGCACCTGAGCGCGCAGTTCTTGTAGATTGATGGGTAGGGTGGGATCCTGATCGCACACTCCATTGCATCCCAAACATTCTTGATCGGAGACAGGTCTGGTGATTCGGCTGACCATGGTAGAGTATCCACGGCGGCAAGGAATGTTTGAGAGATGGCTGCGGTATGCAGACGCGCGTTGCCCTGTTGAAATATGTAATGAGCGTGGCTGTTCACGATCGGCAGAGCCACCGATCGCAGGATCTCCTGAACGTACAGTGGCTGCCACGGTGCCTCACAGGAACACAAACGGTGAACGGGCGTCATGGGATATCGCGCCCCACACCATCACCAGGCTGGCGGAACGTGTGATGGGATATCACAAACCGCTCATCGTGACGCTCCGCCACTACGCCTCTAGACACGGGCCCAGTGGCTGTCGCCATCAAGGCAGAAGCAGTACTCGCTGAAGATGACCCGCTGCCAGCCTGCATGGCCCCAGGTCCGTCGTTCAAACACTAGGCGAATCTGTAGCGATGTTGCTGGGGTGAGAGTGGCAGGCGTCGTAATGGTGGGCGTGCGGCAAGCCCTGCGTTGTGCAACCGCTGGTCAATGGTACTGGCACATAAGGAATGTGATAGTGTAGGCTTCACAGCCCGCTGAATACCACCTATCGCCGTTGGATCTGTTCGCGCGTGGCCCTCAATCCGTTGGTCCTCCCTCCTTGTGGTGCGTGGCGGACGTCCAGATCCTCCGTTTTGTATGTGCGTACCTTCCTCAATCCATTGCTGCCAATAGCGGACGATGGTGGTGTCCGTACACCGATATGGAGCGCTATGTGGCGACAGGACCAACCAGCCTCCCGCACACCCACGATGTGGCCCCCCTCGGAAGAGTCTAACTGGACAACTGGTTGTTGAACGTGTCACCTAGGCATAGTGTACGTGCAAGTGACACACTGGCCACGCTACCCGATGTCGCAATGGTTGGTACGGCCGTTTGAAGCCCTCTTATCTAGACCAGTGAGCGCGACATCACGCACCTACCACCGACCTCCCCGTGGGCGGACGACTGATGAAACGAATTCATTGGCTTAGCGATTTGTGTGCAAATTACCCACCAATTTTGCATCGGATCAGTAGGGTCCTTCGGGGTGCAGCTTTTTTCTATGACAATGAGTGTATATTAAAAAATATAATAATAATAATAATAATAATAATAATAATAATAAAAAGTTGATAATAATAATAATAAAGGAAGAAGATTATGATGATGATGGAGGACAAAATAATGCAAGAAGCAACTCAGCGAATTCATGACTATATTGTAAAAAAAAAACAAGCTGTTGAAAAAGGTTCAACGCGCTCTTTGAATAGGCAACACTAATAAGAATGATACCCATTGTCATCACAGCACCAAAAACTGTTTTGTCTTCGTGCTCTTTAACATCATGAGCGTAAAGTGTCATGTGTAAACATTCACTTACTTGTACTCTCAAGCACTCGGAGATTCTCTTAGAGCACATCCCCGCCAAAGGTTTCTTGTGCTTCAGGCGCACATGCTGCAGAGCATTTAGAGCATGTGTATTCACAACACCCAGATCTATTTATTTTGTTGAGGAAGCACGTGACCTTTTAACTCGCGGTCGCTTGCAGGCTGCCGAATTTAAAATTTATTTCTACCAGCTGTTGAACAGGAAAATAATCTTAACGGAGACGTCCTACGACGTAGCAACTACATCCTTTTTCAGCGTACGTAAAACTAGGCAGGTTCTCTGTTGAATCTTGAATAATTGCCAAAGAGTGTTACGAAGAAAGCTTTTTGCAAATAAGATCTTATCTTAGAAAATTCCAAAATACACGTGTTTTATAGTATATGAATATGATAAATACTTAAGTTTTTTCATTGGCCTGTTATAAAAATGCCTTACTCAAAGAAAAACAGATCTCAGAAAAATTCGACAAAGTTGTTCAGATTGTTCAAACCTAGTTCAAAATCTGCAGTCGTAAAACACTTCACAATTAACAACGATATTTTTGTTAAAAACAAATCTAGCTTTAACATGCTATCAAAATAGATCAAACTGCGAATGACCAGCTCACCGTTGCTTCAACCCACCATGCAAAAATATATTTGAAACTACGTAAGTCTGATACCTCCAAATTGTTAATTTTAAACTTAGATTTTGTTTGTATTTTTTATGAACAGAACTAAATCATTTTAACTTGTCTAATATGATAAATGTCGTACTCAAAGATGAAACAACCTCGAGAAGTCACTCTAGTTCTGAGCTCATCCTTCATTATCTCGAATTATTATTACGTCATTCTAGAACGTCTTCGGTGCAATTTGCAAATAATGAAGGAAAGGGTGGTGTAGGCGAGAGCGGTGGCAGGATATTCGACGCTAACTAGATAGCTAGGTCGAATTCAGTCGCTGTCGCCCAGGAATAAAGGGGAGGAGGATTCTAGAGACCGACGGCTCTGACTGGTAGTTTACCGTGTTTTCTCCAATCAATACCACACGAAAGCCAGAGCTGTACCCTAACGAACGGGCAACAAACCGCGCGCGATTTTTCCTTCCTCTTCCTTGTCCTATCTTCATCACTTACACGTGTTTACTTGTGTTACTTAACACTTGTTGTGAGACCGGTCGGGAGATCGGAGCTCTGATTGGGGTGATGCCACGTTAGTGGGAGATACCTGGTTAGGGGAAACCCAGTTAGCCGACAGGTAGGTGGGCACCGGATCTCGCCATCCAGCCGGGGAAGATCACCGCCACTTCGCGGGAAAAAACGACATGCACCACACATACGGGACTACTGATCTTAGGAGTTGATGCGCCGGGAATCGCTAATCAATCAATGAAACGTTACAGTGGTAATTTGTGCGAAAATCTTTGTAACCCCATAGATCTGAAGATGCCTGCTCCACACAGCGATTTTTAAGCGCTCGCTTAATGTGAAATGTTGGCGACTGGGAAGAGACTGTCGGGGAAAAAGCAGAGAGCACGCTGATGAAAAGATGCCGAACGCCTCTCGTAAAATCAATACCCATTCGCCCAAGCCCCAAAGCAACTTCTCAAAGGCCCCGTTCAAAGTGACGCGTCTCTATCTGCAACCCAGCCACGGAGGGATAAAGTGAGAATGCGAACCGAAATGGCGACGGCATTAGCTCGAAGAAATGCTAGAGTGACTCTTGAAATTTCTTTGATGTGATTTTTTTTAGAATTATCGATTCCTCATTGACAGCCCTTTGAGTTGAAAATACTGAATAAAATGATAAATGACGTATGATGGCTTCTTTGTACCTAATCTTGAAAGATCGGGTATATGAAAAAGGTGATCATGCTGTTTCGTATTCTCATATCGCAAAGACATTCGTTGAGTATTCTCAAAATGCAAATATATTTTTGCATTACGTGTACAAGTATCATTGTTGAGTGACTTGATAATTTACATGATCGTCACCATTAAAAATGCATTAATTTTATCTAAAAGCTTAATGAAGTGTATGCACATCACCTTAAATGAATGATGCAGCCTAGTTTCCTTGTAACTGTGCAAACTACTCGAATATTTGGCTGGAATTACATTGTTAAAGTGTTTCTAAAAGCTCGGGAATTACTACAAAAATTCATTAGATTTGACTGCAACCCAAAAATTTAGAGGTTTTAACTTATGAAAAATTTAATAGGCATTTAATAGGTATGTATAGGAAAAATTGTTAATATTAAGATATATTCATTAATGTATAAGAATTTTCAATAAACTAACTCTGTGCTAGTGGAAATAGCTACATCATTTTATCATAAATGAAATTTAAAACCACTTCATGTTTTAAGCATTACATGAGTTATGTCCGTAGAATAGGTATTTCTGTTATCATCCACAGACCTGCAGAAAGTTGAACTTCCATAAATTCTAAGTTCAATGTCAGTTTTGATAGAAATTCATGGAAACATATTCAGATTCGAGCAAGGAATGCGAAGAACATATTCAGAATGGGATATCCTTGTACAGATCTATTTATTTATATTATGCAAATTTCAAATAGTGTCATGCGAATTAAATTTAATCTTTAGCAGAAAATATAATACTTTAAAATTTCATAGAATCTGGGTTCGCTAAGAAACACCAGGAATTTACATACTGAAAGTACAATATTAGACCAACAAGCGGATGTGAAACATGAATGAATAATTCTGTTACAGAATGGCACAGACTTTCCCGTATTAGTTTTCTTTTCCGTTTGGTCTTGGCTACCTATTCGGACTTGCCACTACTCTTGACAGCTGCCATCTACCGCCACCCAAAAGTAATTTTTTTGATATTTTATTAATTTTTCGATTTCCTAATAATATAACAGAAATATTATTCTAAGAATATTAAAAAACAATAACACCTTGGCGTAAATGGCAATTTTCGTTGAAATATTTGGAGCAGTTTTCAAGAAAATGGAGTTTCAGCGCTACTGAAATTGCGAAATTTGAAGCTCTTATTCACCGAACATGTTTGAGTTTTCGAAAAACTTCATTTAAAGTCTTTTGAAGCACTTACACTTACAAATTCAATAGTGTTTACAAATTGCTGGAAATGCACATATTAACTTTCAAAAAACTTACATTTGTATACTTCTTGAAAAGACGAAAAAATACCCCAAAATGAACTTTACTTCATATTAAAAAGTGTTCGCGCTATCTGTTCGACAAGTTTGAAGAAAAAATTTGGAGCCATTTATGAGAAAATGGGGTTTGGGCGTTTCTGAAAATTCGGAATTTTGAGCTAGTTTTCACAGAAAACGGTTGAGTTTTCGAGAAACTTTATACGGTATTATATAAAGCACATGTACTCATTAATATACTGAGAAAAAATCGCCGCTAATGTAAATATTACCGACGTGAGAGACAAGTCAAAAAAATTACAGTTTTGTAATTAAAAAAAACAAACAATATGGCGTTTATGTCATCTCATAGAGAACATTTAGCACTATCCCTACCAAAAGTTTAAAGAAAACATTAGTTCCGTTTTTAAGAAAATCTTTTTGCAAATTTTTAAAAATGCATATATTTCGCGCAATATTGCGCGAAATCTACTAAAATTTTCAAAAAACCGTAAATGACCTTAATAAAAAAAACTCACTTTGGTGAACAAATTTTATTTGAAGGAATAATATCTATCTTCAATATTGTAGTTGTAGGAAGGAGTCGAAAAAAAAATTCAAACTTTTGCAATTTTTGAAAATTCAGAATTAACCATGAAAATTGGACCTAAGCCATCTTAATAAGGGTATTTTACTCTATTCGTACAAGAAATCTAAAGAAAATATTTGGAGCTGGGTTTGAGAAAATTTTGAAAATGTCCGGGGGGCTCAATATAAAGTACCCCCAAATTTTGAAGAAAGTTTTTCAAAATCGCAAGGCCTTGAGTGGAAGCAAATCGATCCTTTTTGGAAGAAATCATACGTATGGTTTAGGCGCTAGGCACAAAATTGGAAATTGATATTTTTCCTCTAAATCAAATTTGTTTTTCATAGTGAATTCTTTCTTTAAGGTCATGTACATTTTTTGAAAATTTCAGTAGTTTTTGCGCAATAGTGCGTACAATATGTGCATTTTTTTAAAAAATACAAAAACATGATTTTCTCAATAACGGCTCCAATTCTTTCTTTATACTTTTGGTAGGGATATTACAAAATGTACTCTATGAGATGATATAAACGCCATAATCTTCTATTTTTGTTTTTTTTCAAAAATTGCTAAAATGTAGTTCTTTTGATTTGTCTCTCACGTCGTTAATATTTACATTAGTAGCGATTTGTCGTCATTTTATAATGAGTATATAATAATATAATGAGTATATGTGCTAAAGCATATAAAATATATGCTTTAAATAATGTCAAGTAAAGTGTCTCGAAAACTCAACCGTTTTCGGTAAAAAGTAGCTCAAAATTCCGCATTTTCAGAAACACCATTTTCTCAAAAATGGCTCCACATTTTTTCTTCCAATGTTTTGGAACGGATAGTGATGATTGCGCTCTTTAATATGATGTAAAGTTCAATTTGTAGTATTTTTTTTCAAAAATCATCCAAATGTAACTTTTTTAATGATCTTTCACATTTCATTATGCACATTACCAGCAATTTGTAAACATTATTATATTTGTGAGTGTAAGTGCTTAAAATTACTTCAAATGAAGTTTTCTCAAAACTCAAAAGTTTCTGAGAAAAAGAGCTTCAAATTTCGCATTTTCAGTAGCGCTTAAACGCTATTTTCTAAAAGACGGCTGCAGATTTTTCAAAGATAATTGCTATTTAGGACGAGGTTTTACTGTTGTTTAGTATTCTAAAATTAATATTTCCGTTCTACCATTAGGAAATCGAAAAAGTAAGAAAATGTAAAAGAATGTACTTGATGGCGATGGATGGCATCTGGCACGAGTATGTGGCAATTCCGAATAGCTAGCCCAGACCCAACGAAAAAGAAAACTAATACGGGAAAATCTGTGCCCATCTGTAGCACCATTAGTTTAATTGATAACTTTTCAGCTTCCAGTTTAATGAGTATGATATTTAGAACAATACAATGCTTACTAATACATTATTCATTACATTTACAATAATAAATTGAATAATATAGAATATACAATTTTATATTTTCAAACTATTTTCGTGTTTTTCATATCAAGATCAAAGTAACGTAAAAGGGAAGTCAAAAACTTTTCAAGGATAATGAATGACCATTGACCATAATTTTATCCTACAGTAATGTTTTGTTATCACTTGAGGGAATACACAAGCGACATTGTGGCATGTAATTACATTGCATGAACGTACCCAGAGAGCGTGTATTGGCTGTGTAAACTCACAGTCGTTGAGCATTTTGACTCCATTACCAGCATGCAGTTTTCCAAGAATACTCCGATTTAAACACAGTGGAACTTAAAGATCACGAGCTGGACGGAGAGGGCGACATTCTCATCCAATAGGGATCATTGTTACGACTTAAAGTTTGGAATTGAAGCCCCTTCTTCCAGTTCGTGACCTTGAAGTGCCGCTCTTTAAATCGGAGCTCGAAGTGCTACTGTTAAAATACTGTTTAAATCGGAGTATAGCGAGCAGATAGTAAGATATGAGAAATATTTCTCACGGTAAGTTATTCTTTCTCGTTCATAAACAGTTCTTAAGAGGTATATTTCAATATTTGGAGAAAAAACACCCATGAAAATAAAACTGGTGAAAATGGAATTATATTATTTTGAATCGAAAAAAAGCAACCATTTTAAAATATAAAATACAAATCGATAGTATTTTTAAATAACGTCAAAGAATCTACACAACTAAATTGGACTGGATTTTTTACTATGAATCAATGTGTTACTTCAAAAAATTATATCAGGTGCTGACGGTGTGTTGAACAATCCACAAAGCAGAATGAGTTTTTTAAATTTTGCACAGTAAAATCGTCAATGTAACATGGACTTTTACATGATGTTTTATAGGAGTATTGTGGAAATTTCTTGGATTGTGATAAGATTTATAAACTGCTCTCGGACACAAATCGACTAAAGAGATGACAGAAACACGAGAAAAATAATCATTATTACGGAGTCGAGTGCTTCCTGGTCAAAAAATGTATTTACGTACAGGCCTACTCTGTTTTTGAGGTAGACACGTAAACTTGGCAGTCATGCGGTGTCATAAATTTTTTTTCATTTCTCGTTCCATGCTATTTTTTGGGACAATCGAAGAGATACGACGTGAAGGCTATTCATTAGCGACTGGTATTCTGCGACGTAAAGAATCCGTTTATTCAGTGATCACAGGAGCTGGTTTGTAGAGACATTTGTATGCCTAGTTTATATTTTACGAAGGAATTAATTCTTCTATGAACTTAGCCGTTTAGTTTCTTATACAAGACGCTTTTGTATATCTCAGTAAAAGTTTTAAGCATCGCGATTTGCATTACGTAAATAAGTGGTACGCATGACGGTGGTATGCATTACATAAAGTATTAGAATTTTTGGGTAAAAGAAAGTTGTTTTTAACAATGTAAAACTGTGAAATAAGAAATTAATTTGCATTACGTATTCGCAGCATTCGCAGCATATTTATATCACAACAACTGCATAACAACATCGGTGTAATGTGGTGAAATATTTCACGGCCATCAATATTATCGTAAACTGAGTACCAGGTTTTTATTTTTTAATTTTTTGTGCAGTCTCATCAATGTTTGTGAATATAAGTATTTGTGCTTTGGTAGTGTTTCGAATTGAAGAGAAATCCTCAAGAATAAATTTAAAGATATGAACTATTTTACTAAATTGAAATGTATATTTTACACATAATATATTTCATTCTGGCAAGAAAATTGTTTCACTAGTACGCCAACATCGTATTGATGTGTAGAAAAGAAGTTAGCCAAAGGTTTAATGATGGATGATTTCTTAACGATGAACATGCCCATGCACGTTAACTAGTAGACTAATAGTTAACTTGTAGTAATTTACACAACTTTTATCCTTAATTTTAGAATATTATCTTGATATTCTTTCGGAGGATGTCTATAAAGGCAACATCTATTAGCAACTTACATCACTTCTTGATCCTTTCGAGTAATTGAGATTTTTTCAATAATTATTATTTAGAAGCATAAAAGTTACGTAACCTCATCACATCGAAACATGCTTCATACTTCACTACGCATTGTTTGATGCTAAAAACGTAAAGTAAAGTTTTAATTCCAGACAACAAACAATGTCCATGCTATTGAGCGAAAAATGTGATTTCTCTTGTAGAATTAGCACCTAATGAGGAAGTCGTAGCGGCAACAGATTAGTGTTTCCGAGTAGCGTGGGCTGTCTGGAGAACGAAGACACCAGCGCACAGAGGAAGCGTTGTGTCCAGCAGCCGATGACTACGCTGGTTGTTTGCGACTCGAAACTAGTGAAAGACGCAATTCTCGTGTAGCCTTAAAGAGAATTCGCTGTGAAACATGGACGCACATATGTCTAATGAATTACTATGAAGAAATTCATTGAGAGACCTCAACTAATAAGATAGATCCTGGGATGCGGTTTTTTTAAATTTGCGTCTCCTGTAATTTTGAGATATATTTTTTGATTAATTTGGGTAATCAACTGGATATATTAATTGATTTATTCGTAAAAATAATTAAAGTAATTATTACTTATTACAGTAGTAGTATTTTAAAACGTTGTGTCGTATTGCGTATTTTTTCTTGCCAAGAATGCTTTTGTTCATCAATGATATTTTTGTACACATGACAGTGCAATACATCAAGGCCTGAAAAAATACTTTATTATGATGTCCATCACTGAAGTTGGGTGTATATTAAAATGCCATGAACACATTTCGCAAAGTATAATTCGCAATAAACAATTTAAAATTTCAACAACATAATTTTAATAAAATCTTATTTATTGCATCAGACTACTAAAATTATCACTTCTGGCTCTAAAATCAGTGACATGAGGAACACGTTTTAAAACGCAAAAGGAAGCAAGAATGACATTTTTTAAATTTTCATACGTCTTATTGTTAGTGACTGATTTTGATATATCTTACATAAAAATACGAGAGGTGCATGAAGACTGAATAGAATCTACGAGTATCGCTTTGAGAGCTGCCCTTACAAAAACGACCAAAGCATTTCCATACTTCAATTGCAGAGGTGGAAAGCATAAAACGCGACTATTAGTGAGCGAGATAGAAAGTGAGAGAGAGAGGGCGACATTTTTATTACAAACACCTTCGCTCTTCTATCTGATTTTCAATACGCTTTAAGCAATCCTTTGAAGGAGGCCAAAAATTGAATCCGAGTTCAGCCGGCGTCGTAGGGCAGGCGGTTTTTAAGGGCGCGGTGGCAGACGTCAGGAGGGGGAGTCGGGGAAGGCTGGAGGAGAGGTCGATATAGCGTGAAGACGCCCCCCACCCACCCACCCTGCGAGCTGGAAAAGCACTTTCCGAGGGGCCGGGGGCGGAGGAAGGTGCAGCAGTCGCGACTAAACGGCGTGGCAGTTGGTGAAGACGCACGTCTAAGAAGCGGAGAATTCGTCAAAGCGTTCGGCGTAGAGGTAGAACGAACCCTGAGTATTTTTGAATCTGAGTCCTAAAAGGTCCCAAATCTTTTACGTTCTCGTTTAATTAATTTTTGTTTTTTATTTTAAACAATAATTTTTGTAGAGTTGACTCGCTAAAAGTAATTTATATTTATGCTATTACAACATGGTTTCATATTAAAAACAAGCAAAGGAAGTATGACTTAAGCAGAAAGTATTAATATTTAAGAAGTCTACATTGATAAAAGTACTTGACAAGTACAAATTTGTAGATAATGCAAAGATTCGAGCACAAGTAATATGATTCGAAAAGAAGAAAAAGAGCAGAACTCAATGAGAGGATGAAGAGACCCTAGCTGGTAAAGGAAGTCAATGCTCCTGCTAAACCTGGTGTCCCTTCCACACCTATTAACTTCAATCGAACTCCTGAATTGATGTTGCGAAGAAACAGGAAAGAAACAAAACCAAACAAAGGAAAGAAAAAAGAAGGAAAACTGGTAAACAAAGCAAATAACAGACAAGTAAATGGTTTGTTTTCTAGTAACGGAAAAATATTGTCTCTCTTTATCTTTCTTCTCAGTTACTCCACCAGATACATAGTGACTGTGAGGTCTCGCGACTTCTGCATTCCGCATCAGCGACGCTTGATGGACATTTTTCGTGATCCAATGCACTTTGACAATCACGGTTTATCTTTCATTACCTATGTTGTCTTTATGGATGGTAAGATTCATAAATGTATCACTCCGATATTTCATAAGAGTCTTCAAGTACTGCATGAAATTTGTTCAAAGTATTTTTTCTGGGTGCAACATGACCGATATGGTTGTACCATTTCAACTTTACAACTTAGCGTACATCTTGAATAGAAGAGGTTGGTGGCTGACGTGTGAGGCAATGATCTAACATTTCAAGAGATTAAGCAGAGAGTCGAATGGAAGAAAAATAACTACGTTATCATTACAAACGCAAAATTAAAATCCTATTTTGAATTCATAATTTAATTTACAACCCGTATGAATATTTATTATTATTCATTAAAACATTTTAAGTTAAAACTTATTCTGATGATTCATATTAATAACCTTATTTACACTTCATTTTTAAAAGCTCTTCCTCACTTCTAATAAAAATAATTGTCAGGGAGTGGATTTCCCCTTTCTCCGCAGTCCCACGCGAAACCAACATCAGAGATATTACACAGTAGCAATTTTATCGCCAACGGAGAATTCCGCAATAGCGTAGTCAAGGAAAGAGGGCTTATGGGGCAGTCTCGCCGCTGCAACTAAGGAAATTCAATTGCACGAGCCTTCCCCGCGGCGGGCGTGCGGCGCAGGGGACCCCCCTTCCCCTGCCCCTCCGCCCGCGGTCCGTGTGTTTCTCCGAAACCACCGACCAGCGTGAGCCGCGTGGGTCCACGGCTAATGCAAGGCACGTGCGGTATTCCCACATGGTCACCCCCACCCCCAACCCCGCCCCCTCTCCCGCCCCGCCGCGCGGCGTCGCCACGGCCGGGTCGCGTGACGCCGCGGCCCAGGTGGGCGGCGACCCGGCCGCCCCTCCCGCCCCTCGCCGCCCCGCCGTTGCCGCTTCCGCGTCCGCCCACGCCTGCAAAGGGCTCCATATTCATGGGCCGGGGCGGGGAGGGGCGTGGCGGGGAGGCGGCGGCGAACGCAGAACAGAAGCACAGTACCGTGCCGAAAATCGGCCCTGCGGTACTCCTCTTTCGTTGCTTAGCGCCAAATCTGGACTCAGATTACATTCCGCTCAGTGGAACTGGAGCTGAAGAAAAGACAAATCGTGGGCCGAAAGCGTGGAAGTCACTTTCATACAGACCCGGATGTAACTTGTGTACTGATGAGAAAATGAAAACTACACGAAAAGTACATTCTAAATAAATACTTTAACAGCACATCATTTGCTCTTAATATTTGTGCAGCCATTTCTTCCCTGGTCGGAATTAATTCCCAACTGAATCAGATCGTATGAGTATATTTAGTAATGTGCTCATATTCAAATGGACCTGTGTTTTTTAGTCCGGAATTGTTTTTGAAAAGTTGTTTTTAAGAATATGTACAATATTTAGTTAATATTATTTTTAAGCTCTGGGGTAATTTTCTATAAAAATAATTTATAATAAAATGATTTATTTTTTTACGTTTTAATGTCAGAAATTTAAATTAATGTAAAAGACAAGCTTCCCAAAACAACCGTTTTTCTTATTAGCATGGGCGTAAGTATGAATCATAGGAAAATTCATCGAATTATTTTGTTGCAACTTTGAATAATATCTGAGCAATTTTTAACACTGTGCACTAATACGATTTCTAACACTGTAATTCTACTCACAGAGAATATGAAATTACCCATGAAGCCAGAAATTATTTTATCTGCAGTATGTCTAACGTGTGTAACATGATTTTTTTGGAAAAAAATAATCACAAGTACTACATGATACCCAGTTTTTTTAATTGCATGAGTAGATAAATTTTATACGTCAATTGATAAATGACATGAACTATTTTCGTCTTGAGCATTTAACATTTTGTAATTTCATTAACGTCATAGCGATTATTCCCAAAAATGTTTGACACGAAAGCATCCAATAGTTTCAAATCAATATTGTTAATTGAGAAGGCTATGTTCATTTGTTTCAAGTGTCATCTCTATGTGACTTCCGCGGTAGTATCTCATCTTTAGTACTACGCTTAGAGGGTTATGGAGAGCTCATCATCGTCATCAAACAACACCATATCTCTCCAGCAGAACTAGTGTTGTCCTGTCGTACGATCTCGGGTCATGTTAATCAAATATCGTACGACATTGCAAACCATGTACTGTGTCATGCGAAGTGCCTGCAGTCCCTTGAGTTAGAGTTAAGCTTGTACCATCCTGTCATAACTACGTGGACAACGTAACCGATACTACTAATGTAGTATCTCACAATGCACGACTATCTTTACTCTTAACAAATAGCTTTTTCCAAATATGTTGCAAAATCTTCACAATTAAAATGATTTCTATGAATTCTATTTCAGTTTTGAAAAGGGAGGTTGAGGACAATGTTTTAACATTCTAATTATTAAGATACGCTTTCTGAATACCAATGTATAGAACATCAATGTACCACAAAACACATGGAATTAAATAGATTTAATGCAAATTATTTAGGGATAAAATAACCTACTGTACTTTGCTATTATATTGACTGCTTTTTAAATCTTCCATAGACATTTATTGTAAATTTACCAATATATTTTTATTATTTCCTTACATACGAGGTCTGTCCCAAAAGTATCCGACCTTCCTTCATATTTCCCAGCTACTGATATTCTGCGTAATCAGGCTGGTGTAATCCTTCGTAGTAGTTCCCTTTTGATTGAAGAATACGCTCCTAATGACCTTTTCACTTTAACAATCAGTCCTGAAACTGGTTTTTTAATATTGACCTGACCTTCAGGAGCATATTTATTGTACACTACGGCTATATAATTAAAAAAATCAGCAACAACGTGACTTAAGCACCCTTTTTTCGGCCGTGGCTCCGACAGTAGCTTCCAATGCGAAGACATGTTTTGTTTCGGTATTATAGTCATAAATCCACGTTACCAGTCATAATCTTTTGAAGCATATTTTCATTATTTTATTGATCATTTTCAAATTGTTCTGATAGACATCAAGGCGTAGGTTTTTCTGCTTCATAATTAGCGGAACGAATTTTGCACACACGCAAACCATTTGCAAAATGTTCAGTTAAAATCTTTCAAATACTATTTTCGGTATTCTAAGATCCCACTCTGGTCCTCGCACAGTCAATGAAAGCTCTCCATTGACTGCAAACCGTACATTCTTCATATTTATCCGATGTCAAAGGCCGTCCTGAGTGTGAGTTACTATCATCCAACCAAATCGTTGCCAAATGCCATTTTCATCATTTCAGTGGCCTCCGCACAACTATTTTTAAGTTTAAAGCAAAATTTAATGCAAATTGGTTTGTTCCGATATTCCGTCCTTTTGACAATGGTACAATGTGACAAACGTAAATAAAACACGTTGTAAAAAAATGGATGCTGCCCATTAACAGGCGTCCCTACAAAAGCTGCGGCATCTAGGGAGTTCGTGGAGCTTTACAGTTGCCACTCGTACCCGGCAGAGGGCGCTAAAATTGTTAGGCGCGAAGATATGAATGAAAGTCGGATACTTCAGGGGCAGAGTGGTAGACACGTTTAATTGGTATCAATAAAAATTATCAACGTTACACTTTTACAGAACGCCTACTCCTTGAGTTCTAAATATGTCAAAATGATTCACATATATTTTTATTTTTTGCATTACTGCGAATGTTGTAATCATTTTCGAGTTTGAATCTAGGAAGTTCATTTTAGAAAACCTAGATAATAAATATTTGGTTTTACCTGTAGCAGCGACCTTAAATCATTTCTCCATCAGAGATCCAAAGTATTACAATTCTTTTAAGCTTCTAATGACCATATTTCAGGCTGCGGAAACAGATCTTCAAGAATGAATCTACATTACTTTGTGTATCTTGGAACAAAAATTAACAATTCAACACATCTTAATAGATTGCTCAATGTATTCAAACTTACGCATGAAATATTTACTTTCAGATTGCCTTTCCAATTTACTTACTGAAACATCTCACGTATATAATGTCCTCAAATTTCTAAATGATATAAAATCATATGGTGCGTTATAAGGACATTGATGATATATATGGTAGCTAATGACCTTATAGTTCATGCGATCAAAAAAAAGAAGCTTATTAAGAAAATGCTTCGCATACTTGGAGGTCCGAGGTTCAAATCCCGACGATGCAACAGTATTCAATACAAGTGCACAAGCGGACTCTATAATATC
This sequence comes from Acheta domesticus, assembly GCA_031308135.1. NCBI lineage: Eukaryota > Metazoa > Arthropoda > Insecta > Orthoptera > Gryllidae > Acheta > Acheta domesticus. The sequence goes on from JAHLJT010009355.1 coordinate 91,393,521, forward strand.
TGCAATCTGGAAAATTCTCAAAATCATCTGCTCGTTTTCATGGTTTGTTCGGAGGCTGGATTAGTAAGTTAAACATCATTCTACCATTCCTCACCCTGTCCTAACACCCATACTTAAGACCACGCAAATCCATTTTTATTGGCCCATCCTTAATAAATCTAGGAAATATCTAGCAATATATCACATAATGTAGAGAACTGGGTGGATTGAATTGAAATTTGATTGATTAGTGATACCGGGCGCCACAACTGATAAGACCATTAATCCCGTAGATCTGTTTCCCTCGAGAGGTGACTGTGATATTTTCCCGCTGAATGGTGTTATCCGGCGCCGACCTACCGTCGGTCCATTGACCGATTGGTTTCCCCCAACCAGGTATCTCCCGCCAGCGGGGTACCACCCAGACAGGACAAGCTCTAATCCCACGACCGCTCTCTCAGCATGTGTGGTGGTGTAGAGCATGTAAGTGTGTGTAAGTAAGGGCTGAGGATAAGGCAAAGACTGGGAAGACAAAGAAGAGGAAGAAAAGATCGCGCGCGGTCCGTGGTCCTTTTGTTAGGGTACTGCTCTGAAATTCGCCTGGTATTAATCGGAGAAACGAAGGAAAACTGCCACTCAGAGCATCTGACTATTATACTTCTCTTCCAGACAGCGACTGAACTCGATCTAGCTATCTAGCTAGAGTAAAAAATTCTGCTACCGTCGGGAGTCGAACCTATGACCTCCCCTCTCCCGGACTGATATTAGATATTTATTGTAATATGTAACGATGATCCATATTCAGGAAAATCTAAATGTAATTAGAGATTGGAAAGAATAATAACAATTTCTATCATATCAATAAAATTACAGATTTCTAATTAATTAATTAAATGAGTGACAAACAACACAATGTGATGAACAGTGTGATGTAAAAGAGTTATTTGGAAAGTTTTAGGAACGTTAATCGTTCTCAGCTTAACACAATGCAAGAATGATCTTTCGATACGCCAGGTGCCTGAGATTCAGACGCCAAGCCCTTGAAGCATTCCAAAAACCGCATTTAAGACCGGCATGTGATTTGTGCCTTTGCATACACGCCATCAGCCACAGCTTCTTCTCCCGTGTGACGCAGAAGAAATGTTTATTTCCGCCTCGGAAGTTGTGGTAATATGCATTTGGTCTTACAAAAATAGAATGATTAAAAGGCACAACCATCCTGAAACCTTTAATCCTACAGGCTCCCCGTGTTCCGCGAAAATTCTTAAACTGAACGATTTCTTCTCCAGCTTTTCTTTAATCTGACATGGCCTTCTGCATTTGCGCAAGCCTAATTCTTATGACTATGTGAAAGGTTTCTAGTCCTCGCTGACAAAGGTAAGTTTTCAGTAGTTTCTCCGAACAAAACCAGATGAATGCTGGAACAATACATTAACAAACAGCCACGCACCGCAAGCGATCTTTCTTTCTTCAGCCTGATTGTCCTATCCTCTCCTCTTACACGTACACTTACTTGTACTACACTTCCACACATGTCGGGAAACGAGTTGGTCACTTAAAGTTTCTCCAGTCAGGGGCGTTGCTTCGCAAGGAGAGATACCTGGAGGAGGAAATCTCCCACAATCTAACGTTTAGGTCGGCGCGGCGCTGAGTCTTCCCAACTACTGGGAAAAACACCGTCAACTCCCGGGATAAGTATTCACTACACTAAAGAGACCAAAGACTACAGCAGTTCACGTGCTCAGAACATGAATCAATCACTCAATAAATAAATATGAACCCCATTCATAATGGGAGCTGCTAACACGCATTCGCATTTACGGTGAGTTTTCAACACAAATACCAGACCTCGGCAATGAACAACATTGACGAATTACAGGATACAATCTGTGTGCTTCTACGTAAAATGGCACGAATTCCGCTGATCCCAAATGTGTTTTGTAAATTCAATACAGTGTTTTGGAGCGCTGCCTTGGTGAACATAATGCTCAAACAGCATACACATAAGTTCATCTGAAATCTCCATTCAACAGAACGCGAAAACACCTACTGGGAGCGTGGAGATAAATGCCCCAGACATGCGAACGCAGAGGCCGCACATTTAGATTGAATGAAATAAGCACAGACAAATTTAAGATTAATATTACTCTCGTGCAATAATACAATTACATGAAATCTCGTGCAATAACTACCAAAACATGAACATAAATAACTTGTCAAGTTCGTAATATTGGCGTATTTCTGTGACTTGGCCATACTGAAATGTGTTCTGTCTCATCGCCCTCGCCTCTCTGAGCATTTCCGCTGTCCCCATTCTGCCACCACAGCCCACGCCACACCGCCATTACCTCCGACCACACAGAGCCCACGCCACCACCGCCCACGCCACCACCGACCACGCCACCACCGACCACGCCGCCACCACCCACGCCGCCACCGCCCACGCCACCTCCGCCCACGTCACCACCGCCCACGCCACCACCGCCCACGCCACCACCGCCCACGCCACCACCGCCCACGCCACCACCGCCCACGCCACCACCGCCCACGCCACCACCGCCCACGCCACCACCGCCCACGCCACCACCGCCCACGCCACCACCGCCCACGCCACCACCACACACGCCACCACCACACGCCACCACCACACACGCCACCACCACACGTCACCACCACACACGCCACCACCACACACGCCACCACCACCCTCGCCACCACCACCCACGCCGCCGCCACCCACGCCACCACGGCCCACACCACCACCGCCCACGCCACCACATCCCTCGCCACCACCGCCCACGCCACCACCAACCACGCCACCACCAACCACGCCACCACCCACGCCGCCACCACCCACGCCGCCACCACCCACGCCACTACCGCCCACGCCACCGCAGCCCTCGCCATCACAGCCCTGTCGCCTCCGTCACCCCCACCCCTGCCGCGCCCGGCATCTCTCCGATCCCGCCGATCCTACATCCTTATCTTCCACTCTCACTCCCGACTCTGAAGCCCCCACAGCCCACGCCGTCCTCACTGCCAAGACTCCACCATGTCCACACCCACCCTCACTGACCGCACCGTCCACGCTGCCCTAGATGACGCTTCTCCCGCCGCCTCCCCAACCTCCAGTGATCCGAGGCCCTCACCGCCTGGCTCATATCCCACAACATCCCGGTTCCCTCTGCCCGGACCGATTTTACCGCTCTTACCGTCCCTCGGGTCTCTCTGCCTCCTCCGCCCCATCACCACGCCTTTACCACCGATCCCACACACATTCCACAATATCCCCGTCCGCACCGTTTCCATCACTGCACCAAGCCAACCATCCCCGCCCTAATCCCCCACACCGCTCCCGCTCCACTTCTCACATCTGCCTCACATCCATCGCCCACCGTCTCCACACCTGCACCCCCGCTCTCATCTCCCACAACGCCCCTACCCCCACTACCCGCACCACCCCCAACACCACTGCTCACGCCGTCTCCACAACTCACTACCGCCGTCGCTCCCACCCTCATCAAACCACACCGCTCCCGTCCCCACCACCTGGCCCACCACTACCTCCACCTACACCATCACCGCCCGCGCCGATAACTCCGAACGTCGCCCCTACCGCCTTCACCGTTGCAGTAACCTCGTTGCCCCCGCTTTCATCTCCCACAACGCTCCTGCTCTCACTGCCTGCACGACTCCCAAACCCACAGCTCACATCGCCCACATTGTCTGCACCCTTGTTCTAGCCCCACCGTCCCTGCTCTCATCTCCCACTATGCCCCTGCCCTCACTACCCGCACCACCCCCAACACCACTGCTCACGCCGTCTCCACAACTCACTACCGCCGTCGCCCCCACCCTCATCAACCCACACCACTTCCACCTGCACAACCTACGCCATCACCGCCCGCGCAGCCCGCACCGTCCACTTCGTCCCCACCGCCTTCCACCCGTCTACTTGGCCTCGATGCCCCCTCCCCACCTCCCCCGCCGCCCACCCGCCAGCCGCGCCGCACCGCGCCGCGCCGATCGAAATAGCGGGCGTGAGCCGGGGGCCGCGGGTCCGGGCTTCGAGCCTCGACCGCAGCGCGCGGCTCTCCGCGGCGCTCGCCCCGGCCCCTCGGCGCAGGGAGACCGCGCGACTCGAAGCCGCACACCCCGAAAGGGCTCTACAGGAATGGCGCTGCCTGCATCTGTGATATTAATTTCCCCGTGCGCGCAGAATTTGAGATAAAATAAGCAGCCTATGGCTGTGAAGCCTGAGGTAGCCTACGGCTATGCCATTGATTTTGTTAGCTACTAGGTATTCGGGAACAATGCACAAACAATGAAATAGATTTGATTTTCACTAAAAATATAAATGTTTGATAATGCTATTCCGCATTTTCCCATATTGCTCGTAACGGTTGAATTTCAATTAGTGCATTACTACTATCGTCATGCACAGCAAAGCTCCGAAGAAGAGACTTCCCCTATAAATATTTTTATCACATATTGCGTTAAGGTGGAGGCGACTTTGATGGACTATTTTCGGCACTTTGTAAAGAACTGTTCCACTGTTGTATACTGTACTGTTTATTGAAGTGTTGCTCGCGAATGTATTACGTGGTGTTAATGAACCGTGTGTGAGAATCTACGTTTTGGAATGACACATTTTGTGTGGGTTTGTTCAGCAGCATTTTTGCTGCTTGTCAATATTATTAATTTCCAACGTGGGCAGAAACTGAATGAAAACTATAGAGCCAACGGCCATGCGAGACGTGTGTATGGTTTTGTTAGATGCACAGGAACTTAGAAACATTTCGAAAACAAACAAGCAGTTTCGGATTTTGCTGAAAATGCAAATATTTGATAGTGTTATTCCGCTGTTTTCAACTCAGCTAAAATGTGACTGCAAGGCTCTGAGGAAGAGACTACTGAGTAAGAAATATTTTATATTCATGTGTCTATTATCTAGAACCGTAAAGAATCCCTTCACAGATGTTTATTGTTAGCATTTGGTTATGTCAGGTAAATAAAGAGTACTATGCTCTTTCACGAACGTACACAAAACACGAATTTCCAAACATAATTTTAAGTATTTTACGGTTGAACTCAAATATCTCTTCCTGAACATCATGGATTATTTTCTAATGGATCAGATAAACGTGTTTTCAAACGGTTTTGAGAAATTGTTTCCAACTTCTGACATTCGAATATATTCTGATTCCAGGAAGCAAGGTGTTGTGGACGAAAGTAAATAAAATTCCTTTACGAGTATAAAAAAGACATTCCATTTAATGGATATTGCTCTTAGTACAGCATTGTGAAGATCGTAGCACGGAGAAGAGCAAATAGAGCAACATAATGAAAATTTGCATGTTTTCGAGATTGTTATGAACATAATCTAAAACTACAAGGTAGATTCACAGGTACACTTTAATATTTTATTTCTTAAAACACATTGTCTCTTTAATTAAATGTTATTCACTGAATCGCGGTGTACAAGTAAAATGATTAATGGTTGTATTGCATATGAGGTAGAAAATGCTTAATGATTGGTGGTTATTTTAGTAACTTCTGTCTACCCGCCATACTATTCGTAAAAATAAATTCCAAACAGAAACCTGAATGATTGGTGTTTCAGCCAACGTTTTTGGTGGAAAGTCCAAGAAAAACGTATTTGATGAACATGTATGATTATTATAATACGAATATTGTCAACTCTACCGAAGGATGTATCTCTCTTGCTATGATTTCAATATATTTCCAACATGATGGATCACCGCTTCACGGACGCCGGATTTGTGATGCAAGAGAGTCATTATCGTAGTAAATCCCCTGTCTTCCGCGATTTCAAAAAGGTCAGCTTTTGCTGTCATGTACATAAACACGTGTGACACTTCAAAAGATTACATTTGAACCATCACATTTATATTCCGTTCTGATGGAGTATTATCTATCACGTCTCACATGTAGTAGCTATCACTTGTACCAAGTGAGAGTGCAAACCCGATAAGAATGACGACATATTTGCTATTCATTATACGTAAATATTAGTACGTAAAAAGATTCTTGGAACTCCGCACTGGTGTTCCCAGCAATATTAAATCCTCCATTAATGTAAAAGCAACAAAGCAAATATCGAGATGAAAGATCTTAATATATGGCAGCAGACACAGGACAAGAGTCTATGCTACAGGTATGTCAAATCGAATATCGAAGTCAGTGCCTACAACGCCCTTGCAGTAAGTCACACTAATTTACTTCAGAAACAGATGTGCCCAGGAACATCTCCAAGAAACAGAAACCTGAACTGCTATACAAAATCACATTCGTATGTCAAACTACAATTATTTAGTAGTGCATCAACTCCACACATTTAACTAAACAAAAATAACCAATAAAATAATGATTTTGTAAGGAATTGATTCACTGATTGATTAGTGATTCCGGACTCAACTGCGAAGGTCATTAATTCCGCAAGTGCAATATATGTTTTCGTCGCGGGGTGGCAGTGATCTTCCCCCGCTGGCTGGCGACATCTGGCGCCGACCTATGTCGGCTTACAAAGGTTTTCTCCAACCAGGGTTTTCCCAACAAGGATTTTTCCCAACCATGCTTTTTTTATTAACTTTTAACTTTTTATAGTTTTTTAACTTTTTTCAACTTTTTTCTTAACTTTTAACTTTTGAACTTTTAATTCATTTCATTTATGTATTATAAGTCGTATTTGACAAATTCTGGGGAAAAATTACGTCCTACCAGCGGGTCACCACACCATCTGGGAAAAGCTCTAAGCTTGCGACTGGTCTCCCGACAAGTGTGATAGTGTAGTGCATTTGAGTGTGCCTGTGTAAGAAAAGGGTGAAGGTAGGATAAGGAAGAGGAAGGAAAGCTCGTGCGCGGTCCGTGATCCGTTTGTTAGGGTTCTGCTGCGGCATTCACCTTGTGTTGATCGGAGAAATTGCAGAAAACTACCGATCAGAGCGGCCGGCCGCTAGAATTCTCCTCCAGACAACTGAACTCGACCTATCTCTCTAGCTAGTGTCGAAAATCCTCCCACCGTCGGGACTTGTTTTGTAATGAATATTGAATTACCTAATCCACAGCAAAATTCTTCTTTTAAGTGTCTATGAATGCTCTCTTCAACTATCTGCACTTTCTACTAGTCGTCAAAATACCAAAAATACCCTGAAATAGAATGTTTTGCAAAGTATTTGTGCTCGCATGACAGGAGGAAAGTTATGCGTGGCCTGATTACGGGAGTAAAATACGTCGATGGCAAGTCGACAGTTCTCCAGACAGACTTAGTGAAATGAAACTCAGAGAGTGAGAACACACCGAGTTTTATTACAGAAGTGAATAAAATACAGGTTATACAAATTTCTATTACAAAGTCGAAAATGGTTGTGAACCCTTTACAATATCTCCTTAGAAACTATATAGCCTACATCCCCACTCCTGTTTGTAAGTACATGGTGGAGGGGGAGATACTTATTATGGTCAGAGGCGCAAATGCGCTCTGTGTGGCCCTTATCACGGGCGGAGGGGGAGCTCCGAAGCGAGGATCTTGGTATCGCGAGGACTGTGCCCCGAAGTGACCTTTCATGATTACATGGAGGTTAAGGGGCAGGCGTTAGTTATTGGAGCCTTCGACGTCTAATCTGAGCGCAGGGCGCAGCTGCGATGAAATTCATTAATATTTATTAGGTGCTTAAGATAGAAGTTCGTTAAAATTATCGGGGACACGAAAAGGCGCCTCCTTTCTGGATCCAAGATATTGGTTATCGGGACTTGTGCTTTAATTAAATTCGTAAGCCCTGCTTTGCTCCGGAGTACATTGCGTAATGCTATGTACAGGCTGTACGCTCTGTACGTGGGGATATAAGTCCTCCCCCACCAGATCCGCTTCCCCGTCCTCGGGGATTTGTTTTTTCTCCCGACGTACCACCAATTTAAGAAGTACCTTGTACAACATTTTTCTACACACATAACATACAAAACATAAAATAAACAATACGAAACCAATATCAACTACATTAAATTGTTTCCACAAAATAGGAGTGGGTGTGATGGGAATTAAGTCTAATTTTAGTTTATTTACATCGAGGTGGGATGGATGAAATTGAATTTTCAGTTTTACATCATGTTCATTATACACATATACAAGTGGAAACGTCATGACATGAGTGGTTGACTTTGGTTCTAATGTGGTACTCATTGCTGATATAGGACAATTTACATTACTATAGATTAGATATGAACCTTGTAGTTCTACCGAAGTTTGGTTATTATTGCAAGTTTGTATTACAATTTCTTTAAGAGATGAGAAAAATAGGATGTCATTTTTGTTAAGAAGTTGAAACAGCTTTACATCATTAGTTACCTGTGCGAAATCACATCCTGTTGTTTTCGTCAGATTACAACTGGTAACTCTCACATTGTAATTAGCACAAACATATGTTAATGTACCTTTTATGCAATCTTCCGTGGACCATTTAGAGGTAGGGCCCTGGAGATAATTCCTCTCGGAAGGAATTAACACGACGTTATTAATAGTAGGCACAGGTGTGATTGCGTACAAGTGATAATTATTACCATCAGTAGTTGGTACTGATAATATTACGACCAATCCTTGGTCTATTATGACAACCTGGCTCTTTGTGAATTTGAGGTTCTCAAAAACATGGTAAGGGTCACTATGAACAATAGATTTGACAGGATAAACCGCATACAGATGGTTCATTACATTGGTAACATCTTCATTGGAGAACAACTGAACGTTCGTGATATCATGGAAAGACAAACTTATGGTATTTTCTAGAGTTCGTAGAATCTTCAAGAATCTTCTTAAACACATCGTAGTGTACTGATACTGCTCTAAAAGGTCTACTTTGAAATCCTGCTTTGACAATATTTGCTGAATTAGCCCCATGTTTAAATTTATGTGATTCATTTCATTTACGAATTTGTGAGTGATAGAATTACTGAACGAGACTAGTTTATTAACATGTCGTATTTCCTGATCTCTGTCGCTTTGCAAGGCGGTAATTTGTGCCTCAAGCGTATCGTAATCCTCCTGATCTAAATTTCCTGAAATAAATTTTATAATTTTTCCTAGTCCATTGACAAGACCTCTTTTATTTCTATTGCGTGTGGGGAGTAATTTTGAAAGTTCCTTTTCAGCCTCTTTTAGTAGCATCGATATCTCGTAAGACAAGAAGGGAAATGTATTATTACTTTTAGTATTCAAGGAGTCGGTGGTGTTTCTTATCTGGGAGAACGTTTCTGTTAAAGTGGTTAAGTTGAAATGGAACATAAACTTGTGGTAGTTATCTACGATGACTGCTGGGCCGAGGGCGTCAGCGTAGAATCCTTGAGTTTCAATTAATTTCGTTTTCATCCCGTCACATCGGTCTCCGGTTCTGTAACAGAACATTTTCGCTTAGGTTTTACGTGGCGAATATGTCTGACATGGATTTTTCCGTTTTTCATTTTGCAGTGGATTTTGTTGGTTTCGGTTTTCACCACTAGGCCTTCGCGATACAAGTTTTTGGATTTTTTGTTACGCGTCAGCGGGTCTTTTACGTAACAGTGTCATTTACTCGATATTCATGGAGGAAAGACGTCTTCTCTGGTTGGGGATTGCAAGCAGCCATTTCTCGGACTTGCGTTTCTTTGTTAATGATATATTCCTCTAGATCAGTTGTAGGTACGAAAATGTGGTCTAACGCATTGTAATGGGATCCTATCGTGACAGTAAAAGGGGTTTTCTTGGTGGTGGAGTGAATAGAAGAGTTGTACAGCGTGATTGCGTCAATTACAATATGCGCTAGGGGACTGCTTCTGTCTTTGCCTCTAAGAATTCTCATTTTTTCTAGCATAGTCGAATTAAATCGTTCTACGGGCGAATTTGACGAAGAGTTCAGAGGTGTCGTGGCATGGTAAGTGATGTTGTGAGATCTGCAAAAATCATCAATCAGTTTGTTTTGAAATTCGGTACCTTGGTCGTGTGTTATTTTTGTAGGAAATCCATGGTGAGAAAAGAACTGTTTCAGTTTCCAGAGTACTGAGTACCCTGTACCATCCGGTAATGGGTACGCCTGACCATACTTCGAAAATACGTCTATTATTGTGAGTATTCTTTCTCCTTCGAAGTGGAAGGTATCTACGTGAATGGAAGAAAACGGTGTGGGAGACGTAATAGGTCCTTCGTTCGGCACTTTATTCGGGTGGCGCTCGTACTTGTTCCTCTGGCAGAGTTCGCAATTATTGATATGGTCTCTGACTTGCGTCCTGAGGTGAGGCCAGTAATATTTCTGAGTAAGGTGCTCGATCGTTTCCGTAATGCCGTTGTGGTTAACACTGTGGTATTGCGCGACTAGTTGTTGTTGTAAGTTTTGTCTTCGACATTTTCTACCAATTTATTGGTGCGTAAAATTACCAATTCGGATGTAAAAAGTTTTTGGCACGTTCTAATGAAGGGAATTTCGATCGTAATGTCATCGAAATATACTGCGTATTTCTCGCTTGGAATTATAATTTGAGGGAGGAGATTTTGTAGATCCTGAAGCAAATTGTGGTTTGTGACTCTAACTTTCACAATTTTGTTTCTTTTGAAGAGTGATTTTGTGGAGTAACCTGAAGTTTTACTAAATGAGACAAATAATTGGTTCTTATTTTGATTGAGGGATCTTTCTGACATTCTTAGGGTGAAGATAGGATCTTCTTGATTAGAATGTATCGTCTGGCAGTCAATTTCCTGTTGATAGTCTTTGTCCGGGACGGTAGCAATGTCTGATTTAGCGTCTTCATCATTGACATTAATTTCTATGCGAGACAGCGCGTCGGCGACATAGTTAGTTTCGCCTTTCATGTTCTTAATCTCAAAATTAGATTCCTCCAGTGGTTGTTCATTGAGGTTATCTAATTGTTCGACGTACGTCGACCGGTCAAATGCAACATCTGAAAAGCATTCCCTCGGGTATTCGGGGACGTACTCTTCGAAGTCGGAGAAACAATAGCTGTCGTGCACAAAAGCGGAGACATATATTTCTCCTCGCTTACTATTGACTGGGATCGTATGATCGTGAGAATTCTGTTCGATTCTATACTGTTTTTGTTTAAGCGGGGAATGAAAATAGAGTGGGATCTTCTTATCCCCTAGGGTGATGGTATTAGTACCGTAATCGATTATTGCTTTCAGACGTGCAAAATCTGAAGAACCGATGAGGGCATCAAAATAATTGTGCCACTGAATTACTCTAAAATTAATAGGCGAGTCCAGACCGTACTCAGAAAATATCTGATAGCGTACGTTGTCCGTTCCTATTGTTTTAGCATGGATGGACTGGATGCAAAAATTTTCCTTAAAAAGATATTCAGAAAACATTTCGTAAGCGGGGTTCGGATTTATCATAGAGTTGCTGGCGCCGGTGTCAATTAAGATCTTTAGACCAAACAACGTGATGAAAGGGAGTTCTGGGGCATTGTGTATATTATTCAAGTCTTTGGTATTGATGACGCAACCTCGCGAAAATCCTGGTTCACGAATTCGCTAGTTTCGAAGTTCTCATTTGTCTGCTCTGGATAATAGTAGTCATACTTCTGAGAGGTTTCGTCATAGGTGTCCTCATAATTCTGTCCGCTATAGTCAGTATGGTCAATCTGATTGTCATTGTAGTGGTAATTCGCGTTTTGTCTGATAGTGGAAACACCTGACATGGGAGTCTGTCTATTACCTTGCGGTTGATTCGGCGGGTCATGCATTCTTCCAATCTGCAAGGGATGTGGATATGGTCTTCCCTGACCTACAGGTGGTCGAAATTGGGGAGGCCTAATAAGAGGAGAACGATGCAAATTTTGCTGCGTGTGATTTTGCGGCTGACTTACATGCGGTGGCAAGACTCTACTTGGTTCAGGTCGATGTGACATTGGCTGAAAACGCGACATACTTGGAGTAAAATTAGAGTGCGTAAAAGGTGTGGGGAAGCTACTTCTGAAATTAAACGTGGGAGTTTGATTTGTTTTAACCTGTTGGTTGGGAGTTGGAAGCTTTTGTTTTTGGTTGTTGCGCAATGAATCCATGTAGTTTTCGTATGCTCGTTCGTTGTCATAATCGCGGCATGCACGAAGAGCTTGAGAGAGGTCTGTAATCTGTGCGTACCTAAGGTATTCGCGATATGGGTTAAGGATACCTGCTCGGAAAGCGCCTAAAGCTTTTCCGTCTGCTTCCTGTAACTTCATTTCTAGAATGGGATTTTGATGATTCAATTTTAATGTACTTTTGTACTTAATGAGTAGTTGATTTAATCGGTCATGATATTCCAGGAAACTTTCATTGCGTTTTTGACAACAATTGGATATTTCGCGGAACAAGATGTGTTCGTCGCGAGCGTCTCCGTATTTTCTTATTAACTTTTCCTTTAGTCTTTCGAAATTCGAATTTGTTTCGACATCGAGCACTGATTGTGCTTCGCCTTTGATTTTGGCTTTTACTACATTGAAAAGGAACATATTAGTTAGTTCTGCATTCGGGGTTTCCGGAGATCTATGAAAATTTCGCAAGAAAGACTCGCATTGGACTAAGAAATAATCTAAATTACAGTCGGAAGTACCGTTAAATTCTGGCAACAGATTAATGTGTGCCATTTCCCACTTGTGAGGGGTTCGAAGCCTTGCGCCATTATGTAAATAAAATTTACCTTAAGTTATGGAATAAATTCCTTAAAATATACAATTAAGATAATCTTTAAAATTAAAATTAATTTTCTAATTGGTTACTTTCAAAATGAAATGAATTATAAATTTAATTCTGGTTCACAGGTTATAAAAATGCAGGATACGAAAGTAGCTTTTTAAACTATTGCGTTTAACTACTGCACTTCTATAAGATACGTTGCACTTCTGAATTTTGCTTAATGAAAATGCACGATAACCAAAAATAGCTCTTTGACTACTGTAGCTAAGCACTGCACTCATTAACACAGCGGTGTGAAGTCTCACTTACAGCATTGAAGAGATGAGGATCCAGACCAACATCCTGCGTCTGAAGTGGGACGTTCTCTCAGGTTCCGTTGATCACCAGGCCGGTCCGAAGTGGATGGCAGCAGGGCGCAGCAGGTCGCAGACTCGAAGGCCTCTTAATGGGTGAAGAGGTTACTGCTGGCGATCGGCTGGCCTTAAGAAGTCCTCTGCAATGGCGATGAAGACCGCGTGCTCGTCGTGGACGTTCCGTCGAGACAGGGCAGCGGGGCGCGGCAAGTCGCAGTCTTGAAAGCCTCTTAATTGTTGAAGAGGTTACTACTGACGATTAGCTCGCTTAATGTCTTCCGTAATTGCAATTATTGGACACCTGCCATCCCGGCTGAGCCCCCAGTAAATACGTCGATGGCAAGTCGACAGTTCTCCAGACAGACTTAGTGAAATGAAACTCAGAGAGTGAGAACACACCGAGTTTTATTACAGAAGTGAATAAAATACAGGTTATACAAATTTCTATTACAAAGTCGAAAATGGTTGTGAACCCTTTACAATATCTCCTTAGAAACTATATAGCCTACATCCCCACTCCTGTTTGTAAGTACATGGTGGAGGGGGAGATACTTATTATGGTCAGAGGCGCAAATGCGCTCTGTGTGGCCCTTATCACGGGCGGAGGGGGAGCTCCGAAGCGAGGATCTTGGTATCGCGAGGACTGTGCCCCGAAGTGACCTTTCATGATTACATGGAGGTTAAGGGGCAGGCGTTAGTTATTGGAGCCTTCGACGTCTAATCTGAGCGCAGGGCGCAGCTGCGATGAAATTCATTAATATTTATTAGGTGCTTAAGATAGAAGTTCGTTAAAATTATCGGGGACACGAAAAGGCGCCTCCTTTCTGGATCCAAGATATTGGTTATCGGGACTTGTGCTTTAATTAAATTCGTAAGCCCTGCTTTGCTCCGGAGTACATTGCGTAATGCTATGTACAGGCTGTACGCTCTGTACGTGGGGATATAAGTCGGGCATGTCACGTGATTCTCTGGAGAGTGGGACAGTATTTTTTGAGGTCATTACCCTCGTGAGAGCTGCTTCCTCCCCTGTTTTACAGCAGCTCAACTTTTATCTCTCCTTTACTCACGTGACACACAATGTAACGTTTTCAGTCGAAATCAACGAATCATAATTCATTACATATAACCATAGGTATAATCATTACAAAAAATATACAAATTCACACACACACACACACACACACACACTATCACACTATCACACACATACACGCTCGTGTGACAAATCTCGTGTGAGAAATAGTACGTGCACTTTTGTCTTCCTTGAATGTGAAGTGTAGAACTAAGGAATTAAAGGTCTCTATTGTTTACAGTTTCACGGATGACGATAACTATGTCACGATAAATCAATAACTATTCGCAGTATCGCAAAATTCAAAGCTATACTGAAGTAATGCGTTTCATAAAATGACTCATCTTGCAAGTTAACCGGAAGTGTGACACATAAGCTCATCACAAACAAAAAACACTCCCGTACTGGCCTCGCACGTGATTCCCTAGGCGCGTGCGCGCACGCGTGTCCATTGAGCAACGCATTGAGTGCTCATTACGCCCGCGCACGCCTTTTGCGTCGTGAGTACGAGCGTGCGTGTGCGGCGGGCGCGGATGTTCTCGGCCCCCGCCGCCTTTCCCCGTCGCGACCTCCGCCACCACCACCGCCACCGCCTCCGCCAACGCCTTCGCCACCACCACCGCCACCGCCTCCGCCAACGCCTTCGCCACCACCACCGCCACCGCCTCCGTGAGCGCCTCCGCCTCCGCCAACGCCTCCGCCAACGCCTCCGCCAACGCCACCGCCACCGCCACCGCCACCGCCACCGCCACCGCCACTGCCACCGCCTCCGCCACCGCCTCCGCCACCGCCTCCGCCTCCATGTCCACCTCCACCTCCGCCTCCGCCACCGCCATCGCCTCCGCCACCGCCAACGCCTCCGCCAACGCCTCCGCCAACGCCTCCGCCTCCGCCACCGCCACCGCCTCCGCCACCGCCTCCGCCTCCATGTCCACCTCCGCCTCCGCCACCGCCATCGCCTCCGCCACCGCCATCGCCTCTGTCACCGCCACCGCCACTGCCTCCGCCTCCTTGTTCACCTCCACCTCCGCCTCCGCCACCGCCACCGCCTCCGCAACCGCCACCGCCTCCGCCACCGCCTCCGCCACCGCCTCCGCCACCGCCTCCGCCACCGCCTCCGCCACCGCCACCGCCTCCGCCACCGCCTCCGCCACCGCCTCCGCCACCGCCTCCACGACTGCCTCCGCCATCGCCTCTGCCACTGCCTCCGCTTCCGCCTCGACCTTCGCCACCACCACCGCCACCGCCTCCGCCGCCACCACCGGTTATAATTAGCGGCACGCGGCGCCGATGCCCTCGCTATTTCCAGACGACGCACGCGGCGCGTAGCGTTGTCTCGTGCTGTCACGGATCCACGTGGATCGCTCACGAATGATAGTCGGGAAGCGAGCATTTGGATTGAAACTCGCTCACGAGCTTGCCGAGTGTGTCATTCTTTGATGGTTAGAAACGGGATATTTTTTAATGCTTATTTACATTAAAGTGTTTAGAGACCTTTCAACTGCCGAGGTCGCTGAGATTTGCGAATGATGATTCGTTCAGAGCCTATAATGGCGTGAATGATACAGGACAAATAGTGGAAGAGAGGCAGGAGAATCAAGAATTCGCTCTGCCCACTAAAAATTCCACTGACTGGGTAACGAATTCGGGTCACAGTGCTGACAGGCCTACGCGCTTGTCATTATCGCCATCTACCTCCCCTCTACGGAGTCAAGTGCCCTTCTCAAACCTGGCAAAGGGAATTCCACAGCTTGCGCACTAGCTGCCTTGTGTCGTCCTCGAATACTTGTCTGGAAACGGGAATTCGCTTGCAAGCTAATGACCGTGCTTCGGGAAACTGTGTGCTTTGCTCCAGGATTTTTTTGGAAACGGAAGTGCGGCTATAAGTTCGCCCACATGCTTCCAATCTGCGTCGTTTTTGAATTATTCAAAACGTGAAAGCGGGTATTGGACAGGATGCTTCCTTAGCTGGGAAGCAAGAACTTGATTGGATTCAAGTGCAGTGATCTCAAATCATTGCCTGGAAACGGGAATATGATTGCAAGGCCGCACCATATCTCACGCAAACCAAACTCGCATTAATGACCCCCAATTCCATATAGATCTACTGGAATTGGAACTATTCCCAGTGATGGAAGTGGAGAGATCCCATTGCAATAGAACACATCACTTCTGGGTCTTTTGGCAAGGATTAACGATGTGTAGACTAAGGTATATTTAACATAATTCCAGTACATAGCCTTCACGCCACACTTGGTTTCATCAGTGATTTAATGGAAAAAGGAAAAATTATTTGAAGAATATTCTTCTTCTTCTTCTTCTTCTTCTTCTTCTTCTTCTTCTTCTGCACTTCAAGGGTTAGGTTCAAGAACCTGTTCCGGTGTCCACTTCCTTCTGGCCTTCCTACATGTCTTCTTCCTCTGCATCTGTAGTCCATTGCGAGTGCTGGTAGTCTGCTGTCGGGCATTCGTATAAGATGTTCATACCATCTTTTCTGATTTCTTTCCAGTTTCTCCAGTAGTGGTTCGACCCCAGTTTATTTCTTATCTCTGTGCTTTTCTTTTTATCTAGGATATTATAACCTAGAGTGCTTCTCAAAAATTTCATTTCAGCTGCCTGGATTTTAGAATTATCTTTTTTAGATGTTACTCTTGCTTCATCTCCATACATTAACACTGGCAAAGCTACTGTGTTGAAGAATTTTATTCTTGTTTCTATCCTATCTATTCTAGAAGAATATTTGAAACCCAATTTTGTCCTCCACAATGGACCAACAGGTTTCACATGGATCGCCTGCGGTTTGAACTCTGGTCTTAGCTGAAGGTGTTAGGTCTGAGGACTACACCATAGGTCTGTTTACAATGCTGCCGAAGTATTTTCTATTACTAGGGAATAGGGCAAATGGGATGGCGTAGACACCCATCACCCAGCTGATTGTGCGGGAGTGATCACAGAAGGAGGGAGTGAAAGATCGTGCCTGGTCGCGATTTTTCCCTTGGGATGGCGATGATCCTCCCCCGCTAATGGGTCAAATCCGGCACCAACCTACACGTCAGCTTGACATGGATATCCACCTCAAGGTATTCCCAGTGATGTATCATAAAAGCCGGAGCAAGCTCCATGCTCCCAACTGGTCTTCCCAGAAGTAATGTAGGAGGTGATGTAATACTTGTGTGTGCGTATGTATAAGTAAGGGGAGAGAATTGGACAAGGAAGAGAAAGGAAAAATTACGTGCGGCCATGAATTCCATGCATACCAGGCATTCAGTGGAGTAATGGACTTCCTATAGCACACTACCTCTGGTATACTCATCCAGACAGTCGCAGCGTCCAGATACAATGATAATGCCAAAAATCTTCCTCAAACCTGCCATCGTTGGGCTCTCCCGCTCAAGGAAAATGTTGTTACGGACTCAAACACACGCAAATCACGCAGA
Source organism: Acheta domesticus (assembly GCA_031308135.1). NCBI lineage: Eukaryota > Metazoa > Arthropoda > Insecta > Orthoptera > Gryllidae > Acheta > Acheta domesticus. The sequence goes on from JAHLJT010009355.1 coordinate 91,411,041, forward strand.
CGTCAAAACACACGCTAACCACGCTTGAAAATAAATATCTGATTTTTTATTCTTCGTGAGATTTCCTTAGAAAATTTTATCTAGTGGATGATTCCATTATTTAAAATCCTCAATATTGATTTGTTCTTACTCGGCTAGACAGTTTTTCATTACACTTCATTTTTTCGTTTACTGTTAAACTTTTAGTAGCTGTTGAAAATCTACATCTATAAATTTCCTTACCACAATCGCTTTATCAAAGTGTAGAGTATACGACTCATACAACATGAAAAAAGCGCTCAATGACAACATTGATTTACGTACTAACCTGCCTGGATTTTAGAAGTTACATTATGAATTATAATTGTAGTATTAATTACATCCTCTGATCTCAAGTTACATAGAGAAATTATACATAGTTTAAAATAGGATGCTGTCATTTATTCAATTTATTTTTTATTTCAATTAAAGAAAATAAATGGCATCTAACTTGACAGTGGTTGGTGCATGGTGAAAATTGTAGTTGTGTTATCTGTAAACAGAGTGCGTATTTTACAACATTATGTCCTCAATTAAAGTAAGTTTGCAATCTTCCTAGGATGACAAAACATTTCTGATTCACTTCTCATAGTATGTAGAAATGGAAATCATACCCAATTTTCACGGTTATGGAAATATTAATTTTTATTCTTTGTTTCTAAAAAATGTTTAATTCCAAAACGTGTAATGTAATGCAATAGTATTTTAATTTCACAATTATCATCATACGTATTTAAATAGGCAAAAGTCAGCAAGCAATGGGACCCGACACTTGCTCTTCACAGTAGCGCATGGTTATATTGACTTAACCCGGCCAAACAGATAAACAAAAGCTCATTCTTACACATCGACGGCCGCTAAGGATTTTAACAGCTCCCCATCCTTTAGGAGCAATTGAAACAAGAGTTGTAGCAAATGACGGCGTAGGAGTAATCCTGTTCACAGCAAATGTATTTGTATAAATGATTTTTGTTTAAAAAATACTATATTGCGAAAAGTATTGAACATCACTTAGCTGACATCACAAATGACGATAAAATAGCATGAATATAAGCATAACAACAGAGCACACTACTACATAGTATTGGATACATATGCTTCTTGTCCAGTGAATTCTTTAAAAATAATATGATATGTGATGTAAATTTTATACGTGTGGTAAAAGTGACATTTTAGAGTGACATGTGAGTAAAAAGTGAGAGATGAAAAGGTTGTGACTAGACCGATAGACTGGGTGGAGCAATCCTACCAAAAAAATCACTTTCACTACGTGCGCCGTACACTATTTATTTGACAGACTTATTGACTTTCATTTTATTTTAATTCGAGTATACAAATCACCTAATGATAAATTATGGTCAGCAGCAGCTGAAGCAATCAGATGAAAGTAGCGCTTTTTTTATTGTTGCATTCACTGATTTGTCTGAGTACTTGACCATCGTCTGACTTTTAGCATTAGTGCTAAATATTGAACATTTAGCACGCTATGCAAGCCCTGAAAGAACCGCTCTTACTAGTGGCTGTCAAAAAAATCGTTTACGCTGGAGCCCTTCATAGCAACGTTCCCGTCTCGGGCAGGCTCATTCACGGCCTGAGCGTTGGTCCCGCCAGCCACAGCTCGCCAGCCGGCGTGCGCCAGCCTGCGTGCGCCAGCCGGTGCAAACACCCGGCCGATCTATAGAGCCCGCGGCGGCCTGCACAGCCTCTCACTATCACCCGCTCACCACCTCACCGCCGCCCCGCCAGATATCCACCCACACTCTCCCATCACCGAAAACTTCCTGCAATGGATTGCGACGGCCGGGTGTTATCGCCACTATATTACCACTGTGAGAACCTGAGACAAAATATATCTACAACTCACAACAACAACGTCGTTGTCGTATGGAAGTGTTAGTATAAAAAATGGAAATATTGGATTGTATTGATGCTTGATTAAGTGTATTGTGTGTGCAGTTATGTAACAAATGTTAATTTTGCTACAACAAACTTAATACTCTCTGAGACATTTTCCACTAACTAGCTGTATACAGGAACCTATTGGCTGCTCCGGAGAGGAGAAATAAATAACACACCACCGACACCCCATCATTTCAGCAAGTTATGTCACGTGATTTGTTACAGACGGTTTAAGTTTGGCCGTTTGTGATTTTCAACCCACCGCAAAAACGAGTGGGTGATCAACAGTACTTTACGTTTCCTGCTCACCCCACTCACCCCATTTCTGTGGCGAGTTACATCGAACGATATCCCTTGTCATCACCCAAAACGTTCCGAAATGTCGAACTGCGACGGACAGTTTGTGGTTGACCATGTACGAACACCACGTTCGTCGTTTCACTGCGAGAGCGAGGTAAATGATCAACAATGCGTGTGTCATGCTTACCCCTTCACCGTAGCCAGTCAGACCGCACGATATCCCTCATGTAGGGAGATCTCATCACCGAAAACTTCCTGCGGCATGAAACTGATGTCGACGGTTTGTGGTTGACTGTGTATGATCACTAGGCTTATGACCGCAGGAAAATGAATAATCAAAGTAATTGAATCGTAACGCCTACCCCTATCTGCCAAAGCGAACCTTGCCACACGATATCCCTATTCCATTAACTCCTACATCCAAAATCATTAATATTTTAACGTTCAAAAAAGCCGCATTATTCTTACATAAAACTGAGATAATATTCTTATGAAATTCTTAAAGGACACTTTGTAAACTAACCTTTGAAATGCATCGTTTTATTTCATATATTTATATTCTATTCATAATTATCATCATCAATCCCATCACCCTCCAGCGGAGCGATAGATCAAACCACTATTTGTCAACACGTTTTAGCTCTCCACCGATATTTCCCGCTGCGTGAAATATTGTCTGATTGGTGGCATGCAAACATGTGTGGCTTAAATAAACCACCGCACACGATCACCACGCTCCTGAGTCGACAAAAAAACGCCGCATCACCAGCATAAACATCAGCATCCTCGATCCAGACAAGCACCATCTGAACGTCCCCGAGCTGCGAATCGAAGTTCGTGACCAACGGCAGGTCATTACCCGACTGTAGAGGCGAGCGATCGCCACACACACACACACACACACAACCGCAACTGCTGCAGAACAAACATTGGCACTTGCGATCACCACGTCCGGCGTCATATTCAACCGAATGTGTTCGAGCGGCGTATCACAGGCTCCGAGCCAAGCATTATTTACATTTACAGATGCATGCAAAAGATGTATAAAAGATCACATCAACTCCAGCACAAATAAGACATGTGATCCAATCTGTCCCCAGCGTCAAAACATCTACAAGAGGCAAGTCGACATTTCTTGAACAACGGCAGTTCACCAACTATTCATACACAACAATGCAGACAAATCCATAGCATCTCTAATATACGCCGTCTTCGATCACCTGTGCACCTAGCACAACCCCTAAATGACCCTAAGTCTCAATTCGCGTACTCTAATCAAAAGGAGCTTGACAGTGGCAGCTGATGCAAGCAAGCCATGCAGTAGTTCCATGATAATCGTCGTCAGCGATTATCACTCTATCTACCAATCACATAGTTGAAACGTTTACTAGCGACTAATACTGGCGAACAGTCTACAATATCCCCTCGTACACACAAGGAAACGGTGCAGGAGCCCCACACTACTATCATTATCCTTTATCACTCTTACACGAAACATACCCACATATCGCCTAGCGTCAAATGCCGGAAAAAGACTCACAACACCCGCCCGTATATGCAAACGAACTTTCACCATAATGGTGCTACAACTTTAGATCAAACATCGCCACCCGCTATCACCCTGTCCAACCACGCACAGTACTGAACCCGCGAACACCAAATCGCGTGCTTTGGCCCACGACAACAGCCCGCAAACACGAGCGAACGATCCACAGCAGACCGCAGGAGCACCAGCGCACACACCAGCCGCGGCCCGCGCAGAAACGCAGCCACCCCCGCGCGGATCCATAGCGCAGCGCAGCGCCGCGGCGCCCGCGTCGGCACCGCCGGCGGTCCAGCGGCGCGCGCTCGCCTTCCCGCTCACCGCTCGCCCCTCGCGCTCACCGCTCACCTGAGTGCCGGTGCGCGCAGCGCGTCCGTCTCCGCCGTGCGGCCGGCGCCCGCCGCTTCCTCTCCTCCTCCGCGTCCCGCACCGGCGAAGCGACCCCTTCGCGCGAACGGCCTTGGTGCGCGCGCGGGCGAACGGGCGGGCAGCCTCCGTCGGCAAGGCCGCTGCTCCGGCTCCTGCTGCTGCTGCTGCTCCTGCACCGCCTCCCGCCGCCGAGCGACTGCCTTCGCCTTCGCCACCCGCTGCCACCGCGCCTGCCACCCCTCCCCTCCCCTCCCCGCCCACCGCCCCCCCCGCGGTTCAGGCGGCGCGCGCGCTTGCCGGCGCGCGAGCGAGCGAGCCAGCGCCTGCCACCCGATCGATAGGCAACCCGCCCGGCGCGGCGCGTGACGTCAGCGGGCCGCCACCGTCGCCGCCGCCGCCGTACGCCGGCCCGCGTAGTACACGGGGGAGGGCGCGGGAGGCGGCGCGGTGAGGCGCGGGAGGCGCGCGCCACCCATTGGTCGCGCGCCGCGGCGGTGGTGACGTCGCGGGGGCGGACGCGTAGCGGTGACGTAGCGGACGCCCTAGCGGCGGCGGCAGCGGCAGCGGCGGCGACGCCACCGACGCCGCCATTGTAAACGACGTAGCAGCGCCGACGACGACGGTGACGTCGCGAGCGCGGGCATGTTGGCGATACTTTTACAGTCGATGTTTTCCAGTCGATCTTGCTATGGATACAGTGAATCTCGTATATCGAGAATTAGAACGGGAATTCGAATTACAGGTTTTTCTATCTTTTTCATCACAAATGTTTCTAGTTTGCGTTACCTCCGGTATTTTGGTACTGTGATATTAAAAGCGGACTGTTGATGAACGATATGCAACATCGAATTGAAGAACGCAGAACGAGAAGCAAATATCGAATAATCGAAAATATCGAAATGTCCATTTCCCACTACTCGCAACTTAATACCAGAAGCCACTGTACGAATACGACAATTCCCTGACATCCTGAAATTGAAAGAAAAATCCCAATATCACATTGCTTTTTAGCTGCAATGATACTACTCATACTATCAGACATGGGGGTAACTTGATACCTTGGTATGCAAGGCAATAATTTTGTTTGGCATGAAAGATATCAGTAATTTCTATAAAATATGACAGTAGCTTCGTCGAAAGGAAAAATGAACGTATTGCTAGTTGAGCACGAATAGCATTGTCTGTACGACTGAACCAAAAGAAAAAGACTATGGTATGATATAGGTATGGTATGGTATAGACTATGGTACGGTACAAATAATATCAAAATTTTGAAATCGAGTTGTTGAATAAGAACTGATTTATTGGTACTGGTGAATTGACATGCTTACGTTGTAATATGAAAGAGAACAATTCACATTCAAAAACACAATACACAAAACGAAGGTGCAACAGTTGAAATTCGCCGTAGATATACTATAATAAAAAAAGTCATGGGAGAATCTTGAGTAGAAATTTTAGTTGTGAGTAAACGTTTCATTCCCAGTTACTTTCACAGGAGAATGTGATACGAGATTTTCTTCTGTACTAAGAAATTGTTGAATCGACAAATTTAAGATATCAAATAAACATTTTAACTTAAGGGTACAGTATAAGCTAATATTGCGTCAACAATTGGTTTTCCAGCTCATCGGAAAGAGCAAGTTGTATTTCCGGGCTGACAGAGGACTGAAATGTATTTTGACAACTAAAGTTTGCGTCTATTAAAAATCATTTAATGCGCCCGTTTTACAGGCCGAATTGTCACAGGGTAGAGTGAACAAAAGTGTCCTTGTAGGATAAGCAAACACACGAAATTCAAGAACGAAACTTCGGCATGAGTAAAACTTTCGAATGTAAGAGGCTGATTTTAAAGCATGCTCATACACTTAAAGGTAAATGTACACAATTTAGAATGTGAGCTGAGTGATGAGAATTTAAAAATATAAAATTGACTTTAAAGTATGAAAATATAACATTGACATCGAAAATAAAAAAGACGCTTAAAAGTAAAAAATAATATCGATATATTGGCATTTTGTTTGTTAAATTCATTACTGAATTTAAAATTATTTTTTACTTTAAAGTTCATTTTTGTATTTCGAAATTTTCTGTAGATTTTTCAATTTTTCATTTCGTTAACTTATCTCTGGCTTTGATAAAAAAAAGGAACACTACATTTTGCCTTTCGTTGCAATGTCTCTTTACCTCGGAGACTAAAAATTCTGTGAACACTTGTGTAATGTTTCTAAATTCAAAAGTCTTGATAAAAATACACTTCTACTAAATATGCATTGTCCTCTAACAGTACAACTTTAAAAGAAAACATCATGCAGCTTTTAAGAAAAATATTGTTTACATAAAGTTGAAAAATTGACACGAATGAATTCAACATTGTGCGAAAACTACTAATGTTTTTTTAACTCTGGCATACCATTTACATTTCTAATATTGACAAATGATTTTCATTAAGAAAAACATATTATCTAGCTTTAATACAGAAGTTGTAAGAGACAATAGAATAATAAGTTAATATTTTTAACTTTTTCAAAGTTTAATTTTAATGATAGACAAGCTCCAGTCATATTTGTAAATGACTGAATTAAATGAGATTTAACAATCTTTAATTTAGAGAAACATTGTATTGAAAAATTAAATCTCTGGCTTCAATATTGGAGGTTAATTCAGTCATATTTATAAGTGATTTATTTGAGAAAGAAATTTGAAGCAAAAATATTGAGCTGTTCGAAAAAAGTTTAAAATCGAAGTGTGAACGAATCTTATAAAGTGCCCCAAAGTTGTAGGAAAGCGTCCATACCGAAACATTTCCTTTCTTGCTGTTATTTGTTTAATGAATTAAATGAGATTTAACAATCTTTAATTGAGAGAAACATTGTATTGAAAAATTAAATCTCTGGCTTCAATATTGGAGGTTAAGGGCATGTTCAATAATTTTAATTATTGCAATTTTCAAAATTTCAGAGATTTAAATGAAAATCAGAACTACACCATATTTATAAATGTATTTTCCTTTGTTCGAGCAAAAACATTTTATAATTGTCACAGGGACTTCATGTAAAGTGACAACAAAATTAAAATATCTTAATGATCCCCGCAACAGCACAACCAGATCTTACTCCTGACGTATTTACCAAGTTTCAGCTCCTGATCTGACAATTATACGTGGCATGTATCTATTCATATTGTGATGGGTCATTTGGTGGGCCAAACCAATATAATTAAAATTAAATATTATTAAAATGTGTTAACAACAACAGTGGGGATCATCATATACGTATATTAATATATAAACAATGGGAATTTAAGGAAAGTGATGAATTACAAATAGATAGGGGAAAACATTGTAGATTTTTAAGTAATCCGTGCAAATAGTTAAAGTTAGAAAACTACAGAGGGACCGGATGTCACGGAGTAAACTGTGTCAGACGCCGGTGGGCGATTATCCAATCAGGAGAGAGGTAGACTTTCAAGAAAGAGGAGAGAGACGCAAAAGTTACAAAGAAGTAACGATTTGGGGACTAATACTGAACATCGAAAAAGACAAGTGAGCGGCACGTTTTATTAACTGACAGAAGAGCTCGAACCTTGGTTGTGGGAGAATGTGTCTGCATGTGTCAGCATAGGCAGAATAATTCGAAATATGGTCGCGAGGGGATGTAAAACGCAGTAGAGATAAGTTTATAATTTAATTGTGAGTAGAAGTAAATGTTAATAGTGGAAAGGCGTTTTGAATGGTGACGAATTAATAGAAACAAACTGGTTTTGAACGGGACCGACGATTAGTTGGAGAACGTCGCTGAGGACGGGAGAGTACAGCCGAATATCAGCGTTCAAGAATGCGGAGGAGCGAACAGAGAAGTGAAAAATAGATAATAATTAATTGTAGGAAGACCAAGTATTGTCATTAGATATAATTTATTAAAGCCAACATAGTGAGGTAACATGGTCATGCGTGTATCAGGAAAACAAAGCTTGTGAGTGTGTGTGAATGTAAATATAGTATAAATGGGAAAGGATGACTGGAAAAGATTTTCATATTCTTTTTTGTTGCTCTTGATACTATTGTGATGCTTATTGTATATGTTGTTTTTGTAAACCTAGAAGACGAAGACAAATTATAAAAGTTTCGTTTTTAAAAGAAGTATCTGTTTGATTTCGTCAAGGTAGACAGAATTCCTATAATTCAAACATTATCAAAGAGAAATATTCCTTAAGTAAAGTTGGTCGCCGCGACTCCGTACGGGCGGATCTGTCGACCCAGGAAGTAAATTTTTCTGCTGTGGATATCCTGGTCGGAGAGCTGGGTTAATGTTTAATTGTTGCAATAAAATAATAATTGAAGAATATCTAAAATAAAAATAGAATTGATAATATTAGATGTTTATAAAAATAAAGAAACCCACAGTTCAAAAAGGAATTCCTTAACAGATGGCATGTTCAAGGTGGGGTTGTGAGGATATAAAAGGAGTAGTATTGTTAATATGATAACGCGTTTTATTAAACTAAAATCACAGATTGTAAGGTAAACCCATTACAATATATCCACTCATCTAACCATGTAGACATCCTGATTTTCGGCTAGAAAATTGTTTCACCTCGCCAACTGCACCAATCTGAACCATCTTTGAAATAAAACGAATTGACCTTAATGCTGACTTGTTTGGGAAGTTACAACGCTCAAAATAACCTTAAAAAAGGATTTTTAGAATCAAAAATTTGAAACCGTATTGTTGGCATGATTCCGATAGTTTTCCTCACTGTATTATAATATAAGAAAGAAATGTAAAAAGTAAAAGATGTGTAAAAGACATGCAAGGACTTTGCTAAAAAAGTGATGCTGTCAGAATAATAACTGGTCATTTCTATTTTAGTCACAAGCATCTTCTAATAATAGACACTCTCCTACCTGTTTGTCCTCCAATACCTCTCTCGATATCCATAATTTTTTATACCATTATCCTCTATTTCAGCACATCAAATGCAACAAAATACAAATGAACAACAGAAAGAACTAATCCTAACATCTGAAGATTATAAAAAAATACTTCAATTCTGTAAATCAAGTAATATCCTAAATTAAATATAACCCTACTAAATGTATTTCAAAACTGTACAATTGTAATTTTGTAGTTAACAATGTATTTTTAATTTATGTTATATACAATTTTTCTGTACAATTTTGTTTAAGCACTGTTTTTATAGCCGAAGAAAAATGATGTCTTTATAGCCCTGGAGGTTTAGCTCATTGGCCAGCGTACTTTCCATGACTCGACCCCAGATTTGCTGAGCGGGAATGTTTATAGTGTGCGTTTTCCTTGCAATGTTCCAGTATTTGTTGCTGTGTGACGATGAGAAAATTCACTTCTCAGGGTGAGAAGACCAGAATACGGCGTGGGGATGTCTTCGTGCTAACCACAAGTGCCCCCTTAACCCATGGCCGCAACTAGCCGCTGGGACGCTGCTGTTAGGCCATGGCCCGTACATGGGCCGACGCGCCAAGTACAAAAAAGCAAACAATGTCTTCATATGTAGTGGTTAATAACCATACACGTTGATGTGTCTTCAAATAAATTTCAGTTCAGTGTTCAGTTAAAGTGCTTTACCATTTCATTATTAATTAAGATTTCTTTGGATATATTAATCAGAGTATCATTTACAGGAAAAATCATTTAAATCGTGAAATATTTTCGAAGTTTATCGCTGAAAGAACATCAATAAAAATATCAGAAATTATTATAAGAAATTAAAATTAAATAAAATTAAATTAAAATAAACAATTGTAATAATATGTGCTATATATTAGAAGCCTCTAAAAATTCAGCTCCTGGACCTGATAACATACCGAATATTATTCTCAAGAAGCTCCCAACTGAAGCGAAAACAACTCTTCTTAAAATATACAATTACATATGGACAGAGCAAACATTCCCTAACATTTGGAAAGAATCCATTGTTATTCCTATTCCAAAACCGGGAAAGGACCCTACAAAAAGTGGCAACTATAGACTCATATCCCTCATTTGCAATATGTGCAAAATATTGGAAAAAATCATCAACCTTCGACTTAGATGGTACCTTGACATGGGAATAATTTCCAATAATCAATTTGGGTTTCGACCAAGACATTCAACGACCTCCCATCTTATAAGCATTGATACCTTCATTCAAGAAGCATTTTCCAATAATCATCATGTACTAGCCGTTAATTTAGATATCGAAAAGGCTTACGATATGGTCTGGATGTATCGTGTGCTTTCCAAATTGCAGTATATCGGTATTAGAGGCAACATGCTTCATTTCATTAAACATTTTACAGCACACCGACAAGTGAGAACCAATGGGTGCGTATCTGAGACTAAAAGTATAGAAAATGGAGTCCCACAAGGTTCAGTAATCAGTGTCACACTGATTTTAATAGCAATCAATGATGTGGATGAAAACATCTATCCTCCAGTAATGACAAGAAAATACGCCGACGATATCACTATTCTATGCAAAGGAAGAAATATCAAGTCTAGCCAAGAAAATATTCAGATGGCATTAAATAATATTTATGCTTGGTCACTTAAGTCAGGCTTCAAGTTCTCGGTCGTGAAGAGTGAGTGCAATTTATTTTCCAAACATAAGCAAGGTAACCTGCATCTTCTCAAATTAGGTAATCAAAACCTTAAGTACGTTACCAGCACTAAAATTCTTGGATTACACTTTGATGTCAAACTATCATGGAGTAAACATATTTTAAATACAATCACTGAATGTAAAAAGAGATTCAACATATTGAAATGCTTATCTCACAACAATTGGGGTGCAGATAGACAGTTATTATTAATAACATATAAAGCATTTGTTCGATCGAAAATAGATTATGGGTCCATAATAAACAGTTCAGCAAACAAAAATATACTAAAAAAATTGGAAGTCGTACACAACCATGGGCTAAGAATTTTGTGTGTGAATTTTGTGAAAGTGTTTTCACACTAGCCCAATTGACAGCATTCTTATTGAATCGGACGAATCCACCTCATTTCACCGCAGAGATCATCTAAGTATTAAATATGCCCTCAAAGTTGCTACTTCAAGCAATTCTATAATTTATCATGTTATTTTCCCTAAAATTGCAGGGCACAAAATCCACCCCCGATTTGAACCACTACACGCAAAAATCAGGAGAATTCTTGATGAACTTAGTATTGAGAGCATCAAAACTGAAAAGAAAAGACCGTACAAAACCCCTCCCTGGATAATCCAGGATTTTGTACCAGATCTATCTTTAACAGAGCATCAAGAAAGTCAACAAACAAAAGAATTCTGAGACCTCAAATTCATTGAACTTAAAAAACAATATAACAACTACTACCATGTTTACGCCACCATTACAAAGAATGACCAAGAAACCTGGGCCACTGCAAACTCAGGTGAAATCGCAGTCAAATATCAACTTCAAAATTATGCTGGCCAGGAAACAGCTGATCTTTGCTCATTAATGAGAGCGTTAAAAATCATTAAACAAATTCAATTCAACAATTTTATTATTCTATGCAGTTCCCTAACTGCGTTACATAAAATAAACAAGAATACTACCAACTCTGAAATGAAAACCATCGTACATAAACTGTATCATGATATGACAACCTCAGGAAAGACAATCAAGCTGGTGTGGTATCCACAGCAAATTAGAACAACACAGAATATAATAGAGAACCTGAACAGGAGAATAACAAATCCAGAAGACACCAAAACATGAACAGCGTCCAATACATTCTAAGACCAAGTAAAATACACTGGAAAAGCAATGCAAGATAGATGGAATACCAACTGGAAAACTTTAAGATCCAGTTCCTTTCATCAACAAATAAATAATTTCTATAATCTCAGAAGTAAAAAAGCACCTCAACAGAAAAGAGCAAGTAGCTATTACAAGGATTAGAACTGGACACTGTAAACCAGACCTCCACAGCATTTTGCACATTCACTGACGTCAGGAGCTGAGCGCGGGCAACTCGGGTGCAAATGCGAAAATCGATGAAGGGTGGGGACGAGACTCACTCTAGGAGTGGGGACCACCAATCAGAATGCGCAATTCAAAAGATATCACGTAAATTTAAAAAGCAATCGGCAAGAACGCGACGGTCATATACAGTTAAAGTAATATTGCCTTTTGTATTATATTGCAAATGTTTGTTATCGGTATATGACAAGGCGAAATATGAAACTACAACGAATTATACATATTAGATTTGGACACCAAGTATTATAATTGGTTGTAGGGCTGATAATTCGCTTTGCTACGATGTAATAACAAATTTAGAGTTGTGCTAAACACAAAATTATGATAATGAATTGTTTATGTTCGATGACAGCAATACACTATTTATTCATTAACTATATTTAATTGAATAAGACAAAGCTGAAAATATTTTTTCTGTCTGTAGAATACCTCCCTCTGTTGAGTAATTGGGTAACGAAAAATAGAACGTATATTGTCTGGCTAGATTGTGTGAAGAAACGAAAAAGATTGAGGATCTATTGAATGTGTAGTGGCAAAACTGTCAAAACGAAAACTGGAACTCAATACTTTCAATAAAATCCCAGAAATTGTTCAGTCACGTTAAACATAAAAAGATCCGATTGTCGAAAATATAGAAGCTGTATTTTAAAAAATAAAAATAACGAGTATCATTTTGTTTCAAATGATGCAAAGTACACAAAAAATAAAATAGAATATAATATTTCTGATATTGATATTTAATAATGCCGTAAGTGTTGGGATAGTTTTATAAATACACTGAACCCCGCTGTGTGGCTGAGATACAGTTTCACAACATTGCCGGAATTGTTCTGGACTTCGTAGTGTCAGCAGTTGGTTCGTAAAATTTTAGAAACAAATCTTTCAAAAATCATTTACTTACTCTTAAATGCATCATAAAAACGTTAAATGGTGCAGAATGATAATTAATTGAGGCGTGCTCAACACTACAGAACAAACAAATAGTAGAAAAAATTCGCTGCAGTGCTCGCAATAGATCTGTGAGATCTAAGCCAGGGCAGTTTTATGTTCCTGAATTATTGCGATGCATTAGGCGTCTGATATTTCAGGTATTCCTTCATTGTACTTTTCTGAGAACGCCTGGCCTTCTATTTTTATACTTTCCATGAATCATTTCCCGTGATCATGCTGAAACTTGATCACTGCGCTGTGCGATATCTGTCAGATATGTTGTGTACACTAGTGCCAGTGCATTGTGAGCTCCTGGCATAAGCGGTGAGTATCATGAGCTTATTTTTAGGAGTGTCTAACACAAGTGTACGATTTACTAACAATTGCATTGATAGACATGTAAAAACCAAATAAAATACGTATTTCAGTTAATACAGCTTCAGATCATTCCCATTCACGAAACGTTTCAGCTATATCTGAGAGATACATTGCGGACACTAGCGTAAGTCTGCCTATTGCGGACACTCTCAGGTTAAGGTGCGAAGTGGTAGGAGGCAGACACTGCGCGCTGTTTCTGAGTCTTGAATGTATTGCTAAGGGGAACATGAAACAGACTCGCATTCCATATAATAATGCTTGAGCAGCTGTAGTCGAGGTACGCTGCCTATCTGACCACACTGGTGGCATCTGTGGTTATGTGATTCCCCGCTGCTGGTTGGGTTCGAACGTCCAGAAAATCTTTGTCATTCTGCGAATCGCGACGCGGGTCAAACCCCTCTCATCTTTTCTCTCCCGTCGTTCCCGCAACTGAGAGAATCATCACACTCGGCGTGATGCGTTTATGTAAGCCCTCTGGACTTACAAGTCCACCGACTTCCTTCGATTCAAGTTTTACTGATCGTTCAATGGAGTTTCAGGATTGGTATTAATAGAAAAATTCTTCACCCAATTTGTGTATTAGTTTAACTAATATCAATATTTTCTCTGCCCAACAACTTTACAGAATATTGAATAACGCATTACACATGTTTTCATACTTATTAATGTTTTGTTATAAATCCATTCTTTATTTCAAAACAATAACGACGTTTCGGAAGTAAATTTTATCCCTAATCAGGTTTATATGGTTGTTAAATTAAAAATATGAATATCAATTTAAATTTATCTAAAATGAATCTCTAAAATTCTACATTCTAAAAATTCTAAATAATTTCTACTTTTTCAGTGAAATCACTGTAATCACATTTCATTGAAATTTTTTTGTGCAGTTATTGAATAGTCTATAAAAAATTGATGGCTAGAGAAAATACTTATGAAAGGTTAACAGACATATGCCAAATGAAATTTAAACTAATGTCCTATTCCTGTACCTTTGAAGTGTCGATTTTATCACGTAAGACGGCCACGCAACCACTTTGATTTACACTGTGCGCTACAAAGACTTGACTTCTGGACAAAGGCTCGTCACAAAAGTCTTTTTGGGAGTATTAGATAGAGGCAAAATGTGAAACAGGGAGATAAAAATGAAGAAAACAAACTTTTTCAAAAACCCAGATTCATTAATAAAAATATGGTAGATATCGGAATACTCAGTTAATACTCATAGGATCATTTGCACAAGTTACAAATATAGGTAAAAGTTTGTCTCTACTCCAGCAAATTTAATTGTATGGGTTACTTTGCGGGCACACGACCACCACCCGTATATTCAACGCAGGCTTCCCGCGAAGCCTACTTCCGAAGGGCGATTAGGGGACATTTGTAGAGCAGGGGCGCCCTCTGGGCGTTCCTTTAAACGCTGGGGTATGACTCTCACTTTCTCCATCAACAGACAGTCTCAAATGTATCCAAGCTTTTTTAAGCTGTGAGAACTAGATATCTCTTTAGGACAGTAAATTACCGGAGAGATTGAATTTTTCAGACCTTCTGCCAGGGTTGAGATGCCAAGCATGAGATGGCCACTGGAATTTTCTGCCCGTCGAATCCCCACAGGCTTCAGCCTAGACCGGGAAAGGTGTCTCAGGGCATCACCTGATGTCACTGCAGTCCCTCTGACCGGGAGGTCCTAAGTTTCGAGTCCCGACGGTTGCAGGATTTTCGACACTCTAAATAGCTAGGTAGAAAGCATTCACTGCTTGGGAGAATTCTAAAGGTCGGATACTCTAATCGGTAGTTTTCCTTGTTTTTTCCTATCAATTTCAGGCTAATTCCAGAGCAGTACCTAACAAACGGGCCACGGACCGCGCGCGTTTTTTTTCTTCCTCTTCCTTGTCCCATCCTCACCAGTCACTTACACAATTTACCCTTAAATGTACTAAACTTCCATACACGCTGGGAGACCGTAGGGGGGCTTAGAGCTTGTTTCGGCTGGCGCGGTGCCCCGCTGGTGGAAGAGACCTGGTCGGGGAAAACCCCGCGAGCCGTCGACAGGAGGTCGGCGCCGGATTTCGCCATCCAGCGGGGGAAGATCACCGCACCCTCCTTGCACTACACTTACGGAAGTAATGGTCCGAGACGTTCACTAATTAATCAATCTGCCTGAACCAGACCTCCTCTGTACCCTAAGTCCCTATTTTTAACAATTACCTTTTATTATTAGAATGAGTTAAGAACTAGTCTTACATGATAAACGTTTGTATTTGAGAGTACATTCTATTTAACTTCAATGTAAACACGTCACCTCTTATACTGCATAAACATTATTAAAAATGTATCTCTTCAAATTTTCTAAACACTGACACAAACAAAAACTGACCTTCACAACACCCTATTTCGGAAGACGAATTAACCGTTTAGGATTGCAATCTGGGACTGTTCTAAATACGTTTTCACAGAAAAATCATAGTATTTCCCTATTATTCCATAAGTTAATTATAAAGTTCCTAGACTTTAATAGTTATTAATTTTCTTTATCATGTCCTAATATCTTGAAAACTACTTAATGTTTTATTATCCATATTTTATTTATTTTATTTGTCGCGTTTTCTCACCACGACACTGAGACACATTTTGTGCCACGCGGAACTCACAGATGGCCGCTGTTTTCCCGATCACAGAGGAACATCGGTTTCTTCGACACGGAACAACCGTGGTTTCTTCGACCAACACCAGTCGAATGCTGGAGCGATATGCTAAGAAACGGGCCACGAACCACACACGATCTTTCGTACTTTTTCCTTACCTTGTACTTACACACCCTTACATTTGCATGCACTACTCTATCATGGAGAGCAATTGGAAGCTTAGAAATTGTCCCGACTGGGGCAGCGGCGCCCAAGTGGTGGGAGAATCGGGTTGAATAAAAAAAATAAACAAAAGCCGACCTCTATGATAGCGCCGGATTTCAACATCCAGCACGGAAAGAACGACACTTCCTGTAACAAAAGCATGCATTACATTCACGAGACTAAGGAAACAGTTGAAATTTTTGTTAGACATCCAGGAACTAGAGGTAAAATACCAACTGATTGTGTTACAATAGCACATGCTTTCTAGCTCAGGTTCTAGTTCTAGGTTTATACGTTTTTATTGATTGTATTTCTTCATTGCATAAAGAAATGTTCCATTCATTATAGACAATCAGATGATAGTAAACTATATTTCATGCAAGGTTGAAGTTTTACATAAAACAAAGTTGAAGTTTTACAACGTTTCAGAGATCATTCCGACTTGGAACGACGCTTAAAATTGGCCAGGCACAAATTTCAAAAATTCAGAGTTCAATGAAAGTGAGTCTTCACTTATGCACCCTTTTTAAAATACATTTTAAAAACCGGAACGTCTTTTGAAAAAATGCTTTTTATAAATTGCGCAAATTACAAGGAGAAATTAAGCAAAAACGACTCTCTTTTTTAAAAAAAATTGTACGTGACCATTTTCAAAGAGATAAGATATTAGAATGGATTTTGCTTAAAGCAAAAATAACATCTTCAATTTTGCAGTTTCAAATTGTTAAGTTTTTTGCATTTATTAACCTTTCTTTCATACATAAGAGAAGAATATTACCAGAAAAAATTGGGAGTCGTATTTGAGAAAAAAATTGTTTAAAAATTGCCTAAATTTCAGGCAAAATTACACGAAAAAAACATGTTCATATTTTTTAATTATTGGTGATGACCTTTTCATTTGTCTTTAAAGTACACGATTTTTTAGGAAAACCCCTATCTTCAATATTGCAGTTGTAAGAAGACGGGAAAAAGACATTTAAACCTTTACAAATTTCAAAAATCAAGAGATTTCAACAAAAGGGAGAACCTATTCGAGAACAAAGTTTAATTCAAAACTTTAGAGCAATTTCAGAGAAAATTTTGAAACCTTTTTTGAGGCATCATATAATGTACCTTCGAAACTCAAAATATCCCTTTTAAACTGAGGATATCAATTTTGTAGACAATCATTTGAACGGTTTTGGTGCTAGCGTTGGCCACAGACAGACGGACAGACAGACGCAGTCAATTGATTTTCGGTATCAAGGACCAGCAAAACATGGATTCTTACTATACAACGTATTAGAGGAAGTAATTTTTTATTTATAGAAACAAGACTAATCCCCTTTTTGGTTACCAGGTTCAAATAAAAAGGATTTTTCTGTCGAAAATTCGCCGTTTTCGGGAGCACGATTACAATATTTTCTCTTCTTAAGAAGTAAGAGCAAGAAAGTAAAAACAATGAAACACTTTCGATTCTGACTGAAAATGCAATTATTTCATTGTGCTATACCTCCTGTTCTCGTTATACCTCCTGGTTAATTGTGTCATACCTCCTATGTTATACTTCGTCTACCGTTTGACTTATACTTATTTTATTTGTTATTCTTGAGCAGTTATTCGTGATACTTTTTGAAAAACTTTCTGTATCATTTTTATTAGCAGCGTTTTGTGTGCTGCAGGCCGTTAGTATTAATAGGACCCTTAAAGGACCTCATTATCATTGAAAAAATTGCATTCATATTCTCCCGCGGGACTGTTAAATGAATATTTCTTTAATCATACAATAGTCTGAATGGCGACAAGATGGCGTGTGATGTTATTTGGAGCATTTCCCATGAGTTACCAATTGAAGGCTTTAAGCAATTTGTGCATAGATATTAGTTTTCGGTAAATTGCAATGCTTAACCATCTGCTTCATAAAATAAAATCACTACCGGTTGCTCTATTATCTTGCATTTAATAAATTGAATTGTTTTTTCCAGACTTAATTCTAGGTCACACTATCACATAACATCCTCAGAATTTGCTTTCATTCAACTTTACCAAACTATCCAGAACAAACTCTTCAGGGGTCAGCCCAAATTGACAATTACAACAGATCTCTAAATCAAAGTTCAGTTATCATCGATAATCAGTTACAAAATAATGTATTCTCGAATGTAGAAACAATCTCATGTTTGCGACTTAAAACGCAGAGTGGCATGTCTTTATAGTGATCTGAAAAGTAATTGAGGCGTAGTAACGGTGTGATGGCTTTCGGCTTGTAAACCCATGTAGTGATCTTTGGTTTTACGACGCCCAGGACATGGTCTTCCAGCTGAAGTTCCTGTTCTGTGATGTCGCTCGAAACGACGACATGGAATTGAGCAGTTTGAGGACTTCAATTTGATGATTTCATGTTAAAAGGTACCTACATTTCTCTGCTTAGTAATATTGTGCAAGCATTTTCCTTGATCTCGATTCGAAGTACCTTCATAAGAGCGAGAACGTAAAAGGGATTAAGGAATAGAAAAAAGCAAATTTTATAGGTTCAGATATTGTTTAAGCATGTGAAGGTGTATAAAAAGTACGAGAAAGGTATTAAAGTCTAAAATATTATGTAATGGTTGTGTATAAGAAAGACAGGTGAGTCTATCTACGACAGGGATACAGCAATGTAAAGGGTTGTTTAAGTGATTTCATTGAGAATTGGAATCAGGCGGAAAGAGTGCTCTAAGGAGTTAAATGAAAAAAAATTAACTTGAAAAAAAGTGTAGAACAAGAGATAATTTGATATGAAAAAGGACAACTAAACTAAGGATTTGATAATGCAATAAGACATGAAATCTACTTTTGTGTTTTTGAAGATTTTTCATGTAAAATGAGAAGGGAAGTTATAAAAGAAACCTATTTTAGTGAGTAAAGTTCATAAAAAAGTTATAGACTAATGTGGGGTTCAAACTAAGTTATTTGATACATTTTCAGGTTATTTTAAATTATATTTTCACCACATTTTCAGATTATAATTAAAATGAAAGTACAGTGTACCAGGGTATCAATGTTTACTCTGTTGTTGCCTGAAAGAAGCTTCGATCTACTATTTGTAGTAATCGTGTGCATTCAATTACGAAAATGCCATATTTACTAATCCTGAAGTAATTAATAATCATTTCGATGATTCCATTTCAAGTGTTTCACGTGATAATCCCTACACTTCCGTTTCTAATTATTCTGATTTATTAACAGTTTACTAGCTTTCACTTCTGGTATTGACTTTTCAACACTATATGCTAAGCAGCATTGGATGGTATATCTGGTGCAATACTCATTTTATGTCTGTCGCTTTTTCCCACAATTAATTCAAATTTTGAATGAATCCTGTAAGTCATCTCTCTTCACTCCTGTTTGGAAACTTCTCTGTGTTAATCCGAGAGGGGTCCCGTGGGTGAACTTGGACCCCAGTCTTTATTATTCCAAATACAGATTCATTTGAAAACGTTGTATACCCTTGTGATTTTTAGTACCTTTCTCCTAATCTTCTATCTACAAAATCCATTACTAGTCACATGATTGCAAATTGTCTATCAATTATCAGAAATTATTTTTACGCCGTCGGTATCTCTGGGGTCGCAAAGCTCCCGCGCGCCCTAGCACGTTTCACCCGCGTTGACAAGCAGAGCAGAACGGGGCATCAGCCACGGAGCCCTTACGACAACTTGCATTTCCAGTGACACAATCCAGGTAGGCACGTTCAACTTTCAGAAGGAGCATTAAAACATTACTGATACTTCCAGAAATTGTCAGAAACAATTTCAGACGGAATTTTGAATCGTTTTAGTCCTTGATATATCCAGGACTAGTACCAGTATCCAGTAACTAGTACCAGAGTCCAATACTGAGACCAATACTAATAGGACTGCCACGAGGTCTGGTACCTAAAACAGCACCGTATTTGCATACACAACAAAAAATACAAAGCAAATATTGCAAGAAAGGAAATTAATATAACAAGGTGTGAAATTTGTCGAAGAAAATTTAACAGAAAAGCATACCATAAATATTAAAAGTACAAGAAAACAGCAGTAATCAAATTACATTGTTTTTTTTGTCTTAAAGATTCTTTAAAAACTTTGTTACTGAAATTTACACAAACATTCTCACATTAACATATATATATATATATATATATATATATATATATATATATATATATATATATATATACACACACATATACACACTACTGTTTGTGGAAATTACAACACCGCGAAGGAGCGGCATTGAACGCATCGCATTTCGTGGATAAGTTTGTGACATTGAGATCGCTAGGTGATTACATTTACAACGCCGCCAGTCACGTGGTTGCGACGTAGGAACGGCTTATCGCACCATGTTCGGGTATAAATAGAGGCGCCTTGGAGAGTCTACAAACAGTGACAGGTCGACCCTTGGCTTGAACAATTTGTCTGTAAGTCACACCATGCCTCGTCGCCGACAGCGAGTGCAGTACGAACACTTGACGGACTTCGACTGGGGCAGGGTCGTTGGGATGCGAGAAGCTGGGTTGTCCTACCACCAGATTGCTACACGTCTAGGACGAGCCGCCAGTACCATCATGCGAACATGGCGTCAGTGGTCTGCGGAAGGTCGTACCCACCGCCAGCGTGGGACAGGGCCTCGCTATCACACTACGGTGAGGGAAGATCGACACCTCTACCGTATGGCCATCACCGATCGCACAGCGACATCCACCACGTTAGTGCAGCAGTGGAATACAGTGACAAGTCACAGCATGTCCGCCAGCAGTGTTCGGCGCCGTCTTGTGCAAAGGGGCTTGATTGCTCGCCGCCCCTTGTTGCGCCTTCCACTGACTCTCGACAACAGACGCCTCCGACATCTGTGGGGCGTCGAACATCGACATTGGCGGGCTGAGTGGCAGCAAGTCATCTTTTCCGACGAGTGCCGCTTCAATTTGTCCAATAACGACGGTCGTATACGTGTTCGACGACATCGCGGTGAACGCAATCTGGAGGGATGCATTCACCAGCGTCATACTGGCCCAACACCCGGTGTAATGGTATGGGGTGCCATTGGCTACCACTCACGGACCCGCCTACTCCGCATTGAGGGAAATCTCAACGCCCACCGGTACATCGAGGAAGTCGTGAGGGCGGAGGTCGTGCCCTTCGTACAACGCTCGCCTGGAGCGATATTCCAGCAAGACAATGCGCGACCCCATATCGCTCGCATCGTGCAACGTGTGTTCAATGAACACCAGGTACAGCTCCTTCCGTGGCCGGCTCGTTCACCTGACATGTCGCCAATTGAACATGTGTGGAGGATGCTTTCCCAGAGGCTGGTCCGCCAGGCACCTCCGCCAGCTTCCACCGCCGAACTCTGGACGCGGCTTGAAGGAGCATGGCAGGACCTGCCACAAGAAGCGATACAGACTTATTAGCTCAATGCCGCGCCGTGTACAGGCTCTTGTGGATGCGCGTGGTGGCTTCACAACTTACTGACTTGGCATGTATCCATGTATTCGATGGTACTGCAAATGAAATAAAGTAGTGCCTGTGGCATGGGTGCACAGTACATTGAATATCATTTCCCGAGATCCATTCGTTCTTGGTGTTGCAATTTCCACAAACAGTAGTGTGTGTGTATATATATATATATATATATATATATATATATATATATATATATATATATATAGAAACGATTCGTGGATTTGACTCTACACAATATTTATTAGAAAAAGAGACAGGGACTCTTCTCCGGGAATGGATTCTGGATTCAATCATGTTCATCAATGGAAACATACGGGTAAACATGAATTTTTATTGCTCGAATAATTACAATACAAAATTGGCGATTCTTGTTGCTCACAAAAACATCTACTTTGTCATTTCCCTATTTTAAATCACATCCCATTTGTTAACTCTTTATTATCCTGAAATCTCACTCATTTGTTATAATTCCCACATCTGTGGGGCCTCGACTAAAGATCACTGTCTCCTGCCGTCTAGTCACCCTCCCTCCCAATATTCTTCCGGCCGTTCTTACTCACAGTACTTCCGTCCCCGGGCCGCGCCGCTTCGCGTTCGCCCCTCCGCCGACGGGGCGATGCTTCGCGCAGCGCCGTCCGTGCTCGTGCCTCTTCGGGTCGCAAGATGCCGACTGGGGAGGGGGCCCGTTCCGCCACCCGCCTTCGATGCTCTTCCGCCGTTCCCTGCACGATGCTGACTGCCGATATCTTGTTGTCCATTGCCGTTGTAACGGACCTACCGTGCGTCGCCCGCTAATGCTTCTCACCTCTGCTGTCCGTAATAAGTCTTTTCTCCGTTTCACAACTGGTTGTTTAATGCTGTCCCTCTACATTCACTCGATGCTATCCTGGTGTCCGCCCGTGTGCGTTACTTGGTCAATGCCGATTTCACTACTTTCAACATATTCCAATAATTAATCTCGCTCACTCCGATGAAGTTGTTGTTCCCGCCTGTTTTTGAAGCTACATATACCAAACATTAACGGGTTAACTGCCGCACGGGAATCCACATGCAGCCGCTCCTCCGCATGCACTCGCCCACGTGAATTTCTTTACGCGCCGATTTTATCTTTTATTCACTTAAGCAATACCACCGTTTTAGTTCACTTCATGCCTTTTCCCACCATCTTGTCCTTCCCGATGCCTATCCTCCACGATGGTTTCAGATTTCTCTACTGTCCGTGCTCTTTCTTTCACACACCACACGACCGTCCGTTTCATTCCTCCGCCATCGCTCCACTGCCGGTTCGTCCCGTTATTCCGTCGCCTTCAGTTCTCCACATTGAATGGCCTCCGGCGCGCCGGCCGCTACCGCGCAGTTGAAACGTTCTTCATTCTCAGGAACGCATTTTTATCATTGTAATGATAACAATTCGTTTCAATATATATATATATATATATATATATATATATATATATATATATTAAAGTCATTTGTACCATATGAAAGAAAAAATAATGATGCCCAAAATATTAATGCCCAACAAATGTTTTATGACTTTTATAAATTTATATTAATATTTTTAAGTATTCCCTAAATGAAGCCAAGACTCATGTAAATATTTAATTATAATATTTCTTGATGTTAAAAGATACTAATGAAAAGAAACTCTCTCTAGGGTTCGTTTTCATTCAAGCGACCATTTACGTTCGTAGGCACGACGCGATCTCGCCCAAATTAAGCCTATTTTGAGAATGTCTAATCCTTCACAGCACCCTAAAGATCTATAAACTTGATTCAGTTTTCATCGGAAATTCTGCGGAGTTGCAAAACCAGTGTGATCTTATGTCAACATCTGGTTAGTAGCATATCGGTTTCCGCAGGGGTTCTACTACCACCATAGTAGATTCAATTATAGTGACTTCTGACGTTTGATCAGCTGGACGCGGTTACTCAACCGGGAGCTTCACTACGAAGTAATTCTTTGTATGGAAACTCCCGATTAGATATTCACTATAGATAAACTGAAGAAGAAGCTTTATCCCCGACCTACCTCTTCAAACGCGTGAATAGATTCAGTTTTTTATGTCTCCTAGATAACTTCGGTTAAGATTTTCATACGCTGACTTACTCTCATTTTCTAATTACATTTCGATCTTTCATACATCATTCAATGGTTTAAATTTCACTTACATAAGCATACGCAATTAACAGTGTGGTATATAGATGACGTCAATAATATATCTGAGGGAATACGAACTTGTGATGTACTATAGGGTCCAATATTGAGCTTACTTTATTCACAATCTATGTTGCAGGACGCGTTTACCAATGATTTGAACTATACTGATATAGTCCGTGTTGACGACACCCCGTTGATCTACACGTTTCATCCGGACCAATATTTCTCTGATATCTTATCGATTAATAAAATTAGGCTTCTGGATAAACCATTTCAGTTTGTTAGCCACAGTCTAGAACAATGTAAGGCTGCTTGATTGATTGATTGATTCGTGTTTCCGGGAACGTCAACTGCTCAGGTCATTAGTCCCGTAAGTGTAGTGCGTGTTTTCCCCGGGAGGTGGCGATGATCTTTTCCCCGCTGGATGGCGAGATCTGGCGCCGACCTACCGTCCGACTAGCGGGGCTTTCCCCCCAACCAAGTATCTCCCACCAGCGGGGCACCGCCCCAGCCGGGACAAGTTGTAAGCTCCCGACCGGTCTCCCGGCATGTGTAGTAGTGTAGTGCATGTTAGTGTAAGTGTGTGTGTAAGAGGGAGAGGATAGGACAAGGATGAGGAAGGAAAAATCGCGCGCGGTCCGTGGCCCGTTTGTTAGGGTACTGCTCCGGCATTCGCCTGGTGTTGATCGGAGAAACCACGGAAAACTACCGATCAGAGCAGCCGGCCGCTAGAATTCTCCTCCAGACAGCGACTGAATTCGACCTAGCTGACAAGCTAGTGTAGAAAATCCTGCCGCCGTCGGGACTCGAACCTAGGACCTCCCGGTCAGAGGGACTGCAGTGACATCAGGTTGATGCACTGAGATAAGGCTGCATAGTTGCGTTTTCACTTCATTATCCTTTCCGCAAAAGCCTTCCTGAATCAGTAAAATAACTCTAACAAATACGCTTGTATTTTCTCCGATTGATTACTATGACACTGTGTATTTTGTTACCCTTAACTCAGAATCCTTCACCATGTCTGACCCGTGATCAGTAACACTTGTAACGTTGTCTGACTCTTAGATATTCCCAAAAAGTTAATGGTCGGAATGCATGAATGAGGCTTTTTTTTAACCTGGGCAGATTTTCACTCGTTTCTCATTAAAGTATAGTCAAAGTGGATGTTGTTTTTGTTATTATTATTAATATAATTCATGATTAAAGATGTGAGGACTCGGTTGAATATAAAATCTACTCCAGGTGGCAACTAGCATCCTAAGGAGCAGATCTAAGAACCCTCGGTGCCTCTACAATACTTTGTGCAAAATGTGGGGTGTTCCAAACAAAGTATAGTCTTGCACTTCCCATTGTTTTCAATGACCTGGAAGTTTAGGCAAGTTTTACACAAATTTTGCGGAACAAATTCCAGAGCTCAGATACCCATCGTGACGACCTGTGCTTTTACTCCCCACATACGGTTGATCTCGGTTTGTTAACTCTTGAATTTAAGTCATTTCCCTGCCTCCTTGGTTACGACGTTTTGATCGCACGGCACAGCAACATCTACAGGTAGACATGGTTTGTTTCTCTACATTCCCGATAACAAATGGGGTTTGCATGCCACATTATTGCGATAAGTTTTTATTATTTGTTATTTCAATAGTTTATTTCAGAAACAACATTAGTCAGGGTTTTTTTCATTTTTGACTTTTTAGTGCAATCATATTTTCTGTATGTATGTGCATTGTTTCGGACAGTTATACTGTATGGCAATCAATTCTAGATGTAATTTTTGAGGGGCACGTAAATGAGAATTAATGCAGATACAACATAAGTCAGTGACTTGTGTTCTTTCTGCATTAAATCGTGAGAAGTGGCTTCTCTTTGGAGTTCAAACATCTGATTGATTTTAATTTTACAGGACGGTGTAATTGCAGTGTGTATTGACGCAAAATTTGAACCTTCCTACAAAACCAGTCCAAATCTTGCCCCGACGGTAAATACTTGTGTCCTTTAACTGAAGGATAACTGTCACATTTTCGTATATCATTAAGGAATGGGGCCTAAAGAGCCTAGTGAGATGGCGAAATTTACGAGTACAATGAAATATCTAAGTACCTCACTGCCCAACTTCGAAAACTTCCAAATGTCTTCATATGGCTGCAGAAGTCACACAATAAAAATCACACAATATGGAGGGCTATGTCAGTCCGTGTACCCTTTTAAAGTGCCCTTAAAAATCAAAATATCCTGTTGAAACTTACAAAACCTCGAATTCTTTCAGATCAATCGAGAAGTAAATCGGCTGAACGGTTTAGGCGCTAGCGTTGTCCACAGACAATTAGACGGACAAAGAGACGTTTTGCCCTCAATCGGTTTCAAGACCCTTCAAAACATGGATTCTGGCTTCACCATATGATAGAGGAAGTAATTTAATACTCATAGGAATACGATTTATTCGCTTTTGCATTACCAGAGCCCGTCAATAACAATTTTTCTGCCGAAAATTCGCTGTTTTCCGGCGCACAATTACATAACTTTCTCTTCTTACGAAGTAAGTGCGGCAATGTAAAAATCGATTGATGACATCAACATGTTAAAGGAGTACTAGGAGACCCCCCACGAGGAAGAAGTGGGTGGGTTCTCTGCAGAATTACAAAACTAGGTCGTGCTTGAATCATTAATTACGGAAATAATTTGTTAAATGTAATAATTTCTTGTAATTAAGGTGTTCATTCAAATATATTTAAGACAAAGAAGCACTTAATGAATGAAAATACATTTTTGTTCCAGTATGCTTTATTTCAGAAACAACGTAAATCAAACATGTTTGTAAGTAAAAACCAAAAAATAGAATTTAACTTTTTGGTAAAGGAGAGAATCATTCTATATAATATGTGGTAAACCACTTCTAAAAACATTGGCACGTTTCTTTCTAATACAGACGCATTACAAGGTTCTTTTTCCATACTGAAAAGTTTCTTATCAGTGACATGTTTCTGAATTAAGACATTCATTTAAGGTCGCATCAACTGCTAGGTCACTAGCAACCATTATTGGATTTTCCATTATGGTACGAGGATGAAACGATATGGTGATGATAGGGGGTGAAAGGATGAGGACGTATAACCATGCCCGAGGCGGGACTCGAACACACGACCCCTTGGCCGAAGATCACTACGGTCCTACTGGTTTAGCGATCTCGGCCACGGAGCCGACAAGTTTGAACTTGTTTGTCGTATAATATTGTACACAGTCCAACATACTTCACCGATTTTGGGAGTGTTTATACCACTAGGAGCGTGTGTTTGGAACTTCGAAGGCGGTACTGATCTGTCATTGGAGGTAACTACACACCCGTCGTGTCTTTTCAAGTATTCGTTCTTCGCTAGAATTGGACAAGCTGATACATTATGATTAATGGTTTCTACTTCATTCTGGTAAAAGTGACATTATTGTTATTATTATTATTACAATTGTTATTATTGCACCATATTATAATTTCATAGAGGGCCCGTGCGTCCAGTTATTGAATGGATAATAATAGAACATCCGACTAAACATGTCAGAAATCCGCTAAACAAGTACTATTTTCAATAATAATAATAATAATAATAATAATAATAATAATAGTAATAACAATATTGTTATTTTGAATTTTCAGTTGAAATATTTTCCGTTTTCAAATTTCAAATGTTTAAAGAGACACAAAGCCATCAAATATTTATTTGGTCGTGTCCACTTTCCTCTCAACCTGATCCACTGTTCGGCGACGAAGTGATAGGTCTTTGAATGGAGGTGGCACACCGGCGGTGGCCGCCGGGGCAGAGATGGAGGCGGAGAGTCAGGGTGAATGCGGAGAAGGGGTGAATGTGGAAACGGAGGGAACGAGAGTATGTGAAGCGAGTGGATCCAAGGCCAGCGACTGAGCTCCACGGCGGAGGTATCAGCGAGTTTTTTTAAATGTTTTTGAAATAAAATTACATACTTATGTAGATATTACAATTGATATTGTGATGATTCGTCACAATATAAGTGAAATATAAACTAATTACGTATAAATTACAAACATAAACCATATCAACAATGGGGAATCTAAAGAAACTGTATGGTGATTTTTAAAAATGATAATGTAAAGGAAGGGCAGTGTGACTAATAGATAGGAAAATAGTGGAATTTGTGGTGATTATAATATCAAATGGACACGTGAGAAATTTCCGTGGTTATTAGTTAAATTTCCTAAAAGAACGCAAGAATATATAGTTCAAGGAATAACTGGATAAGATGCTTAGACGGCATTAGCCAATCAGAAATGAGAAGGCGTGCGAGGAAGGTGAGAGTCAGCGCAGAAAAAACTAAAGAGACACGAAAATGTGTATTGTACTGCGCATCTTAGGAGACAGAAGAATAGCGTGTGTTATGAAAAAGAATGCAGATGGGATTCCCGAGCAGGGGGATTCCGGCAGGGGACCAATTTTAATTATCTCTGTGTTGTTGGATTCATCTTTGCCCCGAATAGCAGAATAACTATTCAAATGTCGAAAAAATGGCGGCAGATGGTGCTATAGAATATAAAACTAAATATTCATGTCAAATGTAACCCTCAGCACTCGCTAGAAGTTTTGAATCTATATCGATAAATAACTCCTAAACGAAGCGTTCTACGATATTAAAAACTGAACTTTTGAGGCGGAAAGCCTCAAACGAACGTTTCTCATACCGTAATCTACAGGATGAGATCATTTTGAAAATTCTATTACATTTTTGCTGGTGCTGCGCTTCCCAATATTACCTCACCTGCTCAAAGACGTGCAGAATCTGCAACTAAATGTGAATGATATGGACGGAGAGAGGCACAGACCGAGAGAGACTCACACACAGTCAAACTGAGACTGGGACAGAGAGAGACCAAGAGTGAGAGAGTCAGAAAGAGAAAGAGAGAGACGGAGAGAGAGAAAGGCGGAGAGAGAGAGTGGCGAAGAGAGGGAGAGACGGAGAGAGAAAGAGAAAGGGAGAAGGAAGGAGAAAGAGAGGGATAAAGGGCAGAACAACATCTGCCGGGTTCCAAAAGTAGATTATAATGTTTAATTTATTTTTGAAAAACAGGCATTATCTTTTATGGCAATGGTAAAAAAAACTCCCAAATCAAAAATAAAATAAACAAATATGTCTTACGCAGATTTCGTAACTACGAATCCGTATGGACGGTCATGACAACCCACAAGAACAAATTTATCAAGACGAATAGATCTCGGCATACAAACAAGGTAATGGTTAAAGTAAATAAATAGATAAAATATAGAAGGATAGAAGTTAGGTTTAATGATAAATAATTACCCGAGCATTTCACTTCGAGGAAAATCCGCCAGAATATGCTATTCCAAGGGGAAAGAAATCGCATTTTGGATCCTGCGTCTGGATCTAAATCAGCTCAATGCAGTGCCCCCGACCTGGAGGTTCTATCTTCGAGTCTCGACGATGGCAGGATTTTCGACACTGGCGTGTCATCTAGATCGAATTAAGTCTCTGTCTGGAGAAGAAATCTAGCGGCCAGCTGCTCTGATCGGTAGGTTTCTGTAGTTTCTCCGATCAATAACAGGCGAGTGCCGTGGCAGTATCTTAGCAAACGGACCACAGACCGCGCGTGATCTTTCCTTTCTCTTCCTTGTCCTATCTCCACCACTTACGCACACTTACACTTACATCACTACACTACCATACATGCCGAGAGAACGGTAGGGAGCTTAGATCTTGTTTTGGCTGC
The DNA here is from genome assembly GCA_031308135.1 of Acheta domesticus. NCBI lineage: Eukaryota > Metazoa > Arthropoda > Insecta > Orthoptera > Gryllidae > Acheta > Acheta domesticus. The sequence continues at coordinate 91,440,713 of JAHLJT010009355.1, forward strand.
GGCTGTGCCCGGCTGGTGGGAGAAACTGATAGGGGAAAACCTCTAGCGGACAGTAGTTTGGCGCCGGATCTCACCAGCTAGCCGGAAAAGATCACCTCCAGAAGAAAAAACATTTACGAAACTTACGGGACTATTAACCTTAGCAGCTGATACGCTCGTATCAGCAATCAATCAGCAATGAGCAATGTTTTTCAGGAATATATGGTATGGTTATTTATTTTTAATTCGTGTTTGGTAATTGAAGTTTTTGGCAAGTTGGAAAGGTAATAGGGGTGGGATTTGAGATTGGTTGTAATAAAAGTCGGTGGCCAATATTACAGAGTGTTGGAAAGGCAAAGGCGGTGGGTTAGCGAGGGCGGTAGGGGTTGCAGGGAGACGCAGCGCCATGGACGGTGGGTCCGAGCGACGGGAGCGACAACACGGCGGGGAGGGAGTGGGAGGCGGACTGGTGGTGGGGGGTAGGATGGTAGGGACGTTGGCATGAGCGAGGGTGAGGGCGGGGCGGCGGGGATGACTGCGCGGTGGCGGGACGGTGGGTCGTTGGGCGGTGGGCGTTGGCTGCGTCAGAGACGGCAGCGGCGCGGTGGCGGAGATGACGGAACGGCGAAGGCAATGGGGCGGCGAGGAGGCGTGGGTGGAGATGATAACAGGAATGACGGGGCAGCGGTGCTGCTGAAACGGCAGGGGCAGTGGGGAATGTCGTAGCAGCATAAGGGATGGTTGGACCAATGAGAGGAGAGGAGATGAGGCTGCTGTACAAACGCTATTTCGTTGGCGAGCTGTTCCACAATTTTCTGCGATTCTAAGAAACATTAGCGATGCGGAGAGAAATTTTGAGCTAATATTGTTTCGTTACAATAACTTTCGCACAAGTTAAACTTCATTAATTTTCTGTGATGCTTACTACGTAGGAATGTCAAAGGAATACTGTAGAACATATCATTGTCATATTAAAGCTGTTAGGAGTACGACTTAAAGAAAATATACACTTGCGGTGTGTTTTAAAGAACTGATTTTTCCGTTCGTACTATATGTCTTCGTAAAACTTATTAAGAAGCTAATTCATTTACATTATTTAAAAAAGTCAAATATGGGGAATTTGTTAAGAGAATAATTACATATAAATGAAAAGTGAAAGGGGGAACATCTATTTTCTAATTAATTAAATGTTTGCTTTTAATATCGACCAAAATATCACAAAACTATCTTTATACAGGTGTCCCACCAACTACGGACCACCCTCATAACTTTTAAACGTTTCAGGATATCCAAATGCAGTTTTCGCTGAATAATGCGGAATCATGGGGCAAATAACATGTCGTAGAGATATTGTCCATAACATTTTTAGTTTTCGAGAAATTTAATCATCTTTGATTTTTTAAATGGAATGATATATTTTTCTCACCAGCAATCGATAGATCATGAAAAGAGGAATAAAATGATGCTAGAATTTTGATAGTAATTTGAGTATAAAATTAGGCTTTCTGATATGTGATTTTGAATTAAACGGACAATATTTCGCCTAGCAGCCCCTGAAACTCTCGCCTTCGGGGAAAATGGCCTTCGTGGCGGCAAGACTGTTGCGTGGAGAGAGGAGAGAGGGGAGTGAGAGGGGTGGCAATGGAGGATAAGAGCCCTAACCACAGCAATGTCTTGACACAAAGGTCACACTAAGAAACACCAATTTTAACGATCATAATGAGATTTTTTCCATTTATTTATCTGCATTTCACTTGTCTTCTTTAATAATAAATATCATTTTCAAACTTGACAAGAATATAATCACCGTCTCTTTGTTGGTAAATTTCATTTTTAATTAAAATGATCATTCGTTCACTTCGCAACCATACCTCTACTGCTGTTCATAAATGGAAAAGAAAACAGTACACTTCCATTTTCTGCCGTGGATTTTTAAGTTTGAGGCAGCACGTGGCGTTACGAAGTGAGAAACTCTTCAATCAGTACTAGCAGTCGTGTCTGCAGATGTGCATTTGTGTTAAAGTTTAGTAAATTTAATGTGTTTCATGTTTCAAAATTTGCATTGCTTTGTTCTTTTGGTAGTGTTTAGAAAAGGCGTTTATTAAGAGTAAAAAATAAGAGAAAATGTCTACCTATCTATTATTTGATGAATTAATCAAGATATTACAATAAAAATCTTTAAGTATTCATTCCCTTCCCATGTTTTAAAATGACAGCTTGTTTTTGTCATAACACACTTAGCTCGGTTCTCGATTTTTGTAAGTTTGAAAAGGGCCTTTGTTATTATCGACCTTCCGCTGAAAAGTAGTTTTATTTTGTTCTTTTCGATAATCGTTGCTTTGGAATTTCAGTAGAAGAAAAGTTCAATTTAGATGAACAAATGGAAAAAAGAATCTCATTCTGGTAGTTAATATTGATGTATGTTCATAGATTCTTCGTGTCAAGATCATGAATTACTGCCCCTATCCTTCACGGCCACCTCTCTCACACTCCTTGTCTCCACGAAACAGTCACGACGCCGCGAAGGCCACTTTCACCAAAGGCGACTGTTGCAAGGCCTTAAGGCCTGCTACAGGATGGGAACATTTACTTGAAAATCACATATAAGAAAGTCTAATTTTATATTCAAATGACTACCAAATACTAACATATGAAACATCATTTTATTCCTCTTCTCATAGTCTATCCATTGGTGGTGAAAGGAATGTATAGTTCCATTTAAAAAAATCAAAGATGATTAAATTCCTCTGAAAATAAAAATATTATAGACAATTTCTGTAAGGCATCTTACTTCCGCATTGTTAAGCGAAAACTGCATTTCGATATCCTGCACCGTTTAGAAGTTATGGGAGTGGTCCATAGTTGGTGAGACAATATCACACAATAACTGTGTATATATGTATATATATATATATATATATATATATATGTGTGTATATATATAGATAGATAGATAGATAGTGTTTTATTTCATCTTCTGAAGTTCAATGATCAGATGAAAGTTCATTTCAAGCTGTCACCACGAAGAGCATTACATTGTTAGTAATACATCTCAAAAAATACACAGTAATTAAATCCATTCGTAGCAATCTTTCACGTTTCAATTTCTTTACGAAATCAGTCAAACGTTAATAATCAGTAAATAACATGAGGAGGGAACACACCAAATTATCTCCCCCTAATGAACTTAATATAATCTTAAGATGTTTTGTAAGTTTTTGGATAGCTAGCCAACATTTGAAATTGGTTCTGTAATTCATGCCACACTATTTCTATTTACATTGTTTTATTAAATCAATCTGACCCTTCCAGAAGCTTATTAGCGTTCGACTTTGGTAATCAGATCACGATTTTCTCTCCAGCTACAACAACAATGAAAGATATTTTATATAGAAATAAACATTTCATCTCCCGTTAAAAGACAAAAATAAGGTTGCAGTAATTCTCTTGAAATTTGTTTAGTGGAGTGTCATCTTTAATATTTTATTAAAAGTGTTATATTGAATAATAATCTCCATCGTGGCATTTTGTTGCAATTCCGAAGTTAACAAATAGTTGTATTATTTTCAATTCCTCTTTTCTTAAAGAAATTATAAAATATTGAAAAAATACGTTGAATATGTCGGTGTATCCAATACCGACCGACAGCACTTGTTAAAATGTTATGAATGAATTACATTTGAAAACATATGCAATGTATTTTTCAAAATATTGTGTACAGTTACATAAAATTGGTGTGTTACTTTCTCATATTCTACTTAATTAGTGCAGAAAAGTATTGTAATACGGCAGCAAAACGGAGAGTTATCGACGGAATAATTCATTTACTTGATCTATGTTATCAAAAAGTGGAAAATTCCTTTTCGTTTATGAAGTAAAGAACACCTTGTGAAATCATAATTCATGTTTTGTGGTAACTTAATATCGAAAAGTTGATTTACAGCAAAACATCTGTCTGTGTTCTGTCTGTTCGTGTATGAACGATAGCTGCTAAACTATGGTGGAAAGACATGGTGCTAAACTGCAAGCAGAATCGATATTTCTCGATCGATCTGCCTGATGTCACGAACTCTTTAATTTGAAGCTGATTTTTAAATTTTTAGAGGGGGTACTGTGCACGATGCCTACATATTCTTCAAAAATATTTCTCATGTCTTAATGTTTACGGAACGACCATTTTATTCATTTGTCCATTTGTGAGTATAATACTTTAAATTATTTTTTAAGAAGTTTCCCAAAAACTCAAAACTTTTCAGTGAAAATCAGAACAAAATTGTCCATTCTGAGAAACATTCAAACATTTTCTCAAAAGTGGCGCGAATTTCTTTCATGAAATTTACCGATAACCAAATCCCGAAAACTTGGTTTATGGCAAAACGTCTTTTCCTCCACCTGTGAGCAAAGCCAGCGGCTAAACCTTCGGGAGGATTTTTTACTCCGAACGATCTTGATGTCGCGGGCACTTGAATTTGAGAGGGATATTTCAGTTAGGATTGGGTACTTTACATGAAGTCCAAAAGAATTTTTCAAAATTTTCTCAAAAAAAACTCAAAATTTTTAAATATTTTTTCTAAGATAGAATAATGTACGCTTACAAAAATGATACAGGTTCAATTTTCGTTGAATTCTCTAAATTTTGGAAACTTTCAATAATTGAATCTTCTTACAACTACAATATTGAAGATAGAGATCTTTCTCTTTGATAAAGTCTATTCTTCAAATTAGATAAGTTCGCCTAAAACTTTTTCAGAACATGAGTAGTTTTCGTGTAATTTTGAGGGAATAAGAATAATTTTAAAAATTAAATATTCTCAAAAAGGCTCCATTTTTTACTTTTTAAATAAATAGACTTGAAGGCACTGAAGAGAATTACATAAACGTTCTTTGATGTGATGTTTAAATTTCATGAAAACTACATAAATGTCTGTTCAGGTAGTATTATAATAGTACGTAATCTTTACAAATAATGCAAGAAATAATTTGCTTTATTTCTTGCATTATTAAAGCACCTGTAGTTTTCTTTCTTAATGACAGCCTTTTTTATGACAATTAATAAATTTTAAATGTTTCTTAAAGTCTGAGTTATTCATTGTTTCCTGGGAAGACTATTAAAAGGGAGTTGCTAGATACTACCTCATCACAACTCATAAGTATCAGAACTAGACTTCGTTACTGACTCGCGAAGTTCGCTTCTCACAATCAGTGCTTCGCTGCCCTTCTGCTAACGAGGCGGAAGCAAACGCCCTCTGGCCGCCAGCTCAAGAACTACAGGACGGAATTTTGCCTCGATCTCTTGGTTACGTTCACAAATTAAAAATGTGCCTTAATGAGAGGCACGTGCCACGGTCGGATTCAATATACTTTAGTCTCTTACATCATTCACCTAGATCACACTCAGCTTAATTGGATTATTTGTTTCAAATATAACAATTTTCTCGGAATTAATTTTCACTTTTTACACTCATAAAAGTGTTTGCCTTTATTATGATAACAGAGGATGAAGTAACTTTACGTCTCTGATGATGTAGTTATCTACGACTAAATATTACTGTATTAAAATCTTTATGACTTTAATGTGTGAGAAGTTGGCAATGTAGTCTCCTTAGATAAGACAGCATCCCTTTTGATACAGTTTTCACATAATTCCTAAATAATCACATTAAACAAATTAATTTCAATTTCAAAAATAGAAATACGCAGGATATGACATTGTGAAAAATTATCAAATAATAACCAAATGAATATGTTTAAGTTTCCTCGTCTGCAAAATTGTCAAAACTGGAAACGTTTCATTAAATATTTAGAAAAGGAAATATAAATATTCTACTCTTATACGATATGCAAATCCTTCATATAGGTATACATTTTATTCATTTTGTTAATATTATGAATTTTAATGAAAAATTTTCTCAGAAATATCATTTAAATTGATTAATCGAACATTTCATGTTGCAGATTTCACTGTTCTGCTAACTACAATTATATTTCAAAATATAAATACTCTTGATATTTAAAGGTTTGCTTTCTCAAACATTTCTGTAGAAAACTAATTCAACTTCTCAGAAACTGTGTACATATTTCCCAAATTTCAACATATTTGAAGACACATTGCAGTAAAAAAATGAACTATGATAGTAAAGTAAATTTATCAAAACTTAATTTGCTCCTCAAAATAAAATTTTAAAAAATGTTTGATGGCAAGAATGCCAATACCTTTCAATATGTCAGTCACCACAAATAAAAATAAAAATTTTAAAGTCACATTTTTAAATGTTACATAATACACTTCAATTTCAAAACTGTTTAGTAATTTCTGACGTTATAATAATGCTGTCATAAAATAATTGTTTGGAAAAACACTTGCTTCTTTCACATTTTATACACTTCTGCGTTATTACTTGAAATGTAGCTATTGAAATATCACACAAGTGCAAAGTGTTGAGAGTAAAAATTTAGAATTCGGAATGTTTTTGGAGAAAATTTTACTGGATCATAACAATTCCAATATGCCATTTTTTGCCCAACTATAAGAAAAATATTAAAATTATCAGACATCATAATTTATCATATTGTGGAAGAGACAAACAACTCCATTACAATATTTAAAAAGAATGGAAAAGGTGCAGATCAATAAAGATCAATCATTTATGTAGCTTAAAATGGGAAGGATGAAGCCAGAATCGGAAGCAGTTGAAGTAGCTACCCAAGATCAGACGTTGAGAACAAAATATTATGAAAAAGCAGTTCTTAAAATTTCCCATGATAAATACCGCATTTACCAGGAACAAGTAGAAACCATTGATCATAGCAACTCAGCTTGTCCATTTCTAGCAAAGACCGACTTGAAAAGTAGTAAAAAAAGATTGTGTAGTTACCTCCACTGCCAGATCTGTAACACCCAAGTGGGTACGAACACTCCCCAAAACCGGTGACATATGCTGGACTCTGTACAATTCTGTACAATCAACAAATCAAACTGATCGCACGACATCCGCAAACAAACCGGATATTGTTATCACGGATTTTGAGAAGTAAACGTACCTACTTGTAGATATTGCTCTGCCATGCGATATAAAAAGGTCGTAACCAAGGAGGCAGAGAAACATCTTAAATAAAAGTTTGAAAATCGAAATCAGCCGAATGTGGGACCGGGAGAGGTCGATCAGGGGGCATCAGTTGATGTCACTGCAGTGCCTCTGATCGGGAGGTTCTGGGGTTCAAGTCCCGACGGTGGCAGGATTTTCGACACTATCCAGATGGCTAGATCGAGTTATGTCTGCTCTGATCGGTAGTTTTCCGTGTTTTTTCCGATCAATATCAAGCAAATGCCGGAGCAGTAACCCAAACAGGACACGGACCGCGCGCGATCCGTGTAGGAACACTGACCACCATTTTCAGGCACCAATGTTTGCCCAATGCAGCGTTTTGCAGCCGCTGCGTGTGCGCCTCATACGGCAGAACGTTGCTGCGTCCAGCTACAGGGCTTGGAAAAATTCACAGACATAAAATTGGGAAAATGTCCCAGAGGCTTTATGTAAAAAAATAAAATATCGGTTTCAAACTCAAGGGGTCGCGGCATCAGCCAGATCGATTGAGGAATATCAATTTTGGAGAAAATCGGCTGAGCTGTTTAGCCGCTAGCATTATTCACACACGGACGGAAAGGCGGATAGACGGACGGACAGACAGACGTTTTACCGTCGTTCGATTTTGCTGTATCAAGGACCCACAAAATATGCATTCTGGCTACAGCACGTCTTAGAGATTTTTTTCTAAATTTTGCAACTGAATATATCCATTCTTTCGTTACCAGAAGAATATAGTAAGAGTTTCTCTGCCGAAAATTCGCATTTTTTGCTCAGAATTACATAACTTTCTCTCTAATGCGCAGCGAGAAAGTATAAAACAGGGAACTAAGCGTTTAAATCACGCTAAAAGACACAAGAAGCATGTTTCTAGCCAATCACGATCGATACATTCCTGACACTTTTTAGAGTAATCTACACGAACAGTTTGTAGTGTAGGAGCACTGATCACCGATTTCAGGCTCCAATGTTTACCCTCTTCGCAACCGCTGCGTGTGCGGCTCACAAGGCAGAGAGCGTGGCTGCGTCCAGCTGCAGGGCTGGCGCCGCGCCAGTGGCCTCTGTGATGAGCGACGAATCGCCGCAACTCGCGTGGCGGCCGCCGCCTGGACGCATGGCGCGGCGCGGCGCGGGGCGGCCAGCTCTCCCGCCGCCCGACCGGCGCGTACGGGCGCCATTACTACGCGGTCAAGGCCGTTGCTTCGCGCAGCATCCATTTCGATTGGGCTTCCCGCCCTCCCCCCTCCAGCGGTGACCCGGCGCAGCTTGTGCTCCATGCACGGACCGGTGGCGGTACGCACTCGCCGTGCATCTGGATGCTCTCTTCGAACCCGACCTGAAACCGATATTTATTGACTGATTGCGGTTCAACTTCTAAGGTCATTAGTCCCCTAAGTGTAGGTGATGTTCACCTCGAGGTGGCGGTGATCTTCCCTCGCTGGATGGTGAGATCCGCCTCCGACCTACGTCGCCTTGCGGGTTTTTCTCCGAAACAGGAATCTTCCACCAGCGTGGAACCGCCCCAGACGGGACAATCTCTGAGATCCCGTCTCGCCTCCAGACCTGTGTGGTAGTGTAGTGCATGTAAGTATAAGCGTGTGTAAGGGGTGAAGATAGGAGAAGGAAGAAGAAAACATCGCGTGCGGTTCGTTGCCCATTTATTAGGGAACTGGTCCGGCATTTCCTGGTAATAATCCGAGAACTATCGATCAGAGCAGCTTGCTGCTGGAATTCTCATCCAAACAACGGCTGAATTCGACCCAGCTGTCTAGTTAGTGTCGAAAATCCTGCTTCCGCGGGTCTCAAACCTTTGGACCTCTTGATTAGAGGCACTGCACTGACTACAGTTCATACACTGAACCACCTTTGCCAATCTGAAAGCGGCTTGTTCCGGAGCGGGATTTTACTCAAACACGACCCGAAACCAACTCGTTATACTATTAGGCTGGGTTTAACTCAGAGACAGCATTGCCGTTGTCTCTGTATTGTTTCTGATCGAGATGTCCTAAGGTTTGAGTCCCGATGGGGCGAATTTTCTACACGAGCTAAGTAATTGGGAACACATTCAAATGCTACCTGGAGGAGAATTCTAGTATCTGGCTGCTCTGATCGGTAGTTTTTCGTGGTCACCTCTGTTGCCCTGCCCTTATCCCCTGTGGTCCCATCCGGCGAACGCGTGGTCACATCTATGTTTGTGCACGACGCTACAATAGAATCCTTCCCGCGCCTCACTCCAACAACTGTATCCTTCCCGCTTGACTCTGGATTCTGTAACCCAACACATGACTTGATTCACACCACTCAAGTGCGTCCTCTGTTGTCCCCTCGAGACTTGACAGTCACCTGTAGTGAGTTTAAAGCTGGTCCCAGCTGGAGTGGTGTCGTATTGGTGGGAGATACTTGGTTAGAGAATTTCCTCGCAAGCTGACGTAGGTCGGTACCGGATCTCGCCAACCAACGGGACAAGATCACCGCCAACTCCCGCCCCAAAACATTCACTACACTTACAGGACTAATGACTTTATCATGCCGTCGTAATCATAACTTAATTAATCAATCGGGACTTTACCAGCCATCTCTGAGAACCGCATTGCTCGTCTTGCGACTGTCCACAGCACGCGTGTCGCTCTCCGCCATTCCTCCTGCCAAACAACATATCTCCATATCCTGCCAGAGTCGAGGCGTCCTGCCACGCCACGCTACTCTCCTGACATCGGAGCTGCTACGCACGCTCTATTTTGACCACCCCGTCACTGCAGTGCCTCTGACAAGTAGGTCCTAGGTTCGAGTTCCGATGGCGGCAGGATTTTCGGCACTAGCTTGTCAGCTAGATCGAATTAAGTCACTGTCTGGAGGAGGATTCTAGGGGCGGGCTGCTCTGAGAGCTAGTTTTCAGTGGTTTCTCAGATCAACACCAGGTGAATGCCGGAGCAGTACCCTAACAAACAGGCCACGGTACGCGTGTGACCTTTCCTTCCTCGTTCTTGTCTTATCCTCACCCCTTCCACACATACACTAGCATCCATTACACTACAACATATGCCGGGAGACCGGACGGGGGCTTGAAGCTCCTGCCGGTTGGAACGGTGCCCTGCTAGTGGGAGACACCTGGTGAGGGAAACCTCGCTAGTCGACGGTAGGTCGGCGCCGGATCTCGCTATTCAGTAGGGGAAGACTTTTGCCAACTCCCGATGAAAAACATGCACTACACTTATGGCACTAATGATCTCAGTAGTATACGCGCGTGAAATCACTAACAATGAATCCATCAATCAATATACCGCTTTTCCCTCCCATTCCAATCTTCCCAACTTCAACGTATGCGTAGCTCCAAATCGCGCCAGTTCCTGTTTCCCCTTCCCGTGCCATACCCCTGAGTCGCCGCTCTTTGCACCACTCCATACATCGTGCTGTACTGATCTCAATTGTGTTCTCGTTTTAAAAAGAACTTGACTGACAACGCTCTCAATATTAGAGGTATTTTATTTCCCTGTAACAGTTTTTACATCGAAGTTAAGTAAACATTCTCGAAATCATATAACAAGCAAGAAAGTACTAGAAATTAGTATTTACTTCCTTGTTATTAAGACATGCTACGGATCGTGTTATAGCTACTGAATTACAGAATGAGTTCATCTGAAACCAACAGCTAACTCTCTACACTATTATTCGTCTCTTGATTGATTAGCTGAATGATTGATTGATAAGCGGCAGGATTTTCGGTTGGTACTACATTGGTCTCCCGACAAGTGTGGTACTGTAGTGCATGTGAGTGTGAATCTGTGTTCGTAAGGTATGAGGATAGGACAAGCAAGAGGAAAAAAAGATCTCGCGCTGTCCGCGCAGGTTTGTTTGCTTCGGCATTTGCCTGGTGTTGATCGGAAAAACCAGGCCAGCCGCTAGAACCTCCTCCAGACAGTGCTTGAAGTCGACTTAACTGACCAGGTAGGAAATTCTGCCACTGTCGGGGCTCGAACCGTAGGCGCTACCGGTCAGAAGCAGTGACATCAGTTGAAGCCCTGAGTCTCCTCTGCCGATGTTACTCTCTTACATATTTACTATCACAGATGGGTCTGAAATGGAAAACTCTTGCCCCCATGTTTCATCATGATCGTTCCTGCCCGTCTTCGCTCTTTCACCGAACTTCGTTTCTACTTTCTGAATACACCCGCCCTTACCCTCCTTCGGTCTGGCGGGAGTGGCCGTTGGTGCCATAAAATTGCAAAGCGCCTGGCGGCTGCGCGTGAGGCCGCGTGTGTTGGCTGCGGCGCCTGAATGATTCGCAATTAATACGAGGTACAACGTACAAGTACAAAGGATTTGTATTATAGTTATTGAACTGGAAAATAAATATCTGTAATCTAGAGATTCTAGAGCAGCATTTCTTACATTGAAAATATCTCTTTACCCGAAAATAAATTTGTAGGGGTAAAACAACCATATTTTACCATAGATGTCTCTACCCGTCTGCCCTGCCTCATTCATTTCAGTTTCCCCTCACTTCACCTTCCTGACCTTCACGTACTCCGTGCCATTGCCCCACCTCCGCCCACCGGACGTCTTTCCCCGCACACCCGCCCTTACCCACCCACCGCCCGGCGGTAGTGGCGGCGAGCACCACAAAAGTGCGGGGCGCGTGTGTCGGCGGCGGCGGCGGCGGTGGCGGCGGCGGCGCCTGAGTGAATGACTGGCGCTGAATGAGCGGCGCGCGCGGGGGCGTGGCGGGGCGCGGGGCGTGGCGCGGGGGGGGGCGAGGTGCGGGCTCGCGGCGGCGCGCGCGCATGCGCCCAGCGCTTCACTATAGTGGGCGCTTTGAATCGCCAGCGCAGAGCCAAGGACTCGTTCACGACCCGCTCGCCGCCCGCCGCCCGCCGCCCGCCGCCCGCTCGATGGGCGCGCGCGCGGCGCACGGCGTGGGCGGCCGCCGCTTCCGCGAACCCCCTCCCGCCGCCCCACCCCCGCGCGCACGCCCGCGCCCACGCGGTTATGCCCCCGCCCCGCCACGGCTCCTGCTACACTGGCCGATATCCGCAACGTCTCCCCTCCGCGGTTTGCGCGCGCCGCAGACGCCCCGCGCCGCCCCCACCCCGCCCCGCGCACCCGGCGGGAGTTTGTGAACGGGGCGGCGACGCGGAGGGGACGTGAGTGAGGGAGGGAGCGGGGGTGGAGGGTGAGGGAGGGGAAGTGCACGGAGGCGGTATTGGAGGGGGAGGGACGAGGGCGGTGAAACAGCAGTGGCGAGCGTGTTCGATTGAGAACAAGATGGGGACGAGGATGGTGGGGGAGGGTGTCGAGGGGGAATGGTGATGGGGAAAACGCATCATGGAGCATAATAGAATCAGGATTTGTCGGCGGTGACGAGGAAAGCAGACACAGAAGGAAAGAATACGGGCGGGTGACGCTAAAGAAGGGGGTGCAGGCGGGACGCGAGAGTTGGCAGTTAGGAGCAGTGCTGTCGTGTTGGCGGGGGTGGAATGGTGTCAGGTTAAGGGCGGAGGGAGGCGGACGTAGATGCGGCATTGGAGACTAGGACGGAGATGGGGGCGAAGATATGGGCGGAGAAGAGAATGGAGGAAGCGTGAGTGGGCGCGAAGACAGAGTGGCAGGTCGGATGCAGGAAGGAGGCTGGAGGGAAGCGAGACCGACGGGATCAAGTGTGGAAGCAGGGATAGAGGTATTGCTGGAAATGGAGGCAGGGACGCAGGTGGAGATGGAAGCATGGATGGAGTCGGAGGTAGGGACCGAGGCAGGATTGGAGGGAGAGGCGGAAGCGGGTACGGACGCGGATATGCAGTTGGTGATGGATGCGGGGGTGGAGGTGGTGACGGAGGCGAGGACAGAGTGGAGGGAGGACAGGCGGGAGCAGTGGCGTGGTGGAGGTGCGAACGGAGGCGGGGATGAAGGCAGGGTGGAGGCGGGTATGCAGGCGGTGTCGGAAGCGAGTCAGATATGGGATCAGAAGCAGAGGCATACGTGAAGACAGGGGTGGGGGTGGGGTAGGAGCAGAAGCGCGGGTGAGTGCAATGCAAGAGGGGGCAAAGCCGGCAGGGGCAACGGCAAGCCGCTCCCTCCCGCCGCTCCCGCTCCACTCCAGCAGAATGTGCTGACGTGTCTGCTACGTCACTACGTGAGCATGCGTTGTACTGCCTGCTCCCAGCCAGCCCTTCAATGGACGAAAGAAGACGCCGTCTGCAACAGCGGGACCGGCCAGACAATAAGTAGGAAGGGGCTACACCCGAGCAACACGCATGGGATAGAAGGGTGTCTTACATAATATGCGCTACTAAACGCAATGGCTAACCGCTTCCCAGGTAGGTCAGTGGAGTGGGGGAGCTACGCTGGCCGGCGGAGGGTCGCTGGTTCGATTGCGGGACTGGCCACGAGTGTTCGCGTCGAGTGCGCATGAGTGTACGCATATGAATGCGACCTGCGCTATCAATAACCGCTCTTTGCAACTCCCCTCCGGGGACAGCCCGCGGCGATGTAGGCGAACTGTTAACCGCCCGCCCGCAGGAGAGCGCGGCAAGAACCCTCTAGAATATACCACGCTGAATTTCGTGTCAATGCAAATCTGGGCTCTCTGCATTCTGGATTCTCACGCCTCACCTGTCGGTCTATCATTGCTGCAAACGTCAATATTACATTATTATCATTCATTTCTTTTATTAAAAATCATCTGCAGTAAACTCTAGGGGCTCGGATAAGCACAAAATCACAAAGCATTTCCTCGACAAGAAATGATATCTAAAACATCTGCTTTACCATAAAATTTAGCAAATTTTAAACAAAAACAAAAATGTGTTCTTCATAAGATGGTAGTTTGATTGAGAGTTAAATAAATCATTACCATCATTTCCTTAAAGTTCCTTAACAAATAGAAAATTTATCGTATATCGAATATCTGTAAATTAATAGGATCGAAATTGACATGAATGAACTCAAAATGAAAACGGAGTTACTTATTTACAGATATTCGATTAATTAATTTTTAATTTTACACAATTCGTATCATAAAAATATTTGTTATAATAAAAAAATATAGAATTTTTAAAAAGGTAAGGGCATTCCGATACAATGCTTAAGTGACGAAATGATAGTCTTAGGTAGTAACACCTGAAAATAGATGATAAAAATTCTAAAGGAATTTTAAAGATGTTTAACTCTAAAATATCATTTGTCGATATTGGCATTTTTTAAAAGCGTGCTACTAGAGATTTTTTATTACTAATAAGTGTTTTCGTCCTGAGTGCTTTACCATCACACAAAATCCACAACTTCGAAATGTACTTCATCCTTGTGTCCGCCATATTGGTGTATATGGATTTCGGCCATTTGAGGAAGATATTGGCTGAAGGCAAATCCGATATTGGGAAACGGATGGCGGTCTACATTCTTTGTTTGTTCTCGAAATGTTCTAACCCAAAACGGCGAATTGGTCGGCCGGGAAGAAAAATGATCGTCCTGGACTTTTCTCACGGCGTGTGCTTTCCGCCGACCGCGCATGAGCAATAGCTCACCTGGAGGGAATCGAACGGAGCGTGACCTTGACCCTGGAACGTTGCACACGCACGCGTGATGGTGGCTTGCTGCCCCTGCAGATTCACGCAACAAAACGCAACGGTCAGTCACAACGCACAGGTAGGTGGCCGAGAGGTGAAATTACGTATTTAGGAATCGATCTGCATCGTTTTGAAGCTCTACGAAACTGAGGGGAATCCTTTTAAATTTTTGCTCAACATAATGTAGAGTAATGTAATAAAAATAGATCTATAAAGTATGGTAACTATACAAACACGAGAATGATGAACGTTTCTTTTCTAAGTATATGGGAGAGAGTGTTTACATCTGTCATCCAGCGGCTGCGATTGCGGTAAAAAAAACACCGTCGCTGCCTCTGTAGGATCGTTGTTCCGGAAGTCCTAGGTTTCGATTTCCAACCTTGGTGAAATTTCGTCATCCGCTACATACTTAGGCCGATTTCCTCCACTGTCCAAAGGAGAATTCTAGCAGCTATCTATCTGATCCGCAGTTTTTCATGGTTTTAGCAATTAATGCCAGATGAATTCCAGAGCAATTCCCAAAGAAACGAACCACTGTGGTTCGTTCAGAAAATACCCTTCCTCATTCTTGTCCTCTTTACTCCCCTTACACACATAGTGCACACTAATACACAAGTTCAGTACACTAACAGACATGTTGGAAGATCAGTCGAAGCTCAAGAACCTGTTACGGCTATCGCAGCGCCTCACTGAAGGAGGTACATGCGACGGAAAACCTCGCGCCATCTGCTGGGATTTAACATGCACTATCCTTTGGAGACTAACAACCTAAGTTGTTGACGCGCACGAAATCAATGAATAAGCACTCACTGTATGTCATATCCTTTCTTGGGCAGGTGATCACAGTAATTTTGCTTTTGCGTTCCTCTGTTTTAAGGAATGTAGTACGATCATGATGATTGAATGGCAATGATTTTTTTGTAAATTCTGTTACTTTCGTAACTACGTCCCAAGCCTTTTTGGCTCTGAACATGGAGTAATTCGCCTTTAACTTAGTCATTCATAAGTCAAGTCGTAAGTTATTATCTTTTATCGCCCAGGGTCTCAGCGTCGTTAGTGTCCGTGGTTCCCAGATGGTTACCTATCCAGGGACAAGCGGTGTATCGAACTGTGTAACTTCCGTGACTTCATGGAGCTTGGTTAAGAAGTTCAGCTACCGGCTCAGGAAATTGATGATGACAGATCATATTTTATGGATGAGCTGACGTTCTTGTGGGATATGTGGTATTGGTATAAGCCTACAACGATCCAAGCCACATAGAAAAAATACCCATACTTTAAAAAGGATTACAACCTTCAGTCTTCTGCTCCACGTATATTAATGATGATTAGGCGTCCAAGGCTTATATGCCAAACGGATATTCATCAATTTAGAAGTCTCAATCTGAGGTCTTGCGAAACAAAACCCAGAGTACTGTTGTATCCATGGTTCCCAGTCAGTCACCCGTCATCAAGTATCATTCCTCTGGCTCTGTACACTTACATTATTAAAAACGTTTACCTATTTCTAACAGGAGAATAATAGGCTCTTTCTGTTTCTCCCTCACTAATGCATTATTTGTGGAACCTGATCTAGCATTCCGTGTTTTAATATCACTGCTTTAAAAGTGGAAAGAACTTCACAATTTCGAACGTATATGACAACGCAAACAATGTAGTGGAAGCACAACCAAAACAATTTAATAGAACATACGAAATTGTAACTAAGACATAAGAAACATAGCTCACTTCCCTTTATTACACGAAAACCTGATTTTAAGGGCCTACACTGCATCATTTCAGACTTATGGACGATGGTAACGTGGTGCAGTGTAATCTACGTTGCGGGTTGCATGTGCGTGTGGTCTCTTACTCTATCTCACAATCTACGAACATTCATTTTTATTCCTAAATCTGTTCAATGTAGCCTTGGCGATATTTTCCTCTCCAGTAGTAGCGTACCTACAAGTTTTTTAGCTATGGTGTTATAATAAACATAACATTGTTATCTTTCCTTAAAGGATTACGTGAAAAGGATATTTCTCTACAAGACAGTGCTTTTGCAGAGTATGTTTTCAGCTGCAGTAAAAACATGGAAACAGTTCAATAGTTTTCTTCAGAATTTGCTTCTAGTCACCAATGAGTTGCTATGCCTTCTTGAATGAGTAAATAATGTACGTGTTGACAACGTGAGAGAAATACACACATTGAGTTACATGTTTTCGAATTCTTAAAGAATGTGATTTACTAAATGATACGCGAG
The DNA here is from genome assembly GCA_031308135.1 of Acheta domesticus. Lineage (NCBI taxonomy): Eukaryota > Metazoa > Arthropoda > Insecta > Orthoptera > Gryllidae > Acheta > Acheta domesticus. The sequence goes on from JAHLJT010009355.1 coordinate 91,457,578, forward strand.
GGAATTATCTTAAATATTTTAAGAAATATCTTAAATATTTTAAGATATTTCTCTTTCATATTCTTGCAAAATATAGATATATGTCAAGGAAATTTACTTTTCAAAAATAAATGCGCTAAGTATCATTGGAAAGGAAGATGTTCGTTATTCTTAAAAATATTTGTAGAACAACTTTTGATTTGAAATAATTAATTTTAGAATGTAAATAATTCCAGTTTTCTTATTGCCCTAAAAATTGAAAACATTAATAAAATTAGAGAACACTTTCAGAAGCATACTTTCACTTTGCGTCCTACGTGATCATCAAAGGGAAAAATAAGCCGGCCTTATTTCTAATTACAACTTTGTTTGTAATATGTGAAAAGTTCAAAGAAAACAAGAGCACACACTAATTGTTTATATATATATATATATATATATATATATATATATATATATATATATATAAATTAAAAATTTCTCAAATAGGGGTTATATCTAATAACTCCACTAAAAAATACCTCCACTGCATTCCGTCAAAGAATGAACTATATGATAGATCATAGATCAAGATCTAAATAACTTCTGATAACTTTACCTGATCATTATGAAGATATCGAAGCCACATACTCAAAAATTGTCACTTTGCTGGAATAAGGTTACAAACACAATATTCTCACGGATTCCCCTCACTTTGTTAGACAAAATTTGCGAATCCCTGAATGCTAACCACCAATTATACAAGGCTAAACTGCGAGCTTAACTGAATGTGAACGACGGTGCAGTGGAGCTAAGTAGTCCTTCTCAGAACACGGGTCGACCTCCAGCCTGCCACGGTCGATGAATTTGCTTAAATCCCTACCTCAATTACAATTTTGAAAACCTACGTGAGAAGGAAAGACTAAACTAACTGTTCGCTTAAATTAATGTAAGATTACATATTTAATTACAATAGTGTCAGTGCTTGGAGATAAATTTTATCCATCACTTTTTAATTCAAAAACAGCACGTTTTGACGTTTTTCTGCAGACCATTGCAATTCATGAGAACATCGGCAAACGCCGATCTATCGAATGACAAATACAAATTCCGTAAGTCAGTGAGTTAAAAGAAATGTCATCCGTTAAGAGACGTGTTTTGTAGTTCGGAATGATTGTTTACTGATCATCTAAGTAGCATAGTTTCATGAGAGATTTATTAATTTGATCTGTAAAATCAAACATTTCAATAAAAATAATTTCAAAGCAGGTTCACTTATGTAATAAGAACAAACAAATGAGTCTTGAATTTGCATCAGATTTTTTTAAAATTTTTAACACATTAAAGATTAAAGTCAATATCTGCTTCTCCTTCTTCAGAATTAAATGAAATCAATTAATAGGTATTAATAATGAGCCTCGTTCCACAAACCTATCATAATTTACTATAAAATAGTTGTAAATATATAACATCGCAACATCCTAATTTTCTTTTCCGAACAATTACAATACCATTCGCGAATGTGCTGGTCATCCGATCAAAAAATCTACTTCCAAAAAAACAAACCAAAAAGAATCATTGCAATCCAACTGGTGACGGAAGGACACAGCGTATTCCGACAAGCGAGACGCGGAGTGGCGCTGCGCGGCGCGAGCTCTGCGGGTGGCGCGCGACGTCTGACCTTTGCAGGACCGCGCCGCATCGCCCCCCTGCCCTCTCCACCGCCGCCCCCCTCGGCGCCACAGCCATCTCCTCCCCAGCACGGCCCCGCCGCCCCCGCCGCCCCCGCCGCCCCCGCCGCCCCCGCCGCCCCCGCCGCCCCCGCCGCCCCCGCCGCCCCCGCCCCGCCCCCGCCGCCCCCGCCGCCCCCGCCGCCCCCGCCGCCCCCGCCGCCCCCGCCGCCCCCGCCGCCCCCGCCGCCCCCCGCCGCCCCCGCCGCCCCCGCCGCCCCCGCCCCGCCCCCGCCGCCCCCGCCGCCCCCGCCGCCCCCGCCGCCCCCGCCGCCCCCGCCGCCCCCGCCGCCCCCGCCGCCGCCCCGCCGCCCCCGCCGCCCCCGCCGCCCCCGCCGCCCCCGCCGCCCCCGCCGCCCCCGCCGCCCCCGCCGCCCCCGCCGCCCCCGCCGCCCCCGCCGCCCCCGCCGCCCCCGCCGCCCCCGCCGCCCCCGCCGCCCCCGCCGCCCCCGCCGCCCCCGCCGCCCCCGCCGCCCCCGCCGCCCCCGCCGCCCCCGCCGCCCCCGCCGCCCCCGCCGCCCCCGCCGCCCCCGCCGCCCCCGCCGCCCCCGCCGCCCCCGCCGCCCCCGCCGCCCCCGCCGCCCCCGCCGCCCCCGCCGCCCCCGCCGCCCCCGCCGCCCCCGCCGCCCCCGCCGCCCCCGCCGCCCCCGCCGCCCCCGCCGCCCCCGCCGCCCCCGCCGCCCCCGCCGCCCCCGCCGCCCCCCGCCGCCCCCGCCGCCCCCGCCGCCCCCGCCGCCCCCGCCCGCCCCCGCCGCCCCCGCCGCTATCATCCCCTTCCAAAAAACTCCTCCAATCTGCCTCCAGTCTCACTGAATCCGTAGTTGGCGCAACTCCCCGCCTTCGCATCGCACGCCACTGCCACCAGCTTCTCGCTCCCACTCCCTCCATCACAACTACTCGGTCCTCTTTGTCCGTCGCCAACTGCACCCTCTCGCCCACGCAATCACCATCCCCTCCGCTGCACCCACCCCTCGGCGAGTTTCGGTGCACGGCGCCGCACAGCGGCGCACCGCCGCCAAGCCAAGCGAAATGTTTCCACAACGCGACACTGCGCTGTTCATTCATACAGGGCTCTCCAAGCCGCCCATTCTCTCGAGGCCTCGTTCTAGAACATCTTCAAATTAAACATACATGGAAGTTTGTAATTTATGTGTTAGGTATCAAAGTTGATTTAATACAAACTAGCCTTTAATTTTATGATTCAATGCGTCACCCTCATGCAAGATGATGTAGGTTGTAATTTCCGTACAGACATTTCGATTCACAAAATTTCGATTTACAAAAAAGTCAACCATGTTTTTCAGATACTGCCATTTTTAAGTACATATATCTGATACTTGATATGATTTCGAGATTTGATACGATACGATACTTGGTACGTGTTACGATTGAAGACAATTATGAAATTAATTGGTTTAGATATCAGTGTAAAGTGATGATTAGAATTTTTCTTCTACTCCAAAATATTGAAATGTGAACGCAAAAAGCAGATTCAGAATTCTACAAAAGAATGGTTATCGCACACGTCATTGCTACATAAGTTAAATTTATATTCATTCTTCACAATACATTTTTTTAATTCAATGAGAAAATACGATTTCAATTTCTGGTATGATTTTTGAGGTAAGAAATAATTTGTTTGGCCTGATTATTTTAAGAAAAAATTTGTAATATAATAAACTAATTCAAACTTTAAACGGTGTCTGGGAAACACACACGATCAAAACAAGTCTACTTATTGAGGCTTACTGTCAAAACGGGTTTACTCATAAATTATTTCTTGATTCCGTGCATATCAACAGATATGAACATTCATCCCATCAGTGTAGGGCATGTTTTTTCACGGGAGGTGATTGTGATCGACGAACTCTAAATAATGAAATCCGGAGCCGACCTAGACGTCTCCCAGGTATCTCCCTGCAGCAGGGTACCAACCCCGCCGAAACATGCTCCACGTTCCAGACTGGTCTCCCGCTATATGTAGTGGAGTAGTTCATGTAAGTATAAATTTGTATAAGTACAAATGTGTGTAGTGTTAGTATAAATGTGTGTAGGTAAAGGATGAGGATAGGATAAGGAAGAGGAACAAAAGATCGTGTGGGGTCCATGGCTCATTTGCTGGGGAACAGCTGCGGGATTCGCTTGAGCAGATCCGAGAAACCACGGACAAATTGCGATCAATCAGCCGGCCGTTAGAATACTCCTCCAGTCAGCAGCTGAATTCGACCTAACCATCGAAAGTAAGTAGTCGAAAGTACAATAGTAAGCTAGTATCGAAAATCCTGCTGTCATCGGAACTCGAGCCCTAGAGCCTCATGGTCAAGCCAGACCTAATCTTCCGCAACAAATTAATTTTGGTTATCCACGGGTTTCAGAGTTGAGTGAATGTGTTATCGAGTTCCAGAAATCGACAGTTCCAAACAGAAAACCATGCTACTGAATTGTAATTACGAAATTCTCGTCAGAATAAAGATCAGCAGATATTGTTTGCCCCTATATGGACTACAATATTTATTTTCAGTTATTAGTGTTTTTGCTAATATTATACAATGTACAATATTTCCAGTTAAATTTAATACTTTAGACATTTGGTGTCAAGTTGCACTGAGATTTTATTTTAAGTATTTCTCCCGAGATATGCATTAAAATGGGTATACTTTTTAGCGACAGCTGTAACATATTTTATGTCTTTTATTCATTTCAGGCTTTGAGATAGTAAATGAAATTTCCATCTTTTATTTGGCTCGTACTTCCTTAGTTTATTTATAGTCTGGCCTATTTCTGCATTGTAGATATCTCTTTTGGCTTCCTTTATTGCCAGAGGTTTTACTGTATCTTGTAGAGGTATAAAAGGATTGCTGTCTTATGTCCGTTAGGTTTTTAACGTATAAAGTCTAATAGTTGTTTTTTATCAAGTTTTGTATTATTTTTAATTTCTCGCTCGTGAAACGTACATTTTTTTAAATTTAGACGAGATATGTTTCATTCATATATTGTATAATGAATATTAGTAGTATTTTAACATTTAACTTTTAGCATTTCATCCATGGTTCTGTATAAATGATCCACAAAATTCACGTCCACTGCCAAATGCCTGTGAGTACCTGACTTGCGCACATACTCACCTACCCTATCCTGCTACTTACTCATCATCAATATTATTACTTCTTTTCTTTCTTTCTTTCTTTCTTTTAAAAACAGAGGCTTTGGAAAACTAAAAACAGAGTGGCCACACGGTACATTTCGGAAAGTCCTCCTGTGTTGTAAAGTAATGCTACGTCCGCTCAATAAAGCTGAATAATGTTTTCAATAAGAAATAGCACATCATTCTGAAGAGTTATTGAAGCACTCCTGCTCATGTAATATTATTACGTACCAATAGTTTGAAAATAAGGATTGTAGAACGAACAGGTTGGAATATTTGGTATTATTTAATATTAATACAACAATACATGAATAATACAATAATGCATGTGTTATACTTGCCAAAATGTTCTCAATGCAAATTATTTCCAGTGCTTTATATTTTAAATTGATAATGTTTTTTTCTGACAATGTGAACTGAACAAAATTCTGAAATGCATAATCAGGCAAAAAATGATCTAATAGTTTATGTCGCAATAGCCCTTTCAAGGAGTGCATACGTATATTGTAATCCCCTTCAAGGAGTATTACATTGTAATACATTTGCTCCTCCAAGAAGTCTCTGATAATAATTGTAAACATATTCATAATCGAAGCTTGTTTCATATAGAGATTTTGTGAAAAGGAAAATCTTTGTGTTCCCATTGTGGCGAATATTTGGCAATAACTGAAATATGTTATATGGATTTAGAGAAAGTATAATAAAAACAGAAGTATAGCAAGATATTTTGATACAAAATCTACTCTTAAGTAACGATATTCAAAACACAACACATGTACGATGGTTCAAATTGTAATGCTCGTATTTTCTACCTGATCTACTTTTTAAAATAAATGTCAATAAAATGAAAATAAATTCTTGTAACAAATAATATTTATAATAATATAGTTTATTCAGCCGCTCAAAATTGTTTTCAGGTGCAACGGAAGTCTGCTGTCGAATTTCTCCTATTCAATATTCTCGAATCTACTATTCCAACGCCTTCATTCAAAACCATGCTACCAGCTGCATTGGTAAGTCAGGCGGTTTGCATATGCGCAGGCGTTCCCTGCGAAGTTCATTTTCTTCGATCTTTGATTTTATTTTGTTTGCCTTCTCACACATTGAGGAGCAGATGTATTCTTACATTTGTCTCCTATTGGACCGTCAAGGACACTCTCAGCACACTAGTAACATTTATTAGCTGGTATTTTATTTTATTTTATTTTATTTTATTTCATATTGAGAATTGCAAGTGGTAGTTCTCCTTCTTCAAATTATGTAATCGCAACAAGTTGATGTTTTTATCCTTTCAAGTATATTTATCTCCAAATGATAAGTTACTTTTTTATAGGAAAAATGATTAGCTTGGCATAAACAACATCCTCTAAATGTTCATCTGGAAAAACTGTGAACACACGCATAATATCTCAGTCATCTATGCTTTAGTCTGTTTAGAAATATTACCCAATAATAAAACTTGAGTAGGAGAAAGAGACAGATGTCTCGAATGGAATCAGTAAAAACAAATGTTTAATTTTTCTATTACAGTTAATCTTGGCACAAATAGCAGCATCCTCCAAATATTCACCTACTAACAACCTAAATTCAATCTTGCAACTTAAATATCATGCAATTATCAAAAAAACTGGAGAACACGTGAAGTACTTGTATACAGTATCGATAATTCAAACATGTTTACATCTTGTAGTTATAAAAAGGGAACGCCTCGCCTGGCCAGTGGCGAGTCGCCATCGCTCGGCCGCCCCATTGAGGTCCGCGCTCCGCGTCGCGTGACGCCCCATGCAGAGAGCGCGCGTGGCGCCTCGGGCGCGCCGGCCGCGTAACCTTTAACCCCTCACACGAGGCTGCGCCGCTGACGCCGAGAAATAACTGCGCCTTTATCGCTGGCGTCGGCGCGCACTGCTCGGGCACGCGAGCCCAAGCACCCGCCATCGCCCTCGCGCTCGTCATCGCCCGCGCCCGCGCCGCCGCCGTCACCCTTCCCCTGGCCCTCACCCTCGCCCTCGCCCTCGCACTTGCCCTCGCCCTCGCACACGTCCTCGCACTCGCCAACGCCCTCGCACTTGCCTTTGCCCTCGCACTCGCACTCGCTCACGTCCTCGCACTCGCCAACGCCCTCGCACTCGCACTCGCCCACGTCCTCGCCCTCATCCTCGCCCTCGCACTTGCCCTCGCCCTCGCCCTCTCACTCGTCCACGTCCACGTCCTCGCCCTCGCCCTCGCCCTCGCCCTCGCCCTCGCCCTCGCCCTCGCCCTCGCCCTCGCACTTGCCCTCGCACTCGCACACGTCCTCGCACACGTCCTCGCACTCGCCAACGCCCTCGCACTCGCACTCGTCCTCGTCCTCACCCTCACCCTCGCACTCGCACTCGCACTCGCACTCGCCCTCGCACTCGCCCTCGCACTCGCCCTCGCACTCGCCCTCGCACTCGCCCACGTCCTCTCCCTCGCCAACGCCCTCGCACTCGTCCTCATCCTAGCACTCGCCCTCGCACTCGCCCACGTCCTCGCCCTCATCCTCGCCCTCATCCTCGCCCTCATCCTCGCCCTCGCACTTGCCCTCGCCCTCGCACTCGTCCACGTCCTCACCCTCGCCCTCGCCCTCGCACTCGCCCTCGCACTCCCACTCGTCCGCACCCTTACTCTCGCCATCGTCCTTGCCCTCGCCCTCGCTCTCGCCCCTCCTCTCGTCTTCACCCTCTTCTTTACCATCGCCCTGGTCCTCGCCCTCGGACTCTCATTCTCGCTCGCCCTCGCCATCGTCCTCGCTCTCACTCTCATCCTAGCTCTCGCCCTCGACCTCGCTCACGTCCTCCTCCTCGCCCTTGCTCTTGCTCTCACCCTCACCCTCGCTCTTGCCCTCGCACTCGTCTTAGCCCGGACCCTCGCCGTCGCCTTTGCCTCGCCCTCGCTCTCACATTCGCTCACTAAGATTCCCAGTGGTGTTTTCGAAGAATGCTATGAGGGATTACGAGGAGTCCTTGGATACTTTTAACACTTGCTCTACGTAGAAAATATGCAAGAATATACATTCAGTATATAAATAGTTTCATACATTCAGAGAAATATAAGTAATATTTGTTCTCAATGCCAATTTTCATACATCATTGAATCTGTCACTTTAACTGCTTTCTTTCGTATTGAACTTTTATTACTAAAAACGTCTTTTAACATTTTGAACATTTCGGGATGAAATGTCTTTCCATCATCAGATTCTATAAGTTAAATAGCTATAACAATATGCAAAAAAACAATTTACATCTACATGAAATTATTACTTACAAGTTCTACAATTCTAAAAATATAAATTTAATTTACCATAGTGGGGAATTGAAGAGAAGTGTTGGCATTAATGTTATTGTCGTGCGAGGCGCAGCTGTGCCAATTACAATCGAGTAGGCGGAGTGTGAGGAGAATAAATAAAAATATCGGAGCAACGCCGAGTTAAATCAGCACGTAATGTCAATTGCTAATGATAGTAATAATAAATGTAATAATAGTTGGTAATATGTAATTTATGTATATGTCAAAGACTGGATGACTTTCTTATATTCATATACATCAGACGTATTAAGTATTACAAAGTATCTTACATTACAACAACAGTCCGTGGGTGGTTATGGGTAAGTAATGTTCTCATTTATGCATGGTAACATTACAATACACCGTTTAAAAATACATAATTCCCCAACAAATTACATGTTTATATTTGAAGCCTATCAAGGGAAACGTACATAAATATTTTTTTACATTAAATGTTATATTAAAGAATACATCAAGTTGTAAAAAGATTTATAGAATCCTTAAATACATACAGTAATATATTTTCCCAATTCGAGTGTTCGCGGAAAAATATATTTTGTTAACATTACCCTCCTTTGCTCATGCATAGTATAAATAATGTAACAATTATTTCTCAATTCAAAGGTTGCTATTAAGCCGGCTAGTTTAACTACATTTGACGTTATAGATATAATTATTCCTGGGTATCTACATAGGACTACTTACCAGTTGCATTGTCATATGCGTTCATTGAAGCGACAATTTTGGAAACGTATTTTAAAGAATGCTTTAATAAATAAAAATTATTTGGATTGATACTAATATTTATATTAAATAATCAACCTTTTTACGAAAAAAGAACATCACTTTTATTTTATCTAGATTAATGAACAACACTTTTTAAAAGTTTGAGTTAATTTGTTACTAATTCTTTATTACATTAAACAATTTTCTTTATACAATATCAACAGGTTTCTCTATACAATTTCAAAAAATTATTATTTTGGGACTTTTAAAGTTCTTTTCCTTTAAATCGAGAAAAATACCTTCGTCGCTAACAGGCGACTTGGCGCGCTCTTCGTGCTTCTCGGATGATTCCGTTCCGTCGTGGCAAATATCTTTCTTCTATCCTCAAATATTCCTCGCTTAATTTCCTCTAAATTATCTCATGTATTTCCTACATGAACTTATTAACACTAATAATTATAACAATATCAACATTTAACTGTAAAACAATTCTATTGAACACTAGTTGAATAAAAAATCCCGGACAAATTGTACATACCTATATAATTACTACGGGTGGGTGCTTCAAACCGATTACTTTTCCTAATGTGAATCAAATCATTCCCTTGTCTCTGTATTAAACAAACGTACTAATTTCTAAATTAAAGTTATATTCCCGAGAAACTGATTTTGCCGCCTATTGGAATACTAATTTATATAAAATTGTGGGCACATCTAATATTTGCAAGCAATCCTCAGATTTAAAATAGCGATATTATTACTATCATGAAATTGAACATCATAATACTCCTAATTCAATCTACGTAAAGTCAGCTTTCATGATCCCTTCAACTCGAAGACAAACTTATATCTATACCCGAACCTATCAGCGCGGCGTCCGCGATCAGAAAGAATTTTTTTCAATCTTCCAGAGACGAGTACGCCGTCTGCACCACCTAATTTCGTATCTACATTGGGAGTTGTCTTTCTAACTGCAGATTTTTTATGTCCGATATACATTCATTTAAAAGCACCGGCGTCTCTTGTTTATTCCCAATCAGTACCTAGGGTAACAAGTCTATACTGCCTATGTTAGAAGCTCACGACCATAAATTATAATGGAATGTCCTTTTTTAATTATTCGTGCAGGGGGCCTTTTGGGTTATCACAATATGGCACAGAACAAAACAGCACATTAAACAATAATAAAATAAAGCGTATATCTATTATACATTTCCATACACATCTTAGACACTTTATATGAGGTATAATAATAACAATAACAACAAAAACAACAACAACAACAACAAAAACAAAGGGTTTATTTGCACTAACTCAACAAGTCCTTCCCTTCCCCGTGATGAACCAAATCTAACCCGCCTGTCCAGTGCTTTGCCTTGGCACGACCTCAATGCGTCCCTCACACGCGACCGCCCATCTCCATTGACCACCCGCAGTAAAAGCCGCGCGCCCGTCGTCGGTCGCGACTTCAACGCGATCCCCGCACGCCCACGCCCGCGTCACCCGCAGCGCACCGAACCACCCACGCCAAGGCCCGCACTGGCACAGAAAGGGCGATCAGGTGGGCAAAATTTCGTTCCCAAGTTCAGATTTAATGGTAGTTACAAAAATAATAATAAGTAACATTAATAATAACAATAATAATAATAATAATAATAATAATAATAATAATAATAATAATAATAACAGGCGATCCGGATAGCTGAGATCGCTAAGATAGTAGTGCCGTGACGATCTCGGACGGAAGGATCGCAAGTTCGTGTCCCGCCTCGGGAATGGTAAAATGTGTTTGTGTCAGTATGTTTGTTTGTGATCGTCCATTCACCCATCACCATCATCTCATACTTCATTCACCCAGGGCTAACAACCCTGGGATGTAAAAATGTGTTCGGCATAAACGTTCTGATACGTCCCTCAAAAAAGGTCATGTTCACTTCATCCCGGGAGAATATGACAGGGACTCGGTGGGTACAAGGGGCGCGTTCGCGTTGTGCTAGGATGGCCAATTCGCGACCAAAATAATAATTATTATTATTATAATAACAACCCACCAAAACTGGAGACGTCTGTTCGACTCTACAGAATATTGTAGGACCAACAAATTCACACGGATTGCACGATAGCGGCAAACAAAGCAGATATTGTTATCCGGGATTTGGAGAAAAAAAAACGTGTATACTTGTAGATGTTGCTGTGCCTTGCGATCAAAACGTCGTAACCAAGGAGTAAGAGAAACGTCTCAGATACGACAGTTTGGAAATCGAGGTCAGCCAAATGTGGGGCGTAAAAGCACAGGCCATACTGAGAGTCATCGGAGCTCTGAGATTTGTTCGGCAAAATTTGTGTAAAATCTTGGCTAAACTCTCAAGTCAATTAAAACACTGGGAAGTGCAGAAAATTGCTTTGTTCGGAACAGCCGACATTTTGCGAAAAATATTGTAGAGGCACCGACAGTCCGTAGATCTTCTCTTTAGGTATGTAACAGCTCTCCGGTTGGGTGGTGGGTGGGGAAGATTTTAATATCTTTAATTTTTATTTAATAGATCAATAAATGAAGCTATGTTTCGCCTTTCGTTGGGGTGCCACTGAAACGGTTCCGGTTTTCTTACTTCAAAAATTTCATACAACAAAAATAAATAATGTGGCTTCTACCGTTTCAATACTAATTTAATGTTAATTATTTATGAATGCAATTTATGGGTAGCAGGTCACCTGAAAGAACTCACTATGGAAAACAAATTTTATTTGAAGGAAAAATTTCTATCTGCAATTTTGTAGTTGGAGGAAGACGCCGAATAAAATTCAAACTTTCGCAACTTTCAAAAATTCATAGTTAACCGTGAATATCGCACCTAAGACACATTAATAAGTGTATTTTACTCTATTCTTTCTAGAAATTCATAGAACAATTTGGAGCCATATTTTTTCATTTTGAAAATGCGCCATGGGCTTCATCTAAAGTATCCTCCCAAATTAAAATATCGGTTTCAAGGGGCCAGAAGACCACCCAGGTCGATCAATGTTAGAGAAAATCGGCTGAACGGTTTAGTCGCTAGCGTTGTTCACAGACAGGCAGACGGACGGACGGACGGACGGATGGACGGACGGACGGATGGACGGACGGACGTTTGGCCTTCAATTGGTTTTTCGATATCAAGGACCCACAAAACAGGGTTTCTGACTGCACCACCTGTTAGGAAGTTTTTTTTCTTAATTTAGCAACTGGATTTATCCACTTTTTTTGTTAAGAGGGCCCTATAATACGAGTACTTTGGCCGAAATTCCGCCGTTTTTTGTGCAGCATTACATAACTTTCCGTATACACTACGTACGTATAGTATGCGGGAAAGTAAAAATTGATAACATGTGTACATCTCTACTCCGTGCCCTTCTTTTCACTTCACAGCCTCTTCATTCGGTAAGAAGTAATTTATTTATCAACGGTAAATATATGCTTCGCATTTTTATTGGCCTTCATTGCACTTCACTCCACATCATTATATTCCTACTCTGTGGATATATATATATATATATATATATATATATATATATCAAGGGATTTATGTACATTTTAAACCATGAGGGAGAAAGGTTGGCTATCGAGCGCGATAGCCCAAGGAACGTAATTCCCTCAAATGAATAAAGCTTGTTTAAACCCTCTGACATAAACACGACCTTATTTTTAAAGCGTATCTCTTTGTTCGCTTGCAAACACGCCTACATGCTAATCCCACATTGGCTAATGATTATGACTATCGATAATATTGCATTGCCTCCTACATTTAGTTCTGTCTCCTCCACTTTGGTTACTCTATGCTGCTAATTTAAACCCAGAGGGTTTAAAGTGCCAGTTGTTCACGGCGACAATAAGGCCATGCTTTCGATACGATATGAAAATTATTAAAGAAGCACTTTAGTTACGTTTAAAATAGTTACACAATGTACTAAAATAGTGTTACACAAGAGAGGCATGGAAATTAATTTTTAGTAACAAAATATAGTAATTAAAATAAACAGAATGGTTAACTATTTTAGATCTTTAAAGATTACAATAACAAGAAAGCTATACACTGTTGAACAAGGAATTTTATTTATCAGGGAAAGCGAAACGTTAAGACACTGTTCTAAAATGTAAGATGTAACTATATCCGAATAATTTCAAAAATCCAAAAACCGAGAACAAATAAACATCTTTCTTAGAATAACGTTTCTTCTCTCGGAATTCATAGACTTATGGTTTTATCTTACAAATGAATCCCTAGGTGTAGAAACCTCTCATGCCCCTTTCTATTTTCTCGCTACCGCTACCGTGGTAGGAAGAAACTTATGTAATGATGAGCGTAAAATGGTGAATTTTCGGCAGAAAAACTCTTATTACAGGGCCCTAGAAAGTAAAAAGTGGATAAATCCAGATGCTAAATTTAGAAAAAAGTCCTTTAACACGGGGAGTAGCCAGAACACATGTTTTGTGGATACCAAAAAATCGACTGACGGCAAAACATCTGTCCGTCTGACTGTCCGCCTGTCTGTCTGTGAACAAAGCTAGTGACTAACCCGTTCAGCCGATTTTCTCGAAAATTGATATTTCCCAATCGATGTGGCTGATGTCGTGGCCCCCTGAATTTGAACCCACTATTTTAATTTTGGGGGGTACTTTAGATTAAGTCCGTTTACATTTTCAAAATTAAACTAGTAGTGCTACAGAATGGCACAGACTTTCCCGTATTAGTTTTCTATTTCCTTGGGTCTTCCCTAGCTATTCGGAATTGCCACAAACTCTTTCTTGCCAGCTGTCATCTATCACCACCAAAAGTACATTTTTTTGTCATTTTCTTAATTTTTCGGTTTCCTATTGGTAGAACGGAAACATTAATTTTAGAATACTAAACAACACAAAAACCTAGTCATAAATGGCAATTTTTTTTAATTATGTGCCGTTTAAGAGAAAATGGCGTTTTAGCGCTACTAAAAACGCGAAATTTGAAGCTCATTTTCACAGAAAATGTTTGAGTTTTCAAAATACTTTATTTGAAGTTATTTAAAGCACATACACTCACAAATAAAATAATGTTTACAAATTGCTGGTAATGTGCATATTAAAGATGTGAGAGATCTTTCAAAAAATTTACATTTATACATTTTTTGAAAAAACAAAAAAATAACTCAAAATAAACTTGACGTCATATTAAAGAGTGTAATTAGCACTATCCGTTACAAAACTTTCAAGAAAAAAATTGCAGCCATATACGAGAAAATGGCGTTTGAGCATTTCTGAAAATGCCGAAATTTGAGCTACTTTTCACAGAAAACGGTAGTGTTTTCGAGAAACTTTACTTGACATTATTTAAAGCACATATACTCGTAAATATAATAATGTGAAAAAATCGCCGCTAATGTAAATATTATCGACGTATTTACATTTTTGTAATTTTTAAAAAAACCAACCGATAGACTAATATGGCTTTTATGTCACCTGATAGAGTAAATTTACCACTATCCCTACTAAAAGTTTAAAGAAAAAATTTGGAGCCGTTTTTGAGAAAATCTAGTTTTTGTAATTTTTTAATGTTGCACATATTGCTCGCAACATTGCACGAAAACTACTAAAATTTTGAGAAACATTTACATGACCTTTATAAAATAACTTAATATGCAGAACAAATTTTATTTGAAGAAAAAATCTCTATCTTCAATTTTGTAGTTGGAGAAAGACGCCGAAAAAAATTCAAACTTTCAAAATTTTCGAAAATTCAGAGTTATCCGTGAAAATCGGACCTATGCCATGTTAATAAGTGTATTTTACTCTACTCATACAAGAAATTTAAAGAAAAAATCTGGAGCCGTTTTTGAGAAAATTTTGAAACTCCCCGGGGGCTTCATATAAAGTACCCCCAAATTATGAAGAATCTTTTTCAAAATCTCAAAGCTTCGACTAGAATCAGATCGACTAGGGAATATCAATTTTGGAAGAAATCGTACGTATGGTTTAGGCGCTAGCAGTGTTCACAGACGGACAGACGGACAGACGGACGTTTTCCTTTCAATTGGGTCTTTGGTATCAAGGACCTAGAAAACAGGGTTTCTGGCTACACCACGTGTTAGGGGATTTTTTTTCTTAATTTAGCAACTGGTTTTATCCACTTCTTCGTTTTCACGGCCCGGCAATTAATTTTTTTCCGCCGAAAATTGGCCATTTTTTCGCGCAGCATTACATAACTTTCCCTATACTACGTATATCACTCCGTGTATACGTACATATACGGGGAAGTAAAAATGGCTTCATCGTTTTTGATTAACTTTTGTTGTTGTATAGTTTAAGAAAATGGTTCAGGTCTCATGTTGGTTGATCACTCTCATTTTTTGAAAATTGAAAAAAATGAAAATGTTTCGGCATCTTCCTACATCTACAATTATCAAGATAAACATTCTTTCTTAATTAAATGTGTTCATTTAAAATAGATCTTTTAAGAAGGTCATGTTTAATTTTTTGAAAATGTGAGTTGTTTTTTTTTTTCGTAATTTCTCGACAAACATAATAGCCAACTTCGAATTGATTGCGCTTTGTCTTCGGCATCTGTCTACAATTACAATTGTGAAGATACAATTTTTTGGTAATGAAATTTGTTCATCAAAAACAGCTCTTAATGTAAGGCTATGTTGAATTTTTTTAAAATATGAGTTGTTGTTTGTTTGTTTTTGTAATTTGGCGACAAAAATAATCACCGTTCCGAATTTACTGTGCTTTATGAACGTAATTTCAGACAGTTGGATGCTTCGTAAGTTACAATTTGTTTATTATTTCATATTTCTTTGTTCGTTTGTTACATTCGACATTTCGTTATACATTTACATATTTATCTTTTAGAAATTATTTAAAATATATTTGAAGTATGTGAAATAAAAATTGCTAGCTTTCAATGAACATGCAGATCAGAATGCAGCAATGACTTGACAGTGACTCGGGAGCTAATTTTTGTGAATTACGTCTTATTGTTGGGACGTGATTTACATGTATGAAAAGGAGTTATAATCGTCAAATTTGTGTTGATATTTCTTGAAAACATGTAATTTTTGCCCAAATGTACTATTTGTGATTTTAACAATAAAACATGACTAGCATGTGTTAATTCGGAGAGAAATCATGATTTAAATAGTATTACTTAACTATTACTAAAGACGAGAAAGCACGTCCTGTTTTAGATCCGCTAGGTTTTTACTGATATGTTGATTATTACTTGATGATTACATGATTACATGATGTAATACAAAAGGAAGCATCGCAAGTTATAAAAATCCTTCTTGTCGGTCGCGAACTGTGGGTGTAACATCTGGCTAAATTTTTCTTTTGGAGCAGAATCGGGTGTAAAATAATTGTTTTTTCTTTCTCCGGAAAAAGCGTGGAGAGCGGACATGAGAAGTTTCTGCACCAAAGATTCAAATGCTCCTTTTGTCCGCGTGATAAAGCCACCGCCACCAGTGTGCTCCAGTTTGCGCGGCGCTGCCACCGCAGGCGCCCCGGCGACAAGCGCGCGTCACTCCTCCCACCCGCCGCGTCGCGCCGCGTCTTTCATTTTCTGGAATCGCTCCAGGCGAATTTCCCCCAGCGCCGCCCTCCCCGCCCTCGGCGCTACCTGGCGGCGCGATTTTAACCTCGGGCGTTAGCGCGCTCTCCTTTCTTGGCGTCCGTCGCGTCGCGGACGCGTCGCTCGGCACGCGCGCCGGTGCCCCCGCATTCATAGCCGCCCACGCGACGCGGCAGCGCGTGCGCCGTGCGGGTGTCTTGCTTTCCGCCCACGCCCACGGAACGCGCTGCCGCTCCCACGCCCCGCCCCCCGCGCCCCACGCCCCGCGCCCCGCTCCCCGCGCCGCCACCACTCCGCGATGCCGCAGCGCGCACCTCCGGCCCCAGCCACCGCTCCAGCACCGCCGCCTTCATGGGCGAGCAGCCCTCTCCCGTCTCATCGCCGCCACTCTTCCTCCACCCGCGAGCAACCACCGCGCTCTCACTGCTACAGCTCCCTCACCACTACCACTGACCTTCCACCACCCCACCCCCACTACCGCCTCGACGTCATCTCCGCACGCTCACCGCTACCACCCCCCACCACTATCACCTCTCACCAACACCGCGCTCTCATTCCTATAGCTCCCTCACCATTACCACTGCCCTTACACCACTACCGCGCCCACCACTACCGCCTCTACGGTACCTCCGCCCGCTCATCGCTACCGCCCCCACCACTACCGCCCCTCACCACTACCGGTCTCTCACTGCCATAGCTCTCTCATCACTACCACTGCCCTTACACCACCACCGCCCCCATTACTACCACCTCTACGTCACCTCCGCCCGCTCATCGCTACCGCCCCTTCCCCATTACCGCCCCCTCACCACCACCTCTGCCCTCACTCCCCCATCATCGACCTTACACCATCATCGCCTCCACATCATCTCCGCTCCCACACCTCCACCGCCCCCCACACCACCACCGTTCCCCCACCGCCACCGCCCCACACCACCACTGCCGTCTCCACACAATCAACACCGCCTTCATACTTTTACCACCCCCAAGCCAACACCGACCCCACACCACCGCCGCCGACCTCATAGAACCAAAATCGCCATCATACCAACACCGACCTCACACCACCACCGGTTCCACACCCCCTCCCCTCCCCACCACCGCCCCCACCGCACCATCGCTTTCAGACTACCATTTCTCCCTTACCACCACCGTCCCCAGTACGACGCAATGCGCTCCTGCACCGTCGCCTTCATAACGCTACCCACGAAACGCGCTTCTGCGCCCTCTACTCCGTACCACAGCCCACGCACCATCGCCTTCGCGACTGACACCAAACAACGTGCTCCCAGCGCCACTACCCCAACACCCCCGCCGATAGCATGGTTCTCGACGTCTCGCCGATGCCCACGCAACGCGCTACCGCGTCACCACTGATGCATGTCTCCGCAACGCACCCCACGCCTGCGTTCACGACACCACCAACAAACACGCTCCGTGCCACAGCCACAGCCACCGCCTCGAGCCACAGAAGCCCCGCGCCCCTACTTCACAGCGACGCCCACTTAAATCGCTCCCGCGCGAAGGCTTCTCCATCATATCACTACCGATGCTTACACAACGTGCTATCCAACGCGCTGTTGTCCAGAGTCACCGTCTCAGAACCATCACTCACACGACACGGACATCCGCTCTCACGCCACTGCCCTCACACCTCCACCGCCTCCAAACCATCACCATCGCCATCTCACTCTCTCTGCCTCCAAACCATCACCGTCCCATACTATTGTCACCGCCCCACACCCTCACCCTCACCCCGTAATTTTGTTCGCGACTGCATACCTTTCCGCTTCCCTTTCCTTCTACACCAGCCCAAACACCAATGATGATCCTCTCAACTCGTCAAATCCTCGATATACTCCTGTGTTATCACACTATCGTTTCGTGGTCCCACACGACCACCACCACAGCCCCTCATCATCATCGCTCCCACACAACTACCACTACTTCAACATCAACACCTCCACCCACACATATCACATCACCCCCAACCACATCACCACCGCCTGAATTCACATTCCCTAGCCACCACCCATCGGCCCCACACCACCACCATCACCTCTATCACCAACTCTCCCACAACCACCCCACAATACTACTATCCATCTCATCACCGTCCCCACACCTCCGCCCACACGAACATCGCTGCCCACACACCACCACTAGAGCCTTCATAACATCATCATCGCTGCCCACCACCCCCACCTCACACCACCACCGCGCGCAATATGTTAAAACACCTCGCGCGTCATCCAACTTGCGCCACCACCCCTTGTCACAATCCCAGCACCTCCGCCTCCACGACGGCGCAACGCGCTCCCACTCAACCACACCGCCTCCGCTCTACTCGCGCAGCGTCCCCGCTCCAACGACTTCACGACGCTAACCGCCCCGCGCCACCATCTCACCACCACAGCAACACGCTTTCACCCCAACACCATCGACTTTGCCGAGCTTCCCAAGCAAGAGTTCTCACTCCACCGGATACCCTTCCCGGCGACAGAATTTCCGAGACGACGACGCCCACGCAACGCGCTCACGACCCTGCTCATCTCCGTTCCTTCACATCACAGCCGCCACACAGGACAATCCCCCCAACATGTGGAAGCCTCGTGTTACGTCGCAGCCACCATCGCCCTCGAAATTCGCTCCCGCGCCATACACCCTACGCCACCGCCCCTAGCCGATTTTGCACCACTGCACCCCAAGGCGCCACGACTTCACCAAGGCGGCACCGCTCCACCACTGCCTCTTCTCAGATACAGAACGACCTCCTCAGAGGTACAATCCCTACACCTTCTCCTCCAATGTTTCTCTGCGTATCACTCCGCTCCACTGCCCTTCCAATGCAGCCATCACACAGATGACGATCCCCGCCTCTCATCGTGCCCTCGAGTCAACTCCACTGGCTCGGCTCGTCCCCGCCTCACCGCTTCCGCACTATCGATTACGCTAGGCATCCCACGAAGCGAGCTCTCGTGCCACGTGACATTAATTCCATTTTCCTATATTATTTTGTTTTTTCAAAACTTCCAAAATATAAAATTGACATCTCTCTCTCATCTCTCTTGACATCTCTCTCATCTCATATTTACAATACCGGCAATTTGAAAATATTGCAATTATTAGGAAATGTGCTTGAAATGATTCTTATAAAGTTGCTCCAAAATTCAAAAGTTTTCTGTAAAAAGTAGATCGAAAATATGCATTTTCAGAAACTCTCAAACGCCATTTTCTCCATAAACGGTCCCAAAATTATTTTAGAATTTTTTGCAATGGATAGTGCTAAATGGACTGAATAACATGGGATAAATAATATACTGTTTTTAAAAAATTACATAAATGTAATTTTCTTGAAATATCTCTCACGACGTTCATATTTACATTACTAGCTACTTCTATACATTATTGCATTTGTGGGTAAAAGTCCTTCAAATGATTTACAATGAAGTTTCTCGAGAACCCAAACTTTTTTCTTTGAAAAGAGCGTCAAATTTCTATTAGCGGCCAATTTTCGCCGGACTCATTTGTCTCCGAGAAAGTACTTAGTGGGTAAGTACTTGGTGTTTCGAAGAGCTATGTTCATTAGGCCCAGTGTCGCCGGAGGTCCTCTCTCATTGGATGGTCAGATCCGGCGCCGACTTACCGCTCCCGTTTGGAAAGACTTGCTTCCCAAGCGGGTCACCGCAATATTTGGGATAAACTATTAAGCTTTAGAATGGTCTCCCGATATATAGGGTACTGTAATGTTTTTACGTGTGTTTACGTGTGCTTAAAGACGAAGAAGAATCGAACTCGGTTTGCGTCGCCTTTTGTTAGGACACACCCTGGCGTTTGCCTAGCGTTGATCGGAGAATCCACGAAAAAATACCTATGAGAGTAGCTGGCCGCTAGAACTACCCATCACACTGAATGCTAAAACTAATGGATAATATCACATGCCTGTGGTTTAAATATTATATAGTCATTTAGACAAATTATTTAAATTAAACTTTTAAAGTTAAAAACTTAAAATTATCCAATATAAACTCAAAGTTACTTTTATTTTCAAATGATCAATGAATGTTATAAACAGTAGTACTTCATTTTTGTGGTTATTGCGAGTAATTTGTATATTTTATACATTTTAATGATAATAGACTTCAAGAAATGCATAGTTCGTGAAAAATTTGATAATAAATAAAAAAGCTTTTTAAATAAATATAGGATTAAAAATATAGGTGATCACTATTGAAATCATCGCCACACTAGCCCTGTTGGATATTTCTTTGAATTAATTTGAATAGAGTTACTGTTACTTTATCTCAAATTAACTATTATTATTTGAAATTTCATACATAACATCATATTTCCAATTCAATTTCCAATTCCAACTTTTTTCACCTACGTAAAAGTGATTCAACTTTCAACTCAGTAATTACGATTGAAGCACTGAATATTGTTCTAGTCTAATGCAATGCTCTAATACAATGCCCCACACATGGGAACAAAATAGTAAACGCAAGGATAAACCTTCCTCTTCGTTATGTTCCCTAATACACGTACTGGACAAGAAAGCTATTTTTAGATTTAATATAATAAATTCTATTCAAAATAATTAATTTACGATTAGATTTATAATCATGTAATAAGAAATAAACTAGAATTTATAAGACATATTTATTGTTTGATAAAATATAAATAATTTACATTGCCGCATGCTGTGAATGCACTAGAACTTCTAACTGCGTCAATCCGTATGATGATATCCATAAGAGAATTTGTAGCGTCAATCAGTATGGGATAATGCTCGCGCTAGATTCCCAACAGCGTCGATCCACATGATGATGATGCTCAGACTGACAGATTTCGTGGAGTCAATCAGCATGGGATGATGCACGCGCTAGATGCTGGCATGCTAGCATTCCGGAGGCCCAGGTTCCATCACTGAGCCGGCCATACTGGCCGTGGTATTTGTGCTTTTTTTTCAGCCATCCAGGCGAATGCTGGGATTGTGCTACTGAAAGGCAGCGACCGCAAAACCGGTGTCGCTACCCGAATTTGTTAACAACGTGAAGTCACGAAGGTGAAGCTAATTCGAGAAATCGCGGGTTCCTGGATGGGTGACCGACTAGGAACCCCTGGATCTAACGGCGCCGAGGACAACAGAGGATCTAACGGCCTACGGGACATATAATGGCTAAAAACAAACACAAATTTCAACTTGCACCCCAGAAGTACGAGTAGCTTCTTTTGTTTCGAGAATATTCCAAGCCCTGGCAGCATCCTCCACCCGCACGTACTGCTCTTCGCCAGCGCACCCCCGTAGCCCCAGGCACGTCGCCCCCGCCCGCAGCCCTCCCTCAACCTCCCACCCTCATTCTCATGCCCCCCCCCCACTTCCTTCTCCTCCGCCTCCTCAAAAGAACCGCCCGACCTTTAAACTTTCACCTCTTCCCGGCTTTTGAGTTCCTCGTTGCTATCGCTCTAGAATGTTCGCTTCTGATTATCTTATTTGCAGTTCGCGTTTTTTTTTCTTTTCTCTTTTTCGATGGAAGGCTTCGAAAGCAAGCGACAGAAAATCACCAACTTCCTTCGGTATCAAGTCGAGGGGTTCAAGAAATCTCGACTGTTTTTCTTACTTGTTGCGTAAATGCTAGTAAGATCTTAAAGGAGAATAATGAAAGGAATAATATTTCATGAAATTTCCGGTAATTTCTTGGCTTATAAATATCTATAAGAACATCTACAAAGAAACAACTGTTTTTTTGTAAAAATATCAGAGAACTCTGATAAAATGTCAAATTGAAAAAAGTAAATGTTTGCCTGTATGTGAGTGTGCATGTGTGTGTTTTGCACAACAATTGAGAGATCAGATCATGACCAAGAACGAGACTAGAAAAAAGTGAAATAATATCTAGCGAATGTTCATATTGCCTCGTACTACTTTAAATTAACTTTTACATTTATATCCTTAAACGGCACAAATTTGGTCATTAAATTCGAATTTCTTGCATAAGAATTACTGTAATATTCACCTCAGATCTGAAATTTCTGTATGATGAAATATTCATTACCCGTACTTATTCTTTTACCAACTTTTAAAATCCGTCACATCCTATTAAAAGAGTTTCATTAAATGATCGTATCGTTATGCTCGTATTTATATCTCATGGCGTGTCACATTTAAAAATCACTATTTTAAGGGAATAGTAAAGTGTGAGGAGTCGAATCCTCTTTCAGTTTCCCTCTTGCCGTGAAACATTTTAAAATCCGAGGGGATTATTTGGAAAATTCGTACATTGTTATATATAACGAAATCATGTAACATTATAACTTACCAATGAATCAGGCAAACCTTTAATTTGTTGTTAATCCTTTCTCATTTAGTAAATTCTACAATCTTCTTTAATTAATATTTGATTAATTGAATAATAACTCTTTAATTAGCATTTCATTAACTTGTTTCATCGATACAAATAAAGACTGAAACAAAATCCAACGTATAAAAAGAATCTATATTTTACAGTGATTACTAGTTAGTACCAATAGAAAAATATATTGATGGCTTAGTGCGCAATATATGTCCACTCTTGGCCGATTACTAGTTAGTACCAAGAGAAGAAAAATATATTGATGGCTTAGTGCACAATATATGTCCACTCTTGGCCATTTTTTTAGTTAATATCATTTTTGGAGTTATCTCATTCGTATCTAATTATGTCCAAAGATTGTATATCCATGTAAAAGAGAGCGTGCTTTTACGCAGAAAGCAATTATTAATGCTCCATAAGTAACTATATATTTGCAGACTTTCGAACTTGGATTTTCTCAAAACTAGATATTCTGGACATAAAATATATGTGTTCTTAGCCATCGATGTTTCATTTCATAGAAATGTAGACTCTAATTTATACCATCAAAATACCAGACTAGTTTTGTCCAATCGTATTTTTGGCGCTATGAGTATTCGTGAACAACAGGAGAGAGAGAGAGAGAGAGAGAGAGAGAGAAAGGGAGAGAAAAAGAGAGGAAGAGAGAGAATGAGGGAAAAAGAAAGGGAGAGTAAGAAAGAAAGAAAAAGAAAGCGACAGAAAGAGAAAGACTGTGAGAGAGGGGGATGCACGGACATGGACGCCGCCAGTGCGCCCCTATGCGGAGACGCGTGAACGTGACCGTCCGTGACGCACGCACGCACGCCGCCTGACGCACGCACGTTCACGCGCCGAAGCGCATGCTGCGTCACGCGCGCGTCACACGGGCGACGCCCGGGGCGACATGGGGCGACGCAAGGGCGACGCAAGGGCGACGCGGAGCGCGATGGGTTTGGAGGCTGTGTGTGGGAGGGAAACCACTCAAAGGAAAATCCCTCGACGTGTGGGTCATCCTCGGCACTGGCTACCAACACATTAATACACACCAAAATTTAAAAAAAATAAAAATACTCCAAATCTCTGCTATCACACGTCAGATATTTTGCTGCATTTTTCTACCCTGCCGACAGCCGAAATAAAAAGAATTTTTCATTCAAAGATCTTACATCATCGATTTTCCCCCTTTTAATAAGGATAAGATTCCTCTGATCGATAATGTAACCAACATTTTTTGTTTAATATGTTTAAGGCTTAATTTTTTAATAAGGCTTAATTAATTTTAGGCTTTAATTGGATAAATTATTTAGCAACTACGCGACATATATGAATCGTACCTTCACTAAACAGTTATCCTTTTCTAGTGATCAGTTTGGCAATTAATTATTATTTAGTGAAATTATAAATAAAACAATGTTTTTATCCCTTCCCATCGAGGGATAAAGGAAAATGAAGATGCTGACTCCTCAGCAAAGAATGCTTCTAAATTTCCTTTACCCAATAACTCCATCTCTGGTTCCCTTCAAGACTTCAAAAAACTTCTTCAATCATCAGCATTACAAATATGGGATTTGAAATGGAAATCAAAACATTCAAAATTACGTCAAGTTAGAAATTCAGTACTAGAACCTCCTCTTCTTCTTCTGAACTTTAAAAGAAAGCACGAAGTCATTTTATCAAGACTCCGAATTGGCCATTTCAATTTGAGTCACTGTTATTTATTTCAAAAGACGAATCCAGTTCCCTGTCCAAATTGGGGTCAAATTATTTCTACATCCCATTTATTAGTGGAATGTCCTTTCACTACTAATCTCAGAAAAAACTTACAAATCGATTCGGATATCCATTCTTCATTAAATTCCATATAAGAGTGTAAAAAAATTATTAAATTCCTATGTGACACAAAATTAGATAAATATATATAATAGTTCCTTTATTGTTACAAAAATTCACATGCCTGCAATACTGAATGAAATCATAGTTAAATGTGTTATATTGTTTAGAGTTAATGTTAAATATTTCATTGTAATGCATGTTTATGTAATTGTAATGTTTTATTATGTAAAATTGTAAAATAGATTTTGATCGCTTATGACCAAGACGTTTAATAGCGATCTAAAATAAATTAAAATAAATAAATAATGTTTTATTCATAATAGATGCATTTTGAGTGAAAAGTTTTATAACGATCCGGTATGTCACAAAAAGAGCTCATGCACCTCAATTCATACCAAAGCTTTGCCGTATACCGCTTAAATTGCAGCACGCGAAATCTAGCGGTGTTCTCATGTACTACATTAGTATAGAACTCTCCCTCAATGCTAGGCAAGGGTAGAAATGCAAAGTGGTAGTGATCAAAGCAAAAAGGCTATACAAATCGTGCGCAAGTAGGTTCTCCGGGCGATGTATATTAGGACGACCCGTCAGCGTTTCAGGAATCTACGAACAACGATTCGATTATGTTAAGTGTTATTACCGTACAACGTCTCAAATTGGAAATTCTTTCCTTTTATTTCTAAAAGCATTACGTGATCAAATTGATTGACTGATATTTCATGTATCCTCTCGCATCAACTGCAATGGCGAATAGTCTCGTATGTGTAGTGCATATTTTGTGCAAGTAAGGGTGAGGATAAGAGGAGGACGTAGGAATGAATGCGCTGTCCTTTTGTTAGGGTACTGCTATGGTTTTCGCGTGGTATTGATTAGAGAAACCTAGGAAAACTACCGATCAGAGCACCTGGCTCCCAGGATTTTCCTTTAGAATTCGACCTAGCTACACAGCTAGTGTCGAAAATCATGCCAACGTCGGGACTCTACCTCTAGGAACTCCCGATCAGAGACACTGCAGTGTCATCAGTTGATGGCCTAATCCACTTCAGCCGGTGATAATGAAGTAATTTTTAAAATAGTTGGGGGTGCAATAACGTACGTAGTGGCAAGTCTGCAACTAAAACGTCGTTGACCGGTAGATTCAGAAATTGAGTCCAGAATAATCCACATCAGCTCAGTAGCTGGTACTAGACATACCCCAGCCTGAATGAGATCCCTGGAAGGCGGCTGCTCTGATCGACCGCTTCTATGGTTTCCTACGATATATTCTAGGTGAATGCCGGAGCAGTTTACACTCCATACTCCATTCCCCGCCCCATTCTCATTCTTATCCCTACAGTCGATCTTCCACTCTCGATTGGGCAGCAAATAAGAACACATTATTTGCTTTCTTGTAGCTAGTAAGCCGAGAAAAAAGCAAATGTTCAACAACCTTATCCGTGATATCGGCCGTGTGTCGTTCAACAAGTTCCTTTTAATAAAAACTAGTTCATATAAATAAAGAAATGTCCTTAACGCCTGTTGACGTTTCATTCCTCAGTGTGAATGCGTTACATCGAAACAACAGCACAATATCACGAAACATTTAAATCAAAAAACGGCTGTTTTTTTTATTTTATTACCCTTGGGCTTCAAACAGGCGAACTGTTTGTTTTGTATGCAGAATTCTGTTGTCACAGTCTCTACGTACACACAGCCGCGTCCTTATTCCTTCAGCCTGCCCAGGGTATTCCGGGCGCCGCCGACGCAGGGTGGGGGGTAGGCGTGCGGTCGGCGCGGTTTGCAGCGCGTGGGACGAGAGTCTGCGTCTATTTGCGCGCCACCCACGACTGCGTGGCGGCCGTGCGTAGGCGGCGTGCCGCGCGCGCGCGCACGCACGCACGGGCGCGCGTGCGCTGCCGCATTCCCACGCAGTCGCGCAGCTTCGCCCGCGCTCCTGCGACCCCTGGCCCACGCACCTGTCCGGCGTCGCCTACGCGTCTTGGGAGAACCGCTTGAGAAAACCGCGTCGCCCACGCGGCCGGGATGTTTGGGCCAAGCATCCGCAATGCATCGGGCAGTTTCCGGCTTAGGTGGACTTCCGACTGACCTCACTGCAGTGCCTCTCATCGCGAGGTCTTAGGGTTGGAGTTCCCACGGCGGCAGGATTTCCGACACTGGCTTGTCCGCTAGGTCGAATTCATTCGCTGTCTGAGAAGAATTCTAGCAACCGGCTACTCTGATCGAAAGTATTCTGTGCTTTCTACTACCATCATCAGATAAATGCCGGAACAGTACCCGGGTCATGGACCGCGCGTTTTTTCCCTTCCTTTTCCTTCTCCTATCCTCTCCCCTTCCTACACACACGTACAAACTACATGCACTACACTTCCACACTTGTTGGGAAACCAGTTGGGAGCTTACAGCTTGTCCCGGCTGAGCGATGCCCTGCTAGTGGGCGATACCTGGTTAAGGAAAATTCCCGCAAGCTGACTTGTAGGAATCTCTGGCGCTTGATCTCGCCATTCAGCGGGGGAAATCACCGCCGCCTCTCGCGACAAAAGCATGCACTACACATACGGAACTAATGACTTAAGCTGTTGACACGCCCGAAAACAACAATCAACCCACATCACCCACTTGCCCATGCACGCTTGCCCGCTTCGCATCGTTGCACGGTTTGCCCGGGCACTAGCGTTGCCTCTTCCATGCACATCGTGTCGCCCGCAAGGATCCTATTTCGCATACGCACTTGCGACCCTTCATGTCCATGTACTTGTCTCTCATCGT
Source organism: Acheta domesticus (assembly GCA_031308135.1). NCBI lineage: Eukaryota > Metazoa > Arthropoda > Insecta > Orthoptera > Gryllidae > Acheta > Acheta domesticus. The sequence goes on from JAHLJT010009355.1 coordinate 91,484,978, forward strand.
ACATGCACCGCTTTACCCACGCACTTTCATCGCATCCCTCAATTATCCGCTACGCCCACGCACTGCTAACCTTCAACCACGCACCTGCCCGAAACACCTACGCACTGTAAACGTATCAAAAGCGTGGTTTAAATAACAATGGTTTCTGTTCTTGTCTGTCTTCAAATATTAATTAGTTTCTAATTCAAATAAAGTGCTCAAATATTTTTTATATAATTAGAGACTGTACAGATTGATTTTAACAACGGTATTTAAATTATTAGTTACTATTTGTACTGAATAATTATAAAATACTAAATATGCCTGTAACAAGTATTGAACCTCAGCTTCTGAGTTAATGATCCACATCTCGATGAGGTTTTTTGTTTCTGAAGATTTATGTTGCTTTATTATCTGTACACGTTTTCTAGAGCTCAGTGGGAAATAAAATTATTCAAATAATCATTCTCCGTGTTTTACGTTCTCCATATTACGACAAGTACAATGAGGGATAACAGCCAAAATCTGTATCTTATCTGGCTTAATTGTTATTACGCGAGAGAGAATTGACAAAGCCGTTCGTTTCCACCTATATTCATCGTTCAACTTGCTTTTAGTTATGGCATGTATCCCAGAACGCAACGAAACGTGCAGAGAATACACTTCTTCCTACATCACACACAATTTTAACGTTTTTTTTTGTTAAATAAATATAACTCTGTACGCCCACGATCCAATTAAACTTCAGCCAAGCTCTTGGCTCAATTTGCTCACGTATCTCCCACGCACCGCTAAATCCCCCGCTATACCCACGCGCCCGCAACCCCGTCTCGCATCGCCCTCGTCACTTTGTTGCATCGCTCAAATACCTGCTACATTCACGCACTCGTGACCACTCGCCCGTGCACTTCGCGTACGCACGTTTGCCATATCCGCTTCGCCCGCAAAATCGCCCAAGAAATCCGCTTCACCTGTGCAAACGCGACACTTCGCCCATCCACGTGCATTGCACCGCGCACGCACACGCACACGCGCCATGCTCACATTTCACATCGTTAATTAAAACATAAAATTATCCGCTGTGCTCAAACATCCAGGGGACCTCTTGCCCACCTATCTGCCGTGTATCGCCTACACATCTTCTATATATATTGGTCAAGAAACCGGAATGCATTCGGTTAACCGGTTGGCATTTTGGTTAAATCAACGTAATGCAACGCCCACGCAATCCAGGACGCCTCGCCCACTCACACATCTCTTTATTTTCAGGCACCTTCGTTGAACCACTGAGTTATCCGCTACGCCCACGCACCCGCAAACCCTCGCCCACGCACAGCCTCGCATCGTATACGCACTTTCGCCAAGCACAGCGACCTGCGTCGCCCACCCAACCGCGACCCTTCGCCCACGCCGTGCAACGTCCACGCACCCGCAACATCTCGTTTAATACTGTTGCAATGCTTTGCACAAGCGCCTTCGACGCATCGCTCCATTACGCGCTACGCCTTCGAATCTGCCTCGCAACGCCCACGCACTATCCCCGGTACAAAAATTCTCTCCATTTAAGCCGACGCAACGCCTCGCCCACTCACATATCTCGTTTTACGTACCTTCGAAGCACTGGAATGCGCTTCACCCTCACAAACCCGCGACCCTACAACCACGCATTTGTCTCGCATCGCCTACGCACTGTCTTCATATAGCTCCCAAAGTGCAATTCGCCTAAGCGGCCGCAACGGAGCACCCACGCAACTCAGAACGCATCGCCCGCCCACAAGTCTCGCTTCGCTCACGCACTGTCGTAACATCGCTCAATTACCCGCTGTGCCCACACACCAACGACCTCTCGCCCACGCACAGTCTCGCATACTCTACGCGCTTTTGCCAAGCTCAATGACCTGCTTCGCCCACGTAACCACGACCCTTTTGCCCACACCTCGCAACGCCTACGCACACACAACACGCCGCTAATGCACTTGCTTTGCTTTCAACGCCTTCGCCACACCTTCCAATTACGGTCTGCGCCCACGCAGCTCCCTCGCATCGCCTACGCACATTCCTCTAAAAAATTGCTCTAAGTCGCCACAACTCAACACCTATGCAATTCACGACAATTCACCCACTGTCAAGTCGCGCTTTGCTCACGCACTTTTGTGGCATTACTTAATTACCCGGTACACCCACGCACCGCCTCGCATCGCCCTCGGGCTTTCGGTGATCTCAATGACCTGCTTTGCCCACGCACCCGCCATACGCCGCCAATGCACTCGCTTTGCACATGCGCCTTCGGCACACCCCTCAAATACGCGCTACCCCCACGAACCCGTGACCCTTCATTCGCACAATAGTCTCACGTCGCTTACAAAATTTCACCGCCTCTCCCCTCCACATATCTCGCTTCATTCATGCACCTGCGTCGCAAGGATGAATCACCCGCTACTCCGACGACCCCGGTTAGTTTCCTGCTCACTTACCTCCTCGCATCGTCTAAGCCAGTGTTGTGAAGGTCGATGCCATGAGCAGGCGTCCGTGGCACGAGTGCCACGCCGAAATCGCCCCTCCACATAGTTCATCACCCCGCCACCAGAGACAACGCCATCCCTATTGTAAAACGGCGGAAGTATTGATAGTTTCCTTTCCCGACGCTAGTTGGGCGGAGAAGCTTGTGGCATGCTACGGGCACGCGTCATGGCATGTCACGACGCGTGCCACAGCCACCAGTAGAAGACCTTGACACCCCTGGTCTAAGCACTCTCACCAAGTTCAATGAGCGGCTTTGCCCCCGCAACAATGACCCTTTGCCCATGCCTCGCATTGCTCACATCGCCTCGCATCGCATTGCTTCGCTTTGGAAACGCGCCCTCGGCACACCCCTCAGTTACGCGCTACGCCCATGGATCTACCTCGCATCACCTACTCACATTTCTTTGTCTAAAAAAAATGCTTCATCTAAGCCGCCGCAACGCGTTATACTCCGGCCCTTCAGCGCATCGATAAAATACGGTTTACGCCCACGAACGTGCGATAGGTCAACCAGGCATTTGCCTCGCATTGCCTAAGGGCTTTCCTCATATTGGTCCAAAAATTAATTTCGTCTAAGCCGTCACAAAGCGACGCCCACGCAACTCAGGACGCAACGCCCTCTCGCAAGTCTCGCTTCGCTCACGCAATTTCGTCGCATCGTTCAACTACCCTCTTCGCCCACGCACCCACGACCTCTCGCCTACGCACAGCTCGCACCGCCTACGCACCTTCGTCGTCCTCAATTACCCGCTTCGCCCACGCACCTTTGTGGCATCGCAAAAGTACCCATTACGCCAGGCTGATCGAAATGAACTATGCAGGGCGCAGGCGCCAGTTATCTCGCAAGCTGACAAGCGCCCTGAGCTGAGAAGGGGTGAGGCGGTCTGCGTATTTAATTTATTACCTCTGGCTGAACGAACATCAAAGAAGAGAACGCACTTCCAATTTTCACTTCGCAGCGCAAGGTCTCGCAGCAGATGTAACACCACTTTTAAAGAAAAATATACGTAAAATGTCACTTCATAAAAGTCTATGTAGGCCCTATATTTATATATGTGGGTTTATTTACGTAGCTCTGAAACACGCAATATTCCCAATTTTTTAGATAAAACTAATTCCTTTTCTTTTCTAATAATCTCATTGTGAAAATAAATACCAACACAACTCGGGGTTAATTCAGATATTTCTTGATAAAATATTTTTGAATTAGTTGCCTACAGCAGTAAAAATCCTTTGAAGAAAACCACACAAAATGGTTTTTGAAATATTGTACATGACGTTGTTTCAAGATCAGTTTTTAAATAATATATTTCATTAAGAAAATGTCTCCATCTCCAATATTGTAGTTGTAACAAATTTGAAACTTTGAAAATCGAAACAAATTTGAACTTTTACAATGTTCGAAAAATCAGGAATTTCAGTGAAATGAGACCTGTACTTAACCGCTTAAGCGTTCACTTCGCTATTCGATGACAAAGTTTAAGGAAAAAATGCGCCTATTTTTGAGGAATTTTTAAAAAATGTTGTTCATTTAAATTGATGGGGGAATATCAATTTTGGAGTAAATCCAGTGAACGGCTTAGGTGCTAGTGTTGTCCACGAACGGACAGTCAGAGAGACGTTTTGTCGTCAATCAATTTTTCGTTATCAAGGACCGTCAAAACATTCAACAAAAGACCAGACTATTCTCTTAAGCATTTTTACGCTATTTGTGAACAAAGTTTAATAAAAAAATTGAAGCCGTTTTTAAGAAAATGTAAACATTTTTTGGAGTTTCATATAAAGAACCTCCAAAAATGTAAATATCCGTTCCAAACTCTGAGGGCCACGAGTTTATTTAAATCGATAGAGGAATATCATTTTTTTAGAAAATCGGCTGAACAGTTTAGGAGCTAGTGTTGGCCACAAATGGAGGGACGGACGGACAGACATTTTGCTGTCAAGAAACGAAAATTAGCGAGCAGAGCAACCGGCCGCTAGAATTCTCCAGACAGCGGCTGAATTCGACCTAGTGTTGGAAATACAGCCATCACCGTCGTGACTCGAAGCCTAGGGCTCCCGGGTCAGCGACAGTCCAGTGACGTCTTTTGATGCCCTGAGCCGATGGAGTACATCGGGAGCAATCGCCCACCGCCCACTCGCGCCGCTCCCTGCGGCAAATGTCACGTGGCCCGCGGCGAAACCAAGCGGTGCGTGAGTTGTGTTTCTCGTTCTCTCTCTGGGGTGAGAGAACAGAGTGCGGTCCAAGTTCGCACTGCGTTGCTGCAACTGGCTCGGGTAGAGAGACAGTCAGGCACCAAACCCGGTTGACAGCCGTTTATTCCAAAATGAAGAGTACAGAGTCCGGTTACAGGTTACAGCTTACAACTAAGTGTGCCCACACCTCAACAGGACACCTCAGTGTTTATACCCGCTGCCTGGCGGGTGTGTGTCACGTGCCGCCGTAGGCGCGATGCAATCGCCTGAGGGGCGATCAGCTCTTCAGCAGTTGTTCTCACTTTTGAGAGAACTTCCTGCGTGACCTCAAGCGTACACTTGTGCATACGTGTCCAAGTGTCCACGCGTTTAAGTGGAGTGCCCAAGTATCCACGTGTTTGAGTGGATTGGCAATTGCCTGACTGCTGTTTATTATTTAGAAATTATATGTGTTTTCCAGCTGCTGAGGATGCAATACTTCGGCTGATGTCACAGAGATGTGAGGCGATTCTGTGGGATATAATTCGTGGACGGGCGGGTGGCCGGCGGTCACCGCGAGGACCGGCAGGTGCCATTTGGCCCCGGGCCGCGCGCCTCGCTTTGGCGGAGCGTGCAGCTCACAAACGAGATGAAATGCGACTGCTACACCCTAGTTGCAGTGATTGGTTAGTGATTCCGGGCGTGTCAGCTGCTAATAGTCTAGTCAAATGGTAGAAAATAGGGGAAAGTTTTGGTGTAGTTTTGATTTTTGAGTCCGGTATGTTTTGGGGGTCGCTGAACACGAAATCATGGTTGTCAACAAAAATAAAGAAGATAAAATTACCTACATTTTATGTCTGAATGAGTTTTTTCTCCAACGTACCATTTAGCCGCTAAAGCAACGTGAAATGTGAAGTTTTTATGAACAAAATTGTGAAAATGGAATTCATCCCATTTTATCTATTGGTGATGTTGGTGATTGGTGGTGATCTATTGGTGATTGGTGGTGATCTATTGGTGATGTGAATTTTATGTATGACCTTAATTTACGAAACGTGGATGGTTTTCGAGTTATGTTGAAAAAACTGAAAAATGTCGGATTTTTAACATGTTATTTTGCGAAAGAAAAACCTATTTCGGGGAAAATTTTTGTTGACAAACAAAATTCGTGTTCAACGACCCCAAAAACATATAGGACCCAAAAATCAAAACTACACCAAAACTTTCCGCTACTTGCCACTTTTGAGCACCGTTTGACTGTACTATAAGGTCATTAGACCCGTGAGTGTAGTGCTTGTTTTTATCACGAGAGGTAACGGTGATCTTCCACCGCTGGATGGAGAGGCTGAGCGCCAAAATACACGTCGGTTTGCGGGTCATTCCCAAACCAGGTATCTCCCAAAAGCATTGCACCACTCCAGCCTAATTCTAAGTTACTAAGTTATAGCCTGGTCTCCTGACATGTGATGTAGTGTAGTGCATGTAAGTGTAAGTGTGCGTAAGTAAGGGAAGAGGATAGGACAAGGAAGATCGGGCGTGGCTCATGGCCCGTTGTTACGGCACTGCTCATTCACCTGGTATAGATGGAATAAACCACGTAAAACCACGGTCAGGGCAGCTGGCTGCTAGAATTCTCCTCTGGACGGCGGCTGAATTCGACCTAGCCGACAAACTAATGTCAAAAATTGTGCCACCGCTCCGTCGGGACTCAAATCCTAGGCCCTCCCGATCAGAGGAAATGCAATGACATCAGTCGATGGCCTGAGTCATCTTTGTCAGTTCTAGTTGCAGTGTTCTGCACAGAGAAGACAATAGTTGACAGAAATACAGTAGTAGGCAGGAGCGTCGTGTGTTAAAAGGATTTATTCAACAAACGAGGGCGACACTAAGTAATGAATAAATAAAGGAATTCATCTCCATCATATTAATATATTTATTTACATACCTAAATAAATATATGAAGTTGACGGCGATGAATTCCGCTCTTTCTTCATGTAGCCAGCTGCGTATGAGAATTCTCACAACTAAGCAATGAAGTAGGAACCTAAGTTGGGATTTTACCTACAAAATTCATTATCTAATTTTTTTGTGATACAAATATCTTTTATTTCTGTCTGAAGGGAGTTTTTTTTGCTTAATACGAGGCATAATACGAGTGTATTGCGTATGTACAGTAGTTTGAGATGAGACTATAGTGGTGTTTTTCAATGTCATAGTCATTGTGATTTCCTGGGTCTCGTTCTTCACATCTCTTCGTATTATCTTTATCACCCCATTTAGTTACTCACCACAAATCACGTTACATTGCACGTACCTTCAATTTACCTTTACTTACAAAATGTACGAGTGTTTTGACAGGATACCAATATGAAATAATTCATTTTTATTTCTCTAATAACATCACATATACGCGTACATACAACATCTAGACTCCTGATTATTGAACCAGATGGGTTCATCAACTGATCAACTTACTGCGTGGTATATGCTTTTGGTCAAGCAAAGAAATTAACAGGGCAATAAGACGTAGAATGAGAAGATTCTCTAACGATGAGAAACCTTCCCTATTGTTATTAGCGTGTGATGAATCTTTTTAAAAACTTTTTCAAAGAACTACCATGTTAAAATAGTTATATATGATAGAAACGGTAAAAGTGACCTTTTATTTTGCGAGTACGAAATGTTAGGTCACGAGGCCGGTAGACCAAATGGCGCAATCCTACGACAAAAAAAAATCGCTTTTACCACGTGTGTCGTACATTACGACAGCTCTACTGACTTTTATTTTATTTTATATCAAGTATATAATCACTTAATGATGCATTACTAAGATATATTTTAATTTGTAATATCAAACTGAAGTGCCTCATTTTCTACGGTATTCAGTTTTTTACAGCCTACTAGGCAGGAATTCCGTCTATTCCCTCTCTGTTCGCCCAGTTCTATCTACTCAAGTGCATATTCGCTGCACTCGGTTATACCCGGCCTTTCCCCGCCTTGCCTTGTCCTCACCTGCAACCCCTCGGTCTACTTCATTAACTTTCTCACTAAAATAATGAAGAAATCTGTACTACAGGAAAAATAAAATACGTTTATTTACTTTTGTGCTTTTTATGGAATTTGCATACTCTTGATTGATTCATACATTCACGCTTACATACATTCGTACCTTAATACATTCACGCTTAAGTGCAATTCAACTTACCTTTATAAATATCTTACATGTTAAATTAATTTTTTTTACCAATTTTTTTCTTTAAACTTTTCGTAGGGATAGTGCTAAATGTACTCTATGAGAGGACATAAACGCCATATGAGTCTATCATTTTGTTTTTTCAAACATTACAAAAATTTAATTTTTTTGACTTCCCTCACGTTGTTAATATTTACATTACCGGCGATTTGTTTACATGATTATATTAATCAGTACATGTGCTTTAAATAATGTCCAGTAAAGTTTCTCGGAAACTCAATAATTTTCTATGAAACCTAGCTCAAATTTTCGCACTTTCAGAAACGCTCAAACGTCATTTTCTCATAAATGGCTCCAATTTTTTTCTTCAAACGTTTGGAACGGATAGTGCTAATTGCACTCTTTAATATGACGTAAAGTTTATTTTGAGTTTTTTTTAAAAACTACACAAATGTAATTTTTTGAAAGATCTCTCAATCTTTAATATGCACATTACCATAAATTTCTAAACATTATTATATTTGTGAGAGTAAGTGCTTCAAATGACTTCAAATGAAGTGTTTCGGAAACTCAAAAATTTTCTGTGAAAAAGAGCTTCAAATTTTGCATTTTTAGTAGCGCTTAAACGTCATTTTCTTAAAACCGACTACTAATTTTTAAAAGAAAATTGCCATTTAGGACAAGGTTTTTTTGTGTTCTTTAATATTCAAAATTAATATTTCCGTTCTACCATCAGGAAACTGAAAAATTAAGAAAAATGTTAAAAAAAGTACTTTTGACGGAGATAGGTGGTAGCTGGCAAGAGTATGTGGCAATTTCGAATAGCTAGCCCAGACCCAAGGAAATAGAAAGCTAATACGGGAAAGTCTGTGCCATTCTGTACCACCACTAGTTTTAATAGTTGTTTGAATATCATTTGTAGTAATATTCTTCATTAATTATTTATCTTATGACAAGTACACATTATTTAGAATACAACTAACGCAGTCTGAAAATTATAGGGCATTGGGTTGTAGTGAAAATATTCTACAACAGGCATCAATCACCATTGGAGTAGATATTGAAGGAATCCCGTCTGCCGAAGATGAGCTCCTGTTCTGCCTAGTGCACAAAAAATCTTGCGCGCGACCACTTCACCAGCAACACGGAAGATGTGATAACGTTGTATAGTTGCTTCAATTTCATTCGAATATCGCATCTGCGTCGCAAAATTGGTGTCACACAAAGGTATAAATGTCAACAGATGTTCAATGGAAAAGTAATTTTCAACCTGCAAAATTTATATTTCAAAAAATATATTTCCGTTTGGCTGCAAAAAGTTGACTCAATTACTTTTTAATTTGCCTCCCTAACTAAACATCTCACTCCTGAATCGTGAAATGAGAGGTCAAGAAAATTTGCGCAGTTGCTCTGCCCTCGCATTCCCTGGTTGTTCCATCGGATTCTCCGCTGGCGCCGCCCGTGGCAGAAGTTGCGTCGGAGGCCGTCCCGCCTCCGACCCGCGGGGCGCCGCAGGCACTACATCATTATTACCTCGCGCAGGGAACACAGATGGGGGTGGAGCGGGCGGTGCGATGCGGTGCGCGGGTGGGGCAACGCAGGGCAAGCCAGCGGGAGGAGGTAGGGCGGGCTGTGGCAATGTAGAAGGATGTTGAGAGGAAGGGACAGCGATGCGTGGCTGGGCAGGAGGGCGAGGGGAGGTTTTGACGTGTAGGGCGAAGCGGGCTGGGAGGCTGGATGATTTGGTAGCGGCAGGAGGACTAGGCGAGATGGAGAAGGGAGGGGCGACGCGATGTAGTAAAGCGAAGAAGGGGGGAGTGGGCAAGGCTGAAGAAGGCGAGGCGAGGCGGAGCTTGGTGTGGAGGAACAGAAGCTGGATGGCTAAATCGGTGCTCTGAAGATGCTGGTGGATCCACGAAGATTCACATCGGCACAAATATTCCTAATTTTTCACACCAAAACCTATAAGATGACACAGCTTACTTATAAGACGACTGGCTTAGGTGGCTGAGGGCATCAACTGATGTTACTGCAGTGCCTCTGACCGGAAGGTCTTTGGTTCGAGTCCCGACGGTGGCATAATTTTCGTCATTGGCCTAGGCAGGTCAATTTCAGCCGCTATCTTGAGAATTCTAGCGTCCGGGTGCTCTTATCGGAATTTTCCCGTGGTTTCTCCGATCAATATCAAACGAATACCGGAGCAAAACACTTAATAAACGAGTCGTGAATCATCCAGAAGGTATCTTTCCTTCCTCTTCCTTGTCATATCCTTTCCCATTACTTACAAACACACTTACATGCACTACACTACCACATATGAGACCCGTTGGGAGCTTAGACCTTGTCCCGATTGAGGCAGTGTCCAGTTGGCGGGAGATACCGTGTTAAAGGAACAATGCAAGTCTACGTGAAGGTCTTCAGATCACATTATTCCAGATTATTCTTCTAAACCTATAACGCATTGCGCTATGAGCTTGTGAGATAGTTTTCAGAATATATTTCATGAATATTATACAGAAAATATTTTTTATAATTACCAATTGATTTTTCCTCTACTCAAATTACCTTGTTATTTCTTAAACAGGCGCGGAAAAATATCGGGGTACGTGACATTATGGAGGTTATTATTGAAACGCACCGCGCCTCTAAATAGAAACGCGATACATTTCAACTTAAACAACCAGAGAACATACAAACGGCGCGAGCATAACTAGGCAGCATGGCAACACGGAGGGGAAGGGGGGCGTCACGTGGAGCGCGAGACACGAGGGGAGGACAGCGAGAAGTCGGTTGAGAAGGAGAGACGAGCGGAAGCCACGCTAGCGGACGGAGGTGGTGCGCGAGCGGTGCGAGTTATTTGGGGAAAAGTACCCCTAAGTGCTGAATAACTTAATAGACTTGCATAGTATTACATTTCGGACCGTTAAAGAAGTGTGATGCAGACCGAACAGCATTGGGAAGTCAACGGATAGAGTGTATGGTAAACCGAAGAGTGTGAAACCCGCCTGTAGCGTGAGCACATGCATCGCGAACGTAGGTTTTGGGGAAAGATAGAATGTGTAGTGCACAAGACAGTGACTGAACCAGTGATCATTTGTGAGACCGATCAAGCAGTGTCTGACGGGTTTTCAGTGTATAGGAACTTTCCATAATGAAACTGTATGATGACGCGTGAGGAGAACAAGAACACGTGGGTATAGGTTACCGATATTTCACCGGTGATTCAGAGAGTAATATAGTGTAACGTGTTTAGCATAATCAGTTACAACCCAAATCTGGAGTTCAGACTGTCAGGACAAGCATAAGTTAATTAGATGCACTAGTGTAGAATATACGCGTGGAGCAGCGTGAGGGGCGAACACTTGCCTACTCATCTCCGGCTGGGGGCCGAACGGCTCCGGGACCACGCGACGGGAGCCGAAGCCGCCGCCACCATCGGCGCCGGGCCCCAACGAAGCGACGTGACCCAGATGGTAACAGGTATGATGCTAGCATTGAAGGTATTAAGTTTTGGTACCAAAACATAGTAATCATTGCATAGGGGATCAGTGTTCGAAAGTGTAATAGTGATATTAGGTGAATAAACATCAAACTGTCGTTGTATAATAAACTGTATGTATTTATTGTACCCCGAACATCCCAGGGTCCACATTCGCGAAAAAGATCCCGAGCCCTGCCTGAAACAAACAAATTTATTGTACCGTGCCACTTCACGGGTAAGTCACGATTGACCCCGAGCAGTCGGTACGTCACAATTGGCGCCTGAACAGGTTGTACTCGCGTATTTAAGAAATGTGGCCCTGGCAAATGTAACCAAACATTGGAAAGTCACAGTGTGAGTAAAATCAAGTTTGAAAGATAATACCGTATAAAAAAAAATGTTTGTAGTGTATTGAGTTATTAGATGGTAGTTATTAGTAATTGTAAAAACGTGCAAGCAGTTATAAAAAGTAATGTTGGAAGGGAAAATTTATAATTGGGGGAATATAAAATATTGTGTTGATGTAGTATAATGGTATAACAAAGTAGAGTTGAAAACAATTTGTAGACAGGGGCAAGAATTTATTGTTTGGTGGGGAATAACTGTAATAACATGTGCATGGGCAGAAATATGTGTAGCAAGTGTAAAGATATAATAATTACTTAGTGATCACAAAAGTTACACTAATACAGTGTGTATGTGTAAGTGATCATTTGGGAAATACAATTAATAAGTCTTGTATTAACAACGACATATGGAAAATGTTAGAATACATAGCAGTTTTGATAAACAGAAAGATTGGAATAATATAGTGGGTACGGGTAGTGGTTTATTGTTCATTGAGTAAAATTAAATGTTTGTTGAGGAAGTATAGAGCAAATGTAGAGAATTTACATACAATAGTAATTGTGAAGGTAAATATTATTTTGTTAATTGTGTAATTAGTCAATTTAGAAAACAGTGTGTAGCATAACCATTATATATGTGTAAAAGAAATACAGTGTGTATTATTTTAATATCTGTGGGAATAAATACGTGTGCAAATGACAATATAGATTAAAGTCAAGGGGAAATAATTCAATGTTAAGGAAAATAAGTTGTATCGTTGAAATTTTGTGGGTAAGATTATGAAGTAACAAATTGTATGTTTATGTATTACTGAGGGAAGTGCTAGGAGTGTGTGAAATCTGATTGTGAATTATTATAGCAGTTTTGCAGAGTGTTGAGGGTATTGATGTTATTATTTTCAGGAACTTACTAGAAGGGTTATTTGCAGTATTTGATACATGTGATGTGTTTATGAAGAGTATTTGGGTATTGAATTTATGTGCATAGTTGATGTTAGAACTTAATTATAAAGAGTGTGTATTTGATATTATAGGCAGTAATCGTGTAATAACAGTGAATATAGTGAATGTTCAGAATCATTGCTAAGGCATGGTTGTAGTACAATTACTTGGGGGATCAGATTAGTAGAATTGCGAATAATTACAGCATTAGTGAGAGTGTAGATAAGCTAGTGGTAGCAGCATTGCTGGTACGGAAACTTTTTACAGTAGATGGACAAAATGAGTGAATGCTACGCAGTAATTGGGGGCGGAAGTTTAGTTGGCGGTAGCAAGATGGAGGCTCAGAAAGCGACGTTAGAGCGGGAGGAAAAAATAGAGAGTGGAGGAGACGCGGATGAAGGAATAGGTGGAAGTACATTCCTGGAAAATGGGGATACCGGATTCGGAAGCAAATTGGACGACTCGTCGGGCGACTGTTTTACCGAAGAAGTACAAGTCACATCAACACCGATGAACCAGGCAGCAGGGAACCCAAATCGGGAGGATCGAACAAATATTTCCACAGACATATTACAAACGATATTGAAGGCAATGGACGATCAAAAAAGGGATATGATGAAAACACTAGATAGTAAGATTGGGGAATTGAGTGGGCAAATAATGACAGAACAGAAAGCCGCAGCAAAGGCGATTGAAGAAAAAATTGAGAAATCGGCGGAACAGGGCAAAAAGACCGAACAAAAGATTGAAGAACTGAATGGAAAAATTGAAGAACAGGATAGGAGAGCTGAAGAACGGTATAACAAGTTACGAGACGAGATTAGAGGACAAGTAGAATCCCTCGATCAACGAGTCGAAATAACAAAGAATGAAGTGTCTAAACTTGCGAAACGAGTGGAAGCCCAAGATCAGTGGATTCTAGAGAAATTTGCGGAACAGAAGGGGGAACTGAAGTCTCAGATAAGCCAAATAAGCGGAGAATTGGAAATTCAGTTACATCACCAAGTAAATAGTCAGATTGCCGTACAGGACAAGAAAATCCAGGGGGTACAAGGTCAATTTCGAGAGGAGATCCGAACAGTGGAGAGCAAAATGGCGGATATCCAGACTCAAGTCAAGAACGAGGTGCATAGGAGGGAAGAAGACACAAGAACGATTCAGCAATCGATCAAGGAAGAAAGGGAAACATCCGAATATGCGAAGAAAAAGTATCATCCTTGCAGTCCGATGTGGAACTAATTAAAGAATGTCGGATAATGCCAATCATCACGGGTGGAATACCAACGTTCACGCCCCCAAAGTCACTAAAGTTTTCGGGAGATGGTCAAGTAAACCCATGTGCATTCATGCGAGCAGCAGAACGACATCTAGCCGTGATCAACACATCGGAAAGATGCAAGGTCCAATTCCTATACCTGATGCTGGATGGAAATGCACGAACGTGGGCTGACACATTCGATGCATTTCCGGAGACACTGAAGGAATTTCAAGACCGGTTTTACGAGCGGTACTGGAACGACGAGATTCAAATGAATGTAAAGTTAAATCTGATGAATGGGTATTATAACCAGTCGATGGGAACCATGCGGGAATACGCAACGCAACGCGTTGGAGATTGTAAAACACTACGCCCTCCAATGAATGATCAAGAAATCATATGTCTATTGACGCGCCAGTTTCCTGTGTCGATCCAAAACAATTTACGAAGTGCGAACCACACCAATCTAGAAAGTTTCATGAACGCACTAGGAGGGTATGACCTAACTTTTGCTAATGCCCCGAAGAACAAGAGGGAAGGAAATGTGAACACCCTGAGCGTGGAGCCAGCCAGTAGACAAGGGAACGGTGGTGGAGCAGACAACCAGTGGATACGACATAAGACAGGAAGTCGGGGGCAATCGGAACAGAATAATCAAAGACCGCAATGGAGAGGACAAGACCCAAACCGTCGAGAAGAAGAGAGAGGAACGAACCAAGGGACGCCCAATCAATCAGCACGGCCTGGCCCAAGTGGAGGACAGGGAACATCTTTAAACAGATAGAGTCCGTGATGACAGGCGACCCCATTACGGACACAAGGAAGGAAGAACTGAATGTGGTCCCTATCAACACGATTCGGTCGGTATCTTATGAATCACAACCGTGGCAGAGGAAGAAAAGTTCGGAAGTTCGCATGAGAAAATGTCCCACGATCAAAATAGAATGTGAGGGGGTGGTAACAGAAGCACTGGTCGACACTGGTTGTACTACAACAGTGGTATCAGAAGAATTTTATAATGAATTAATTGCGAAAGGAAAGCAAGTAATGTGCTTGCCCATGAATAGGGCATTCGTGATAGGAGCAACTCAAAAGAAGTCAAGCCCTATTACGAAACAAATCATGTTTAAAGCTGAAATCGGCGACCAGGCGTACGAGATAGTAGCTCTAGTCGTGAAGAATTTATTATATCCAACGATCATAGGGACAGACTTTTTATCTGAACAACGGGCGATTATTGACCTCGACCGCGAAGTGATAGAACTAGGATACCAAAGAATCGAGATGGATATGGGGAAGGAAGAGGAATTTGAAGCATGTACGGGCGTATTATCGGAAGAGGGAATAGAAGAAAAACTACGACAACAAGTCAACCAGGCAGAAGCACTGGAAGATCAGCAGAGATCCAGACTGTTAGAAATATTAATAGAAAACAAGAAAGTATTTCAGAAGAATCGAGAGCCAATCAAGGGGTTTGAATTCCGTATTCAACTTACGGACTACACTCCATTCAAGCAACGGAATTACCCAATACCAGTCGCACTGAGACAACAAGTAGCGGAGTTATTAGCATCTATGGTGAACGATGGTATCATTAAGAAAGAAAAAACATCGTACACGAATCCTATGGTAATCGTGAAAAAGAAGGACGGAGGATTACGGTTATGTTTAGACGCTCGGAGACTAAATGCAGTGACACTACCATTTAGGGATGCACCACCATCAGTAGAAGAAGCACTACAGAGATTTGGGGGAAGCATCATTTTCTCGAGCACCGACTTCAGCAAGGCCTACTGGCAGATGAAGGTGGCCGAAGAAGACCAGAAATATACTGGATTTTCATTTGAAGGGATATGCTACGTATTTTGTAGAGTACCGTTTGGGTTGCGTTGGAGAGAGAGGAAATAACCCAGGAAGAACCACCGAGAACGTCGGAACACATACTACAAAATTTGGTGCAAGCGGGCGATGAAAGGAAGGCAAAAGTGAAGAAGAAAGTATATGAATTTAGTGAGGGGCAGACAGTACTATTACGCGTGCCTAAAGTTTCTAATCCAAAATTAAAATTATACGCGAAGTTTTTCCCGCTATATGAGGGACCATATATCATCGACCAAATAGTAAACACCAATGTTGCCAAACTAGTCAATGAAAGCCAAGAAGTAGTGGGACACTACAATTTTTACAATCTGAGACCATGTCCATCAAACAAGGAGAGTTAAGACGACATCGGCGGAGACCCATGTTGTGGAGGGAGAGTCATCGCACCCCAAGTGTCAAGTTAGTAAAACCAATGTAAGTCCTTGAATTTTGCGGAGAAAAATCCAAATAAAAGGGGGGAGGGGGGTAATGAAACGCACCGCGCCTCTAAATAGAAACGCGATACATTTCAACTTAAACAACCAGAGAACATACAAACGGCGCGAGCATAACTAGGCAGCATGGCAACACGGAGGGGAAG
The DNA here is from genome assembly GCA_031308135.1 of Acheta domesticus. Classification (NCBI taxonomy): domain Eukaryota; kingdom Metazoa; phylum Arthropoda; class Insecta; order Orthoptera; family Gryllidae; genus Acheta; species Acheta domesticus. Next base: position 91,501,337 of record JAHLJT010009355.1, read on the forward strand.
GGGGGCGTCACGTGGAGCGCGAGACACGAGGGGAGGACAGCGAGAAGTCGGTTGAGAAGGAGAGACGAGCGGAAGCCACGCTAGCGGACGGAGGTGGTGCGCGAGCGGTGCGAGTTATTTGGGGAAAAGTACCCCTAAGTGCTGAATAACTTAATAGACTTGCATAGTATTACATTTCGGACCGTTAAAGAAGTGTGATGCAGACCGAACAGCATTGGGAAGTCAACGGATAGAGTGTATGGTAAACCGAAGAGTGTGAAACCCGCCTGTAGCGTGAGCACATGCATCGCGAACGTAGGTTTTGGGGAAAGATAGAATGTGTAGTGCACAAGACAGTGACTGAACCAGTGATCATTTGTGAGACCGATCAAGCAGTGTCTGACGGGTTTTCAGTGTATAGGAACTTTCCATAATGAAACTGTATGATGACGCGTGAGGAGAACAAGAACACGTGGGTATAGGTTACCGATATTTCACCGGTGATTCAGAGAGTAATATAGTGTAACGTGTTTAGCATAATCAGTTACAACCCAAATCTGGAGTTCAGACTGTCAGGACAAGCATAAGTTAATTAGATGCACTAGTGTAGAATATACGCGTGGAGCAGCGTGAGGGGCGAACACTTGCCTACTCATCTCCGGCTGGGGGCCGAACGGCTCCGGGACCACGCGACGGGAGCCGAAGCCGCCGCCACCATCGGCGCCGGGCCCCAACGAAGCGACGTGACCCAGATGGTAACAGGTATGATGCTAGCATTGAAGGTATTAAGTTTTGGTACCAAAACATAGTAATCATTGCATAGGGGATCAGTGTTCGAAAGTGTAATAGTGATATTAGATGAATAAACATCAAACTGTCGTTGTATAATAAACTGTATGTATTTATTGTACCCCGAACATCCCAGGGTCCACATTCGCGAAAAAGATCCCGAGCCCTGCCTGAAACAAACAAATTTATTGTACCGTGCCACTTCACGGGTAAGTCACGATTGACCCCGAGCAGTCGGTACGTCACATTATCTACATTAGACGTTCAAAACGTATATTCAGTGCCATGCACCTGAGCCACCTTCTTCAACGATCAAGAAATATCCTGTTCAGCCACTGAGTGCGGTGCTGTACATTTCCGCCTGTACCTTATTGTAAACGATGTCACACAAGTTTCTGTATTCCTCCATGACAATGCTCTCAAACAAAACGGCAGCATAAACGGTTGTTTATAAAATGGGTTACCCTCGGCAACATCCTATCCACTGATGGAGCTGCTCTCATAGATGAAATAAGTTGTAGAAGACTCGTAATCTAACATCTCTACCTGTCAAGCAAATCACCGAAGTAGCGAATAAATTACGAATGAATTACAAATAGAAATTACGAATGTACCTTAAAATAAATGCCACACGAAAATATGTTATTAAGAATACTGTCAAATTTGCATTGCGATATACACTCTACCCTAAGATATATATATACAAATTTGGGTGTGCCAATTTAATATTTCGCTTTTGGTCAGGACTTTTGGATGTTTCCTCGTTGTATGACGTCACACTCTTGGTTGCGTGCCGTCGATTTTCCATTAAGTACAGTGGTGGGCGGAACAGGAGGGTTTCGTTGGCCGGAATTTCCTTGAAATTGGAGATTGACAGTTTGACGTTACCTGATAGGGAGAAACAGCAGAAAGAGGAAAGATCAGGAAAGAAAATTCTTCGAAATAATATTGAGAAAATAGAACTGAGAAAAAAAATGTAAAACGTAAAGTGGAGGCATAATAATGTTTAAGGCAGATGTCTCAACTCCCCTGTTCTTGTCACTTTAAAAGACAGAAACGGCAAACCATATATCATAGCTGACATCTGGGGCATGGCGGAATATCTCGCTGTTTACGAGTGTACACTAGATTGATTGATTTGTGATTCCCGACGCGTCAATTACTGAGGTAGTTTATCCCGTGATCTTTCCTCGCTGATTGGCGTGATTCGTCGTCGACCCACGTCGGCTTGAGGGGATTATCCCCTACCAGGTATCTGACACCAGTGTGGCACCACCCCAGTCGAGACAAGCTCTAAGCTCCAAACTTGTCTTCCGCCAAGTATAGAAATGTAGTGCATATGGGAGTAAGTGTGTGTGAGTAAGGGGTGAGGGTAGGATAAAGAAGAGGTAGGAAAGATCACACGCAGTCCGCAACCCGTTTCTTGGAGTATCGCTCCGGCATTCGCCTGATTTTGATCGAAGAAACCAAAGAAAACTACCAATCAGAGCAGCCGCCCGCATTTCTGATCGGTAGTTTCGGATTCTGATTGCTGTTCTGATCGGTAGTTTCTCTGTTCTGATCGGAATTCTCCTCGAAACAGCGGCTGAATTCGACCAAGCTCCCTGGCTGGTGTCGGAAATTCTGCCACTGTCGGGACTCGAACCTTAGGAACTCTCGGCCAGACGTACTGCAGAGACATCAGATGATGCCCTGAGCCACCTCCGCTGGTCCGTGAGAAAAGTGAGAATCGCGGTAGGGAGAGGGGCGGGGCGGGCAGATTGTGCCTGGTGGGGAGGGGTGACTCGCCCCATACATCACCTGATTCCGCCCACCGGCGGTGTAGTACATCGCGTGAGCGGACGTCTGTCGCGCTTTCGTGGAAGCCGCGTGCGTGCTCCCGCATTTCGGGCGAAAGCGATCTAAATAAGGCTGGGAAATCCGTCTGGCGCCCTTGTTCGCAGAAGCGCTGTTTACGCGTGTGCTGAGTGTTGGAAATCTCTACTGGAAGCATCCGGTGAACAACGTTAATAAATCGGTATCTCCGTGATTGTGCTTTCCGAAATACGAACGAGTGTTTCCTTGAGCGAGATGCACGCGTTCTTCACTAATCTGATGACTAATAGAAACAAATTTCATTTCAGTTTCTCACGTGCCTACGTAGAATTTCTCGCACTACAAATTCAATACATTCAAAACGAATAATCAATAACGGCTCCATATTTTTTCTGTAAATTCTCTCCTACTATATATTAAAGGTTGGAAAAAGAAGAGGTACTCATCTCATTTTCGGTATTTCTGAAAATTGTAAAACTTTAATATTTCAAAATCACAAAATTGAAGTTGAGTTGGAGATTTTTGCCTTTGAGAAAATATGTTCTAAAACTACAGCTCTTTAATGAAGACCATGTTCATTTTTTTTTCAAAATCAAGTATTTTTCGCTTAATTTGTGCAATTTATGCAATTTATAAAAAATGTTCTCTCAAAATTAGCTCAATTTGTTTTCATTAATATTTTTCCACGGATAAAACAAGGAACGCTGAAAATAATGGTGCAGGTTTCATTTTCATTGATCTCTCTTAAGTTTCGAAAATTGGCTGTGGAAAATATTGGATTGAGATAATTAGATTTTTAAGCGCCATCGGCTTGAGTTGGTTCGTCAGAGCTCCTGGCTTGGTGTAGAGATAAGGCGCACGGCGATGTAACTCGAAAGGACCTGAGTTTGAATCTCGGTGCGAAATATTTTGCTGGTTGGAAACACTTTTGCAGGTTCAGTAGTAGAAAAATATTGCGGGGGGCAGTTAGAAATAATGCGAGAAAGTCAGTGCTATTCTAGCAGTACTAGTTATCCTTTTCCCCAATAAACATTCACGATCTGTGATGACAATTATCGAGGCCTAAAAACAAATGTAACTAAACCGAGGGATTTATATTTATAAAATAAGAACGAACAACATTCTTGAAATAAAAGTATCAAATTCTTTAATTCAAAATGATTTCTGCGAAATGTCGAACCGCTGCTAAATAATTATGTATTTCAAGATATTAAATTAGAAAAGCCTGATGTCAATTGTATATCATGTACATATTTCCTTGCATAAATAACATTAATATGAATTGTATATAAATTACCTCCACCTAGGGAGTACATGACCTTGACGCTGGTGGTGGAGCTTGAGTGCCCCCATGACCCTGAGAGCTTTGCCGGCGGTAGCGTAGCTACTGGAAGGGCCTCCCTTGCCGGCCAGGTCGATGGGGAGGGGTCAGACGAAGAAGTACTCCAGAAGAGGACCTCAGCAACACCAGAAGAGAACCTACAGAAGAGGCAGTTCGCTGAAGACAGGAAGATGACCTCAATGGACCCCCGTGTCCGGGGTAAGAGGGACGAAGTCTCTAACGGCCAGAGTGGGCGGAAGGAGCAACCCCTCATGCGGGGTTAATATGCATGATGGCAGGTGGAAAGGCCATAAGATAGCAGTCCTATCACACCACAAACTTCGCGAGAGGCTGGTAACTTCTTCGGAATTAAATTCATACTCGCAATCTTTACAAGATAACGCCGAACAAAAATAGACGACGACCAACGCACGAAAAGGACAAGAATAAAGGAATTTCGGAGGAATTAAGGATGTCAACTTGGAATGTGAGAGGATTGGGGTCTAAAGAGATGGAACTGGAAAAAAGTATGCTCGAGAGAAAGATACAAATTGCCATCATCACAGAAACTAAGAAAAAATTGAATGGGACAAAAGAACTGGGCGAATACATAACGATTTATAGTGGTGTATCTCAAAATATAAGGGCGCGGGCAGGAATAGCCATTCTTATTCATAAAAGTTGGAAATCAAGAATTGAAAGTTACAATTTCATTAATGAGAGAGTGATATCTTTAAGATTTAGGATCTCCAGAGGTTATCTGACAATAATGCCCCAGAAGAAGGGAAAAAGGAGGAAACACAAGAATGCAGAAACATACTGATAAAACAAATAAAAATGACCATCTTATTGTATGTGGTGACTTTAATGCGAGAGTAGGTAATACACCTATACCTGGAATACTTGGGTCATTTGGAGAAAATACCCTAAACAATAATGGAAATGAACTTATTCAATTTGCCAGCACAAACAGTTAAAAGATCTCCAATACTTTCTTCAGAAAACGAGATGTACATAAATATACTTGGTGTGCTGGAGAATATAAGACAATAATTGATTATTTCCTAATAAATGAAAAATTAAAATCACAAATAAAAGATGTGCAAGTGTATCGGGGATGTGATATAGGCTCTGATCACTTTATATTAATTAGCAAATTCAATCTTTGGAAAAGATTAGAGACTACAAAACGACAGAAAAACATATACAAAGTACACAAAGTACATCTTCTGCAAGAAGAAAGTATAAAATTGCTGTACCAAACTAGATTGCAGAAATACTTATTAGAAACACCAACTGAGAAAGATATAGAAAAATAATGAAATAATGTGCAAAACTGCATTGAAAATGCGGCAAGAGAAGCTATAGGCAGAAAGAGGAAAAATAAGAAGTAAAAAGAGTCTGCAAATTTGGAACAGTGAGATTGAAAACGTAGTAAGAAACAAACAAATAGCCTACCTTCAGCACCTACAATAAAATACTGAACTGACTAAAGAAAGATCCAAGGAAAAACGTAATTTAGTAAAAAATGGTATTTAACAAGCTCAACAACATGCATGGGATGCATTTATAAGCCAAATAGAAAATGATATACACAGAAGACAGAATTTTGCTTATAATATTCTTTAACATCTTAACAAAGAAGAAAAAGATACAGTGAGAATATATGTAACTGATAAGACAGACTGGATTAAGCTCTATAGAAACGTATGGTATAACGAAAATGAAGCACAACATGAAACATGTGAAGTAATATTCAGTGAAGTAGATCCCATAACAATAATCGTGATCCAAGAGGCTTTGAAAGAACTTAAAAATAGGAAAGCAACTGGAACAGACAACCTAAATGCATAACTATTAAAATACGGCGGGATGATGCTCCACTGGCGACTACAACACATCGTAAATTATTGTTGGCAAACTAATAAAATACCCGAATCATGTAAAACTGCTAAAGTAATACTCATATTCAAGAAAGGCGATAGCTAAAATTGTAATAATTACAGAGGAATCAGTATCTTAAATGCAGAGTACAAGCTGTACGCTACAATATTAAATAAAAGGCTAAAATGTACCTCAGAAACTCTCATTGGTGAAGAACAGAATGGTTTTAGAAAAGGGAGATCGACTACAGACAATATATCCATACTGCAACAAATAGTAGAAAAAAGAAAGGAGTTCAATCAATAGCTTTCATAGATTTTGTAAAAGCCTTCGACAATGTAAATAGAGTGAAACTCTGGTCTACAATGGAAAATAATGGCTATCTTCAAAAGTAAGTAGAAGCAATAAAGAGCTTGTATAAAAACTCTACTATTGTTATAAAAGTAGGAATAAATGAAACTGATAAAATATTGATAGAGTGCGGCAAGGATGCCCAGTCTCACCGACACTTTTTAATATTTATATTGATGACATTATCCAAAATTGGAAGCAAATAATTTACAAAGGAATTAAGATATCAAAAGAAAATATTTTAAATATTTTACTCTACGCAGACGACTCTTTAATATTCCAGGAAACAGAAGATGATTTACAGTATGCATTATTCCACTTAAATCATTTATGTAAAAAATACGATGTTGAAATATAGAAAGAAAAAATAAAGGTGATGGCATTTTGGGGAAAACATTTAATAAGATCAAAAATTATTTTGGATAAAATAATTTTTGATCTTATTTGGATAAAATAATTTTAGAGCAAATTTTCAGTTTCAACTATTTAGGTTGTCAAGACGATCAAGATACCAATAAAGACATCTATATTTAAATTGGCAAGGTTCCAAAGAATTTGTGGTACTATACATAAAACACTAAAAAACAAGACAAGACAAGATACAAGAATAAAGTTTTATACGACTACTGCTCTTCCAATTCTTCTGCACGGAAACGAAAGCTGGGTACCAACAAAAAGAACCTTAAGTAGAATTCAGGCCGCTGAAATGAAGTTTTTGAGGAGAACGTTAGGCTGCACGAAAGATCATATTCGTAATGGGAATGTTAGGGAAAAACTAAATGCTGAATGAATTGGAAGCAAAATAACTAAATATCGAAATAACTGATATCAACACACGCAAAGAATGGATGACTCAAGACTACCTAAATTAGCTTTACTCTTTCAACCGCTTGGAAGGAGACGTGGCCAGACCCAAAAAACGATGGAAGGAAAACTTGTGAAGACGGAACAGGCTCAAGCCTAATCCATGAAGTGCAGAAGAAGAAGATATAAATTATTAAAGACTGAAAGTTGGTAGTTCTTTGAGAGAGTGGGTGGTGGCCGCAAAATATAATGAAATCTGCTTTCCCTTTCCAACACCATTTCTGAAATTGTGTTGTGCCTAATGCTCCAAAAACGTGGTCATAGGCATATCACAAATGTAATTTTAAAACCTTTTTTCTAAAGTTTAGCGGCAAAATTTTGTGTTTGTGGTTAATGTCACTAAAATACAGAAGAATTAAACTCGGCAAAGCAATAACAGGAAATGTCACATTTTACGATAAATAACATTCGGAATATTAGCGACCATTTCGCAATAAAGGTCATCCGCCTAATTATCTCAAGTGACCTTTGTACCGCAAACACGCTGCATTCTCGCACAAAGGGGTAACTAGATGGAATAGGGGTCAGTGCTGATACCAACTGATATCAACCAGATGTATTATAACGTTTTGGTTAAAATTTCGGTCTTTTAGAAAAGAGGCACTTAGGATATAGGAAAATAGTACAAGTTATAGCAGGTGCATAGGAGCCTACATGACGTATGTTCTATATGGTGTATCGATAAATGTGTATGTTTGTATGTGATTGTATATGAAATTTAATGTAATGACTGTGTGGGAGTGTATGTTTCTTAGTGTGTGGTAAAATGTGTGTGTATGTGTTTTAATGTGCCGGAGAATGCTGAGTGTGATTGTATGCAGGCGTGAGTTAAATCGACCCGAAAAACTGGTTGACGGGAGAAACCACGGAAAAGTACCGATCAGGGCAGCCAGACGCTTGAATTCTACTCTCCACCACGGCTGAATTCGACCTAGCTATCTAAGTCGACCTAGTTATCTAAGAGTCTAAACTCCATCATCACCGAGATTCAAGCAATACAACTTCCCGGTCAGAGACGTTACGGCTGCCATAGAGGCTGTCTCTGAAACATCTCAGCGGGTGACGTAATTGTCTTCTTTCCTCCTATGAAAAAACATGCACGAGCCGCTACTGCATCACTGCGCTGCAGACTAGCATACAGACACTGCAGGACACCGCAGGGCCTTGGGAGGACCTGCAGCGCAAACAGTCCCCGGAGAGGCCCGCCACCCACGCGGGCGTACGTCTCCATTTGGGCAACAGAGCTGCAAGCGACGAAGAGAGGGGTGGCGTAGGCGGCGGTGGCGGTGGCGGCGGTGGTGGTCGCGGTGGCGTTGGGGGTGTCGTTGGCGTTGGCGTTGGCGTTGGGGGTGGCGTTGGCGTTGGCGGTGGCGGTGGCGTTGGCAGTGGCAGAGGCAGAGGCAGTGGCAGTGGCGGGAGGGGGAGGGGGCAGGGGCCGGTGGCAGTGGCAGGAGCAGGGGCGGGGGAGGCAGTGACGGCGGGGACAGGGACGGCGGCGACTGCAGAGGGAACGGCGGCGGCCGTTGTGACATGTGCGTCCACGCGTTTGTCTCTATTAGTCCGCCGCGGCCCAGAGAAAGTGCGTTCAGATGTCGCGCTTGAGTTAGCCCCCTGAGGGACCTTCACCTCTTAGGTCAAACAAGGCGCTTGTATGGTGACGGGAAATAATTTTCGTCGCTGACCACTACATTGTGATACAGATATGACGTTCCAGTAACTTTTCAAATTAAATGTATAGCACAACATATCAAAATGTACTTCACAGTTCACTTAAATTTAGTTAATAAGTTTTAGAAAGTTGATAATCTTAATTTTTTTAACACATATCGAAAATATGCATTACGAAGCATATAATATAGACAACATTTAAAAACTTCATCTAGGGATAATAAAATGTTACTTTGACAAGACCACTTCATTACTAATTATGTATTGTTTTGGATTTTATATATTAAGGTACGGTGTTCCTCATGTAATATTTGGAGGTTTCCTTTTAAATGAGATAATCCATGACAGCCAAACTAACATGCGTATATTATACTTCTCACAATTTCAATGGAAAGTATTTTCATTTGATTCTATACCCAGATATTATAATAATAATTAAGAAATGCGCACAAGTGTGCATGGAGTTTACAGTTCAGTCTTCGGAGCTGAGCTCCGTAATTGTTTTCTTGTTTTCCTTGCATGAAAGCACATGATACTTGGTACACTTTTCGTTGCACAGTTTGCACACGCATAGATCACTGGCGGTGTGATATGTGGTTGTCTTGCAGAGTTTATGGTGGAATCCATGCACCGCTAATCTGTTTACTACACTTCTCATTTCCTGGTTTGGTTTTGTCCAACTCCTGTCAATCATGGCACTCGTGCAGTAGAAAAGTTCTTCCACCTCTTCTCTCTTCTGTTGTCTTTCCGCTAGCAGTTTGTTGTATGCTGTGGTAGATGGTAGCAGTAGATTATATCTTAGGTCCTCAATTAGGAAGGGCTCTCTGGTTAGTAGATACACGTATCTGGATGGTGTGTATTTTGATACGCCTAGTACTTTCTTCAGGTACAGTGCCTTGATGTTTTCTAGTACTTTTAGATCTCTTAGTTTCAGGTATTCTCCTATTACGTGGATTCCATATGTTAATATAGGTATTATCTTTGTTTTGAAAATTTTCATTGCCGTTTCAAGGGATATTTCTCGAATTTGTCTGATGTCTCTCATTGCAGCTATGGCGGCGATTGCTTTTTGTTTTACATGCTTGTTGAAGGTGGTTCCTGATGTTTGCATGGTAATTCCTAAATATTTGTAGTCATTAACTACTTCGAGTTTTTCGGATCCAATCTTAAGCTTTTCTTTCTCCGCTACCTTTCCCCCTCTTCTGAAGATCATTAGTGCGCTTTTGCTGATGTTGATTTTCAGTCCGTTTTCCTCGGCCCATGTTGCGAGTTTGTTTAAGCTATTTTGTAGATCTTCGTGGTTTTTGGAGGATAAGGCCATGTCGTCGGCATAGAGGTATGCTTTGGTACTTTCTGTGGTTACCGCTTGTATTATATCAGCTGTTGCGATGTTGTACAATAGGGGGCTCAGGGGGTCTCCTTGTAGTACCCCGTTAGTTTGAGTGACTGCTTTAGATCTTTCAATATTATTGTCTATGGTTACGGTGTTGTGTTTTAGCATGTTTATTGTGGTGGTTGCGAGATAGTTTTCTGGTCCAAGCATTTCTTCCAGTTTTCCTTTTATATTTTCACGAACTATGGAGTCAAATGCCTTGCTGTAATCGATGAAAGCTGTATAAAGTTTTCCTTTGGGTGTCCTGAGGGCATCTTGTATGTCTGCTTGCAGAATGGAGATGGCTTGTAGTGTTGATCTTCCTTTCCGGAATCCAAATTGTTCTTCTGGTATTAGGTGGTCAACTTCTTTAGTCATTCTTTTAGTGATTATTTTTGTGAAAACTTTTTTGTGAAACAGATATTGATTCCTACAATTTCATGTCTAAATGATTATTCTCATTTTACGAAACGAAACATACATATAAAATAGGTAACATAAATACACAGACGTAATATTGAATGATCTTGTCGAGGAAAAATGTCCACTCCACCCCCTGCGTCCACATGAGCTCTATTTCCGCTTGAGAAGCCCTGCGTTCTTGCCAACACAGGCAACTATTCATGACTCCGCTCTGATTTGCGCTCCAAATTCAGAAAGGTGGGGAGGGGGTACACGCAGAAGCTGTAGGGAAAAAAGTAATTTTAAAGCACTTTCAGAATATTACGAATATTTGCTTTTTCGAAAACATGTTTGCAGAAAGTTTTCTAGCTCACAACAAAGATTTGAACCACATTTATTTACTTTGTCTTTTATTACTTTTCTATTCATTTCTTTTTCTTTTCTCTTCAAATTATGTCTTGTAAAATTATTTTTGCTAAAGCGGAGAAATATATTTCGATGGCTGTTTTCGTTTTGTGTTATCTTTTATTAAATTGTTCTGACATTTGTTGTTTATTTCAATAACGTGCAATAAATTAACAAGACTATCTGGTCTATCTCCCCAAGTAAAACCTCCTCTTAGATTTATTATATCACCCTTACGGTCGGATAGCTCATTTAACAGGCAAGAATCTTTGTTTTTAAGCAGAATGTTGCAAGTTAATGTAAATATTGCACTTTTAAGTAAACGCGATTACTTAATCAAGATTCTTTTGATCTAAAATGCTTAATCTTACTCTCAGTTGATAAGTATAGAAGTTGATACATATTACGTGTATTTCATTTAAATAGATAATTTGTTGAATTTTATAACACAGACTTTTATAGAGAAAATGGAAATTAATAACTCAAAATGTGAGACAATTATTGTCAACTGACTTCTCCAAAACATTGTTATCAACCGGTTCCGTACCGCCATCCTAGGGAAATTTAACAACCATTACTGGTTTAAAAAGACCTCGTACCATTTGCTCTAGATGCAGTACCTACGAACTCTAGAAAGTTATCTCATCCGAAACATTCACAAACCTGATCAAGACAGAGTACAGCAGTAGTTCGAGGATGTCAGACCCAAGGCTTGAATTTAACTGTAGGACCATACGAGAGAGAAAGAAGACAGTATGACAAAAAAGTCAGATTCTGCTCTTTGATTTCATTTTCAAAGTTTTGTACAAGTTCTAACTAGAAGTCATCAGGAACTTTTTGTCTTTCTCATCCCCTCCCTCCACCTACTCATACCTACCATGGTCCTTTCGCCCACGTGAGTACCCACTCCGATCCCGCCATCTTCGCCCTGATCTTACTACTCGTAATACGTAGGGCCCAGAAGTTTGGCAAAATACCTTTTTATTTTTACGATTTTACAACTTGTAACAATAAGAATCTTAATGATATAGCGTGCCAGGAAAGTCTATTCGCAGTGGCATCTTGCTAGTGAGAGTGCATGCAACAGAAATTATGTTGGTAACCCGAGCTGCAGCTTGAAACCGGGAATTGCGTATAACTCGACCAAGCGAAGAATGAAGGATGCGATTGCGGCAAGTCGTGGAATTAACAGTCTAAACACGGGTCTGTACTGTCACTTTCGCTAACAAAAGTTGCCAGGAGCGTAACGCGAGTACAGAGATTGCTTCTACGGAATCATCATGGTCTCCTTCATAGAGGTTGTGAATCAGTTGATAAAATATAACTTCAAGACAAGATACATCAAACACGATTTGCACTGACTGTTTTATTTTTGTCCCTTTAAGTTGCTTTTATTACTTTTCACCGTTCTAGTACAAGAATGTACTAAAAAGTTATATTTATATGGAATTTTTAATATTTATTCATTGAATTTGAACAGTTTGTATTCTTCTTCATTCATCCTTTTTACCGTAGGCTTTAGGCGGTTTGTTAGGAATGCAATAAAGTACCAAAACAATACCTTTACTGTCATAAGTATCTACAATATTCTTCATTATGGTGGTTGTTACTTCTTACATAAAGAAAAATTTTATTTGGTATATATTCTGAGAAACTACTTAAGTTAAAATGCTCGATTTATATGAACGTTACTGCTCATCGAAAGAATTAGTTTCAACATTTTGAACCATTTTGTAGAGAAAAGTATACTTTTATTTATTCCAATATAAGGTGCAAACGTATTCAAATATAGTTAAAATATTAATTGGGGAGATACAAGATTTGCAACGAAATAAATCGCACTTTTTTCCCGCAATAGTTTGGCACGGTCCCATTTTAATTTTGAATTGAGTATCCTTATATCTCCATCTCTGTCTTTTCGTCTGTAAACATAGACGATGGCGCGTTCCTGTAAACATCATTCTCAACTTGGTCGACATATACTCACCACAATCATAACAGACACTGAAAGTGTTGGTCCTTTCATGTGTTTCCCAGTGATCTAGTTTTTACCAATATAAATGCAATTTTTAGTAAGAGGCCCTGATTCAACTCAATGCGGAGAGTCTTTCCTGGCGCACTGTACTTCTGGAATTGTTTTAATAGACTTTCATTGTGCCTTTTTTGCCTATTTTAGTGTATGATGCCTATTTTTAGTATTTTATTTTTATATTTTGGTATATTATTTTTGTTTTTTCTCCCATTTTCGTCATTATTGGCCTTGTTTTCTCCTGCCACTGATCTCGATCAAGTAGGAAACATACCTTCAAGTCAGAACAACACGAAGGCACAATCTTGTTTACACTATCTGTAGAATCAGAGGCTCCAGGATCAGGCAATGTTAAAAATCTAAAAGAGAAAAGAAGATGATACAAATCAAGATTTTTGATTTCTTTACAGTTGATGCCGTCTGGCTTCGTTCACTCACGAGAAATCCATTCTCACATTTCAGTGTGGCCTCCAATACCTTTTGTGGACAGATCTCTACGTATATGACGTTCCCTTCTCGAAAACTATAAATCCGGTTTCACTGATGCAGTTTCAAGATTCAAATGGGAACCCACAACATTTCGTAAAGACATCTTCGCAAGTAAAACAAAGTTATTCCGGGAGGTTATGTGCAATGAAGATTAGAAATGATCTTTCCTTCATCGTAAATCCTAATGTAAATTTTAGATAGAATATAAATATAAATAATTTGAATGAATATATTTTTACGTTCATTTTTTTAAATGATGATTAGTGATGGTTACAATTTGATTTTGCACCCCTCATTTAGCCAGAATAAATGTCTTGGTGCATTGGTGTTTAATAAAAACTAGTAGTGCTAAGACAGCACGTTACTTTGTCGCCCATATTTTCACGCAAAATAACACGGAAAGTGTTAAAATTTTCGAAAAATTATACATTATTTATTTCAAAATCTATTTTTAAGGAGCAGATTTCATTAAGGAAAAAATGTCTATCTTCATAATTGCAGTTGTAGGAAGACTCCGAAAAAAATTTGAAATTCTGCAATTTTTGGAAAATCAGGGTTTGTAACTAAAACGAGGCCTGCACCATTCTCATAAAACGTTTTTTACACTATCCAACAACAACAACAACAACAACAACAAAAATAATCAAAAACGATGAAGCCATTTAGTGAAAATTTGGAAAATACCGGTACTCCAGAGGCTTCATTTGAAGTACCCCCAAAATTAAAATATCGGTTTCAAATTCAAGGAACCGCGACATTAGATATATCAATTGAGGAATATCGATTTTGGAGAAAATCTGCTGACCGGTTTAGCCGCTAGCGTTGTTCACAGACGGACAGACAGACGTTTTTCGTTACGAGGGCCCTGTAATATGAAGTTTTCTACCGAAAATTCGCCGTTCGCGCAGCATTATATAAAACTGTAAAACAATTTCACCGGCCGACGGCAATGCGTACATGTTTCACACACAATCCCACGCGTCAATCAGAAGGACATAGAATATTGTTATTAAGGTTATAATGGTAAGTGTAAAGGCCGATTAATTCTGATTTATCTCCTATGTACATTGCTTATACTTTCTTGTAAAATTTTCTGATTTAACTGACAACGCACGAATGTTAGACCTAGCCCCGATCCATAGAAATGCCAGCGGAGAACAAAGAAAATGTTTATTTTAATATTTTTTTGGCTGCATTCGACAGATGAATAGTTTTTGCTGGTACAACGATTTTCATTTAGAAATAAATTTAAGTATTCTACTCAACCAAATTTTGTGATTTTTGCATTAAATAAAAGTGGAACTCAGATGTGTTATCGTTTGCCACTAATAGCTGATTTTATAGAATCACGATGTAATCGTAAAATTAATAAAATGAACGCTTACCGTCTTCAAGGTCTTTCTTTAGAGCCGACTAGCGTGTGCGAGTGTGAGATTGTAGTTAGCGAAGCGAAGATACGGAGTTTTCCAAGTTTGAACAATGTATGTTTTTCAATATAAGGATTTAGTTGTGTCAAAACGCAATGTCCAGAAAACGTTTGAAACATGTGTCCCTTTACAAAAAAAACAGTGTTGATAATTTATGATGTATTACGTTTTAAATAAATATGAATAGAAGGATTTCCTGTTGTAATCCACATAAATAATGATGTGGCCATGTCAAATATAAAAAATTACAATTATATTTTCAGAAACATATTTAAATCTGGGTTTACAGTGATTAACAATTTTATTGCTTCAGAATTTGCAAAATTACCTGATTTAATGTCAACTGTGAACGACATGAAACAATATTTTCTGGGAAGTTGCGACTTTCCGAATTGTGAATATGATGTACTTTTGTGCAATGTAATCGCAAGGGTGCAACTAGTTACTGTCGTAATTTGCTCTCAATACCGCCAACGCCTAGTCCACCGAATATAACGGGTGAGTCATAATGATTCCAAATGGCGCGGTGAACTACAAGGGCAGAAGAGCTGCATCAGCCGTTGTGGCTAAGCCAGTCGCAGAGGGACGGAATCCCCGCTCAGGGCCGCGCTGGGGCGGGGAGCAGCGGCCCCGGCCGCCTGCGAGAGCGGGACGGGAGGGGGCGTGGCGGGACGGAGCGGGGAGGAGCGGAGCCGGGATGCCCCGGGGGTGCGGCCGTCAGTTTTCGGCGCCGACCCACGAGATCCCCCATCCCCACCACCACCCGCCGCGCGCTGCTCGCCGCTGGCCTTGACCTCGGCGCCGCCGCCGCCGCCGCCGCCGCCGCCGCCGCGCCGTCTCGCGCACAGACGCGCGGCGCCCTGCTTCCCCGCCCGCCCCTCCCTCACGCCAGTGAACGGCCGCCTCGCCAAAGGCAGCTCCCCAAATCACACAGTCAGTTTTTGTCGAAATATTTACTCTACTGTTGTAATTAGTGGGTGGATTTTGATGACCTAGAACATAGCCAAAAATGATCGATAAAATGCTCTCAATTACAATGTTTTTAAAAAGCCCTAAACATAAAGAAAAGTGACGTAAAGAATTTGATCAAAACCAGTTCAGATGAACAACTCAAGTTGTTCGTTATGGTACTGAGTAATCCTTCTGTCTTTCTCTTACTGAAGCTTCTTCCTTTCGTTCAAGTGAAGTCAGCTTGCAAACTTTTGATTTGGGCTGATATTTATCTGGTAATCTCTGTCTTTAGTTATCCCGAAACCGTATTACCCGACAATGGCACTGATAGACGACACAGGAACAATACTCACAATGGTTGACATTACAATTTCTGAGCGAAGAAATCGAATATGCAACTGAGTAATTCTATGAAGAACATTTGTTGCATCTCGTAAATATCATTTGCAGCAAGTACCATTAAAATTATATTAAAATCAATTAATTCAGTGAAAATGCTTTAAAAATAACGGGAAAAAGTAAACATTTACTCAATAGTCAAAATCGACGAAAAATGCAAAAAAAATACCATTTACAAATGGGTAATTTCATAACATAGAAGTAATGTATATACTGAAACGATTCTTCTATTTGAAACGTTACTATCTCATTCTATTGAAAACTATATAAATTCTATATCTTAGTCGTTGGTTCTGTTCAATTGCAATAACCAATGAATCCTATTATTTTGGGCGCCAGGAAAACAATTCCAAGTATCAAGAAAATTACGTGTATTTAAATTACACCACTACCTTGCTGGCTCAGTCGTTGGGTTCTCGGTTCGATGACAATTCGCTTACCTGTATCTGCAAAATTGCCACCGGATCTGCCCTCTGTTCAGAGAAGCACGAAATCTGAAAGTTTTATCTTATTCTGAAATTCTTGCACCAATAACGTGCTATGTTGCACAATAATAATCTTTTTAAATTCGTTTAAAAACAGAACACAATTTATTTCAATTACTTTCGTTAAATGGATTTTAATATTTCTATCTATCAATGCAAATATAACATTATAATTTGGTCATGACCTTTGAATTAAATTTCTAACGATCGTTAGCATAAAATACCCCGAGCCCTCTTGTCAGTCGTCGGATGGCGCCCGAAGAACCAACCTGGACCACGACGTCTCCCGATCTTCGTTTGGCTGGGCCGGAGCCGATGTCGTCTACTTCACTCTTCAGCGTTGCTTCTAGTATCTGTCTTTATCTAGCATCTGCAACTAACCTAGCATCTAGTTACTTTTCCCTAAAATGCACTACAGTTGTGCGCCTACCCGCGAACTGAACAAATCGAAAAAAATGTCTCTGCTAACTAATATTCGTAGCCAAGTCTATTCACAAACCCATTTGTTCCGCCACGGCACTGCGAACATATTTTATAGTCTCTATCCTGGTTATATTCGATTAAAGTTCTCCACTTAATCACAAGCTGTTGTCACCGAATCAATTTATAATAACTGCAATGGCGTATCGTCAGTACAACGCGGCGAACCAGCTTGTTTTGCAAATAAAGTTTTTCTCAATAAGTGATAAATAGTTGCAACTGAATTAATTCAATTAATTAACTTCACGAATCAATCTCCTGACTAATATTCCGTATCGGTATTACAGCGATTCTTTCAAACAAAATCGAAGTTAGATTCCGCGTTCTTATCAGACGATCTGTCCACCTCCGTGTCTGGATGAAGAGAGAGCTCTTTTCACCTACACTGCATATGAAAGTGACATACCGTTTGTTTTTCTCCCACTTCTCAAAATCAACAACTCCTTGGCAACGCATATGCGCCATGTACAGCGAGCTCCGGCGTTTACCGTCGAATGTTTGAACCGGCATTTTGTTTATCACAATAATAACAGGTATTGTTATAAAATGAAAAGAAAAAATGACATATCATTAAAATCCAACCCCTTGCAATAGTATCAACTTCATGCAACCAAACAGAGGATTTAAGGTCCACCATTCGTTAAGGACAATGGAAATAAATAAATGGTAGCTAAAGACGAAGTTTGAGTACCCTTGCTCCAAGAAATGATATTTCTCGTTTCTATAATGTTTTGTGTTTTTCTCTAATGTGTTTCTTATGAAAAGATGGTATTACGACAAGTATTGAACGAAACACGGCCAGTAACACTAATAAGATTCGGTTGGTAGTAAACCTCGGTTACCACCTCGTCTAACAAACTTCATCGGAGTATTTTATTTGCTGTTTAATGGCCTAATAATATTAATAACTATTTTTTAATTTAACGTTTACTTGTAACTTACTTATATACTAAATGCCCCGATACAGAGGTTTCAAAATTGTACGTATTCAAACAAGGTTTTTTTGAATACGTACGTATTAAGTACTTATACATATGTATAAAGTACGTATACATACGTTCTTACGTATATACGGCTATGACCAAGGAAGCTGGGGAGAAGGTGAGGCAAAACCAAAAAATGTGGCCATCTAATGAGATAAGGTAACAAACTGAGAAAGTCTATTCCTATCTGTAGCACCACTACTTTGTTTCTGCTTAGCTAACATGTCTCCAGCGGTCAAGTACCTTATATGATTGCACATTTACAGAATTGTTGATATTCGATAAGTTCTTGAATCAACGTATGAAAAGCCATACCGGGTTAACAATTGTCAAGGGGGATAAAAAATCGTCATGGCCGTTTTCGTTTTAATTGTGTTGTGGATTTGTTTTCCAATTTCATTTTGTAGTACACCTGAAGGTCTCTTTGGGCTTTGGGGATAGAAACGTTAGGGTAAGAAGGTAACATTAATGGAGTCCGTGTAAACCGTCATGTGGCGCAAAGGATACATTTTCGGCCCAGGTCAGAGATCGATTATTTTGACAGCTTCTAAATTGGTTGAGCATCTCCGAAGGTCGCATCGCCCAGTTAATTGTACTCTTCCGACAGCCCAATGGGTTTTCAGAATGATTTACTTTGTTCCATTATCATCACTAAAAATAGTATTGAGGGAATTGATATGGATGAAGTCAGGCCAAGCACGTGAAAATACTAAAATGAACGAACTGATGGATAAATTGAAAGTGTTTGAAATGGATTTCCAATTCCCTCAATATTCTAACCAAAAATAACCTTCATAACTAATGCATAAATATGTCCCCAGTTCTCCCACATTTCAAATACAGATATTCTCGTACTTCATTGGCATTTTCACACATTGCTTGTAGTAACTCTCCTTTTTGGTTGCTAATAACGCAAGTACCTGTAACTGTTTCAAACGCAAACGCCAGTGACTTTAAAACACAGTTATCCTCTCCTCCTTATGGCCAGAAACATTGTAAAATAATTGACCCAAACAAGTTCATCTAACACCATGCGCAGCTTTCCATATTCCCGCGCTTTACCTTTCTAGGAAGAAGTAAATTAAGGTATTCAATTATTTAATTTTTTTGTAAGCGTATCGGCCGGAAGTAAATGACCAATTTATAATGGCCATTTAAATAATAAATAATAAATGGCCAACCGCCTCACAATCACTTTTCAGAGCAGAATATGCCACTAAGTTTTTAATTCTCTGTGATGTTTTATACCTTACTTTCATCTTTGTAAATCTTCGAAAATACATATTTTATTCTTCGCGCAAATTCGTTGCCAATCTTCCTAATATGATTCTTTCTACGACTATTCGAAATGATTTCTTAACTATAAATGTTTTCCTTTAAAAACTATTATTTTCCAATAATAACATGTGGCTCACAAGTGTCGACAAACATACCTACTCGAAACTTCTTCAGGGTAGTACTTTTACAAGTCACCTGCAACATTCTCATCACCTACCTCACATATTTTCTACCTCACACCCACATAACATACCAATCAGGTGATTCAGGACATTAATGCCTCTGATCTAGTCTGCAGAGCCTCTGGTCTAGGGTCCCAGTCCCGACGGTGGCAGTAGTTTCGACACTACCTACACAGCTAGAGCGAATTCAGCCGCTATTTGGAGGAGAAATCTAGAGGCCGGCTACTCTGATCGAACGTTTTATGTACTTTCTCCGACCAACACCAGGCGAATGTCAGAACCATAACAAACGGATCACGGACAGCGCGGGATACTTCATTCCTCGTCCTTGTTATATCCTTACCCTTTACTTAAAAACACTTTCATGTACGATTCTCCGTTCGCCCTAAGAAAAAAGTGGATATAAACAATAGCACGTGCTTTGAGATGCTTGCCATTGGTTAGTTGACACGATACCGCCTCAGGCGTGTTCATGTGCCTAAGAAAATAGTTTTCGATTTAGTGGCTCATTTCTCTCACGAAGTTAAAATTCCAGATGAAACTTACAATCTATAACTCAGATTCCATAATAAGGAGACCATTGTTCCCACGCCTGCCCTTCCGGAAAAGGAGTTATCGATGTCGGTGACAGTTATGTGTCCAGCGCCTGATTAGTATCAGCTCTAGCGGAAAAAATGAATCCGTGCGAGCCGAGAGGCGAACTCATCCCACGCACGTGCGGTAGTAACCGGAGCTGTTGATTTCTTAAGAACTGATGACAGACACAGGTTCGGTCACGCACGATGGGAGGCGGGCGAAGCGAAGCAGATCAGTTAAGAGATTTTTGTCAAGCAGTTCGGAACGTTCGCTTAAAAACGTCGGAGTGCGGTCCAGGTCATTCTGTAACACACCACAGCTGAAAACTATTACGAAGTGGTGAAAAGCGTGTGGTATTAAACGTTTTACATATATTTTTTCATAAAAATCCGGACTTTCGTATTATGAAAATCGCTGAACTGACTGCAAAATTTACCGGAATATCATCTGCTTCAGACATGGAAGGACTTGAACCTCTTCCTGAAGCAGAATGATCGTAAGTAAATTGTTTGCATGATATTAAAGAGTGAATATTAGTTAATACAGTCAAAATATAATTTAGATATTGACATTCGCTTCCTCCTTCCTTCTCGTATTTTTTTTAAAATTTAACTTTGCAAAATGGTAGTTAAGAGTGATTTGATTACTTTTACTATCAAGTAGTTTCTGTTAATGTGTGTAGAGATGCGTTTTCGGAGCTATTAGAAATTTTAATATTCCCCTACTGCTCTGATGATGTCGGGTTCTCTTTTCGAGCGATCACTTACTATACCGAGCGCGCGTGGCCGAAAGTAGTGCGAGCGGAATCGACGATAGAGAATCGGAGCAAGGCGGATGAATACCTCGGGTTTGTTTACATCAGCTTTTTTCTTAGGGCGAACGGAGAATACATTACCACATATGTCGGGCATCATTCGGAAGCTTAGAACTTTTCCCGACTGGGACGGTGCTTCACTGGTGGGAGATCCCTACTTGGAGAAACTCGCAAGCCCACGTGTAGGTCGGCGTCGGTTCTCAACATCAAATGAAAGAATATCACCGCCATCTCCCATTCGCCTCCGAACTCTATTTGCAGCAGTTTTCTCTCTACCAAGTGAGTAAGTTAGTATTTAGTGTTTCCAAGTGCGTCAACTAGAGTCTAGTCAGATTAGAAAACTAACCAGTATGAGAAATTCTTGCCATTCTGTAGTACCACTTTGATGTTCGCATTCAAAATAGGTTGATACATATCTTACCACTAGCATCATTGGTTGCTGCTCATCACGTTAGCATCTAGAAGTTTCTGCATCAAATAAGAGGAGAAACATGCCAAAGAAAGTATAGCAGTTCAATTGCAAGCAAGCGATGCAAACATTCGGTCTCCTATAATTAGGAAATATATAAGCAACCAAAAAAGAATAGAAAATATAGTGAAAAGGGATGAGTACAATGAGTACAAAATTAATGATATTGATGTCTGTCTGCGTAGCATATCATATAATTGTAAACTTAATTTACAGCCAGAAGCTCATTGGGAAGAACTTGATTGATTGACTTTTTATTGAGGATATTTTTGTAATAAACATAATGGATATATAATAAATTGCTTACCCTGGAAATTTATTTAAATGGGAGTATTTAATTGAAATTTATGTAGTTTGGACATTTGTACATGTGAACATTTGTTAAATGGACATTTTGTATTGAATATTTTTACCTCCAACCCTACAAAAGAATTGTGATAAAGCATAGCATACAGCAACATGCCTTTCGCCAACCTGCCCTGTACCTGGTACACGAGCGCCGCGAATCAGGACAACCGTTCCAATAGCCTATGCTCTAACAACAGTTCAGTAGACATCATACGTTCAGAATGCTTTGTGCATGAATTTAGTAGTAGGAAGAAAATACAGTTATTACTGTTAGTACTATTTGGTAATTTATAATTATTATGTTAACATGTATTACTCTACAATTTTTTTCTCCCCCAATTCTATTCCAATATGTTGGAGAATTTTGAAAGGAAATATACATTCAATAACCACCACAATTAGATTCGCATGATTCCTCCCTCCCCTATTCGTCGTTCAATGTATAAGCATTAAATACATTGAGCATAAACAATACTCTCACGCCACAGAAATACAAGCTGAAACTTCGACGATCTCCCTTTTAAACCCATTAAAATCTTTTTGGGGATCAAAGAAATTTCATGCAGCGGACATCTTACTCCGCTTGCGCTTTCCTGGGCGCCTTGCCTATTCTCCATAGGCAACCCACTGGACACTCGAGTGTTACTGGAAAAGAGTTGCATTACCCCTGCGATGGTACAAATACCTGCCCGGAACTACGTATTTCCGAGAGAACTTCTCATAATTACAATTAATTTTCTCACGCATTTCTTACTAATATGGCGTGAAATAAAAACATTATCTCATCATGAGTCTGCGGGTATTTGGTGCGTCCAATTGGAATTTCTTGGAAAATATTTCAAAGGAACATTCCAAATGATCGCACAAGAGAACCTGAATGTTATTTACCTACGCCTAGAACACATTTGAAGCGAACTACTGTTTTCTTGTTCTGCTTTTTTCTTTAACATAGAACAAATCTCATATGTTTTTCTAACTCCACACATTAAATTTCAGCATTATATCATGACGATCCAGATATCTCTCCCAGCGGATACCGCCCGAGCAGGGACAAGTTTTAGGCTTCTGACTTGCCTCCCGAAATGTGTGGTATTGTAATACACGTTAGTGTAAGAGTGTAAGATGAGCGGATAGGATAAGGCAGGGAAAGAAAAAATCGCGTGCAGCCAATGACCCGTTTGCTGGGATTATTGCTGCGGCATTCGCATGGTATTGATCGGAGAAACCACAGAAAACCACCGTTCAGAGCTTGCCGCTAGAATTCTTCCTCTGGACGGCACCTGGATTCGATCTAGCTTGATAGCTAGTGTCGAAAATTCTGCCACTGTCGGATCTCAAATTCTAGAACTACCCGCTCTGAGCTAAACCAGACTGCTCTTTTCAAGACTCATTTTAACATGCGCAGTGAACACATACCCACATTCGTCCATAATTTATTTGTCCTGACTTTTGCGGCATCTCTCGACTGACAGATACGTCATCGATTTTCCGCCGAACGCTTCTTCTTATGAGAAATGAAAGTCTTCATCAACAGCAAAAACAACAATTTAATAAAAAGACTTCCGTCTTTCAGGCTCACAACTTGCATTCAGTTCTATCAACTTCTCCAAACACTAAGAAGTTATTACTGCTAATATCTTAAGCAAATTATGCATACTAATGCATAAAGCACACAATGCGTGGGACCGAGAAGCCTTCTATCTACTTTACGATCGCAAAAGCGTTCTGCTTCTTAATAAGGGTCTTCTAATATATCCCGTTGCTAGGCTTGAGTCCCGACGGTGGCAGGATTTTCGACATTAGCCAGAGAGCTAGCTCGAATTCAGTTGCTGACAGGAGGAGAATTCTAGCGGCCGGCTGCTCTGATCGGTAGTTTTCCGTAGTTTCTCCGATCAATACCAGGAGAATGCAGGAGCAGTACCCTAACAAACGGGCCACAGGCCGCGCGCGATCTTTCATTTCTCTTCCTTGTCCCATCCTCATCCTCTTACTTACACACACTTACGTGCACTACACTACCACACATGCCGGGAGACCAGTCGAGAACTTAGAGCTTGTCCCGGCTGGACCGGTGCCTCGCTGGTGGGGAATACTTATTTGGGGGAAACCCCGTTGGCCGACGATAGGACGGCGGCAGATCTCACCATCCAGCGGAGGGAGATCGTCGCTACCTTCCGCGACAAAAAACATGCATTGCACTTACAAGACCAATGACCTTGGCAGTTGACACGCACAGAATCATTAATCAATCACTCAAAAAACAGTTGGTAGGGAGAGACAAATGACAACGATAACCCGCTACATTACACTTTGCTGACAGCCGGACTGCGCAGCTTTTTACGCGCGGCGGCACCGCCGCCGTCGATTGGGTGTTCGCGGGCGCGGCGGCAGGCAGGTCAGTCCGGCGAGCAGCGCAACAACCCGAGGCGGGCCGCGTGGCGCGCAGCCCGCCCGCTATGGCACCGCGGTGACGTCGAGTGACGTAGAGGTGACGCAACGGCGCGGCGGCGGCGCCCCAGAGGTCGATAGCTCCGACGCCCACGCAAACACTCCCTGGCGCGACAACGCCCGACGCGCGGCGGCAACGTGCGCTGAGGCGGACACGAGGGCGGCGGCGGGGGAGAGGGCGCAAGGCGGGTCACGAGGGTCGTTCTACCGGGGAAAAATCGTACTGGAGAGGGAAAGTTGGGCTTCGCTTTCGAGAGACCAAACACGTGGAAAAGATATTTTAGGTAAATGTGGTAGTCAAGTGTCCTAAAGTAGCCACGCTGGGCGAAATTCCTGAATGGGAAAACTCGAAAGCCAGTGTAGTTTAGCGCCGGATTTGTCATCCCTCCTCCCATGATATAACATACACTATACTGGCGGGACTAATAACCAAAATTTTTAGTTGATGCGGCCGGAATCAATAAATACTCACCGGAAATAGGGAGCGTGCCCTGCTCTGATATAAGATTGGGAGCGATGGAGGAACCAGGCGGGTTTCGAGGGTCGTTCCACGCGGGGAAAATAGTTCTAGGAAGGGAAAGTTGGATTTCGCTTTCAATAGATCGCACACGTAAAATTGATTACTAGGCAAACGGCCGGGAGAGATGGCTCAGTACATCTACTGATGTCACTTCATTCCCTCAGACCGGGAGGACCTACGCTTTCATTCCCGACGGCGCGCTAGTGTCGAAAATCCTGCCGCCGCGGCGGCAGGATTTTCGACACTAGCTTGTCAGCTAGATCGGATTCAGTCGCTGTCTGGAGGAGAATTCTAGCGGACGGCTGCTCTGATCGGTAGTTTTCCGTGGTTTCACCGATCAACACTAGGCAAATGCCGGAGCAGTACCCTAACAAATGGGCCACGGACCGCGCGCGATCTTTCCTTCCTCTTCCTTGTCCTATCCTCACCCCTTACACACACACACACACACACACACACACACACACGTACTCTAACATACACTAAAACCACATAGGCCGGGAGACCGATCGGGAGCTGACAGCTCATCCCGGCTGAGGTAGTGACCCGCTGGTGAGAGATACCTGGTAGAGGGGAAAACCCCGCTAGTCGACGGTAGGTCGGCGCCAGATCTCGTCATCCAGCGGGGATGCCACCTCCCGAGAAAAAACGCGCCCTACACTTACGGGACCTAAGTAGTTGACGCTCCTGGAAACACGAACCAATCAATCAATCATTTAGGCAAAGGTGTTAGTCGAAAGTCCTAAAATAGAGCCTCCTTTTAATAGTTAAAATCTGGAAAAAATAAGGTTCATTTTCGATTTCACTGAACCATTCTCGCTTGAAGTCTGAGTATCTTATGAGTAGATTCCGGAAGTTTGGCAAAATGCCTTTTTATTAGAGTTACAATATTATGACTTTTAACAACCGAATCACTTAATGGTACTTCTGGAGCTGTTTTAGAATATTTTCATTTGGCGTGCTTCTGATGCTTATTTTTGGCAGTTTCCCTTATTTGTGCCTTTTTTGTTATTATATTCCGTTTTCCCCTCCTAGCACCGACCTCTATCAAGTTGGAACCATACCTGCAAGCCTAGACAAAGGAAAGGTACGGTCGTGTATTGTCTTTCTGAGGTCGCGGTGGCTCCGTGGTCAGGTTGTGTTAAAAATCAAAAAGGAAAATGAAGATGATACCAGTGAAGATTTTTTACTTTCCCGTATACGTACGTATACACGGAGTGATATACGTAGTATAGGGAAAGTTATGTAATACTGCGCGAAAAAATGGTCAATTTTCGCCAGAAAAAATATCGTTGCCGGGCGCTGATAACGAAAAAGTTGATAAGAACAGTTGCTAAATTAAGAAAAAAAACCTAACACGTGGTGTAGCCAGAAACCCTCTTTTGTGGGTCCTTGATACCGAAAAACCAATTGAAAGGAAAACGTCCGTCTGTTTGTCTGTCCGTCCGTCTGTAAACACTGCTAGCGCCTAAACCATACGTACGATTTCTTCCAAAATGGATATTCCCCGATCGATCTGCTTCTAGTCGAAGCTTTGAGATTTTGAAAAAGATTCTGTAAAACTGGGGGGTACTTTACATGAAGCCCCCCGGGCATTTTCAAAATTTTCTCAAAAACGGCTCCAAATTTTTTCTTTAAATTTCCTGTAAGAATAGAGTAAAATACACTTATTAAGGTGGCATAGGTTCGATTTTCACGGATAACTCTGAATTTTCGAAAATTGCAAAAGCTTAAAAATTAAAAATACATTACATGCAGAGTATATTATACACAAAGCAGATTGTAAGCAAAGAACATTATGTAACTACTGGTGCTTCAACAGCACATACTTTCTCGCAATATCCCTCAATTTGTCATTTTCGAAAATTCAGTTAGATCAATGAAAATGAGACGTGCACCGTACTTTTAATCATTCCTTATTCTATCCGTGGAAAAATGTAAAGAAAAAATTTGTAGTGATTTTTTTAGAATGTTTATGTTCATAAATTATATTAACTTCAAACAGAATTTATGCGAAAACTACTCATTTTTCAAAAAATTGAACAAGGCATTTTTAAAGATCGTATTATTTAGAACTGATTAGGTTTCTGGCAAAAAAGTTTATCTTCAATTTTGAAGTTTTGAAACGTTAACTTTTACTACATTTCGAAACTACAGCGAGTTCGCCGGATATGAGACCATCTCTACTCTTTTCACTCTCTTATAATACACATGAGAAAAAATTAACGAAAAGAATTTGGAGCGGTTTTGAGAAAAGATTTTTTTAAAATTAAAATTGCATATGTTTCAGTAAAACTTACGCAAAAACTACTATTTTCCAAAACCAGTGCATACACTTATTTCAAGATCTGTCTTTAAAAAACATTTTTCAATCAGAAAAAAATATTTATCTTCAATATAATGGCTGTAGGACGACGCCGAAAAAAATTTTGACCTTATGCAACTTTCCTAAAATCAGGGATTTTAGCGAAAATGAGGCATGCGACAATCTTTTAAGTGTCCTCTACGTTATTCGAGGACAAAGTTAATCACAAAATTTAGAGCCATTTTAAGAAAATTTTGAAAATGCAAATAGGCTTTATGTAATGTACCCTCAAAAATTGAAATATCCGTTTGAAACTCTTAGAGCCTCAATTTCCTTTAATTCGATCGAGGAATGACAATTTTGAAGACTGTACAGTTAAGGCACTAGCGTTGACCACAAGCGAACAAACAGGTTTACAGACAGGTTTTGCGTCAATCAAATTTTCGGTATCAACGGCTTTTGTCAACATGTGTTAAAGGAAGTATTACTCGTTCACTTTACATTTGCAGACGGCAGAATTAGGAACTAATGTTGTTTTGAAAGTGAAGGCCCGAACACACAACCGAGAATACACGAATGGCCCCGATGTCAATCACCATCTAACCAATCAGCTATCTCCGAAGGCAGCACAAGCGCTACGGACACAGCTGACGAATTATGCCTTACTGACAGTGAGCTGGAGTCGCGCTCTTAAATGATTAAGATAATCTACAATAAAATAGATCACACCACACGCTATTCACAACATTCACGTTCAATATTTTTATTTCTTCTTTTGACTTATCTACTGCTTAATGGTTATGTTCTTGCCCAGCCGAGATTCTGTGTGCTGCTCACCGCCATCTATATCATATTAAACGGTCAGTATATACTACAGACGCGCGTTTCTTGTTCAGTCGGCGGTGACCTCATGTAAACAGATCGCAGCGCTCCGTCTGCAAATGTAAAGTGAACGAGTAGTAATTCCCTGTATAAATGAAGAAGATTTATTCACTTCTTCGTTACCAGGGCCCGGATATAGTTTTTCTGTCAAAAATGTGCCGTTTTCCGACGAAACATTACAATACTTGCACTTCTTACGAAGTAAGGGCGATAACGTAGACTGTAGATAACGAGTTGTACTCGAGAGTTAAAACCGACATTGCGAGCCCGAAACTTCAACAGGAATTTCAACCAAAATTAGACACGACAAAACAATATTTCTTAACATAATAAACACACTACTAATCTCTCCTTAAGGTAATATACAATAAGAAGAAGGAGGAGAAGAAGAAGAAGAAGAAGAAGAAGAAGAAGAAGAAGTAAAAGAAAAAGGAGAATACGAAGGAGAAGGAGAGAAGACAAAAAGAGAAGGCGAAGGAGAAGGATACATTTTATCAAAAATTTCTATCAGTAGTGTAATTTTGCGATGTTAATTTTTTTGCAATTTTGAAAAGCGCTCTTGTTCACCGAAAATGGGACCAGCACCGCTTTCTTTATCGTTATTTGTTACATACGAGAAAAAACTAAGGAAAAAATTTGGAGCCGTATTTGAGAAAAGAATTGTTTAAAATTACCTTTCACACACAAAAAAATTCTCATATTTTCAAAATATGACCTTACTTCAAGATCCGTTTTTGATTAACAGATTTCTTTAAAGAAAAAACATATCTTCACTATTGGAGTTGTAAGAAGACGCCGAGAAACTTTCGAACTTTTGAAATTTTCGAAAAACCACAGAGTTCAAAAAATATCTACGCAATTTTTGTAAACTTCTTTGCTCTATCCGAGAAAAATTTTAAAGAAAATATTGGAACCATTTTTGAGAAAATGTTGACGTTTCGTAAAAATCTTCCAAAATTCAAAATATTAATTTCAAATTCAAGGGACCGCCACATCAGTCAGATCGATCGGGTAATATCAATTTTGGTGAAAATCCACCTTCAATTTAGCGGCTAAAGTTCTTCGCAGACGGAAGGATAGACAGACGGACGGACAGACATTTTAACAAGGATCCTATGGATCTGTCTACACAACGTGTATGGAAAGGAATTTCCTAAATATATGGACAATATTTTTCCACATTTTCATTACCAGGGCCTGGTATTAAAAGTTTTTCTGTCAATAATCGTCGTTTTCCCTGTAGCATTACAATACTTTCTCTATACTGCTTAAGCTAGTGGCGGCACAACAGTACATACTTTCTCGCACTATTTCGAAATTTGCAAGTTTCGAAAATTCCGAGAATTTAACAAAAATTAGACTCGCCACATTCTTTTAAGCGCTCTTTCCTCTATCCTTGGAAAAAATTAAAGAAACATTTTGAGCAGATTTAGGGGGGGAAAGGTTTAAAATACTCGTATTTTAAAATTGCCTATATTTCGCTTAAAGTAGACTACTCATACTTTAGAAATGTTGAATGTGACCTTATTTCACGGTCTGTCTTTAAAGATCAGATTCCATTAAGAACAAAAATCCTTTTTTTCAATATTGTAATAGAGGAACGCCCAAAAAATTGCTCTTTTGCAATTTTCGAAAAATGAAGGATTTCAACGAACATTAAACCTGCATCATTCTCTTAAGTATCTTTTACGCTATCCGAAGATAATGTTTAATCAAAAAAGTTAAAGCCGTTTTTGAGAATATTTAAAAACTGTTTTTGAGGCTTCATTTAAAGTACACTAAAAAATAAAAATATCCATTTGAAACTCCCAAAGCCTCCAGTTCGTTCAGATCGAGAAGAGAATATCTATTTTGGAGAAAATAGGTTGAACGGTTTAGGCGCTACCGTTGACCATAGTCGAACGGACAGGCGTTTTGTCATCAATCAATTTTTCGATATGAAGGTCCGAAAAAATATTAATTCTGGGTACATCTTGTTTTAGAGGAAGTAATTTACTATATACAAAAACGGGATTTATCCACTTTTTCGTTACTAGGGCCCGGTAATTAGTTTTCCTGCCAAAAATTCGCCGTTTTCCGGCGCTCGATTATATAACTTTTGCTTATGAAGTGCGAGAGTAAAAAGAGAAGAAACTAGTGGTGCTACAATTGCACGTTTTCTTAAATTATTTCTAATTTTTGCAATTTTCTACATTTCAAAGAGCTCTTTGCAAATAAGACCGCGCCATTATTTTAGCCGTCGCTTGTTCAATCCATGGAAAAAATTTGAAGGAAAAATTTGTGGAGTTTTTTTAGATTTTTTACAATTGCATTGACTTTAAACAGGAATTACAGAAAAATGTTGGGTTTTTTTCAAAAAATTGTGCATGATCTTTTTTAAAGATTGAATTGTTTAGAACAGATTTTGTTTGAGACAAACATCTCTATCTACAATATTGTGGTTTAGGAATGATACATTTTTGCAATTTTCGAAAGTACAGAGTTCGCAGGAAATGAGGCTACCAACATTTTAAACTAGTGGTGCTACAGAATGGCACAGACTTTCCCGTAGTTGTTTTCTATTTCCTTGGGTCTCGGTTACCTATTCGGAATTGCCACACATTCGTGCCAGCTGCCATCTATGTACCCTATACCCCCAATGTACATTTTTTTACGTTTTCTTAATTTTTCTTTTTTTGACGGATTCTTAATGGTAGAACGGAAATATTAATTTTAGAGTATTAAAGAAAACCAAAACCTCGTCCTAAGTGGCAATTTTCTTTGAAAAATTTAGAACCGTTTTTAAAAAAATGGCGTTTAAGCGCTACCGAAAATGTAAAATTTAAAGCTCTTTTTCACAGAAAATTTTTGAGTTTTCAAAACACTTCATTTGAAGTCATTTAAAGCAATTTAATTTACAAATACCATAGTGTTTACAAATTGCTGATAATGTGCCTATTAAAGGTGTAAGAAATCTTTCAAAAAAAATTACATGTGTAATTAAAAAAAAACAACTCCAAATTGAACTTTACGTCATGTTACAGAGTGCAATCAGCACTATCCATTCGAAAACTTTAAAGAAAAAATTTTGAAGTTATTTATGAGAAAATGGCGTTTGACCGTTTCTCAAAATGCGGAATTTTGAGCTAGTTTTCACAAAAAAGAGTTGAGTTCTCGAGAAACTTTACTTGACATTATTTAAAGCGCATGTACTCGTAAATATAATAATGTGAACAAATCTCCACCTATGTAAATATTAACGACATGAGAGACAAGCCACAAAATTTACATTTTTGTAATTTTTTAAAAAACAAAAGAGTAGAGCAATATGGCTTTTATGACATTATGTAGAGTACATTTAGCACCATCCATACCAAAAGTTTAAAGAAAAAATTTGGAGCCGTTTTTGAGAAAAAATTGTTTTTGTATTTTTTTAAATTACAAATATTTCGCGCAATATTGCCAGAAAACAACTAAAATTTTCAAAAAAAATGTTCATGACCTAATGAAAGAACTCACTTTACAGAACAAATTTTATTTGGAGGAAAAATCTCTATTTTCAACTTCGTAGTGGTAGGAAGACGCCATTCTGTGCCATTCTGTAGCACCACTAGTTCGGTTTCCTTATCATAGAATGGAAATTTTAATTTTAGAATATTAAAGAACACTAAAACCTCGTCCTAACTGGCAATTTTCTTTGAAAAATTTAAGCTGTTTTTAAGAAAATGGCATTTAAGCGCTACTAAAAATGCACAATTTGAAGCTTGTTTTCACAGATTTTTTTTTAGTTTTCAAAAAACTTCATTTGAAGTAATTTGATGCACTTACACTCACAAATACAATCGTGTTTACAATTGCTGGTAATGTGCATATTAACCATTTGAGAGCTCTTTCAAAAAATTACATTTGTGTGATATTTGAAAAAACTAAAAAATACCCCAAATTGAACTTAACGTCATATTAAAGAGTGCAATTAGCGCCATCAGTTCGAAAAGTTTGAAGAAAAAATTTGGAGCCATTTTTTAGAAAATGTCGTTTGAGCCTTTCTGAAAATGCGAAATTTTGAGCTACTTTCCACAGAACACGGTTGAGTTTCCGACAAACTTTACTTGACACTATTTAAAGCAAGTATACTCATACATATAATAATGTGAACAAATCGCCGCTAGTGTAAATGTTAACGACGTGAGAGGCAAGTAAAAAAAAACGTTTTTGCAATTTTTGCAAAATAAAAAGAATAGAGCAATATGGCATTTATGTCATCTCATAGTGTACATTTAACACTATCCTTATCAAAAGTTTAAAGAGAAAATTTGGAACCGTTTTTGAGAAAATCTTGTTTTTGTAATTTTTGAAAATTGCACATATTGGACGCATAATTGCTCGAAAACGACTACAATGTTCAAAAAATGTACAGGACCATAATGAAAGAACTTACTATGGAGAACAAATTTTATTTGAAGGAAAAATCTTGAATGAATACGAACAGCAGAATAAGTTTGACCTTAGTGTTAAGTGTTGAGATGACGGAGAAAATGGTAATGAATTAAAGAAATTTTGAGTTTGTTTAAGTATAAAGGTTTTAATAGAGTCAATTTGATGATCTCTATGGATTTATTAGACATAAGCCAATGTGCATTAAGCACTTTTCTGACGAATTTATTTTGTATAATTTGTGTTCTCTTAATGTTAGTAGATGAGGCGTTACACCAAATAGGACTAGTGACATATCCGGGGGGGAGCATGCCCAAAAAAGGCCTACTTTTCATTTTTTACGTTCTTTTATTTGGCAAAATTGGTTGGCGAAATATTTATGTTTAAATTATGGATTTATTTAAAAAATAATATTGTTTAGTATTATATTGTTTAGTATTATTAGTATTATACACAACAAAAATAATATGCAATATAAGCAAAAATGTTTATTATTTAACAAAAATCTATGATGGCCTCTTCAAAAATTATTGGCTGGATTCGTCCTGAATAGGATAAGAGGATGTAAGAAAATGGCGAATAATGGATTTATTCAAATTGAAATTCCACAAGGCATTCTTTGAATTGTTATTAAAGAGAGGGCATAATTTTTAAAATTTTGTGAAACAGTAACATTTGTCAGTAACAATTTGAATTTGTGATTTCCAAGTGAACAAACAAACAAACAAACAAACAAACAAACAAATAAATAAATAAATAAATAAATAAATAAATAAATAAACAAACAAACAAACAAACAAACAAATAAATAAACAAACAAACAAATAAATAAATAAATAAAGAATGAATGAATGAATGAATAAAAACCTTTTCGAGAAAATAATTGTTTTAAAAAATGTTTAAATACTCATATTTTCAAAAACATTGTACATGACCTTATTACAAGATCTGCCTTTGAACAACAGATTTTCTTCAGAAACTAGTGGTGCTTATCTTGTAAAATTCAATTGTTTTGTGTTTTGCAATTTTTGATCTGAACAAAAGGCTTCGGAGTTTGAAATGGATATTTTGATTTTTGGAGGTGCCTTACATAATGCCTGAAAAACACATTCAAACTTCTCTCAAAATGGTTCCAAATATTTTGATTTAAACTTTGTCCTTGGATAGTGTACAAGACACTTAAAAGAGAGGCACAGATCTTGGTTGATATCTCTGTTTTTTTCAAAAATAACACAATTTTAAAATGTTTTTCGACATCTTCCTACAAGTACAATATTTAAGATAGAGGCTCTTTTCCTGCTTGAAATGTATTCTTCAAAGACAGATCTTGAAGCAAGATCAAGTACAATTTTTCAAAAATTTCAGTTGTATTTTAACAATTATTTTCTCAACTTTCTATTTTTTCTCTCAACTTTCCTCTCTTTCTCTTTATTTTCTCCCTCAAAATGTTTCCACAGGTAGAATAAGGGGTGCTTAAAAGAATGGCACAAATATAATTTTCAATGAACTCTGAAATTTTCGAAAATTGCAAATTTACAAATAATAAATAAAAATTATATATGTAATTAATATAGTATATTAAAAATTATATGTATAATTAATATTACATACACACACACACGCAAGGTATTAATATATTTGCTCAGACAGAAAAATTAAGCAAGAAATAAAAAAGCAGACAAATTGTGTAAATTGGGTGCTTTTTTATTTCTCGCTTAATTTTTCTTTCTGAACAAATATATTCATGTATTTTGTAAATAATAAACAATTTATATGTTTCTGAAGAGTTTCTATGCTTATATAATGCAAATTTTCGCCTATAAATCAATTTTTCATACCAACTTTCGAGTGCTCATTGCGGCTCAACCATTCGGAATATCCACATAGTTTATTACACAAAATATGCTTTGAATTGTCTTAAGAGCTTATTTTTGAAGTTTTGACGTTTCCTCCCCGGAATTCATACAGAAAATTATTGAAATTTTATCGTTTTTGAAGAGAGTATTTCTTTTACATAAAAAATTATTTTGGAATTTATTTCATTTAAAACATGTCCATTTTATAAAATAGATATGATAATACAATAAATTAGTGGCATAAAATAAAGTCAAGTACTCAACAGGTATTAAGTTCCTTTATAGTCAAGTACACTGTTTTTGTTTGTTACCTTAATAAAACAGACATGGTAATTTAATAACAATTTATGATTGTTATACATCTCTCAACATTTCGACTTCACACTGTTTTTGTTCTGCAAATTGAATAAAAAATTCAGGATTGCAAATTTGATCTATATCATTATCATTGGGTGTATACCTAATACAATTTACTGTAAAATAATATTGCCATAATGTACTTACTGTAAAATTATCTAAAGCCACGAGGCTTTAGATTTAAAGTAATTATTTATTTCCTAAATTGCGAAAAAATGAAGATTCTGAACTACTTTGTATTAAACGTACTCAATACTTTCCTTCAATGATCACACTAATCTCTTAAAATGTGGTCTGTATCCATTTATTCTGTTTCAATGTTTAGTAACTGCTAGAGGCATTTAATAATCTTGTATTAAATATATTATCACTTTTTCAGTGACATGGTAATTTACAGAGTAAATATTACAATTGTTTGAAAAAAATTGAATTGGTTAATATGCATTAGTATATATGGAGAATTGATTTTGGTTGATATCTATTGATTAATGCATTGTACTAGTTCCTTAACCAGACATATATTTTTTCTATAGTATTTCTTATACCTTGGCTTATGGTAAGGGTACTGAAATCCTCTCATTCTTGAAGATACTTTTGAAAAAGAATACACAGTTTATCAAATTTTTCTCCAAAATAA
The DNA here is from genome assembly GCA_031308135.1 of Acheta domesticus. NCBI lineage: Eukaryota > Metazoa > Arthropoda > Insecta > Orthoptera > Gryllidae > Acheta > Acheta domesticus. Next base: position 91,536,515 of record JAHLJT010009355.1, read on the forward strand.
ACTCAAACTCTTCCCTATAAATTAACTGTGCAAATAGAGCTCATTTTTTACTAACTTTGTGACAAGTCCCTTTTTAATTAAAACTTCTGAATGTTCAAAAATTAGATGTTTAATTTTTTCTTATCTTCTAATCATTCTTAATACATAAATCTTGATTGAATGAATTCATAAATCTAAGGGAATCAAATTATATAAAATGAAGATATCAAATTAATGAGATAATTTGAATGATGTTAGCCCAACTCTACTCACACTTTTGAAATTTAAAATAATTATTATACATTTTTAATATTCCAAACATGATATAATGAAGTCACTACCACAAATGCTTTACATTATCTTGAAAATGAAACCTGTTCCATCAACATTTTCTCAAAGGAACTCAATGTTTTTCCATTAGAGTTATAATTGTAGCCTTGGCACATGTTTCTTAGGTTTTGATATTTCAAGAGACATTTAAATTTTACCATAGTACAGTGAAAAAATTAAGAAAATGTGAAAAAAATAGTATTTTTTACCAAATCCTGTAATGGTGTTGATATAACATCAATGAAAACTAAGCTGTACATCCTGACCATGTGAAAGAAAGAAGGTAAAATAACAGGATAATGATCACAAACATAATGCACATGACCAGGAATTTTGATATCAGAAGATAAACTCCCACTAGTAGCATATAGGCAGAAAAAAATTGTTAATAATTGTAGACCAATTACCCTGATGACAACAATTAATTTTTGAAACTTAATTTTTATAACAGCGTGTAAATCTTGGTATATCATCCTCAAGTAAATGAAATATGTAACCGAAAGTTATAATATACTATCTGTACTACTAAACTAATTAGTCATTAAATAATACCATTATGATCTTCCAGACATTTATATACAATAGTGACTTCATAGGTACATTGATCAAAATGGACGTTCACTTATTTTTCAATAAATGTTTCTCTGCTCTGATTCAAATTATTCTTACTATTCTCTAATTTTGAAAATTAACTCAGAAAGATTAATGAACATTGTTTATTTCCCAAATCTTAAGATGATATGTGTCAGCAATATGCTGAATAACCAACTCATGTTATTTTTTAGAAGGTCTGTTTGCAAGCACTCACTGACATAAATTGGGGTAGATTTTATGAATTATAAACCTTTAGCATAAGCACTGCACAATGAACATAAAACACCTGCAAAAGATTTGTAAGACAAAAAGTACAGATTGACAATATTCACTATAAAACTAAAGCTACATACTTTAAAGTCAAAGGACACTTAAGGAATAAAATAGTAACTGACATTATTTTACAAAACAGTAGGACAGGTATCAACCTTTACATACTTATGAAAAACAAATCTCAATACTATAGAATTTCAAAACAAACCTGCACATTATTACAGAACCAACAGATGTTTTAAATGACACTTTCAACACATGACTACAGAAACTCAAATTAGACTACATATTATTGTCAAACCAAGACCACAGTGAGGCATGGACATTGAAATAGAGTTAAACAAAGAGTTGAAGCAGTCTAAATTAGGTATTCCGAACCAATAATAAAGCTCATAAGGAGAGATAGAATGAATAAGAAATTAAGATTAAAATCAAGAACATCATTCAAGACTTGATAAAAGAAATGGCAAGACTACACAAAGCAAATTCAACCAATCTGCCTAACAAAACAGGATCTGAAATACAAACCAAGATGAAAATGAGAAATGTCAACAATGGAAGAATTGGGAAAGATCAGGAAAACCTTAGTAACAGTTAAGATAATGGATTGAAGGAGCAGAGCAATAGGTCTATCCTTAAATACAGTAGTTAAAGTGATGGTAAAAGCAAAGTTTCACATTTCATAATGGAAATGTTTTGTCAGTAATCTATTTTTTTTTTAATATTATTTTTATAGAAAAGTTCTATTACGATTGTGGAAACTATTTGAAGGTGGATAAATTTTCAATAATTCTTGCCATGACAGAACTTTCAGTAATTGTTAATTTTGAGCTATAGGCCTACATCACACATGATCTTGATCAGATTTTCATCTAGTATAGTCATTTTGTGGCTTCTAAATAGCAGAAACTGATGATGATGGCAAAGTTATCAGAAGCTGCTCTTCAAATAAAGTTCTGTTAGCAATGACAACACCTATGATCATTTAATTTTAAATGCCAATGACATTTCACCACAAAACCAATAGTGTATCTGATTCATTGAGCAAATGCTGAGATGGCCCTTTGTTTTGCTTCCAAACATAAATCACTTGGTGCATGTTTGGCTGAGCTCTCCTATTGCTAGTAATAGTACGAGTAGGGCCAGGGGCTGTGTTACATTTATATTAGCAACACTACAAAATTGAATCTGTATTAACTTGCCAACACATATGTTTTCTATTAACTGGGGCAAAAAATTTTAGTTTTCAAATGTTACTAACCATGCTTTGTTGACACTTTTATCCATTATTCAACTATGTATAGTTAAAGTGAGGGGTAGGAATTCTGGAGATCAAGGAAACATGTGCAGATTATGTTTCACCCTCTTACATTATGTACATCAAATTGAAGGAAAAATACACAAATAATCTTCCACCATAAAATTAATGAGACTGATTTCCTAGGCAATTTAATCTCAACTCTTAAAAACATTAGAATGGGCACTCATTCACAGTACTGGGCCTATAATGCTGTAATGCAAAAGTTCAGGGGCTAGACATTCTAAGTTGAGTTCTAGTATGAAATAATTTTACCTTTTAAAATAATTATTTATTAAGAGCAGAGTATTTGCAAAGGTCCAGCAAGTTATATATTAAGGAAATAATACTATAAAGAAAGATGACTGTATGACTTATAAAATACTGTTGACACAACACTTAGTAAATGAGGAAAGATAATTTTCTCTCAGGGGTGCATTCAACTGATTTTTGACACAAGGATGTAGAATTTTGTAGATTATGCTACAAAGATATAGGAAAGTACCAATTTGGAGTATTCATACTAATAATATATTGTGACAATTACACATTACAAGAGAGTCTGTTTATTACTTATTTATTATCACTGAAAAGACACTTTTTAATATTAGGCCTACTATTTCCCTGATTCTATCAAACCTGTTTTATATTAATTATTTACAAGATAAGTATCATAAGACATCTTATTATGAGATTAAATAATTCCAAAATGATTAGGAAGTGTTTTATAAATTAGGCAGAGTTTTATAATCAATCAATTAGGTAGCAAGACATATTACTAAAAAATCATACGGATGATCATTGAAGAACATTCTACAATTTTTTATCCACTTTTTTAAAAAATACCAATGTACTACAATTTTCGTTACATTTGACTGTACATCCTGCAAATAATGACAGACTGATGATGTGGATGACATTAGTTAATTGGAGGCCATGAATTACTGTGCTCCAATACTCATTTTGAAACTGATTACAGTAGTTAATTTTGGGCCACAGATAATTAGAATACTTGCTCTTAGAGACTTCATGAATACTTGTATTCTAATAATCCTTATTTAGAATCTAATCTTATTATAGAATCTTGTCTTAGAATTAATCCAAGTTGCAAAAAAACTTACTTTACACAAACAAAAAGGACAAAAATACTTCATTGAATGTTTGCTTTTTGTCCTTTAGTTTCATTTTATTTTGTCTAAGGAATAATATGTTTGTAAAAGCATTATTGATTCCATTATTATAGTAAACATAAGAAAACAATTATTTCACTACTTCACCTTTCATCAGGACTTTACAATAGTATGTTCTAAATAAATCATTTCTTTTGTATATATTACTTCATTTTAATTTATTTTTATTTTGGAAATCTGATTTTGAAAAATTTCTCCTTCAGGTTTTCATGAATAATACAAAATAGTAGAAGAATTTTGTAATTCAAACCATCTACTCAGTAAAAATCTGAAATTTTGAGAAGTACATAATTATGTATCTTATATTACCTTATATGTACCTTATCTTATATAATGTAAAAAAAAAAAAAAAAAAAATTGTATTTAAAAATGACTTGTCCTATGTCATGTTATGACCAACTGGATCAATAAATATCTTATCTTATCTTATGGGAACCAAAAAGAATTTCTCAATTATGAATTTGAAATGAATAAGAAAGTTCAAGATAATCTATATTTTAATTTATTAAGGATTGAGTATGATCAAGTGCATGATCATGTGCATCATCATGTGCATGAGGAAGATTAAAAATAAATTAAATTCAAGAAGTCAAGAAACTTGAGATATGAAGATTCAAATTAATGAAGTCACATTTTTTTTAAAATCTAAACAAAAGTTATTTGTCTAAAGCAAATTGCTATAAATAACGTCAAGTTTGTTGTTGTCAAAATTGAAAAAACCCTAAAACATGTCAGCAAAAATACTAATTCTTCACTTGATTCATATTATTACAAACATTCCAGAAAGCAACAATAGTACTCGCAAATATATTTTATCAATAGCATTTCATTTTTGAGAGAAAAAAAACAGGAAACAAACTGATAAAAAAGAAGTGAACCAAAAAGAAGGGACATTAAATTTAATACTTTTTTGTAATTTGGTAAATCATGACTTTTTTATTCCGAAACATACAAAGGATTATCATCAACATAATAACTCCTTTTGAGTTTAGGTGAGACTCCAGAAAACTATTCAAGTAAAATGATACAGGCATACAGTGCTTAATTTGTAGCAAAACAAGTCATGCGACTAACATTCCTAACTAAAACATTTCTATCATTCAAATAATCTGCACAATTACAATATTTTAGGTATTTAGTTTAATGTTGTATGACAATGTTATAAAGATTTATTTTGCGTAAATGCAATTGTGACATTCATTAACCCAATGGAAAATGTTGTTTTCAAATGTTCGTTAATTAAAAAGTGAAAGATCCCCATTTTTGTTTTGGTCCCCTGAAAAGTAAGCAGTGCTCAAATATAATCTGTATAAATAAGTGAATAGAATAACGAAAGTGACTGTCAAAATATAACGTTTATAATTAGGTTATGTTAACGTAAATCTCCCAAGGCAATTGCTACCTATCTCATGCAGAGTTCTCTTCCATTTACATTTCTTCACAATATTATCTGGAAAATTCTTATCTGTTTATAAAATTTAAAAATGTATTTTCCACAAAAATAAAGAAGTGAAAATTCTTCAGCTTTAATGTAAATATATTTTAATAAAAGATTTTTGATTCAAGAGTTTATTCAACTCTAGTGTTTTCATTATCTCAACACATTATTTGGTTAATATCCTACAATAATTAATGCATTGTAATATTTGTAACAAACTGTCGTAATTTTCAGTGTAAGTGATCATAAGTGATGATTACAATTAAAGATTTTTTTTTGTCATTTTAATTGGTATTTCCATACAAAATTCAGGAATCTTTGTACTTTTGCTTATCAATTCTTACTAACTACATTGACAAATAAGATTTCTTCATGTTTTAATTAATAAATCATGATATGAAATATAAAAGTGTAATATAAATTAAAGCATATCATATTAGCAGCACCCATTGTTTCATAGTCTTTTAGATTCAGTAAATTCTTCTTCAATCAACTTAACACTTCAACGATGCAGAACTAACTGTTCAATCAACTCTTGTTGTTCCATTTCAGTTTTATGAAGAGATTGTAATTGTACACCCAATCTTTCTAACTCAGTAGTCTTTTCAAATATTAAGGCCTGAAACAAAATAAAAAGTGAAGAAAGCCTAAGGAATGCCAATCCTAAGAAAATTATTAGTTAAGATTGATCTTAAGGCATGAGAGAGTCATATATATAAAATGTGATTTATTAGTGCATTGCATTCATGCAATTGTGTGCTTGTGCAAAAATTATATTCGTAATTTTTATCTTCTAGACAGAAAAAAATGTGCCAACATTGAATTCTACAATCTCCTTTGTGCAAATGTAACCTGCAATTGCTGCTGTTCTGCTTCTCGCTGTTTTGATACAGACTTCAGAAGATTTCGAGCGCCAATAGCTTTCATTTTTTCCTTTTCTACTTCTTTGCCTAACGTGTCAACCATTAGAATAAAACCGTCGGCTATTTTTTGAAACTCGGAGATTTCTGAAAAAAAAAATTAATGATACCGATTCAGAAATTCCTTTGTAATACTCAAAATCGCATGGAAGGTCCCCTTACTTTCGACAAAATCCTTGCATTCTTCTTTTAATTCATTTGTTTGTTGAGAAACTTCGGTTTCGACAACGCGTATTTTATTTAGTTCATCGAAGTATATTCCATGTTTGGCCAATGACTCGGCCATTGCACCCAGTGTAATGAAAATTAATCGGTTACTCAATTTCGAAGACCTGCAATACTGCACACGCACCAGCCCTCATTTATATTCACTTCGTGCAGCTTCGTCGGAACCCAGGATCGAACGTAGTTCGTCTCGTGCAGGTCTCGTACTCATATACTCGGTGAAGCAGCTTATGTCGTGTCGAGAATACGATAAAGAAAACAAAAAAGATTCTGATACATCAATTTATTTAAATGTTTGTATAAAACGAACTATGGGATAAAATAATCGAACACTTTCCAATGCCAATTTCTCAAGGACAGATTTTTTTTGGACTCTGACTTGAATGTCATTGTTATATTGCCTGGCTCACATGCAAATCTAACAATTAAACGGAAAGGATTTTCAGTGACCAACACAAAATCAAAATTGAGAAGTAGATCCACGAGAGAAGAATGGAAGTTAAATGAAATATTTCGACAGAAAATGCAGACTAGGTTCAAAAATTTTAACAGGAGTGTATTTGCGTAAAGTAATACATTTTGTATTACTTGAAGCAAATATTATTTGTAAATATATGATCATAACCAACTAGCAGATCACTTGACCAACTAGCAATAAATTCCTTTGAAAAAGTATTTAAATATACACTTAAGTTTAGAAATGTTAAAAACGTTCACTGGCAATCTAAATCTAAGAGAGAAGATGGCTGAGAGGTACAGCTAATTGTAATAAATAAGGTTTATACCTCTTGTTACAGTTTTATTAGTACCTATGTATATGTATCTAGGAGAGTTGAGTACATTATGATTTGTGAATATGTACTTTCTGGATAAGTTACTGTTGCAATTTTCAATGACAAAAAGAGGGTGAAACGACGCATTTCCGGCAATTGTCACCTGGCTGTCACTAGTATGTGATTGACAATTCCGTTAGGGACAGCTAGACACAGCTGAATATCGGAAATCTGCCTGAACTTGTTCTTTTGGATTATCATCGCTCTATTAACGTATGACTGCGATGTTGACTACTCCAAATTCAATTCCATTCGAAATGTGTACATCGTTGAGAATGACGTCAATAACATAATTGATGTACCGAAATTAATATGCTTTGCATTTTAGCTTTGGCAGTATTTCGCCGCTTCCAAGCGGTAATTAACAATTCGAATGGTTCGCAAAACACAAATGCATTCCCGAACGTCAAATTATCTTGCAACCAGATGTCCTTTGCAGTTGCATTGTCGCAAAAAACAAGACAGCTTCTCTCTTTGCTCCAGACAGCGTGGAGGGGGAGTCTGACAAGAGAGTCTGGTTTCGTCTGTGCACCGTCTCGACCTTCTCGCGGATGGATACAGAAATTGCAGCATGTAGAATTGTGCATTTTGTACTCTCTGATTTTGTGATTGGTCGCTGGCTGGGACCGGTTTGGTTATAGGTACTATATGGTCTGATATGGTCCTTGACGGTGGGCGCGGTGGGCGAAGGGCCTGCTAAAGTAATGGCAAGGGCCAAATCAAGATTAATAATAAGGTCGCCTTGAGCAGAAGCACGCCCATCAAGCGTTGCATTAAAACTATGATTATTGCTACATGAAATGCAACGCGACAAGACACAATGTCTTCCTATATTTGTTACATGTTACCAACAACATTACTTGTTTGTTTGCATTTTGCAGCTGTGAACGGTAAGTCAGTTAAAATCCCTTCGTTTGTGTGTATATATTAGATACAAAGAAGCTGTATTAGACTATCTTTTGCCACTCGCTTTAGAGTATTTGTTGGCTTGTTTTTTTGTGATCACATGTTATTTGTCATTAAGAATAACATTTATATTTTGTTGTTGACATTTAAATGTGTTCAATTATTTGAAAATTGTCTGTGTTCTTATTTATGTTTCAACATTTTGTGTAATTTATGTCGGTGATTGTTCTGACATTTGTGACATTTCTTGACATTGAATAAAGTCTGTCAAATTATCAAATTGTCCTTTTTTGTGTGTGAGGTAATGGACTATTAAGGAAATGTCAATGTGTTGTAGGACTATTATGTCACTGTGACTTCTGCAAGGAGACTAATTTCACATGCATCACTGATGGGTATTGCTTCACAACCACCTCTTTGGATAAGGAAACCGGTAGTAAAAAACATGCATACAGGTATGTGATATTAATGTTGCAAATGAATCTTAATTTTATTTTGTTTGTTTTTTTCCTTTTCTTTCATAATTCTCAATAATCATTCAGCTACTGAAGTGTTTGTGCAGTGTTTTCCATTACTTTTTTCCATGCATGTAAAATTTCAATGATATTTTGCCAAAAATATATAAATAAATATGACAGATATTATCTGTTGTCATAAAAATTATTTCATTAATATTCTCATTTAATCAGGAATTTCACATCACAACATTAGTAAATATTTACAATTTACACTAACATTTGGACTTGACATGTATAAAGAACTTGCACAAGATAATTATTTTATTTCATGTTACTTTTTAATTTTTATCCTTCTTTATCTTAACCATATGCTGTGGACTTGCTGATTTCATTTCAGTTTTGAGGAATTGAATCTTAGTTTATCACTTATTGTGTTGGAAAATCAAGAGTCAGAATTGTACCATGAATTTATTAATTTATAAATTTCAAATATTATTGTTGAGAATGGATTTGAATGTTGCACTGTTGTTGGTGTGAAAGAGAAATCGATATATATTGTTGCAGCCATGTATGTATGTACTGTTGCTTCTGCCTTGTGAGGCTAGGACCTGCCATGGCCTGACAGCTTTGTTGCAGCCATTCTGTCTCTAAGTATTTCAAATCTTAACTGCAAATCTTTCAGCATAATTAGAACAAAATGTTATTTTGAGGAGTAAACAATCTAAAATTGCAGAGCATGCTTCTTCCTTCTTTCTGTTTGCGAATACAAACACTGCAAAATGTGTTTCAGCAATTAGGATTTGAGGGTGAACTATTAATCATTTAAGTATTTTGTGATAAATCTCTATCATAACTCAGGCTATACTTTTTACTCTTAAAAGTATCCCGCAGGTAGTTTTTCTCCCTAATACTTGTGACTTAAACTAAAGTGTATAAAAGCTTTTGGAAAATTGATGATTTTAAAATAGGATGAACCCCAAGACCTAAAGATTCGGGCCCTAATGATGACTAAGGAATGAATTTTCTACTAACTGAACTTGTTAGTGTAAATAGTAGTACATTTATGGGAGAATATACTACTATTTACTATGGGACTGAATGTAATATATATCCATATCTGGCAATGTAACTGGCTATAAGTCAATCGACAATTGGTGTTCCCTTGAATCTACCTATTGAAATGATTCAAACCAGGAAATGTTCAGAAGCACAATTTAGTTAAGGCCATATTATTGTAATTTCTTTCTATGGTTTTCACAGAAAGAACCACCTGAAGATTCAGATTAATCATTTGTTTTTCATTTTTCTTATGTCAAGTTCACCATAAATGTTAGAAAGAGTCAACATTAGAAGGAAACTAAAATTGGACACTAATCTTTTTAACAAGCATGTACAATTTGTACTCCAAACAAAAGTCTGATTTGATGATTGGAAGTGGTGAAATAAAAAACAAATGTGAAACCCATAGAAGTATTAACTACATTCCCAGTGCAGGAGTAAAGAAAACAACTTGTTTTGGAATGAGGCCAAAAATGCAAGGCTGTAACAATTAAGAGTGAAAGAATGTAAGTTTGCCATGAGAACTTGTGAATCAAAAATTGATTTCTGCCCCATTAATAGCCGTGCTGCCCCTTTCCTGCCATGTTCACCATGTTGTGTGTGTTATCAATGGTTTTCTCTTGTAAGTTAGACTATTATGGTAGGGTGTGTGTTTCTTTGAAGAGCCAAAATCAGCTCATTCATTACAAATAATTACATATAATTATTTCAGAAAATGATGAAGGACAATTTGAAAAGTGTTTAATATCTGGAAATTGTGAATATGTTTAGTGTATTATGTATTTGTGTATTTAGAGTTACTTCTGCTGTCTCTATCTCTCTTCCCTTGTTTCTTATTTAATTCATGAATAATATTAAATTTAGGTGCTCAGCAACCAGCATGGGTAACATGACAGTGACAAGTATGTCATCTATTGTCACGTGTGGCAGAAATTTTTGTGGAGGTGTTGCTATTTTGTTCACTTCAGTAGAGTGGAATACTGGCTCATGACGGTTGCTGGGAATGTCACAGCTGATGTGTGTCGTCCAGTGTCCTGATAGCTGTGTTGTTGTACTGCTGATGAAGGTGTGGGGACAAGGAAAACAGTTTCCCACCGGAGTTTGCTGTAACATGCCACCGGCCAGCTGAACGAGCCCATTTGTTCTCCATGCTGTGCTGTCAAGATGCTGACTACTGCAACAAATTTTTGGAACCCACTCTGGCCCCGCCTCCTACCAGTCCTGCTGCCCAGCCTCCTGGTGTTATTACTTCTGGCGTTGTAGGTAAGGCCCTGTCTGTTTTCCTTCACCCTCCTGTAATGTTCACATCTCTTTAATAGTCCTAAATATAAGGAATTAATCTTCATAGTATGTGGCATATACTGATTTTGTCTATGTTTTGACCAAAGTTAAATCACTTTTCAGTTAAATTTTCAATTCAAAAATATGTTTATTGATACTTTGTATATCCTCCTAAATTTTTTCCAATGTCATTTAAGTGATTGTAAACAAACATCTGTAAAATACAGGATTTGATACTAACATAGCATCTCATATTTTTAGCCTTTGTGACTTAGTTCATCTCAAAATAAATATTTAGGAAAATATATTTTATTCGGTTTCTTAGAAAAAAAAAGTTTGATAATATTTTCCCAAAATTAAGATAATGCTAGAATTACATAATACATGGGAATTGTAATTTGCAGAAGTTTCATTGGATCCAAATGTAAAGTAACAAACCCTAAACTTTATTAGCATAACATGATATTATATATTTACTTTTTCATAACCTTTGGAAGCCTGTTTTAACCTATTTGAAATTGGAACATTTGTCACGTGCCTTTAATAAAAATTTATCTTTGAAGACTTGGATAATAATTGCAGTGATTATTTTCAACAATTGTTTCTTGTATCTAAATATGTTATCATATCCTTGTCACTGCATTAAAATTATGTTGGGCTTTAGCTGTCCAGGGTATGTTATATTAAGATAATTCATAAATAATGTTTAAGATATTTTCTTACAGTAGAAACATTTTAGTGCCACATGAAAAATGTGATGTGAACATTATTTGCCTATTTATCCCTTTCAACTTTTCCTAGCCATTTGGTAGGAAAAGTGTGGGCTTGTGTTGTCTGGTGATTAACCTCTTTTATTTTATTGATACCGTTCATCTGTTCCAGCTTGTCTTGGGCATCGACTAACGTAGGAAATCTGTAACTTCTGTGTTGTGTTTTGTGTCTAACACTTTGTCCTGTTTGATGTAGGGTTTTCAAGAGTGTGTTTTTTTGTGTGTCTTTCTCAGATAAAACATTTTCTTGAGGTTGAGTTGACTAAACCTTTGGGAATTGTTGAAGTGTGATTTGCATGCAATTTGGGAAGTATCTAAAACTAAATAAAACTCTTCGAAAATATGCAATTGGTCCTTGAATGAAAACTTTTTGTTTTAAAGTTAAAAGAAATGAAACATTCATGAAAACGGAAATAAAAGAAATGAGGGTTTTGGGCTACAATTACATCTTTATCAAAAGTCTTTGGATGAATATGGTAGGAGAGAAACAGCACGGCTGACTTATTGAAGAAATACCAGATTTCTGTTAATTTAATGAAAGTGCACACACATATCTTAAAACAGAAGTGTGTACACATTTTCTTGCTGCAACAGTAATGACATTCTCTTAACCCCCACTAAAGTTTTGAATGATCCTACCTTCTTCCATTCATTCCCTCTTTTGTGTTGATTGATGTGAGAAACTACTTTGTGATTGGTCGTTATGAACTTGGGATCATCATAATAGGAGTAAAAACTAATCAAATCGTAAATTTCTCTTATTTGAAATGTTCCTCTCTGACTTAATTGACTTTTTTAATAATATTCCAAAGAAGAGATTGTCTGACAGCCATTCAAGCAAGCATGTGTGAAGTCATTTGTCTTGTCCATCAAGTTGTTTTGAATATTCTTTACTTGCAAATTGACGGGTGAAATGCATTTGTATGCTCAGTTATACACATTTAGTTTTTAAATGTTTAGTTCTTAAAAAAAAAAATTAAAAATTATAATATTACCACACACTAAATTTATTCATAAGAATGTAGGAATGTATGAAAGAGCATTTAAAATGAAACGTATTTTCTATTAGTAAAGAGTATTATCGTTCTAAGGTAATGTACATTAGAATTCTGATTTTTTGGTCAATTTAACGGGGGGAATAGGAAGCATTTCTAGATCAGTTGTACATTCTCAATTAGGATAGTAATTAGCACCATAACAGTTGTCATCAAAATTCATAATTTTTCTATACATTAATGCAAGATATCCATGAGGACTCGGTGAGTACAAAGGAGAAAAGATTGGTTTTACATTTTTTGAAAGTCTAGAAACAAAATTATTCTTAAAAAAATCTTTTTATCATCTTGTTCGGCAACACCTTACTCGAAGCAACATATTGCAAATTGTAATATTCACGTAAAGTAGAACATTGTATTCCCATGATGAAAAAAGTGTGGACATTTATTTTCACAACCAATGGTTAACATTAATACACTTTACTCTTCATATTACTTTCTCGGACCCTGTTTATGGAAATAGTTACACAATGTAGCAGGAAATAGTGCCAGTAGATTGACAGAAAATTCCATGTTGTGGGGCCGCAATGCTGAAAGTATTTATTTCTTCTATATTACTTTCTCATGTACATGGTAGAGTCAAAATCTTAATTTTGGGAGTTCACCTTGAAAAAATTATTTTTCACAAAATGTCTGCCTGTTCTCCTGTGTTTCTATGAACAAAAGCAGTAACTAAACTAGTAAACAGGATTTTCACTCAAATTAATGTTGCCTGATCAACCTGGCCCAAGTCAAGGTTCTGCTAATTTCAAACATTTTTTAGGGGGGGAGGTATGTTAAGGACGTTTTCAAAATGTAAGCACTTGTTCAAAATTTTTCGTTTCACTTTTTGCCTGAATAGAGCCAAATGTGCATATAAAAAGAGGATGGCTTTCATTAAAACTTCAGAATTTTCGTAAATTCCCTCATACACCTTCATTGTTGAAGAGAGATCTATTTTCTTAATGAAATCTATTCTTCAAAATTAGAACTGTATTGTCATGCATTATTTGTTTAAAATACAGGTAGTTTTTGCCTAATTTGGAGTGAGATTGACAATAAAAAAATATAAACAAGATTTTTTCTTTATATTTTGTACTTGAATAGAGAGAAGTTCGCTTCATAAGATATTTTCTTACAAATATTTTTGCTGGTTGTGACTTTTGTAGGTATTTTTGCTAGAATTATCATGTTACAAAATTTCTTTGCAAATAATGCAAGAAAGTAGGTGCTCTTGTAGCAGCACTAGCTATTGATAAAAAAATTACTCTTTGTGTGTTATTTGATCATATTTATTTCAAAAATAGTGTGCTTCAGTTCTGAACATAAACCATTTTTTCTCTCTTTTCCTGCTAACAGCACAAAACCTATAGTATTAAGTAACTATCATTATATATTCAAAATATTTTGGATTCAAGACTGCAAATGCTATCCTTTGGATTGATGGGCCAGGAATCAAGTGTTCTACTGGAAATGAAAACTATAATCTATCTGGAGGTCAAATACCCTTCTGCTTTCACTGCACAACTTCTTGGAGATGACTGTACTTTCAGGATCTGTTCATCTGACCTAGTTTTTGTTCTTTTTAAATTCTCGTATTCTTTTATGAAAGACTGCTCAAGCTCAGTCCTGAGCTTCTTTTGTTCAGCGGCAGCAGAAACATCTGCTTTGCAAGGTAACCGTGTGTGCGTGTGTGTGCCCATCAGGTGCCTGGACCAACAGCTCGTTTACCCCCCTGAGAACCCATTCCTGTGCCACCCTGCCGACAAGCTCAACGACACATTCGTCATCGAGTGCTGCAAGAACCATGATTTCTGCAACCTCAAACTGAATCCAACCCTGCATGTGCGCCCAACAGGTAGGTCAGAACTTCACACTCAACTGGTTGTGTGGGCTTTTGCAGATGGTGTTGTGATTTCGAATGTCTGGACAGTCCTGTTATTGACTTGACTTAGCTGACACTTCAATTACCTTATTTTGGCTTTTGAAAGAACTGTGGTCATAAGATAGTTGAAATGTCAGCTCTAGCATAAAAACTCCACTGCACAGACAGTAGAAATCCAACACCTTCAGCTGCTCACTTCAATGATCTGATAATTCATCAGTTAGCTATTTCATCATAACTTTGAGAACCCTTAGAAATTACAAAACAGCTCCAGCCGCTATTCAGATTTAATCACTTCATTCATCAGATTCGTAAATTGGTAAGCTTCAGTGTTTAACTTAATGCCTAAATTCTTGATTGTTAGATAGAAGTAATTTGATTACTTGATTTGGGATCAGATTAAGTCTTCTAGATAAATTGTAAAAATTAAAAGAAATGGAATGCTGATTATCATAAATTATTGAATGGTATGCATATATACATAAATAATGGCATATAGCAGTAACTTTTTCAGGTATTTTTGTTTTATTGTAATTGTGTGCAGTTTGAACACTGGGAGTAAGGGACCTCTTCAGTGTGTGCATGCCATTTTGGAGTATATGTTTTCCCATAGTGGAACATAGATATAACATTCTCGTAACATTGCTTTGGTTTGGGACAGTTGGAAAAATAAAGTTTCTGTGCCAGCCTTGCTAATAATTATAATAATACGTAATTGTGATGCTAAATGAGTGTATGTATAGTCGTGATCTTTGTGTATACGCCTTAATATTTGTTGAATAAATCATTTGAAGAACTATGTTTTAACAATAAGTTCCAATGAGCATTATTTCAATTATAATTTAAGGCATCTAAGTTTTTCAAAAGTTCAAAAGAATTTTTTGTCAAAGAAAATATAGTTTCAAGTTAATTTCCTATAAATATATTTAATGTATATCCATTCTTCTTTCCATCTTTCCAATTTTGGTAAATGTTAATGTGTTTGTTAAATGCTTAATTTAAATTGGAGCTTTCTAAGTGTTTATTAATGTTTATAATTTTCTTGAATATTCTATCATATTGTTATTCTCATGTCTTCAGCATCCTTGCTCAGTTCTAGTTATCACTGATATAAATTTTATATATTTTCTTTGTATTTCCATGCAATGATGATCAATTCTGTGTAGCAACTGAGATATTTGCTACATCTGGTAACTGATTTTCTCATCTTGCAAAACAAAATTGAGTTTATTTTCACAAATAGCTGCATTTTCACTTGTTTATTTCCACGTACTTTAATAAATAAATTTAATGGAAATAATATATTGTATTGTACTAAAATATTTATAGGTAATTAGTTCTAAAACTTTGTAATTTATTAGATAATCATTGAAATACTACTTTTGAGATGTACAGTAAAAATATTCCCAGACAATCAGTCACTCACTTATAATTGAAGGAATCGGTGCAATTTAGTGTGTTTTTTTATAAGGTGGAGGAAAAACAAAACTTGTGTAAATCCAGACATTTCCCAGTTTGTATATATACTTCTACTTTGTATACTCAGATGTATCATGTAATCATAACGTTGGATTAGGGTGAAGTAAGAGGAATTTAAGATATTTCTTTTTGATACATGAAATATGTGTTATTATTCTGTTGGCTGACCCCTTCAATTGTGATGTTGGTGATTGAATACGAATGCGAAATTGCTTCTCTCAGCTTACTTTGGGCAATTATGAAACTATGAATGAGTTAGCTATTTAAAGGGCATAATCTGGTTTGCCTTAGCCCATCACACCACAAAGTGAAAACATCAATTCTTTACCTAGGATTCGAATCCACAATCTTGGTTGTTTCTGAAACACCTGCGCGGTTTGAGTAAGCACAGCCACATGAGTTGCTCGTATTCATTTATATGAAATTAATGCATTTGGTCCTCACCTTTCCTCCATGTAAAGGTTGAATTCTTTCTTGAAAAACTAGATAGTATATAGCTTATTCACGTTGGAATGTTGTAGCTCTTTGACATTTTCGTGCAACATAGTAATGATTTTCCAGAATGACAGTCTACAATCTTCCAAATTCATAACCTGCCACAAAATTTTTAAAATCCCATATTTCAAAGAGACAACTGGATACTGCTCGGTGAGGCAGGCAACCGAACAAATGCTCACCACACTGGTCACAGACCGACCGAAATCCGTGAAGAAGCCCATTGACTCATGTGGATTCTGTCGTGATAGAAGAAGCACTAATTGGGGATTATTAACGAATTCTCTTCTGATACTGTATATTTCATTTCAAAGGCCCGACCCCTCACACCCGTCTCTAGTGTTTGCACAAGGGCCCAATGAACTTCGGATTTCTTTTCATATGGCAGGGTCTGTGAAATATGGCCTTCAGGCTGATGTGGACTACATCTCCAAGGCGACATCCCGAATTAAATGACCTTACAATAGGTGAATACAAGAATTGTACGAAAAGTCTCGGGAAAGACTTCGGAAAAGTAGGTTTATTTCTGATATTGCTACAATGCCTCAAAATTCTTTAAAGTACATCCCTTGAACGTCGACACACTTCTGGTGATGGCTTTTCCATGACTCGAAGGCTCACTGGAAGGCGAATTTCGGAAGGTCCTTAAGGGTACGCGTGTAAACTACTTTTGACGTCACTTTGGTGTCTCTCAATTGTGTTCTTTAGGAAGGATTTCACTTTTGGAAATAGGAAATAGTCTGCTGGTGCAAATTCGGGACTGTAAAGGAGTTGGGGGAATTAGAAAAGTAGTTGGTTACTTTGGAGCAAGTTTGGCTAGGTGCATTGTCGTGAGGCAATTTTCAATTTCCAGCCATGACTGGGCCTCTATCGGTTGACCCTTCTGTTCTGTCTTCCTGTTTATTTTATAGTGAAATCCCAGATTTTTCGAGAATTGCAGAATTTCAACAAAAAAGTTCAGCATCTTTATTCAACTACAATATTGAAGATAGAGATTTTTCTTTAATTTTTTCTTCAAAGGCAGATCTTGAAATAAGATCATATACATTTTTTCTAAAATAACAGTAATTTTCGCGTAATTTTGCGTGAAATTTAGGCTATTTTAAACAATTATTTTCTCAAAATCAATTTTTTTAAAAAATTTTTTTCCCCCCTCCTGTATGTATCAAAGAACAGTAAGAATGTGGCACTAGTCCATTTGGGGCGAACTCCCTGTATTTTTGAAAATTGCAAAAAAGGCAACATTGCAAAAGTACAAATTTGAAGAAACAGATTTTTATCTTAGATAAAATCTGTTCTAAAAAATCTTATCTTAATAAGGCAATGTTCAATTAATTGAAAAAGGAGTAGTTTTCATGCAATTTCTGCGTATAAAAACCTTTTCTCAAAAACATTTTTTTCCAGGGATGTAAAATGCTTGAAAGAGTGGCACAGGTCACATTTTCATCAAATTCTAAATTTCTAGATTGGAAAAGTTAGAAATAATATGAGAAAGTATGTGCTCATGTATCCCCACTAGTTTCATAATGAAGTCTGTTGTTCAAAGATATCTTGAAACGAGGGGGGTGAGGCAATCGGTATTAATTTTGCTTACGTATCTTCAATATTTCAATTTCATTAGAGAGCTTTGTAGTTGCCTGTGCTTGGGGCCACTTAAGACATAAGGGTGGTCCTGCAAACTAAGCTATTATAAAAAATTCAATTTTACCCAGCCCCTTAGGAGCTGTTTCCTCCTTGATCCTTCATAAGTCTCTTCTTGAAATGGTTACAGAGCTATGTTTGCATTCTTAATATTATTATTAATAAAAATAATAAAATTGTCTTCATTAGTGGCGACATAGCATTGGAATGTTTTAAATCTGAGAGTTCATATGCATTGTGAAATAACTCTATTTTTATGGCTTATTTCATATATTATTTTCCATTAAACAGAACTGTTTAGAAGACAAAGTTTTCATCATACAGTATGTGGGAATATATGTTGTAATCCCAATGGAAATTGGTATTACGGACCTCTTTAAATTGCCTCAGATATTAAATAGAATACCCTTTTTTTGTAACATGAGATTACCAGATTAACAAATGTAATTCTCTCTTTTTGAAGTGAACAGTATTTTTGTTTTGACAGGAGAGTACTCAGTTGTGTAGCAGAGAGGACATTGTCACGTTTGAGCAAGTAAAATATTTGATCATCGCTGCAATAAAAAAAGAATTTGCTAAGAATTGAAGGATTCAGAGCAATATAGCGATAACCATCAATTTTATAAGCGTAAGGGAAAGAAAAGTTTCTGTAAATATGGACTTTTCTTAGTTTGTACTTTCACTTCTTGCTGCTTTCTATATGCATATTGTAGTTTTATGAAAACATTTGTGCAGCATTTGGATCACAATGTTTGCTTATTTTTTCGGGGATGACGATAATTCTGATATCTTTATTTTGGATGTGAGAAACAAAGGTTTTCATTATATTGCCCTTCCTCCTTCAGGGTTAAGAATTATAGATGGCATCTGTGTTGGTTTTATAATTAATACAAATATCGTACAAATCTTTTAAATACCCTCATTTGTTTGCAGGTCAACCAACCAGCGACACAGTCGGTACCTTAAATACTATACAGGTTGTTTTGATAGCGGTTATTGGTACTTTCTTTGTAGTCATTGTAACCGCAATTGCAGCATGGGCTTGCATATGTCGGCATCCACCGAGAGGTGGCCATCGTTTACCTCCAGGTGATGAGTCTTTAGAAGCACCAGATCACCCAATCTTAGGTGGGGTATCTCTTAGAGATATGATTGAAATGACAACATCAGGTTCTGGGTCAGGTAAGAACAGTAATTTCCCTTTGCTTGTATGTTAAAATTTTATTGCTTGTTAATTTTGTAATTTCATACTTTTTGAACTATAATTTTGTAAGAACATTTATATGTAGTACATTCAGTTCCTTACACTGTGGATTCCATGCTTTAGGCTTGCCTCTCTTAGTGCAACGTAGTATTGCTCGACAAATTCAATTGGTGGATATTATTGGTAAGGGTCGATTTGGAGAGGTGTGGAGAGGGCGATGGCGTGGAGAGAACGTTGCTGTCAAGATATTTAGTTCAAGAGAAGAACGATCTTGGTTTCGAGAGGCTGAGATCTATCAGACAGTTATGTTACGTCATGACAACATCCTTGGATTCATTGCAGCTGATAATAAAGGTAAAATCACATTTCAGTTGTGTAAATGTTATCCCCTTAGCGTTTACCAAAGTCAAAGACTTTAACAGCCAAATTTGCTTAGCGAACACCTTACTTTTAACTTCTTGGATGCATTTCAATCATTATGTTTAGAATTTGAGCAGAAAGTCATGACAACCAGTCATCTGCTAATTTGTATCGCTGTCATTCAGTTGATTGCCTTTTCATCAATCTGTTTCTGCCTTAAATTGAAATTATGAAGATAAACATTGATAACTTAATTTCTTTATGATGTCTTTTGTTTAGATAATGGCACATGGACGCAGCTATGGCTTATCACTGACTACCATGAAAATGGTTCTTTGTTTGATTATTTGAATCGTACCACCATTGACACTGCTGGTATGATACGCATGTCCCTGTCTATTTCCACAGGGCTTGCTCATTTGCATATGGAGATAGTAGGCACCCAAGGTGCGTTGCTTATTAATACAATATGTAAGAAAGATGGTTTGAATATTGAATTAGGAAATAGTACTAGATGCAGAAGAAAAAACTGTTGGCAATAAACATTGAGTGATTCCTTATTTTTATAAATGTATATTCTGTACAAAAAGTGAAGTTCTTATATTGGTTTGAAACATGTTTTGTATTAGATATATTCCAACTTGCAATACTCAATTAGTTATAAACTAGCTGGTACCTGGCGTGTTGCTGCCACAGAAGAAATAAACAAGGAAATATTCCTCTCCCCCCTCTCTTTCTTTCCCCACTCTTTTCCCCTCTCGCTTTTTTCTCCTCTCTCCCTCCCCCTCAGTCTTTTTCCTCTGTCATTTTCTCCACTCTCTCTCTCTTTTCCATCTGTCTCTCTTTTCCCCCTCTGTGTCTCTTGTCTCCCTCTGTGTCTGTTTTCTCTCTTTCTGTGTCTCTTCTCCCCTCTGTGTCTCTTCTCCCCTTTGTGTCTCTTCTTCCCCTCTGTCTCTTTTTCCCCACTCTTTAATCTCTTTTCTTGCTCTGTTTTCCTTCTCTCTCATTTCCCCCTCTCTCTGGTTTCCCCCTCTCTCTATTTTCCCTCCCTTTATTTTCCTTCTCTTTCACTATTTTCCCTTCCTCTATTTTCTTTCT
Organism: Acheta domesticus; assembly: GCA_031308135.1. Lineage (NCBI taxonomy): Eukaryota > Metazoa > Arthropoda > Insecta > Orthoptera > Gryllidae > Acheta > Acheta domesticus. The sequence continues at coordinate 91,557,264 of JAHLJT010009355.1, forward strand.
CTATTTCCCCCTTCTTTTTCCTTCTCTCTTTCCCCCCCCCCCTCTCTTTGTCCCTGTCTTTTTTCCTCTCCTCTCATCAACTTGTGCCACCTGCTCCTCATGTTTTCCTCGACCTCGCTCCACGGCACACGGCAATGCCCAGCAACAATGAGGCTCGCGTGAATTGAGAATTGCATTTTGCCATCATGTGCTCTAGCACCATCTTGTGGAGTTACAAAAATTGTAGTACGCGTATGTTCTTCCCGCATGTGCAAGCAATAAGTTGACACATTTTTATCGCAATTGGATGAGTAGTACAACAGTGGATTAAGCATGAACCAACCAACATTGATTTTTATATATTAGATTAATTTTCTGTATAATTATTTTTCGTGAAATTTTCCTTTATTTTAATTGTTATTCTGCTATTCAGGGCAGAGAGGAATCCAACAAATCAGAGATAATTAAAATTGGTCCAGTCGTTCTTGAGTTATTAATGTTTTAATTAACCCAACTTTGTTTTATATACTTAGATTCTGCATGTCTTTGAGTAGGTGGGGTAATATTGAGAAGTGTCGGACCAGGAAAAATACAATAGAATGTTCAAAAAGATCTCATCCTGTAGAATACGGTATGAGAAATGTTTATTTGAGGCCTTTGGCCTCAAAATTTTAGTTTTTAAGGCCCTAGAACACTTCGTTTAGGAGGTATTTAACGATATAGATGCAAACTGTGTAGCAGGCTGCGTTTGCATGAATATCTAGTCTTTTATTCTTCAGCGCCATGTAGTGCCATTTTTTTCGATATTTTATTATTTATTCTGTATTTCGGGATGGCGATGAATCCAACAAAACAGATATAATTAAAATTGGTTCAGTCATTCTGGAGTTATAAATGGTGTAACTATGACAACATTGTTTTATTTGTATAGAAATAATAACAGAATTTACATTGAGTGTATCTGGAAATAACACTTGTCAACATGAACTGCTGCCATTACAGTTTGATTGTTTTATCATTAGTAATTAGGGCAGGGCTGCCCAAATGGCAGAATGAAGCCCACAATGCCTGCGGTTGCCCACTGAAGTGGCCTGTGTGGCACTTGCCTTTCACTAGCTTGAGTCAATCACTACCACACACCTCCCTTCCCCTCCTGTCAGGCTGACTCTCCAAGCAATTGACCACACAGGTGGTCTGCTCTGCTGGGACAGGGCATGCTAAAATAGGCTGTCTCTTTGAGAAGCTGTGAACTAGAAAACTAATACTTAAAAGTATAACAATATTGACAGGCTTATAATATTGACTTATTTATTCCTTGGGTCTTCATACATCTAAATCTGGTCTGTAAATCTTTGATTTCTAGGTAAGCCTGCTATTGCTCATCGAGATCTCAAGACAAAGAACATCCTGGTAAAGTCAAATGGTACATGTGCCATTGGAGACCTTGGGTTAGCTGTGCGTCATGATGTAGCCACAGACACTGTAGATATCCCTCTGAATAACAGAGTGGGGACAAAACGTTATATGGCACCTGAGGTAAAAACTTTGTTTACAAATTGAAGCATAGAAAGCAATAGTGAGTTACTCTATATATTTTTCCAACATTGAGAAATTTGCAGGATAAAATAGTAGTATTGTGTTTCAGCTGCTATTATCAACAGATTTCACCTCATTCACATGTTTTTATTGAGTCGTAATATTTGCAAATTCAAAATCTAGGATAGTTGCTGTGCAGTAGTGAGCTATGCCAATATTCAACATCCATTCTCAATACTTTGTGAAATCATGATCATGCGATTAAGAATGGCACTAAATTTGCTTTTTCTTTTGTGTCTTCCAAAAGTCACAAATGGTTTTGACTGGTATTAGACAACATGTTGTATGTGCCACCATCGTCCATCCGCCAAAATGCAATTCTCTCAATCCCTGGCCAAAGAATACTTCTGCCTGGATAATGTACACAAGAGGTTTGTTGATTCTAGTCAACAAAGACTTTCTCCATTTTCTGCTGGTTTTGTTTGTAGGATTTTCACTACAATCTCTTTCGCATGCCTCAGGAACATACGGCAAACTCTCTTTGATTCACAACCAAAATTGCTATTTCATTCTGCGACAATTGGCCATCTGCAGAGTGAAATGGGGAGTGGTAAGGGGAGGAAGTGGCCCTAGTTAACTGAAGCATTTTCAGCACCACAGTGCTCCAAATTCTGTTAATTGGGCAGGTCTAGACTAGAGCTAAGATGTTAGTCACTGGCCATGTTGACATTTCTGAATAAAATGGAGTGGAAAGGCAAAGCTGCAGTGAGATATTTTAAATGCTCTCTATATTATAATTGTTCAGATGTGTGGGTACAACATACAGGTGTTATCATAGAAGGGAATACACTGAATTCGTAATGTTTTACTCTGTCTCTCTCTCTGTCTCTCTCTCTCTCTCTCTCTCTCTCTCTCTCTGTCTCTCTCTCTCTCTCTCTGTCTCTCTCTCTCTCTGTCTCTGTCTCATACAAGCAACATTTCATTAAATAGCTCAAATTCTTTCCCTGAAGAGAATCACAAAGCAAAATATCTCCCTTGGTTGGTTGTTGTACTATTTAGTAAACACAATGTATAATATGATTTTACATAATTATGCAAAATGCATTGCTGAGGCTAATAGCCTGTGCGTCAAAATCTGTATTGTCACTACTTGTTTGTGTGGTGTATATCACTATTGTTTTCATTGCTTCAATTGTTTAGATGAGTAGTTAATATGCTGATGAAAAGTTTTTTAAGAATTTTACATTATTTTCTCTCAGGTGCTGGAGGAGTTGATCAACATGAATCATTTTGACTCCTTTAAGCGTGCAGATGTTTATGCCCTGGGGCTCATTTTCTGGGAAATGGCTCGCCGATGTAACATAGGTGGAATTTATGATGAATATCAACTTCCTTTTTACGATCTTGTTCCCTCTGATCCTACCATAGAAGAAATGCGAAAAGTTGTGTGTGTTGATAGACAGCGTCCTTCCATACCTAATCGTTGGCAGTCATGTGAGGTAATTGTGTTATTTGTATTATACTGAACATACCATTTATTGTGCACCCTAGTCAGCACGTACATTAAAGGCCAAATGTGCTCATAATAAGTGTATTGCTGCTTGTCACTATGTCTATTGCTGTTAAGCCTGTTGACAATAAAATGTTATTAACTTTCTTTTTCATCATTATTGTTATTATTGTTGTTATTATTATTATTATTATTAATTATTCAAAATCACTAGCATATTCTTTCTTTGAAGCATAAACTATGAAAATTATTGCCTTTTCTCAATAAATCTTTCCTTTCTGAGATATGAATTTTTGTTTAGACAGAAACTTTCAAAGGTATGTTTTTAGCAGGACAGATTTTTATGACTTGATTACACTTCAGTTATTTCATTGTTTAAAGTTATTTAAACATAATTACTAGCATTCAAAATAAATTAAAATGTTTTATTGGGCATGTAAAAATATATTTTGATCTTTTAATGATTTACATAATATATTATTATATTTATGATAAATCCCAGTGTCATGGAATGATAAAAAAAAAAGAAGAAGAATTATTTCGGAGTTTGTTCAAAAAGTTCTGGGAAAGTATGAAGTTGGGCAGTGAGCATCTGCTGTTAATGTTATTTTGAATTTAGATTTTTACATAACTTGGTTGTGAAAGGGAATATTAATAAAAGTGTAAGTGACTTAAAGAGTATTGTGTTAGAAGTTTTTTCTCTGTATTTTTCCAGGCACTGCACGTAATGTCTAAACTTATGAAAGAATGCTGGTATCAAAATGCAGCAGCTCGTCTTACTGCTCTCCGAATTAAGAAGACATTGGCAAATCTAGGTGCAAATGAAGACCTCAAAATATGAATAAAGAGAATGAAATCTCTTCCTTTGTAAATTAAAAGATAGAAACACTAGCAAGGGAAGGCAACACAAAGTATAACGGACTCCGTCCCAGGTGAGAGTTACACGTACAGACCGCTAGAATTTCAAAGTGTTCTTCGGTGCCTGTTTTTATCAGATGATCTGATACCTTCATCATCATACCTCATGTAGGGCAAAATTTTACATGTACTTAGGCTTGACAGATGGTTGATATCATTTGAATTTTGTACTCCCTGAAGTTACATTTCAGAAGATTTGAATTAATTTTTTGTACATTCATTGTTATGTGGCAGCCCACAAGCAAGGCTGTTGTGCAGGAAAGCGAGTCTGTAGGTGTGCTTCTCAGTTGAGACATAGTTTGCCCCTATGTGGTGAGTTCGGGCAGTTGTCCTGCTGGGGGGGGAGGGTGAAACCACCCACTGGACCTGACGACTGTGACATTTTCACTAGTCATGCCTTTTTTTGTTTGAAACTTTTTATGGAGTCATTTTTATATATATGAAAGTGAATGAGTGTGAAACTCAGTTTAGACTAACAAATTATATGTAAAAAAAATAACAAAATAATTTTTAAAAGTCGTGATTAACATATAGTAGAGCGGTCTCACCCAGCCTGTAGCTCCTGTAGCCGCCAAGACACTGCCCCCAAGTCTTGTTGAGTGTCCAAGACCCTGAGGGTCTGCACTTGTGAATCTCAAGGGATACAGACCAGAAATACAATTTTCATCACAAGTAAGGCGGTGCAGCCAACCTGCCATGTGCGATGTACTCTGACATAGTGGTGGGGGAAAGAGATGTGTTCTAGAACTCTCTATAGATAGTTTACATGATGGCGGCTTTCATCTTCTAGAAAATGAATAGAAATAGTATATAGGAACATGTAGATTTTTATTGTGGATGTGTCTCTCCACAGCTTTCACGAGAGTTAGCAGATGAGAGACTGGCTGCACTGCTTTGCTCTCAGTCTTTGCTCAGAACTACATTTTTTACTGCAGATTTCATTTTGTAAAATATTTTTACTTATATTATTAACATAGTATAATTCTTAGGATGTTGCCACATTTGGGTATCTCTTTCACGCATGCTTTTGGACCCACCCTTGCATTGCTGGATTCTGATCAACCATAGAAGATATAGAGCTGTGTGAAGGCAGTGTTTCTCAGTGAAACATTAACAGTTAACTTCTCAGTAAAATAATATAAAAATTGAAACAAGTTTGTCAAAATGCACTTCAATTTAGTGTGGTGTTTACGTATAAAATGGGTAGAAGGATGAGGGGAAATTGTAAATTTTAAGAATATCGTTATTCCTCTTGGTCATCTCTAAATTCAGTGGCACCTAATCTTCCACAGAAAATGTTTGGTTCTGTGGTGAGTGGTTGTGATTTAGTGAAATGACATGTTACTGAAAGGATGATCAGCTACTAATTTTTGGTAAGAGATCAAAATCTTCCCTCTAATTTTGCTACACAGCTTTCAAGCCTTCAGTTCATACATAATGGCATCTCCTAATAGTTTGGTGTATGGTGCTAAAATAATCACTTTAGAAATTCCTTAGATCTGTAGGATTCTTGTTTCTTAGTGGAATAGGAAAAGTTACCTTTTAATTTCCAACTGATGTATTTTAATACAATCAATCAAAACTTAAAACTATTGAAAGTAACAACTGTACTACAGTATGTGACAAGTGTATGTCTTTTGACTCTGCAGAGTGTAGAAACATGCTATTAGTACTGGTTCACATGTGGACTACTTGTCGATTCCTGTTACAGTATTGTCTTGTTTTATGGCAAATTGCTCTGTCATTAAACTGGTTTGTTTCTTTTCTGTTGACCCAATGCTGGATTAGAGAAGAGAACCTCTCATTCTTGGCATCAAACTCTGAACCACAGACACAGAAAATGTGCACGATGTGTGCCACCCAGAAGCTTCATAAAAGTAATTAAAGTGGTTCAATTATTGGCACTTTTACAATCTTGGGTGGTTGCCCTGCAAACCTTACACAAAGATTGTGTTTGTTTTTATATTGTTTCAGATTTAATTCACCCTTTTTTTTTCTCTCCCCCTCATCATTTTAGATTCTTGAAGCAGCTTAGTCATACAAACGGCTTTTCTAATCACATACTAATATCAAAATCAAGCAATTTAGGAGAGATTTAAAAATGGCAGCTTACAGTATGTGCTAGAATAAAACTAGCAGCTATCGTAGTGACAAATGATATCCCAAAAAGAATTAATTTGTAACTTTGATTTATACTTCATAAGTTGTAAATTTATTAAGTAACTACCTTATTACTCATCATTGTTTGATAACTTATCAGAATTGTCTATTAAACTGATCCACATGCTCTTTCCACCTCACCCTGCACCCCCCCCCCCCACACACACACACACACACCACCCCACGCACACCCCTGCCTACATTGCCTATCTCACTCTCCTCTCCCTGCCCGCCGTACCCTCCTTGCCTTCTGCTTTCCCTCACACGCCCTCCCCATCAGCCTGGCCCTTCATCACCCAGCAACAATGTCACTTAGATGCATTGCAATTTACATAGTTTGCTGTCACATTTTGGGATACTCCCCCCACCTCTCTCTCTCTCATTTTTTTTTTTCTCAGCTTCACGAATGTGTTTTTGCAACATTTGAGAGCTATTACTGTGGTTCAAAAGGTTTTGTCAAACAATCACAGACCTTTACACCCATCCATTTTCATATATTAAGTTGAACACCACAATTAGAATAGTAACACCTGAGGGTAACATACACAGGCACCCAAATTCTAGCCCAAGTGACAATTAGAACGGTTCTGATAGCTCAGAGTTTTTAGAAATAATATGGTTCCTTACTTCGATACAAATGTGTTTGCGCGGGGGGGGGTAGCAGTTTAGAATATGTTTTTCTTTTTGTTCAGAATCCATTTTGCCCAGAGACCTCATCACCCATTTCTTGTGCGATTATAAATAGTTATGAAATAACTTCTCAAAGTCTCCTAAGTTCCTGATCAATATGCTTCATTCTACGTAATGAACATATTGTATTATTTCAATTTTTTCAATTATCAGAATTTGATAGTTTCTTTAACTTAAAAAAATTTTACTTGAATTGGCATTTTTGTACACCATCAATTTTGAATTGAACTTGCATTGTTTGCAAAACTGAGAAGTTAAGCGATGAAACCACAAATGTTGAGAGATGTCAGCTATTGTTTACATTTTGAGATTAAAATTAGAGCCAAAAGTTGTAAAAATGTATTTATGTATATTGTACAGCATTCCACAATTTCTCCAAGTAGACCATTAAGTGATGTTAAATCTAATATCCCTAGCATTTCAATCCATCATTTTTAAAAGTCTTGTGTGAGGAATAAAATTAGTCGATACATTAGTCCCATGTATAGAGCTAGTGTTTCTACTAGTTTTTCACACTAAATTCAGGTATAGTAATCAATATTTTCCTGAACTGAGTTTCCTATTTAAGAGTTTTTATATATGTCATCACATAATGAAACCTTACATGATTACGTATATGAATGTAATCATTTTCTGAATATATTGTCGTACATTGCTGCACCCATATCTCATTTCTTTAACATTTAGTTGCTACAATGAAGACTATAATTGGAGATTTTGTATGAGCTTCTCAACTTGTGTGATATATCTAATTCATGAATAACAGGCAATCAGGTATTTTCCATGCAGCACAATATGGCCTGAGCCAGTAAATTGTTCATTGGATTGTCATTTCTCAAATAAGTGTTCGGAATTTAGTAAAAGAAGGATAAAAACCTTCTAGGTTTCAGGTAATAATGTAATACATGAACATAAATATATACTTTTTTTTTTAAGTTTCATTAAGTACTTGCAAAAATTCTGCATGATTTGGCTGGAAAACAAAATTACTTATTTGAATTCAACATGAAAAGGGCCATTAGAATTTTGTTTTTCTTTCATGGGCCAAATAAAAAAATCAATTTTATTGATTATTGAAATTATTTTGTAGTTCATGTCGCTTTTGTATTGGCATTTTTTGCATTCTACAGCTTTCAGTTAAATTTTCCTAGTATTTTTGTGAATTGATGTCATCAAACTCGTTTGTGGTTTTCTTGACATCTTTCCTAGTTACTTTTTATTTAGTTGATTCATTGAGGAACACTGCCAGAAATGAATTGAAAAGTTTCATTGTTTTCACATACAGGATGCATTCCATAGATAGGTGAAACTGACAAGCATTTTGAACAAAATTTTTATAGCAATGTATTCCATACCTCAGGATCACAACTTGTGCTACTGTTCCTTGCCAACAGGCAAAGGTTTACATACTATAATGAGTTCTATAGTTATTTGTCATTAGTACCATTATACACAGATCAGATATATTTGCTCTGTACATTGCCAAGTGTGGTTCATACCTTGACTATGTGCATAAATATGTCTCCCACTCTTGCCAGGTGCCGAGTTTGTTTAGTGAGTACTGACCTGTTCGTTCTGCATGAAGCAGATGTGGTTTGTTGAATATTGATTGTGACTCATGTCCCCGTGAACCCCATGATGTCCCATACAACAAATGTTTTATACATGTGTGAATACTGAGTATATCTTGCTGATTTTTGCTAATGCATTTTTTTAAAATATCAATTTATATCAATGAATATTGTGTTTGTAGCTTCATTGTGGAGCACATAGAATATGTAATATTTGTACACTAGTGTGTGTGTGTGTGCATATGTGCGCGTGTGTGAGCTCATTCACGTATTGTAGTTCCTATCGATGTGGGTTTTTTGCTTGTTCTGGTTGTAGTTTTGTCGCAGATTTGTGACAAAATTATTTCCAGGTCTGGCAGCTATGAGCCTTCTATTTTGCAGTGTGTGTGTACATAATATAATTTTTTAAGTATTCTTAAGAATCTTAGGTTGAAGATGTTATAATTTCACTATTATTTTTAGCACAATTCAGGTGGTAAACTGTCTTGCCCAGTTTATCTTAATTTTTTACTGATGTCCATGAATTTCCATTTTTCCAAGCAAAACATTTTCAGTACAAAACTCCCCCATGTCAGCTCATATATGATTTTTACACTGCCCCCATGATTCCTGAACAATACTCAGTGTTCTGGAGTGCAGGTTGTCCCTGTTCCCATTATCCTTCACTCCTCTCGTGTGACTACCTCTCCCTTCTGAAAGTAAACTTTCTCCCAACTTCCTATTACCATACCAACCTCAAATGCAGTTCAAATCATTCTCAGTGTTTCTAAACAAAGCTTTTTGTACAAAGAATATAGGTCCTGCATGTTTAATGTTTAAAGAATATTCATAACAATAACCTGCTAACATAATACATTGTCCAGATGCAACATAACATAAACAATAACACTTTTGTTTGTGATGTTTTTAAGTATAAATGTATATTTGTATGAAAGTACAGTAGGGGGAAAAGAGGGAATTTGAATACTCATATTTGTAGTTTCTAAGGGCAAACTCGTTCGGGGTATTTTGCCCCAAAGGGAAACATCATTATGCTGCATCCCTCGAGAGAGCGTGTTTCATATTGACTCTACTTCTGCATAAATAAACTATCTTGGTGAGAATGCCATTCTTTGTTGAGTCTAGAACTTCCCAGAATTTTGATACAGGAAGAATGAAAGAGACATAGATCTTCTGTAGTCCATTAATCTCAGTGTTTTGTGGTAAAATATTGAAAACATGAAGTGCAATATTTCTCGAATGTAGTAGTGCCTCATCAGAATTTTTCTAATACAGTGAGATGACAGGTCATTTGTTTGATGAGGGAAAAAAGTCTTTAAACATTCCCCATTCTTATAAATGTATGAAATTGTTACAGATCTAATTGTTAAAGAGTAATAATAATTTTTAAACTCAAGAAATATCACACTCAAACGGGAGCCTAACTCAACGCCTTATGACTCCAGCCAGATAGCCTTTAGCCAAGCCTTTACAAGAAATGTGTAGGGCCAAGGCAACTCTATTTTCACTACCAGAGCTCTATGGCGAGTCTTCTCCATTTCTTTGTTAATCAGTTGTATTGCTAATGGATCGTAATGTCAATTCTCAGCACTGTCACTTCCTTAATTTTTGTTTGACATAAAAAATTTATGTGCATTTCTTTTCCACTGGGTGTGTGTACATTCAGATACTTAGCTGTTTCTTTTGCAAAAAGTGGTTTAAGCAAAGCTGATATTTGTGCTCTCGTTAGTTGAACATGAGGAAAGCTGCATCCTGGCCACTTAGTCTTGAACATTTATGGTAGATATGGGTAGTTATAATGGAATTGGCAGCTTGGAGTTGAAAAAGGTGAACAGGGGTTGGCGATTAATGTCCAAAATGCTAAGACCAGTTTGAGTTGTGTTTTTGTGTCCCTCTCATATAAAAACAAGTATTTTTCCTTCTAATTTTCAAACAAAAATATATTTATCTGTACTATACAACAGTGACAAGTACTTAAAACTGAGTAGTAAATGTTAAGTTTCATTTTACTCTTTAGAACAAAGCTCTTAACACTTTTGGACACTTTGATGGAGGTGCTATAGCCCATTTGACATAAAAAGAAAAGTGTTCTGTTTATGATCAGAACAGTTTGGCTGATTATATTTTTCACTTCGATGGATGTGATCCATGGGACATATTGCCAACTCCTGCGCTGAAACATTGTTTTTGTTTGATGGTTTCTTTGTTTTACTCTAGTGTTGTTGCACATATAAATGTATCAGGTTCTTAGCAGTTTTTTTTAAAAAGCTGAAATCACTATAATTTAGTAAAACCATCCATGAATTATTGATTATCCCACTTTAAATGCTGTTTAAATTAATTGATTAATTAATGCTTTTGAGGTTAAAACATTAGTTACAGAGTAAGTTTTCTGTTTTTTTCTCTTTTCTTAATTTTTTGTTGTGATTGTTGTTTATATTCAAGCTTTCTTTTATTTAATCTACTGAATTTGGTTTTGAAAATTTTGTATATTATTACCAACCTTTTTTTAGAATTTAATTTTGTCTTCACTTTCAACAAAGAGTCTTTATTAAAGAGTGAGTTTTAAATTATCCTCTCAAAATTGCAAGATTTGAGAATATTTGACTTGGAATTGTCATAAAATTAAGCCTAATTGTAAATTGATTACATGTTGAGCATAACATTTTTTATTACCATTGGTAGGTAAAGAATTCATTATCTAATAGAGGTATGGGTCACATTCTATACATATTATTAAGTTATTAATTTGTATTCCGAAAGTATAATTAAGTCATAATTAACCCCCTTCTTGATGGATAATATCTGCAAAATATTTGATAGAATAATTCATAGATGGTTTTTCTATAAACCTGCTAGAAATTTGTAGGATTTCATCAATACTAATTTATCAAACTTTATAGTACTGACAGTACATCTGTAAAACACATTGAAGGATCAAGGAATTACCATTGTGGTGCATTATATTTTCTTGAGAACTATAGAAAAAGTGTGATTTGGTAGACAAATCCTGCAGTATGGGAAAGAAAATAAAAATATAGGATTTGATGATAAATTTACGAATGTTGTTGTGTAAGGAAAATACAAAACTTAAGGAAAGACAGAATGTATCTTGGAATAAAGGCAACATTTTGACTACTCCAATTCTTACATTCCCAAGGGCATGCTGTACTTGGATTCTTTCTAAAACTATGGTATAGAATCCTGAAGACAAAGTAAGCATCAAGCACTTTGACTAGATTTTTTATTATTAGCAGGGAGAGACGCTGCTGTCTTTGTGGATTATGGTTTGGAAAAAGATGGGAGTGAAGGTTCTTTTCTGTCATTGATACTTGCAAGAATACACTGCACATTAGCTTTGGAATCCTTTTGGTCATACACTTGTGTTCATTGCCTCTGCTTACAGCTTTATTTCCTTGATAATGTTGCAACTTCAGGAATTTTTGTTGTATTAATGTAGAAGTGAGAAATAAATGGCAACAAAAATGTGCCTGTTTTTAAAATAATATTGTAAGCCTGGATTTTGTATGACAATGTTTGTAACAGATTTCATTAAGCACTTTTGTGTACACAGCACTTTATTGAAATTTTAAGGTGCAAAAGTATTGGAGTGTTTTTTTACATGATCTTGCACTTTGATATAGTATGTATTAGGGCTGGATTTATGGATAGTCAACAGAGATTTGTCTCAAATGAAGTAAATCCTGGAAGAAATCAAGAATCACTAGAAGTGTGCTTAACTTGCATTTACATGTACATCAGTTTCTGCCTGTTCAATTTGTTTCAAATTAGTGTATATATTTTTCATTGTTATAAGTCACATAGCAGAAACAGATTGCAATGAACTTTCTCAAAAAAGCAAACAAACTATGAGACATGGAAGTCTGGATACAAGAAAACATTTTCTATTACAGTCAACTAGCCAAATAAATCCAGCCCAAGTACATATGAGTAGGCAAGAATGATCTAGTGCTTATTTCTATATTTCTAAAATGATCACTATAAAGAAAGCACAGCACTTGAGCATCTCTTGAAGGTTCGTGTTTAAGTGGCCAGGTACTCATAGAAATAATGATTTGTATGGCAAGAAATGCCTTTCATTAGCAGGAAGTTGAATAGTTTCTCAAAATTGTATATGAATAAGAATGTGTAAGCCTTTTCAGGTATTTTAAGCCTTCCTGCCTAGATTTACTGAGTGAGTTTATTGTGAGTGCTTTTCTAATATGTCAGCACTTTTGGGTGCATGTTTCCATGTTGTGTTCAAAAATTAACCGGGTAACTTATTGTTTAACATTGTAAAACTTTTCAAGTCTTTATTGTCTACAAATAGATCTTGTGTTTGGGATTATTTTGGGACAAGACTAGTACATATTTTGTTACTTTGTAAATACATATACATATTTAACATGGTTGTCACAAGTGTAATTTGAAGAAAAACTTTCTTATACATGAAATATTTTGTATCTGTGCGTAGGTTTACAGGACTCTCCATTGGTAGAAGGCAGTTTTTATCGAGAATTCTTTGTACTACTACATAAGTGTGTGCATTGCTCTATCTGGGATCTGGCAATTTGCAGTGGTTGCAACCAGTTTTGCACGTAGCTGTAACAGTAGAGTATTTTTTACTGTACATAAACCTGTATCACTACTGACAGGCAGCATGTTGCTAGACAGGCAATTTGAAAAATGCCAGGTACTAGGATCAAGTGAAGGCAACAGTTTTTGGCTGCATGGAGAACTCAATTCTGGAATCAGATACTTTAGCACTTAAGGAATTATATATAAGTCAGGTGTTTCAGAACTCTCTATGTAGTAAAGTATCAAATTCCAGCAGATTTTTGTTTTCCAAAAAAATTCTGGAATCAGATACTTTTGCACTTCATTATATATAAGTCAGGTGTTTCAGAACTCTCTATGTAGTGAAGTGTTTGATTCCAGCAGGGTTTTTTTTCCAAAAAAAATACTTGGTTTTGTTATATTGTTTTTTGTTAGGCACAAAACTTGGACTCCAACAAGGAATTACTTTGTTACAGCCAAAAATTGTTGCATCAATAAGAGGTTATGTTACATGCTGTAGCATTCCATTTAGCTTGTTTTACATGTTGCTTAGTAATAAACCCACCTGTTGATAATATGTGAGATGATGTTTGTTTCCCATCCCATAAACATCTGGTATTATGACTTTAATTTTCTTGAATGCAATTTAAATTTTTCCATTGAAAATATATTTTGAATTTTTTATAAAAAAAAAGTTCTTGTTCTGAAGTGACTTGTGAGCATTATCTTTTGAAAATTCATTATTTGTCATGGCCTAAACTGTAGAAAGATTTCACATTCATTTTAAGAAAATGCAAAACTAATTTGATATTCATTTGAAGAGTGTTTAACTTTTCAATAGAAATGAATTGTTAATTTGGTGATGTTATCCATTATAGTAATTCCACTGACATTTTTCAGAAAACAAGAAGCCAAAGGTAAGCATGCAGTACAAAGTACAGAATTCTTGGAAGGCAAAAAAAAAAAAAAAAAAAAAGAGGGATGGGAGAAATGACATAGCACCTTTTGGCTGGATGGAGAACTCAATTCATTCATTTTGCATGGAGAACATTGAATATTTAATCTAATTGCTAAATAGTACATTGTGTGTGTCTGAAAATGATAAAATCTATTTATGTACCAAGGGCAACTTCAGAAAACATTTAATGCAGGGTCATTTTTAAATTTGAAAGGAAACAAATTTTTGAATTGAATTTTCTTGGTATGGTAATAATTATAAATTAATATGTTACTTTCTATGTGTATATTTTAATCGGTAAATAAAATGTCTAAAACTACTTTTATTAATTTTTGTACTAGAAATAGTTGGAATTAGGTATTTCAAATATATAATTATATCCATGCCAATATTTAAAATACTAAAATAAGCATAAAAATGTACTTAAAATATAAAATTACATACATTTTCAAAACTTTTAAAATAATCTTGCAAATAACTTCTTTGAATTATATTTTTAATCCTATACGTTTTCAAGGAAGTCCTCCCTGGAGCTGCCCTTGCTATGTACCACTGCAGAATTGATTAAACACAAGAAACAGAATCAAGTAAATTCGTATTACATAGATTGTGGTGTCATTATAAGAAACCGGGTTGAAAAATGTCAAGTAATCATGTGACTACCTTTGTCAACAACTGAATTAGAAACTCGTACAAAATAATTTTAAACACAGAAAATTTGCTAGCTTAAGCTCAGCAATAATGTTTATTTTATGCATGTATTTTAAGTAATTATATGTATGTTGATTTAAGCAATATATTTACTTTAATTTATTTGAATTTTTTATGTCAAAATAATTTAATTATAACAAAGTTAAACTAGTGATTCTACAACAGTGTATACTTTCTTGGTATTAATTGTAAAAGCAATGTAATATTGCACATTCGTTCTACTACTATTTCTCTCTCAGTCGACAAATCCAAATGACATTTTAGCCCAAACTTATGCCAAAACTTCTGATATATGTAGAAAAGTAAAATAATTCAAAGATCTAAAATTGGTAAGTAGGTTTATTTTTAAAAAAAATGGACATTTGCAATTTTGAAAATTCTAAAGGTTTTATTGAAAATTTAACCTACCCAATATTAATGAACAAATCTTGCTCTTCTCAAGGAAAAACTACTGATAAAACAGAACGTACCTTCTCGCGATATTGCTAATAGCTAGGTAATATTGTAATATGACAATTTCTCTCACACTTCAATTACCATCTGAAAAATTCTTAAACAAACGAAATTTGAAAAGAACATTTATTTTTTTATTTCAAATGTCGAAACGAAAACAGCTTTATGCCATTGAATTCAGAGTAGTATTGCCAATGCCGAAAGTGGGAATGAGGTAAGGGAATCGCGGAAATGTGGAATATTCTGTATGAACCTCCCAGGGGGAGTTAGTAGAGGCGCATTCGAAAACTAAGAATATTTCCTATTGAAAAAGAACGCACTTAGTATTGTCTGTCCTTTTTCAATATAAAATATTCGTATGGCGTGTTCGATTACTAAGAATATATTTTCAATTGAAAAAGGACCCTCTAACGTAAACTGAATGGTCTATCCTTTATTAATAAGAAATATTATTGGGAAACAAACACGCCAGTAGTTTCGGAATACACTGTAAAACTCAGCCTAAGAAGTATCTTTGTCTCCTTTATACTTATGATAAAAAAATTACAGATACATATTACAATTTTTATGATTCTTACAACACGAAATTACCTTTTTTGTTCTTAGTGTGATATGATCATTGGATAGTTGGAGAATCTCCGACTACTAACCATAAACAGTGCGGAGAAAATCGTCGAGGAAAAATTGCGGAATTGCTGTTTATCGGGGCGGAATGCGGACTAGACCTCACAAAGGCGGAAGAAAATGCGGAATCTGGCAACACTGATTCAAAGTATCCATATACTCTCTGGTATCCATGTTCTGTATAAATGTATCAACGATGCGCGATGCGTATTTTAGACGTAAATAAAATTATTAGTTTATTTTAACGCGAACTGCGCCGGTTGCATGTTGTAACATGCGAACTGCGCCGGTTGCATGTTATATATTCATCAAAGCTACGCGGTTTTTACGCACATTGTTATTTATTCCCATATATTATGCAAAGCGAAATCATCTATATTCGTTTTCACATTTAACTCAATTAAAGAACGCAATTTAAAATAGTTTTAAATAAATTACAAAATATTACTTTGTGAACGTTTGTATATCAAAAGTTTGAATGTAAGAAACGAACAAATGAAATAATATACAAATCTAGCTTACAATTATCCTACTGGAATTGCCTCTATTACGTTAACGAAGCGCAGTCAATTATTGGGATTATGTTTGTCTCGAAATTATAGAGAAAATAAAGTACTCATATTTTCAAAAAATTGAACATGATCTCATTTGAAGATTTGTTTTTGTGAAAACATGTCATTAAGAAAAAATGTATCTTCACATTTGTAGTTATAGGAAAACAAAAAGAAAATTTATATTTTCGCAAAATCAGGCATTTCAACGAACATGAAACATGAACGTATGCTGTCTTAATAAGTATAATTTTCTCTATTCTTAGTATAATACTCTTAATGAGTATAATACTCTATTCTCAAATTTAAAGAAAAAAATTGGAGCCGTTTTAGAGAAAATTTTGAAAATGTCCGGAGGTCTTCATGTAAAATACCCCAAATTTTGAAGAATGTTTTTCAGAATCTCAGATCTTCGACTTAGGCCAGATGGGTAGGGATTTCTTCAATTTGGAAAAAATCGTACGCATGGTTTAGGCGCTAGTGTTGTTCTCATACACCAGACGGAAGGACGGACGAACGCGTTCGAACATTTTGCTTTCAATTGTATCGTAACAATTTTGGTATCAAGGGCCCACAAAACAGGGATTCTGGCTACATCACTTATTAGAGGATTTATTTTCTTAATTTAGCAACTGGTTTTATCCACTTTTTCGTTATCAGGGCCCGGCAATTAATTGTTTTCAGCCGGAAATTCGCCGTTTTTTCGCGCAGCATTACATAACTTTCCCTATATTACGTATATTACTCCGTATATACGTATGTATACGGGAAAGTAAAAATTGTTGTTCGTCCATAGAAGTTCACTATAACAGGAATCGACTGGTCACACCGTGAGGATTCCCAACGGAATCGGTAACTACCCCTCTATGAGTCTTTACTATTTCAAAAGGGGTCGAGAGTCGAAAATACACATGGTGACTGATCGGAATAAGTAGAACCCGATTAACCCTTGTGGGAAAATTTCGATTTAGAAAACTGCGAAAATGTCGAAGATTCATGTAAAGTAGCCCCCACATCAAAATATCCGTTTCACAATAGCAGGGCTTTGAGATCATTCGGAGAATATTAATAAAAAAAAATCGTTTGAACGCTTTTGGCGATACCGTTGACCGCAGACGTACATCAGTCAATTTTTCGGTATCAAGGATCCGCAAAACGTGGACAGCATTACAATACGTTCTCTTTACGAAAAAGTAAAGCAGTGGTGCTAAGACAGCACATGTTTTCTCGCCCGTATTTTCACGCAAAATTACGCGAAAAGTACTCAAATTTTCGAAAAATTATACATGGCCTTATTTCAAAATCTCTCTTTAAATCTCTCTTCATTTAGGAAAAAATTCTATCTTTAATAGTTTAGCTGCACCATTCTCTTAAACGTCCTTCATACTATCAACAACAAAATTTAATTTAAAAAAAGCCTTTGTATTCCAAAATGCCCAAGGGGCTTCATGTAAAGTACTTCCCCCCCCCCAAAAAAAACTAAAATATCGGTTCAAAGGACCGCGACATCAGCCAGTCGATTGGGGAATACCAATTTCGGAGAAAATCGGCTGGACGGTTTAACCGTTAGCGTTGTTCACAAACAGGCATTTTCCCGTCATTCCATTTTTCGGCATCAATAACCCACAAAATATGGATTCTCGATACACCAAGTCTCTACTCCGTAGTGAGGAAGTAAAAGAATGATTTATTATTGTGACCTACTCACACTATCTAATATGTAAAATGGCTAGACAAAGTGATCCAGTTTTGAAGAGCGTCACTTTGACAGTGATTAGATAGTATGTTTAATGACAAGGCAAAAGAAATTAATTTAGCTTCATTAATTGCTTTGGAAAAAATCGATTGGTGATATATAGCTGGATTAATGACTTTGCTTGTAACATTAAGTGGATAAGACATTGACAAATGTGTGCTGAATAACAAGAGGCCTAGCATTATCGTGCAAGAACTTCATTGCTAATAAGAATGAATCAAACGTCAAACAATACCTGTAATACCCTTTAATGTATACATTTAAACAGCTGCATTCGCAATCACAGGAGTGTCGCCAAACATATGATATAAGAAATGCGTTCTCCAAAGATACTGATCATTTGTAAGTACGAAAACGTCTCAGCTGTAACTTTTGGTTACCACACGTCTAAAAAATTTCCGGACATACCCTACTACATTTTAACATTCTGCCCAGCGACCGGATGGAATATCTACAACATCTCAAATGACCTACATTTTAAGGAACTCAAGTTTGTTGAACATTTTCTCGTTTATTCTCTACTTAGAGCAGCTTCAGTTGCACAGACTTTCATGACTATTTCAATCAATAAAGTCGCAAAATTTGTCCTTCAGAGAAATACTCTTATTTTGTTCCTGAGAGCAAGTTGTTTCGTATGGTTCAAATCTAACTTTTTACTCTCCTTGTTTTGTGTTGTAATTCTGTGGGTTCAAATATTTTAAGATAGACCAATACGAGTTATTTATTTCAGCCTTTGATGTTAAAATGTTCTGATTACCGTACAATCCTACATTCTTGTGAAGACCTTACATTTTGGACTACATTCTTATGAATAGAGACCGGATTTTTATGTATTTACATATTTTTTGTCTTTCGACTTACCGTTCTCAAAATTGTAATCTGGGCGATTCATAGCCCTCCTAACACAATATCGAATTTTTTCGTTACATATTTTCACATATTTAGTACTATATTACATATAATACATATTTTACTGTTTTCACAATGTATTTTCTTATTTTATCAATTTTCTTCAATCTAATTGCATATTTTGTTTGTGAAAAGATGTATTTTTTTTAAATCGGCATTTTCCCAACATTATTGGGGAAATCTATGTGTCCAAAATATCATTGACACCGCGTTTTGTGATCTGTAACCTTAATTTCCGAGAAAAAATTGCGATTGCCGACGTGTAATACTTCGATGAAGATGCTACAGTGTATGTTTGCTGGTTGTAGATCTCACCAGTTTGTGCGACTTCTATTGCGATTAGTCCGGCTGCTTAACGACGGTCCTGGATTACAATAGATGAAGCTTTTATTACTGACGAGAAAGTTGTATGATGTAAAGTGAGCAGTTTTTCTAAATGTAATTTTTTGCTAAGAAAATGGTTTTTAATTAGTGAATTTTAATATTACATATTATATCGGATTTTACATATTTATTACATATTCTTACTGTTTTCATTATATATTTATGTACATATTTTGACGTTTAATACTATATATTTTTCCGGCCTCTACTTATGAAAGTATCTGGTAGTATCTCTTACCTGTAACCGCCATCGCCTATGGATTAGGCAACTTGCAAAGCACCTATGTAAGACACCTTGTCGACACCATTAAGACACAGCGGACCCTAAAATAAATAGTCCTAAACAATGTCAAAAGCATACTTTCTCGCACGTAAGAAGAGAAAGTATTGTTATAGTGCGCCGGAAAACTGCGATTGATTGTTAGTGATTTCAGGCGAGTCAACTACTAGGGTGATTAGTCCGTAAGTGTAGTACATGTTTTATCGGGAGTTTGCTGTGGTCTTCCCCCGCTGGATGGTGAGATCTGGCGCCGACCTAGCGGTTTTTTCCCTAAATCAGGTAGCTCCCACCTGCGGGGCACCGCCCCAGCCGGGACAACCTCTAAGCTTCCGGCATAAGTGGTAGTGTGGTGCATGTTAGTGTAAGTGCGTGTAAAGGGAGAGTATATGACAAGGAAGAGGTAGGAATGATTGTGTGCGGCCCATTGCTCGTTTGTTAGGGTACTGGTCCGGCATTCACTTGGGGGTGATCGGAAAACTACCGATCAGTGCAGCCGGCTGCTAGAATTCTCCTCGAGACAGTGACTGGATTCGACCTAGCTGACAAGCTAGTGTCGAAATTTTTTCTGGACACACGGAGCTTGAACACACTTTTGCTGTTTTATGTAGAAGCATAATGTTGCGGGGCATTTAGAAACAATGCAATAAAGTATGTGCTTTCGTAGCGCCACTAGTTGAATTTGAATTTCAATGAGAATGCAAAAAATATATCAACGCTGAAATGTTTTATACCTTGTCCCAAATTATTTTTTTACATGAATTTGACATTTACCCTTTTATGCCTCTGCCCGAGTTCGATCCATATGGCGTTTGTTTGACGAAGTAGTATGAGTGTCGGCACGTTAACTCTGAGGATCAGAGTTCCAGTGGAAGAGCGGAAAAATAATTCGCTGATTGAAAACACTTTTGCTGGTTTATGTTGTAGTGTAATAGCATTTAGGGCGATTTAGAAACAGTGTGAGAAAGTATGAAGAATTTTCTTCAAAATTTGGGGGTACTTTAAATGAAGTCCCCCGGACATTTTAAAAATTTTCTCAAAAACGGCTGCAAATTTTTTATTTAAATTTCTTGTAAGAATAGAGTAAAATACACTTATTAAGGTGGCATGATTTTCTATAAACGACTCCAATTTTTTTCTTTAAACTTTTGGTAAGGATTGTGCCTAATGTACTCTATAAGACTAGTGGAATCCTTTGTTTTGCCCTTCATCTCCCTCTTTCCCTTTCCATCTCCTTTTCTCTGTCTCTCCCTCCCTCCATCTTTCTCTCTTTGTCTCTCCGTCCCTGTCTCAGTCTGACTGCCTCCGTGTGTCTCTGTCTTTGCCTCTCTCTGTGCCTCTCATTCACATTTAGTTGCAATTTCTGCGTCTCTGAGCAGGTGCCGGCCATCCGGACTCCGATGGCACCGCGGACAGAAGCTCCTTTGCGAGCACCGGACAGGACGCACGTCGCCTTATCGCAATGGATCCCGGCGACTCACCCAGTTCCGGTAACATCACGGCACCGTGCGCGACAGCACGCAACACGGGAATTCCGCGAGCGCAGATGCGTCCAAAGCAGTGTGAAAACATCACCTGAATCGTGCAGAATTCTGAGCGGCATGTTATTAGCTCAGAAGTTGTGGCGTGAACGCCAACAGTTGGCGTAGGTTGTGTGGTGGTTGCTGCTCGCCTGTTAATTCGCCTGTTTCTTTGTTCAGGTAACTAACAATATCTCTGTTTACAAACAAGTCTGTGGAGAAAGGTCAGTTGTAGTCTTGTGGCATACACGTAACAAGGAGAAACCAAACTATTATTATTAACAACAATAATACTTATAATAATAATAATAATAATAATAATAATAATAATAATAATAATAATAATATCTACTAGTAGATGTTGCCGTGCCATGCGAACAAAATGTAACCAAGGAGGCAGAGAAACGTCTTAAATACTAGAGTTTGGAAATCGAGATAAGCCGAATGTGGGGCGTAAAAGCACAGGTCGTCCCGATAGTTATCGGAGCTCTGGGATTTGTTCCGCAAAATTTGTGCAAGAACTTGGCTAAACTTCCTGGTCATTTAAAAGACTGGGAAGCGCAAGAAATTGCTTTATTTGGAACAGCTCACATTTTGCGCAAAGTATTGCAGAGGCACTGACTGTCCTTAGATCTGTCCTTAGGTAGCTGGTTGCAACCTGGAGTAGATTTTATATTTAGCTGACTCATAACATCTTTGGTCGTGATATAGAGGAATAATAATAATAATAATAATAATAATAATAATAATAATAATAATAATTTTGAAGCAGCTGGGAAAGTCGTGCGGTTTGGTTGCTAAATCGCGTTCTTAGCTTCCGCAGTGTTTAGAGGATATGTTCAATTCGTCAGGGTATTGTAATCATTTGCCATTTATTGCAATGTTTAATAATAATGGATCTGTTTAAACTCGACTCTGCGAACGCAAAAAATGGCGAATGTGCGCAGCCTATAACACAAAGAGGGTACAACTACATTTCTGGCGTCCCTTTTCTACTAAACTTTTACGTATTTTACTAGCAAATAAGTACAACTTACTTCTAGTAAAATGTAATTATAACTTAAATGATAAAATTAATAAATACAATTGATTTTATATTACACCATTTACAGAATTGGCAGATGACTTGGAAAGCCTCTTCTCCAAATGAAAAATTTCCCAAATTGTCAGACTGCAAAAGAGAAAATGAATAATTGAACATTTTAATGAAATAAAATAGATGGCACGCTCTCCCTCTGTGCGTTCGCCTGTCTAATGTGTTTGGCTGTAGATTGAATGTTTACGTTCCCACCTAACGATCAAAATACTTGACTCTTCACGATAGGTTGAAGTCAGAATTAACCCGGTAGTGCCCGCAATAGGTACATTCACGCCAGTGCTCGCAGTGTATCTCTCAGATATAGCTGCAACTTTTTGTGAATGTGAATGATCTGAAGCTCTATTTTCTGAAAATCGTTATTTATTTATTTTGTACATGTCTCCCAATGCAATTGTCAATGAATCCACCCTGCAGAAACCTTGTCTGATTACTTATAATGAGAAAGGTAAAAATTGACAAAGTACACGCAAAAATCATTAAACATATTATTATCTTTTTAAATAATATTAAGCATAATTTTCATAAATGATTCGGGCATGTTATAAACGAACATGTTTTACCTTTTTCACAAAAATATTTAGAAAAGTGTCTTTTTTCCATTTTGCAAGGTTTGCTTTTTTCCCCCCCTTCAGACATCTCCTGCACAGCTCCTTTCTCTTTGGGAAGAAATTATGACAGTCGATCCCAGATAAGAGAAATGAATACATTTTCTGAATAAGCACTTGTCATAGACACGGCTGAACAAAATGCCATGATACGTACCACTTAGGCCAGAGAGCTCGCAATGCCTTGGCGCCAGTGCACGCACAGTGTCTGACAGATACCAATAAGCTCAGCACAGTGATCAAGTTTCAACATGCTCAAGGGAAATGGTTCGACCAAAGGATAAATATAGAAGGCCAGGCGTTCTCAGAAAAGTACAATGAAGGAATACACGAAATATCAGACCACTAATGCACCGCAATAATTCAGAAACATAAAATTTCCGTGGCTTGGATCTCACAGATCTATTGCGGGCACCCCCGGGTTAATCATTATTACGAGATAGTGATATGCTATGACTTTTAGATTCAAATTTAGAAGATAATTTTAGTTTTTACATACATGTTATTGCTTTCGTTACGGAACTTTGCATACATAGCATAACTTATTTAGATTGAGAGGATCGTGGATGCAAGGGAAATATGAAAACAGTTGAATTATTATATAAATGTTCATTTAGGAGATAATTATGGGGTAATAAGGAAAACAAACTGAATCAAGTTTAGTAAATATGAAAATTAAAATTAGATAAAAAAATAAAAGATTGTATTACCACGGGCATTAACTGGTTCCAATCTCCCGAGGCCTTTTGTCGCCTGAGATCATTAGAATTCTTATAACGCGCCCTTGGTGCATACATAACTGTTAATTTAGAGAAAATTACAAAAGTTATGCTGATTGCCAATATTGTTAAAAGGACATTTCGCGTTTGGTCGATGTATCGTGTATCAAAGTGACAGGGTTGGGCAGTATTTAAATTCTTGTATTTGAAATACTAATTTTAAATACATTACGTATTTGAAAAACTGTATTTTTGAGTTTTTTGGACGTGTATTTCGGAGATGTATTTAAGTACATAAAATATGTGTATTTAAGAAAAGAAATACTTAAAATACTTAAATACATATGAAGATGATAACGAGGATAGTTTATTTTTGTTTGATTCCACTAGTCAATGCACCTCATTGTAACAAAAGTAAAAGCTCCTTTCAGCTGTTGGATTTGAATTCTCTTCATTTTTAAATTATACATTTAAATCATTAAAAATACTGGACTGACATTTATTATTAACATTAATCGAGAATAAAAAGAGTTTATGCGTTACATCACTAAGTTTATGTTCATCTGCGTCGATTCAACGACTGTTTTCCTTTGTGAGTTTTGTACCCAACTAGGGGTTTATTGCCTGATGATTTGTTTGAAACATTAGTAATTTTAAAAGGAAATTCCGTTTATATGTGTTAGACATGTTTTGTATATAATTTTATATTTGAAAGTGTTTATACATATATTATAGTTATTTATTGTTCAGAATTGTGCACGATTACTGATTTATTGTAATTGACAATTAGAATATTTTTTTCCAATACAAATATATAATACAACATATTATATTTACTGTATTTGAAGTATTTTAAATAGTATTATTTAGCAAATCAAAACCTATTTTGACTATGTATTTAAATAATTATTTACAAAATATTTTTGGGGAAGTATTTAATTACGAAATTGAAAGTATTTTGCCCAACCCTGCAAAGTGACTAGACTCACACATTTTTCCTTCGGCGATGAAAGCGTTACAGGTATATCTTGTAATAAAAGTAGTAAAAACAATTGCATTGTTGTTATATCAAAACCCACTGCCATGGCGGTGAGTTGGTCTACAGGACACGTCACATAAAAATATTGTTTAGAAAAGGTAGTTTTTTTTCAATCGATCGTTTTTATACATTAAAATGTAACAAAATTTGTGAACGTAGCGTAGTGCATGGAAGGGACTGGGCCAAGATACATTTTCAAGAAATTGAACATTCAGTCACTGGAACTTCGGAACATTCTGTAATTGGGAGTCATCTTACAGGGCGTGTAAATCTAGTCTCCTGCACAGGGCATCGAAAAAGGGAGAAGCTAGGAAATTCGGACGTTGAGGTGATTGTTAAGAATAGTTATAAGAAGTAATGAAATCCGTTGCAGTTCATGTTCCAAATTTGAATCTTTTACGAGATTTGAAACTGTCATCCCTGTTATAATCTAATTGTTTATTATCTTTGATTTTTCTACCATTCTTTGTTTACTTATCCATTATAGCTGTGTTAACCTGCAATACAACAATTTTTAATTCTCCAATTAATTAAATTACTTTAATTATTAATGTAAGTTACGTCGAAATGTGTCATTCCGTGCCTGCGGGTAGGATTGGGGTCACGGTCTAGACAATGGTTCCACATATTTATGTGTTTCCTGGCGGGAGGATTGGAAACGTCCGGCCGGGATGCTCAGTTTCACCTACATACATTGTGAGAGTAAGTGACACCAGTGAGGTCACGGGTTGGGGACTTCATGCTCCCCGGGTGGACTGGACTTCGTCGTGGCAATCCAACCTGGTAAGCTTCGTGCTGGCGAAGCGACCCCAACCGGGCTATGGGTAAATGTTTTCATCGCGTTCCGGCGTGTCGGGAAATCAGCCCAAATGAGTCTGGTACGTACGCGGGGACTGAGGGTGAAAGCTAGGAGTTCGCCCTGGGCGTAAATCCCCCTAAAGTAAATTGAATATTTCATGTTTCCGGGCACGTCAACTGTTATGATTAGCTCCATAAGTGTAGCGCATGTTTTATCAAGGTAGGAAGCGGTGTTCTTTCCCTGCTAGATGGTGAGCTCCATACCGACCTACACGTCGGCTTGCGGGGATTTCCTATTCCACATATCTCCCACGAGCGGGGTACCACCCCAGCCGAGACAAGCTCTGTCCTCCCTTAGTGTGATAATGTAATGAATGTAAGGGTAGAGTGTGTAAGTAAGGGAAAAGGGAAGGATAAAGAAGAGGAAGAAAAGATTGCGCGCGGTCCGTGGCCTGTTTGCTAGGGTACTGCTGCAACATTCGCCTGATGTTGATCGGAGAAACGACGAAAAAATACCGATCAGAGTAGCCAGCCACTAGAATTCTTCTTCAGAAGCGGTGGAATTTGACCTAGGGATCTAGCTAGTATGTCAGGCAGTCATTCGAATATGCCGGAACGCAACGCTCTATCCATAACGTTTCCTCAATTTAGCCCGAGTTTGGTCATCCGCCAGCTCGGAGCTAGTACCGACGTAGGTGACTGATGGCACTACTGCCTCTGACCGGGAGGTCTCGACGGGTGGGAGGATTTTCGCGTCGCGTCGCGCCGCTTGCTGTGTGCTCGTGCGCTTAGCTATTCATGAAATTGTTCTTGCCGCTCCGCGTCGCGCCCTGTCTGATTCTACTCTACGTCGGCACCGGATCTCACCAACCGGGAGGGAAGATCACTGCCACCTCCCGTAATAAAAAACATGCACTACACTTACAGAACTGTTGACCATAGCCGTTGACACGCCCGGAAACATGAAATAATCAATCAACCAACTATCAACGTTGACGCAAGAGTGTGTCAGCACCTCTCACAGTATGCTGGGAGAAATCCTTCCCACGCATATCGAGAACTGCCACGACGAAGCCAAGAGCTCAACTGGAGGCAATCGGGCATGGTTACACCCGGGCGGCTTGGAGCCCCAACCTCCTCCATCATTGCGCTCACCTTGGCACTAACGACGTGAGTATCGCCGGGAATCTGGGCACCGATGACGGCCGGTGAGTTGCGGATTAGGAGGAGCAACAGTGTGTCCGAATATACTTGGGTTTTTATTTCTTGGCGCGTGGAGGGGTGTCATCACGATGGAATATCTCACGGAATTTCGCGTCGTTCTCGGTTGTGCCGCTAGGAGTCGCATGATCACAACTGTATCGAGCAGTGCTGGCGATCATGCGACTTTCCGCACGAAATACCGTGAGATATTCCATCGTGATGACACACCCCCACGCGCCAAGAAATAGAAACCCAAGTATAATCATATAGGCCTACATTTTGTCTCTTCAAAGTATTTCTTGAACTATTGCATGCGCGACCGATTTGCAAGCAATAGGATTTTAATCCTTGTCTGAGAAAAATTTTATCTTGATAACTAAAGATACAATTGTGCTTACGAAAGTAAGAGATTAAAAAAACATTTGCACCAAATAAAACAGTAATTTACGAAAACAAAAGAAAGTGTCGATATTGTTAGTTATCATAAGCGCGCACTCTGCCGAACGAAACCCTAATAGCAACACGCTGCATCCAACTCCCAAACCCCCCATTCTTTCTCACGCATTCATTGCCAAGGTTGCACCAGATACGGACGTCGCGGAGACGCGATAGTCCGCAATATGGCTCATTCTCAATTTTTCAACATTCGCTTAAGTAGGACACATGAAATTAGATTCGTCCTCAAGTCTTGCATTGGTAGAATGCTCAAATTATATACATATCGATTTGAGTGTAAGTTTAATGTTCTGCGACTTTTTCCGAGATTGTTTTTGGGGGAGGTCACCGCGCCGAGACACCAATCCCACCCGCGTTCCATTAGAACAGTATATACCCTGCGTGGCCTACTACTCCACACGTCTTGCCTTTCATGATTTTACTCCCCAAGGTGGGCACATAGCCTTTGTGTGCACCGTGCGAGCGTACAAGTACGTCTTTGGGATGGCATCCGAATACGCCGGAACGCAGCGTCTCTCCGGAGCGCTTCTCCAATTAAGCCTGGGTAGGGCCGTCCTGCCAGCTCAGAGCTACTAGCTGCCCTGGCTAGCAACCGAGTGTGATTAAGCGCCGCTCACAATACGCGGGAACTTAATTGCCCATTAGTAGGCTATCGGATATTGCCACGACGAAACCGAGGGCCCAACTGGGGGTGGTGTAGGCCGAAGCCCGGTTGGCTCGGGGACCCAAACCCTCCTGGAATCTATCCTTGACCATCCACCTTAACTTTATCTAGGCAACCTAGGCGACCTGACGGGAGATTCGTGTTCCCTGTCGGACTTTTATATGTGGGTTTGAGAGCGAGTCCCGCGCCCGATCTTGCTGAATGGTCGGCCGGTAGGGGCCTAACTAATGGGTTACTGGGCGAACCCGGCAACACGGAGGTTAGCACCGCCTCCTCACTGCACCCACTTTGGCACTAACGACGTAGGTCTGTCTATACGAGTACTGGCACAACAGCCTCTGACGAGGCCAAGGCCTACCAAGGCCTACTCCCGGCCTTGCGGTCATGGGTTAAGGTAACGACGTGAGTACCGCCGGGAAACTGGGGTCCGAGTGGACGTTCCGCCTACATCAAGAGCCTCAGGCCTTTCGGCTTCCCCCCCCCCCGCGGGGTCCATTAGGACAGAGGTGCACAAGGGCCCCATTTGAGTCCCTTCTCCGCACCCCACGAGAACCAGGAAAGTTGGCATAATCCCCGACGGCCGAGCTGTCCCTTCATTTTACTGATCAGAATCGTCGGTTCAATGCTAAGTGCGAGCAAATTTTTTTCATTCACGGAGAGAGATGGAGCAACAACGTGTCTCGTATGTTAGAAGATGGTGTCGGAGAAAAAGTAACAGCAGAAAGTAAAATAAACATTTAAAAAAGTATGGTGAAGTGTATTACAATCAGATATTTCTAAACTAAATTTATGAAGTGTGTATTATTATTATTATTACAATGAGAAATTGTTAAATTTTCTGTTCTTGTGATTTATATTATAAATATTTTCAAAGTCAGTTGCAACAGTAAAGATTGACCGTGAAAGTTGTCGAGCAATTTATTCTTAAAAATTGTATACAAAACCTCCCCTCTCCAGAAAATAAAGCCGCTATTTCTAGTTTTAGTTCAACATAATTCAACACATTTTCGTCTTAAGAGCAGCAGGGCTTTCCTCCCAATGAGGGCTCGGGCAGCGGTCCCTTGTCCCAAAACTGAAAATCTTTCTCTAGAAGGCGATGGGGCGCGGAAGGGCTGCCACGGCCGTTGGGGCCATGGGGCGCGTTGCGGGGGTCCTTGTGCAAGCCTGCATTGGGACACACTTCTGATCGGACCCGTTCAACATGTCCCGTCCATTTGCACTGTGCAGTGCGAGTGAAGCGTCGCCCCCGGGGTGCCGCGAGGGGGCGAGATGCTCGCCCAGGAGGCGACGTGGGCGCTGGGGCTCCTGGTGCCCTGCGTCGTGGCCCTGGCGGTGGCGACGACGTCCGCCCCAGCAGCCCCGCCGCCGCCCTGCAGCGCAGACACCCCAGAGCAGCCCTGCCTCCTGCAGCAGGCGTGCAATCGCACCGGCCCGCGACGGGTGAGCCTTTCAGCCAGACTCCGGCGCGCACGGGCGGATTTATACCGTTCAGAGCCCGGTTTAGCTCCAAGCCAAATAAGCAGTTGCTTAGGGTCAGAGGCGTATCTAGGTATTCAGTCGCCCATGGCAAGCAAATAATTTGCGCTGCTGTCGGGATGCAGCAAATTAAGGTCGTTATTTGTTCATCATCATCATCTTCCTTGACGGATTAGGCATATTGCCTGTTCCAGCCTCTTTCCATCTCATTCTTGGCCTTCCAATGTTTCTTTTTCCTCGCAGCTTATGATTTAGAGCTTGCACTGGAAGTCTGTCTTGCGGCATATTTCCAATATGTGTCACCCATTGCTGTCTGTACTTCTTAATTTTGTCTTGTACTGTTTCTTTCCGCCCTAGTTCCTCTCTTATTTTTTCACTTTTTATTTGGTCTCTTAATGTACAGCCCTTTACTCCTCTCAGAAATCTCATTTCTGCTGATTCAAGCCTCATACAATCTTCTTGTTTTTGAACCCAAGTTTCCCATCCATACAGTAAAACTGGGAGGGCCATTATATCATAAAATTTTAACAGGGTTTCTTTTCGTGCTTTCTTTTTAAATGTTCTATTTATGGTTCCACATACTGCTTGAAACTTATGGATCTTGCTGGTGATATCCCTATCTCTTCCATATGTAATTTCGCACCCTAGGTAGTTAAAACTTATTTGTTTTAACGAGTATACTCTAAATAGCGGCCCACGAGTGGCGCTCATGGCACGTGCCATGGCTGCCATACCACAGATACGCCTCTGCTTAGGGGCCCCGTGCCCCGACACTAGCTACACAGCTAGTGTCGAATTCAGCCGTTGCCGGTGGGAGAATTCTAGCGGACGGCTGCCCTGATTGGTAGTTTACCATGGTTTCTCCAATCAATGCCAGGCGAATGCCGGAGCAGTACCCTAACAAACGGACCAAGGACCGCGCGCGATCTCTTTCCTCTTGCTCGCCCCATCCACTCCCCTTACACACACACCTTCATGCAATACACTACCACACACGTCGAGGGACCAGTCGGGAGCTTAGAGCGTGTCTTGACTGAGGCAGTGTCCAAGTGGGGAAGATTTCTGGAGGGGATAATCCCGCGCAAGCCGACGTGTAAGTCGACCCTGGGTCTCACCATACAGTGGGAGAGAAACCTCTCGCAATAAAACCACATTTCGAAAAATCAGGGATTTCAACAGAAATTAGACATGTCCATTCTTTTAACCGTTTTCCAGGCCGAGGACAAAATTTAATAAAAAATTTAAAGCAATTTTTGAGAAAATTTTGAAAATGTTGAGACTTGATTTAAAATTCCCCCAAAATGAAAATATCCGTTACAAACTCGCACGACCTCGAATAAGTTCAGATCGATTGGGAAATATCAACTTTGGAAAACATCGTCTAAACGGATTAGGCGCTAGGCCACAAAATGGAAAGCACATACTTTACATTCTGTGGCTGGGCTCTAGAGTTGACCAGACGGACAGACCACGTTTTGCCGTCAATCGATTTTTCGGTATGAACGACCAAAAAACTTCTGACTGCACAACGTGTTGAGGAAAATTATTTACTACAAATAGGAACAAGATTTATCCACTTTTTCGTTACCAAGGTCAGGCAACAAGAGTTTTTCTGCCGAAAAATCGCCGATTTCCGGCGCACGACCACAATACTTTCTCTTCTTACGAAGTAAGAGCGATAAAGTAAAGCTGCATTTTCATTTGTATTTGTGCAAGAAGTTATTATATTGCATTGTTTTTTTACGTAAATCTGGTGGACCTTTTTCGGAGGATGACTCCCAACACTTTTTTACTATCTCGCCTTACTTCATAAGAAAAGATAGTATTGTAATCGTGAGCCGAAAGACAGCAATTTTTCGACAGAATAACTCTTATTGCACGGCCTGCTAACGAAAAAGTAGATAAACCTTGTTTTCATGGGGACCCCGCAGTTTCTAAATCTGGCCTCGTTACCATAGCGTCACTAGGGGTATTTTAGGGGGTCTCCGAAAAACAACAACGAAAAAACAAACAAAAACCAGTTTCTGTGGTTACAATAACGTTTTTAACTGATTTCTAACTCAGGCATGATCAGAGCTGGCAGGCAACTCGCGGGCTCGAAGAGGGAAAGGGGCAGGGACAGCGCCTTCGGAGGAAGTTCCCGGGAAGGCAGTTATTATCCGAGTACATTTTCTTGAGCCCTCTTTTTGCTAGATGCGAGAAGTGTGAGTGGTGGGTGGATGGGGGGGGAGTATTTTCACGACAGGTATATTAAATCTGTACCACATTTTTCGACGCAGAATAGTTTCACGGGAGCGAACAGTTCTGGTTACTATCAGATTTTCTCAACAATGCTCGTTGCTGGCATTGCTTCTTAACTCAACTAATATTAGCGAAGGAGTGGGGGCAAGTATTTCGGAGCTCAAGAAAACACGCATGCATAATAATATGCTTGTGTATCCATTTTCGCCTACTTTAACAACGAAATCTGTAAGTTGATTGATATTTCTGGACACGTCAACTGCTATGACCATTAGACTCGTGAATGTTTTATCGCTAGGGGGGGGGGTGTCCGCTGGATGAGACCTGGCGCCAACCTACACGTCGGATTGCAGGGGATTTCGCCCCAGATATCACCCCGCAGCATGGCACCACCCCAACAGAGAAAAGCTCTAGGCTCCCGACTGGTTTCCCAACATGTGTGGTAGTATCAGTGGCGTAGCGTGACTCGCACGTTTGGGGATGCTCAACAATAACACACAAAATGCCACTATCAATAACTTCATCTAACAGGCGAATGCAACACAAGGCAGATACTCTGGAACTGCACTGGAACTACTTCCATGATCTCGATTATACGACGGTGTAGGTGCTTCTCACAAAATCCTCACAACTGTCAGGACTGCCGATATCTTGAAAACACATTATACAATGGTTCAGCTTTAATTCTTATACGCGAATGCCAATGAGACCACTTGTTAATTTATACATTGCAGACTAAAATAATATGTAATCTATTTGAGGAATAATTCAATTTCTTGGATATTAATTAAGAAATAGTAGACAGGTACTATTTCTACAGTTTGTGCCCATGACCAAGCGGGGACTCCCGAGTGAGTGAGAGAGAAACAATTTACTGTCCGTCTGAAGTGTGCTGCGCTCTCGTGCACAAACGAGTAACTTACTCAAATTAGCCTCTTTCCCACCGTGCTCTTTCCGCAGTGGATGCCGCAGAGCACCAATTGTCTACGGTG
Source organism: Acheta domesticus (assembly GCA_031308135.1). Classification (NCBI taxonomy): domain Eukaryota; kingdom Metazoa; phylum Arthropoda; class Insecta; order Orthoptera; family Gryllidae; genus Acheta; species Acheta domesticus. The sequence goes on from JAHLJT010009355.1 coordinate 91,589,620, forward strand.
GATGCTAGCGTAAAGCAGTCGGTTTTCTCTGGGCCAGGGGTGAAGAGGGGAGAGGGGAACCTCGTCATTTGCGCATGCGTTATTGCTCGTCGCAATCTCTCGGCAGACGCTAGAAGCATTTTAGCTTCCAAGCAATCACAGGCCAGCTTCAACAACCCGCCGAATTCAATCATAGGAAATCAATTTAAAGTTAATACAAAACGTGTTTTGCTCAACGGACCACTTGTCAGATTATCAATACAGTATTTAGGGTTCTTTATTAATATTATATACGGGGATGCTCAGCTTCTTAGCGTCCCCTGATGCTACGCCACTGGGTAGTATAGTGCGAGTAAGCGTGAGTGTAAGGAGAGAGGGTAAGATAAGGAAGAAGAAAGAGAGCATGCGGGCTATGAACCGTTTATTAGGGTATTGCTCCGGCATTCGCCTGACATTGATTGGAGAAACCACGTTAAACCGATAGTAACGATCAGAGCAGCCGGCCGGTAGAATTCTCCTCGAGACATCGGCAAATCTACAAGTCAATTTAATTTATTAACCTTGATATTTCAGATTGAATGTCGGGCAAATGTAGTTGCACGAGCGAAAATAGAAAATACATACTCGTGGGATTACGATTCACCTCCTTTGGATATTGATGTTTTCATCACGGAAGCAACGGGAAAAGATCGCGCACATTTTATTGAAGCGGTCGTGAAAATGGAAGCACCACTCTCCTTTGAGCGAAAATCCATTTTCACGCAATTTGGTAAAACTCTTCCAATGAGCGAGGAAGTCATTGATCTTCTAAATGATCTTCAACGCTTCGAAATAGCTCTTTCGTCATTTGTGAACTATGCTGGAGTGACCTCAACAACTGACAGTAACGATCTTCTTCTCCACCCAAAAATTTTGCGCTCGTCAGATTGGAGAATAAGTTTGTTTAAGACAGAATGCCGTGATTCTGCTATTCCAAATTTGGCTTGGAATATCTTCGACAAGAAGTTCAATTTGACTCACCTAGTTCTGCAAGGGTAAGGATGCAATAATGAACTAATAAATTTGTTTATTCAGTGCATGCTTCTAAAATAATAATAATAATAATAATAATAATAATAATAATAATAATAATAATTTATATTATTACTTAGAAACCCAATCCAGTCAACCTAAAAAATTACTTCCAATAATATTAACATGTCCATTTTTCTAACTTCTACATGATTGATGTACCAAACCTTTAAAATTTTAGTGAAAAATTTGCCCATCTATTTTAGTGATTTTATCCACGTATTTCCAGATGAAGCTAAACCTTCCCTATTACAAGGCTAAAGGAGCTTCCATTGAGAATTCCACTCTCTAGGACAGTGTTGTCAAGGTCGATGCCACGAGCGGGAGTCCGTGGCACGAGTGCCACGACGAAATTGCCTCTCCACGTAGTTCATAACCCCGCCGCAAGAGACAACGCTATCACTATTGTAAAAAAAATTTATAAAACTGCGGGGTTCCTTCTCCCGAAGCTAGTGACGCAGAGAAGCTGGTGTCATGGCACGGTGCCGCGAGGCGTGCCACTGCCACCAGTAGGAGACCTTGACACCACTGCCCTAGGAGATAAGCAAATGAACTGTAATCAGAACTGAAATTTTCTCTGACCTTTCACTAAAAATAATTGTTTTAAATAGGTGTCATTTAAATTTCCATTTGGAGAGGCAACCTTATTTACAGAACTTGGAAATAACAAGTTGTAATTTACAAAATCTCCCTAAAGGTAAGTTGCAATTTTATGTTTTATTTAACACACCTTGTGGCACCAAGGGATATATTGGGGGGGGGGGGGAGTCCTCTTCCCTTTTATGTAGAAATTCTTTAATATATAGTGCTGTTCCATATTCTATTTCACAAATTATGTATTATATGAAGGTTTGAGATGTAAAATTTGAAAATACATGAAAATGCCCTTAAATGTAAATATGTGCAAGTTTTGGTTTAAGGGAGTTTTAGCATTTTTTATAAAAATTACAATAATGGGGCCAAATATGAATCAATTTTAAATACTGTATTTGAGTGTTACCCTGAATGAACAACAAATGGCAGGAACCAAAAATCACAGAATCTCAAAAACTACAATTTTGGGAACTATAACATTTTATGCCCAAGACTTTAATATAATAAAATGTAATTACATTAAGCAATGTTATTTGAATATTACAAAACATAATTTGCAATAAATGCAGATAAAACATTTGTGTAAAAATATTGTTCTTGATCCTTTCTTTTGGTAGTTCTTACATCAGCATCTCATACTCCTCTAACTTCTTAACTAATTTATTTTTCCTCCATTTCAGATTTCTTTGAGAGGATGCCAAATATCCTCAGTTTGTCATTATCTACCAATAATTTTACTATTTTACCACATGGAATATCAAGCCTCAAAAATCTACAGCGATTGCAATTGTTTGGTAATAATTTGATATCAACACCGTCATTTTTTTCAATTCTATCTTCATTAACAAATTTACAGGTAAAAATAAATGTTCTTTAGAATTGCCAAATAGAATTTTGAAGGGAACATGAGTGAATAGTGGCTTGGAGAAGAGTATCAATTGTAAAATAAGGTAATCCAAAATATTTTAACTTTTTTTTCTTTTCAAAAACTAATGTAAATATTTTTAATATTTTAAGTGTAACAAAAATGTCATTAATTTTCCTTAACGCATTTATATTTCAAATAATATTCAGAAGGGAAAAAAAGCACACATATACTAGGGGATTATTTTTTTGAAAACTTAAATATCTGAATATACTTGTTAACAACAGTTGAAAATGATTCCACTAGAGAGCATGTAAATCATATATAATATCAGTGCCATGTTAATGCATGGGCCCAAAGGGTCTGGGCAATGCTCAAAGGAAAATGTTCAAGGCTCCCGATAGTTCTTAAAAAACTACTTAATACTAAATTTTTCAAAAAATAAAATAAAAAACCTACAGAAAAGTGATGTATGATTAAACTATGCACAAAAAATTGGCACAACGGTGTGATGGGTCACACATCATTGGATAATATTTATAATATGGAATGTTGAAGGTTGATGCGATTCAATTTTATATTGTACAATTCAATAAAAAATTAAAACTATTTAATTTGTAGTCTTTTTCAATGTAATTATAAATCTGTTATTATTACGTATGTTTAATTTTTTTTTGTTTTAATAATGTTAAACTGAAACCTAAGAAACAATTTAAAAATATTTTAAAAAAATACAATGTGAATAGATAAGATTTTCTTTACATTTCAGCATTGAAATGAGGGGGGGGGGGAGGAGATCGGTGAAAGTAAGAATAAGGGGCCCTTAAATTAACGTAGGCCCAAGGGCCCTCAATGCTGTGAAAATGGATCCGCATAATATTAGTACAATAGATTATATTTTCTATATAAAATATAGATGTAATTGAAATATGTAGAAATATAATATATATGTAATAAACATCATTCTCTATTTAGATAATATGCTATGGATAAATTACATTTTTTGACAATTTGTTAGAACCACTACAAAAACTCCTGCAAGTGTGTTGGTGAGAAAATAGGAGTTTGAAGATTACAACATACTGCAACACATTATAATTGTCAACTTAGACACAATGTGAACTAGGCCCTTACAGCGAGCTTTTCAAGTCCCTGAAGGGGCACAAGTTTCTTAGGGTCAGATGAGTTCTTTTGCACGGTAACAAATTTTGAGGCAAGACATTGTGGACACATGGGGAAATGGCATGGGAGAGGTGGAGTATAGGTGGGGGGACATGTGGGGGCCAAGTTTTGTTTCATAAGCAGTACTCCACAAAATGACACCTTTTTGAACTTATTATTACATTTTTGTGGGTTTATTTATTTTTTTGGATGCCCACACTAAAGCACATCCAGGTGGTCAGAAAAGTGCAGAAATCTGAAACCTATTAAAAAATTAAATTGAGGGAAGAAAACAGAAATAATCTTTCATAATAAAATTAAAGAGGCTATTTGATTTTCTCTCAAACTTAGCAATATTACAATGACTGCACCAGGTCTACAAACCTGTAACTTGCAGTACAGGAACTGGTCTTTTGAAGTTGAGTTCTACTAAGAAGCAATGTTTACTTTTAAAACTTGTAGATCAAATTGAAGAGTTCTTCCTGATTGTCAACATATATTTTTATTAATAAAACATATTCAATGTTTTTTATGGCAATCTTTTATTATCATCAATTCTACAATGTTTCATGTTTCATGTTTTGTTTCATCTCCAGGTTACGTAGAAAGGGAACTGTTGTCCCATTGTGTTACGTCAAGTTTCGACAAAAGAACACTTGAGGACACTTTGTGAACTTGGCACTATATATGGGACAACACCTCCCTCTCTAACTAACTTGAATATGTAACAAAACATGTTATGAAACATTCTATCATTGATAGTTACTTTAAAACATTTATTTACAAAGCATACACTTTTTGCACAGGTCCAGCTAATACAACCTAAAGTTTATAAATATAATTTACTAATTTTTATTATCAGTAAATAAGCACTTGTACATAATAAAACATATTTCATTCTAATTTGTTCCCTACTACTACGTGTGTTTGAACAGTAGGCCTCTATGAACCTGAATGAGAACACTCAGGCTTTTAAAATAAGTATGACTTAAAACTCCCTAATTACTTCTTAAAATGTTTAATTTTTAAAGTGATTGCCACTCTCTATTTCTATTCATAGGAAACATAAAATATCAGTGAACAACAAATTGGTATTTGGGACCATCTTTTTTTTATAATCGGTAAATTAAGAAGTTAATGTCGACAATTTATTGATTACAGATTCTGCACTTGTCCAAGACATCCATCACATCACTTTCTCTGGTTGACCCTCTCCTAAACACAAAACCTTTACAGCTAACTGGTCTCCATTTGTTGGAGTGTCAACTGCCTTCAGTTCAAGAAGAAGACATTAAACTATTATCAAAGCAAACAAAGTTGGAAATATTAGATTTATCTAAGAATAAAATAGACTTTATTCCCTTCAATTGGAGTGATTTGCCTGCAAGTATTAAAATTCTTAACTTGTCTTCTAATTTCTTGACATCAGTTCAATTTATGTTTTCTTCTGATGTCAAATTAAAAGTGATTGATATTTCTAAGAATAAACTAAGAGTTATTGGTAACCTTCTTGAATATGGAAGAGCAGACTTTTTTAATGTTTCATTCAATAACATAATTGAAGTGCATGGTTTAAATTACGGAAGAAATATTAATAATTTGAATTTATCATACAATATGATTGAAATTACGGAACAATCCGTAGCATCTTTAAGTAGTTTACAATCAATAGATTTGGGAGGAAATTTGTTCAACTGTCAAGTTTGTAATATAACAATTTTACAAAACTGGATCAGTGGTCAACATAACATGATTAAGGCATTAAATGGTACAGGGGAGTTATTTTGTTTCCCTAAACATCGTAATCTTAGAGTAGCAGATGTCAAACAAGAAGAATGTAAAAATGTTTTGTATTCAAGAAATCCAGAGTGGGCTCGTGTATTTCAAATATCTTTGGTACTTTCATTGATTTTCCTCATGGTTGTACTTCTACGAGGATACAAGTTTGAGACTTGCTATTTAATGAGACTCTGGCAAAACAGAACCAACAAGACAAGAAGAATTTCTCAAACTTATGAGTATGATGCTTTTGTTTGTTATAGGTATGTAATATTTAGTGAATTTTGAATTCACAGAATATTTAATTTTCTCTAATAAAGCTTATCTTTCACAGTAATGCAGATCGTGAATGGGTAATTTATGAACTTATGGAAAAACTTGAAGGAGCTCCACATAATTACAGAATCTGCGATCATGAACGTGATTTTATTCTTGGTTCTTATATCTCTCAAAACATCGTGCAATCAATGCATCAGAGTAGACACATTTTATTTGTTCTTTCAGAGACCTTCTTCAATAGCCAGGTAGGATACTATTAGAAGCAAAAAGCTGACTTTTAGAGAAAGTTAAAACAAGTGTATTTTTTCCTTTAGTATTTCAAATTTTAGAGAACTTTGCAATACTTTCACAATATCAGATCACAGATATTAAGTATCACATTGCTAAAATCTTATTATTTTATTTGTGGTTCCATAGAAATAAATGATTAATTTCCAGAATTGGGTGAATTTGTTTGCTACTTCTCACCATCAGTAATTTTTTTGGGATTTAAATATTTCATTATGAAAAGAGAATTAAACATACTGTAAAATGAAATGTTTTCATTATCTAAATTTCAGTCTTTATCCCCACCTTTCATGCATAGGATGTGAACTAACATTTTCTACTTTTGTAGTGGTGCTTATGGGAACTAGAAATGGCAAGGCACAGAGAGTTTGAAGGTGGTGGAAGTTCCCCAATATTAATACAACTTGCACCTGTGGATCAGTTACACCTCTCAGACAACATCGAAATCCTTTTGGATTCTTGCAAATCTCTTCACTCACCAAATGAACCTTTCTTTTGGGAAAAATTGGTTAATATGCTGGGAAGAAGTCTTGCCAATTGTTCTGAAAGGTATTAAATATTAATTAACTTACAAAAATGAATTTGTTTTTCCCAACGATATTGTATGCAAAGAATGAATTAATAATGAGGATAATTAAGAATAGAATTTGTGGATAACAGCAGCCAATCACAGAGAACTCATTTATAGCTTTCTGAAAACACTAGTCTTTAATAATATGAAACTGAAATGAGAACTGTTTCAATATTGAGAGAAAAATCCAAACTATTATTTCTCATTCAATATACTGCTCAAACACATGTACTGTTGATTGTATTTTAAAATATATTTCCATGGATCTTGTTACACTGTGTATGTACTTCGAGAAGTGGCTCTTTGTGTAGACAATAGATGAGTGAGTTATTAGGCGCTTTTCAAATTTTAGGAGATAAATGATAAGATATTATCTTACTTTGGATGCCAATGACAGAAATGGAATGTTTTTGGTTTTTTTTTCACTTCCAAAATGATGCTTAACAATTTCTATAGAAACTCAACTCACTCCCTTTGGAATTATTTTGTACAAAAGTAATGAATAAAAACAACACAATGTATTTGAGAAACTGAAAATGAAAACCAAAACCTAAATATTTTTTAAACTATTTACTATCTACTATTTAACTATCAAAACTGGTTATTGAAGAGATTTAATGCCTTGCATTGCTACTATTCTTATTGATATTGCAAGTTGATAAATAGGAAACTAAGAGTAAAAATAACTGTTGATCAGTTTTTAAACATAGTGAATGATAAAATTTAATAGTGGAAACAGAAAAAAAAGAGCTAAGAATGTAAGACTAATTCTATAAGTCAATTTTGCTGGTACCAGAAGTCTTTAGTGGTTTATCACTGATGTTTGCCCTGAATTTTACCTCCTTTAACTCTTACTTGCTGTCACAAGAGCATGGGGTTATTTTCTGTTTTTATATGAGATCAACGGTTTTGATCTTTTTAAATGCTTTGCTTACTTTGCATGTAAGACCACTAACAAAACTTTTAGATAAGTTGTAATAAAAGAATTCAACAAAATATCTGCAACTCTCTTGTTTCTAAAATTTGTCTTTATTTCTTTTCAGGACTGACTTGGAAACAAGGGTGTAAACATTTTCTAGGTGAATGTCAGGAAAAAGAAATTACAATAACTATTATTAAGTTTCATCAAAAAAATAACCACAGAACACTGACATGGAAATATATTTATTTGTATATTAATAAAACTGATGATTCAAAGAGTATAAATATTTTTTTATCTTGCTTAGATTGGGAATATTTAGTAACATAGGTGACCAAATTTTGAAGGAATTTTTCACTTGAACACATTGTAAATACAACACTTTGATAGTTAAAACTGAAATATAAACAACACAAAATATTCATCAGTTTCTGAACGCACAAATATCACATTTGTATTTTCTAAGTTGTCTTTTCATCTTTCAGACTAATCTGATAAAGAGCTTACAATGTGTCTAGTATTTTACAATTTAGTAAAAATAATTATTGATCATTTTGAAAACAAGAACAGAGAGTAATATTAAATTTGTGACACAAAGACTTACTATGATACATTTTTACTGCTGTGATTAGAAAATAATACATAGGTCCTATAGAAGAGACCAGACCATTTATTTTAAAAATAGATACAAAATGTTTTAAACTAATGAATTCATGGAACTACTCCTCATAACTGACAAAGAGGAGAACATCAGCACCATCTTATTTTATTATCATCATTATTATTATTAAAATATGAGGTACAACTTGAAAAGTCAAATGCATTTACAGCAAATGCAATACAAAATTGTTTTTTGTTTATTTCATAAAAGTAATTAGCAATATTCAAACATAATTCTAATAAATAAAATTGTCTCTAAACTATCTATCATCAAAGTTTTCAATACTGGAACTGCCAGATCAAAAAAGTTAGACATTAAATCCCTATTTATGCTGTAATGGAAAAAAAATACAATACTTACACTTTTTTTAAGAAAAAATAATAATAAAAAAATTAAAAGAAAGAAAAGATACGGGTATAAATGATGTTCATCATCTGTCACATGTATCTTTGCAATATTTTGTTAGAGATTTCATTGTGACAAATGCCAGTCTTTATGTTATTTCAAGTATTACATTTCCAATATCAGTCCAAAAGTATAAACACGAAAGAAGTTTTAAATTAATTTAAAAAAAAAAAGAAGAAAAAAATCTTTAGAAATTGCAATATTAAGACAAAATACAATTAAGAAACCCCCAAAAAATGAGAAAGGTAATTGACAGAATTAAAGAAAAAGCTTGCTCACAAGAGGACAAATAAGGAGACTTTGAATAGCACCTATAAAATAAAAATCAGTACCTCAAAGAGAGGTTCATGAAAATTTCATACCTACAACTGAAAACCCTCCCGGTGCTAAAATTCTGTTCACCACCGCTCCACTTTAGTATTATTTATTTTTATTCATTAACATTGTTCTTGAATAACCGGGATAATAGTGTCAATCTTATAACTAGTTTACATACATTTCAGAGTATAAGCACATATTATGTAATAAATTAATAATACCAAACTCTTACAATGGTATTAATAAAGTAAGTGACTAACACAAGCTAGTGTCCAGTGGAATTAACGACATAATTGATTCAACATGTTTATCAGTTATGGGATCTTATTTACAAACACATTACAACATTTTGGAATCCCTGGCACTTCTTAATACAGGAATGGTAAATAATAACTGGCCTCTTATGAACAGTTATTATCATTCATTAACAAGGAAAGGCATGGTAGGATAAATTATGTAGAGAAATGAAACAATTTTTCAAATTCTCCTAATCTTGTTCAGCAAAGAAAGTGTTAGTTGGTCTACCCATGACTGCAGTAATTCAAATCACATATCCCAAAAGTACACAGCTGTCACACATCAACAAATTCACCATTCAATATTTCTCAGTTCATTCTGGGCACTATTAAAATGATGATGCAGCCCCATGTAATTTATTATTAGATAAATCATAACATTACAGAAAAATAATTATCACAGTAAAACCCTAATGTGAATATGGACTCCAGCCTACATTTTATGCCTATTACTGGAAGGTGACAACACTTTGTATAATACTGGTTATTTATTTCGGACACCTTTCTAAATTGGTCACTTGGTGTCAACAACTACCTTTTTCATCGAGGCAGAATTTGCACTGTAATGACAGCATTAGGTCGTCTAAGTCAGGAGACCAACTGATTACACATCTGCCTGATTATTATTCCAGATACTGACACTGTTGATGAAGTTCATCGTTGTGAAATATGGAAACAGAACCCTTCCAACAAATAATGACTTAAAACAAAAAGACAATGGGTATAAGCCTATTGCTACCAGCTGCGGCAACCAACAAGTTAGAAATTTCTCAGGCATGATTTGACACTATTGGGGGGAAGGGGGATATTCGATAATTTAACCATTAGTACATACCAATGACATTAAGGGCATCACAGACATTTTAGAGCCCAAATAATTATTCTAAAATTAAATTGAAGGAGGTGCAGCAATGTACTTGTTCACACAGTAACAGTTCACTGTTGTTCGTTGAGACATCTTTAGTGTCATGTATTAACACACCTTTAGCAGTCAAAATGTTGTATACTTTTAGATTATTTACCTCTGCTATTGAATGTTATCTAGGAAGTATTGAATGGCACACAGTTAAAGCCTTTAACAACAATGAAATAAAACTACGTTTCTGTATTAAAATAAAATACGGTATGAAATGGAATAAATACTGGATAGAGCAACTCGTGGACAAGGTTGCAATTATTTTAGAAACAACTGTTCCTAACATTTTCTTAGGCAACTCTGCAAATGAGTTCAAGACAGCAAGCAACATTTTTACTCACATTCTTTCCAAACATGTTCCATAAGTTAATCAATACAATACATTTAGAGATAATTTCTAGAGTTACCAAAAATCTGCACAAATGTTAACAACTAAAGGCACATAAATGCAGGTAGCGATTAATAATTGTAACTTCTTTACAGCAGTTGTGATTAGGAATGTTGAACACTTGTAAAAGTAGGAAGACAATTCAAAATTTCTCATATTAACATACAAAACATTTGAAGAATGGAATTAATAATGGAATGAAGAAAATTGTGCTACACAATTCCAAAAAGCACATGAACTCTCAAATTTGTTCTACATCTGAATGAAATGCTCTGTCTTTAAGACCAACAACAGTAACAATTCAAAAGAAAATACAAGAAAGGTTAGTCTGAAGCAGAAAACTTCATTAATTAGAACAATTTTTACCTTGAAAACAATGTTCCCAAAAGCACAAAATTAGCCTTTGAAGTCTATTGAACATTTCATTTAACAAGGTAAAAGTGCATGAAAACAAATGAATCTTAATATATTGAAGAACTTACAGAAAAGTAAAGATAACACATGAACAGAAACTATGTAATACTTTCATAGCTGCAGAAAAGTTCTTTGAGGAGTTAACAAAATGCATTCAAGCAAATATAATCATAAATATAATACATCACATTTGTTTTGTCAACTGTTTTGAATAAATGTAAGTTGCACAGTTTGTGCAGATTTTTATTTGTAACTTTCATTACCCATCATTAAACACAATTTAAAACTTTAAAATTGCTCAGGCTCTTGCACAAGGGTTGCAACTTAGCCATATACAAATCTCACACAACCTTATGTGATGTGTTATTTGTAACTCCTTCTCTATGGAACATAAGGTTTCACTCTCATAAATGACATAAAAAAGCTATCATAAAAACCAATTGGTTCTTTTGTCCAATATTTTTTGTTTCATTTATCAGGAGAGTCTGGGAAAGTTACAAGGATTGCCAGTCCTGCCACAAGAAGACTCAAGAAAAGGGCAAATGAACTCCAGTTGCGTTGAGCTTTAGAATTTCTCTGGTTGAACAGTGTGTTCCACTGTTCAGAATGCTTTGAGCACCGAAATTCTTCTTGAGGAACCTCTTCTCATAATATTTGAGAACTTGAACCCCAAACCCGAGCTAAGTTTGGTCGAGACAACCTCTTGCCAATCGTTTGCACTTGAAATCCCAACTTAATAAGTTCACCATGGTCAAGAATCTTGCGACCATCAAATATATAAGCAGGCTTTACCATTCCCTCGTAAATTTTCTTGTAATCTAGAGTCTGAAAAAGGGAAACATTGTTGAGAAGGGGCATTACATAATGGGCTTCTTTGTAATAAAATTTGTATTCAAATTATTTATTGTGTGATGAAATTAAAAGTTATTGAATTATTTTTATGTTCTTGAAAAATAGATTATTAAAAGAAATGTAACTATCATATTCATAAAGTTTACATCAAATAACTTCTAAACGAATTCATTCAAACAATTTCATGTAACACATGAAACATTCCTGAACAAATTAACTTTCAGGAAATTTGGAATAACCAGAAAAGTTTTTGTTTAAGGAAGGCAAAATTAAAATTTCAGCATTTATAACAGAATTAATTGGTCTTAAAAGTGGTAATTTAGAAATGAACCAGTCAAAAATCAACACAAACAGAAAATCCACATAAAATCTACTCAAATGTTATAGACTGTTCACAAAAACAGCTGTTTGCTAAAATGTTTTAACCTAATGAAAAGACCAACTGAAAATAATAACAAATACTTTTTCCTTTTCTGTATGGACAACAAAAATCATTAACTATCATCACAAAACATTAACAAGAAAATTATTAATTTTACCTTAAATTCATCCCACTCTGTACAAAGAACAATTGCATGAGTCCCTTGTGTGGCTGTGTAGGGATCTTTATGAATAGAGATAGCACTCTTAACTCTCTCAGGTTCTTCTGTCACACTCGGATGAGTAAGATCCTCAATTATTTGAGACCTTTCTACCTGTAAAAATATGCACAAACAATTCAAACTATGGAAAAAGAGAAACATTGTATTGCGAATAACATATTCTGTAAATTAAAAAACCTTTGGGTCATAAATATGAAGCTGAGCTCCTTCATCTAGAAGAGTGGTTGCAACAGAAATGGCCGCAGATTCCCGAGTGTCCCCGGTATCCTTCTTGAAAGCAAAACCCAACATTGCTATTTGCTTGTCAGTCACTGTATTGAAAAGGGATTCAATAACCTTTGCCGAAAAACGTGATTTCTGGTACTCGTTCATTGTTATGACTTGCTGCCAATAAGCAGCCACTTCAGGCAAATTTAAACATTCACATATGTACACCAGATTGAGAATATCCTTTTGGAAACAGCTTCCACCAAATCCTGCAAAATTGTATTGTGAAGAACATTACTTTTTTTTACACAATTATAATTATTCAGCATCTACTCCAAGCAACTTACCTACTGAAGCTTGTAAGAAACCAGGACCAATGCGAGAATCTAATCCCACAGCTCTGGCTACTTCTGAAATATCGGCTCCAGTTGATTCACAGACAGCAGACAAGGAATTGATGCTAGAGATGCGTTGAGCCAAGAATGCGTTTGCTGCCTGCAACAAGAAAACCCACATTAAAAAATCGCCTAATAGAAGAAAAAAAGTGTTCAATATCTATACAACAACACCTATCAACAAATATAGGAAAATACAACTTGTGGAAGAAATAGAGGAATTAGAGCAGGTTATTTCTGTGATTATTCATGTGGAAGTACACATAACATTAAATACGGAATAAAAAAGGACTATATCAACAAATAATGTTAAGAACATAGATTCATATATTTACACATTGAAGTTCTCTGGCTGATCATCAGTTTATAGGAGAATGCTACAGAAAGAAAAAATATCTCCTAAAATGATGGTTCGAGGGGGAGGAGTTTTGTACAGATGAATTCATAAGAGAGAAGACATGATGAGAAGATTGGTGCATGACATGTATGAGATGATACACGCAAGAAAACAAGTCTGTTTGCACTTTTGCAGGAATCATTCGAGCAGAAATAATTTTGTGAGAAAAAGAAAAATGGATAGGAAGCGATAGTCAAGATTACAGCATGCAACACCAAATAAAAACTCAGAAGAATTCATTGAAAATTTTAGGATTAATGCATGTATTGTCTAGAGCTCTTTAGTGATTTCATAAAAGGACCACGATTATGACACTAAAAATGGATCAAGAATTTAATGTGCCAAGTAATGTTCTTAAGCATGACAGAAAATTTTGTGTTTTGTTTTTGCTATATTTCTGTTGACATATTTGTAAGAGTAAGACAATTTACATGCTTCCTTTTAATGAAGAAATCCAGTTTTAGTGAATGGAACATGTGCAAAGTGACCTTCTGAGTTGCAAAAAATTGGCACAGATTCATAAAACAATTGTAAAATACAAAAAGTTTTTTAAGCACCTTTACTGGTTTTAGTATTTCTAAAAATGCAAGAAAAGAAATTATAGGGTTTTATTCTGACTGGAAAGTATCCAACACTATTCAACTATTGAGATTGAATTTTCTGTGTATATTTATTCACGACTGGATTTAAGTACTCCAGGACCCCCCCAAACACACAATTGCATTGGACCCTCCTTCCCAAAAAATTCCTCCCAATTTCTTAAAAAATAAAATTTTCCAAAATTAAAAAAAAAAATTAATACTTAAATACTTTTTTTTGTACTTCAGATTATTTGATTAACAATTATTTTACAGATACAAAAAATATTTTATTTTTTTTGAATATTTTATTACTTTTTCCAGAGTTTCTAGGTCCTCAATGATCGGAGGCTCCAGTGCAACTACTTATTTTGCTTCAAGGTAAGTCTGGCCCTGTTCTTTTTAGGGTGACTAAATTTTATTTTCCAAGGCTGCAAAAACTTACAAGCTTTGACAGCTCAGAGGACCATGTATTTGTGGTGAGTATGCGCTCACGAGGAATCCAGTGTTCATAAACCCAGCAAAGTTCTTCTACTGCGGCGTGACCTTCTTTAGTGTCTTCACCACCAATAAGAACTCTGTCTGCATTCAGGAGATCATTTATTGCAGTTCCCTCTGCTAAAAATTCTGGATTGGACAATATCTAAAAAGAATTATTTACAAGATTAAAATAAAATAACATAAAGAAATAATAAAAAAAAGTTCAATTCATAAACAATTGTTTTCCCTCTTATTATGCAGATACATATAGAGAAATTTACACTACAAAAAACATCAGCAACCCTGAAAGATATTAGTTATGTACCTGATATGACACTCCAGGTCTATTATTGGCACGAAGAATATTTAAAATGCTTTCTGCTGCTCTCACTGGAACTGTACTTTTCTCCACAACTATTTTGTCCCCTGTTGCTACTTCTGCAATCATTCGAGCAGCACTTTCCACATACTTCAAATCAGCAGCTCGCCCCTGGGAAGTGGTAGCAGTAATTTCAGCATTTATCACTCTTTATCCTAAAGGAAAGGAATTAGACTTGTAAGAAATGTGGCTGACCTTTCCATTTCCGAATGTTTTAGTGGGTGTATTCACAGAAATAAAGATGAGATCAGCTTCTTTAATGGCTGTGGCTATATCTGTAGAAAAGAAAAGATTATGGCCACGGCACTGTTTAACCACATCATCCAATCCAGGCTGTAACAAAAATTACAAGAGCTTTCAATGATTTTTCTGTGCAGTTCTAAATTTAATGTGTCATTGTTATATACATTGTATGATCCAGTGTGTGTTATCAGCAGGAAAATAATACGCTCATTAAATTCATTTTCATTCCTTTTAGCAAACAAACTTGTGCCCTTAACAAATGTTTCATGTGACACACTACCGTATCAGCACTACAGTTGATGTATGTATTTCACCTTGACATTTATCACAAGAGACAATGATCATTACTCCTCTCAAAGCATATTTGTGGTGAGGAAACTGGTTCTGTGCTAACACTCTCGCCCTGATAAATCAAGTACAACAATCAGTCTTCCTTCCCGGAAATTTTGGATAAGTTAAGAGTGACAACACGGAGGTTGTGTTAGTTACCATTCTACAGGGCATATATTGTTCACACACACGTTTTTGGCACTTTTTTGTGTGAACAGTTTTAAAGTTTTAAAAACTGTCATGAGGTACGGGTTCGGCAACAATAACAGAAGTACTAACCTCGTATATCGGAAGCTTCTCGGAGTTCCACTGGGCGATTCTGTCCTTACTTTTATCCACCACGGTCACTACAATATCGGGGCACTTAAGAGCTATTATACTGCATGTGGGTCCACCCACATACCCAGCTCCAATACAGCATATCTTCTTGATCACCATCTTCCTGTAACAAACTTAAGTTAGCCTTGTCACTCGCGCGTATCTGGCTAATTCGGTCACTCGAGCTCGACATGTACACAAACTTACGGTTTCTTGTGTAAACGAGCGTTCAAATAGATTATTTACAATTTCACCACTGTGTTCTCTCGCCGGATTCAGCGAACGATGAACTTTTAGGGGATAACGGGTTCTCCCCACAGCCGCACCAGCCGTCACTTCACTGTGAATGAACCTCCGCACCGCTGTGCAATGCCGGCCGTGCCGATGTCGCTCGGAGCACATCGGCCACTGCCGCGCAGAGCAGAGGAGCTTCGGAGAAATGATCAATTCACGTGACATCATGTGTGTACGTGTCACAGCGTATGAGAAGACGAGGCTCATCAGAATCGCCAATAGCTGCGAATGATCAGTGTATTAAAATCCTTTAAAGTGAAATTAATATAAGAGTTTTAAAGAGATTTTAAACATCTGTGTTATTTATTAAGCAAAGTTATGGCAAGTTTTGTAATCCATTAGCCAGCCGTATTAATATAATACAATTGTATAGTTTTCAACAGTTGGCACAAATAGCGGGCGGTTTAAACTAATGAAATGCATGCACAAGAATGCAAAAGTAGGCACCTTGTACTTAATTCGCATGTTACATACGTTATATCATTGCGTCACGTAAATAGAATTAAATTTAAGTATCCCTTATGCTCTGAAATTGGTGAAATAAGTTCAACAATGTTGATAAGCAAAGTAGTCACAGAAAATATGCACACTCGCCGACATAAGATGGAAAATATTTTTCCTACGCAAACATATCTGGATTTAATGTTAGATGCTCTGGAACAAAGATATTTTGCACACTTTTCAATGACTACCTCGTAATAAGGCTAGAAAAAAGAAAATATAATTTGCGAAATTAAAATTTTTCGCCTCTGATGCACCCATAAAGAAGGGAATTACTTACCCAGCAGTAGCACAGTTTTCTATCGTCGTTGTTCGAATCGTTTAAAATTGTTATTTTTCCTTGCCGTATTACACACAGAGGTGATGATATGAGAGTTGACCCAGACATTTACATCAATTAATCCCGTCAACAAGAGGGGTTAAAGGCCGTATGTTGTGGGGTCGTAAAAGGAGAATTTTGTGTCGGTCTCCAACGCATTGTTATTATTTTGTCAACCATCAACCTAAAGATTTCGTGTACCACATATCTAAAGAATAAGTAAACAGTCAACCTCTAGCCGCCACTAGTTGTTGGTTGAATATTTAATTAAAAGAAAGACTATATTTAGCTGGGTATTTTAACTTTATTTACCAACAGACGGTAAAAAAAATAAGGTGCTAGTTCCATTTTCGGTAAACTTCGTATTTTCGAAAATTTCAAAAGGTTAACTTTTCAAAACTACAGAATTGAAGATTTTTGCCTTAGACAAAGACTATTGTTAAAAATGAGTTCTTAAAAAAGGGCATGCATTATTTTGAAAAATAAGAGAGTAGATTTCGCATAATTCGGGCTTGAAATTTATGCAGTTTCTATATTTGTTTCCAAAATACAGCTCAAACTTTTTTCTTTAAATTTCATCTCATATGTATTGTAACGTTTCTTTTTCACGTTCAATCTGCCCCACGTTGGGCTGCCACTGTAACGTTTCTTTTCTTATTTCTCTTTATTTTCTTTCGTTTAATCTCGCAACACGTTGTGGTGCCATTGTAACCTTATTTGAACTGTAACTGTATTCTTATTTACTTTTTTTAGTGCTGATTCCTTCCCATACGTATACTTTCGCCCCGAAATATTACGTTACAGAAAATTTATATCGAGCGGGTCGTGGCCGGTTCCATACGGAAAACCCATAAACTATAATTCAACTTTGCAGGACAGCCAGGTTCCTAACTACAAAACAATAAAACACATTTGTGTGAGAGAGCACAAACTCGGGTGGCAGTCTTGCCTTCCGAGGTTTAATTTATTAAAATATATATAAATCCCTTGAACTACGTATGGTGGTACACTCAACAACTCCTCACCAACGTGCATTACACAAAGAAATCATCACACACAGAAATCGCAATAACCTGGAAACACAACAAAAATACTAACGCTCAAAGCACATAAATAATAATGACCATTTTATTTGTTTTTTCTATTAGGAATTTCTTTCTCTAGTAACTAGGGACGTACTTTTTCAAGTTCACCTTAATATCTCTATATTCTCTCCTAACCAATGACATTTGCCTGTTATTTAAACATTATGTATGACATTTGAAAGATCTTTGATTTTTCTACGGCAAAATTTAACATTTGAGTACTACTATAGGCGTCCATTACTAATTGTTACTGACTCTATTGGTCTTGTGCAACCCTTATACTGGAAAAAATAAAAATTGTGTGCACTTTCCTTCAAAACAAGCTTCAGGTTTTGAAGTAACACCATGCTTCCTAGACGCCGAATCTTCACACGCTCCCCGTAGACGCTGATCTGCTCGCGAGCAACTATTCAGTGTCTTCGCGCTCTATCTATTTCAACATTCATTGCTGTCTTTCACAATCCAAATTTATAAACACGAATGTATTCCACGCAAAAGATTAATATTGTTTCTATCGCACTTTCACTTTGCGAATAATTACTAACATGTCCTTCCGAGACTTAAAGTTTTTCTAGTCAAAAAAAAAAAGTTTCACGCAACACATGTATCTCCCACCAAAGCTGACTCGCGAACCATAATTCAAATTTGTAAAACAAATGTTTTCCACGCAAAAAATCAATATTGTTTTATCGCACTTTCACTTTGCGAATAATTACTAACATGTCCTACCAAGATTTAAAGTTTTTCTATTTAAAATGTTCTCACGCAACACATGTATCTCCCACCAAAGCTGACTCACGAAAAACATATACATTTTTTTTCATTGTCGTTGCCTTCTATCTTCATTACTTCAAAACAAACACCGGCCGCCGCCATTATTGTTCAAGTAGTGTTACCAATAAATTTTTCCGTTTTCCACTATTTTTAGTAGATAACCCTGCCACAATGTTCAAGATTCCCCATTTGGTCTCAATGTCTCTGGTTTATATTCAAAATGTGCATTTTCGACCCCCATCACGCCGAAAAATGCCGATTTCCATATCATGTATTTAGCACTTTACGTCAACTGTTCTGCATTGTCATCTTCCATAATGAAAATTGTTATAATAGCGCAACCCGTGGTTCAATTTCAATGAAACCAACAATGAAATTCTTCTCAAATTGATATCTATTTAACCATTATGTCTATTTGTGCGCATTTTAATAAACTAAGATATTACTTCCGCGCAACGCGTTTTTCTTCTGTTTTTTTTCTGTATCCTATTCATGCATATCGTTGCCGCTTTACTATAGTCCGTTCAAGCTAATTTTCTTTAAACATATGCTAAAAACTCATCGGAATTCTTACTATCATTCCCTTAATGATCCTGAATCATTACAGTAACAAGGGACTGTAAAAATATTGTGCTAGTCTAATTTTCAACTAACTCTCCATATTTCCGAAAATTGAAAAAAATTCAAAAAATTAACATTTCAAAATTACACGATCGAGTTTGAAACTCACAGCGATAGCCTAGAGGTAAGGCCATCGAAACACTTTTGTGGTTTTGAATACACTTTTGCAGGTTTATATAGCGGAGCAGTTAGAAATAATGCGAGAAAGTACGCGCTGTTGTAGCTCCACTAATTATTTAGAATTCGTGTAGTAGAAATTTTTAAATACGAAAATATTATTAAAACAGATCAAAGCGTCGGCAACGTCACATTCAGCTAGTAAATCACACACACACACACACACACACATACACACACACACACACACACACACACACACACATATATATATATATATATATATATGTATATAAATAATAAAACAAAATCGGGTTAGTTACACCATTTTAACTCAAGAACGGCTGGACCCATTTTATCTGTTTTGTTGGATTCATCTCCGCCTCGAAAAGCAGAATAATTATTAAAATATAAAAAAAATGGCACCAAATGGCTCTGTAAAATAAAAAGAGATAAATATTCATGCCAAATTCAACCCGCGTTTCTCACACCGTAATGTACAGGATGAGATTTTCTTGAACATTCTACTACATTTTTGCTGACCCGACGCTTCTCAATATTACCCCACCTGCTCAAAAACGTGCACAATCTGTAACTAAATGTGAATGAGAGGGACAGAGAGAGGCAGAGAAAGACAGAGAGGCACACAGAGTCAGAATCAGACAGGGACAGAGAGACGGAGAGAGAGACGGAGAGAGAGATACGGAGAGAGAAGGAGAGAGACGGTGAGAGAGACGGAGAGAGAGACGGAGAGAGAGATACGGAGAGAGAAGGAGAGAGACGGTGAGAGAGACGGAGAGAGAGACGGAGAGAGACGGAGAGAGAGACGGAGAGAGAGACGGAGAGAGAGATACGGAGAGAGAAGGAGAGAGACGGAGAGAGAGACGGAGAGAGACGGAGAGAGAGACGGAGAGAGACGGTGAGAGAGACGGAGAGAGAGACGGAGAGAGAGATACGGAGAGAGAAGGAGAGAGACGGTGAGAGAGACGGAGAGAGAGACGGAGAGAGACGGAGAGAGAGACGGAGAGAGAGACGGAGAGAGACGGAGAGAGACGGAGAGAGAGACGGAGAGAGAGACTGAGAGAGAGACGAAGAGAGAGACGGAGAGAGAGACGGAGAGAGACGGAGAGAGACGGAGAGAGAGACGGAGAGATAGACGGAGAGAGAGACGGAGAGAGAGACGGAGAGAGAGACGGAGAGAGAGACGGAGAGAGAGATACGGAGAGAGAAGGAGAGAGACGGTGAGAGAGACGGAGAGAGAGATACGGAGAGAGAAGGAGAGAGACGGTGAGAGAGACTGAGAGGGAAAGGGAGAGGGAAGGAGAAAGATGAAGATAAAGGGCAGGACAACGTCTGCCGGGCTCCGCTAGTAAATAAATAAATAAAATATCGCGGCCGATCCCGACGTCGATGCCTGCCCACAGATTCGATTTCGTCAGCGCTCCCCCCCCCGCTCCCCCCCGCAAGTGAGCGGCGGAGAGCGTGCCCCGGTTCGACGCCCTGCCTTGCCCTCGGAGCCGCGCGAATCCGCGAAGCGACGCAGCGGCGGCCGCGAAGCAGCAGCCAGGATGCCTGGAATACCTGCGCGCTGACGGCGGCGGCGCGTCGCTGGCGTTGTTGCCGCGCCGCGCCGCGCCACGCCACGGCGCTCTGAAAGCCATCTAAAGCTATCAGCGCCCAGAAACCAATCTCAACCAAACCATATCAACAATTTTAGGCTAATTAAATGCTCTATTCCCGAATTTTAGGCTCCTCTGGATTTCCGAAAATCGTGGGCGCTGCTAGCTTTAGACTAAAGCTAGCAGCGCCCACCCAGAACCAATATCAAAATCAATTGCAAAATCTGAAACCCTTCCCAAAATTTAAGAATAATTTTAGGCTCTTGGAAAAAAATTATTCCCGGGTTCATATTCCAAAAATTCGGGCTGTACAAAGCGAAAGAATCTGCTATATTTTGCACGAAATTGCATGAAAAACACTCATATTTTCGCAAAATGAAACATAACTATCAAAAATGTCTTTAAAAATAGATTTCATTAACGGAAAAAATCTTTAATTGTGTAATTGTAGCTAGTGATATAACATCGACAACAAAGTTTCAATATTGCCTAGCATAGATGTTCCAATGTAAAACATTGATGTTAAAAAAGGAGCGACCAAAAGCCATCGATGATTTTGAACATTTATGTTTTATAGTACGTTTAGTAATCTTTCAGATTAGATTCGGGCACTTAATTTGCCAGTGGTCGTCCATATTACTTCATAATTAAAATGTTATAATTACAATGTTAATTGTTTCGCTTTGTACACCCCTTATTTTTGGAATTTGAACACAGGGATAATTTTTTTTCAAGAGCCTAAAATTATTCTTAACTTTTGACAGGGGTTTCAGATTTTTCCTAAGGTTTTTTGATGTTGGTGTGTATTCGCCCGTAAGAACCAATGTTAATTGTTTTGCTTTGTACAGCCCTGATTTTTGAAATTTGAACGCGGGGATAATTTTTTTCAAGAGCCTAAAATTATTCTTAACTTTTGGCAGGGGTTTCAGATTTTTCCTAAGGTTTTTTGATTTTGGTGTTTATTCGACCATAAGATTCAATGTTAATTGTTTCGCTTTGTACAGCCCTGATTTTTGGAATTTGAACGCGGGAAATATTTTTTTCCTAGAGCCTAAAATTCTTCTTAAATTTTGAGAAGGGTTTCAGATTTTGCTATTGATTTTGAGATTGATTCTGGGAAATCCAGAGGAGCCTAAAATTCGGGAATAGAGCATTTAATTAGCCTAATATTAGCCTACATTTTTTTATATGGTTTGGTTGAGATTGGTTTCTGGGCGCTGCTAGCTTTAGATGGCTTTAGAAGGGTTCCCACCACCAAGACGCATTAACATCCAGGCTAAAGGCGTTATTTTTTTCGATAATGTTTCTTCAATTTCACGAAAAATAATCTGGAGTATTTCGTTATTTTCGCTTTAATTTTTTTTTTACAAAAATCGGTAATCATCAAGTCGGCTTATTTAAATTTAATTATGTTTTTAACGTTATTGTAAGACGGTAGATATATAGGGTAGAGCGCACAGTGATGCGTACTTTATGGGAAACCAATATGTTTTATTCAGAGTATAATTGTTTATTTTAATAATAGAAAATTCATAGTTTGCAAATAAATTACTACATATATGTGCATTTACGAGGTTAATATGTTAAAGATTTGAATTTTATTCTTCACATTTTATAAAGTAAGAAACTAAAATCAGGCAGAACATATAATGACGGGCACTTTCAAGACTATCGTGGGTACTTTGTAATATATAGGCATTCAGAAAAATGGATTGTACGAGTAAAAAGCCCAACGAAGTCAAAGAGCATTGTTGAAAGCAATTGGCTTGTTACTGCTGGTTTATTAAGCTTCAGACACTAAATAAGTTTAAACATTTTACACAAAAATAATATTTTCATGGTCTGCAACACTTTCCTCTAAAGAATATTCTGAGGAAAGACATGATTTGCGAAATAACTTTTGACACAATTGGCAGAACACACCGTGGTTCTTGAAATTCAAAGTGTTTCCACACTGGAAGCAGCTCTGAAGGAAATACCTCCGTGAACTTCTGGAGGAAAGAGACTTGCTGCTGCTTCATTCCATCTGTAAATGCCTACAGAAGTGCTCGGCTGACAAATGTCCTTATTTCTTTCACATCCTATAAGTGTGTTTAAATCTTGAATTGGTTAATATGTTATTCTTTGTGCAGAATTGACGTTTGTTTTTGTGAGGTTAGTCCGATTACTATTTTCCTCTAGATGGTGTGTTTCTTGTTCATCATTCTGCTTGTCTGTTCCTTCAGTGCTATTTCCAAATAACACTTTTCTTACAGATATAGTTGTAGTGATATTGTGGTTATTGTTCTTATGTTCTACAGGCAAAACTACCTTAGAATTTTTTCTTCTTCCTTCTTTCAGTATTGCCAGGTACTTTTTCTCTTTCTCTCTTCCTTCGCCCCTTCTTCATTTTCTTTTGCATCTTCCTTTTCCTCATGGACGGTTTCCCATTGTCTGGACGTTATCACCTACGTCATTCGCTGCACATTACGTTTGTTTTTCCTTTTCGGTGTTTCTGGCCGTATCAATCTATTAATGTTGGAACATTCGAACGTCTCAGCGCACTACATCTGAGAGCGTCACGTTGGGCACGGTGTTCTCGGCTGTAGGGGTTCACAGTTTGGCGCTGTATTAAGAGGTGCCGGTGACATTGCACATCTGCTAGCACTTTATACAGCTATTCAGAATGTGTTTCCGTATTGGGATGCATGTTCAGACTACCCATCTCTGAATCCATTTCTGCTTCCTCTGAAAGTTCTTCAAACAACTTGTACATAACGAAAAATTCCTCGCTGTGTTCTTCTCTTTCCACTACTTTCTTAATGTTCTTGAACTTTGATATTCTTTCTTCTCCAACAATATCGTAGATTTTTTCCAATCAGTGATTTGTTCTGAGTGCTGTGGTTATAATGTTTACATTATTCACATTTGATGCGATGTATTTGCACAGCCGCCTTAGAAATGTAGTGAAATCAATACCCTTGGGCCTCCAGAGAACAAAGCTACAAGCTCTAAAACCATTTTGCAAAATTCTGGCTTTATTGTGCACACTACCTTCTCCAACACCAGAGCGAAGTATTTTCTAGTGAAAGCCGCAGAAGGATGTTCTCGACGCAATGATAGCACTCCTTTCTTCCAAATACATTACATTCTTCCTAATCAATATTGATTGGTTGAAACACAACATCTGCTGGTTGGAGAATTCTCATGGCGCTCAGATACAGAGCTATTAAAATTGTTTGTAATTCAGAACAGAGGTCGCTTGTTCTAAAAGAAAAGTGGCTTTTGTGACCATCCACGAAAAGAAGAGAGAGATTTCCTAGTAAAGAACAGTCAAAACCAAAAGTTTGCAAACTGAGGTCACATGAACGAAGGGAAGAAGCCTCAATTACATCAGTAACATATACATCACAATAATTATTTACTGTGATAATTTCTTTGATTTCAGACCGTCTTCATAACTCAAAATCAGGTAATGCGTTAATAATCTGAACTGGTTTTCATCAATTTTTATCTCGTTTTTCTTTGAATTTAGGGCATTTTAAAAACATTTTAAGAGCATGTTCTTAATTATTTTTGGCGATGTTTTGGGTCATCGAAATCCGTCCACTAGTGATAACATTTAACCCCAGAACGTTTATTGAGACGGTAATGGCTATGATCAAATTTCAGTGATGAGTACTCCATGCCCATTATTGTCCTGCACGTCAGAAATATTTTCAGTTATGGTCACGACTTTTTTTTGGTCATGGTCTGCTCTGAGAAAGTGAAAACAGATATGAATTTTTTTAGATTAGCGGCGATTTGTTTACATTATTATATTTATGATTACATGTGCTTTAAATAACGCCATAAAGTTTTTCGAAAACTGAACGTGTTTTTTTGGTGAAAACTACCTCAAAATTCCGCATTTTCAGAACTGCTGAAACGTCATTTTCTCATAATTGGCTCACAATTTTTTCTTCAAACGTTTCGAACGGATAGCGCTAACTGCACTCTTTAATATGACGTAAAGTTCATTTGTTTTTTTTGTTTTTGTTTTTGTTTTTTCAAAAACTACACAAATGTTTTTTTTAAGATCTCTCACACCGTTAATATACACTTTCGCAGAAATTTACGAACACTATTGTATTTGTGAATTAAAGTGCTTCAAATGACTACTATGAAATTTTCCTAAAATACAAAAGATTACTATGAAAAAGAGCTTCAAATTTCGCATTTACAGTAGCAATTAAACGCGATTTTCTTAAAAGCGGCTCCAAATTTTTCAAAGAAAATTGCTATTTCGGACGAGGTTTAATATCCTTAAAGTAATATTTCGGTTCTACTGTTAGGAAAGCGAAAAATTAAGAAAATGTCAAAAATGTAATTTGGGCGGCGACAGATGGCAGCTGGCAAGTACGAATAGCTAGCCGAGACCAAAGGAAATAGAAAATTAATATGGGAAAGTCTGTGCCATTCTGTAGCACCACTAGTTCGTTTCTGGTGGAGGTTGACAAATCACTGGCGAATCACAGAAATACCTTACTGGTAAAACATTTACAGAAATACGATACAGAAATACGATACAGTAATGTAGGGCTATTCTTTTACAAAGTACACCTGGTCAGCATAATCGAGGAACCTGAAGCTTCAAGGCGCTTGAAGTTAAGGGTAAGGTAGGGTCTTAAATTAGTATTAACATGTATTTTAAGTAAATAAAAACAAATAAAGATGTTCTTGCCAAAATCATGATTATTTCTTATTGGTAAGCCCACACTTGTCACATCTGTTACAACATATAAATTATTTTTTCTCTCAAATAAAAAGCAAAGGAGAGTAGTGATTAGTGCAGAAACTTATTTTATAATTAGATTAAACAATATTAAAAAAATTAATTTATTATCTATGGAAATTTAAGACAATTTCAAATCACAAACTAGCTATCTCTCAGGTCGGGTGTCTTATTTGTCACGTCCGTTACAACCACCAAAACTTTTATAGAACTTAAACTATTTTATCAAAATTTATGCAATTCTGTACACTGTTAATTTATGTCGAAACCTTCCTGTTTGCAAAACAATGAGAAAAGGTTTCGACGGCTTCCTCTTGGGCGCAACTTTGAACGATAAATGAAACGTTATTCCCAGCCTCGTCAGTTTGAGGGGAATTGCCACATGGATGCTCAGAACTATGTTTGCCAAGAAAAGAGCAGTTCAGTCCAGATTTTCTGCAGACTGCTACATGCCTCAGCATGCGATTTGATTATATAAAGTGAGAGTTCTTACGTTGTATTTAATATTTTAATTAGGCACGTGTGTGCTAGACGATCAGCTCAAATCTTAAGGAATAGTTTGTCTTCCAAAAAGTCACATGATGGTAGCTACGACATTCATGTTAGTGGGCTGCATCACATGTAGATTTATGACAAGACAAAATTTATGTTTCATCGTCTTTGGAAGTATTGGTGGAGATCGTCCAGTGCTCCCGTTCATCTATTTACCATAAAAATCAACAAAAAGATTTAATCTTCTTCAGAAATATGTTCTGTTGTAGTTTGTCTGGTTTCACAGGAAATTTTACACAAATCATTATGTTTCCACTGCTGAATATTTCCTTCTATATTCTATACGCTGGTTGAATGTACCTCATCCAGCTAAAAGCAAGAAGGGAAACGCCTATGTTCTCGATCATATTTGAATGATTTTGGTGAATGAGAATTTTCCCTTATTCTAGAAATAAATGTATTGATAAGAAAGCTAATTCGGTTCGAAAAATCAGTAGATTCATAACGTCATCTCTACCAGTATATTGAACTTTTCTTACAAACACTGTCAACAATAATTGGCTCCTATCTTTATGGTAACTGTTGAAAGGCAATTTTTATAATGGATTTTGACAACAGGAATATTCTTATTTTCAAAGACAATCCCACATTTTAGTAAATTCTTATGGTTCTTAAAACATTGTTCCCTTAATGAAGGTTATATCATAGCACTAAACATCGCAACGATGTACGGTCAAGGGAGCCCAGGGAGAGGGGCACCGGAGACAATTTGCCCCAGGCCCACACTTAAGTGGAAACCCCGGAAATTTAAAGATTTTTTCAATATTTTGGTAAAAAACTATTTCAATAAATCTGGTATAAACAAACATTCACTAAGTGTACAAACACTCTACAACTGAAATAAAACGCAGGCCCCCAAGTAATCAGGTATCCGGGCAGTTCCACCCTCGCATACCAATCTACGACTTTTTTTGTTCTGTTCTGAGGCTGTACGTTGCATACTGTTACGTTTAGAAAAATATACAAAAGCAAGAAATTTTATTCTCTTTAAAAATTTGGGTGTATTTATTTATGGCAATCATCTATTATACAGCCTTGCCTGTCTCGTCCATTATGCCTGCTCAATGCCCATTAAACTAGGTATGTGTGTATTGCGGGTTATATAATGATTTTGTTTGTAGATGTCACTCCTTTCCCTCCCACCCCTCTATGTGTGTCTTACCTCCGGTGTATTATTTTTTGCATTGTAAATGCCCAGTAATAAATAATACACAGTTTTGTTGAAATTAAATTGTTCCCGCTTTGAAGAATTAAGCTGCAAAACGAACACACACATATACATACAAATATATATATATATATATATATATATATATATATATATATATATATATATATAGTGATATACCAGAATATGATAGATTTTATTTAATGATGTTAGCTATAAATGGGTATACAATATGCGGCCTTAGCAACGTCAGCGCAGAGGTTGGCAAGGTCAACAAACTATTCACGGGCTTTGATGACGTCAGGACGCCGGCTAGATGGCTGAAGAACCTAAGATATAATTGGTGCAAAAACGAATGAATGACGGAAGTCGCGGCTACTTGGATTTGTAAGAGACGCACGGGTTGGCTATTAAAGACCAGATAGTCTAATGTTGCCGCCGTGTTTTGAAATAATAGAAGGATGGACGCCTACCGAGCCATAGAGGGTTTAAAAATGCATTAAATAGAACATTCTGACTCGGGGTGTCGTAGAGTGAAGATCGTAGATTCCGTCTCTGGGTGTCGTGGAGTGTAGATCAAACATTCTGACTCTAGGTGCCGTAGTGTAAAGATCGTTGTAGACAATATAGTGGGAAAGTGAGACTTGTATAGTTTTCTTGTGCGAGAAGTGATAGTTTGTTTCCGGACTTTGAAAATAATTTACCAGTAGTGATTTCGCGGCGGACTTGTTCTGATTTTCGGACATTGCAGTTGGACTTCAATAGTTTACATAACCAGTGGGAGAGACTAGGAACCGGGGAGCGTCGGATAAGAACTAACAAATAGTTTAGGCAGTGTGGACTGGACGTGTCAGCAGCGGCGCAAGAACGAAGAAAGAAGCGGAAATTGGAATTAACAACGGCCAAGTGAGAAGCGACCACGGAGCGTTGGCATGCACAAACGGTAAAAAAAATACTGCAGTATAAAAGAGACAATTTATTTCAAAAAGGGTCATGACCATCAGATTAATTGTTTAATTTAAAGTTAAATAAATTGTTGAATTTTGTTCTTTGGAAAAGAAAAGAGTTTTTCATTTGTCAATCATAATTGTTAATTAGTTGGAAGCATAATTATTACATTTCAGATTCCACGCCATACTGTATAGTTGGCAGATCAGGTAATCGGCTATCGAGGCGATAGCGAGTATTTGTATCCGGACCCATCGACCCAAGCTAGCTGGATGTTTAGATAATTTTGTTAAAATCAGATAGAAAACTTTGGTAGTAATTCATGTAACCTGTTTCTGGCGCCCAAATCTTAATAAATTTGGAACAGGACATGATTACAGCCACGCTTTTGATGAGACGTGAGAATGGTATATTTCAAAATGGCGCGCCAACTGGGGCCTATTTTGTTATAATTTATAACCAAGTGAAGTACGTTTAAAGGAATTATTATAAATTATAACAAATTGATCAAAAAGGAATCTGAAATTTATTGATTGACATATGAAATTAACTGTAATTATAAAAAAAAAGCCAAAACCATTTCATTGAGGAGAATTTGATAGTGAGAATTTTAATTTGTATTATAATTTCAAGATGGAGACTAGAAGTAAGACAGCACGTTCCGAAAATGTCGAAATAGATAATATGGCGGCTAACAGTATGAATCCCGAAGGTGACATGTTGCGAGAATTAGTTGAGGTAGAACAGAAAGAAAAGGAAGTAGCGGCAGCTTCAGTAGACAATACGGATTCTAGTAACTTGATAATAATTAAAATGTTAGCTGAAATGAAGGCAGAAATGAATACTAAATTGGAAGAATTGACTTTAGACATGAACGCTAAATTTGAAAATAATAATGCCAAATTGGAAGGTATAAAGATAGAAACGACACAGGAATTTAAGAATTTTCGTAAAGCAATATGTGAGGAGATATCGCAGTTACGGACCGATACAGCTAATGAATTTAGTAATATTTATTCAAAAATTGATGCGTTTAATTGTCAAGTAAATCAAATTCAGAAAGAGCAAAAGGAATGTTTTAATAAAATTAATTCTGAAGTTGGGGCTTTACAGGAAAATGTTGCAGCATTAGCACATACACAAAACCAACAATGTAAAAAAATGACGAACGCTGAATCGCGTATAGAATATTTATATGAGATATCGCAACAACATGGCGACAAAATAGAAAATATTGAATTAAAAATAGTTGTTACAGATAGTAAGGTAGAACAACAGATACAAGAGGGGCTGAGGAATATTAAAACTTCGCAGGAATTGGAATCGGAAAAACAGATAGCAAACATTAAAGGCAAAATAGATCAGTTGGAAAATGAAGTCCTAACACGCACACAGGGAAATGTAATAACTACAGCATTCGCGGTAGTTTTGCCAAGTTATTTAAAATTCCATGGGGATATCAAGGAGCAACCATGGTCTTTCATCTCAAAATTAGAAAGCTACTTTATGATTAATAATATTCCTGACAGGTTAAAATTGCATATGGTCGAGCAGGCAATGTCATCTAAAGCCCATCATTGGTTGACATCATTAATTCCGGAACCAACGAGTTATAAAGAATGGAAGGAGAAATTTTTAAAACGTTACTGGAATGAGAATCATAAATTTGATTTAAAATATAAATTGATGAGTGAAAAATATAGGAGAGGTGGGGCGGAAACCATGTGTGATTTTGCAACACGCAAAATTGCCGCATTCAAGGCTTGCGAAGAAGGGATAGATAATAATGAATTAATTAGAATTATTATTCGTCAATTGCCAGTCAGTATTCAAAATTTGCTGTGGAATTCGATACCTGTAGATTATGAAGACTTAGTGGCACGGCTAAGCCTCTTCGATCGGACTTTGAATGGCGAATATGAACGGAATAATAGTAACGGATACCATGATAGCATGAATGGAAAGAATAATGGAACGGGAAAAATAGCTGATAATGATAATCGCCAAGGACATGATAGTTTAGAAGGGAAGGGCGAGTGGGGAAATGATGCCAAGAGAGAATCTAAAAAGACAGGAAATAGTTACTCGCGAAGATCCAAAGATGATAAAAGATACGAACAGATAGAAATTAATGCAATAGAGCAGGAAAACTCCCACTGTTCGAAGTAAATAGGCGGGTTATTTCGAACAATAAGACTGATGAGATGATGATTATTACAGAGTTGAATAGCATTGAGGTAGCAGCAGAAGATTTGTTAAGGGAAGAGACAGACGAACGGGCGGAAAATAGCACGTGTTTGGTGTTGAAGGGGATATTTCGGCATATACCGGTAGATATTTTAATTGACACTGGTGCAAATGTTTGTGCGGTATCGGAAGAATTATATAAGCAACTAAAAAAAGAAGGGAATAAGATTGAAGAATTACCTGCTAGAAAATTAAATATTCGTACGGCTAACGGGAGGCGCATCGAAACAAGAAGTCAGCAAATTTGGGTGGAGATGGAAGTCCAAGGGGTGACGATACAGTTCCCTGCAATAATTATAAAAAATTTGATTCGTCCAATCATTTTGGGGATTGATGGCCTAAAGATGTGTGACGCCAAGGTCGATGTAGGTAACAGGAAGATATTGTTACGAAATGACAAAGGGCAACAACATTGTTTGGGGATCAAAGACCAGGAGGGCGAAGATGTGTGTATTTGTGAGATTGCGGAACTAATTGAAGAGACCAGGGACCAGATTCACGCAGCAGCCAAGTATGCGGTCGACGAAAATGGAGTAGATGTTAGCCATTCCGTTGAAACGTTAGTTAGCGAATATCAAGACGTTTTTGAAGGTTCAAAGGAGCCCGTAAAAGGATATCAATTTAAAATTGAATTGATGGATGAGGAACCCTTCAATGTAAAGCAATACCCGATCCAACATGTATTTAAACCCGAGGTACGTAGACAAATAAACACGATGCTGGAGGATGGTATCATAAAAAAATCTATGACACCGTATGTGAGCCCGATAGTAATAGTCCGAAAGAAAGATAAGAAAATCAGATTTTGTATCGATGCCAGAAAACTCAATAGCAAAACCATCGCTCG
Organism: Acheta domesticus; assembly: GCA_031308135.1. Taxonomy (NCBI): domain Eukaryota; kingdom Metazoa; phylum Arthropoda; class Insecta; order Orthoptera; family Gryllidae; genus Acheta; species Acheta domesticus. Next base: position 91,621,150 of record JAHLJT010009355.1, read on the forward strand.
TCATGAAAAACCGCCAAAATTGGACGAAATTGGGACATACAATTATAGGAATATGAAGCCGTATAAAAGGGATGATACCCATGATTGAATATTCTGTCCAGGAATAAATCATTGTAAATAGTATCTGTATATAATAGTGTGTAATAGTGTTTGTTGTGTTGTTACATTTATTTTGTTAGAATGTGAAAAAAATTTTCAATTAACATGTGATGGATATAAGACGGACGTAAATAGCAGGCAATAATTTATACTCAATGAGATGGTTCAAAACTATGTTGGCATATTAACAAAACAAATGTAAATAGTTTAAGGCTGCAAGATACAAGATATGTGTTGTGTAAAGTGCGAAGTGTCAGTGTATACAGCGTAGTGAAGTAAGAAGAAAATGTTTAGTGTAGTCTTGTCATTTAGTTATGTTGTAGCAAACCAAATGACGCTTGGAGAGGGGAAGTTGTGATATACCAGAATATGATGGATTTTATTTAATGATGTTAGCTATACATGGGGTAGATAAATGGGGATACAATATGGCGGTATATGGACTTAGCAACGACGGCGCGGAGGTTGGCAAGGTCAACAAACTATTCACGGGCCTTGATGACGTCAGGACGCCGGCTAGATGGCTGAAGAACCTAAGATATAATTGGTGCAAAAACGAATGACTGACGGAAGTCACGGCTACTCGGATGTGTAAGAGACGCACGGGTTGGCTATAAAAGATCAGATAGTCTAATGTTGCCGCCGTGTTTTGAAATAATAGAAGGATGGACGCCGACCGAGCCATGAAGGGTTTAAAAATGCATTAAACAGAACATTCTGACTCGGGGTGTCGTGGAGTGAAGATCGTATATTCTGACTCGGGGTGTCGTGGAGTGAAGATCGTATATTCTGACTCGGGGTGTCGTGGAGTGAAGATCGTATATTCTGACTCGGGGTGTCGTGGAGTGAAGATCGTACATTCTGACTCGGGGTGTCGTGGAGTGAAGATCGTATATTCCGACTCTGGGTGTCGTGGAGTGTAGATCGAACATTCTGACTCTGGGTGCCGTAGTGTAAAGATCGTTTGTAGACAATATAGTGGGAAAGTGAGACTTGTATAGCTTGTTTTCGGACTTTGTCCTGTGAGAGAAGTGATAGTTTGTTTCCGGACTTTGAAAATAATTTACCAGTAGTGATTTCGCGGCGGACTTGTTCTGATTTTCGGACATTGCAGTTGGACTTCAATAGTTTACATAACCAGTGGGAGAGACTAGGAACCGGGGAGCGTCGGATAAGAACTAACAAATAGATTAGGCAGTGTGGACTGGACGTGTCAGCAGCGGCGCAAGAACGAAGAAAGAAGCGGAAATTGGAATTAACAACGGCCAAGTGAGAAGCGACCACGGAGCGTTGGCATGCACAAACGGTAAAAAAAATACTGCAGTATAAAAGAGACAATTTATTTCAAAAAGGGTCATGACCATCAGATTAATTGTTTAATTTAAAATTAAATAAATTGTTGAATTTTGTTCTTTGGAAAAGAAAAGAGTTTTTCATTTGTCAATCATAATTGTTAATTAGTTGGAAGCATAATTATTACATTTCAGATTCCACGCCATACTGTATAGTTGGCAGATCAGGTAATCGGCTATCGAGGCGATAGCGAGTATTTGTATCCGGACCCATCGACCCAAGCTAGCTGGATGTTTAGATAATTTTGTTAAAATCAGATAGAAAACTTTGGTAGTAATTCATGTAACCTGTTTCTGGCGCCCAAATCTTAATAAATTTGGAACAGGACATGATTACAGCCACGCTTTTGATGAGACGTGAGAATGGTATATTTCAATATATATATATGTGTGTGTGTGTGTATTTATATATACACATATGTGTTTATATATATATATATATATATATATATATATATATACACAAATTGTTTGGTATATTAATATTCTTGGTAATGGGTACATTTGTGAGGCAATGTTTACACCGGCGATTAGATAAACGATAGTATTACATATAATTCCTATTATATTTATTATATGTTAATTATAATCTCACAAACATGTGTATGTTTGCACACATTTTTTAGAATTGAAAAAAATGCTTTTTTCGAAAATCTATAGCTCGCTTGGTAGTTGGTTAAAAAATGTTTTATGCAAAAATTGTAGAAAATTGATCCTCTTTAAAATTCATTTGATACTTTTTCTACTCGACTTCAGGGTAAAGTGATAAAGAGAAAAAACCGAAACAAGTCAGTAAAAATACTGCTTCTTCGGGCCTCCCGAAGTTAGCACAGGGTCTGGGACGTCCTAAACTTGGGGTTTTAACTAGTGCTTGGGTACATACAATATACTCAAAGAACAAGTTTTTATGACCTTTTTCCAGATAACCACCTTTTTCAGTACTACCGACTGGATTAATACGACACATTAATACGATACAGCAGAATTTTATAGAATAATACAATAAATATGCTTTCATGTTGTTCACTGGATTTACAGAATTCTTTAAACTCTCATTTACCTCTTATGTAGAGCTAAAAGTATCTTGAGGCGGCTTTCTATTATTTGGTTCCAAGTGCGTAATAGTTTTTTAAAATTCAGATTACGTTAAAATTTGATGTATTTGTCACCCTGATCGGGAATTAACTCGAATATTTTGGTTTACTCCTCTGTCCTCCGGCCCATAAAGCTACCCGGACGACGAATGGTTGGAACGCTTTTTTAACTTTTTCAATTTTTTTTACAATTTGAGAACATGTTTTTATTTCAAGCTAACGATTGAAGGGATTATTTCAAAAACAGGCGGAAAACCGTTAATAAGTTTTGCACAAAGATTAGCACTAGTTGTTTTCAAGAAGAATATTCAAACTACGTGACTTTACATTCTTCAAACTAAAAAGATGGTACCTATTACAAATAATACATTTTCTTTATTATTTTATTGTCATTTTACTAAGATATGAACTTTATAAAACACCAATATTTTAACATATTACGATATAAATATCTCAAAAGGCTATTAGTTACTTCACAAACCACACAAAAAGGATTATTTCAAAACTATTGTTTCATTATCGCAGCTTCTAAAGTTATCTGTCTTGCAATATTAATCCGCAAAACAAAAGTTGACAATATCATATGCCCTTTCCCTATGTATCATTGATTGACATTTTTTCTCTTTTATCTCGCGGATTCTCAATGGATTAATGAATTGTTATTGATACTGGGCGCGTCAATTGCCAAGTCAATTAGTCCCGTAAGTGTAGAGCATGTTTTATCGAGGGAGATGGCGATGATCTTCCTCCTAAATGGCGAGATCCGGCGCCGACATACATTGGTTTGCGGGGATTTCCCCCCAACCAGGTATCTCCCACCAGCGGGCACCACCCCAGTCGGGACAAACTCTAAGTGGATTCTCAAATAGATCTTCTAAATTTACAGATTTCAAGTCCCTGCTCGTTGAATTCTCACTATGTACGGCGAATTAAATCGTTCTTGTATTACAACGCAACGAACATCCTTTTTATTCACTTAGACACATATCAATTTAGAAAAACAAAGTTCGCCAAACAATTTGTTGGATAAAAGAGAAAATATAGAAATATCGTCTTTAAATATCTTTACATTCTCAAAGTTTCATACGTCCAATTTAGCACAATTTAAAAATTTAATGTTACAGTGCAAGTTAAATAACAGTATATTAAGCAACTTGTTTATAATATTATGCTTTAATGGATACGAAAATGTTTTGAAAACGAGCGACGTGATCGAGTTCTCAAATTTCTACAAATGCAATAAAGTAACATAAACGAGTTGTAGCATGCTATTTGTTTTTTATAACAGCATAATAAATTTATAATAAAACCAAAGTTAATTTTGGGAACAAGTCAAAATCAGTTTTGCAGTTGGCAACAGATCTTACGAGTATTATGACACGCAGGAAGAACGACCTGCCAGCTCGGACAGGGAGCCCGAGAAGGAAGAACGGACAGGGAGGTCGAGTAGTGACGACGGGCAGTGAGAAGGGATGGCCAGGCGAGGGAGACGGGTGGGGAAGGTAGGCTGTGACACTACATATCCTCTGTGCCATAAAATGCAATATTATGGACGATTTCTGGCAATGGAAACGGTCGTTTATAATGCTTCTAAAAAAACGATTCGAAAAATTAAAATGGGCAACTTGATGTTCCAGAATAACGATCGTCAATCAGAGGTCCGCCAATGCAATTTTAATGATCCACAAATAAATAAATTAAAATATTATTTAAATTCCTCAGCTCATTTAAAACAGTAAGTAGAAAAAATAAATTTTGTTGAAGCTATATCATTATATTAAAATAGGTTATCGAAATCAAGAGCAAGAAATTAACTGCGTATAGGAATAATATTTGTCCACTTTTTGTTTCCAGGGCCTCACAATATGAGATTTTCTTTCGAAAACTTGTCGATGTCTGCTACAGCATTATAATACATTGCTTTACTATGTAGGTACGTAGTAGGTGAGGAAGTAACTAATGGCAATCGGTCGAAGAATATCAGTTTTGGAGAAAAATCGTCCAAACGTTTTTGGCTTCAGCGCTAAAATCTTTTGAACACAGACTGAAGAACAGACAGAGAAAACGCTTTGTCGTCAATCGATTTTTCGGTATCAAGGGCCCTCAAAACATTAATTCTCACTACACAACGTGTTAGAGGAAGGAACAAGATTTATCCACTTTTACGTTTCCTGGCCCAGCAATAGATTTTTTGTCGAAACTTCCCCGTTTTCTGGCGCACGATAACAATACTTTCTCTTACAAAGTACGGAATAACAGGCCATTAAATTAACTCTGACATATTTATTTAATTTTTCAAAAATTACACATATGTATGCTTTTGAAATCTCTCTCATGGCGTTAATATTTACAATACGGGCGTTTTTATAAATTAGTTTATTTGTGAGTACATGTGCTTTAAATGATTTCCTACGTAGTTCCTCGAAAACTCAAAATTTTTCTGAGAAAATGAGCTCAAAGTTACGAATTTTCAGATATGTTCAAAATGCATTTTCTAGAAAACAGCTCCAAATTCTTCAACAAAAATTCCCATACAGGACCTGGTTTTACTCTTCTATAATATTCTCTGTTTCGATTCTCCCATTAAGGGCCCGAAAAATTGAGAAAATGTAAAAAAAAAAATCTTTAGACGCCTACAGGTGACAGCTGGGAAGAAGGTGGGGCAAAAGCGAAAAGCTAGTCCATCCTAAAGAGATTAGAAAACTAACTAGTTGGCGCTGCTTTTCTGTAGTACCAGTGGTTTGAAATAAATTTCCACTTAAGTAATGTATTGAGATTTCATTTCTTTATTGCACGTTTCTTTGTATTCGCTATTAAGACAACTAAAATTTTGTATTAAAGTATTACTGATGTGATATATTGTAGTTTAGTTAGTTTAGCTATCAACTGAATACTACCTCGTCCATTTGGGTATTATTACGAGCTTCATAAGGAAACGCTTGTTGTTGTGAATTCATATTTTTTAGCCAGGAATCTAAGACAAAATTAATATAATTTCTGAACATAACAGCAAGCATTTATTACAATAATTTACTCTTAACACCTACCATGTTTGATACAATTTTAAACAGAACTATGATCATTTACTCTAGGGCCGTCGAAGATGTAATGTTGAATGATACGTTTGATATACTCGTAGCATTAAGACGAGCATTGTATCAAACGTGTTTCATTAATAGCTATACGTTTACTTTCTTTTGTGAGATAATCTTGTAAAAATCACTAGCCGCAAGTTGTCCAGTGACTTATATACTACAGCTTGTTATATTCACGTGCGTTGCAGGGCAAGTCTTCTCCAAGCTTCAGTTTTTCGATTTTCGATGATCACCTGACCTTGAACGCGAGGTGCGCGCGCACCCTCTCTGAGCGCGGCAAAATTTGGCGGTCTGTTGGCCGGGTGTAGACGACCTGTATATAACTGTATAATTTGGTGCGCAGTAGTGTTTTGTAGTTCGGTTGCCAATAGTGAAGCATTTCAAATCAGCGAATTAGTTTAAAGTTGTATTTCCGTTTCTTACAACATTGAAATGGTGCTTGAAAGTGTATGTTTTGACGCGAAGAAGTATCAGACAATACCTAAAAAACGCTTTTGCTTGTTGAGCTGAAAATACCCAAATTCAACGCGAATGCGAGTTGTATGTACAGCAGTGAAGAGGATTCTCCAGTGCAGATGAAAAGGTAATAAAAATGCGAATGTATTTTTAGTTTAATGACTGAATGAAAAGTGACTCATGCTGAAAGTACCATGCCGTTAACATTTGTATAACACTAATAACACACGTAGTTTAAAAATGAAATTGATCTAAATAGAATTCTATAAGAAGAGAATTTTCTTTCGAAAGATTCAATTGGCAAAAACATCATTTGGATCTTATCAAAAGAAAGTTCTAATACACATATTTGCTACAAAAGTTTGTTCCACATCTTAAAGTTCTTAATAATCATCTAAGAAAAAATGTGTAAATTTCCATTCAATACCGTGCATCGTATTATTGATACTTGAATTAAATTTGTAAATACAAAAGAAAATGCTTAAATATTGTTAAAGGTAGCAATGAAACAGTGTTTGAAATGTGTGTTCTAAAAGAGAATAATTTAGTACATAACTGACGAAATGAAATATAGTAAACATGCTGTGCATCGGTAAGTGCGAAGACAGGTCCAGGGATTTGGACACATAGAAAGGGGATGTAACTTACCCAAGAGTATAACAATTCAGAAAAGGTGAGGTGCAGGGAAGGATAAGGCGACGAACTTTCGTCGTGGTCTGCACCAGTTCATGAAGTACAGTTCAAGGAATATAAGGTTATAGAGGGCATGTTAATGGTTAAGCACGAGAAATTCTGATATTAAAAAAGACATTCAATGGCCATTTAATAATTTCTTTGCATTATTATATTGATTGATAGGCTAAATTATTTTTGAATGAAGACTATGAAAAAATACTAGGAAAAATATTTGAATTATTATTACTCTTATGTCCGAATCATAATGTTCTTTTTGAATCATTCAAAATACTATTGGCTTGCAAAACCGGAGATCTTTTAGTTTTCGCTCTCGGAAATTTAAGACAAGAGTGCAATCTAGTGTAAGAAGGAATGTGTAAGAAATCCTACTTAATCTCTGCTTGGATAACTGTCATCACACCAAGATAAGAGGGGATTGAAGTTAATACGTTATTTAAACTACAGCATATAACAGATTTGTTAGCTTACACCGTCCAAGGAAACTGAAAGTGAGATATAACGTTCTCTATCTTGTATATATATATATATATATATATATATATATATATATATATATATATATATATATACTAGCTGAAGTACCCGGCGTTGCTCGGGCATTATTACAGAATATTATTAGACAGGAAGACTAATTCCATCTTTTCATGCCCTGCGGCTGGGCCTACATCTATATCTTTCATTGTATCTCTCCTCCGCTCTACTCCTTCCTGGCATGATCTGTCCGTCTCCGTCCCGATAGCAATGTGTTGCTAGTACACAATAAATTGACAATGTACTGAACCACTTAACAAAACAATATTAAAAAATGGATGATTGCATTAATTGTGAGAAATTGATATACAAAACAACACATTTATTAGTCTCCACATGTAAAGAACCATTGTTGCATTACATATAATTGCACTACTTAGTCTCTAGCTCATATTAAAACAAAGTTCAACAGGGTCAAAATTAACTGCAAAGAAGACAACTGGCATATGAAGAAGATGTAATTACAACAAATGTACAGAATCACTGTAGAATGTTTTATGTAAAACGACACATTTTGTAAATTAAACCAAAGCTTCAGGGTACATCACATTGGCAGTTTCATTATTTTTTGGAAGAAGCAAGAATTGGTTATCTTTTGACACAACACGGGAGAGTGCTACATACAGCTGACCGTGAGAGAAGACGCTTTCTCTAAGATTGACACCAACAAACTTGAAGGATTGTCCTTGTGCTTTATTTATTGTAATAGCGAAGCATGGTTTAACGGGAAACTGCAGCCTTTTAAATTGAAAAGGTAAATCAGACGGAATCATTGGAATTCTGGGTATTAGAGCATTTTCACCAGATGCTGGACCAGTAAGAATTCTGGTGTGTAAAATATTGTTGGCAAACTTAATTATTTGAAGTCGTGTTCCATTACAAAGTTTTGGGGCATTGAGGTTACGAAGTAATATAATAGGTGTACCAATTTTCAAATTTAATATATGCGGTGGAAGACCTGCTGGGTTGAGCGAGTTTAAAAATTCTGGTGGATAATGAACACTCTCGTCATCATTCAGAAGTGTCAAATGATCGATATTCTTTTGTTTCTGCTTGAAAGCGCTGTAGGATTTGATGATTAATTTCATCTACCACATTATTTTTTGGAGACAGTATAACTCTTTCACAAAACCATGAGTGTGTCTTATTTAGGATTGTTTGCACATCCTCATATATCTTCTGAATTAAATCATCTATAGTGTGAACCACGTGACCATACCGATGATCTACTAATATATTTTGACTATTGATATTGGTAACTGAACCGCTTCCAACTGCGAGAAGCAATGCTGCAAATTGCGCAGAATCTGAGTCATCAGCTAACAAAGTCCTCATGTTTGTACTGAGAGTCATTATTTTAACGTTCTGCCAAATTGGGGATGTCTTTAAGCTTGCTTTGATTGTATCAGCTCTAGTGCCTTTAGCAATTACAGGCAAAGTTTGCCGGAAGTCACCAGAAAATACAACAGTAACTCCTCCCATTAATTTGGAAGATGATCGTACATCCCGTAAAATTCTGTCAACAGCTTCTATGTGACATCTGTTGCTCATGGTGTACACATCCCAGATAATTAATACTGAATCACGAAAAACCTTTGCAATAGAACTATTCTTACTAACATTACATGTTGCTTGTTCTATAAAAGTTGTGTTCAAAGGCAATTTAAAGGTAGAATGTGCTGTTCTCCCACCTTTTAATAATGTTGCTGCTATTCCAGAAGACGCGACTGCAATGACAGTTTTTCTCTCTGATCTACATTTATCCATAAGTAAATTGATTACAAACGTTTTACCGGTGCCTCCAGGGGCATCAATGAAGAACAGGTTACCGTTATCATTTTGAACACTGTCAATAACTGCGCTGAAGATTGTTCTTTGATCAGGAACTAATTTTGGCAAATTTTCTTTTAGGTATCGATGCACATCACACATACTATATGTATCTCTTGTATAGTCAGAAATTTGTCTACTTGGCTCAAGAATTCCAAAATCACGAAGTAGCTTATCACTGAAAGATGCAATAATTTCTTCTAGAATAATTAATCCTTCATTGAATACATTCACTGAGAATGGTAAATCTTGGTTGTCTTCATGCAAACGCTTTTGAAAAAGAATATCCTCACACATGACTTACTTGAATTCACACCACAAACTGCTTGGATCAGATGGCTGACAGAATACCAATAGTATCGCAAATAGTTCACGAATATGTGATGGTGACTGTGTAAGTACAGCATCACTCAGCGTGTGTTTCCAATGCTCATCATTTTCTATGAGGCCCAGTTTCTTACACGCTGTCTGGTAAGAAGGCTGTACAATACTGTTCACTGTTTTTAGCATAGCAAAAGAAGTTGGACCACGAATGTGATGTAGAAGCAGACGAAGGTAATAGCATTCTGTGAAGTTTGGATGCACAGTGTAAACTCTTCCAAGAGCAGCATCTTTCCTTACACCCAAATGCCCTGCAACCAGTTGTCCACGTTTCCTTCTCTGCCAATTTTTATTTCTCCAGACATAAAATGCGGGCACTTCACAATAAAGCAAAGTTTTTGCAAAATCATCATCTTGGCACAGTTTGAAAAAGCCAGTTAATGTTGTCTGAGGAGGATTTTCTAAAACTTGCAGAATATTATGCTGGTTGAAATACACCCTTTGACCATTTTCTAAGTGCACCGCCAGATGAATTACAGCTGGGTATCTTTCATGAATTGGCAGCTCAAATATTCGCCAGAAGGCTTCCGATGTGCTCAAGTAGCGACCATTTATGTACTTTTCAATTTCATTGCAATCATTTTGTACAGTAAAAGTTGCTCGATCATTACCTTTGTTAACATACTTAGTAATGTATTTGATTGCTTTCACAGAGTGACAGTATTCTACATTAATATGAGCTGAAAAGCATCTGCTTAGGACTGGTGAATGCGGAACAACCCATCGATTATCCACTTGTGTATCAGAATGTCTACCCAAAACTGCAATGTGACCACCATCTTCAGGCGAACGTCTCCTATAAAATGGATATCCATCATTGTCTGACTGAGTATGAACAGTGAAAGAGCGTGGGAATCTCTTATTGCATTTACCATTGACCATACATGGCGATCGTGAATTGTATTCTCCACATGGTCCATGAATCATGTGTTTGGAAACAATTTCGTAAAGAAGAGGATCTTCTTCTTTATTGGGTATCTCAGCACTAATAATTAAGTCAATTTCATCTGGTTGTATTCTTCTTTGAAGCCAAATCAGAATATGAGCATGGGGCAATCCTCTTTTTTGCCATTCTATTGTTGACATATGGCATACAGTTGCGCCAAAAATGTGGTTTTTGGTGATCAAATTCATCAAGTTTTGGTATTTCAGATGAAATACACGTGAAATAATATCATGTCTGTCATGAGGATTCTGTCCCACATACAATTCATGTCTGATTTCTGGCCATTCGGGGTTGCATGTCATTGTAATAAAAAGATCAGGGCGACCATGGTGTCTCACGTATGTCATAGCATCCTGGGTTTTCTCATGGAGGTACCTTGGTGAACCAGTAAAAGTAGATGGTAAAATGACCTGCTGTCCAATATTTAGTGGATTTATGTTAGCGTCATTGTTAATTGCATCTCGAAGATGAATGTAGTTCTCTGCTCTTAATGTTTTTTGATTTTGTTTGATATATCCAAGTCTTTCTGTAATCATTTTAGCAGCCATGTCAACAACAAACTGATTCAATAATTGCTGGAACATTAGCAGAAAATTTACTGTACCTTCCTTCACCATAAATCTATAAGAATAGTATTGCATGCAAGATATTTTCTTTGAAAGGTTTTGGTTTGCTCTTCCTGAAATTACTTGTGGAATATTAATAGAATACCCATCTTCTCCATTAACAAATATGAGAGGATACTGAAGAGGGTCGTAAGCACGATGTAACTCTGAAACACGCTGTAACTTTCCATTTCTACTGTGCAATACAATATCTCGGTGCCCTTTATATTCATCCACCAGTAATATAGCCACTTCATTTGTTGTTGGTTGGTTGAAACAGCCTCTATGATAATTGACAGGGATAATGTCAGCTCGGATAAGGATTTTGTAATCCAGAATATTTTGAGGTGCTTGTTCTATGGCAGCCTTGAAACTTTTAATATACTGATTGTGTGTGTGCAACAAACTCTGTATCATTTGTATAATTTCTGGATTTAAATTAGGTACAATATTTTGACGCAAAGACATTTGGTCTGCTTCAGAAAGGAAATACACCTGCAGAAATCCAGGGTTCGTTGTTGGAAGTAAACTACCAATGCGATGATAAATTTGGCCCTGAATTTTGAATGTAGGCATGTAAAATCCTTCTTTATGTTCTGTACAGCCAAAAGATGTCATCTGAAAAAGACAGTTGTATTGTCTCAAATGGCGTAGGAAATTCTTTGATAATGGATGTTCACCAAGTAGCAGGCTTTTCAAAATGTCAGGAGGCTCCACCAAAGGCCTTAACTTTACTTACCCATTAGAACAACACATGCTATTATGTTCGAATGCCCATTTTTTTGCTCCACAAAACATACAAACATTTTCCATATGACCAATCTGAATATCTGAACTATGCAAATAATCAAATTGGGGGTCATAATGAAAAGCTGAGCCGCTTCCTAGGGAATTGTTGGTATTGACTTCTCTCCTTGTAGTATTGTCGTCTTCAGTAAGTTGCTCTTGCCTTTGTGTAGCCGATTCTGAACTTTTATATTCTGCCCATCTTTTCGCACTTTTAGTATGTTTTGACAAATGCGTCTTCTCTTCACCATTGTTTTCAACAATTTAGAATTCACAAATTTCTGTAAATAAGAGGTTATTTTATAATTTTATAAATAAGAGGTTATAAAATATACGATATCTATGTTATGTACATTGTACAATACTATACATTCTGTACTTTTTATTTCCTCAACCTTACTCAACTACATTGTATATTATTGTACTTTTTACTCTCTCAACCTAACTCAACATTATACTGTATATTATTACTTAATACATCTACATTGAAATTCCTTACCACTGTTGTTACGGCTGTCTTTCAAACGATACACAAACGTTCTGAACTAACATTCACGGACATGTGTAAATAGCCGTATTCAAACCCCAGCGAATTTCGTAATAATTCTGGCTGTTGATAAAATGAGCAGTAGAACTCAGACATCCTCAGTTTTCACGAAGAGTGCGCCTCAGGTGGCGCAAAGCTAAACTATTAACATTGATGCATTCTTGAATCTACGATGTAATGCTAGTCGAAAAATGTCCAGAAAAGTAATTATTTTGTGAATATGTTAAGGTTTATGGTTGTAAATCATAGCCTATGTTACTCCAGACCTTTAAAGGAAGCTAGTATAAAAGTTTCATCAGTATTGGTTCAGTAGATTCAGAGATTATCGCGTTGTAAGTCAGTGCAGTTCTGTCTTTATATATATATATATATATATATATATATATATATATATATATATATATACACACATTATATCTCAGTGAATTTATTCTTGAGTGTGGGATAATTTTTTAAACAAAGGAAAACGAAATCTATCTGTGGGGAGTTTGGGTTTAATTTTACTTACTTTCGGTGTGGTTCCGCCTGAGTTAAAATGTGTTTATAGTAATAGAAATTTGTCTGGTAAGAAATTTATAATTAAGTTTATAGATTTAGAGGTATCCTTAGTACTCTTAATTTGTAAATTAAACCTGAATTCCATACGCCGTCAAAGGCTTTTGTGATGTCTAAAAAATTGTGTAATTTTTTCTTTTCAAGTGAGTCTGCGCTGAATTCGGGTAAGTAGAGAATTTGAAGAACAGTTGAATATTTTTTGGAGGAATCAAATTGAGACGCTGCCGCCCCGTGGCCGGGATCGCTAAGACAGTAGTGCAGCAGTGGTCTTGGACCGTGGGGTCGCGGTTTCGAGTCCCGCCTCGGCCATGGTTGTATGTGTTCGTCCTTTCACTCCCTATCATCACCATATCGTGTCATCATCATGTCATAACGTTTCTTCCAAAATAGTGGTCGCTAATGACCAAAGTAGTTTATGCGACCTTAAATAACAAAAAAAAAATTGAGAAGCTGGAATTCCATTAACGGTTAATAAGTTTTTATTTAAACCTTTTAAGAATACATTTAAAGACTTCTCAAAATTGGTAAAAGAGATATGAATCTATAGTTTATTATAATTAAATAGTCTTTTCCTGATTTTGCTATAAGTTCATGTAAATGTTTCCATGATTTTTGGGAATTATCCTAACCCTAGTAAATAAGGACACTGGATAAACATCGAACATTTTGGGTAACTCTCTTAGAAACTTCTTTGGTATTAAAACGTTCTGATTAATTTGTGCTGAGGTAGATTTTTTATTTCCAGTTCAATCTGAATGGGAGAAATGAATTCGATGACCATGGCAAAGAATTTTGCTACAGTCTATTTTCCAGAGCTCGAATGAAAAGTAACTTGCATTGTATTAATGAGTGTGCAGTCAAAGGGACGTACAAAATTTATGCATTTGGTGTTAACAAGTGCATATCTTGTAATAATTATGTTATTTTAATGTATTAGTAATCACTTTTATGTTTCTTGCAGACGCGTGGGAGAGGTACGTCACGCGAAAGGCCTTTCTAGGAACAATTTAGTTCATCGAAAAAGGCCGTTTAAGATTATAAGAAATACAACGATAGTTTTTTTTGTATATTCGACTCTAAAGTTACATTCTGCAGATTGTTTATCGTCCGTAAAATGTACATTTTTCGGGCTAGGTTGATGAAACCTTTTTGCTTTGTAGCATTATAAATGACCTTCTTCATTACAAGAAATCGTTCATAAAATGTCATTTATGGCACAGATTACGACATAATAGCTGTTCACGGCACGAATAATGGTGACATCACACATTCAGCCAATGGCAGCGAGCGAATCGTGGGGCGGTGACAATAAATCGGAGCCGACCGAATCGCAGTGAGCGAATCGCGGGGAGGTAGCGATAAATCGAATAGCCGGCCATTGTTTTTAGCACAAATGACAAATACTGTGACATCACAATAAATTGTTGCAAAACATTAACTTCTCGTTACATTCTCTTAATATTTATAAAGCTGTAACATAAAAAGTGACGTATGCAACTAGTTTTAAATGTTTCTTTTATGTATTCGTAGAAATGTGAAAATTCGCTTCTAACGTCCCTCGTTTTCAAAACGTGTACTCATGTAATAAAGCAATGACTTTATGAGCTAGTTGCATAATATACAATCTCGGTTTTAAGAACCCACAATATGTAGATTGTGATAATGTAATCATATTTTTACTAATATAGGAGCAAGAATTATCATTACTTTTAATCGTTATTAACCCTCTCGTTACTAGGTTAGTGCTCTTAGTGAGCGAGAAAGTAAAATAAGATAAATAGTAAACGATGATTGATGAAAATTAGTAAAGTATTATAATTTATATGAAATGTGCACAAATATGAAAGATAATTAACGTGGTATGAAAAGATACGAGAAAAAGATTTTAACTGAAATATGAAAGACTTGTAATAGTTTCATAAGATGCAACTTGGGATATGATAAATCTGACATATATTAGTTCAGATAAGTAAAATATTTAGAAGATAAATATAGAATGTCCCAAAACGTGTACCTCTTAAACTTCACTCTGGGGGTTACTGTTGCAAATGGAAATGAAACTTCTGGATATCAATATGGCCTTGGACGTAATGGAGTAGAGAGACACGTTTTGGCTACGCCGCAGGATGTCCAGAATTGCGGGCAATATGAAACAGGAAATACGTCCGACATCAAGGAAGATGATATAAATGCCAGTTGGCTGTGCAGGACAATGGAGCCAACGGGCTTTATTACGAGTGAAGGTGAACTCTCAAAGTAAGCGAAAGGTATCAATCCCCCGGATTACTCAAGTGTGGAGCGCTAGCTCTTCATGTCTACGGTCCGGGGTTTATTTCCGGAGGTGGCAGAAGTAATTGCAGTTTCCGTAAAACTATTGCATCTTTGGGTCAGGGGCAAACGAAATGTTGCGGAGGGTATGGGTGCTGCGATGTAATGGTATCTATGGCTTAAGAAAGATGTCACTCGCAGAACGAGTTGGTGCTTCGACACTTGTTGACTGGGTTGGGAAACTACAGGCAAACTATTTCACTTCCTGAGAATTCGATCTTTAGTGACACTCTCTTGTGGTATATTGAGAAATCAACCAGTATTCGTGATGATGACTATACAATGAAATAAATCTTCCATGTTAGCATAAATGTCTGACACAATGTGTTAAAAACAACTGGGTGTCTTTACGTAAATTTTATGATTCTGTTAAATAAATAACATCACAATTAAAAAATGCTGAGTACCCCCTACCTTCATGTAGTGGTTTCTCAGTTGGAAGTGATCAATTATATTTACTAGTTTTTCTATATTAACTAGTTAAGCAATTTGTGAAAGCAGAACACAATTTCAGACGCTTTCAGACATCTGCAAATTGCCTTCCTTCAGCTCTAGACTATCAGGTGAAGAAATTTGCCAACATTTTGTTACGTAGTAAAATTTTTGAGCAAACTATTTCACTTCCTGCAAATTCTATATTTAGTATTATGACCAAAAATAATCTTAGGAAACGTGAGGGAAAAGGGCTCTGTGATATCTATAAAACACTGATTTGTTGAAAATTTTGCAATATTATATTTTTCTTTCTTCTGGTTATTTTTTAAACGATAAAATTGTAGTTAAAATATGACTTCTATGAAATTTAATTGTATTTTTGTCGAGATGACAGACCCCATAGGAATTATCATAGAATGATTCTATTGTATTCAATGCTACAACATATTGGCTACTAACGTTGGAGCTTACATTTAGAATTGAAACTTTAATGGGATAGTCAACACTTGTAACAGTAAAAAATTAAGAAGAAATTGTACATTACATGCATTTGTTGAAATTAAATGTGGTGCATTTAGCTTAAACAATTGAAAAATACTTCTTTCTGTACTATATTCTGTGTCGTTTCTGTGTGAATTGGGTAAGACTTATGGTGGGTTTACGTGAATTTATGTATTCCGAAGCTTATTTGCTGATGTGCTTCCAATTATAATTAATAAAAAACTGACGTGTTGATGTAAGATCAACTTAATCATGCATAACACGGAATCTGCTAGCTTGAAGCACATTAAAATGTTAATTTTCATCAGTGCTTGCGTTTATGCGATTCTCGCCGTCGTCGTCGGGAGAAAAAGTTGTTTCTATTTAGTACCAAAGCGACAACACTGCCCCCACCATACTCAGCTATCAATATCAATAATTTCATTCATGATTCAGACTCCGGAAGTTCTGTTAGTACACGGATGTCAGGTCATGATTCGAATGAGAAAATGTAACTGTGAAGGAGATTTGAGGAAGTCACGTTAATGGAGGGTCAGCGGGAAAATTTAGTAAATGAGAAGTGGGCTTGCAGATGTCGGACCAAGGTTTCAATTGCACTGTGGATTTAGCGCAAGTAGGTCAATAGACTTGGCAATGCAGGTCAGCGGAGAGAGAGAAAAAGAGAAGTAGGTTTGCATTAAAAGAAATTAATTTAAGAGTCACCGAACTAACATGAAATAACGTTGTCCAGTGCAGCGAAGCTGCAAAGTCATAGTAGGATTCACACGAAGTACTATTTGCACTTTTCTTCATAGGAATAGAATACGTTTACACAAGTATACTCATACATACAGGTGTGTTCTTATGATGATGAGTGGGAATCACTTTTTCATATAACGTTGTGACCAGCATTTTAGCTTTCAATTTCTGGATAGATTCTCACGTTCTATTCACGTGGAATTTTTCGTAGTCAAAGCCTAAGAGTGGATTCAATGGGCCATGCCCTCTATTCCACAGGTAACATTTTTGTACTTTTATTTAATTAATCCAAAACATTTTACTTTCAAAGAAGTATTCTCATTCATTATGAATCTGCGTTTTATCTGAAGTATTTAACACTAATATTTCAAAACAATATTTAAGAGGGGCGGGTCCGAACTGAAATTACTCTCTCCCTTCGTAATGCTACATGGATATGCCCCTGGCACAGCGCATTCGCGACAAGTTTTTTTCCAGGTTCTCCCTCTTGCCCTACTTGCCTCACTCTACGGTTGCTAAATCAAGTTTCAAACTACGAGAATATCTTCAGCATTTTTACTCAGGGATAAATTTATTTCGCCATTTCAAATTAAGCCTCACTTTCACTGGTACTTCTAATCAAGAAGGGTGAGTTAATGAGTATGAATACCGGGAGCTGTATTCGTCATTAGTCCCGTAGCATTATATTCCGCGTGGTGGGGGTGTTCCTCCACGTTGGAAAGTGAGATCCTGGGCCGACATACTCGTCAGTTCCCCCTCCTGGTATATCCCACAGCGGAGCACCGCTCCAGACGGGGCAAGATATAACTGTCGACTGGTCTCCTGACACCTGTGATTTTAAGGGAAGAGGGAAGATAATATGCGCGCGGTTCGTGGCTCCTTTTGTTAGGATACTATTCCAGCATTCACCAGGATTGATAGGAGAAACTACGGAAAACACTCGATCAGATGAGATAGAATTCTCTCCAGACTTTGACCTAGCTTTGTAGTAAATTTTGAAACTTCGCTGCCGTCGAAAATCGATTTTCTCGAACACAAATTCTGCAGAGATAACGATGATTGAGTAATGAGTTTGTTAATTATGCGTTAGTGACAAATCGGTACTTCGAATTAATCGTATCTCATAAATGATTTAATTCAATCCAAATTCACTCGCTCTACCATGAAACTGAGGTTATAATTTAAGGGTTCACAGCACAAGGGATATAACTATATTTTTAACAAATTTTATATTAGGAGTGGGAGTGTAATGCAAAAACTCCGTTTTATTTCGTGAACAAGTGGTATTTCAATAGCTCAAACAGTTGACGCGTTCTAGCGATGGAAAGAAAATGCCTTCCTTAGCGTTTCCTGTAGTCCAGTGTTGTCAAGGTCGATGCCACGAGCGGGAGTCCGTGGCACGAGTGCCACAACGAAATTGACTCTCCACGAAGTTCTTCACCCCTCCACCAGAGACAACGCCATCTCTATTGTAAAATGGCGGGATTACTAACAGTTTCCTCTCCCGACGCTAGTGGCGCAGAGAAGCTCGTTGCATGGCACCGTGTCGCGAGGCCTACCACTGCCACCAGTAGGAGACCTTGACACCACTGCTATGGTCACTCAACTTTGAACTCGATTTTCTCAATGCCACATTTAGGGCACTTATATTCTTTGTACTCTAAGCCCTTCAATTCAAATCTAATCAGTGGTGATGATAACTGATTCAGAGAGGAAAACACGTTGAAGTACATGAAATCATTTTTATGTTCAAATGAATTATCTGATTTGAATGTTCTGACGAAATTGTGATGAAGGGAATATAATGTCTTGCAAATTTTAAAATACAATTCATCACACAAATAAGGTTTTTGAACAAATTTTTGTTACATACCTTAATTTTAGAAAGGTGTTCACAAGTTTTGCGCAGAAGTGACTACATTAACAATCTCCATTTTATTTTTTTGCCTGACAACTGTAATCTTTTGTGGTTCATTATTTCTTGAAGATAAATCCAGGTCGGTGAGTTTATAATCATGCGTCACTGTGATCTTAACTTTCATCTTTCTAAATCGACACTTCATCTGTCCATCTTGATCTTCGCCCCCTCCCCTTCCGATGAGATATTTTGTGATCCGTCTTCCGTTCCATGACATACCTTAACTCCAATTCTTTCCATGATCTTTAGATAGACGAAATACGTAGTTCTATTCATGTTTGTTAATTTCCATACAGTTGTATATTGCGGGAATGCTCAAGATTGACTCCAATCTTATTCAAGAGTAGTTTAGGTGACGTGGAAAGCTCATGAAATTAGTCACATTCCAGTAGTTTGTGATCCAATCTCTCTTGATAATTATGATCTTTAAGATTAAAATAGAATGTTCAACTAATGGCATACAAGAACACGCAATAGCCGGAACGAGGTTTGCAGGCGTACTGCAAAGCATGGTACTCATGTACTACCGCAAAACGTTCGAGATAGTGACAAGAAATAGGAGATGCGCACGCACGAAAAACGAATGAGAATGGAACGACAATTTGATTTGCATTTCCAACTACAAACAATGCTGGGAACGAAAGAGAGGAAAGTTTTAAATGAATCGCTGCTCAAATAATTAAAATGCTATTGGAGAAACAACTATTCACCATTTGTTTTAAAAAATTGGCAGGGTTCTATCGAGGACGCTGCTGTATTAGAGTATATGAACGCCCTATGCTTGCTTCAGAGGGTGTATCAGCACTAAGGTAAACAAATGACCTACATAACCAATGCAGAACTTTCATTTATTCAAGCATTTTAGACCTTACATGCTGAACTGATGTTAAAGCTAAGAAGGGTCTTGTATTGTGATGTATTGCAATACTCGCACACTATTCGCTGTGGGCTCCTTTTTTTTTGCAAGGTCCTTAAGGTTACTATGGTTACACCGCACGCGAGACAAAATGTCACTTTGATTTCATTATGCGTTGAATAACAACTATTTTTAACATGCCATTTTCGCACATGTTATCTTGTGGCTTCTTATCTCTACAAAATTATACCAAAAGAAGAGGCACAAATAGCACGGTTGTAAAAATACAAGGGATATTAATACAGTTTTAGCATGCTCTATTTACAGTTAATGTTACAAGCATGTTTACCAACTCCCCATTCCAACGAATCAATTTTAAATACTGTTTTACGTCAAAAAACTTTTCAAGTAATGACTGTTTACTTTCTCGAATACGTATAGAAAAAATGTTTTATTTAAAAAAATATAAGTTGAAATTTTGACGGAAATACACTTTTTGAGGGTCTCTGATACCAAAAATGCCACCTTTTCAAAAACACCTACCTGATTGTCCATCCGCTCGTCCATCCGATTGTCCGTCTGTGGACAACAAACGCCTAAACTCTACACAGGATTTTCACTCAAATGAATGGTCCCCAGTCGCTGTGACCAATGTCGCGGCCACTTCAATTTGTATACAACGATTTGAATTAGAACTAATTGTTACTAAAGAACGATTTGAAGATAACCCTGAGCGGTCAGGTCAATCATTCTTAGTAGTTGTTTTTTCCTGTATCGGACATTGACGGTGTCCCAGTAAGTACCAATTACTGTGTGCCATTTGACCTGATTTGGCGGTTTCTAAATTAAGTGAAAGTGCCACTTATCCACGCTTATGCATGTGGAATATGTTACAGTTTCGTCTGGTAAGATAAGTAGGAATGTAAATGTCTGTAATGCTGCCCTCGCGGTCAGCTCATGAGCAGAGTGTTTGCTTTCCATGACGCGATTTCGACGGTTCGATTCCCGGTCGGGTCCATGGACGCGGGTTCGATTCCCGGTCGGGCAAGATTATAGTGTACGTTTTCCTTGCAATGTCCCAGTACATGTTGCTGTGTGACGAGAAGAAAACTCACTTCTCAGGTTGAGAAGACAAGATTACAGCGTAGGGATGCCTGCGTGCTAATCACATGTACCCTGGAACCCATGGCCGCAAGGCCTGGGACGCCGCTGGTAGGCCCAGTCTTCATCAGAGGTTGTTGTGCCGAAAAACAGACAGAAGACATGTCTGTAATCCTGAATTAAAAAATAGAACAAACGATAGTTAATCGTTTTCCAAACATGTGTAGGCCTATACGTTTTATCGTATTCTGCATACTTCCGTGATTGCGAAAACCGGTAATAGCAATTTTGTAGTGAGAGTTTATATTATAGTTTTAAATTGTCAATAATTTCTGAGCTAATTGTGATTGATCCATTGATTAGTAATTCCGAGCGCGCCAACTGCTGAGGTCATTGTGTAGTAAATTTTTATCGCGGGAGGTGGCGATGATCTTCACCCGCTGGATGGCGAGATCCGTCGCCGACCTACCCGTCGGCTTGTGGGGTCTCGCCAGCCGGCCCGGCGGGGGAAGATCACCGCCACCTCCCGCGATGAAAAACATGCACTACACTTACGAGACTAATGACCTTAGTAGGTGGCGTGCACGGAACCAATAATGAATCAATCATTCCTAGATTTCAACATTTAAAAGGGTGGAAATCATAAATGAAGCACCAACATTAGGTAATTTCAGGTGGTAAACAATACGTTATTATCCTCGGTTAGATGTACAAATGTCTGTTAAGGCGTTTTGCTAAAAAAACACGCTTCGTTTCTGTTCAGCAGTTTCTTGACCATTTCTCTTCTTCTATAACGTCCAGACGTCACGCTTATAGTGAGTCGAGGGATATAATATAATTTAAAGTATATTTGTGATAGAAAATTTGTGAAGTGACGGAATTCGGGTGGAAATTTCGATAGTCCTCTACCGCAAGCTACCCTGCGTATCGCTCATGGCTTGCGCCTTATTTGAGGCCTTCACAACCTTAGCCCGTCAGCAGGAATCAGAATTGCACTGCACTCACTGAGCACAAATAACGATAATGACCTTCCGAGTCTACCTCAGCGCTTCGAGTCTGTGAGCACAAAGTTCCAGTATCATACAGCCTGAAACGAAATTGAGAAATTGCAAAAAGTACTTTCTACGGGAATCTATGGTTCTGAGGCCAAATGGTAAAGAGATTATTTATTGCTAAAAGTATGAGAAACATGTTGGAGTACTTTTTGTTCTTTTGAAATGACTCACCTGTACACCCCTGCGACACATTTAATACATTAATTCGTATTATACTGTCACAACGTCCTTGTGATTTTGAAAGAGTGAGTCGTAACATTATTAGAAGCTGAAGAGCGGTGGATTTTACCGCTAATTTGGTTCCTTTCTGTGTGTGGATGCATTGTATGACAGTGATATCTACAGTTGGTTATGTCGTAGGATGGTTAATTTCTGCCTTGGGTAAATAGCGTAGTATTATTTGATTTTCTGTCATGCGCTTGAAATTTCTTTAAAGAGTGGATTGTAATTTCATGTCTAATTGTAAATCATTTCTACAATTGAGAACAAACAAACTGTAGAGTGAAATAAAAAAAGAGTATAAAAACACAGAATTGAATGATTGTGCTAAAAGAATTAAGAATGTACGTGCAAAAAAGCTTCCTTTATTTTTTGTTGTTTAAGGTTAAATAAAAATGTGTTAATATGAACATTCCTAACTTCATTTCAAATAGTAAAATACGACTAGATGCGTTCTCTTCCAATATTCCTCTAACTTGCATTAAGTTGACAGTTAAATTAACGACCACTCTTCTTCGGAACCGACAGTGATCGCTAAAATCAGGTACTATCACTCTGTTTGCGAGCATAAAGGCGAACAGAAACATAAGTAAAGGTTTATTATTGATTGTAATTTTTTATTTAAACGTTTATATTCAATCTGTCCATACATGCGATTAATAAGTAAATTTATGTACATTAATTAACATTGATTAAAGAAGATACTCATTAGTATCTCTCCATTAATGGAGTTGATACACGTATAACTATACTCTTTGCGTATAACAATACTTCGAAATCTGTGACGCAAATCCAAGTGCTTGCATTTTAATACGTCTTATTAACAAATTGATGGCTACCTAACAGGTACGGCATTCACTTTTTGAACATATCTACAACTATAATTTTTTTATTTCTTCATTCACTTTTGGCATTTTATAATCACTCTGTATCACACAGTTTCCAATATAACAGGGGGAAGTGACAATATTTCTTAATACTTTAGACTAAAATCTTTGGATGATTTGGATATTGGATTAGCTATTGGTGCCGCAGAAGTTGTATAAAGTACATCCAAACAGGCTTTAAGAATGATTTATAAACGAGTAATTTATTACCTAAAGTTAACACTAAGTTTCTACCAAACAACCAATACACTTTTGTATTTTATCTGGAGTTACTTTCGTTTACATATAATTTTTCTTCCACGTGAGTCTGGTATCAAAATGAACATCTAAATATCTCACCTACCACAAACCGTAATTTTAACACACAGATTCGTGTTATTAACAATTTACTTCATTTCACGACGCTTGGATCCATGCTTTGGATCTTCAGTATAACACAAAGTCATCTAATTCAAAATGACACCTGGGTTCACGAACGTAAAAATATTCAATCAACAGTCGAATAGAAGGAAGCAAATTTTCAATACATCATTGTTTTAAACCCAGTGACTCTTCATGTTTGTGATTTTAGAAGAATCATATTTCAAATGAAGTAATTTTTGACCGACCAATGTTCGGCCATTATTCCAAATACAACACTTTCTCTTTGGTTGCTTAATAAACGCCTTCCTTCCAGTTGTTTAAAAGCGATCTGCAAATTGAAATATTTTTAGATGTGTCACTTTTCTTCTGCAGCCATTACACAATAGTTTGTGTACTAGCTGGCACTCCCTACTCGGTGTGGTTTAAACAGTTAATTTTATCACCATTCCCGAGTCACGTGAAACAAGTATCATTTCATAGAATAACGTCCGGAATCGTCATTAGGTATGTTTTTATCCATTTGACCTTGTTATTTATTTGTACAATTTTTTTACAATTGACAGTTTTAACAGAAAATATGAATGTCACAGCGCACCATTGCTTATCATTTTATCTCAAATGCAGTAATTATTCCTTCATTACAATTCAGGAGATAGAAGTCATACCATTATTCAAGACTTGATGTCAGAATGAAAATGAGAATTAAAGGAACATTTAAAAAGTTGATAAGACTGCATCCCTTTCGCTACGGAAAGTAGACGATAAAAGGTACGCAATAAAATCTTGTGTATCATGACGCACATTCGGGTATTGTAGCTCCGGTAACAGATAAAAAAAATGATAAATCACATCGCTCGCGATTATAGACATCTTATCGTCCGGATACTGATCGCAAAATGAAAATGCGCCGAAACTATGTCTCAAAACGTTCACCTGCGGGAAAACACTCGACAGACTTCTTCGCGTGATACTCATGTTGTCAACTTCAACTTCTCGGATATCTGAAAGGTTGAACACCGGTGAGATTTGAACTGTAAAAGATTATCGACTATTTTGAACTCTTCATCTATAACGTTATTAATTTAGATACCTGTGACAATGTTCGATTCGCACTCATGTGGATGCAGAATGACAATTGATTGAAGTACTGGTACTCCAAGAAATCTGTTATAACAATAGTCACAATATGACTTCATTTTAATTACGTTTTCATAATTACATTTAATTAGTTACTTTCATTTTCGACTTCTTTTTGAAGTCGAAAAAAAGTTGTTTGATACAAAGGAGGAACGTTACTGTCTTAGTTACAATGTTTTTACAAAGTAATTGTAACGTATGTCCATCCTCCGGCTGTCTTCACTGTCCATCTTTACTCCCCTTCTCTGTCCATCTTAGCTACCCGTTTTCATTGCCCCTCTTCACTTACCGTTTTCACTGACCGAATTCCCTACCCGCCTTCCCTGCTCGTATTCACTATCCGTCCACACTGTCCTAATTACCATCTGTCTTCCCTGCCAGCCTTCACTTCCCATCAGGTAAGGCTTGTGATGCAAAAACCGGTACTCGTTCCATTAGGATGTCCATAACAAACTTGTTTCATTAATAACTACAATGAGATATTTTATTAGTGAGCCGCGATCGTGGAAAACTCTGTTCAGTTGACTGGCCCTCATTCGCCGGGGAATTGTGCGTTTAACTCCCCTGCGAACGGCTGCGGACAGGAGATTTTCAAGGTCTCGCCCTGCGAAAGGCAAGTTTTCCAGGTCGAGACCTTGAAAACCTCCCTTCTGCAGCGTTCGCAGGGCAGTTGTGCGCAGCGTTGCCCGGCATATGAGGCCCCGTCGGCTGAGCAGAATTTTCCACGATCCCACAGCACACTAACAAAATAACTACAATGTATTACATTATATGAGAAGTTACGCTAATTCCGAATACGCTAAAAGAAGCGACAAATACCAGGTTATTGTTTTTGAATCATGTAAATCTTCCTTTAGAGTATTCTTAATTGTCACAATTAAGTACGATTAAGTACAGTTGAATTATGAAGGTTATTACTATTATATCACATAAAATTATGGTGTGCATCTTAAATTAATGGAAGAGTACAAACTTGAAATTACCGAGAAGAAAAAGTACAGATTTCAAATTATAAAATATTGATTAAGATTTCAGTTCTGGATCATCCAAGCATGATAACGCCCATTTTACTTAATGTATTCGATTATAATACATTGCATATACAGTACATTGTATTACATTGTATATACATTATATTACATCGTATATAAAATTACTGAGCCGAGTTTTTATTGAATTGATATCGATGAGTGTCATTGTTCATGTGTACTTCTACGGTTATTAAGAATGGTACGTTCTTGTTATGTTAAAATATCTCACTGTTGTATACTTGCGTCTACGTTTCACTACAGATTTTTGAAAATGTTTCTCTTTTCTGCTTTTGTTTGGGAAGCCTTGGGCAGAACTCTGAGTCCAAAAAAGTCATTCGACCGAGAGGTTGAATACATCCTGGAAAGCGCCGCCGCGCATGATGGCCTTGGTCGTGCGATAAGGCACAGAGCCCGCCCACCTGACGCCCGCATACGTGATTCTTCCTTAGCGACGGCGCTCTGGCTCCCAGGAAGCACGTCGAAAAGTTTTCCCATTTAACTTACTGTTACGAGAATGGTCCACGAATTATTACAGTCAATTCATTTCTACTTTCCCGTATACGTACATATACGGAGTAATATACGTAGTATACAGAATGTTACGTAATGCTGCGACAAAAAACCGCGAATTTTCGGCAGAAAAAAAATTCATTGCCGGGCCCTGGTAACAAAAACATGGCTAAAACCAGTTACTAAATTAAGAAAAAAATTCCATAACACGTGGTGTAGCTAGAATCCCTGTTTTGTGGGTCCTTGATACCGAAAAACCTATTGAAAGAAAAACGTCCGTCTGTCCGTCCGTCTGTGAACACTGCTAGCGCCTAAACCATACGTACAATTTCTTCCAAAATGGATATTCCCCGATCGATCTGGTTCCAGTTAAAGCTTTGAGATTTTGAAAAATATTCTGTAAAATTTGGGGATACTTTACGTGAAGCCCCCCGGACATTTTCAAAATTTTCTCAAAAACGGCTCCAATTTTTTCTTTAAATTTCTTGTAAGAATAGAGTGAAATACACTTATTAAGATGGCATATGTCCGATTTTCGCGGATAACTCTGAATTTTCAAAAATTGCAAAAGATTAAAATTTTTTCGGCGTCATTCTGGAACTACAAAATTGAAGATAGAGATTTTTCTTTCAAATAACATTTGTTATTCAAAGTGAGTTCTTTCATTAAGGTCATGTGTATTTTTTTGAAAATTTTAGTAATTTTTGCGCAATATGGCTTGCAATATGTGCAATATTAAAATAAATTACAAAAATAACACTTTCTCATAAACGGCGCCAAAGTTTTTCTTTAAACTTTTGGTAAGGAGAGTGCCTAATGTATTTTATGAGATGACGAAACGCCATATTGCTCTATTCTTTTGTTTTTTAAACAATCAGAAAAAATTAATTTTTTTGGCTTGTCTCTCACGTCGTTAATATTTACATTAGAGGCGATTTTTTTACATTTTTATATTTACGAGTACATGCGCTTAAAATAATGTCAAGTAAAGTTTATCGAAAGCATAACCGTTTTCTGTGAAAAGAAGCTCAAATTTCCACATTTTCAGAAACGCTCAAACACCATTTTCTCATATATGTCTGCAAATTTTTTCTTCAAACTTATGTAATAGATAGAGCTTATTACACTCTTTAATATGACGTAAAGTTTATTTTGAGTTATTTTTTTGTTTTTTCAAGAATTATATAAATGTAATATTTTTGAAAGATCTCTCACATCTTTAATATGCACATTACCAGCAATTTGTAAATATTATTATATTTGTGAGTGTAAGTGCTTCAAATAATATCAAATAAAGTATTTTGAAAAGTCAAAAATTTTCTGTGAAAATTAGCTTGAAATTTCGCATTTTTAGCAGCGCTAAAACGCAATTTTCTTTAAAACGGCACATAAATTTTAAAAGAAAATTGCCATTTAGGACTAGATTTTTGTGTTCTTTAATATTCTAAAATTAATATTTCCGTTTTACCAATAGGAAACCGAAAAATTAAGAAAATTACAAAAAAATGTACTTTTGGCGGTGATAGGTGGGCAGCTGGCAAGAGCATGTGGCAATTCCAAATAGCTAGCGGAGACCTAAAGAAATAGAAAACTAATACGGGAAAGTCTGTGCCATTTTGTAGCACCACTAATTTCAAATTGAAGAAACGCTTTTCGATCTGGCTCTAGTCGAATCTTTGAGATTTTGAAAAGCATTCTTAAAAATTTGGGGATACTTTACATGCAGCCCCCCGGACATTTTCAAAATTTTCTCAAAAATGGCTCCAAATTTTTTCTTTAAATTTCTTGTAAGGGTAGAGTAAATTACACTTTTTAAGGTGGCATAGGTTCGATTTTCACGGTTAACTCTCAATTTTCGAAAATTGCTTAAGTTTCAATTTTTTTTCGGCTTCTTCCTACAACTACGAAATTGAAGATAGAGGTTTTTCCTCCAAATAAAATTTGTTGTCCAAAGTCTTTTCTTTCATTAAGGTCATGTACATTTTTTAGAATTTTTTTTAGTTTTCGCGCATTATTGTATGCAATATGTGCAATTTTAAAAAAATTACAAAAACAAGATTTTCTCAAAAACTTCACAA
Source organism: Acheta domesticus (assembly GCA_031308135.1). Classification (NCBI taxonomy): domain Eukaryota; kingdom Metazoa; phylum Arthropoda; class Insecta; order Orthoptera; family Gryllidae; genus Acheta; species Acheta domesticus. The sequence goes on from JAHLJT010009355.1 coordinate 91,649,280, forward strand.
AACTTTTTCTTTAAACTTTTGGTAGGGATGTCTTTTTGCGAATCAAATTGTGCCGATAAATTTCATGTAACAAAGTTATGCATGTGACATTTGTTAACTTATATCGCTAACTTATATCGCTTATGTTAACTTATTGGAGGTTGTCGGGCACACGAAAACTCTTTGACTGCGTTTGAATGTGTACTTGCCAAACACCAATATCCGCCAAGTTGCATACCAATTAGGGGCAAATGCAATTGATTGATTATTCGTGATTCCGGGCACGTCAACTACTTAGGGCATTAGTCCCGTAAGTGTAATGCGTGTTTTTCTCGGGAGGTTGCGGTGATCTTTTCCCCGCAGGATGGCGAGATCCGGCGCCGACCCACCGTTGACTAGTGGAGTTTTCCCCTCACCCAGGTATCTCCCACCAGCGGGACACCGCCACAGCCGGGGCACGCTCTAAGCTCCCGACCGGTCTCCCGACATGTGTGGTAGTGTAGTGCAAGTTAGTGTAAGTGTGTGTGTATGTGTTAGGGGAGATGATAGAACAAGGAAGAGGAAGAAAAGATCGCGCACGGTCCGTGGCCCGTTTGTTACGGTACTGCTTCGGCGTTCACCTGTTGTGGATCGGAGAAACTACGGAAAACTTGCGATCAGAGTAGCCGGCCGCTAGAATTCTCCTCCAGACATCGACTGAATTCGACCTTGCTGACAAGCTAGTGTCGAAAATCCTGCCGCCGCCATCGGGACTGCAGCAAAATTAGCCGATGCACTGAGCAACTCTCCCGGTAACTTCGTTAAAAGTAGGGCTCGGATGTTCATGAACTAAAAATTAAATATGCAAGCATTTATGACTTACAAAACACGGAAATATGAACATAAAGATGACTTAAAAATTGGTGATTGTTTTTTCAAAACCTTCAAAAGATTGGCATTGGCAACAAGGCATCATTTTTGACACCCTACATGCCCTGTAAGTTTCTTACATTTATTTTGAGACATCCTGCTTTGAATGTCCGGGCACGTAAAATTCTAAGGTCATTAGTCTCGTAAGTGTCGTGCATGCTTTCATCGCGGAAGATGACGATGATCTTCCCCCGCTGGGTGTCGAGATCCGGCGCCGATAATTTTTGGTTTGCGGAGTTTTCCCCAGCCTGGTATCTCCCTCCAGCATCGCACCGCCCCTGCCAGAACAAGCACCAAGCTCACGACTGATCTCCCGAATGTGTGGTAGGGTAGTGCGTGTGTATGTAAATGTATGTAAGTACGGGTGAGGAAAGACAAGGAAGATGGAGGAAAGATCGTGCGCGGCGTTTGTTAGGGTACTGCTCCGTGGCTAGTTTGTTAGGGTACTGTTCCGGCATTCGCCTGATATTGATCGGAGAAATCACGGAAAACTACCTATCAAAATAGCCGGCCGCTAGAGTTCTCCTCCTCATAGCGGCTTAATTCAATCTAGCTATGTAGCTAATATCAAAATTTCTGCCACCGTCAGGAATCGATCCCTAGGATCTCCCGTTCAGAGGCATTCCAGTGATATCACTTGATGTCCTGAGCCATCTTTGCCGGTCTGAAATGAATTAAATGTACGTATTTTCTATATATTGGTTTTATTAAAGGACAACGGAAAAGTGGAAAGAAACCCGTAATCTTCAATGAGGATTTGCTAAAGCAAAAAAAAAAAATCTATAAAAATTAGGTGTATTTGCAAGACCAGCTCAAGTTCATTAAATGAATTCTATCTAAAATTTTCTTTCTCGTCGCCCCCCACCCTTATCGCATGTGGGCGGAGAGGTGAAGTGGAAAGTATTATAGGTAATTTTATTCCTCGCTTAGAAATATGAAACTTTCAATCGGGTCATATTTTCATTGAAATGGCAATACTCAAGTTTTTTAGAATTTCAAAACTTTTTGGGGAACTTGTATGTAAAATACTAAAAATTTTCTTTCTAATTTTTTGCATTATTAGCATTGTTTTTTGCCAGCAGCACCAAAAACTGACATTTCGACAAATTTCCCAAAATAACTAGTTTCAAGCTTTTGAGGAGTTCAATTGTGCTAATAGCCGATGGTCAGGAGTTTAATTGGCTTTAAAAGTTTGATTTTTAATTCTAGGATTTTTAAAATTGTTAACACACTGAGCTAAAAAACGTATGATTGCTTTCTCCTTTAAAAATGATGAAATGTAGTGGATTAAAGAGTGCTGTTTAGAATTTTATAGAAGAGAAAATACAAGTGATTGGGACAATTAAGTATGCACCTTTCTTCACTAATAATTTTTATGAATAAGATTGATCGAAATCTGCTCAGAAGTATTGCGAGTGTGAACTTTATTCGGAGTTCATACATCAAGTGCCTCAAATATTGAATCTTGGAATTGATGTTATTTGACATTCTTGATACCTGAAATGTAGTATGATGAGGAACCGAGGGTCTGATGAAGAAATGAATTCGTTATTGAACTAGAAATGCTCGTTGACCTCGTGGAATCGGTGATAAAAGAGCTAAATCGTCACTAAGAGAACACTTTTACATATTATCTGTCAGTCTTCTTTCCTCCTCAAAATGACATGACCATATCGTTGTTATACTTTAAGCGTATCATTTCGGAATGTTGATAGTAAAATTCAATGTGATTCCCTTCTTTTCCTTGTAATGTTTTGAAGGACAACACCGGACGTGTTTACATAACGATAATTTGTATAAACAAATAGTTTCGCTCACTGTGATTTTGACACGGTGACGAGTTAGTGGGTTGCACTGGCTTGAGTGACTGAACTGAAGTACTTTAAAATCACTAATATGTATAGATATGTTTATGGAGATTTCCTGATGTCAAGTGTTTCGTTATTCTAAACAGTTTTCTTTAATAGCATGGTAAGTTTACTTGAGCGATAAATAGTGCCATTATTATAAGTTGTACGTAGTAATGTTGCACTGCCGCAAAAAAATTCACATGATCGGTAGATAGATTTAAATCAATAACCATAATACGTATATCAGATTCTTCTTCTAGGAAAAGCACTCAAGGAACCACTGAAAGAATTCTCTTTTCGTAGGAACCAAATAAAAAGCTTAAATTAGAACCATAGATGTAACCGCTAGAAAAAAGTGAAGGGAAGTTGCATCTGGAGTTCAATTCAAGAATTTCATGAATGTCTGGGAAAAATGATGATGTCAAAATTAGTGTATTGTGGCGGATCCATACGGATACTTCAACAATAATTTTAATATGTAAATATTTGATACCGAAAGTGAACATTGTGGCTAATAAACAATTGAAGGAGAGACGTAAATAAAATGTTTCTGGTTGCATTGCTCTAGATCGGATAAGAGTTTTCAATAATAAATAAGACGGACGCCAGTTAAGAGAAAAGAGCATCCGAATTACGTTAACATTTGTTTATATATTGTATTTTGGCGATTAAAACATGAAAATAATATAACATGAAATACAACCAAAGAGGCGAAATCGAAAGATTTGTGGAATAAAATCCAGTTAAAAAAGGATTAAGGGAAAAAGACAAATTTTGGATGGAATAGTATTAAAAATATTTTTGTCGACAAAAAAAATAAGATGTTATCAAAAAATGAACAATAAAGGGAGAAAATCTAAAGACGTATCGACATAGCAGAAGCTATAGGAGATTGTTTTAGTCATTGGTAAACAACACAGGAATAGTATATTAGGCAATATGGAGAACGGAAGTAGGCGAAGCGTATAGATCGCCGAATCACATGTTGCGATTTTCTTCGAAAAAATGTTGATTTGCAGTGCATTTTATGAAATGAGTGCTTGGGTCATGACGTGAGGGTGGAGATACGGAATAATGGACAGAAATGAAGATTTCTGTTGGGCTATGGAACGAGGGATGGTGAAACATAAGCGTGGCATCGCTGCAGTAAAGGAAAGTGAATAACTTTCAAATTTTTTCACTCGAATTTAATATGGCAAGACCAAGATTCTTTAGTGATTATAATGGGAATTAAATTTTAAAATTGAATGGCCATAATACGAAGCATGCATGCGTAGTAGAAGCGTAGGTATGAATGAGATGTTGAATTAATGTAATGTAAATGAGTGTGAATGTGTGTATTTCAAGTCTGCAATTCTTCAGGTGTAATCTTTTCGTCTGTGATTTTTTTTTTGTTTATGTGCAGTGCATTGTACTTTAGATGGAGTCACGTTAGTAATATGTAATGAAAACGAATAATATTGGCTTAGAGTAAAATAAATCAAAGTTACAATGATTATTGCGGTCGCAACATGAAGTTTGTTGTTTTTTATTATTTAGATAGATCGAAGTTACTACCATAGTACGCCACATATCCTATCCTCATAAAAATCGATGAGAACATCCCGTATTCCGTATGGGACAGCTTCGCGAACCTCGACTCAAAATAAATTTCTGGTCCGGTGGATTAATTAATGAATTACATGAGAAAGAATAGTAATAGTAGTAGTGTTGGAAATTTATTACATTAACGCCCAGAAAAAGCGACATTGTGAATTTACCGGAATAAATTAAAGTAATAGTCGTAGAATTAATCTAAGTTACGATCGGTAATTGTACATTCAAAGCAATGTAAAACTGCATATGATTTATTCAATATGAATTGCTAGAGCAAAGTATCTTGTCATTCATTGAAGCAATTCTCTTTGACAGATATTATTGTTATTATTTTAACTATTGATATTATTATTACTAATAATAAGGCTGACAAAAATAATTCTCCTGGATAATTTACATCATCTTTTCCCCTATAAACAATATACTTACGATGACTCCCAAGCGAGGGGCAAAGAAATATATTAATCATTATTAAATACTAATCCATACGAAAGCGTCTCAGTGGCTCTCATGCGTTGGGAAAAGAAATATATAAGTGATTATTAAATAATCCACTAAAAAGAAGTGGAAAAAGCAGCGGAATTTTCGTTGTAATTGCCAATCATATAGCTGAGAAAAGTATGAAGTAGTTGGAGCGTATAACTGGTTATTCTCTAATTAAATTCTACTTACTCCTCTTTTGAGCAAATCTCAGTAGAGCTACTTTGTAGTAGAATATTCGGTGTTTTGCTTTTCCTTTACAAACTGATATTGTTATTGTCCAATGTACGACTCTGGAAATCTGTACTACATTGGTTCACCTCAACACGGGCTTCATTGTAGAGGGTTTTCAGATTTGGCAACATATGCGCAGAAAACTATTTTTTGGTCTCTGTCTTTCCCACAAAACACCAACACATCTCACGTCTGTCTCAGACATTTTTAACCGTTATTTACAACGTTTCCTTGCTAGGCACATCTGAGATTTGATAGCAGGAATCGTCAAAGAATTTTATTTTGTTGCATGTAGCCATCAAACTTTTACACGCTACAAGCGTGACGTGGCACTGAAGATTTCCCGCCCCCGCTTCCAGCTGGATCTGAATGCGCGAAATTGGGTTTTGAAAGGCGTGTGCCAACTCCAAAACAACCGGAAAGAACTACCGTACAAAACTGAATTCCCGCATCTTCGGTTGCTTCGAGTTTCTGCAGTTACTGGTCGGGCAGACGTGCCCAACGATTCGCATTTCAGTGACCTTGACAGACGATCCAGGATTCTGGCGAGCAGCTCGGAGCGCAGCGCGCTGGGAGCGAACAAAGGGAAAGCTCTTTTAAGCTACTAGTTAAATCACAACCGGTTCTCACAAAAAACATGCCATGTTAAGGAATATTTTTATTGCTAATTAATTGATTAATATTTTAATTTATCTTCAAATGTTTGTGTAATTGGAGGCGTTATTTTAATAGTGGTACAACACCACATTTTTGGCAAATGGAGTTAACTCCATTTTCAGGTCCGCGAAAATGGGTTACACTTATTCACGAAGTGGTGCATATCTAGTTTCTTCTGTGATCAACGAGCGAATCACAACGCAGGCAAATTGATGAAGATTGCATTAAGTTTATTTTGATAGTTGTGCAACTCCATTGAGTTCTAATGAGTGCGTGATGAGTGCTTTTCAAGAGATTTCTAGAGACAGTAGCGATATTGATGGTGAAGATCTGGATAGAGATATTCTAATAGATCAGTAAATTAAAATAAGATCACTGTTTCTCAAATGTTTAGTCTTCTTCAGTGAAAGAAAAGCATACATTTAGGTTACGTGTTGCGCGGGAACGTAGTACTATTAAACATTTGTTTTTACGGATTTCGTATTTATTGTTAATACCAAATAGTGAATGCATGATTACATTTTAATTGTAACTAGAATATTGTAGAAATAAAAAATCATGTGCCGGCAGCCCTTGTAGGATGGAGGTGTGTGTGTGTGTATGTGGGTGTATTTATGTACTATATTGTCATTCACGCTTATATGCAAACATAGACAACAACATTGACTGACATATCGCACTTTTATATGGCAGTTCTGATGCAGAAAAACGCTGGTATCTCTCGATAAGCTCACACGAATTTGTGATCTAGATCCTATTGCATGTTCTTCAAATGATGGGGAGTCTAGTGCAATTAGTGGTAAAGTAAAACGCGTTCGAAGTAAAAAGGGCCAAAGAACAGAAGATGTGTATGAAAAAAACCCTTCGAAAATGCAAAAGAAACTCTGAGAACGAGTACGTTACAAAAACAAAATTATTTTGAGGAAAACTTTCGAAAATCTCGACTGCTCCTGTACTCGCAAACGTTTAAGTAAGGTTACGGAATCTGAGAGGAAAGAAAATTTTTGGGCATTAGGAAATTTTGATCTCCAAAATAGCTTCTTAAATGGATTATGTACTCATCATTCTGTTAAACGTGGTCGACCAAAGAACGCTTCAGAAAATAGAAAAGGGTGCATTTAAGAATACCGACTGGAGATTGGTGAAACAAGTATAAAAGTTTGCAAAACATTCTTTCACCATACTTTCAAAATTTCCAATGGAAGACTAGCCAGAATTACATGAAAAAGCGGAGAAGAAAGGTCATCTTGATCGAAAGGGTAAACATGAATCAAGAAAGTGTATGCCAGAAGCACTGATCATCAAAGAGCACATCAAATGTTCTCCAGTTATTATGTTAGGGAGGATAATTCTAAATAGAATTATTTAAATCCTGAGCTGAATGTTGCAAAAATGTTTAGTTTATATTTATATAAATGTTAGAGTGAAAATAAAACCTCTGTAGGGATACATATTTATGGTAAAGTTTTTAATGATGACTTTGATCTCTCCTTTCATCCACCAAGTAAGGATTTTCAAAATTGAAGCTGTCTCTGATCATAAACAGAAAGGCGACTTAGTCTTGGAAAAGAATCTTCATCTCAAAAAAGCCGAGGCTCAGAAAAGGATCAGAACAACTTGAAGATGAAGACTGAATGTGTCTGATGAGAAAGTAGTGTATGTAAAATAGTGGTATTAAAATTCATATTGAATTTGCTTCAAGAAATTGATTTTTTCATTTATATTTTTTCTTTAAAATGTCCACCTCCCATATTTAACCATTTGGCACGACAAACTAATTTTTATAGTGGTATACCTCCTTTACTGCTCTATAATTTCAGATACAGCCAGCATTTTTATTCATCAAATTTGCAGACAAACAAGTTCATATATTATAAGAAAAAGGAACACTCAATTTTTTTCTATTCCAATTCCCGATTTTTCACAATCGTTTAACTTTACGGCTCAATATCTCAAAACGAGTGTAAATGGAGTTGTATCACTATTAAAATAACGCCTCCAATTAATGACGTGAATGAATGATTCAAAATGACGCAATGGCATCTTCAGAAAATATTTAAAGGGAAAGCAGTTTTAAAAATGAAAGGAACAATTTTTAATTGAATTTATTTGTAGTAATACTAATATATACATTGTTTTCAAGTAATATATGTATTATAACTTTTAAACAGTTTGAAAATAAAATTGTTTTTTTTTGTTTCTGTAGGTACTACTTTTTCTTCTAGTTTGAATAATTTAAATTTAAACACAGTGCCGATATTTCAAAACTAAATTTTGAAAATCATGATACTGTTAATTGTTCAAAAAAATAAGTTTTAGTGATATAAAAATAAATTCACACACAATCAAGAACATCTATCATCTTTTAATACATTTGTTAAATTTTGTAAATTTCCAATAGCCCTACACCTCTCTCAGGAACTGTCTATGAAATATGTGTTCATCAGAATGCGGCATCGGAGAAAATAACTCCAGTGTTAACCGAAACGACCAGTGGTAGCGGAAGCAGAAGCGGCGACTTTCAAGGCCAGAAAGGAGGAGTGAAAAGAGTGCCCAGAAGTTTCTCACCCGATTGTAACGTACGAATCTGCTTTGATTGCCGCAAACGTAAACAAGACAAGACACTTTCAAAGTAGTGATTTTTAACTCATACCTTTTGTTGCTCAAGATATGTGATACACGTTACAAATTGTCATGTTGAAAGATAACAGATTTACCCGAGAAAAGTTGCTTATCGTATTTTGCCGCCAAAGAAAGTGTTTTACTCTACAGGTGGACCACTTTAGTTGGGTTCAAGGAATATTTTCGAAGCGATTAGGGGTATTGAGATGCGGATGGCGTCGAGTTGTTGTAGATGATGGGGGAAATAACGCATTTCGTTCTAGTATGTAACTTTTTTAATTTTTAAGATATTGATATAACTTTGTTTAAATGGAAGTACGTACCGGTGTCCCACCAACTATGGGCCACGTCCGTAACATCTAAACAGTTCATGTTATGAAGATGCAGTTTTTGCTCAACAATGTGTAATCCTAGAACAAGTAAAATGCTATAGAGATATTGCTTGAAATACTTTTAGTTTTCAAGAAATTTAATAATCTTTGACTTTTAAAAGTATAAATTAGTATATACTTTTCTCACTAGCAATGAATATATCATAAAAAGAGGAATACACTGATGTATCATTTGTTAATGGTTTTATAGACATTTGAGTATAAAAATATACTTTTTGAAATGTGATTTTAAATTAACGGTCAATATTTCCTATAGTGGCTCTTGCAAATGTGGCCTTTGGGGAAGATGGCCTTTGGCGCGCCGTGACTGTTACGGGGAGAGGAAAAACTGAGAGATGTGGCAGTGAGGAATAGAGGAGAATTGATATTCTACAATAAATTGGCTGATTTAATGGTATAACAGATCAACATTAATGCAGTGTAAATGCGATAATTAAACAATTATCTTATAGTCGCGAAAAATAGAACAATCTACGCGCGCTGTAGAACAGTTACACTGAGAGGCGTGTTCGGCCAAAAAGCTCAGAAAGCTCTTTTAGAAAATGCTTGAAAGGCTAGTGATGCATTGTGTTGTATTTTCACTAGAACGTGTCCTGCGAAAATCTTCTTTAATTAAATAAGAGAATGACAGAGGTTCCAAATACAGAGAAAGTGGAAGCGATTGGCCTGGATTTTTTTAGCAGAGTTCATTAAGATATGCCCTTATTGTTTGTTAGAACTTGTTTACTTCTTCGAGGTTTTGCATCCCCTCTGAAAAGTTTTTTTAAGTTATTATTAAAGTCGCATCGACAACTGAGGTCATTAGCGACTACTTTAAGTACAACTTTACAATATTAACATGGCAACTTTACAATAGATATGAAAATTTACAAATATTACAATATATGTGAATATGTAGAGACAGACATTACAGGTATTTTGATGTTACAGAATTAGTTTCTAGTATCCATACCAATACACCTATTACAATTAGATTTCTTTAAGAATGTTGCTGTCTTTACAGAATTTTAATATTTTATTTTGGTAGTCGATGGATGATAGCATCAGTTCAGGGTTTTGCTCATCTTCTAGGTATGTGTGTATGCTGTACTGAAACATAGGACATTGAGTTAAAATGTGTTCAAAGTTAAGAATGGTATCACAGTTCTGTCAGGTAGGTGGGGGATTTCCAGTTAGCAAGTGTTGATGACTGAACTTGCAATGACCGGTTCTTATTCTTGTTATTGTCACCTGATCTTTTCTTGAAAATTTTTGGAGGTTTTCAGGGAGTAAAAATTGTTAACGTGTTTGTGTAGAGGGCTGGATTTCATGTTTTTCCAGAGGTTGCTCCACTTTTCATCCATTGCTTTCTTGATGTGGGTCCATAAGTCCTTGCAAGTGTATGATATTGTTAAAATGCTTCCTGTTTCAGGGCTTACATTTTCTTCTTCAAGACTCATTGTATTATGTTCAGGGGTTGTTTTGTAATCTGATATCCAGGCAATTATGAGACTTCTTTTAGATTGTATAATGTCATGATATATTTCATGAATAATGTTTATCATTGGTAGGCCAGGATAGTTATTGAGAATGTTGTTTATTGCTTCAAGAGAAGTAGAGAATATGACAAACTTGTTATTTCTGAGTTTCTGTGACATTTTGAAGGCTGTCATTATAGAGCATATTTCAGCTGTAGTAGTACTAGAGTAGGAATGCAGTCTGTTTATAATTTTAACATCTTTGGTAATTATAGTTGCATATTTTCCATCTCTCTTATTGGTAACTTTAGTATAGATTTTATAGAAGTCTTGGTATTTATTTTCTATTTCATTAAGTTTTATTTTCCTATCGTTTTCAGCCATTTTGTTTATTTGAATAGTGTCTAGTGTTATATCTGTTACTATTTCAGGAATTGTCCATGGTGGTATACTATTATTTCTTTTTTCCATTAGTATATGTTCCTGAAGGTTTAACTATCTCAGAAGGTTTTTGACTTTGGTATATACTGGTGAAAAGCATTTTTGTTCTTTGTAGTAATTTTGAAGTTTTGGGTATGTATCGTGGTAGATTATAGGGTTATTTGATTCTGCTGATTTGATGGCATATTTGAGAGTTAGCATTTGTCTACGGTGAGCTAGGGTTGGTTCTTTGGCTTCTATTAGGATGCTACCAATGGGGCTGGTTTGAAAGCAACCAGTGCTTATTTGTAGAGCTTTGTTGTGTATAACATCAAGTTTTTGTAGGTCATTTTTGCTAGCTGAATCATATAATATGGATCCATAGTCGATTTTGGATCGAATTATTGCTTTGTAGGTCATCAGCTGGAGATGTTTCTCTGCTCCCCAGTTATTATGGGATATGCACTTGAGTATGTTGAGTCTTTTCTTACATTCCTCAGATAAGATTTGTATATGCCTTTTCCAGTTCATTTTTGAGTCAAAATGCGTGCCTAATATTTTAATGTTTTGATAAAATTTTAGGTTATGTAGGTCCATTTTTAATGTAGGCTGACTCTCCATATTTTGTCTGGAGAATACTATACATTGGGTTTTGGAAGCTGAAAATTTAAAGCCTGATTTGAGAGACCATTCAAGTAGATTGTTTAGGACAGATTGTATAATTTCTCTGAAAAGTTTTAAAAGAGGGATTGAGAATATATTTATTTATTTGTCCTTCAATCAAGCAGATTGTCCTTCTGAGTGCAAACATTTTTTAATGAATTCATTCGGTATTATAAAGCGAGTTGCAAATTAGCTAGAATATAATTATTTTTAGCACTTTCTAACGAATTCCGGAACCAACATTTTCACCTCAAGTGTTTTGATGATTTGAACATTATATAAAAAATGGAGAGTTCGATTCTGCGGATGTCTCTTTATGTACTACGCGTTACCAGCAGCTTTCATGGCTCTGACGATCTATGGTACCGTAAGACAGAAATAAGAATTTGCTCATTGTTAAGTGAATTCAGGACACAGTATTGGAATCAGTCGAAGGACCTCTTTTCTTCATCTTGTCTTTCTTCTCTTCTTCTTCTTCTTCTTCTTCTCGATAGTCTTCTTCTTGGTAGTCTTCTTCTTCTCCTCTTTTCATTTATACCAATCTATTCTCTTCTCTTTCTCCTTCTCTTCGAGGGTCTTGCCTTTCTCTTCTTCTTCTCAATCGCCTTCTTCTCCTCCTCCTCAGCCTCTTTATTTATCTTTATCTCTCTCTTCATCTTCTTTATCTTTCCTTTTATTCTCTTTCTTCTTATTCTTATTCTTCGTCTCGTTATTCTACTTCTTCTTGGTGAACCAGCTAATATTAATGTGGCGTCTCATTTGCCTGTGTTGCTGCAACGCGAAAGCGTAACGCATGGGTGTCAAGCGGGCTGCCTATTAATTTAATTGGCTGACGATGGCGATTCGCTCAGCTAAATTTATTTACCGAAGTTTCGTCGCAAGACGTGTTTGGACACGGCAATTAGCTAGTCAATGTGAAAGTCGCAAACGGTTGGGGGGCAACAGCTCTTCTCTAAGGATATGGCTTCAGATTCCGCATAAGTAGGGATGTGTAATCAGATTAAGCATGGGTTTAGGGCACCCACCAGATGTAGGCCACTAATTTTTTTAAAACTTAATGTTATAACACTAGTTTATAAATTAAGTATATTTTAATATTAATTTTTTAATTTTACACTTTATAGTTCATTTTTATGTTTTAATTTTGTAACTGTCGTGTGTTAGGCATAGGTAAACAATTTATATTTACCTTATCTAAATTACAAATCATTTCATTATTGACTCATGATAATTCAGTGAATACTCATTGAACTTGGCCTCGAACATTCTAACAGGAATATGGCTCAAAAAGAAAAGCAGAATTCACACCACGTATCTGTAACAACACAAATTTCTGAGCGAATAGTTAGTGGGTCTTGACCAAATTTTGTACTTGCTTGTTCAACTTTCAAAAGCGTGCCTAGCAATAATTTTGAAACTTGCTTGGCATCCAATCAAATTGTCGCTCAACCAGGCTTCACGGAAACTTTCTATTTACTTCTATGGATAATTTCTGAATTTCTGCTGGGCATGCCAAGTTCTCAACCTTTTCAAGACGGATAGCAAGTGACATTTGAGAATAGTGAAGGCTGGGTGAGGCTGTTTTCATGAATTTGTATTCAGCGTGACAACATTTCACCCCGGGAACATCTTGTTTTGTAAGTTCCTGGCTCATGGGATTCTTTCTTAGCTTCCGTAGAGTTTGGTTTGATCAAAACGATAAGTCAGACAAGTCACTACGAACAAGTAAACACTTCATTGATTTGTTGATTAGTTTCAGATAATATAATATAAATATAACACAGAAACATGTTGTTTATTATTTACAAAATAAATTAGTATATTTACTCAAACAGAAAAATTAAGCGAGAAATAAAAAACCAGTCGAATTGTGTAAACTGGGTGTTTTTTTATTTCTTTCATAATTTTTTGAGAACAAATATATTCATTTCTTTTGTAAATAATAAACAATTTATATGTTTCTGAAGTGTTTCTATGCTTCCATAATGCGAAATTTTGCCTGTAAATAAATTTTTCAAGCCAACTTTTGAGTGCTCATTGCGCCTTAACCATTCGGAATATCCACGTAGTTTATTAGATAAAATAAGCTTAGAATTGTCTTAGGAGCTTATTTTCGAAGTTTCGACGTTTCCTCCCGGACAGCCTGTATATATATATAACCTATAATATAACTTATATTATAATTATATAATATAACAGAGCGAAGTGGCTTAGCGAAGCGAAGTGCGTAGCGTGCTGGATTCGCAATCGGGATGTCCGGGTTCGATCCCCGGGCCGACCATCCCCACCAGGGTTTTCGTGGTTTCTCTTGGTCATAAGGCGAATGCTGGGATGGTTCCGAAAGCTCATGAATACTTCCCACCTCCCACTAACAACTCCCACCATCATCCTAGTCTTTTCACTCATCATCACCCTATATAATAATAATAATAATAATAATAATAATAATAATAATAATATCACCCCATAATTGATTATTCAAGGCTAACAATCTTGTCTTAACCAAGGGATACAGCCGAAAGGCTGATCTCATAATTCCACACGTTGCTCTTTCCAGGATAGAACACTACTGGACCTCGGAAGGGAGAAACGTGTTGCGTGGTCAGTTGTGGCCCAAACGATAATAATAATACAAAATAATGTAATATACATTTTTAATATTAACCAATATAAAAATCACTAGCTGAATTCTTGCAATTATATCGCTCAAAAGGAAGATCTGTATAAAATTTAACAGAACAGAACTACTATAAGGAAAATTGACCCCCCCCCAATATTTGTTTAAAAAATTCTCCAACATACCAATAACAATTACTATTCACTGTGAACACAGATTTATTACGAATTATATTATTTTATTTACGAATCTGTAATATTTGTCAAAAATGACCTACTTAACGGAGGGAACATATTTTCATGCAATATTGATATTTATAATTACAACACACGCCGTAGAAATCACGTGCATCAAGTGTCAGTATCAACAGCTCAGTACAAGAAATCAACATACAATACATGTACGTTACTTTACAACGCATTGCCAGATGACATAAAACAATTAAAGTCGGTACACAAATTTAAGTTAAAAGTAAAATCTTTTCTGCTGCAAAACTGTTTCTATACAATTAGAGACTATACTGATCGTGAAAAAGAAAAATAATGTTTAATGTAACAAAACAAAGATATATAATGAATTAGTTTATGTTTGCATTGTATACATTTAAAAAAATATTTAATACGCCTGTAACAAGTAATGTACTTCAGCTTCCGGGTCAATGACCCCCATCTCGATCAGGTTTTTGTCCAGTTTCCCTGATACATTGAGCAAATGCTGAGATGGCCCCTTGTTTTGCTTCTGGACGTACATGTAGCTTCACTGTACGCACGTTTTGTTGAGCACTCCTTTTGCTTGTAGTTCATTTACAGTTAAAAATTGATTTTCTATAACTCGGGAACAAACATTTTTCAAATATCTTTATTTTCTAAAATAATTATTTTCTAAATTCATTTTTGCTTTTTTTTTTTTTTTTTTTTTTTAATTTTTTTTTAATGTGCGCAGATAAATTTCTTTCCCCACACGTCATATACAGTTTTTACTGTTTTTTGACAAATAAATAAATAAATAAATAAATAAACGTTTTTGAAAATATCGTTGAAATGTTTTAGATCTATGACCATCAGGACTTGAATGTTGTAACGTTCTATAACATTCTCCTTTCCATCATAATTGAAAAACGTTGTACACCAAATATACTTATTATCACTGACATTTTGTTATTAAAGGAACACATGTTTCAGGTGATTGTTGGAGATCGCGTTTAAATACATTACTAATGTTTGTATTAAAAAATTTGTTATTACAGGAACACAAGTTTCAGGTGATTGTTGGACATCGCGTTTAAATACATTACTAATGTTTGGATTTAAAAATACTCAAGTTTGTATCTTAAAAACTCCCTATCATCGTTTCGAACCTCACATTTACACTCGCTTGCTCGCGCTAGACCAAGAATTTCTTGAAAAAGATCTGGACACACAAAACTACGGAATGAACAAATGTCGGTGGATAAGCGCTCGTTACATTGTTAATACAATTTTATTAAAATTAAGTGTTTATATCATAAAACCGTTTAATAATAGCAAGCAATGACACATAAGGAGCCCACTAACTTTCTTTTAAAGCAAAAATAACGAAATTTGGTTGAGTAGAAAGCTCAAATTTCTTTCTAAACGAAAACTCTTAGGGTTCTAAATACATAAAGAAAACCAGTGGTACTACAGAATGGCACAGACTTTACCGTATTAATCTTCTATTTCCATGGGTCTGCGCTAGCTATTTGGGATTGCCACATACTCTTGCCAGCTGCCATCTATCACCGCACAAACTACATGTGTATTTTGTTCTATTCATACAAGAAATTTACAGAAAAAATTTGGAGACGTTTTTGAGAAAATTTTGAAAATGTCCGGGGAGCTTCATGGAAAGTACCTCCAAATTTTGAAGAATCTGTTGGAAAATCCAAAGCTTTGACTCAAACCAGATCGACCGGGGAAAATACATTTTGGAAGAAATTGTACCTATGGTTTAGGCGCTAGTGGCACGGACGGACGGACGGATGGACGGACGGATGGACGGACGGATGGACGGACGGATGGACGGACGGATGGACGGACGGATGGACGTACGGACGGACGGACGGACGGACGGACGGACGGACGTTTTCCTTTCAATTGGTTTTTCGGTATCAAGTATCCACATCAGGTATCCACCAATATATATATATATATATATATATATATATATATATATATATATATATATATATATATATATATGTAAAGAATATATATTATCTTTAATTTGAATATACCGCGCTTCCAACGCTTAGCGTTTCGTTGTTGACAGACGAAGTGCGATAATAGGTGGACAAAGGAATGTGGAGAGAAAGTCTATTATATTGTGTTGTATTGTATTTAAGATAAGTAAATAGAGAAGCTAGAGAAGCGGTAGTAATAAGGATTAATTCTCGTTTCTCTGTTTACAGGTGAGAGTAAAGTATTATAGTTTTGCGTAATAATGTAATTGCAAAAAGGTGAATAAAATTTCTCTGTTTACAGTGAAACCTTTTGCCTTGATACTACACTAATATCTTATAAAACGAGAATTTTTTATTATAATGCCGCGGCGACTGCAGTTTACATTCCAATATATGAAAGATCCGAAGGATAATAAAAGAAATATTCCTGCCATTACCTCCATCATGGCAGAGGACAATAAACATTATGAGTTGCCACAGGATATGAGGTTAGTAACTGAACATACAGAACTGACTAAGACAGATGTTTTTAGACGAGTGAAAAAAAGTTTTACTCAACGAGGCCAAAACAGAACAGTGTGGATCACACTCACACACGAATTGGAACAGACATACATTGATGAAGAGGGTAATATAATGTTTAATGACACGTATTTACAACAAATAAAAACAGATGTAGTAGGATCCACTGAAAAGAAAGAATGTCAACCTAATTTAAAACAAATAACAGATCAATTTATGATTGAAAAATTTACATCTAAACATTCAAATGCAAGCCAATGGCTAGAGACATTTGAGAAAGAATGTAAAAGATTTGATATAATTGAAGACAGTACAAAAATTGAAATATTGAGACTATTTCTGGACAAGTCCTGTTCAGATTGGCACTCAGCAACCCTCACAATATTAACAATTGAAGCTGAATGGTCTGAATGGAAAGAAAGGTTTTTAGAGTCCTTTGCAGACAAAGGATGGAGTCCAGATATGAATGCTATATATTATAGATATAAAGAAGATTCATTGATTGAATATGCTATGAGGAAAGAAAAGCTATTACTAGATATGGACAATGCAATTAGTTCAAAGACCCTAGTGTTGCTTATAGCAGCAGGATTACCAGAATTTGTCAGAAATAAAATTGATAAAGAACATTGTGTGAACTCTACTGCATTATTGCATGAAATCAGAAAATATGAACATGTAGTAAATCAAAATAATTTTGCAAAAATGAAAGAACATAAATATAATAACAAAAAGAAATTCGAAGAGAAAAAGCCATGTAAAAATTGTGAAACCTTGAATAAAGGTATTAGATATCATCCTGAAGGCTCGTGTTGGTTTAAGAAGAAAGAAAGAAATTCAAATAGCCTAATAGGAAACAACTCAGTGATAGAAGTAAATCTAAATACAGAAGCAAAAAAACGAGTAACCACACCATTGATTAAAGTCAAAATATTATTAGAAGACGAGTTAGAGGTCAACGGAACATATGATCCAGGTTCCCAAATCTCTCTAATAAATCCAAAATTAATTAAGATAAAGTACAAGACACAAGATGTAAATAAAATATTTTTAAAAACGGTTAATGGTGTGACACATACAAACGGTTTGGTAACTATGAAAATAAAAATTTTTGACATGGAGGAATATATTGATGTATTCATTGCACAAACAGATGATTTTGAAGATTTCCTCATAGGATTAGATATAATAAAAAAATTTAAATTAATTCAAGATGAGAATTTACAAATATCACAAAAGAAAGTAATAGATCATGAACATAATAAAATTAACCAGTGTTCAGTACATTTTAATGAACACATAGGGGAAAATGAATTTCAGATCAAGCTGAAACATCTCACTAATATAAAAAAAATGAAGATAAAAGAATTAGTCGAAAAATATAAAACTGTATTTGCAAAAGACCAATTCGATATTGGTACAGTAAAGAATTATGAAGCAAGAATCGACTTGATAGTAGACAAATATTGTAGTAAAAGACCATACAGGTGCTCAATAGAAGATAAAAGAGAAATAGAAACACAAGTGGCAAAGTTATTAGAAAACAATTTGATTGAAGAATCTTACAGCCCATTTGCGGCACCAGTAACTCTTGCATATAAAAGAGAAGAAGGAAAGAAAAATAGTCTCTGCATTGACTTTAGAGATCTAAATAAGATTATTGTACCACAAGCTCAACCCTTTCCACTTATAGATGACCTGATAATCAAAACTAGAAACTGTAAATATTTTACAACACTGGATATCAACTCTGCTTTTTTGGTCAATTCCACTCCGAATTCAAGACAAATCAAAAACTGGTTTCGTAACGCAAGAAGGGCACTATCAATGGACATGTTTACCGTTTGGTCTGAAAACAGCACCAGCAATATTCCAAAGAATCCTGAGTAGCGTATTAAAGAAACATAAATTAACAGATTTTACAGAAAATTATATTGATGATATTTTAATTTATTCACCAACGTTTGAAGATCACATCGGACATATGGAGCAGGTATTACAAGCTATTTTACAAGAAGGATTTAGATTAAAATTCAAGAAATGCTCATTCGCTGCAAACTCAGTGAAATACTTGGGGCACATTATAGAGAAAAACACTGTAAAACCAATAAAAGATAATCTAATCGCCATTCAGAATTTTCCTACTCCCAAAACTCAAAAAAATATAAGACAATTTTTGGGAAAGATCAACTTTTACCATAAATATATACCAAATAGCTCAATATTATTAGACCCATTGCATCGACTATTGAGAAAAGAAGTCACATTCATGTGGTCAGAAGAATGTGAGAAGTCTTTTGCGGAAATAAAGAAATTATTATGTTCTCAACCAGTTTTAGAAATATTTGATAAAGATTTGCCAATAAAAATTTACACAGATGCATCGCTTGAAGGAATTGGGGCCATATTAAAGCAAGTACAAAGAGATGGACAAGAAAAACCAGTAGCATATTTCTCAAAGAAGTTGAATGAAGCTCAAAAAAGAAAGAAGGCAATATATCTGGAATGTCTGGCAATCAAAGAAGCAGTAAAATATTGGCAACACTGGTTGATTGGAAGAAACTTTGAGGTATACTCGGATCACAAACCACTTGAAAATCTGAACATAAAAGCGAGAACAGATGAAGAATTAGGTGAATTAACCTATTATCTGTCACAATATGACTTCCAAATAAAATACGTACCAGGTAAAGATAACGCTGAAGCTGACTGCTTAAGCCGAAATCCGGTACTAGAATCAATTGAAAACACTGAAGAAGCTCTAACAATAGTAAACCTGACACAAATAGATGAAATAAGAACGGACCAAAAACACAATGAAATAATACAAAAAATGAAACCAAAATTAATAAGAAAGAACGGAATATTTTATAAAAAAATCCGAAATAAAGAAAAAATAATCTTGTCAGAAGAATTCAGTATTAAATTGATACGAGATATACATAGCGAATGGTGCCATACAGGCATTAGACAAACTATGAACAGAATATGCCCTTACTTTACATCAAAGAATCTAACAGATAATATTAAAAAAATATGTAAAAATTGTGACATTTGTATAAAAAATAAAACAAGAGGCCAAGGCAAATTTGGATTAATGTCCCACTTGGGACCAGCTACTGAACCATTTGAAATCATGTCTATAGACACCATTGGCGGATTTGGAGGACGAAGATCAACAAAAAATTACCTCCACTTATTGGTCGATCACTACACACGATATGCATTTATTTTAACATCCAAGACACAGAACGCCACTGATTTCATCAAGCTCGTTCAGAACGTGTCGAAAACAGATAAAATTGGCATTATACTAACGGACCAATACCCGGGGATAAATTCAAAAAATTTAAAGAATTTCTTGAAGAAATGAACATTAAACTAATATTTACAGCAGTTAATGCACCATTTTCAAACGGCCTGAACGAGAGACTGAATCAGACTCTAGTCAATAAAATCAGATGTAAAATAAATGAAACCGAACAAAAAAGAGCTTGGACAACGGTTGCTAGAGAATGTGTAGATAAATATAATAAGATTGAACACTCTGTTACTGGTTTTGCTCCAGAATATTTATTGAATGGAACGGACACGAGTGTCATACCAGACGAACTAAAAGACAAAAAAACAAAGATGATTGGACCAATGATAGAAAATTAGCTTTCGAAAGGTCCACAAGATCACATAACTACAACAAAAATCTTTATGATAAAAACAGAAAATGTTATGAGTATAATGTCGGAGACATGGTATATATAGAAAACGGAAACAGACTAAATAGAAAAAAGCTTGACCATCTGAGAGTTGGACCATTTGAAATAATAGAAAAAATATCAAAGTCTCTGTACAAAATCAAGACTAATGTGAAGTCACAAATAAGTTTATTCCATATATCAAAACTCATACCAATAGGACAGGAAGACACAAAAGAAGAAGCAGGAGAAGAATAGAGAATATACCCGAAATCAAAATGCTCTTATATGTCTCACCCCGAGGGGGGAGGGGAGATGTAAAGAATATATATTATCTTTAATTTGAATATACCGCGCTTCCAACGCTTAGCGTTTCGTTGTTGACAGACGAAGTGCGATAATAGGTGGACAAAGGAATGCGGAGAGAAAGTCTATTATATTGTGTTGTATTGTATTTAAGATAAGTAAATAGAGAAGCTAGAGAAGCGGTAGTAATAAGGATTAATTCTCGTTTCTCTGTTTACAGGTGAGAGTAAAGTATTATAGTTTTGCGTAATAATGTAATTGCAAAAAGGTGAATAAAATTTCTCTGTTTACAGTGAAACCTTTTGCCTTGATACTACACTAATATCTTATATATATATATATGTGTGTGTGTGTGTGTGTGTGTGTGTGTGTGTGTGTGTGTGTGTGTGTGTGTGTGTGTGTGTGTGTGTGTGTGTCAGGGCCACCTTATAAGCCACAAATCAAATTCTAGTTAAGCGACGGGACGCATCGTAATTTAAGATGGTTTTTAACCTAACTACAGAGATTATACAGAAACAATCGGATTCGATGGTGTGACGGTTAGCGTGCCGGACTGTCATATCCAAGTTCGCGGGTTCAAACCCGATCGAAGCTGTGGATTTTTAAGGGCGAAAAAATCCTTCGTACGCCTTCCGCGGAGGGGAAGTAAAGCCGGCTGGCCCATGTTAGTAGATTTACTTGCATGTAAAAGATCCTCAAGCCTAAATGGCGCCTCTGAGCTAAATTCAAATCGCCTGTTTCCTCGCCCGAGATAATACCTTCTTTCTCCGCTAGGTGAAAGGAGCGTAGCGAAATTTGCGTGGTCAGACGGAAGAGCAGGCCTCATGGCCTGAGTCTCGCCACGTAAAATAAGGCAATTCAATTCAATTCAATTCAATACAAATATATATTAGATACAACTTTTATTCAACATACTTAATGATTAATGTACATACAACGAGAAAATTAATATATTTATAAATAAAAATCAGATGAATTGTGCAGTTGTTTTGTATTTGGTTGGCATAATAAAAATTTTCAAAAAAGTCGCGGGCCGCACAGAAACAGCCCGCGGACCGCCAGTTGGAAGGCCCTGGTATAGGCTATTCTTGTAAGTTCTGTTTACATTGTATATTATGTAGTCCACAGATCCTTTGTGTCGAGGTGGCAATTACAAAACTAATAGTTCTGATAAAAATAAAGTGTATAATTTTAAATTGTTTTATTTTATTGGTCCCTTAAATTTAGTAATATCTAAAATTCCTTAGAAAAATAACAATGCTGAGAGCCTGTATGAGTATTCATAGTGTGTATAAGCATTCTCTTGAGAATGCCACCATCTGAAGAAGTTCAGAAAGGTATCTATGCACACTGAGTATAAAATCCCTTAAACCAGTAAGGCAGTAAATGTTTGAAATAGGCTATTTCTTAGTTGATCGTACAAGTAAGTCACGTTAATAATAGCACGAGCTTATTCATTCTCCATGTCCCTCCCTCTCATGAATAAAGCAGAGAAGAAAGAATACTTCTTTACTCTTCTGATAATGCATTCAGCACGCATAAACCTTCTCCCCCCCCCCCGCAGTTCAAGGCTACAAATACCAACGACTTTCCAATCTCCTCTTTCAGGTTAAGAGTAATGCAACAATAGCTTTCACGAGAGGATAAATTTTAAGCAAGTGCGGCTTTGAAATGAGCAAATATTTTTAACAAGTGTTCATGAAGAGAATTAAAACCAAAGCAACGTGTGGCTTTTCGCATGGAATTTCTAAAAAAATATTGCAAGACAGTGCTTTATTGCATACCAATATTGTATTCAATGATGCAACCAGAATTGTTTTTTTACAAAGAATTTTGAATTTATGCTAAATTCACATTAAAGTGTTTTTTTTAAATTTATAATTATTTATAAGTAATGAATGTTAGGTACTGAATGATTTGCGCTACTAATGAAAATACATTATCCATATTTTAAGTTATTGTCCATATCCAAGTCAAAAAAAACGCAAGAATAAAAAACAAAAGTACGAATCTAAGTTATTGACTCTAACGTTTACACAAATATAGTTGTTGAAGTTTATTTAATTTTAATTCACTATTGACAGCGGTTAAACTAACCTTGATTTAGATCTCCATAATAGGTTAACATAAAATACAAACATAATGTAACATGGGCCCTATATTTACTAATCGCTTATTTATAAAAATGCCAACAAATTATTTTTACATTTGACTAAAACATTATCAGCAAAAAAGAATAGTAATTTTCTTGTAAGCAAAAAAATATCATTTGCTTTTAAATTAAATAAACATGATATTGAAATTGTGTCATAAGATTAGGGAAAATGGAGATCCAGTTAAGATATACGCCGCTGAAGACAAACCGAAAAGTAGAGACCATTCTTAGAGATGACGGGTGAACATTTAATTGAAGTATACCAGTGTTGTCAAGGTCGATGCCACGAGCGGGAGTCCGTGGGACGAGCGCCACGAAATTGCAGTTCATTACCCCGCCACCAGAGACAACGCCATCCCTATTGTAAAACGGCGGGGTTTCCTTTCCCGACGATAGTTGTGCAGAGAAGCTCGTGGCATGCTACGGTGCCACGATGACGCGTGCTACTGCCACCAGTAGAAGACCTTGACCCCACAGAAGTATACCTTCACAGTTCCCGTTTCTTCATGTTCCAGTACGGGCAATTTCGATTGAAAGTGTAGCCATAGACAAGTTGCAAAAATTAAAAAATTAAATACAACTTATAATTAACACTAACATTCGTAATAAATCATTTATTTGCTTTCTTAGAGATTCTAGGAATTAATATTTTATGTATTAATATATATTTTTGGGTATTAACTGTTAATTGTCTACTCATGGGTCAGGTATGTGACGTATCGACACATCTGAGCAATTTCTCACCGCAGTTACTCTCAGTTTCCGCGAACTCTAGGAGGCTTACCCGCGATCTTGGCATGCCTGCTCTAAATAAATCACTGTTGAAAGTATGATTTTGGACCAATAGTCATTCACAATGTATTCATTTAAAATAATATGCCAATAAATTCGACCATCAATGAAAGAATGAACGATCGTTGCAGAAACCTGCAACCGGGCAAGAAACCAACTCTGCAGTGGCGTAGCGTGACTCACACGTTTGGGGATGCTCAACAATAACACACAAAATGTCACTATCAACTACTTCGTCTAACAGGCGAACGCAACACAAGGCAGATACACTGGGACTACTTCCACGATCTCGATTGCTTACGACGGTGTAGGCGCTTCCCACAAAATCCTCACAGCAGTCAGGGCTGCCGATGTCTTGAAAGCAAATTATACAATGGCTCAGCTTTAATTCTTATACGCGAATGGCAATAAGACCATTTGTTAATTTATACATTGCAGACTTAAATAATATGTAATCTATTTAAGAGATAATACAATTTCTTGGATATTAATTAAGAAATAGTAGTCAGGCACAATTTCTACAGTTTGTACCCATGACCAAGCGGGGACTCCCGAGTGAGAGAGAGAAAGATAATTTACTGAACGCCTGAAGTGTGCTGCGCTCTCGTTCACAAACGAGCTTCTTTCCGCAGTAGACGCTAGCGTAAAGCAGTCGGGTTTCTCTGGGCCAGGGGTGAAGAGGGGAGAGGGGGACCTCGCCATCTGCGCATGCGTCATTGCTCGTCGCAATCTGGCGGCAGACGCTGAAGTATTTTAGCTTCCAACCAATCAGAGGCCAGCTTCAACAGCCCGCCGAATTCAATCATAGGAAATCAATTTTAAATTAATACAAAACGTGTTTCGCTCAACAGACCACTTCTAAGATTATCAATACAGTATTAAAGGTTCTTATATACGGGGATGCTCAGCATCTCAGCGTCCCCTGACGCTACGCCACTGCAACTCTGTTGCATAATCTCCAATGCGTACGTCCATTTTCCGCAACGTAAAAATTCATTACATCTTGTCTGCAACGGTCAGTGGATTTTTATGGTGCGGAAAATCGACGACGTATCAAGTGAAGTTGATGACGTGGTGACGACTTATATAGTAATTTATTTTAAGTGCTTTAATAGTATTTTACATCATAAGGCAAGAATGTCGACCTTTTCATGACGAGACAGGAGAGTTCACCCGCCGAGGTCGGTTGGCCGAGGCGAGGAATCCTTTCGAGACATGAAAAGGGGTTTTGCCGAGTGATGTACAGTATTTTATTCGAGACTCCTTTTATGCATGCTTTCCTGTAATTAATGAATATCACTGACATTAAATGTATGTTTATTACTCGATCATTAGTTCTGTAAGCATGGCCACTTACTTGTTGATTGTTCTTGTGTTTTTTTTAATGGTGACAAGAATGACCGATTCTATCGATGTAATGGATCTTGAAATGGAAGATAATATGGAAATAATGTGAACGGAATACATTAGTCGAAGTAAGAGCCGCAACTCTTCACATGCTTCCATTAAAATTAAAAGATGTGGGGATATACGGAATTAAAATTCCATAAAAATTAAAAGATATGAAAGAATATAGGGAATTTTGTAAGTGGCGAGATCTGAGAGAGGTAAGAAATATCAGAGAAGACTGCTTCTCCCATTCTTTTCCGAAATGAGTGGAAAGTACCGTCTCTTTAATAGATTGTTTATTTATAATTAATGTGCATAGTTCCAAATAAAATATTAATTGATAAGTGCATATTTTGAATGTATTGAAAGCTAACTCAATATATTTTGTCATGGAACCTTTGCTACGTGGATTGCTGTTGATAGTTTGTCTCTTAGATGAAGACGATGACTTGTGCTATACAAGTAATGCAAGTAAAAGCGATGTATGCATTGACAAAAGATATCTATAACAGGTTAACCAACATTAAGTCACGAAATTTTAATATAATGCAAGGCTGCTTGATTCTTCGTGAGCAGCAGTTACATGGCGAAAAGGTGATGACAGTGGAGTAAGGACAGATTTATTACAGGGCTATTTTATTAGAATCGTCTTGTAATGAACAACTTTCTTGCCGCAAAACATTATAACAATGAGCTACTTTCCAGACAGTCTGGAATAAAAATGTTTATTAAAGTGTATTAATTTAAGTACGAATATTACTGAACCGTGAATACGTGAAAAACCGACTTTTTCACGATTTCGAACGACCTTCTACGAGTAGAAACACTGGTCAAGCAACTCGTTAGTGGGCGCAATGCAAGGTAAGCGACTTTGAAAAATCAGACCTTCATTATTAAATGAGTAGCAATGTGAAAGTGTCTACGGGTTTGAAAATTTTGGTCGAAGTAAGGATCATCGGTACGTTTAAGAGAAAACCAGTGGTGCTACAGAATGGCATAGGCTTTCCAGCTGGTTTTGTAATGACTTCAGTCTAGGTTAGCTTTTCGGTATTGCCCCACCCTCTTTCCAGCTGCTACCTATCGGCGCCCAAAATAATTTTTTTTCACATTTTCTCAATTTATCAGTGACCTAATTGTAGAATTGAAATTTGTTTTTAAAAATATTACAGAAGAGGAAAAGTATAGTTCTATAAATAAATTTTCATTGAAAAGTTCTTGAGAAAATGCCATTTTAGCGTTCCTCAAAATGCGCAATTTGAGCTCACCTTCATAGAAAAGTTTTGACTTTTCGAGGAACTTCACTAGAAGTCATTTTAAGCATTTGTGTTCACAATTACAATAATGTATAAATGTGCCCACAACGTCAATATTAACTATATGAGAGATATTTTTAAAAAATTGTTGATTGTCATTTTTGAAAAATCAAAAGAATACATCAAAATGACGAAAATGTCATGTAATTCAGTCACTATTCACTATTCGTACAAACTGTTTAAAGAAAAAATTGGAACAGGTTTTTGAGAAAATTTCATTTGAGCCTTTCTGAAAATGAGTAATTTTGAGCTCAATTTCACAGAAAACGTTTGAGCTTTCGAGAAACTTCATGAGAAATTATTTAAATCACATGAACTCACAAATTAAATAATTTATAAAAAATACCTGTAAAGTAATATAAGATATGTGAGAGATATAAAAATAATTTGTGCAATTTTTGAAAAATCTAAAGAATATATCAAAATTACCTTTATGTCTTGTTATTCAGTGCATCACTATCCGTACAAAAAGTTTAAAGAAAAAATTGGAGCAGTTTTCGAAAAAAAATTGTTTTGAAATTGCCTTCATTTCACACAAAAGTACTCGAAAACTACTCATCTTTTTAAAAAAATGTGTATAGTCCTTACTTTAAGATCTAATTGAAAATAACATGATTTTATTCAGAAGAAAAATGTCTATCTTCAATGCTGTAGTTGTAGGAAGACGGCCGAAAAACTTACGAAGTTTTTCAATTTTTGAAAATTTAGATATTTCAACGAGTCTGAGACCTAGTGTCATTAGTTTAAGTGTCCTTTACGTTTTCTGAGGATAAAGTTTAATTTAAAAAATGGAAGCTATTTTTCAGAGAAATTTGAAAATGTCCCTGAGACTTCATGTAAGTACTCTAAAAAAATCAAAACAACGGTTTGAAATTTCAAGGGCCGCGACATCAGTCACGATCTATTGCGGAATATGAGTTTTGATGGAACGTCCTGCTTATGTTTAGCAACCACTAGCATTGTTCACAGTTGGAGGAATGGACGTACAAACAGACGGGCAGACATTTTGCCCTTAAACTAATTTTTTAGCATCAAGTACTATCCACAAAACGTGAATTCTGGCCACACAATGTGTTAGAGGCAGTAATTTACTACATATAACAACAAAATTTATCGAATATATTCGTTACCGCTGTTCGGTAATAAGAGTTTTTCTGTCGAAAAATCGCCGATTCCGCTGCAGTATTACATAACTTTGTCGTATGAAATATGCGAGAAAGTAAAAATATTATTTATTTAGTTAAAGTAATGACAATAATATACAACAAAGTAATTAACTTCGTAGATGCGAAAGTGATAACAGGATGAATTACTCTTCCTGTAAAACATATAACGCGTTATGTGACAGACTGTGAAGAAAGGCACAAAGATAATTATGTGGTTTTTGCTTGACATGTTGAGGAGTGATTATAATATACTGGGAGGTCATCTTTATGGTCTGTTACATTTAAAAGTTTACATTTTAAGGTTGAAAATGCATTCATCCTATTTTTTCGAGACCCTCTACAATGTGACGCATAACTTACACAGTATTTGAACACGAAAGTTAAATTTTTTTCAAAACCAGCCTGGAAGCGTTTCGAAACTACTTTTCGTACTGATCCTGAAAGTACAATTAGAAAATAAACTACATAACAAACCTTGAAAATATAAATACTGTAGTATATTCTCATGATCGTAAAGTAACTTTGTATATACACGGACACCGTGTCATAAAACTAAGGTCTCGAATAAAACATTGAACACACACGGCAAAAAAGACTTTCCATAACACAACGGGATTCCGAAACTTTGCCTTTCGGCCTCGTTCGGAAACTCTCCCGTAAAGTCCAGTATTGCCGTGTAATGTAAATCATTCTTGTATTGGTAGAAGTAGAATCACCTCAATAACACGATTCGATAAATTTCGATCGTAAAATCTGTATTTAAGGTTCTTTTGAAATGTAACTTCGAACACGTCAGGATTAAGGTTTATTGTCGCTGTTTCAAAGATGGCTAAGAATAGAGTAGGTGGCGAGGAGATTCACGCAGTTTTGTACAAAAAATTCGGAATGTCTATTTGAATGGTATTAACTCTGTCAGATTAGAAGCTTTTGAGCTCAAGCTTGGTAAACAAGTCAGAAGTAAAAGTCTAATTCGGCTGTTTCGAGAATCATTAGGATATTTTAAGTTTTGGAAACCATTTGCATGAAGTCCCTTAGGTTTACGCATAATTGGCTGGAAAATGGCGGCAAATTTTATTATTTTTTTTGCATGAATAAAAGAAAATGCATTTTGTAAATATGATGTACTTCCGATTTCAGTAAAACCTCTGACATTTTGAAAATTCCAAAAGTTAAAAAGTTTTTCTTTTAAACCTATCCTGCATAACCAATAATAAGCTCTAATAACCAATCGCCTTTCTGGTAGAGTGAAGAGTTCTCATCATCATCACGTTTAGTAATATTCAACTTATACATCTCCCAACACTAAGATGAGAAAAAGTTCCCATATGCCGCGCATTCTCACTAGTTATGAGATTGCTTTTTAAAACGACAGTAAGAATTAAGCTTGCTAAATAATGTTTTTAAAAAAGTCCGTGTTAGGCAAAAAAAATTATAACTAAATTTTCTACAATGAAACGAAGCATTATTCTCCTTCGGTGCAAGAATGCCAAAACGATAGTTTTTATGACAATTTTCAGTTCTACCGTGTCAAAACGCTACGATCCTTATAAAAACACTTTAAAGCAGCTTCCATTGGAAGTTAATTTTTGCGTACGTTATTTCTGCGTACGTGGTTCATTCTTTGATGGAATCGAAAGAACTTTTGGTGACATTAATGTCATTTATACTCGTACAATGCAATATACTTGTACAACCCATTAATGTAATTTACACAGTGCATTCCAATAATGAATTTCAGTGGTGCGTGCCACGTGCTGGCAGCTTGGTCTGGGTTAAATGTTCGTTACTCTACAACCTTTCTATTCAACTCTGCCTCTTATTAATAAAATTCTTGAACAGAAAATCTTATTTATAGTTATGTTCCGTTATTTGCTGTGTAGTACATTGCAAATTAATGTTAATAATTAGAATAAAAATTATTTCCAAAAAAATTATCATTGCCAGTAGATATTACTTTTTATTTTAGTAATTGGATTCATTCAAAAATTAAACATTCACATGACCGTATCCTTTGTCAAATTTTAAACCATTTCGGTCATCGGGATGTTTTCGTTCATTATTTCTTGTTTTCTCGTTCGTAACTTTATACAATGTTTAATTCTCAGCACAAAATAACGGCTGGCCCAGAAACTTCTAGTATATTCGTATATCGAGAATACTATTTTAACTTATAGTAAAGTCTCTGACTTATACTCCATTCTTCTTTTAATTTTTCTTTGCCTTTTACCATAGTCTTAACCAGAGTGCTCCTTAAGGGGAGAAGCTAGAATATGTTCCTTATAGAAAATTTAATGACCCCAGCGGGAAAAGTTGTTAATGTCGGAGACACAATTCATTCCATCCTTTTTCTATGTATTACGTCTCTCATTTATGATTCCTCCACTTTAAAATGTTTAAGTAAAAGAATCCAGATCAAGGAAATTAGAAAAGGAACTTTGGATTAGTAGATACGGGAAAAGTCATTCGCCTAGTTGCATTGGTACCTTTTGACTGCGAAACAACCGGAGACCAAGTGTGCATGTACTATTATTTATTCCAAACTGAAAGACGAATATCACATCTACGTAATTATTCACATTAAAAACAATTTAATTTCCCTCTCAGGAGAAAATTGGCACCCTGGTCCTAGCGGACGTTGGCGATGGAGGGTAGAAAACTACAACTTGGATTTTCTGGGCAATATTTATGAGAAGAGGAAAGATGATTTAAATCAGTGGTGTCAAGGTCCTCTACTAGTGGCAGTGGCACGCGTCCTGGCATCGTAGCATGCCACGAGCTTCTCTAGGCAACTAGCGTTGGAAAAGGGAACTATTACCAGTAGAAGTAATCCAACCGTTTTACAATAGGGATGGTGTTGTCTCTGGTGGCGGGGTAATGAACTGCGTGGAGGGGCGAATTCGTCGTAGCACTCGTGCCACGGACTTCCCGCTCGTGGCATCGACCTTGACAACACTGATTTAAACAATCCATAAGGAATACTGGAGGAGTGATTTGCTTTTGTGTTTCACTAGTTGAAATCATCCATTCCTTTGGCAGGGTTTGAGTCACAGCCTTAGCACACATCGGAAATGTATAAGTTATTTAGAACGTCTGATTGAAGTTACGAGATAAAAGCACTCGGGATAACAGCAGAATATCCTTGGAGGATCTTACCGATAAAAGAAATTATGACAAAGGTATTACATAATGAATATGACTCAATACACAAGCTCAGTTTTTTGGCTGTTCAATCATTACGATTCAAATTAAAAACATATTGAACTACTGGTTTCTATCTCACTTGATATTTTAGTATGAAAGGATTAAATGTTACGAAATTGTCTAGATAAACTTAATAACACTTTTTGCTGAGAAATACATGAATTTAGAATTCGTAAATTGAGTAATTGTAGCATCGTTCGAGTTTTCTGGGATTACCATATATTTAATTTGTTTTATTGTATTTGTTGCGATAATGTTCAACTTTTTTCGAACATGAAGTTCTGAGAGGTAAAAAATTAATAAATGCTGCCTGCTCTGTGAAGTACTTTGAGGTTTCTTGCATTAAATTCCAGGTGAATGCCGGATCAATACTTTAAACAACGGATCACAACGCGCTAACCTCCCTTCTCCAACCTGTCCCATTCCCAACCTTAAGGATTGACAACGCCCTGATACCCCGTCATCATTTTACCCGACGTTGTTGTTGTTGCCTAAGGCCTGAGCTCTGGAAACTAGTTCAATGATGCACCTGGGCCAAGGGCTGCAATTGAGGACATTTTAAAACTTGGCAGAGGGTACTGTTTTTAAAAGGGACAAACTTGGCCCAGGCATTCACAGAGCGTGATACTGATTCGTGTCCCGAGGGCGCTGCAGGTGATTCTGCCAGAGTGAGCTGAAACGCACGGGCGTCGCCGGCGGGAGGCGACAGCTGCTGCCAGAAATTCTGAATAAATACAGTAGTTCTACAGAGAGAGGTGGCTCGGGGTATCAACTAAAGTCGCTGCAGTGCCTCTGGCCGGGAGACCCTAGCTTCGAGTACCGACGGTGGCAGGATTTTCGACAATAGCTACACAGAAAGCTCGAATTCAGACACTGTCTGGAGGAGAATTCTAGAGGTCGGCTCTTCTTCTGTTGTTTCTTCAATCAATACCAGGCAAATGTCGGAGCTCTACCCTAACAAACGGGCCACGGATCCAAGTGCGATCTTTTCTTCTCCTTCCACGGGCCAAGTGCGACTTTTCTTCTCCTTCCTTGTCCTATCCTCACCCTTTACTTACACACAATTATACTTACATTCACTGTACTAACTACCTTAGCAGTTGACGCGCAGGAATTCAATTATTCATTTCACTAATTATTCACTAATCATTCAATTATTAATCCAGTAGTTTTAATTTAATTCCATTTTTTACTGTATATATCAGGGCCTCCTTATGGGCCACATATCAAATTCTAGTTAAGTCGCGGACCGCGCCGCAATTTAAGACGGTTTTACCCCAACTACTGAGATTATACTGAAACAAATGTATATTAGATACGTCTTTTATTCAACAAACTTAATGATTAATGTACGTACAACGAGAAAATTAATATATCATTAAAAAAATTAAGATGAATTGTGCAAATGTTTTGAATTTGGTGGGTGTAATAGCATTTTTCAAAGCAGTAGTGGGCCGCACAAAAAGATACGACGAGCCGGCAGTTGGAAAGCCCTGGTATATATAAACGACGCTTTATCTTCATTAAATGTACCCATCTATTTGCTTCGAGACAGACGTATGATGGCGCTGTCAAAATGATTAGAGCTCTAGCTCCCTTCGAAGATTTAAAAGTACTTTAGAATCAGCATGACATAGAAACGATTGAATGATGTTATCATGTGTGTCACATATCCAGTTTTGTTGGACTTTCTCCACCTACACGTGTTTATATCCAGATTTATTGCAGCCCGGTATCTTCACAGGACAATCGTTGGCTCAGTCACCATTACAAAATTGTAGTATGTGATATAGGTTAAGATAATTGAGTATTGATAACGTCAGTGTATGACACAATATTTTGGTAATGAATTCAATGAATACAAGTACCAAGTAGTACATATTCGCAATATTTAAGGAGGTACCAAAAACTTCATACCCTAGACGTGCATAGTAATGAATTTATGATTTCCCCCGCCTATCATTCAATGTTTTTGGCACTTGCCGAAAAGAAATGTCCCAGCATATAGCACTAGTTGCAAGGAAGAACTAGGCAATATGCAGTTCTTCGGCGTCGAGATACTCGGCCTTTAACGGTTTTCCTAAGTCTCAGTTCGCTCTGTAGTTCCGCCAGTAAGTAACTGTCGGCTTCGAAATGTCCATACAGAAGGAGCTCACTTCCAGTAGGAAAGAGATAATTGTCAACTTATCACTTAAGGACTATTCCTTGCGACAAATAGGTCGAATAGTTAACTAAAGCCACTCCACTGTGCAGTACATTGTAAGAAATTTTAGAGGAAAGTTCTACGAAACATTTGCCTAGAAAACCAAAGGAACGCAGGTTGAATGAAGGAGGAAGGATTTGCACTTCAACTAGTTCCTAAAAACCCTCAGTCAAGGGCTCCTCAATTGAGACAAGAAAACCGTCAAGGACCGAGTAACAAGGACCCAAGAACTGCATAAAGTTGTCATTCACTTTGACTGTACGAATAGCAAAGTTGTAACAAAAGAGATTTGTTTTATTCAATATTAATATTAAGTTAATCATGCATTCATGTAATAATTTTTATTGACATTATCTATTTACTACTAATATCATTGGTGCACAATTTCAACAAAGACATTATTTAAAAATATTTTTCGACGAGATATGACAACATTTTGCTGCTAAATCTGAGTGTACCAATAAGAATGTTAGATACTGTATCTCAAAAAATGGAATTTACTTACGAACTTTGTCGTTTCTTGTAAGAAACTATTCAATTGTTTTCTATGTTAATTGTAGAACTGTTATTGAATTCATGAATGTCTGGGACAAAATTACCTTTTTAATCTACTATCTGCACCTTTTTTAACTTCAATAAATCAATAAAAGAATTGCTTAAATAATCACTGAAAAAAAATTAAAATAATAGTAAATATAATCACTTAATAAATCACTCAATAAATTACTGAATCAATAAATCAATCAAATCACTCAATAATATTTTCTTAAACTAAATATCTGTGAAGTAGTGCTAGTATTTAAATGGCTGTCTTTGATGCCTTCCCCCCTCCCCAAAAAAAGAATTAAGTGGCTCTGATGCCCATGCCAAAAGGTATTCTGCGAGTGTGGCAGGAGGCCTTCGGGTCACGCTTACTCGACGCGCGGGCGTCATACGCCTCGCCGGCGGCGGCGGCGGTAGCGCCCGCAGGCGCAGTGACGGCGTGTAGCCGGTGCGGCGGCGGCCTTGCGCCGTGACGCAAGCGCGTCCTTGTGACGTCACCGGCGCGTCACCGGCGCACGTCCAAAGCGACGCGGCGTGGCGCGGCGGGCGGGAGAAAGCGCGGGCGCGCGCGGCTTTATGGCCCGGCGCATCCCGCGACAAGCTGCCGGAAAGACGCGGCGACGGCCGATGCGGGCGGCTGCTGGTCGTGGTGGAGAAGGTGACGAGGGAGAGGGGACGGCGTGGACGACGCAACCAAAGGGGTGGCGGAGAGGGTCGGTCTGTGCGAGGCTAGGGTAGAGGGACGGGCGAGGACGGGGCGGGAGCAGCGGGCGACGGGTCAGGTTGAGGTGGTGAAGGAGGCGCAGAAGTGGGCGAGACGAGAGGAGAGATTGCTGGGTGGTGTGGGTGGTAGGTATCGTAGGCGGCGTTATTGGAGGTGGCGGGTGTCGGAGGCGAAGGAGGCAACGAGGGAGGATGTGTGCGCCGGATGTCGGAAGCGCTAGATGTCGGGGGCGAAGGTGATGGGTGAAGCGGGTGGGTGGTTGGCGGGAGTGTCGGAGACGGCGGGTGGTGGGCGTGACTGTGGGGGGGGCTGTGGAGTCAAGAGTGTGGGGGCGGCGGGTGTCGGAGACTGCGGGTGGCAAGAGTGCTGGACGGATGTCGGAGGTGTTGGACGAATGTTAAAGGCGATGGATTGCGTGGGCGGTGGGTGTGGGAGGCAGAAGCGTCGGAGGTGGCGGGTGGCAAGTGTAGCCAATTGTGCGGGCGGCGGTGATTATGGGAGGCGGGACTGTGGGAGGTGACGGGTGTTGGAGGCAGTGGGTGTTCAGGGTGCTGGTGGTTTAACTGGTTTGGGAGGCGGGTGGCGAAGATGGCGCGTTGCGAGGACGGAAAATGGCTCGGGCGATGAGTTTGGGGGGTGGGTAGCGCTTGAGGTGGATGTGACAGGTGGCGGAGGCTGTGGTTGGCGGGGAGAGGGATGGCGGAATTTCCGAGACGTGGGCAGCGCTAGCTACACGAACAGTGCGGTTGCACGGAGTGGAGAAGGACAGCGCGCAGTTTCGTTTGTAGGTTCATCGCTATTAAAAGCCGTGAGAGTAAAATGAAAAATAAGTATTGATTCGTAAATCCCCAATCTGATGTTGGGTTTAACTTTTGATATTTACCAGATCTACCATTATTTGACCAACGAGGGGGTCCCTGAAAATTATATGATAAGAATCTGAAATGTACACTTTCATTTTAAATTTCCACTTTTCTGATGCACTTACCCCGATGAAGTAAAATTAAAATAAAGGAAGTATTAAAGGAGGGTGTTTCTTTAAAGCCGACGAATACATGTATAGTCACCCGCAGAGACTCACTAATGCCACAACGCGTTCCAGTAGTAGTTCTGTTGCGCTCCTTTTTTGAATGTTTCATTCTGTTTTTTGTTTTCTGTTTGGAATTTTGCTTTCATTTTTGGAATGTTGCACAAAATCAAATGCACGAGTGTAGGTAAATTTACGAGAATGCTCCTGAATTAGACAAATTATGTAATATTCTGAAAACATTATTCTACTTACGTGAAGATCAGCAATCGTATAAGAAACATCTTTATGCAACACCTTTATGTAACATTTTTATGCAATTGCAGAGCTAATTATTTTGTAAAGAACAAAAACGGATCTAATATTTCTGCTAATGAGCGTTAGCACGGTGACAGATTTGAAGAATGAGAGGACATACACTCCTATTGTGAAGAAGTACTTCAATTACACTATAATAAAGAATGTAAATATAAAAACATAAAATACGTAAGGGGGCATCAACACGTATGTAAGGAGGAAGGAGTAGTATGTAGAATCCCGGGATCCCTAATATTCTACATAGACAATTTTTTGGAATAATCTCATAACTGTTCAGCTTAAACTTTGTTTAAATATAATTTATTCTACGATCGTATGGAAGTGAGGAATTTTACATTACCGCTACGCGAGTTGAAAAACGTCACGTCTCAATGTATAATAAAATTATTTTATGGTTTACTAGTTCATTGCTGTGTGTTTACAGCCATAAAACAAAACACGTAATGGTATACTTAATACCCTTTCGGGCCTTTCTGATTCTTTATGCCCTAGGGCCTTTTGAATACTTTATGGCCCGTTCTAATACCAACACAATACAAAACTTAATTATGAATTCGATTTTTTTAGTTAAGATGCAAGCAAATACAATAAATAAATAGCATAATGCTCAAATAAATAAAATAATTCGTTATAAACCTTATTTTGCCTAATTGATATGAAAATTGCAATTTTGGAATGTTTCCGTGAATTTATAATTGCCATCAATCACTCGCATTTCACTGTTACGTATCAAATTTTTTAGAGATATAATTATATTCTTCTTCATTAGCAGTACTAGTAGTAGTAATAAGATATATAAGGCACATCGGCTAACATCCTCGAAATGTTATTTTTTGGTGTTAGGACGTATTCTAAATAACGTTTGACAATAGACGCTAATAACCTAAAAGTACCGTTTCATCATCGCAATTTACACTGTTATTCATAATCTCAAATACACCATAAACAGTTTCATATATTTCTCAAGATTTTAATGGAATTCACTGTCCGTAGTTTTGTTAGATTTTGCGACAATTTCCTCAGGATCTTCACAATATTCTTTCATTTTGTACGAACAAATCAGTCCAATAACGAATATGCAATAGAAATTAGATAAACACTCTGTTTTGTTTATCTGACGTCAAATTGACAAATAAATATTACAGTGCGTCTTTTCACTTTAGACGCAAGAAATATTATAAAATGTTTCGAATTCTCGTTTTATTCAGCAACGAACAAGTAAACCATAAACTTTTGTATGCACCACGGGCGTTACTAGATGTTTTTGCCCCGAGGGCGACTTCCAACCCCGAGGGCCTCTGGCCTCTGGCCCTCGGGGCAAAAACATCTACTTAACGCCCTTGATACATAAATAACTATTTTGAACTAAGATGGCGATAAAGTTGGTACTTAGTTTCGAAAACAATGAGGAGTAAAAATGAAAAAATAATGATTCGTAATAGAAGCATTTTTATACAACCGAAGAAATTTTCTTAGATTTCAAGTGCGAAATGATTGTTTTTTGCATGATCTGAATTGGTTTTTTCAACGACCTACTTATCTCAGGAAAAACTCCTCAATCTTCATCGTAAAAACAAAAACATTTCATACGCTTAATATAAAAATAACTCTTTTCATCATAAATGCGTATGAAAATGCTTCTTCTTCGCACTTTTCTAATCGAGAAGGTCGCTAATTTTGCACTTGAATTCACGCCATTTGTATCGATAAAAAATCCTTTATATAGTGTTTGTTTTGCGAATCACTTATTCTCTAACAAAGAAGTTCCCTTTGCGACTCTAGGATTGAATGATTTGACAACAATATATTGATCAACACGAAAATAGAAGAAAAGGTCCCGATTTCTCTTCGGCAAAGTACGTATTAGATTCCAAACAAAGTAACTGCATGTACGATCAAGCAGCGTAATTTAGAACAAGAGAACTGTCGCAAAGTATTAAAAAGTGTAGTTTGAGTCATTCGCTTTCTTGTTTCCAGGTCTTAACCGTTTTGTGAAGACGATCAAAACCTTGGATCTGCAAAGAATGGAAATATTTTCCGCTATTCATCTAACGAGTAATTTCGATCTCTTTCTGAAAGGGGGTCTTAAACAGTATGCCAGTATACAGTAAATGCTGGAAAAGAAAAGACCGTATTGAGATGAAACCGGTTCCTGAAAAGTATTTTTGAAAATTGTTTTTTAGAAGTTAAGAAAAGTTTCAGATTTTTTTTTATTTAGCAGTGCATAACGCTAATCCAAAGAACAGACAGGAATCGAGCAGTTTGCGGATACTAGGACAATTTGCACCCTTCAAAAATGCGACGCTCCTCTAATTTCCCTGATAAATTATTACAAATGCTCATGAAACACAATTTAAATATTATTAATACTATTTAATTTGTAAACCCAAAACGAACAGCGTCTCCATTGCGTTCTTCTTCTTCTTCTTCTGAAGGAGGCTTCTGAAGTTGGTAAATTATCCCTGTTGCGGGGTATTCTGACCGATGGCCACGTCAACCGTCTCCGTCCGTGCAACAGTGACCGTCTACGACCGAGCGCCACGCTACGGATTTCGCATTGCAGATGGATTCGACACGTTGCCAACCTTGAACAACGCCGGGACTGAGGGGTGTACATCCTACCATTTGAAACAAAGGGACGAGGTGGATCTGAATGTTTTCGTGATTGTCGGTGTGATTTATCATAATGTCTTTGGTGTACAAGAAAAATGACACATCCAAAAAATCACGCTGTAAACCTCTCTAAAAAGATAGTGCATTAATCTAAACAGGGTTAGTTCTCCTCAAATATTCTGTGAACAGTTGAAGATATCGAGGTCTAATTTTCACCAACGATTCAGGACAAGAGGCTCATCAGTTGTACTAGTTATTAGCTTTGAACTTTGACTTTTTATTTTAAAGATATTGTACTATCAACTTTTTTTAATGGAACACTCAACTTGTTTATATAAATAGACATTGAAAAGACAAGTTCAGCAATAATATGTACGAAGGATATCCGGAAAGTAACGTTACAAGATTTTTACGCATACACATATGTATTTAAATGAAATTTACAGGGAAAATATTACATATATTACATAATTTATTTACAACTTAATTACCATTTCCTTCAATACACTTCGTGAATCGTGGGACGAAGATTGTTACGAAAGTTTTCCGTATAGATAATAGTCGATACATTCTGAATCAGTGAAAAACTACTTATTGACAGTGACTATTCACTGATGGTGTCAGTTATAACCCTGCCACTGACAATCAGTGATCTGAACTGAACAAATCAGTGAAAATCGGGTCCACTTTTTGAATCAGTGAAACTTCACTGTTTGAAACAGTCAAATCTGTGAAAACAGCAGCACGTGAACGACTGAACGATCAGTGAGCGATGGTGATGCGGCACTTTTAACACTGATGACCAGTGAAATGCTGGCGAACATTATGAAAAGGGTCGCATATTCGCTGATTGTCAGCGAAACTACATATTTCGACTGAAGATATCAGGCTTCGGCTCTCACTGATTGAATTAGTGACAATTTCACTGATTCAGATTCAGAGAGTAAGTTCGAGACCGCGAACGTCAGAGGGATGGTTGAAAACATTCCAACCAAATGATGTGAACAACTCTTGCATTGCCCGAGCGCGATGCGGACGAGCACTCCCATGAACGAGACAGACACCCTTCGTCATCTTGCGGAATTTGTTTGGAAATCGTGTACACATAACTGAAATTGAAATTCTATACCCATTTTGCCATATTTTGCCGTGTCATAAATTGAAATGATTTCGCGATGAATATAGCGGCGGCGCTAGCCATTGGCATTGAGGTAGCGAATCTCAGCGCGCATTTCGCACTTTGATTAGTGCAGGGGTGTCAGTCTTCTACTGGTGGCAGTGGCACACGTCGTGGCACCGTAGCATGCCACGAGCTGCTCTGCGCAACTAGCGTCGGGAAAGGAAACTATTAGTAATTCCGCCATTTTACAATAGTGATGGCGTTGTCTCTTGCGGCGGGGTTATGAACGGCGATTTCGTCGTGGCACTCGTGCCACGGACTCCCGCTCATGGCATCGACCTTGACAACATTGGATTAGTGATTCCGGACGCGTCAACTGCTAAGATCATTCGTTCCGTAAATGCAGTGCATGTTTTTATCGCAGGTGGTGTGATCTCCCTCTAGATGGCGAGATTTGGCGCCGACCTACACGTCGGCTTGAGGGTTTTCCCCCAACCAGGAATCTCCAACCAGCAGGGCACCGCCCCAGTCGGGACGAGCTCTAAGCTTGCATCTGGCCTCCTGGCATGCGTGGTAGTGTAGTGCATATTAGTGTGTGTAAGTAAGGTGTAATGAAAGGATAAGGAAGAGAAAGGAAAGACAACGCGCGGTCGGTGGCCCGTTTAGTAGGGTACTTTTCAGGCATTCTCCTTGTACTGATTGGAAATACCACGGAAAACTACCGATCAGAGCAGCCGACCGCTAGAATTCTCCTCCAGACAGTGATGGAACTAGACCCAGCTATTTAGCTCGTGTTGCAAATCCTGCAACCGTCGGGACTCGAACCATAGAACCTCTTGGTCAGAGGCACTGCAGTGTCATTAGTTGATGCCCTGAGCCACCTATGCCGTTATTCGCACTTGGCGGGAGACGGAATGAGAGCGCTCATCTACTACAGCGGACTGCAATCTGTTACCAACTCGTTTGGTTTCCCGGATCAACTGCGAACAATACATTTCAATGTTAGAACTTCGCTTCTTGCATCTTTACTTTCCGAATATCCCTCGTATGTTGGCATTTCATGAATAATTAACGGCACAAAAGGGTATGAAAAGTAACACGAATTGCTGTTAAACGAATAGTTGTTTTTAAACTGTCTCTCCTTCACAGTAGCCCTGTGAAGGCGGGAGCTTATTCATCCAAGGGACAATTACATATTAGGTTCTACTGCCTTCTGGTTTCAGTAGTTTTTCGTAACATAAATATATTGTCCAAAAAACTTAACTCTAGCTTAAATCTAAAATTATAATTTTTGTAGGCTCTTTGGCCTACCTAATTTGAAGTAAAAACATTACTATTTCCTTAATGGCTAGTATACGAATAGCAGGTTTCAAACGTTCGTGTGTGGCGCGTGGCTCGGGGAAGCCCAGCGGTGTTGAAGCCGCATGCCGCAGGGCGGGTACAGAGACCTAAGCCTCGACATCGGTCGAATTTCCCTTTCAAGCAACGCGCCGGTGAAGCCCTCGTATGTTGCAATCATTCAAGGTACTTTGCCGGTGTGTTCTCAGGAGCCTCATCGTATATTAGGCGGATTAAAACATCTTTAAGAGTTTGGAAAGGGGTAAACTTGTATGATGCTTGGTAGCGAAAATCTTGTGAAATACACAGTAAATATGAAGTGACTATTTATTTGAAATCGTTGCGCTTCAATTCGCACGGTGAGCTCGTTGCCTCCGCTTTGAACAGTTTCAGTAGTCCCTGAAAGGCAAAGAAATATCATAAATACTTCTCTGTGTTCTTCTTATCTGTAAAAATCACGCTATTTCAGGTCAAATGCTTATTCAACTGAGTTGCAATTTCTTCAGTAAAAGAAATATTAACTTTAAATATTTTTACTGCAACTAACCAATTTTCTCTAATAATGTACTCGTGAATTTGCTTTAAACCATTAATAACTTTAACTAAAATTACATTGTTGATAACAACACAAAGAGGTCGCAAATTTCTAAGAGTTTCTACGTCAACTGTCCGCAGAAACGACACGCCACGGAATCATAAATCTATGAGCGGCACTCCAAGCTATTCATTTTCGCGACAAAGTTATCTTTCGCAATGTATAGAAGACTGACCCGTTTATACTCGTGTTCCGCGGTGTCGGTTATCGTTTAGAGGTCACAACATGCGCTAGACTTCTTAATTCGTGACGTTTTGAACCGGCGAACGATAGACACCGAGGAAATGTTTTGAATAAAGCTGCACCGCGAACGTCCAAACCTTAACCCCGGATTTTAAAACTCATTAGTGTGTAATTATTCATCAAACAGCTATATGTAGAATTACTGAATTTGTCTTCTCAAAACCTTCTATTAACGTCAAAAAGTATAGTGTTCCATTTAAAGAAAACAAAGTTGCAGGGATCAGGCCTTTGGAGCAGCGTCTAAGATCATAAAGTCGAATATTGTGGGTGGATTGCTAGAGTAGAGCAGTGAGAGTAAAAGAGTTGAATGATGGTTATGTAAATAAAGAATGAATGAAAAAAGAAAATGAAAGTAAACAAGACTATTTAAAAGAACATAATACTACAGTATCTAATGTTAAGGAAAAAATATATCCACGTTAGGTATGCCAAAGTGCAAATACATTAATTGTTCAATTAGATTAAGCGAAAATCAGTTCGTTCCAGTTTTATTAAGGCAATCCCTCCCGCTTAAATAAGCCGCTTCACTTATG
This sequence comes from Acheta domesticus, assembly GCA_031308135.1. NCBI lineage: Eukaryota > Metazoa > Arthropoda > Insecta > Orthoptera > Gryllidae > Acheta > Acheta domesticus. The sequence continues at coordinate 91,691,149 of JAHLJT010009355.1, forward strand.
CCGCAAGACAGTAGATGAATGTGCCCAATTTATGATACTAAATTCCCGCTTCCACAGGGCTGTGAAGGGAAAAAAGATTGCGGGTGAAATCCGACGTAAGATTCAATTGGTATGCGGTTGTGGGGTCACCAAGCATTGTCACCATGCATTCCAACTATGCCATCATCTCGTTCATAATCCCTCGTCTTTCTTCACCATTCACCTCTCATGATTACGTTCTCCCATTCGTTCACACAATGAAAGGCAAAAGCAAACAACCACTGTGGAATGTTTCCGGGAAAGGGGAAGACATTTAGGAGCTAATCTAATCTCCCCCCATGCTCAGAAATTAATACGACGTTCATCATCATCTTCTAGTATCCCCCAATGTTCGTAATAATCCCCTGACAGTCCACAGCTCTGATCGAAAAGTGGCTGCTGTGGGGAAGCTCAGTGAGTCTCGCAGAAGTCCCGCGCCGGCCTTTGGACAAACAGCGTTCCCTTCATTTTCTTTTTGTGTTCGCGGGGGGCCGGGCTTCCGAAGAGACGGGCGGGTCCCGCGCCTGCCGCGCAGATGTTTGCCGAGGGGCTCGACCCCCGCCCGGAAGTGGGCCCCACCCCCGCAGACCGCCCACTCCCTCCGGCATCTCCGGAAACAAGGCCGCGCTCACATGCAGCGCCCTTGAGCGGCGCTCGGCTGGTCGCTCCGCAGCAGCCGAGTAGCCTTCTCAAGCAAGCTGCGCCTAAAAACCAATCTCAGCCAAGCGGTATCCAAAGGCTAATTTAAAACTAATTACATGCTCTATTGCATGTAATTTTAAGCTCTTTTACATTTCCCGAAATCGTGGGGAATTCAAAATTAAACCCACAGAAAATACCCAAGAAAATACAATTCCCCATTATTGCAAAACAACGAAATGTATCCAAAATTAAATGCTAATTTTAAGCTAAAGGAAAAAATTGTTCCAGTCCGTATTTTCCCAAAATCAAGGTTGTCCCAAGAGAAACAGTTAACGTACGTTCTTTTGGGCCAACACACACTAAAATCCAGAAACCTAAGAAAATTATGAAACCCGTCCCAAAATTAAAGGTTAAATTTTTCAGAGGTTTTTGAACTTTGGGGTTAAGGACTTTGGCCCATAAGAACTTACGTTAACTGTCTCTTTTTGTACAGCCCATATTTTTGCAAAGTACGGAGTGGAACAATTTTTTTCTAGAGCCTAAAATTAGCGTTTACTTTTTAATGCATTCTCTAAGCTAGCAGCGCCCACGATTTTGGGAAATCCAAAAGAGCTTAAAATTCGGAAATAGAGCATTTAATTAGCCTAAAAATAGCTTTTAATTTTGGATACGGTTTGGTTGAGATTGGTTTTTAAGTTCCCCCCACCAGTATCTCAGGCGAGGCGACTATTTATTCACTTTTTGGGGCAGTACAATCTGTGCGCGCGCTGCAGCACTACTTGGCTTTTGCGGCAGAAGAAGGGAGTACTTATAATCTAGCGAATTCTGAGCTTACAACTAACTTATAGCTAGCATGCCTTAACTAACCTATTTACAGAATTGCGCTTTGGCCGTTTCCTTAGGTCTAGAAAAAATGTTTAAATTATAAATGAAGCGTTTTAGTTTGAGCCTTTTTCTTATTTTTATTCTCTTTTACATTCCAATTCTAGCACTGATTCGCACTATTTACACTGATCTCGCATTACATTCATACATTCATTTATACTACACTTTATTTGCTTTATTCTATGCACACTATTTACACTTGCACTTTCTCGCCTCGGCACCGACTGAGCTCCAAGTGCCCGTGGCGCATTCGCCCTTCGGTGGGGCCGCGTGGGGGCGCCGACATCCTGCAGCGCCACGGTCTGGGCGTCGACTCCAATCGCCGACGACAACCGCTGTACAAGAAAACTACTAATAAATATCAGGTGTCAAAGTGGCTTGACTTGTAGAAGAACAATAAATGACCGTCTCTTTAGGGTTTCATTTTTCAATCCCCTCCGTACACACGTACGTACAGAATAACAGCAAGGCGGTGATTTCTTTGCTTTTAGGGGCGATACAGATCTAAGCTCACGTCGCACCGTAGCTTTTGCGACAGAAAAGAGGGAATACATATTGTCTAACTAGAGCTCATCTTGAAACTAACGTATAGCTAACATGTCCTTAAATTAATCTATAGGCTGATCGGCACTTGAGTGGTTTCTCTAGGTTTATCTCGCTTGCCAAATGTTTAAATAATCGTGTTTTTTGAGTGTAACAATGTTAACCATTCACTCGGAAATTCTCTCTCGTTCGCACAGATCGCCCAAGATGCCGTGGCTTCTGGTGAGGAGAGAAACTAAAAGTGAACACGCGTGGATATAATTTGGGTTTTAGCGTGAGGAAATGCAATTATATGCACACTTCATCTTAAGCCTTGGAATACCTAACCCCATATTTTACTAACATTAGTTGAATGAAAAATAAATGTTGGCGACGAGTGTTGCTGACAAAATCTAATTACCAGAAATGATCGCTCCAATTCTATAGAAACTATTAGAACTGAAATAGAAACTATTTTGGAAATTAAAAAAAGCTACAGAATTGATGCAATGGACCTGTCATCGTAATAACCAACCCCCCACTCCTCTCGCGTCAACCGAAATGTTGGCTAAAGGAAAAGTGCGCGGATAGTTCGAGTACAACATTCAAGGTAGGCCTACGTTGCAGGCGCGCTGGACTACAAGGATGAAACCCATCTCGAAAACAATCCAGTTTATTGCTGGCGAGCTAAGTCATGGGACTTTTGGCAATAGCGATTGTAAGGTAAGTTGTTCATTTTCAGTCTAAACAAGTCTGTGAATAACTCTTGAACATCTGGTTAAGATAAAAACGTATAACAAATTCAACAGCGGGTTTCATGAAATATTACGTAAAAAGGTCTTTCTCGAAAAGTTTATTTTCGAATGATCATATGAGAAATTTCTTCTCGAAAAAAACCTCTGATTAAGATAGACTTGCTATTGAAATGTTGTATTTGAATTAATATAATGTTTAAAAAAAGCATATTGTAGTGATGTTATTACAAATAGTAAGAAGCGATATATTTATAATATCATATATAAATAAAGTATAATAATACAAATAAAAATTATATAAATATTGTGTATAATATTATATCGTACTAAAGTTAGTTTTTGTAATTTATATAAAATGAAAGATTTTTTAAACTTTGGACCACAATAACAGACATGGTGCTCAAGCCCAAGCGTATTTTTCAACCGCATATCGTCGGTGCTCAAGAAAAGAATTACACCTCAAAAAGTCATTTTTATTTATTTATATATTTCCATCAAAAACAGTTAAAAACTGTGTGTGACGAGCTATGGGGAGAAGTGAAATTTGTGCACGTTTTCATAATTCGTGATCTCTATCCTAAACCATATTCTAGTCGAATTTTGAATACAGAAAAAGTGTTCTTTTTTAGTTTTATTGACAAAATATTCGCTCCCATATAATAAAATCTATTTTCAAAGGTAAATTAGCTGTAACTTTGTGCCCTTAACCCTCATCATGTTCTTCATGAGAGAATAATACTTTTTGCCGCGACAATATGGAAAACGATAATTTGAATAACTATATTTCCCACTGAAATTCAGAAGACGTGCACAAGTAATGAAGTTACATTTATGTCCAGAAGCAAAACAAGGGACCATCTCAGCATTTGCTCCAAGGATCAGGGAAACTGGACGAAAAAGCTGACCGAGGATGGGGGCCAATGACCCAGAAGCTGTGGTACAGTACTTGTTACAGGTTCTTTAGAATTCATACAGTACAAATGGTAAATAATTACATTAACTATCATTGTTAAAATTAATGTTACTTTCCTTTTGATGCTCGATATAGTCTCGAATTGTATAGAAACAGTAAAGCAGCAGAAAAGATTTTACTTCGGACTTAAACTTTTCTATCGAATTTAATCGTTTAATGTCATCTGGCAAAGTGTTAGTAGAGTAATGTACATGAATTGTGTGTGAATTTTTTGTAGTGAGCTGTCGATACTGCCACCTGATGAATATGATTACTACGTCGTATGTTTTAGACATCGGCGTTTGTTGAAAATATATTCCCGCCCTTAAGTAAGTCATTTTTGACAAAAATTACTGATTCGTAAATCAGGAATAAGGTAATGGTAAAATTCCTAGATTAATAAAGAGAGACTTACAAGAATCACGTAGGTGGGATTTGCTTATTTGTACAATTCTTTTTTGTAATCTGAAAGTCTTGGAGCTGTAAGATGTATTTCCCTGGAATATCATGCCATATCTGAGGCCGGAATGAGCATTTACAAAATAAACACAACGAGCAGTATGAGCAGCATTTTGCAAGAGAATGATTTTATCTTGGGTGAACCGTTTATTTATTCGGCGAGCGGTTTAATAGACTTGGTAAAATGGCTGCATATAATGAGGGGTGAATCCAGAAAATTTTTCAGGGAGAGCAAGTTTCAGTTCACTCCTATTAATATTTTTGAAAACACACTTTTTTTAATGTTCACTGAAATCTGACTTAATCGGCCACTAATTGTTTCGACGAAAATTGTCCGTTTCAATCACTGACCGCTTGGTCGAAAAAACATACATCGGTTCTAATTGAACTGATGAAATAAATTTTGTAAAGAAATATCGTGTTTTCCTTAGATAGTTGACGAAACCTTAATAAAATAAGTGATTTTCCTTAGGATCACTCTTCCCGACTAATGCCAGACTCACCCTTTACTTGTCACTCATCTTCTACCCCAAAAAATTACTTTCATACCTCGTCAACAGAACTCATAAAATAGATTTGAAGATGCACTTCACATCCAAAGAGCAAGAACGAATGTAAAAATTATAGAGGCGTTAGTATTATCAGTACAATTGGGAGACTGTACGGTCGGATATTAGGGGAAAGATTGGAAACAGAGATGGAGGAAATGGAGGAACCGAGTGGCATTTGCGCAGGGAGATCTTGTATTGAGAACATATTGTCTAAAACAAATTGTTGAAAAAAAATCAGTGTATGCAGAGAGATTCATATTGTATTTGTAGACCTGAGAAAAGCATTTGACTCGGTACCTCTAGCCAAACTGTGGGATACTACGGTAGATGAAAATATAAATGTAGTGTATATAAATGCTAACAAACGTCTATATGCGAATTGTCAAAGCTGCGTAAAAGTTTGTTCAAGTAGTTCTTCAGCTTTTAAAATAATCAAAGGCCTAAGGCAAGGTTGTTGTATATCCCCTACTCTATTTAAAATGTATATTAAACAAGTTCTTCACACCTTGGAAAAGAAAGTGTAAGGGCATGGGAATACCTACTGGTACAGATTTCCTATATACCGATGTATGCAGACGACCAAGTGGTCCTAGCCAGAGGCGAGGATGATTGGGCAGGCAGAAGCGGCGTTGGCCACGCTCAAACGATGCCTGTGGAAGTGGAATATCTCGTTCAAGTCCAAAATCCGCTTCTATCGGACACTCATCCTTCCAATACTGTTTAATTGGTCTAAGACGTGGGTGCTCCTTAAGTCAACAATCCCTTAGATTTTCCAAATGCGATGCCTACGTCAGATATTGGTAATATCCATCCGCAACCGTGTTCGCAACGAAATCACTCGTGTAAGGTGTGATCACCAAGCACTCATCGAAGAGCGTATTCAAAATCGGTGATTGCAATGGTTCGCTCGTGTTTGTCGAATGAGCACCACCCGACTACCGCACCAACTCCTCTGGCGACGAGGACCAACCCAGTGGAAATTCCGCGAGTGGACCCAAAAAAACGCCTGGCACAAGAAGACTGAGGAACATATGAAGGGCCGCCATCTCAACATCAGCGATGCCAGGGATCTAGCACCAACCGCCAGAATTGGAAGCATGCCCTTCACAACGTCCAGAGTTCAGCGGCACCCACGGGGCCAACTCCCTCCACCAGCTAGGGAGCAAAGAAGAATAAGAAAGCAAACATTTTTAATATACACAGCCTAGTCACATGAATGTGAACACCGCCTATGTTCGACGTAAGCCCTCACACACGGCAGGTGACAGCACTAAGAATGGATGGTACATAAAACGTGTCGGATGGAAGCGGAAAACGAAGCAGTAGTTGTCCCAACGCAGAAACGGAATGATCATTGGTTTTCGGACCAAGGGCGGAAGCATTTTCAAAACGGCTAAGTTTTTTTAAGTATTCGCGTGCCGCTGTGATTAAAGTATACCCTGCTTCGCAAAACGGCGATATCCAAAACCAGTGCCGAGGCAACTGTGATGCACCGTGGGTCATAGCTGACAGTGGAGAACGGCGGCTGCGGAGATACGCACGTGCGGATAGACACACAACTGGGGAGAAACTGACCGCCCAGATGAACCTACAGGGATTCTTCGACAACTGTTCAGCGTACGTATGGGCCTCTGCGGCAGGCGCCTGGTTCAAGTAGGCTACGCTGACTTTTGTTCATGGGCGACGAAGGCTGGATTTTTTTTATTAATTAAGTTCGCATCAACTACTAGGTCATTAGAGACCACAATTGGATGTAACGTTGTGGTATGAGAATGAAACGATATGGTGATGATAGGGGGTGAAAGGACGAACACATATTCCCGAGGCGGGACTCGAACCCGCGACCCCACGGTCCAAGATCACTACGGCACCACTGAAGGCTGGAATTTGCACGTCAATACTACAACTGGACGTCCACTGATTGAGGGAAGGTGGCTTTTTCAGATGAATCATATTTTATACTTATCTGTCTCTTGGCGGCGTGAAACGTCTGAACGCAAACACCCTGCAATTATCGCCAGACGTGTCCAGGCCGGAGGAGGGAGCGTAATGGTGTGGGGAATGTTTTTATGGCATTACCTGGGCGATCTCGTCATTATGGAAGACACAATGGCTCAAGCGAAGTATGTAGCCATCCTTGGGGGCCATGTCCACCACTGTATGCAGATTGTTTTTCCTCAGCAAAATGACATCTACCAGCAGGACAATGCAACGTGTCATAAAGCTCGCGGTGTACATGAGTGGTTCGCGGAGCACCAGGATGAGTTTACAGAACTCCCCTGGTTTAAACCCAATCGGGAATTTGTGGGACCATCTCGATCGGGCTGTTCGCGCCACGATTCTACAACCGAGGAACCTAGCGCAGCTGGTCATGGCACTGGTGGCGGCACGACTACAAATCCCTGTCGATACCATCCAGGACCTAATCGACTCTTTCCCTGCATCCCTCGCAACGGTCATCGCTGCAAAAGGCGGTTATCCAGCATTTTGATGGGGTGGTCATGCGACTGAAATGAGTATATTGTTAACTTACCTTCAATTTTAACATGTAGATAACTTGTAATTAGAACGATCAAATTTTATAAACGTATATAACACTTTTCAGTCAAGTTTAGTGTCACCCGTGGCGGACTATTTGATCTGTAGATATTATACTGGATGTCAGTATCGTGTCATCCCGTACAAAAGTAGGCGTTTATTTTGTGTAAACGCTCGACGAAGTTTCCAAAGGATACAACGACGTCCCCGAATCGTTTCTTCCCGCCAGATGTCGCTAGTCAACAGCGCTTCCGTGACCCCTAGATCATGTCCATTCACGTACCATAGACCAAGTAAGGTGGCTGTGAAGTAAGTTTTGGTGCTCTGTGTTCACGTACCATGCACCATGGTAGTCATTATTCGGCGTAGGTATCAAGCTATGAGACACACATAGTTTCCAATTCTATTATAACTTTTCGACACGAATAAAATTTAAAATGAATCCCATCGTTCTCACAGGAAAATAAAATACATTTAATAAAAACATTGTACTTAAATGGTTATACCTGGAAGTTGCCTGACACAATTTTACGGAATGAGAAAAAACGTTTTTTGTTGCTTGGGAAGGCAAATACTCTTTCCATGTTCTATTTGCAGTTACTACTTGCTCTTTTGAAATAATGTGTAGAATAATTTATATTGGCTCTGAAAGGCTCATGGACAGAACTGCTCTTCATTTGTGGCTTTCCTGAAGACTTTCAGGCGAGTATCAGAGCATTCTACAAAGTAGCCCCCGATGATCTTTCTTCCTCCCTCAAAGAATTTCAAAGGTTTTATTAAAAATTTTCCCTCTCATTACTATTATAAGAAGTTTGCTTCTTTCTTGTTGAAAGTAAATTCTGCTTTTTTCATTTCTTCTGTAAAATTTGTATTAAATAAAATTATTATACAGACAATGCTGATCCCCTTAAAATTTGTATTCAAATTGAAACTAATCATTCATGTTTATTTCAGAATTTTGAATGATACTTTTGCATTATTAATAGTTCAGATTTTACAAGTTTCAAAAGAGAGATCAGGCCATTGAATTTTTAGAAGACCCAAAATAACACTGAACAGATCCTGCAATGAATCTTCATGTAAATAAATGAGGTTGATGATTGATATTTAAAAAGTTCTCGTTTACTGTTCTATATAACCAAAGCTCCAATATGTAAATGGAAATAAAGTGATGAAGCGAGTTGGTGGACATCCTGACATTCGCTTTTTTGATATGTCAAACAATCAAATCAAAAAATAAATAAATGAAAAAAACAACAACAATACACAAGTATGTATATTATTTAAAAATATATTTCTTCATAATATATGTTAATTAATTCAAACATGTTTCAGTTCCGTTTGGAGTGTGAGTTAAAAAGAGTATTCTGAATTCCAGGTTCTCAAATGTAAGGAATAGAAAGTGACTAAGAACGTCATGGGACTGGTATATAATTTATTCCATTTTGAGTTTGATCACACAAATTATTTGGTATTACAAATTTTCAAGATATAAAAAAATATGCCTATAAACTGTTCTTACAAATTTAATGTACAATGTATTTAGTGTAGTACAAATCCTTTATCAAATTTTAATTTTTACATTCCTGTATTTTATTATTTACTTTATTTTCTGTATTCACTGGGACCACATTTGATTTTTTCAGATCCATAACATAACAAATTCTTTATATTAGATTCTCAATAACAACTTCAGTTAATATAATTTAATTACAAGACAATAAATAAAAAAAAAAAAATTTTTTTTTGAATGTTCTAATACTACCTCACATATATGTATACCGTAATAAAAATATAATCTATTAAAAGGCAAACAGTTAAAGACATGAAAGTCCAATGATTTTATTTACAAAATTCTTTAACCAATAAAAGTAATTTTACAAATGAAAACAATCACGCAGCCAGCACTGAAATGCCAATGCAAAAATCTGCCTCTATCCACATATGGCACAAATAAACAATGTATATTTATTATAATATTTATATTCAAATTTTCATAGTTTAATTACATATTTTTGCAATATATTAATATATCTATATAAAAAAATGGTGTCTTCTAGTGCAATGCAACAATATTTCATGATTCGAAGGAACAAATTAAAACAAAATAAAACAACTTCAGTAATTTACAACACACAAAATAATCTTAATATCTTAATGTAAAACTGACTAACATCTCATACCACATTACATTCTCTTGATGTTAACTATGCAACTCCCTTTTGAAACCGTAAAGCCAGAGAATTGCTAGGAACCGGGCGTCGAAGGCGACGGGGGCTTTCAACTGCAGTGTGAGATTTGTTGGGAGCAGATGCCATACGTGTAGGGTCACAGATAAGAATATTTGAATGTGGGAATGTTTCAATTCCAGGAGGAATCTTCATAGTTGCACTAGCTTCCTTGCCATACTGATGAGGGACAGATGGCAAGGTAATAAGCCGTCGTTGAGTTGGAAGGAGACGATGGGAAACACATTTACCCTGTCGGGAAGCGCAGCATCCTGCACTATGCGATTCTTTCACCACTTCTGGGAACAGCCGCTGATTTAAACGATATGCACGAACACCTATTGGGAAAAAAATTAAAATAAGAATAACAATATTGCATTAATATTAGTAAAATAAATGAAACAAATACTTGTGAGTGAGAAAGAAATTGACAGTAAATTGAGTGCAATACAAATATGTTTCCAAATTGACCTTCCAAGTGATAAAGGAAAACCAGTAAAATATATTGGTAAATTTTCTGACATTTCTCAGGATTTGGCACAATATCAATGAACATTTATTCCAACGCAATGTTAATTTTAATACACGAAGGGTCTGAGATTCATGATGCCTAAATGAATTTCATCCAAAAAGAGAGACCTTCAAATTGTATAAATCAACAAAATAAAATTGACAAAAAAAGGCAGAATAAAGCCTATTTTTAGACAACTGAACATCATTTCACAAATCAAACAGAGCAAAAGTATGGATGGGAAAAGAAAAATTAATTTCTGTAGTATATGAATAAAATGTTTCCTTCCTGTTTTTTAAATAGCAATTTAGACAAGATACAAAACACATAAACATCACGCTTTTTTAAGACAAACAATTTTAAATAGTTTCAAGAAATTACGCCGTATCATCTCCCACAAACAATTTATAAGGAAGGAAAATAAGTGAGCAAACTCTCTAAGCCTTGAAGGAAGGACTGCGTTCAATTTACAAATTTCAAAACTTTTTTTGTTGTTGAAACAAAGCATTGTTAAATGGAACAACTCGCCTATAAATGAATGAAGAAGTAATTGAGTTTCATCAGAATTTATAATTCTCATTAGTAGCAGGGACTTGTGGACACACACGTGCATGCCAAATGGCACTCCTGGGACAAAAAATAAGGTGTTTGTTTTATCAATCAAGGTAATTACAGAAACACATCTACCAAAACTTAATAGAACAACAAATTATAATGACCGCAAGTTATTTATTCCATATTTAAATTGATATTGTTCTACATGAATTATTGCCAGAGATATCATTGTTTTCCTTGTTAATTCTCAAAATTTGGGGACAATAAATATTAATGAACAATCTTCACAACTGTGAAAAGATTTTTTCTATTTCTATTTGTCTCTGCAGAAAATAAAGATGTGATCATTTTATAGGCTTGTTATATGAGGTGTAATTTTGCGATTGTTGATATGTACAGTGAAACCATAGGTGCCTCTCTGGCTGAAACAGCCGTCTCAATTAAAGTCAGCTGAGCTCAGTCAGTGAGTCATGACATTCTTTCATGAAAACAAGTGATTTCCCCATAACACATGTGTAAATATTCTGTCTTTTAAGCATTCACTTGGTCCCATGAGCAGCAGTCAGGAACTTTTCATTCATTAATGTGTATTATATGGTCACAACATCCTCACATATTTACTACTTTCATCTGTAATTCTGTAAGAAGTGGAAGATCGATGGAGAAAACCATTGATTTAGAACCTTTCTTTCCATGTTGGTACGTAGTTTACATAGTATACAATGCTCTAGCAATCTCAGCTAAATCAAGATCTGATGATCTGTTGTGCTCCACTATTAGATTAAATGGATGTCATGGAAAGTGTTGGGTGAATTTCTCACACAGCATATCCATTACATAATTATCAACAAAAGGAGATGGAAAACTGGAGTTAATGAAAATATATCTGAAGAAGAATCTGAACCTATAGGATTCGAAATGTTGTGTAGATATTAAAAAGAATAAATTGTGTGTTTAATATTGGTTCCAATAATCCAACAATGATAAAGGTCTGAGGTCACCAACTGAGACCCATGGCAGTTAATGAGTTTACGACCATTTTTCTTTGGAACCATGAGTGACTTTTTATGATAAGTTTCAGTGTACATGATGTTTGGAATATTAAATACACTTAGGATGATATTTTAGATGCATTTTCCAAATATTTTAAGTCCTTACACACTCAAATCTTCCAAGAATTGACTCAAGGCATTTTTGCCTGTTTTCCTACTACATCCAAACCCATGTTTGATACTCACATGGATCCAATGTGGGCTGCATGAGATCATCATCAAAGGAAGAAATCTGATTTTGGTCTTCTTTAGAATCTGGATAAAATTCATTTGATGTTGTTCCATGAGGATGAGCATGGCAATCAAACCAATGCTTCTGTCGAAAATTACTTAATTCTTCCAACTGGTAAGTGCAAGGATCAGCAGCATACTTCCTGTGATCATTCTCAGCAAGCGCTGCTATTACATCATAACCTGTTGTTTGGATATTTTTGGAAGTTGGCAATTTCAATGGCTCAGATTCAGTTTCACCTGCTCCAGAAGAATCTTGTTTTGTGTTTGACGGTTGGCTTGGCTTCAAACTTGATACTGCTGGGGCAGAGATAGACGATTTCAAAGGAGCTGAGAACCTAGCATCATCTTGATCATTTCTTCGATCAGCAGAAGTAAGAACTTCACAGCAACATAGCCCTCCTACCTGAAATGAATAAAGAGTGTATTTCACTCACTGTATCATAAGTGTTAAGAGTATGTAGTGGAGAATTTGTACCTGAAGCTTTATACACTAAGAGATCATTGGTTCAAGCCTCACAATTGGGAGACTTTCTCTGTTTGGTCATTTCATGAATATCTTCAGCCAAAAGCAACAATTCGGCACAAATTATGTGTGATTTATCCTATCCTGAGAGTTGGGTGATAAGCCGATCCTCTGAAACCCATGATCTCGAAAGAGCACCAGTATCGTAAGTCAACCCAAACGTGATCTGTTGCTATTGGAAAGAGACTTTTCCTATGACTAGTTTATAGTCAGCCTCCAGCAGTTTCACTGTGTAAGTTTACACAATGTTAGTATAGTCATGTTAGGATAATTTTTATAAATACACTTAAATGAAATTGTTGAATTTTAGAAAATATAATGAAGAATACACGAGCCCAAAATAAATATTAATTAAAATTTATGGGAGAATTCTCATTTTAAGATTATCAATAAAGCAATAAAATGCAGACATTAAGCAATAACAAATGTTTTTTAAATACTTCAATGAGAACATACTAGGTAGATGCTTTTAATCCCGAAAACCCTGATCTTTCTGGTCTCTTCATCTTTTTACACATTCAGGACAGATTTTAGAGATAAATTCAATTAAAAAGTAATTTTTGAATCTCTTTTTAAAGTTCACAAAAACTACAGAAGAATGTTTAATGTTTTCCATTCTTCAGGTGATAAGCTAATTCATGTGTTTCCAAATAAATTTAATGTTTTCCATTCTTCACTAGCACAACTAGTTTGCTAGTGAAGAATGGAAAACATTAAATTTATTTGGAAACACATGATTCTTTTTAAGAACATCTTTAAAAATATTTTCATGGTTTTTGTGTGATCTTCATATTTTAAGACTATTATTATTATTATTATTCCTCTAAATCACGACTAAAGATGTTATCTGTCGGCTGAATATAAAATCTACTCCAGGTTGCAACCAGCTACCTAAGGAGTAGATCTAGGGACTGTTGGTGCCTCTACAATACTTTGCGCAAAATGTGGGCTGTTCCAAATAAAGCGATTTCTTGCACTTCCCAGTCTTTTGAATTACCTGGGAGTTTAGACAAGTTCTTACACAAATTTTGCAGAACAAATCCCAGAGCTCCGATAACTATCAGGACAACCTGTGCTTTTACACCCCACATTCGGCTGATCTCGATTTCCAAACTCTTGTATTTAAGACGTTTCTCTGCCTCCTTGGTAACGACGTTTTGATCGCAAGATACAGCAACATCGACAAGTAAACAAGATTTGTTCTCCAAATCCCGGATGACTATATCCGGTTTGTTTGCCGCTATCGTGCGATCAGTTTGAATTTGTTGGTCGTACAATATCGTACACAATCCAACAGACGTCACCGATTTCGGTTTTATTATTATTATTTCAAGATCAATAGCAAGAAATATCTTATGATAAAATTACAATCATCGGTCATTATGACTTCAATAGTAGGAAACATCTTACGATTAAATACTTTAAAATATGGTGATGTAAGCAAGAATATTCAGATTTATTTTGTGTCTCAAAATCTCTTGGTTCTAGTATGAGTTGTTCACTGAACCTTGGATGTGCCAGTTTAAGAAATTTCCATGCATTCTCAAAACTGTTGGGATCAGGTTAGGAAATCCTTGGATCACAGGCCCAAGCCTCTACAGGGGAGATTATCAGTCCTTGAAATTTCTAATTAACACTTCTAAATATTACTTCTTTTACTCATTTCTATGTTTTCCTAGCTGATCACATTTTATATGTGAACCTCTTTTCATCACTATAGAACATTTTTTTGATCTTGCTTCCTTGTGATTTTTGCCCTGGCTTTTTAATGGATATTACTGTTAAAGTACACTAAATGTGCTTGGATGTTTCAAAACAACTTTTTCAATTACAAGTCAAAAATTTCACAATTTTTGATTTCCTCATTTTTCTAGGATTTTCGACAATTTGGAGATGTTACTTTGACTGTTCTTCTCAACCGATTGTCTCCTAAGACATAGAAATTTGTTTTACATTGATGAAAAGATTCTCTCTATATATACGTGCATGACTAAACTATAAGGTAGAGATGTTGACATATTCCATGTCATTTTACTTCAGTAAGATGATAACTGCACCAATCTGCACAATTTGACAAATTTTAACTAATCCAGAATTTGGTCACAATATAGCCATTTAAGTTTACCTGCTTTTTGCATTGACATTTTCCATGCCAAGTGTCAGATGATATTCTTTGACCAGAAGTTAACTTTTTGGGAATATTTTTGTGTGATTTACTTCCTTCTACCTTGAGACATTTTCGGGTATGAGTCTTATGAATTTTCTTTTTGACAGAATGATGCTGATGACCAGCTTGAGTTGATGAATCTATTAAATGCTTTGATGTCTGGAATCCTGCATCTTTGTGATCAGTTTGTTTATTCAGGCAGCAACAATGTTTGATGTTTCCAATGTCACCTCTTGCTAAGTGAAAATTGCAATGTTGATCTTGGGTGTCATTCTCATAACCAATCTGATTGTTATTCTCACCCCCACAGTCACAGTCATCAGCTTTTGGAGAAAAAGTCTGGTCATTCTCTGAGTTAGATGGAGAGGTCCTATTATTATCACATGTACATATTTGGGTAATTTTCATATCATCATTTCTTAAATGATAATTTACAGATTTTTGGAGCCTCTGCTTCATCCGCCGAAGAAACATAGATTCTGGAGAGTAATTCAGCAAACGTCTTGCCTCATCCATGCATTTTAGACATACATCTGGAACTTCTGTTTCGTCTTCGTTTCCTGAAGGTTTGAGAAATTTAACTTTACTATCACTTTTTTTAATATTAAAATGTTCTTTCAAATAGTGTGTATTTTTACCCTGTTCATTTCTCATTTTGATACGTTTTTGTTCATTTTGTTTAGGTTTTAATGGTTCAGTTTTGCAACGCTCATGTACTTTACGGCAATAACAAGTAGTGTTTGACTTAAGGGTATTTTTATCTTCAACTTTCGATCTTCCTTTGGCTTGCCTCCCAAGTGGTTTCTTAATTTCCGAAGTGCCAAAGTTTTTAATTCGTTTAGCAGGTGTCTTTTTAGGGTCACATAGCAACATTTTCTCTGGAAGGTTTTCATGATTGCTTGGAGAAGTATCTCGTTTACAATGGGAGGCAGATGGGCCAGTTTTCACTCGAGAATCAGAACTGCTTGCTACCCCTGATGACTCATATCTTCGTTTTAATGGTGAGGAAGGCACATTTTCCAAATCATCTGATTTTTTGGGGGATCTAGAAAGTAAAACAATAAACAAACTTAAGGTACCTAAATGAATTCAGAATTCCATCAAAGTATTATTTTATTAACAATCACCTAACAAAAATTATATTCTCAAAATAAACTTGCATACTAACCTTGCTGTGTGTCTTAACATTTTTATTTTGTTTTCTAGAAGAGCAGAGTTTGACTCCAGTAAATCCAAAAGCTCTTTATTTTTCTTTCTCAATTTGTGTATGTTTTGTCCTATTTCACACGGCATTATATTAAACCAAAAATCACAAGTTCTTACATTTTACTTCTCGTCGCTTTTTCATACAGAGCTTCTCCATATTCAACTTAACAAACGTTACTCCTGTAGCCAACAATGAATAATGAAAAGGTACACACAACATGTAAATATCATATAAAAGGAGAGGAGTTTTGTTCATCTTTTACTACAACATACAATTTTAAAAATATTATTTCAAACTTAAGGTCAAATAGTATTTTAAAAGTCAACAGATCTATGGCAACAAGAAATCTGATGGAGCAATTTTGTGTATCCCTTTGTTGGATAACCTGCACTGGCGTGCAGCCGCTCCGGGAACAGAAGAACGCGTCTATCCGTTCGATTGATGTTCGATGTTTGGTGCTCGTGAAACGAAATCATCGTTTGTCGAAGTAATTGAGTGTATTGTGACACGCAAGATATGAAACATATTTTGAAGTTTCTGCAATCAAGTTTTCAAGGTATTGTGTTTGAAAAGCTGGGTTAGGGATGGTTTCGTTGCTTTGCGTATCATGACCATGGTGTTATGTAATTAATACATCGAATCTTTCGCAGTAGAGAGATGCGTGATATTCTGTTGAAGCTTGAATTAATATGCAATATTAAACGTTTATTTTACATGTTGCAGGTTTGTGATTTCGTTACGTGTTATTTATCGGAAAAATGAATTTCACTCATTTCAATGGACACTTCCCAGCAGTTCATCAGTTTTCTGCCGCCAAATTTAGTAACCCCCAAATACAACCAGGTACTATGATAGTGACAAGTGCTTCTGATGGAACTATTCAATATATTCGCCCGGAACATAACGGCGCCAATTTCATTACTTCTAGTGCTAGTAACAGTCCTGTGCAATCTATACCTGTTACTGTAAACATTCCTGTTCCTTCAGACCATCGTCCCGGAAGTATCGAACAAGATGTTGCCACATCCCAGTCAACATCTCAACATCAATTGGCAGCTGTTGTTAATGCACCTGTTAACAAGTATCCACATGCTCCTGGCACTTTACTTGGATGGGGAGAGATCCCTATGATGCATCACTTTGATGCCAGCAAGAATCTGACTGCTCTTAATGTTCCCTATCCACATCAAGGAGTCAACAACAGTGCCTTTCTCACCATGCAGCCTCCTCCCACATCTAGTGCTAACCCAGGAATGTGGCCTGTTAAGTTAATGCAAAGTGTAGCTACTATGACCAATGAAGAGAGTGATACCCAGCCCCAGGACTTGTGTAAAGTTGAAGAAGATAAGACTAAAAATTCAAATGGTGATGTTAAATCCTCTCCAGTTTTAAAATCTGAACAAATTCAAAAGGAATCTTGTGACAGTGAAGATGATAGTGAAGATTCAAGTAAATCTGGAGTAAATATTGCTTCTAATGCCACTAATGAAGAGAATAGAAGTGAGTCGTTATCAGTGTCAGTGCCTGTAAACCCAATGCCTAATGGATCCCTTGAATGTAGTCAGATTCAGTTGCAACAGCAAGGTAGTGCTATGGCTGATTATCTTGCTCGGCTTCCATCAACCATTCCGTTTAGTTTACAACAGTTTCTGAAATATCAGACAGAAACTGCTCCCAGTATAAAGCGGGAAGGAGAAGCAGGCAGTCTAGCTGGTATGTTTTTAGGCAATACAGCCATCACCCCAATAGTTAACAATCAAGCTGGAGCAAGTAGCCCCAAAAAGAAGAAGAAGAAGAAATCGCAAAAGCGACCTCCGCGGCCCAAACCTGGTGAAATTCGTGTGTCAACAGCATTAGATGGCTCTACCTTATTCTGTTGTCCAGAATGCCACATGGCGTACCCAGACAGAGATCTGCTGCAGCAGCACATGAGTGGTCACAAAATGGAAAGGCGTTTTGTGTGCAACATCTGCGGTGCTGGGCTGAAACGCAAAGAGCACTTGGATCAGCATAAAAAAGGACATTCAGATGAGCG
The DNA here is from genome assembly GCA_031308135.1 of Acheta domesticus. NCBI lineage: Eukaryota > Metazoa > Arthropoda > Insecta > Orthoptera > Gryllidae > Acheta > Acheta domesticus. The sequence continues at coordinate 91,708,983 of JAHLJT010009355.1, forward strand.
GCCATTTGTTTGTTCCGTTTGCATGAAAGGGTTCAAACGTAATGAACACTTGACTCGACACTTTGTCATTCACTCTGGGGAGAAGACGCATGCTTGTTGGGAGTGTGGCAAAAAGTTCTCAAGGAAAGATCACCTCCATAAGCACACGCAAACTCATATTGCTAAACGGGTGAAGGCTGAAATGTCTCAAGACAGCTTGCCTGGAGGTGTTCCAGTCTCTCTTGGGGGGAGTGTGGTGAGCCCTCCAGTAAGCACAGGCAGCAGCACTCCAGGAGCATCCACTCCGCAATCTGTGCTCACTACCTTGTCCCCTCAGATTCCAATGCAGCACTCGATCCTGCCTAATATTCCTCATCCTCTTCAGCTACACCACTCAATGTCCTGAGCCGGGACGACCTCTTCAGTTCCTGCTGGCAGTTCAGAGAATCTCATTTCTTGTTTATGGATGGTAAAGAGGCGGACTGTGTTGTTTTTCATATGCTACTCTTATATTAGTTCTGTTTATGAAATGTTACCAAGGTCATGTAGTAAGAAATATATTGTAACTATATCATATTTAGGATAATTAAGATTTGTTTACTCAGTGATGTAATACAATTGATGAACATATCTATTTTGTTTATGTGTTTGCCAAAACCAAAAAAATTGCCCAGACATTTCTGATCTTACCTCTTAAAAGTCTTGAGATTATTCAAATAATATTCTATTTCTTTGTGTAGAATGTGTACCACATCGGGTATTTTTACTAGTACATATTCTGATTTCTTTGTGGGCATCTAGATTTCAGGGGTTCAGAAGTTTTCGTGCATTGCATTTTGATGTGCCAGTGAGAGAATAAGTTGTTGCCATCTGATGCCCAGAGGTGTTACAGTGCTGCTGTGTCACGTGCTTCCTTGATAGTGATGTTCTTCTTGTCTTTTTAAGAAATTTTATTATTGTCCTACAATGCGTTGTCTTCAATATGTTGCTCATGACTTCATATGTTGATTATTATCAACCGAAAGTGACATATTATCTTCCCATGATATGGCTACCTGAAAGATTCTGTAGGTTTTGTGCTATAGAATTGCTTGAGATAAATGCTAGTTTTTTAGTTCCTTGTAGATTGTGATTACTGATAGTGTCAAGCAGGTATGAGTTTTAGCTGCTAGTTGGTGATAAATTGTGTGCATATTAAAATGTACATAAATGTTTGCATTTGCAATTGTAGAAACAATTCTATTGATATACACCCTGACATACATATTATTCTTAGATTTATTTGTTTTAGAAGGACAACCAAAGATTTTTCCTTTCCATGGTTTGACACAATGTCTTATACATTGAAAATGTAATTTAGCTTATGTAGCTGTCTATGTTTACTATCTCAGGACAAACATCAAAGAAATTATAATAAGTTGTATCAAACGTGAGCTGGTCATGAATGTTGTTATATATGTGTATTCTTTTGTTTGTTTAATATCGTGGACAGTAGTATTGCATAATTATTTTGTTTATGTGAATATCTTCATGGGATTCATCTATCCATGACATTGATTTCTAATTGTATGTATTGAAGAAGCGTACAAAGTTTGGGATTTGATTTCATGATATAGTTCATATACATAGTGATTGTTTTCTTTTGTTTATATAAGTGCCAGTTGTTTATCAAATTATTTGCAATTATTTTATTGATAAAAAGATAGAGGTGTTTTAGTGGTTGGAAGTCTCATTAGATTTATCATTTATTTAACGTATAATTACGTTCCTGAAGTATTTTTAGACTTTTTGCAAGAGAAAGGAGAAACAATTGTATCCTCAGTTTAAAAGATTCAACTTATGATATTATGATTTGTTACGGTGTGCAGAACGTTTTTATCTTTGACTACAACAAATGATTGCACTGTACATATTAGCAGTTGAAATAGTATGATTATAATGTATCCAAAATATGTAATCAGTGAAATAAAGTATTTTGCCTAAAGATACATAATAACATAGAATCAAATGCCACAATTTTGCAAAAAATTATTTCTGCATTATTAGTCATTAGCTATCTCCCGAGTGACAGCTGGTGGAAATTTATCCATCTTTAATGGTAGATTTTCATCTGAGCATCTCTATTTAATACACATATTTGTAGATGGGTACAGTGTAATGGGAAATTCTTTCAGTGAGAAAGTTGATATACATTTCAGTAAGAAAGTTGCTTATAGACAGTTGTTAGTTTATACACTTGGAGGTGAATGATTTGTGTAACCAATGTTTTCTGATCTAAGACATTACTACTACATACAATATTTTGTCTTGTTTAGTTACACCGCAAAATTTCCCTTGTGGGTACCACACTCAGGCATTTTATTATGTGTACTGTTGTTGATTTTTGTGTATTATGCTCCCAGTCAATTGTACGTACAAAATAGCTTGTATAAAACTTAAAAGTTAATTACTCTTTTTTCTTTACATTTTTGTAGTATTTCTACCTGTATATTTTTGAATGTGTATATTTTCGGTATACATTTCATGAATTTTTTTGTAGTGAATTTGTTTGTAGAGATAGTTTGTTTCATTAAAAATCGTAATGCAATGCAAGTATATAACTGAAACTTTTCCAATTTAATTATTACAAAGGTTTAATTGCCAGTACAATAGCATTTTTTCTGAATCTCCATGCTGAAGCAATCAAGGTTGAGATATCATTGGGTGGAGTCCAAATGTGCCTTTTGACATTCTGAAATGGATAATAGTAGAGTGACCATACCTTTATTGAAAGGAAATCTTCCCATTGATAAGGTAGTATGTGGAAAAGAAAATGAATATAAAATAAGTGTTATAAAGGGAAAATTAACTATATTTTTGTATATTTTGGGGTATGGAAGGGTTTTTATAAAATCATACATACATTCGCAAGTTCTGTTTGTGATCACATGTTAGTGATAAGTAGTGCTCAGTGTTATGCATAAGAAAATATTTTATTTTCTAAGATTAGTGTGGTAACTGATGATTGTGATACGCTGTAATAACATCTCAGAATTCAAGAGTTTGTGGTAAGAGCACTGAATTAATAAATGAATAAATAATGTCTGAAAGTCTTTCTGAATGCTACTTATACTACTAATATGTCAGGTTGAGTAGATCAACTGGTGTGCTGATGTATTGTATTGTGATAAAAAGCATAGTATTATCTAATGTTTGAATAAGGATAGAGAAATAGAAGATAGAGGATAGAATAATAGAAGGAAATACCCAAAAATATATGAAAATATTTATAGAGAAAATATTTAAAGCTATATGAGCATCGAGTATTTATATATAGATGATTTTTTCTGTAGCAGATTATAGTAGATTATAAAGATTTGCTGATGGTTAATATATGAATTGCTTCCAGATAACTCATGAAAAACAATCCATTATGTGATGAAACTTTTATTTTTAATATCATAGAAATCAAAGATTCTTAAGAAAGTCATGCTGATATTTTATATGTCGCTACACTGATTTGGCCAAGGTTGTAAATTCAACTTGAATAAATGTTTAAACTGCTTGTGGCGGATAAAGAGTTTTTATTATGTTCCTTTTTCATTTCCTAACTCTGGTGTCCTTTCTCCTTGATGTATTTTTGGGTTCAAGTGGTTGAAACAGCTCTGGAAATTTGAATTGGCACTCTTGGATATTAACTGAATTCTTGAATAGAAGTAAAGTGAAATTACTTTTGCAAGTTACATATCATGCCACAATTATTATATTCTGTTAGTCAACTGATTACTGATAAACAGACCTCCTTCAAACTTTTTCACCTTTCAGAATTTTTCTCTATTTTACTAGAGTTTGCAGGTTTGGAGACGTGGATTTTTAAAGAATAAAATATTCTATATTCACTTTCCTTGAGGAAGGAAGTAAAACATGATCCAACATAAAACAATTTCCATGATCTGGATTTGTTTTGTGTGAAAGAATTTTGAGCCTAAAGAAGCCTTTTGAGGCAAATTGTACTAGAGAGAATACTGTATATACTGTTTCTGTACCAAATACTAAAGTGTGTATGGTATTTGATTGCACTACATGCACACACACACACACACACACACACACACACATTACCCCATTCAGAGTTTTTAATTATGAATCTATTTGTATCCTTTGCCAATTGTGCATTTGAAAGTGAGGAGATATGTTCTGTGTTAACATTGTGAGCCCTTGAAACAGTACTTTATTATTTTGTAGTTGATAATTGGAAAGACGTAATTCTTCCGTTTTGCTGTTCAACCAGGCCTTCTGGGGCTCTGAAAATTATGAATAAAGAAAATATTGTTACCAAGATGTAAGATTGTGTATATTATTTTTAACCGATCTACGATTATTGAACATTACAGTTGTAGGTGTATAAAATTTGAAGTTTTTATTAATACACATCATGTGTCTATAGGCTATGTTTGTAAATATAAAATGAAATGTAGTATTAGCAGGGTTCTTATATGATCCAATCACCTTTCAGTACAAGGAATAAATTCTGATTCAAATGTACTGAGGTGCACCAGGACTTTTCTTGGGAAGGGGGTGGGCATCACGGAAGTCCAGTTGACGTTTTCTTATAAAGAATTTGTAATTAATAAATGTACCTATGTTCATAAATGTATAATGTAATAAATTTGTATAGAATTTATGATGTAAACAATCTATATATTGAATAACTTTTGTTAGTATAGAAAATTAGTAAAACTACATATTTAAAATATGAAACGGCTTCTGAGAGTGGGCTGATTTCCCACGACTTCCCACTTGAGAGCACCTCTGCAATTGTAAATTGGAAGAATTTTTATTTCCATCTGCACCTGTTCTCTGTACAGCTCTGCCTTGTTTGCCTCTCTTCACCATCCCACTTGCTCTCACTTGTCGCCTCTGTCATGTCCCATTCAGCCATCGTTGCTGCTCTGCAATACTGGATGCATTAAACTAATTTTTTTAATAAAAGAAAACAAACATTTTTGTTCAAATTTTTAGATGAAAGTATTATGTTGAATTGTTCTAAATTAAGAGATCAGTAGAGTAAATTTCATGAAAATTGGAATATTTGATGAACTGTTTTTACCAATTCTGCAGAAATGAATTACTTTTAAAGTTTAAGATTTATACATAGTGTTATACATTTTACACCACACCCTCCATTTCCATAAGTTGAAAATCGCATATATAATCAAATAACGAAGATTTACAAGGAAAATTATTTGGGCCATTCATGGGACGAACAGTTTCTTGAATAAACTATTACAGTTAATAATGCATTTATTAATATTTCACATGCATTATTAACTGCAATAGTTTATTCAAGAAAATGTTCATCTCATGAATGGCCTAAATAATTTTCCTTTGTAATAAAAATGACAGACAAGAATTTTAATAATGAAGATTGTCAAACGTTATTGTAATTAATAACATTTTCATTTATTAAAATTGAATATGCAGGTACCCTTATTATGTTCTTAAAGTTCGTGGATGCTATTGTCAATGTATATAATAATAATATAATAATAATAAAAATGCCTTTATTAATGGCGAGGCTCAGGCCATAGGGCCTGCTCTTCCGCCTAACCACTCAATCTACATTAATACAGAGAAATAATATTTTAAGAGGGGGAGGGCCAGCTGTACATTTACATCTGGGAGAGCAAAACTAGGGACCACCCCGGCATACGCCTTAAGCGATTGAGTAAACCCAGAAAACCTCAATCAGGATGGCGGCTAAAGGCCGAACATTTTAAGAACAAAGAGAGAAGTGAAAGAGAGTGGAAATGCAGCAATGTATGGTAATTGCATTAATATCAAATCTAAACTAGTGGTGCTAAAAGAGCATGCACTTTCTCCCCCTGTATTTTCTCAAAAAATTATGTGAAAAGTACTCAAATTTTTTAAAAATTGTACATGACCTTATTTCAAAATCTATCTTTAAGGAATAGATTTCATTAAGGGAAAAAGCTCTATCTTTAATATTTTAGTTGTAGGAAGAATCCAAAAAAATTATAAACTTACGCAATTTTCAAAAAATCAGAATCATCAATTCACTTTTCTAATGAACCTGAGACCTGCTCCATTCTCTTAATCATCTTTGACACTATCCAACAACAAAATTTAATCAAAAACGATGGAACCATTTTTTTAACTTTTGGGAAATGTCCCAAGGGCTTCTTGTAAAGTACCCCCCAAAATTGAAATATAGATTTTAAATTTAAGGGGCTGTGACATCAGCCAAATCGATTAGGAAATATCAATTTTGGAGAAAATAGGCTGAATGGTTTAGCTGCTAGCATTGTTCACAGACAGACAAACGTTTCCCTGTCATTTGATTTTTTGGTATCAAGGATCCACAAAAGATGGATTCTGGCTATACCATGTGATAGAGGATTTTTCCCCTTAAATTTAGCAACTGAATTTATCCACTTTTTCATTATCAGGCCCCCTGTAATAAGAGTTTTTCTGCTGAAAATTAACATTTGTTTCATGAAGCAGTACATAACTTTCTCTCTACTCCTTACGAAAAAAGTAAAAGGAGGCAATCTGCTAAATTGACTTACAAAGAGGTCCTACCCCCTATAACCCAGGTCCTAATCCTGTGGAGTCACTACAATGTAGATTCATTACACAAGTGACTTTACCCTGTTTTATTAAGAAATATAACTGAAAGAAATGTGAACTCTTCAATCAAAACCCTGTGGTACAATAAATTAAATATTTTTATTGATTAAATCATATACATCTTTATAGTTAACAAATAATAACTGGTCATCTTAACAAGGAGGGAATGACAGACATTGTACAGCACAGCCAGACATGAAGAGGGGTTTCAATATAGGGAAATTTGATGTCAATTCTATAATTTTTTTATTTTACTAGAGAGATTAGTTTACATCACAGGCTGTCATTGTTCTTTTTCTTGCAGTGTTTACTGCATTTGATAAAATTATCTTGATTACTTCCTAACTCATCATGAGACAAGAGAGCACTAGGAAGACCAAAGCATGTAAGGGCAATTAACACATTCCACAAACAAGTTAGTCCCTGAACACACAATAATGGAACAGTATGTAACTGCCATGAACTACAAATACTATATATTTGGCCATTATTTTTAAGTATAGTCTAGGATATATTGATAAACAGAGAAAATAAAGATCTAGTTCTACTTTCACTTTAAGACTTATTCATATTACCACAGCACTATGAAAATAACACAGCAATATTTAAATTATAACACCTTTGTTAGACAAATGGATGAAATTCTTATTTTAGAAAGTTGTATATGTATAGTCAAGTACACCATGCATTCATACATTAAGACAGCCTAAAGGAAATAGGAAAGCTATTCACAAAAACACTCTTTCCCTCCAAATCATTAATATTTAATACATTTCCATGCAATTTTCAGTAATATCCCTTGAGTTTTGATATGAAGTTGCATTCAGCAATTCTCACTGTGGGTAGAACTCAGTATAGAAGGAAAAGAAAAAGATTTATTATAACCATCAGTCTTCATTATGGATATCAACTCAATCACATATTATGAATGAATATATATGAATGCTTTGAAAAGGGCAATCTGTTACTCCCTCTGGTGATCGTAATTTTTTATTTAATACTCAACTTTCTATTTAATACAAACTAACTAGTAGACTTCTTGAGAAATTATTGGCCATTATTCCATATTTTACAAAGAGATTTTCTATAATGGATTTAATAAAGAATTGTTTTAATAGAAAGTATTTCATGATAATCAACTTATCTTTATGAACAATAATTTAACTTTGTAAGCAACAATATTACTATCATAAATTTACATGATAGTGTTGCCATTTTCTAAATCATAAGAAAGTAGTTACTTAACAAAATGATTTTACGTCTGGATTCACAATTTTATTTTTGATAAAATTTGACCAGAAGTATGTTTAAATATTTTATTCACCTCTTTTATTGAAATAGCTGTCTTGACACAGAACATAAATTATTTGAATTACAGTTTTATTTAGTTGAGAACATAGGAACATGTAGCCTAAAATAAGAGGGTAACCCTTACATATTTGGGCCCCCTTTCTATAAAACTTTTTTATATAACATAGAAAAAAACTGTAAATAAATCAAACATACTTCAATCATAATGAAACTATAGTAATGATAAATAAAAGTAATACAATAGATTGAATTAATAAATACAATTCATATAACGTTAAACCTTGAACGAGATTGCCACATGGCTTTTCACTAAATATCATATAATGAACCCTAAAATCGTGAGGGTTAAAAGTAGAAAATCATGGACTGAACATATTAACAGAAATAAAATGTTTTACTATGTAAGGCAATGGGGTTCCTTTCAAAATTTTCAGGGGGGCCACAGCCCCCCTGGTCATGCCTGTGGTTGAGAATTAAATAAATTCTTGAACATTAAATCAGTTATAGTTTTGATTATGAATGAGAGAGCTTGCCCTAACATAATATTATTGTCTATTGTCTTATTCAAAATAATAAAATGAAATGTTTGTGTAAGATTTTAATTTCTAGCATGTAGAGAAGAAATGAGAGAAAACAAAGTGTACTCATTTTGTACAACCTTCCCCATTAAAAGCGAAACATAACTATTCTCACTTGCATCTTAGTTAAAAACTACATAAAACATTGAACAAATATTTTTGAAATCACTTGGACTCTCAGCAAAAAAATTTGAAATTTGTCTCCTCAGTGTTGCAGCATTGCAAGTAAACTGGACAGAAATATCATTATCTATTTCAGTTGTAAAGTAGTTTCTTGAATCACAGACAATTCATTCTTTTCCCATTACTCTTATCTGTCCTTCCAGACATTTGTACCATTAAATATAAGTATTTATAAATCTGTATTTACACATGTATAACAATATATTTTAAGAACATTCAAAATATATACATATTTTAATGAAATATTCATTGTCTTTTAATCTATTTATACAGTATAACAAGTTCATATCATTGCCCACTGTTTCAAACCACTTTAATCTTGTAGATGTTTTTAACAATTTTATCTTATATATTCCACTTAATGATATACAAATTTGATTGATTGTGGATTGAATACATTACTTAACAATTACTTTTTATATGTAAAAAATAAGAGAGAAAAAAATTTGCAAAACTTACAACAAATCACCCAATGCTCTTACTTTCATTAATGTTAAAAAGATATTTGTCATGTAGGGTCGCTCTGACTTCAAAATGTAATTCTGCCAATAGAGATGAAAACTAGTTCCAGGCACCTACACTCTTTGAAGACATAGATATTATGAAATACTGTAATATTTCCAAAATTTAATACGTAATAAAATGCAGTTATTAAATTCAATTTTTGTCAGTTTATATCTTAAGTAATGTTAATTATACAGTTGACCACTAGTTAAAAACAAATTTTTTACTCTATTGAGAGCAAAATAATTCTGAAATAAATATCTGTTTATGAAAAAAATGCATTGGTAAAAATGTGTCTTTGTGAAAGCACTTAAACAAATCATAACAAATTCAACTCAATATTTTTTGTTAGAACAAAATAAAATAATTACTTCTTGAATAACAATAGATTCTTCTTTATTCACATTCATTAAATCGTGTACTATGAGTTTTGGGCACAATGCTTGAAGAATTAAGATATTATAATGTAATTATTTTTTTACTGTTCATAAATTCATCTTATTTCAACATATTATTTCATACAATCCATTAGAGAATAAAAATATTCTTCCCTGTGACTTAGAAGTCAATGCACTCATAAATGCATTTGAAGTACAACAACTATGTGAAACTATGAGATGGGCAAAACAATTTCATCTTGGATATATACAAATTCGAAATAGCTGTGAATATTTATTTCTGATGCTTCACGAGTTAAGATTTTGCAGTTTGGCAGTGAGGATATTCTGTATATTTAATTGGGATCTTGCAAGTAGTGTGCAAGTCTGTTAACCTCAGCCAAGAAATTGAACCCATCAGTTTCCTTTAAGACTGGACAAGCTTGAAATATAGAATAATTAAGTAAGTTTTTGATGTAATTTAATTTTTCTATAAATAGCATTTCATTGAAGGAAGATTGTCATCAACAATAACAACATTCTGTGGATTACACCAAGAATCATTCATTGCTTTTCCAAGAAAGCAGTTTGAAACAGTAAAACAACAGTATGAAACTTTGGTATTACAACTCGGAAGATGATTTTCCACATTCTTTATTGATCAAACATGGAACATAGACGTGGTATTTTATCTCACCTCTTTACTTATTTTCTATTACCATTTGTAACTGAAGAACTAAATCTCTGGCTAGTGACAGCACCGCTTTCGCATCATGTCGCTCCGCCATCTCTGCAATGCGTTGAAAACAAGAAAAACAAACAAACAACATATTAGTTTGGGAAAGCTCCTTCAATGAGAATAGTCAATCATCTTAAATGAAAATTACCATTGAAAAATTTTATAATATCTGTAAAGTCCATACTGTTACTAAGAATAATATCCCTGTAACATTCCACTAGTGCCAATGCAATAAACAGTACAAAGTGACTTGAAGCAACATGTTTGGCAGCCCAGATGGTTTCCCAGACACTGAAAACATCATCGTACAGAAGTTCTGAAACAAATATAATTACTTAGTTTTTTCAGATTTAAAGAATGAAAATAAGTATATAACAGTTTAAATGTATATTACTTATTATCGTTATTTTCATCTATGTAATAACATTGTGTAAATTTGTCATGTAGATTAAAAATAACATAATACATATGAATTTTATTTGAGAATGAAGGGCTGTTCATGAATTGCATAATGCAAATTTGGAGTATTTTGAACACCCCCTCTCCCCCTTTTAATGCACCTGTAACATGCGCTTGATCTCCCTCTAATAATTGCGTAACACTTGCGATAAGACCCCAGCCATTATAATAAGTAAAATCAATTATAAAGTAGAAAAACGAATTTTATTAATTGTATTTGTGTTACATATATGAGTTTATGATAATTAAAGTTAGAAATAATTGGAGATGTGGATTGCATTTACTAAATAAAGTTCAGAACAATTTCAGAATGAAGGACGCAAAGGCGAGAAAATTTTTCACAAGACATGCATATGGATGATGCATGGGCCCCATGACTATACGCTAATTTAATTGGATTCGAGAAAATACTGTAGATAAGTTTTGAATATTTTCTTTGTAATCTAACAGATTCAAACAATATATCATTGATGAAAAAATATTTACAATTATTGTAACAAATTATACATTATACTTTCTTGAAAGCAATTTTTTTGCAAATGCTGAAAAATTTTAAAAAGAAATATCAGCATTACTTAACACTAAACTAAGACCCCTTCCCTTCCCCTTTGTAACACAGTGAAAAACTGACTCAAACCTCCTCCCCACTCTTTAGCGTTACCTATTTTATGGATGACCCCATATAATTTTCATGCCATTATTTTCTCTACATACTGATTTAATGATCTAATTGAAATTTGTGTGTGCTATTAAAAATCACCCATCATGATGAAATTTTATACCTATCTTGTATATTTACAGGAACACAGAACTATTTGTCTTACCTCTTTTAAAATCAAGTAAGAACCATCTGTAGCAGAAATAGAAGTGTGTGTAATCTCCATTTTGATGCATTAGTTCATACATTTCAGCATCCAGGATTTGAATTAATGATCTGTACACAATATACACTGGTATTAAAACAAAAACACTTAAAAATTATTTGCCAAATGGAAACAAAAACACGTGTTTTGGGCATAGGAAATACGACATTAGGTTCTATATTTTAGACCAGAATTCAAACAAACAAACTTATTCTCAGGAAAAAACAATACCTCATATTGGCAAAATGTGCATCCATTGCTCCACCATTTGGAAAATTTGCCCCCATTCGTTCCATGAGACGACAGAAACATGAGTATGTTAGTCCTTCATCATCAAAAATTACTAGTAATGGGGCCACTAAATCACACATGCCTTGCATATAACCAATGTCTAAGTGCTCCCACACATACCTAAATGAAGAATCATACATTTGTTGCATCAATGATGACATTACATAAATATAATTTAAAATGAAGTAAGATGAAGATAGTGGGACGTACGTGCACATAACATTGCGTAATTTATCAAGGTTTTCTGGTGGTGTGAAGTACCAATAATTGCGATCACAACGTTGTACATCTTTATCTATGCGATGTAGATTTAAGCCAAAGGTATCCAGTAATTCATTCTGAAAATAATTTGAAAGAATACACCCAAAGATTTAGAAGAAAATTACACATTAACAATTTGATACACAATATTCATCTATAAAAAAATTCTTGAATTAAAAGCAATTTATTTTAAATGAATCTGCTTGCAAATTACTATGAGTTGAATAGAGATGTTTAATTGAAGTACACACTGGATAAACGCCGCCTTGTGAACTGGCAGGGGAGATGCATGTGGATCTGGAACCAGCACTTGCTCCTTCTCCTTCAGTTTCTGCAATTCCTAATGTATCATGGCCCTCTTTTTCTTCTGCAGGTGGTGTTAACTGACGTTCACCTAGAAAATAGAAGCAGACCTTTTGGGACGACTTAAATATTGCTTACATCATGACAATTCATTTTAATCTTGTTGAATCGTAATTGATTATTAGGGAGCTGATTTCTATGATTTTGCATATTGTTTTCTGTTGCTTCAGGTCATAGCTAAGTGAAATTTTTTTACATTTGGTTAGAATTGGATGCTAAGTAGATTGATATATTAGTGAATATTTATGCATATTTGGCCAATTTTTTCCTGTTGGTGCATATTCCTGTAATCATAGGAGCATATTTTGCATATTTCATTAAAATAGAAATATATCTGTAAAACGTTTCATGTGTTCATAGAATTTATTTATTTGTGAGCGTTCATTGATTAGAAAGAGCTTGTCACAATTTGAGTTTTTTGTTATTTTCTAGAGATGATAAAATACTTGTATAAATGTAGGATATTTCTTGATATCTTGTTTTTTAAATCAGACAGTAAAAATGAAACAAGTCATACAATGTTCTTCACTGAGGTGCATATTTGCTTTAATTATTTCTCCCGCAAAGTAAGCTAGGTTTGCAAAAAATGTGTCTTTTCATTCCAAAAATGCTTCTCCAGACTTTTATTAAGAAAAGTTTTAATAGGAAATGCAATATTGTTAATTTTAATTGCATATTAAAGTGCATATTTCTGATTTTTTAGGTCATAATGCATAATTTTAAAAGCATATTTCAAGCGTATTTTAAGAAATTGTGTGTTTGCATGAGTGTGTTAGTATTTATAAGCATTGAATGGTCAATTAGTTGTTGTATGTATAATAACAAATGATTTAATGTAAAAATTTCAAACATACACAATATTTTTAATAGAACTTCAAACACTAATTGTGTTCTTATGCTGCATTTTTAAACAGCAAAATTAACATTTAAGTACATTTAGAATATTTTAAACTATGTATAAAACAGCAAATTTTTAAATGGGAAAATTCAAAAGTTTTTCTGTTGAAGTCTATGTGAGTGAATGAGATCATGAAAATAAAAGTTATTTGTATAGAAAAGTTGTTAATGTATAAAAACTCTATGAACAAGGAAATATTATTAACTGCATGGTGTTTTAATTCCCTACATCTCTTACAGTTGTTTGTTCATTAAATTTTAACAAGTCAAATAAAAAAATTGCATTAGCTTTATTGTAAAACGGAAACAAAATTTGGACCCTCGCTGTTGAAAAGTTGACTATACTGTCTACTCTGACTAGTCTCCTACTTGAGCATTGTTACAAAATTAATTACCAATGCTTTCTAATGGATGAAAATATTCCTGGAAATGCAAGTTGCCTTACCAATGTTATCTTCTGTACAAGGTTCTGATTGATGACCACTATCAACAGATGGATTTGTGGTAACAATAACTGTGGATAGTGCTTCTGAACTTTCGCTTGATTCTAAATACAAAAATTGGACATTACATTAATCTTAGATATTGAAAATGTATTAACAGAAAATAAGTACATATTTTATTAAGTAACATACTACTCTGGCCTCGAGTTTTAGCACTTGAATCATCAAAATTCTGACTAGTAGGACTATCAGTAACAGCATCTTCAACAACACCTTCATCTGGAGATGTTGATCTTTTGTTCTGCAAAATGAGACCAAGCTAAACTTACATAATGCATATAATTGAAACGTTTTTAATACCATCTAAAATTCTGTGCTATTTTGTTTAAAAAATACCTTATCCAAATGGCTGTGCCCATTTATGGTCGGTGTTGACTTAGGATGTGATCCTCTGACCACAGGTTGGCCTCCACTTTGTGCTGAACTCACTGATACACCTACACAGGAGAAACCAGCGTGAAATATCTCTTACAGTTAGTAAGAGCTGTGTTGGAAGAGTATTAAAGAAGGATGGAGGATGTATGAATTTGTGTGGAGTATCATGAATGATGATGGGTGATGTAGATGGATGAAGAGTGATGGATGATGATATTCTGAAGTTTTGGAGAGGGATAGAGGATGCTACTGTGGAGAGTGTTGGGGTTTGGTGGAGGGCAATGGAGAATGATATTCTGAAGTGTTGGAGAGGGGTGGAGGATGCTACTGTGGAGAGTGTTGGGGATTGGTGGAGGGCGATGGATGATGATATTCTAAAGTGTTGGAGAGGGGTGGAGGATGCTTCTGTGGAGAGTGTTGGGCTTTGGTAGAAGGCGATGGAGGATAACCCGAAGAGTGTTGGAGAGGGATGGATGATGCTAGTGTGGAGTTTGATGGAGGGCGTTGGAGGGTGATGAGAGATGGAGGATATTGTGAAGAGTGTAGGAGTTTGGTGGAGGGCGATGGAGGATGAAGGTGTGGAGGGTGGCGGGGGGTGCTTACTGCGTGCGGGGCTGAGGGCGCCGCTCTCCTCGCGGTGGTTGCGCAGGTTCTGCAACTCTTCCTCGCGGCTCATGCTGTCCACGGAGTTGGGCGGGCCGCGCGGTCGCTCGCGGCCCTCCTCGCCCTCCACCACGTCCTCGTCCGACAGCGAGCTCAGGTTGTCCTCGAACACCTGCGGGCAAACGGGGATGCTGCAACAGAGGCATTTTCGGAGGTGGCTGGAATGATCGATTATTTCGTGTTTCCGAGCTTGTCAACGGCTATGGTCTTTAGTTTCGTAAGTGTAGCGCGTGATTTTTATCATGGGGGGTCGTGGTGAGCTTATCCCACTGGTTTGTGAGGACGACCGGCGACGACCTACGTGTCGGTTTGTGGAGTTTTCCTCAACCAGGTATCTCACACCAGCTGGTTTCCGCTCCAGCCGGGACAAGCTTTAAGCCCGACTTGTTCCCGATAGTGGGTGGAAGTGTAGAGCATGTAACTGTGTATGCTTGCAAGAGGAGAATATACTAGGACAAGGAAGAGGAAGGAAAAATCGCGCGCGGTCCGTGACCTGTTTGGTACTGTTACGGAATTCGCCTGGTGTTGATCGGAAAAACCATGGAAAAGTACCGATCAGAGCAGCCAGCAGCTACAGTTCTCCTTCAGGCAGTGTCTGAATTCTACCTAGCTACGAGCTAGTGTCGAAAATCCTGCCGCCGTCAGGACTCAAACCCTAGGTAAGAGGCAGTGCAGTGACTTGAGTTGATGCTCTGAGCGACCTGAGCCAGTCGTAGGTTGCTGGAAAAAGGCGCCAAAGTAGAGGGCACAGAGCACTGATCGATTTTTAGTTGAAGGCTTGAAAGGATGTGCTACGGAGGAAACGACCTTGAGGGCCCGGCTTGTTTTTCGCGGCGTAGGGGAACCGTCTCTCAATCCAGACTCTCTGAGCGTGGTTTCGTAGGATTGTGGTTATTTCAGGCTACCAATGTCCCGCTAATGAACCCAATGAGTGTGATGTAATCGTGGTCAAACAGCATCCCCAATACTGAACTCTTGGCGATATCTCTCTGAACGACGGAAGAGAAGTTATCCAGCGGCAGCCGTTGGATAAGAGGAAGTGGTATGAATAAAAATACACTAGTTGAAAGCAATGGCGAGTACTAGCAGCTTAGAGGGGCGGAAAGAGGTGGGTTAAAATGAGAAGAGAAGAGACGAGAGGGTAGCATGTGAGCGTACGCCTTGTTGAGATTTTACTGTTGTGTGGGAGGGGACGGAGTTCGATAGGAAACGAGAGTGGAAAGTTAAAAAAGAGAGGGCGGGTAGCATGGGAGAGCGTACGTTGTTACTGAGATTCTACTGCGGCGTGGCAGGCGACGTGTGGGAAGGTACGAGAAGAAACGAAGTGTAAAGAGAGGGTAGCACGTACGTCGTTGCTGAGGTCCTGCTGCAGCGCGGGCGTAGGCGGGACGTCGCCGGAGGTGCTCTCGGAGCTGAGCTTGGCGAGGTTGGCGGCCATGGCCTCCTTGTCGCGCTGCCGCACGATGGCCTCTACGGCCAGCCACTCGCTCATGGTGGTCTCGTAGCCCTGGTGCGTCTCGCGGTCCAGCGCCTGCCGCTCCTCGGGGCTGCTGCCAAACTGGTAATGGCCCAGCAGGTACGGCCACGCCTGCAAACACATCGGCGCGGAAGTCATTGGTGGCTCGTATAACGAGACATATAAAGTTACCAGAGACGGAAAGTGCATTTAATGATTTTTGTGTGCTTGCAGTTAGGCAGATGTTATTACTTGAAACAACAACCTCATAATGTTCTTTCGTTTCCGTAGTTCTGAAGACCAAATATTTGAGAAATACGCGGGTTCCTACCAAGTCTTCAACCTTTTATGTGGATGATAGCAAGTAATTCTTGTGGAACATTCTTATAAGAGCAATCACTGCTTGGCTGGAATAGATTGATTTAATATATACTAAACACAATACTGGAATTATTGATGACCGCCACATATTTATGAATGAATGCGAGAGAGAAAGTGTAGTAAATCTTTATGTCCTCCCTTTTCCAATTAGTTAACTGTGCTTAATGGTGAAAAGAGATGAATGATTGTGAATGGAATGATGGTTTAGATGGTCTACGAAATTGATATTTAATTGGATTAAGGGGATATTACCAGGTTCAGCTGAGAAATTAATAGAAATATTCTTTTACATTTGTGTACTATCATGTAACATATGAGATGCAGTCTTTAAATTTCAGTTCCTTGCAGTGTGAAAAACGGAAGTTATACTCTGAATATGAAGCGCTAACACCCCAGACAAGAGGCTTTGTTAAGGAGGTTGATTTATTTGCAACAATTTCCGTGCTTCTCCAGTCTGAAGATATACCATACTTTTAATATGCCCATGTATCACAATTTAAGAAGCAATTTTGAGATAAAAACATCTGATACGTACAATTTCATACGCCACATTTGCCTTTGCTTAATAACTCAGGAGAAATGAATTAAATTATTAATTTTATGCAGCAAATCAATTGTTAACGGTTTTGTTACACCACACACTATGATGAGGACCATTTTCAGGCAGATAGTTGCTGAGCGTAATGCGTGCAGATCTTGAACATGCAAACACACATCCATATTAACATCGGACAATTTTTGGCAATATTCATTTTTAATTTCTGCGTTATCACGAGATATAACGAATGTGAGACACTGTTTTTAGAACCACATCTGCATTTGTTGCCTCAGCTGTTGTTCATGAAGGTTCAATGAACTCTGCTTTCATTCGTTTTGAAACTACATATGTGTAAATAATTGTACAAACAAAACATTGGGGTGACACATATTACCTATACGTTTATCGAGTAGTGTTATTCGAATTTATCTCTTTAACTAAGAAATGTTTGTTTTTGAATTTAAATGATCCTTTGAATGATTATTTAAATGATTTTTATTTTCCCGATGATTTTATATTTTTCTTTGATTCCATACATTAATTAAAATGATTATATTTAAAATTGTCCAGAGTCCATTCTATCAACTGAAATGTAATAAAATTTTAAACGAGTGAAATTACAGTTATACATATGAGAGGTACACGCTTTTGTTGGTGAAGGCTCCTTTTGCATTTTTAGTTTAAATGCGCAGTGAATAGACTGACGAAAAATGAAAATAGACCATCCTGAAGGTTCTTAATGAGAAGCACGATGTTTACGTTGGATGGTGGTGGCGGTAGATAAAATCCTACCGCTGATGATATAATAAGAAGTAATTGTGGGCTTTGAAATTCATCAAGACCTAATTACCAGTGGCTCGTCAGTCAAGGGAGTTGTTGGGGTTTTCTAACATCGCACAAAGAGCGAAGTGTTTGTGGTCGTTGTCACGTCATGTACAGCATCGTAAAAGATCATAATTTGTGCAATTGCAGCAATTTATACTCGTAATTATGTAAAATGTAAGTTTGGAAGGGTTCTGCTTTGAAGACTTGCAAGAGACCACGCGGTCGAGCCTGACATAATTAGGTAATACATTGGACGTGAAAAATTGCTTTGCTTTTGTAGACGTTGGTAAACGTATGTTTATTCAGTCGTGCAGCTAATGTCAAAAATTTGCCACCGACGGAACTCAAATCAGAGTCACTGCAGAGATAGTGGCAACGCTAAGACCGTAGGCTTCCGCGGCCGGAATCAGTAACTACTTGGCTGTCCGGGAGACGGCGCGTCCTAGGGAAGGTCGCAGAACGGCGGCCGAAACGTCAGCGGCAAGGCTGACTCTGCCGAAACGTTGGCACCTGTGCCTAGGACGCGGCGTCTCCCGGACAGCCAAGTAGCTACAGCGGCAAGGCTGACTCTGCCGAAACGTTGGCACCTGTGCCTAGGACGCGGCGTCTCCCGGACAGCCAAGTAGCTACAGCGGCAAGGCTGACTCTGCCGAAACGTTGGCACCTGTACCTAGGACGCGGCGTCTCCCGGACAGCCAAGTAGCTACAGCGGCAAGGCTGACTCTGCCGAAACGTTGGCACCTGTGCCTAGGACGCGGCGTCTCCCGGACAGTCAAGTAGCTACAGCGACAAGGCTGACTCTGCCGAAACGTTGGCACCTGTGCCTAGGACGCGGCGTCTCCCGGACAGCCAAGTAGCTACAGCGACAAGGCTGACTCTGAGTTGAACTGTGCTGATAGTTTCCGTACGATTAACCCTGTATTTTAGTAAGGCCTACCTCCTTGCGAATGTCGGGAGCGACGCCGCCGAAGTAGGCGAGCCGGAAGACCTCGTGGGCGTCGGTGACGCGGCCGCCGCTCTCCTGGTGCATGCGCTGCCAGCGCTCGGCCGACAGCCCCTGCGACGCGTCGGCCAGCGACGGCGACGCCACGATTGCCTCGTGCACCAGGCCGGCCAGGTGCGTGCGCACCGTGCGCAGGTGGCGGCAGTACGCCAGCCAGCCGTAGAAGGCGCGCGAGATGATCTGCCGGCGCATCGTGCGGCACACCTCCTGCAGCGGGTCCCTGCGCACGTGCAAACGCGGAATCGACTCTCGATCCACTGGAAGATTCAATTCATTTATTTATTATCTGAATACATACTTGGATTTTTCTATAGAGGCCGATGACATTAGGTCATTGTTACACCACCTGCTTTATAAAATGTATATTTTTAATTCGCAAAGGACTGAAGTGGATATCTGTTTTATATACTCAGAAAGGGAGAGTTATCTACACCGAGGTTGTAAAAGGGTGATTCGGTTATTCTAGGTAGGTGGAAGAAGAAGTGGGAAGTTGGAATGATTTAATCTTTTATTGGTTTTAGGCTAAAATAAGAGTGAAGGATTGCGTTACAAAGTCATGGGTTTTTTGTTGCAATGCGGAGGATTCTGTTTTGAAAAATTTGCATTTTCTTTATGTGAGATACTGCTGCATGACACCAGATTTCTGGAAGATTCTTTGAAAATACTTTAAAGATATGTAAGTACGGAAGTGGTCCCATAAGTTTCCGGCCTGGCCAAGATGACGCCCATCAATGGGAAAACCTGAACAGTATACAATCTTATCTTCGTTTTAATGCTGTAAGTTTGCAGGCGACATCTCATTCAGTTGTATGGAGAGAGGGGTTTGAGTTGGATGCGGTGCGTAAAATATCATGGCGTTAAGCTGCTTCACGACAACGCATCTGTGCTTACAGCTCAGATTGCGAAGGATGTTGTGAAGATCTATGGCTTCAAGAAGTTGGTCAATTTACCTTGTAATACAGATTGGGCATCAAGCGACGTCTACCACTCATCAAAACAAAATAAAGAACTTCGGGGAAGAAAATTTTTTATTGAATCTGAGATGAAAGAAGCAGTTTTTTACCATTTTACGAAAAAAAGCTACTGGGTATTTTTTCAATGGCATAGGAATTTTAATATACAGATGAAAAATATGGGTTGGAATAAAGGATAATTAAGTTGAAAAATTGCATATTTTTTTCTTTGCATAACCATTGAAGTTAGTGAGGCCAGAAACTTATGGAACCTACCTCGTGTGTCTTTAGTTAAGGAGATAATGGAACCATCATAATTGTCATTTCGCCACTTTAACAGTATTGTATTTTCATTTCCGTATCAATACCTTTCAGAAAACACTAGGATGAATAAATTGAATTTACGGGCGGATGTTGGTAATAAAATAATGGAGCGAGAGTAAAGTGAAGGCAGGGGAAACGAAAGAACCCCGAGAAAATCTGCCGCGAACCCTTTTGATCCACCACAAATTCCACACGGATCGATTTCAGTCCATCTTTTCCTCCTCTTGGGTATCAGATTTGATCAACGGTTCTCAAAGCGAATAGTCACAATTCTAACACGCACAATGGGACGTATTGAACACGAACAGCACCTCCATACAATGGGACGTATTGACTTCATTATGACCAGTCCCTACGTCTTAATGCATTACTTGGAAAGGGTGAATAATTTGATTATGAACAGGGGATTATGAAGATACGATGTGATGTTTAAGCGATGGGAAAATGAGCCAGGAGAAACGGGAGAATCCCGAAAAAACCTTCCGAGAATTGTCTTTGTCCACTGTAAATTACACACGATTCGACCGGCTTTTGAATCCCGGCCTCCGGAGGTGGAAAACCACTTAGCGATCACTCAACTTAAAGTATTGGTCAGATCGCAACCACACTGTGGTTCGCCACATCATTATGACCAGTCCCTACGTCTTAATGCATTACTTGGAAAGGGTGAATAATTTGATTATGAACAGGGGATTATGAAGATACGATGTGATGTTTAAGCGATGGGAAAATGAGCCAGGAGAAACGGGAGAATCCCGAAAAAACCTTCCGAGAATTGTCTTTGTCCACTGTAAATTACACACGATTCGACCGGCTTTTGAATCCCGGCCTCCGGAGGTGGAAAACCACTTAGCGATCACTCAACTTAAAGTATTGGTCAGATCGCAACCACACTGTGGTTCGCCACTTGGCCTATAAGTACGATTTTATGGAATTGAATAGCATTATTTTGGAATAATAACATCAAATTCATAGAATGGATTAATATTGGGAGAAGCAGAAAGTCAATTTAATACACACAATAAGGATATTAAAAAATATCATATAATATAAAGAAGTAATATTAATGTGATAAAATTGCCCTCTTCCTGTTGTTTTCCAGAAACTATAACGCAACTACAGAAAGTAGAAAGGTGAAAGTGGAAACTATAACGCAAGGCATGGAAGGTGTTTCTAATTCGTCGTGGGCAAAATACGGTTTCTCAGCTTGTTTCCCGTATGCAAAAAGGCTAATTTTACCAAGTAATAGAGTCTGAAACTTATGCAGCATGCGCGAAACATCGCGAATCGTGTGCGAAACATTTTCGCACAAGGCTGATTAAAAAACTAGTGTACGCAACACGTGGGAGAGGTGAATAGCGCAATAATATTCTATTTTAATAATCAATTGTAAATGTAATGAAGGTGGAAAATGTTAATGTATTATCTATTACAAAAGAAATATTGTAAATGAAAAATTTAAAAAACGAAAACCGAAATACCTAAGTATTATTTACATAATAGACTATGTTGTGTACAATGAATAATTAAATAAAATAATTCCAACTCATCCTCACATGTGGTTACGTTATACTGTAGAATTTTGTTGAGTATGGGAAGACACTTTTTTCAAATAGGTATTTCATAACCTTTTATATTATGACGCAGATAATCGATATTGCGAGTTTCTTTGAGGCATGTTTTGAACCTTATACCCATATGTTGATCAATTGATATCCAACACCTTTCAGAACTGCTTTTTAAACGCCAACTTTTTCCTGAGTCTGTCCGTTACTCAAAAGCGGTAACTTCTAAACCATTTTTTTTATTTTTTAAATTTACTTTGTATGCTATTAACGAGTAAGACCGATATCAAATATTTTCGTTACCCTAAAAGGCCAGAAAGCTTTTAAGTCAGTAGAATCTATATTTATAAGTTATCGACCTTCCGATATTCACTCTTGAAGGCCTCTCTATTGCATCAATGCCGAGGAAAGGGAGCAAGGGCAAAAATATTTCCCAAAAAAGGCGAGGAAGAACTCCTGAAGGACTCCCCTCTTATATTTATATACCAAAATTTACATTAAATCGCAAAACGTTGCGTTCAAACGTATTCACTATTATTTTAAAACGTGCAGGAAACTAGATTATTTTTATTAATTTTGGAAGAAAAGAGAAAAGGTGGCGAACCCCGGGTATGTTTTATGTAGTTTCTCTTCATAGAGAGTTTCATCGAATAATTTGAAACACAGATCGTCTACACAGACGAGGAGCCAAATTGAATATTCAGTTTTGTCAATGGGAGAATCCAGTTATAAAAAACGAGTTAATTAAGAGAAATTGGAAAATTAATTGCAAAACTCTTTTGAAATATCTCTTTTTACTCTAAATTAGAAGGGTATCTTTAAGCCTCGATTGAATGTTCGTCGGAATATGAATTTGTTTTAAACCTCCCTTCAAACACCGTGCTACATTAATTTAATATTTGTTCGCTTTTATGGGTAAATGTACTGCTTCATTCCCCATAATTGAGCACCTACATATTACCAGGATGCGCATGAGTATGTCAAAATGTTATTCGTTTCTCACGTTCTCAACTTCCTAATGTGAGTAAACTCTTGTCTTCCCTAAAATGTTTTACAATTTATTGTAGTCGTATGTCATGTTTTAAGTTAAAGCCAAATATTTTCATTAAGAATCAAATAAATTGTGTTTAGAACATTCTATTGAGTACCCAAAATGTTGAATGAACCGAAGGAAAGTAACATTTCATAAAAAAATCATATTGATTTTAAATGTTTAATGTTAAATTATTAAACATATCATTCTCGTTCATAAATTCGAACACTTGATAAATATAAAATTTAAAGTAAGTGCTAATCAGTGGCGAATAGAGGTGCTTGATTTGGAAGGGGAGAATTAAGGTGAAAATTTTCCTTTATAATATGAGCGGATGGATAACAATAATTCTACAAAATGCGATGCATGTTTTTGTTGTTATTTTTTTTTCGTTTTTCTATGGCTTTTATCCAGCCGATAGCCGGTTACCCTTTACGTCCCGATGGGACGTATATTCGGCCATACAAAAGACACCAACACACTTGCAGGCTTCTCTTGCAGGGCCAGTACAACGCAAGACCCTCCACGACAACACATAATACATAAGCGACAAGGCACAAACAATCATGCCCAATGCGGGACTCGAACCCGCGACCTTTTTGAACCAAAGCGCCGAGTTGGTACACGCTCTGAAGGCGGCTCCACACATTCGACATTCGCCGAGCAGCGAGTTAGTGCTCGGCCAATCACGAACATCTGATGTGATCGACGAATGTTCGCTTCCTTTAATGTGTCCAAAAGATCGACACGCGGTGGGTAAGTCGAGCACTGAATGTTTGTCACTAGATAAATAGCAAGCAATTCATCCACACTTCTTGGGATTCGGCGAGCGGTTGCGCGCTACTCGCCGAATAACGAGTACGTGGAGCTGCCTTTGGCCACCTCGGTCGTCCAGGTCGGCGTTGTTTATGAAGGAGCACAATTGCGTAGGGAGGTAGCGACCCCATCGCCCTGCACGCCCTTACCGATGGGTGGGGAATGCAGCAATCAGCTCGGTTTCTCCTACTTAAAAAGGAGCAGCTGTCCGCTGGCCTTACCCACAGTATTATCCTCGTGTCCTTCCTAACCTCGAGAGCCGTTGAGTGGCCTCGTGAGCGCTTCCCGAACTTAATTTTTTTTATGAGAGAAAGGCGAGAATTTTGTGAAATGGCACAATGGACGTTCCGAAGCTCCGAAGCCAGATCTAAAACATGCCGTCGTCGGATCACCCTACAGGCGTTTTTATTGAGATGTAATAATGATGATGAGACTATTTAGCTAGAATCTGGTGGTCTGAGAAGCAGACGCAAAGGGAGAATCTCGAGAAACCTGTCGTGAACTTGTTTTGTTCGTCACAAATTCCCGGATCAAATCCCGCTCCAACGGTGGAAGGTGAGCGCACTGATTACTAAACCAGGGGTCACCATACCTCTGAGATCATTCCTCCACACTTCTAGCCTTGTATGTCAGCCCCCCACTTCGTAGTCAAATGTGACACGTATAGCTTTATTAAAAGAGAGTTCCTATCACATGCTCATTGGTAAAAAGTGATCATCTTTATTTATTTATTTGTCAAAAAACAGTCAAAACTGTATATGACTTGTGGGGAAAGAGATTTATCTCTGCACATTTTCTTGAAGCCCAGAATTAAAAACAAATGCACAGAAGTTTGTAACATTTATTCCAAGCACCAATTAAGGAAATTTTCATCAGTGTGGAGGTGACAGGTGAGTGTCGAGATGCATTTACGTGTGTGTGTGTGTGTGTGTGTGTTGTTGTTGTCTATGAAGGTGCCGAGAGCGTTCACCCGTGTCTGATGGAAGTGTGACCAGCGTCACCCAACGGGTGTGTACAAAGGGAGACTCGGTGCGGAGAGCGCTCACCCGTGTATGACGGCGGGCGGGGCCGGCGGGGCCGACTTGGGCGGCGGCGGGTGCGGGGCGGGGCCCGGGGCGGCTGCGTCGTCGTCCAGCGTCTCCGAGCCGCCCGCCGCCGCCAGCGGCAGCGCGGGCAGGCGCGGGTGGCCGTGCGGCTGCGCGGGCGGCGGCGGCGGGCGCACGGGCGTCTGCATGTCCAGCAGCTCCGCACCTGCGCCACACACACACACACACCCCACAACGCTGAGCCAAAGCGAAAAATTTAGGCGTATGGCGCGCTTGAACGGGCAATAATAAATGAGGGATCTACGTACGAAACTAACCTAGTACATTTGGCGCAATTTTTCAGGAAAGCAGAAAATGCTTAGTAGATTAGTCTCAACTTTATGGCGTGAAATCATGTCTCTGTTGATGACTAGCAATCGCAAAGTCAGCGATAGAAGTTTGATTTTAGACCTAAATCTGACTCCATCTCTACATATCGTTGTTTTGGTCTCCTTTAAAATTGCGTCAAATGGTCTTGGTTAGTTTTGCATTTGGACCTCTCATACATAACTTACTTTATCATATTCATTGTGTTGACGTAAAATTAGTTTTATAATAACTTAGCAATGATATGGTTCCGCGATTCCATTGTCCTCCCTATGTATCTAAAGTTTAATTCAAGTCTTGGACTGACATTGACCATCTCGTAATATTGCCAGATTATCCTGCATATGGTGAGGATGGTCTGTACAGAAATGATGGAATAGTTCATCGCCCTAACCTGAAGTGTACTGCTCAGGCATCTGACTGCAATTGGTTGGAGGAACTATGGAAACGACCAATCAGAGAGCCCTTGTAGAATTATCATCTCGGCAACAGCACAATCTGATCCAACAATTTAAGTCATGCCGAATATCTGCCACTAACGGTTCGATGTAGAACCCTAGAAGGAACCTAGGACCTCTCAGTCTACAAAGTTTTTCTTTCTCCGTAATCGCAATTATTCGCTGTGATAAGAGCATGATCAGTGGTACGACGACGTGTAGAACAAGGACAAGATGAATGATTAGATGTGCATCCATCAATATAACGGAGCTTGCACAGCACCTTAGATTTTGCGATCATTTTCCATCATCCCTCTTCTAGTCTCTTGTATCACTCATAAAATTAAATTTTTTGATGTGCCCTGCACAAGCATTTATTAAACGGTTCATGTAACATTAGATAGAGTAAACGAATTCACCATGTCCATAGCTTAAAAAAGTAGCGTGTTGTCGAATGTATACTGATTTGCTTCGAGACCATTACCGATTAAAGAGATTCTGAATGAATCAAATTGTCAGCCGAAATAGATGATGAGGAACATTTGTTTATTATGCAACCACATTTGTTTGCTTTAGGATTGCGAGTAATTAAAAACGTCAGTGTCCCATTTGATTCGAATATTTTTGGCCATTGTTTGCACACCAGTTTCGGTCGATGTGTTTATCCATCGCGTAACTACGTTTTAATAGGAACACCAATTTGAATTATAACAAAGCATTGACAGAGAATTCTGAAAGATGTCAAACCATATATTTTGTTTTTATGTCGATAAAAACCTAGGGAATGACAATGCAGTTGTTAGATATAACTCTACTTTCAGTTGAATTGTTTTAGTCTGCGTCCATTTCCTTTTCCCGTTTGTACGATCATAGGTACGATAAATGATAATAGCATTGTGAGAATGTTGATGAGGTGTTGACAGAATTAAATGGTGAATTCACGTTCGCCAACAATAAGTGTAGTAAATTGACGAAGATGACTTCAATTATATAACCATGATAATAGTATACTATGAAACGATGTTTCTATGTAATAGTGGCCATTAATAAACGAGTATGAAGTCTGTCTACTACAACACGAACAAGAGATGAACAAGGGTCTTAATATTCACATTTAAGTATAAATAAATATTACATCAAGTTTCATTCAGCACTTTTGGAACGATTGATGAAAACTAATTAGCCTTTTCTCATTCTTCTGGTGGTGTTAAATCCATATCTCATTCACTTCCGTTCATAGTTTTAATTGTGGTTTACCCCCTGCCCGCATCTACTGGGGTAGTCTCTATAGATTAAAATATATTTAATACAATGATGACCAATGCATAATCAGTACGTCCCAATGCTTGGTTTACTAACATCGATGTGACTGGTCGACAACTAATATTGTAATGAAGCTATATCAAAGTCTATCGTTATAAAACGAGCTGCAACGAATTATAATTCTACAACAATAATTATACAACGAGAGTAGACAAACTAGTTATATTACAGGGGAAATGAAGATGTATCTGAACAAAATAGAAGGAGATGGAAGAGAAGTGGGAGATGGTCATTTCATGAAGTGAACACATATGTTGGTAATTGCTTTTAAAGGCCCCAATGTAGTACATCGAACCTTTTTTGTATATTAGTTATCACTGGATTTGAGACAAAAGTATCAGCGGGAAATAATTTGAGAAATGTGAAAAAATTTAAAGACAACAAGTTTGTGGGGTTTTAATATTAAGTGATAAAACCACCATCAAGTTACTATAAATTTTCTCAAACGTTCATTTAGAATTTCCTATTTCAGATTGCTTGAGAAAACAATTAAATTGCGAGAGAAACAGTGCATAAGTATTGCGATACATTTATGATAATATTTCTGGAACTCACACGTGCAAGTCATTAGAAGTGTCTGGGAGACACTCAGACGTTTAAAGAAAATTTCAAATGGTCCTACAGGTTTTTACTTTACGTTTAAAGAACAACAAATATTTCAGAATTCTTTCTAATTGATTGACGTAGGGACTATTCTTAATCCTTTTTCGTTAACGTTTTATTAAACGAATAATCATTATAAATTAAGTTAATGATTATTTATTATTATATTATTATTATTTCATGTTATCAACTTTAAATTTAATTAGTAAAATTCAGTATTGAGATTGAGAGGTTCTATGTTTGAATTACGACGTGGAAGCTTTCTGGCACTAGTTAAATAGCTGGTTCAAAATCAATAACTTTCTGCACTAGCAGTCCTTCCTTTTATTGGTCGTTTCCTCTGATCGGCAGATGCCGGAGCAGTACAGATCACAAACAGCGCAGAATACTTTCTTCCTCAGCAAGACCTCATTTCCATTCTTGCGGTGAACCTATGGACTCATCAAGTGTTCATCATATTGACTGATTGATTATTTCCGTCAACTACTTTAGTGTTTAGTTCCGTTAGTGTAGTGAATGTTTTATCCCTGCAGGTAGCGGTGATTCCTTCCCTGCTGGATACTGAAATCTGACCCAACCTACACGTTGGATTTTGCGGAGATTTCCTTCTCCAGGTCACTCCTTCAGCCGGGACAAACTAAGTTCCCGACTAGTCTGCCGACGTAGTGCATGTAATTGTGTGTGTGTGTGAGAGGAGAGGATAAGACAACGAAGAGGAAGGCGTCTGAATTCGATCTTGCGGTCTAGCTGGTGTCGAAAATCCGCCGCCGCCGGTATTCGAATTCTAGGACTTCCCAGTCAGAATCGCTGTAGAGACAGCCTGGCCGCAACACTACGTCGCCGCCGCACAAGAAAAGACACATCTCGATATTTCTCATTTTGCAGAAGAATGGATTTACTCTGAAAGCAGCGGTTTATTTCCCGATCGAAGGGAAAACGTTCTACTCTATTCGGGGTGATTCCGATTTGCTTTGGAATCTCAGAGTCGAATGTGTCACGATACGACAAGTCGTGAATGATATCCTATTCTTACGAAATCGAACGCGCGCCCTCATGCCAGAGAAGACAAATGAAGGGCCTTGTAGTATTAAAATTTCGATACGCTCCGCCAGAGGCGCTAAGGAAGAAAGGCTTCCCCAAACCAAAGCGATTCCGGAGAAACGGCTATAGTGATGCGCTTAGCTCTGTGACTACGCGACTCTGTTTCATAATTCCATAATTTTCGTTTTCGTTTATTTGATGCATAATGTGTCACACTTTGTACCTAATGCATATATTATCGTGTGGCAATGAAAATTCAGCCATGTTCATGTTTAAGAAGATAATACATTTTTCATTAAAAGTCTGTTTGCTACCTTCCCTTTTTATAGGTTACAAGGTTAACGTCCATTTTTTTATCGGTAGCCCTTTTGTCATAAAATAAAAAAAATATTTTATTTTTTGTAATTTTATTTTTTCTTTACGACGTTTCGGGAACTACCTTTGTCCCATCATCAGGTGTACAATATTATTCAGCCAAATTTTTAGCAGTGTCCTTGTAGAAGGTTGCATCCTCGCTAGAAATCCTCTTCTTTCTTGTTCATTTCTTCGTTGCATTGTCGAATACATTGTTTCTTCTGAAATGTTAACAAGGTTGTAGTCGCAGTTATACGTGTTGTTTAGGATAACTGCAACTACAACATTGTAGTCGCGGAATACACAATATTTGAAACCAGCTATTTGATACCAGTTCTGCCGCAAAGCTACTGGACTTTGGCGGAATATATTAGGAAGCAATAGGCTCTTAGAGACAGGAGAAAATTAATGATCGTGATGCATGTACTAACATATTATTTAAATTATTTATTTTCCACATTAGCTTGTTTGAGTTGTATCAAACTTTGCAATGACACTACTTCAACCCTGAAGAAGGACCGGCAAATATTTTGTATCTATTTATACACTATTGTACTGTTTGTGTTATCGATGTCGGTTACATGACTCTGAATTAACTTTTTTTTGTTACTTAAGGTCACATCAACATCTAGATCATTAGCGACTACTATTGGCTTTGACGTTATGGTACCTGTAAGATGAAATGTTATGGTGATAATAGGGGGTGAAAGGACGAACATAAATACAACCATGCCCGAGACGGGACTCGAACCCTCGATCCTTCGTTCCGAGATCGCTACAGCACTAATGGCTTAGCGATCTCGGCCACTGGATCGGCAAATTCGCTTTCATTAGTATAGATTTGCAAGAAGTGTGTTGGTGTACTTACAGTAGTCCTCGTGGTGCGTCTTGCTGACGATGCGGAAGACGTAGTCGGTGGCCTCCACCGGGGAGTCGCCGCCTTTGTACACGTCGGCGATCGGCTTGCCCACGCGCCGGTGCGGCGCAAACACGTTCCCTGCGCACGTAAACGTAGCATTTATTACACTGCACGTAGCACGTAGCATTTAGAGAGGGTTTGCATTTATTGAATTTTGTTTTCCAATGACAGTATAACGTTCAGACGCGAGTCTCTTCAGCTGATTGGCGAGTAAGTTTTTACCAGCAAAGTGTGAAGGGGGTAACTTGTTGTCACCTCCCTCATAATCATTTCGTTAGCCGAAACCTTCAACAAGGGTTACTGAGAGGATCATTTTTGGAAGTATAGTAGGAGGGCGATGGCAAGGATTTAGAAAATAGTGAGGTTTCGAAAAGAATAGGGTAGGTGAGGTAGTTAAATATAAGAAATATTTTATTCTTATTTAATGACAGAGATATTGAAAAAATATGAAATGGGAATCTGTTTCTTAGGCGGGAAAGTAGGGGTTGATTAGTTTCTATTTCGCAAGTAATTGTCCCTTGTACGCGATTTACATTTCTGTAGAAATTACTGCAGAAATTATGTACCAGTTTCGTAATATAGAAAATAATTAGTTTTATACCTGCAGCAGTGCTGGAGACTTTCCCTCAGAATGTCAAAAATTTTAAAATTAGATTAAATAAGTTGTAAGTTTTTTTTAGATTATGTTAACAATAAAATTTTTATTTTTTGTATTATTCTTGTTATTTTATATTAAGGTTAGCTTTAGCATAGGGTTAATATATTAATTTTATGAATTTGTATTCAGTAATGTTGTTTGGTGTTCATTTTGTATATTTGTTGTATATATGTAGTGGTTTGATGTTTGTTTTATGTAAATTAATTGATTGGAAAACGCTACCACCGGAATTATTTCATGTATCCTAAGTAGCGAAATAAATATTCTATTCTATTCTATATTCTATTACAAGTTCATTGTGGAATGTTTTATTGCTGATAAACCGGGGCATTTACTGTTATTGTTAAGATTTTGTTTTAAATTTTTTTATTTATTTAATATGGATGAGGCATCTAAAATTCACATAAGTCATGCTTAAGATAATATCGAACAAAGAATAGATTTGCATTCAGTTAAAGAGAAATGGATTTTTAAAGAGGTATGATCGAGAATACGACGTAAAATAGCCAATCGTCTGTTTGCTTCATTTGCTTTGGATGAGATGTGACTGTACCAATTTAATCTTGTGTTCATGACACCAAGACAACGAATAAATGAATTTAGTGGAGATCAAGGAATGATAGAAGAGAGGTTTTGCATACGTCGAATAAGCGAATACATAGTTACTACACTGCCACATAATAACATTTTTATTAATAATAATGAAAATTGTCTTTATTTGTGACGAACATGTACCAATTTTTGCCTTTTCGAGTTAGCGCGTTGCATGTCCACCCAACAGCGGCCCCCTGACTTCATTTTTTAACTTCTTTGGTGGGTCTGTTGCTCTTGTTTGCGCAAGAGCATATCACTACCTGCCATGTGGACAACACGGGGTATGGTTAAGCACACTAATGGTTGTGACACGAGACAGTACAAGCCCGAATCCTCAGGAAAATTGATTTCATTCGTGATACCTGCCTAAGGGGGAGACTCAGACGCTTCTGTTTGCCAGGGCAAAACTGTCACACTTTCCTAGAATGCATAGCTCCGCTATGTTTCTTTTAACATTTACCATAGAAAGGAGGTATTACTCGGGCGAAGAAACACGCGATTTGAAGTTTGCTCAGAGGCTTCTTTTAGTCCTCAGGAACTCTTAGATGCAGTAAATCTACAACATGAGACAGCCCGCTTCACTTCCCTTCCAAAGGAAGGCGTACGAAGTATTGTTTCGCGCTTAAAAAATCCGCAGCTTTGGCTGTCTTTGAATCCGCGAACTTGGGTATAACTAAAGTTAGTCCTAAACACTAACCGTTTAACAATTCTACGACAATTCCCATCCTAGTCAGATCCCGTATTTACTTAGCCAGCGAAAGCCTCAAAGTAATCGATATACAATATCGAGATCGTGTTGTGGGGCTCCCTGGAAGCTAATATGGGAGTCACAATATACTGCCTTCTCCGAGAACCTATAGTGTGCGCACTGAAAATGCATAGTAATTTTGCCCATGTCAGGGGTTAATTGATTGATTAATCTGTGATTTCGGGCATGTCGACTTCTAAAGTAATTAGTCCCGTAAGTATTGTGCATTTTAACGCTGTATGAGGTGGTGATCTTGACCCGCTAGCTGGCGAGAACCGATGCCAACCTACCCGTCGGCTAGTTGGGTTTCCCCCAACAGGTATCTCTCACTAGCGAGGCATTTCCCCAACCTGAACCTGGGCAAGCTCTAAGCTCTCGCCCATGTCAGGGGTGGGCCAAGGGATCAATTTCCAAGTGCTAGGGCATTAGAAATAAAATATTGGAATACGCAATTCAGCAGAAAGTCTGGCTACTCTAGAGCGCAAGGTGCGACCTTTCTGAACTTTCCAATTGCAATTAGATGTGAGTGCGCCAAACAGAATATGAGCGAATGCACCTGTATAGCCCTTCCCAGAAATAGGGTCGACCCCTCAACACGGGTCGAAAAATTCGCGCAAGCCATCACTGTAATGTTCAGTAAGCACCGAATGAAAGACTCTCTACAAAGTTAATGAATTCCATGTTAGTGACACGAGTGCTCTCTGCTTTGAGTAGACTTCGTTGAATTCAAAATGTGAAAGCGGCAAATTCTTTCGGTTTATTGCAAAATTTGTAAACATATTTTTTATTGTAATATACTGAAATTAAAGAAAACGATTGCCCTTTCGAAAATAATAGAGTTTTGTTGCCATTCGTACGTACGACCAAAAATGGTTATCACGCTCACACCAGTGGTGCACTAATAAATGGGATAGCGCCGACTGATTGTGAAATGCATATGCCACCACGGAACTCTACTTTGCAGAATTATACTATCTTGTATTCTGATAATGAAAATGGTAATCGTGATCGCCATTTTCAGACGACAATAAAAAGCGCCAAAATCTTAGCAAACGGCTGGGGGTAGAGAATATTTTTAGCGTCTGGGATGCAATTCTGATTAAAAGATAAATACAATTATGAAGGAGATTCTAAAATTCTTCTAAAATTAAAATCAGTTTACATTCAATATATATTTTACAATGTTCTTGAAAGTTAAAGAATGATATTAGTAGTTACAACATTTTACAGTATCTTCAGTTTTATTACAAACGTCAATACTGTATTTTAATATAAGTATACAATCAAATATTTTCCAGATTTTATGACTAATTATTTCAGGTTTGGAAAGATATGTAGAAAATGCCAAATAAAACAAGAAATCTGTGTAGTAGACATGATATAAAGGATCGTTGAAAAGAATCAGAAAAGACGTGTGTCCCCGTTATTCCTCCATTTTTTCTCGTAAGTTCCAATTTGATTTCCATAGTAAATTTTATTATTTGTAATATGCACATTTTGAAGTATCCTTACATTGGAAATATTTGAAATAAAGCTCCAAAGAGTCGGAATAGAGAACTATGAGCTTTTTATACAATGCAGACAACAGATTTAATTTTTTCTTTTAGTTTGAGATCGGTTTCCTTTAGTTATCTGAGGTAGCAAGGGGCCGGAGGCAGTCTCACACGATATAGATAGTCATCGAAGCCTCCGAAAAGGTCAAGGCTCCATCGATTTAATGTACACTCACTCTTCTCACTGCTTCTGGATAAAAGCGGATCCAGACAGCGTCTTCTTCAGTCAATCAACCCCACAAAAATTGCTTCAGACTTTATTACAATCTGAAGCATTTTTAAGAACATTTTGAACTTAAAATCAATCCATCCGGCATAAATCAAACTGAATATTTCCAAAATATTTATATAATAATTTTTATCGAATATTTTTTCAAGTTTATTAACGAACATTTCTGAAATATTATTGAACTAGAAGTTAACTACATCTGAAATGAAAGCGATTGTTTTGGATAGTCCCAATATTTACAGTGTTTTATTACGAACATACATGCTATTATCTTTCAAAATATTGAAGATATCAATATTGTAACCATGCAGTAAAAACCTTTGTAGTTAAGTTGTAAATAAACTAAATTAATAATTATTGAAAGTGATAAGTATTTATTAAAAAATACATAAGTTTACAATCTGTACTCGGTGTCTGTAAAGTGGTCGTCCTTTCATTTCAAAACAAAATATCATTATCGGTATTTGTATTAAGAGTTTTGTGAATTTCGCCAGTTATAAGAATCTTGGAACAAACACAAAGTTAATGCCAAAAGAAGAACTTATCTTTCCCGTGTTGCAAACAATGCGGAGATGCCCATGGGGAAACACGCCTGTCTTCAGGTAGACGTAAGAGGTCAAGTTTCAGCTGGAGAAGGCATCTTACCTTTGTTACACTGTCATCGAAACGGGGAAACGAACTGGCCACGGAGAAGACGGATCCTCTCCAACGAGACGATGAAGGTGAAAAGTTGGGGGGAAGACATCTTACCTTTGCCACGCTGCGACCAGAGCGGCGGGTCGAGCTGGCCATGGGGGAGCAGGCCCGTTTCCAAACAGGAGAGGAAGGACAGAAGGTGGCCTCCTTTGGGGAAATGTATCGGTGGGCGTTGGACTCCATCCTGGCCTACCAACACGATGGTGCCCCCGCTGTCCGCTGAAACATCAAGAAGGCTCGCATCAAGCTAATGGACCACGGAACTGATATCAGAACTTATTTCTCTGCAGTGTGTGAAATGCAAACTCTGCATTGTGTTGCTGCAGTGTGTTGCATATAAAACGTTGCCGTTTATCTGGAGTTGGGTAAAGCCTAGTACATTATGCTGTGTATTATTTGGTCAGGACTGCAGAAATGTAGGTACTTCAGAACTGTTCATAGGATGTAGACTGTATTGGCACAGTTAATATAGGTATACATTCAGAACGGGCAAATACCATTTTATCAGAGAATGTGTCGTGTGGTCAGCGGGTAACATATGTTTTATATTTTTTATTTAAATCTATCACCTAATAATTTCCCAGTAGGTAATTACACTTAGATGTTAATACAAATGATAATCGCGTTTTGCAAAATACTGTAATACAGATTTCATTTAGTTGAATGAATAAATGAGTAAAGATGCATGTAGAGCAAAGAAATACAATGATAAAATTAGTAGAAAAATTGTAATGTTAGAAACTATAATTAAATGTTGCAGTTTTAATTATGATTAATAACAACCTGGGGTCTATATCGCACCAAGTAAGAGTATTCCAAGTTGTAGAAGATAAACATTTATGAAACTAAGAAAGAATTACTTTTTTACTCGCCTTGGTGCCACGTGATGGTTTGTTCTTTTCGTCCGGACAAGTCGCTCTCCAGGGAATTTTATTGCTCTGAAGCATTTACTTATTTGCAATTATTGTAAAATCTAACGAAATTATACTAATCGATAATATGAAAATAATCGTAATTAATGTAATAATAATGGATGATAATTTTTTTTGTTGAAAAGAAAGTAAAGAATACAATATTACGGTCACCAATCTGAATGTATCGAAAACAATTGGGTCAAATTTTGTTTCATCTTACCTTGCTGGTGACAATGGACGTACACGATCTCATCGACACGTACGTTGAGCGCGTAGTCCCAGTATATGCTGCAAGAAATTCATACGGGTTACACAACTGCTGTCACACATATGTCGTGCATCGATCTGAGATTGCGCAACAGTTTGAATAAAACAAAACCATCGTCTAGTCCAATACCACGGAACGTGTTTGGAGTGTCAACAGTATTCACAAGGATCTCACAGTAATTCTAAAAGTAGAATATTGAACGTTTGTATGGTCAAGGCAATGAAGTTCAATTTAAGGGCTTTGGGATTGTCACACCGTCTGCAGCAAACCTCTTACCATTCAAACGTGGTAATATATTGATTTTGGTCAAAGTGCATATCATGTTGTAACTGTACCATGCCCATAAAAAATATGAACAAGACATGCTTAGTAAGACGATAAGTCACCTTTTCACCAAAATCGAGATATTTACGTTTACAAAGAGCGGGGGACTTCTGACTAGTGGGGAATTTCTTGTTACGCCCCAAGCCTTTCTATTGTATAGTTCACAAGAAAAACATTTAATTGATTTTTGTCCTTACGTGTGTATGATGAATAATGACGCGTAAAAGTTACTATGAAATTTTGTAGTTTGTATCAGCTTCTGCAAAATAGTTACATTAATCAAACCAGGAAAACATTTTTACCGTAGTAGTATCAAAAATATATTTTTTGTAATGGAGGGAACAAACACTTTTAATATTATATGTGAAGGGTATTTGCATTGAGAGCAAAGTAAATTTAACAGATCGTTGAAACAAATCCAAAAGTATTAAATAGGAATGATATGATATATGAGAGAAAATAATCTAAAAGAAATGATATGTTACATAAAGCAAAATAAAAAGTAACTTGCAAGTGCATAGACAAGAAAAAGCGTACAGTTTTGTTTGCATCGCAAATCACAAGCCACACCGTCGTTCGTAGTCTGAATAAGAGATGTCCGCAAGTTTGTTAATTTCTTTTATTATTTGTGTTTTTAATGAACTCAGGAATGGTATGATATTAAAAAGCGCATGAGAAAGTTTTATTCGTTGTTCGTTACTCTTCGCCGGCTTTTAAGGGTCTTTTTAAGCATATTCCTGTAGTTACTTGAATGTTCGATCTCAATTTTATTGAACTTGCTCATCTTATTGGGCTGCAGCGCTGTTTCGTAACGAGACTGACCTCTCATTTTTTCACTTTTCCTCGAGATGTTTCGAAGTGAATGAGCAACAGGAAGAAAGACTTTTTTTAGTTAAATGTATTATTCTCCATTGTGAAATATAATTTTAAATATGTAACTCACAGACACTCTACAAAGCATGTACTTAGCATTCAGCTACGACTTGTTACTCGATTCAAAACACATTTCCGATGCGAATGTGACTCGTGATTATACAATGCACCCAAAATATCGTGTAGTTGTGCCGAGCGTAGAAGGAGGGGCAGTGAGGTACAGAAGGAACAAATGAGCGAGTAGAGGGTGTTAAACAGAGTGGGAGAGAATAAAGAGGAGTTTGGAGAACGAATGGGAACTGAGGTGACAGACCGGAAAGTGGAAAAGAAGTAGACAAGAGCAGCCGATCACACTGGTGTCGGAGATAGGGAGCGGGGCGACAGTGGACAGTGGCAGTTAGCGGAGAGAAAAAAGAAGGACAGAGTGGAAACGGAAGGGAAGCAAAGCACAGCAGGGGTAGGGAGTGGCGAGCGGATGCAGGGAGATGGGAATGGAGTGGAACAGGTTAGAACAAAACTGACAACAACAGGACAATTGCGCGCGCCTGATGAGGTCGGAGAAGAATGGGCTAAAGTGGGATCGGTCAGGGCAGGAGAGGATCAGGAATCCGGACGGTGGGAGGAACAGGGGGTGAGGCGGGGGGCGAGGTGTGGCCTGCGGCGAGGATCGAGTCGCGAAGTCGGGCGTGGAGCATGGAGGTGAACGGGACTAAGAAGAGGGTGGGCATTGCGACGATGAGCAATGCGGGGAGCGAAGATAGTAACGGGGCGTCGCGTGGAGCAGGAGCGGGGTGGAGAGCATAGCAGGGGGCGTTGCGAGGAACTCAGCGGGGAGTGGGGGATCAGGGCGGGGAGAGGAGCGGGTAGCGTGGCGGGGGAATGGCGGGGAGTGCGGTAGAGAGCGAGGAGGAAATGTGGGTGACGGGGAGCGGGGTAGGGAGTTGGCGGGGAGTGGGGCAGGGAGCGTGGCGGGGAGCGGGGCAGGGAGCGGGGCGGGGAGCGGGATGGGGCGGGTGGGACAGGAAGAGCACAGCACTCACCGGATCTGCGTCTGTGTGGAACGGCGGCGGAAGGTATTCCGGCGCTCGAGAACGGGCAGTTCTGGGCACAGGGGCAGGCTGCCGCGCCTGCAGCCACATGCTCTTGGAGCCACATGCTCTCTCGTGTTCATGCTTTCTCACACTTCGATCTCCTCTTACAAAGAAATTACTCGTAGGATTCGAATATTTTTTGAAACATCTATTTCTGTTTATTTACATGTAGAAATACTGGATTTAGTCAAAGTGTTGATTGGCAATGTTGGAAATAACTCCCTTTGGTGTCGTCTTTCTCAAAATTTTTAAAACGAATAAGGAGGAGGTTTTCCTTGCTTAGCAATTATGATCAGATTTACCGTCTGTGAGCCACTATTGATATTAATGACGTAAGAATGCTGGATCCTTATTTAATTGACAATACAAATATAACTTATGTTTATTAACCTACTCTATGAGAATTCGCTAATAGTTTGCATATATTTTACCACAATTTATGATTACGATTGAAGATATTTATAAAATATCATTGAAAATTAGTAACTTTGAAAAATGTATTGTGCTCAGAAAGTTCACACACTTCTGATGTTATAAACTGGAATAATTCACATAGTCAGTGTTCGACTCAGTTTGTTTTACCCAAAGACTATTGATCGTTAATATTCAAACACTGGCTGGTTGTAGTATTTAAAATGAAGGTCATGAGTAATTTAATTACACTTAAAAAAGTTTTTCAACTCGAATTATTTAGGGATAAAAGAAAACCATTTTCGACATACGACCATACGACAAAAGAAAGGATGTTCTCATGGGAAACTTTTTTTTTTCAATTCTCGATCATTCATTTCAAATCCTCATAAAAAGGTAAAGGAAACCTTATAAAATATAGAGGAAAATCGGTGCAATGGCATCATATTTGAATACCAGTAATAACTTGAAATTACCTTTACGAAAAACGGGCATGTTGGAAAGAATTCAGAATATTATCGAATATTATTTTAAAATATGAATAAAATAAAATAAATAATTGATATTTTAAAAAGGATAAACAAAATTTATTTAAACTTAATTGTGCTGCTTATTGTGACATTCATCTCGCAAATTTAACGTCATTATTATCAATCATCCTTATCTGACCATAAAATGAGGGAGCTGGACGTTAGCAGGTCACACGCGATAACAATATTAAAACAACGTCCATCAAGCAGTGGAGATGCGAATGAAGAAGTGGAACATATAACTTGAAAAGGAAATACTTTCTTTTATCGACTTATAATGCTTCTAAATGCTTATTCTATTCGATTATTGCGACTGAGCAAAACAATGTATTATAAGACACCTTGTTTGCAAAATGTCTACGTCGATCGGCATTTTCCGTACACAAGAAAAAACGATTCAATTATTCAAAATGGTTCCCAATCAATGGTAAAACAAAAGGAATTGTCAAGTGATTAATGTATTCCTCTTGAATACTACAGAGCTTATTCCTTGAATATTGTTTTCGCTCTCATTTTGTGTTTGAATTCCACTTGTAAAGGAGAAAGTTTAATAAGTACTTAATCCATCATGACATTTCCTTTTTGGTTTGAATGGCGGAGTAGAGTTTTTTGTCAGAAACAAGAGCGCTCATAATTTTTAAACTACTAATTTGAAGCCGTTCATAAAGTTTTACGAATGTTTCAACAGTTTGAAGTAAAATATCCGAAACATTATGCAAGAGCAGTAGATGCCTTCGAATTTATCATGCCGTTATTCTGTACACAATTACATATTACGATTAGCAATTAATGTACCAGCTAATTAATATTCAAATTGTTTTCTAAATCAACCGGTAAATTACCATACCAACCCTACTTGACCTTTGGTGTTATTGGAATTTCGGTAAGTCATATCGTA
Organism: Acheta domesticus; assembly: GCA_031308135.1. Taxonomy (NCBI): domain Eukaryota; kingdom Metazoa; phylum Arthropoda; class Insecta; order Orthoptera; family Gryllidae; genus Acheta; species Acheta domesticus. Next base: position 91,748,729 of record JAHLJT010009355.1, read on the forward strand.
TGCTTGATGGATAACACACCTCGAGTCTTGCATTTAGGTTCAATTTATTGCGCAGCCGTTGAAATAATTCTATCTACATTTGAGTATATTACATCTCCTTTTTCATCAACGTGTCACAACTTCTCACCACAATAATCATTTTTCAAAGATATTAACTGAGTTTTAGCAGTCTAGATACAATTCTCGGAAATATTAAAACAGCAGAAAATTACATTGGTTCCATATTTGTTTAGTAAAAAGAAGTAATCACAAAATCTCATTTCTATTTGTTTGTTCTTTGAGTGCATTATTTCACGTGAGACCAACATGAACACGAGAGCAAAAAAACAAAATATAAAAAGCTTATCGATGCAAAATTAAAGGCGAAACTCATTTTCTCCTTGTAAAAGGAAAATAATGGGTATCTACAACACACTGCAAACAAAAAATATAAGCGAGAGCAAAAAATAAATAAAATAAGCAAAAATAATAAACAAAAATGACAATTACAATATTAAAATAATGTAGGAGATAGAATTCTTAAATTTACAATTCTACTATCCTGGTACAATTAAAAAACATGAAGTCAGGAAAACAAGATTCTTTTGATAACAGGGTGAAGATATTTTAAGTGCACGCATCTAATACTGTTTCATTAAAAAGGAATGTATAACACTTCTTTGTGATAATTGTGTACTATGTTATTTATTAGTTTCAGGTAATATAATTTTATTTGTCTGTCTTGTGGTTCTTGATGTTATAATTTTATTGAAAATATTAAAACAAAGTAGAGTATATGATACTACGATTTATATGATACTTGTATTTATTTGTTTATTGTTGTGATTCAATGCACTTCGCTACTTGGAATATGAGTGTATGAAATAAGAAAATAACTTGATGAACCTTCTTAATATTTAATAAACGATTACCTATATTTTTGTTAACCATGATTAACATATTTTATCGCGATTATTAATAAAATAATATTTACATTTTATGGTAAATTAGATCGAAAAAAGGAAAAAGATGAAGTCTGCATATTCTATATTAGATTTAATTGCGATTAAACCTATTGCCTATTACACTTATTGTTACAATCCCCTGTGATGAGTGTGATTAACAATATTCAAAATGATCCAATATTAATCATGCGTTACGAGATATCTAAAAATTAAAGTTATTGAGGTTCTTGTGTATCATTCTAGGACCCGACATCAATACATATTTTATTTGAATCGAGAAGGGGAGGTAGCCTAGCTTGTAAGTTTTCATCCGATACCCTGGTTTATAGTGAAAATGGAAAACATCAAAAGTCAGATTTACGTTTTTTGTGTGTAAAATGTTTTTAAGCTCTCTAAATTACAAATTATAAATTATCCACACACTAAACTCATGTTATTCTAGTATTATATTAGAACATCTTTCTCGCATTATATTACATATTATCGTTTTGTACTACAGAAACTTCAAATAACATTTTAATAATAACGTATTTTCGAATAATACTCTGTGATTTAATGAGTGTGGACACAGATTTGCAATTAAACCTCAAGTATGCATCACCTTGTGAAAACAGAAGGAATGTGAAAAACGTTGTGACTTACCTCTTATCCTGTACGTCGTTGGGCTCCGAGTAGCCGTTCATGAGTTGGTTGGGCGTCCACTTGATGGTGAGAGAGCGCGCTGTTTGGTGTAGTGACAGGTAGCCAGGCATCGGCTCCGTCATGTCTTTCTGCAAGTACAATCATCCTGCTACTCAAGAGCTCCTCTGAATGGAGGCGCCTCAAGCCATATAGTCCGTTCACGCCAACGGATGATTATTTTCACGCGTTCTAAAACATTTGATCATCGGCAAACACCGTATCCCTCCGCGAAATGTATTCTGGCCAGCCAGACGAATCGAAGCACCAACGGTGGCCGCGAAAGTGTCAATTAAGTCAGTGGATTTCCGAGATGAAGAATATTTTTTATGAATGATTAATAGTTTCTTCCAATATCGACACTGAAAATAATATTGTATATGTATTTGGCATTTTCTGTCGATTGTCCGACTGTGCCGGCTAGCTAACGATGTACTGGGCTTAGATTAATTACCACGCCTGGGGGCTAAGAGAGACGTGTGCCTGAGGTTTCGTCAGCTATAGAAAATGAGACGATGTTAAAAATTAAGCTAAGACTATTTTTTCCTCGATTGAGAATCGAATAAGAAACCAGACTGCGGGAAGCTAATACACTCCCCATGAGGCATTCGAGAATCTAAAATTGAATGAATTGATACAAATCTTGTCAAAAATCACGTGAAAATATTAAAACCAATTTTCTAGTAAAGAAATTAAAAGTGATGCCCTGCACTTCAAAGATAAGCTGAGAGCAAACAATCACCGAGTATCAAAAAGCTCGCGCTATTCACTTTCATCACGCTTTCAATTAAATTCGCAACACACCAACGTTTAGATGGGGACAGTGAACTGACACGAAAATGATCAATCAGAGCAGAAGGCCTCTAATAATATCAAACGGACTGATTGATGGATGTTCCCGGGCTGGGATAATTAGTCCGTTAGCGTAGTGAATGTTTTACGCTTAGAGGTGGCGGTTCCTTCCAATCTGGATGGTGAGATTCGGTGCCGACCAACAACTCAGCTTGTGAAGGCTTTCCTCCCAATTGGGCACAACTCCAGCCGGACCAACCTCTATGCTCTCGACTGATCTCCAGACACGCATGGTGGTGTAGTGCATGTAAGAGTAAGTGTGTGTAATACATTAGGATAGGACAAGAAGGAAGAAGGAAATTATGCGCGGTTCGTAGTCCGTTTGTTGAGGTACTGCTCCGGCATTGGTTTGGTATTGATCGCAGAAACCTCGGAAAACTACCGCAGTCAGAGCAGCCGGTCGCCACTCTCTGAGGTTGGCATCGTCCTATAAAGGTCGTGAAAAGCGAAAAGCTCCTGACGCTACACAACGGTTCGTTCACCGTAGTTGCGTGTGACGCAGTCGTTCTCCAAGATCATTAACTATGATCGATACTGAACGCGTAGTGACATCACGTCGAAAGATGGAGTGGAAGTTTCCCGGCACCAGCCAATGGACATGAAGGGGTAACAACCGCCTATCAAAGTTTAGCGTCTGGGCAGAGGAGATAGTTTCTTAGCGGTTTCAGCTCTAGCCACTCAGGCGATGTCGAAAATCCTGCCATCGTCGTCGGGACGCAAACTTAGGACCTTCTGATGTGCGAAGCTACCATTGGGGATCTGCAATTACGCCATCTCACATGCTAGAAGATGTAGTCAGATGTTTAGCAAATAATGGATGAGGTTGAAGCTTGTACATCAAGGCGATATTCGAAGTTTATAATTAACCGGATCCATTATTTGTGTTATTGACCGGGTGTCAGTATTTTCGTAATAAAATTTCTTATAAAAAATCACCAAAATAAAAATACGCTTGCTTGGAATACAAGTAATCACTCACCATCTTTTGCTACAACTCATTTGCTTCGATTGTTTTTAACGGATGGCAAACGTAAAAACGTTAACGCACGTTGGCCGTTAAGAGCGCCATTTTGGTTGTGATATGTCGATAAATAGAAAAGTATAGTATTTCTAAAAGAAACATTCAGACACAAACTCTACACACCATAAGGTCAGAAAAAAGGTCGAGGTATTTGGAAGCAAGTAGCGAACTTCACGCGAGAGCGTCGTGGTATGACGTGCGGCGTAAGAGAAGACGAGGCGAGGGAGCGGTAGCCAGAAAATTGCTCCAGCGACGGAGGGCTTTTGTTACCAACCCGAGTCGCGTTTCTTTTCGTAACTCGAGAGCTCTCGAGTTCTGCGTCTTAGAAAGGGGGCCTTCAAGCATGCGAACCCTACAGCGGGCGCAAAGGAGATGTCTGGCGCAGCGACCTATATTGGGTGATATAGAAACTTTACTTTGGCATTTTAAGGTTGTGTTCTCAATCTTTACTTATTCATAGAACTTACCCGCGGTATTTATTTGTCACAATCTGTTTAAAAGTTCCACAATACCCGACCGCTCACGCATTCCGATACGCCTTCCCCATCCCACCGCCCTACTTGTCATCCCCGTTCCGCCGGCTCTGTCCTTCCCTCTATCCCCGCCTACGTCTGCCCACCCCGCACATCTTGAAGGGCCCGCACCGGCTGATGAGCTGATGTCACTGAAGTACCTCTGACCGGGAGGTCCTTGGGTTCGAGACTCCGGTGGCAGGATTTTCGATACTAGCTTGTCAGCTAGGTCGAATTCAGACGTTGCCTAGTTTTCCGTGGTTTTCCCGTTCAACATCAGGCGAACGCCGGAGCAGTACCTTAAGAAACAGGTCACGGACTACACGCGATCTTTTCTTCCCCTTCCTTGTCCTTTTCTCATCCCTTACACACTTACACTAACATGCACACCACACTTGTTGGGAGCTTAGAGCTTGTCTCGGCTGGGGCAGTACCACGCTGGTGGGAGATATCGGGTTGGGAAGATCCCCGCAAGGCAACGTAGGTCTGCGACGGTTCTCACCCGCCAGCGGGGGAAGATCCTCGCCACCTCCCGAGATAAAAACTTGCACTACAATTACGCAACTAATGACTGTGGTAATTGACGCGCCCATAATCACTAATCAATCAGTCAATCTGAATTAACGTGCGCTCCGTCCCGCTCGCCACCCCTTGGTGGTGCCCCCGCACTGCCAGCTCTACCCACTCCGCTTGGTCTGCCCATTCAGCAAGCACAGCTCACATTAGATGCTTTGCGGGTTGCTTCAGCAATCGGGCTTTGAAAATGTTTCTTGTACGATTTTCCACTTCTAGAAGTATCTTGCTGGTTAAGAAATATTTTCCTTGTTGTAAGTAATGTGTGAACCAAGTTTGGTTCAATTTGCTCAAGGTATTACAGAGTTATACGGGAAAATAATTTCTCTCTCTCTCACTCTCTCTCTCTCTCTCACTCACCCACACTCGCGCGCGCGCGTTTATATTTTACCTCATTAAGGCCCAGCGTTATCGCTTGCAGAAATAACCTTTCTTTCTGCTGTTTACAACAGTTCTTCCTTCTTCTCTGCCGGTCTCTCGATATTTTCTAACAATCCTTAACTACATTACCACCATCCTGATGTAAAAAGAAGGGTATTGCGTAGCGCAGTTCCTGCAATTCCTGCAGTGCAGCTAACAGGCACTCTGGGCTTCCATGACACGACGTGGGCGTTGAGTGCGGGATAATTTTAAAATGTCAGAGGGGAGATTCGTTTATCCCTAATTATAAAATTGGAGTGCATATTTTGCAACATTTTCAGCGCATGTTTCTATGGATAATTGTTGCTTTTAAAAGAGGTTACATAATTAAGCTGTTACGATCTCATTATTGGAGTTCACCGAAATTATTCCGTTCGAACGAATGTGTCATTTCAAACGTGTGGATAATTATGCATCTACGTACTTGTGGTCCTGCACGGGCTAGGGAGAAAAACATTCACTCTAATGAGTACCCTTTAACCCTTGTATCATGGTCATTCATGGGAGACGACGCCAGTTATCACTATGCCATCACCACGCACCCACTGTGAGAGGTGGCTCAGGGCATCAACTGATGTCGCTGCAATGCCTTTGACCGGCAAGCCCTATTTCCACTCCAATGGTGGCAGGATTTTCGACACTAGCTGGACAGCTTGGTCAAATTCAGCTGCTGCCTGGAGGAGAATTCTAGCGACCGGTTGCTCTGATCGGTAGTTTTCCGTGGTTTCTCCAGTCAATATCAGGCGAATAAATAAATAAATGTCGTAATTGGTGGCCAGGCAAATGGCGGAGCAGTACCTTAACACACGGGTCACGGACCGCGCGCGATCTTTTCTTCCCCTTTCTTGTTTTATCCTCACCCCTTACTTTCACACACTTACACTTACACGCACTACACTTTTGTATTACACATGTCGGGGGACCGGTCGGTAGCATAGAGCTTGTTCCGGCTAGGGCGGTGCCCCGCTGGTCGGGGAAACATGGTTGGGGAAAACCCCTCTAGCCGACAGGTAGGTCGGCATTGGATCACGCCATCGAGCTGGGGAAGATCACCGCCACCTCCCGAGGGAAAAATGCACTGAACATACGGGACTAATGACAGCAGTTGACGCGTCCGAATTCAAATCAATCATACCACGCACCGGCGCGGAGGGTGACTTTGGTAAGCAAGTTCTCATCCGGATTTCGATTTGATAAAGCAATGGTCATTGTGGAAATATGTAAGACGCCTGTTAACATATTATGCATTCGATTTTTTTAGTTTTGGCGGATCGCCTCTAATGCACGATTGTGAGCCCTATTTGGGACAAATCCAATCTATGCTCATGCGTTATTGAATTCTTCGCGTCTAATAGAGAATAAAAATTCTCCCTCAACACGCGAATTAAAAACAAAAGACATGAATAAATACATTTTAATTAACAGAATGGTATCTCATCATTCCGCTCATAACGCATGAAGCAAAAATCCATGTGGACGCCACCGTTTTCTTGAACAAACAGCAGCGTTTCATTCAAGGCTTGGTTGAAATGCGAAAGAAAGCTAGTCGTTGAAAGTGACAATGCATATGTCATTTCGCCTGGTGACAAGGGTTGGTCATCCGTTATACATCTGAGCGCGTTGTTGAAAATCTGAGCCCACGACACATGAACTCCTTCCATGAACTGGTAGAGTTTTGGCAAGGGCGGGTAGCGAAATTATCTTCACGCGGAAATTGTAAAAATATATAGAAATTAACATAAAATGGTGACATTTGAGTTTGTTCATGATGTATTTATTGTTTATAACAAGATTCTAATTGCGTATGCTGGTCACGTTCTTACTGAATTCCGTAAATTCGAATCGTTTGTCGTTATAAAACTTACCACTGTATCACACGCGGACTCATCGGAATTATTCTTAGTGCTCTCCCACAACTTCTATAAAACTATTTCGAAGCCTTAAAATGGTCCGTTGGTCTCAGAAGTTTGAATGTTAAAAGTGTATACAGCTGTAGTGAAGTATCTAAGGAAAGGTAATTTAAAGTCACGAAGGAAAACGAAATATGTATTAGGAGGTACTGATGTTCTTAATATTATGAATATGACATTCTTATTTAGACAACATTTCAATAGTAAATATGACAATTATTTCGTGAATTGCCAATTTGATTTTGCATGTAATGCGACAAAATGCATACATACTTTTTAGTGGCGTTCGTTTAGAAGCTGTTCATTTCCAGCTGTGAAAACATATTTACAAATATGCTGAAACGATAAACACGAGATCGTTCAAATTTCCTCCAAAAATACGTTTGGACAGTAAATACCAAATAGGGCGGCGTTGTTTATTTACGGCGGCTTTTATTGGTTTATTGACATTGGTGTAGGCGAAGGGGATGGAGAGGGTGGGGGCGGCGACGGGACAGCACCGACCGCAGTGACGTCACACTGGAAAGGAGGGCAGCGTCAGGAATGGTCGCATGCGTGCGTGCGGAGTGGCGTTGAGCAGGAAGGGTTTCAACTGAGCGGGGGGAAAGAGGAACTAACTGCCATCGAGCGGTCTGAGATGGGATAGGGAGTGGCTGTTGTGAGGTAGTGGGGGAGGAAACTGAAGAGACGACGTAACAGTCGTGAACTTGATTGATTAATGATTTCGGGTGCGTCACCTACTAATGTCATTAGTCCTGTAAGTGTAGTGTACGTTTTGTCGCGGGAAGTGGCTGTGAACTTCCCCCGCTGGCTGGCGAGATCCGGTGCCGTCCTACGTCGCCTTGCGGGGATTTTCCTCATCCATCTATCTCCCACCAACGGGCCACCGCCCCAGTCGGGACAGCTCTAACCTCCCATCTGGTCTCCCAACAAGTGGGGTAGTGTAGTGCGTCTGACTGTAAGTGTTTGTAAGGTGGGGGAGGAAAATACAAGGAAGAGGAAGGAAAGGTATCACGCGGCCCTTGGCTCGTTTGTTAGGCTACTGCTCCTACATTCGCCAGGTTTGTCAGGGTGGAAGGTTGACGCCAGGATGAACTCACTTTGATACACCATCGAGGGTAAAATTGGGATTCACAGGGTCTGATAGGATTTAGGGAAATTACTCTCGAATAAGAATTATTGCTTTTTCTAATAAGTGGGAACGGCTGCGATGACGAGACGAGTAGAGCAGTGACCTAGTATGCGGATCCCAAAGTTGCACCTTTATCGCATCCAATCCACAATCATTCATCTCTCATAATCAGTCACCTTTCATGAATACCCCTTCCATCAAATAGGGCGGCTTGATATGAACATAGGTTTTGATGAGCAACAAATCAAATAGTGAAATAGTGCAATGATTGAATATTACGCCCTTCCGAGTAAACAAATACCCCTAGAAACTCCTATATGAAACTATATCAATAATAGAAGCTGTCGAGTATAAGTAATGGCATCATGTTTCGTAGCAAAATACAATATAATACCCCTGTTTTCACGAAATGTGGTCCTCATGTCATAATATTATACAATGAATTATTATTGCTACTTAGTTTTTGTCTTCTCTTGAAATACGCAGAACTACTTTCATAAACACCAGTATTGTAGATTTTGTCCAAAGTCTCAGATAGCGTTGTTGTCTCCGGTACGCCGTATTTGCAATTCAGTTTTACAATGATTCAGATCATGGGTGCTTCTTGGCTGCACATACGGGTATGTGAAAAGTTATTCCCTTCTGCTTGCATCATGAGCGCTGTCAGTGAGACGTGAGCGAGTCTGTCAGTGGGACGTATCGTCAGAGTTCTTCGTCGTGAAGACGTACAAATTCCGCATTCATTAGACTCCCGCTTCCGACCTCCTCGAGAAGAAGGAAAACGCCACCAACGATGGTCGTTGCCACTACCGCCCTCGTACGACAGCCGGGAGTAATTTCCCTCGTTATTTCCCAACATCTTCTTTCGGGAAGTGACGGTTGCGAAACCTTGGAATATTTAATAACGTTGTGTAACAGATTGGAGGAGAATTTAAAGTGACGTAGTTCTTACTTATTTTGGCGTCTATAAATGTTTTTAAATACACTTCTACAGGAAGTTCGAATCTTGTTTTCATAAATAGATATTTTTCTCTGCGGGCAGTTATTTTTGTGTACATGAGAGAAAGCATATTTATAAGAGTTTTTGAATAAGATTCGACATTACATAACGTAACTTTAAAATTGAAAAAGAAGACATATATCCACGTCAATACTTAGAAGAATTCACTGCGAAAAGGTGCTTAAATTTACACTTACCGCATGATTTTTAATTCACTCTTTCTTATAAACTTACTCCTTACTGTTGTCTGTAGTATTTTATTCCTTTTATTTACATTAAATCACAATCTATTAGGTCTATTTTGCTTATGTCAAAAAGTCTCTCTGATTACGTCACCAAGACAGTGTTGTAGGAAATGCTTCCAATTTAAGGTTAGTATTCTAAAAGGACATTTTCTCATAAATTATTTTACAGATAATATAAAAGCTTAATTTTGACCTTTCCCAATTTTGACCAGCAACATCTCATTCTCTTCCCATTTTCTCTCGTAGTAATCCTCAAGAGTTTTATGCGCTTTATACTCACAGTCGAGATTGTCCGATAAGTGACCACCTTTTTGAAGTAGAGAAAAGGTTTCGCCCTTTAAATCTTTAAATGACGATATTTCTACTACGTAAGGGAACGTAATTAATGATAAATTGCACGTACAAATAACCAATGCTATCAAGAAGAAGATTCTATTCTTATTTTCAAACTTCATTTACTTTTCAAACTTTTAATTAAAATTAAATTGAATTTCAATCATTTTGTGTTACTTTTTCTGAGCATTTATTGAAATTTAAATTAAACTAGAAAGCTAGTTATTCTCAATTTACTCAACGTAATCTATACGTCAGAAACATTGAGAAAGAGGTGACTGAGTGAATGACTGTCAACTGGCAGTCGAACGGATGTATAATGAACTTACAGATGTTCGGATCCTCAGATCGAGAAACGGTCCTAGTGCGGACAGACCGAAACACCAATAGGACCGAAAAGATGGAGCGGTAGTGTAACTGACCTATCGACCGACAAACGGAACCACGTGACCAAGTCGGAAAGCGGGCCGACGTATGCATGCTCTCGGCAGTCCGAATGACAGCGCATCGATGATTGTTTTGCGATGAACGTTTTGAAGATATTAGTCTAGCATTTCATCGTAATGTGTCCTTTCTTTCGGTCATCGTACCGTGAGCTTAGTTTCACCGGCAAAGGAGGCTCAGGGCAACAAGTGAAGTCACTGCAGTGCCTCTGACTGGGAGATCCTAAGGTTCGAATCCCGCCAATGGTAAGATTTTCGACACCATCTAGACAGATGGGTCGAATTAAAACGCTGCCTGGAGGGGAATTTTAGTGGCTGACTGCTCTGATCTGTAGTTTCCACGGTTTCTCCGATCCTTATTAGGCGAATGCCCGAGCAGTACTCTAATAAACGGACCACGATCCGCGCGCGATCTGTCCTTCCGCTTCAATGTCCTATCCTTCCCCTTACTCACCCACTCTCATGAACTACTCTGCCACACTCGTCGGGAGATCAGTCCAGAGCTTAGAGCTTGTCCCAGCTGGGGCGCTGCCCCGATGATGGGAAATACCTGGTTGCGGAAAACCCCCGCAAGCCGACGCGTATACTGCGATTTTTATAAAGCTGCCTCTCAAGTCTCCCGTCTTCACGATGGAATAAATCACGGAATTTCGCGTCTTTCTCGGTCGTGCCGCTAGATGTTGCAAGATGAAGTAGTGTTTGATAAAGTCGTGATATGCGACATCTAGCGGCACGACGGAAACAGACGCGATATGCGGTGATATATTCCGTTGTGAAGAAGAGCCAAGAGAGGCAGCTTTACAAAAATCGCACTATAGGCCTGGGCCAGATCTCACCATCCAGCAGGGAAAGATCACCGCCACCTCCCGAGAAAAACACTTACGGGACCAATGAACTTAGGGTTTGACGCGCCCGGAATCACTAATTAGTCAATGAAACATCTCAGTTTCGAGGCGGCGACAACAAAACGACTGAGAAAGAATCAAATCAAACATCTATCTCCAAAACCTTACATTAACCCGGGAGTGCCCACAATAGGGAGTGCCATGCAGTGCCCACAATGTATCTCTCAGACATAGCTGCAACTTTTTGTATATGCGAATGATCTGGAGCTCCATTTACTGAAATACATATTTTATTTAGTTTGTACGTGTCCCCCAATGCAATTGTTAATGACTTCTACCCTGAAGAAACGTTGTTTGAACACTTATAGAGAGAATGGTAAAAATTGACAAAGCACACGCAAAAAGTCATTAAACCTCTTATTATCTTATTAAATATTATTGAATACACTTTCCATAAATGATTTTGGTATGGTCTGAAACAAACATATATTTTACAGTTTTCACAAAAATATTTAGAAAATCTTTGTCTTTTTTCATTTTGCAAAGTTCGCATATTTTTAATTTTCCTCTAGATGTCTCCTGCACATCTTCTTTTTCTTTGGGAAGAAATTGTGGCACTCAATCCTAGATAATACAAATGATTACATTTTCTGAATAGGCACTTGCACACACACAGGGCTGAAAATGAAATGATACGTAGCGCTTATGCCACGAGCTCACAATGCACTGGCACCTGTGCACGTAACGTATCTGAAGATATCGCGCAGCGCAGCGATCATGTTTCAACATGCTCATGGGAAATGCTTCATCGAAAGGATAAAAATAGAAAGCCAGGCGTTCTCAGAAAAGCACAATTAAGGAATACATGAACTATCAGACGATTCATGCATTGCAATAATTCAGGAACATAAAGTTGCTCTGGCTTGGATCCCACAGATCTATTGCGAGCACTCCCGGGTTAAAAAACCTTAATGCCGACCAAGGTCTACGTCTTCACGAAACTGCAAACATGAATTTTACCGTGCCCCCGGTCACGTGAGCACGGTCCCAGCCCCCTTCTTCCACACCGCTCAGGAGACCCGCTGGCTGAGCGCGCTTGCTGCGTGGGTGGGCGTGGCACTTACCGGGAGGACGAGCACGTTGTTCTTGCCGTAGAGCAGCGTGGCGCGGCTGTTCTGGTGCAGCGACTCGACGTAGTCGCGCGCCGCCGGCGGCACGCGCTCCTCGCCCAGCGAGCGCCGGAAGTTGAGCGCCGGCGGGCGGCGGCGCTGCGGCGGCGTCCCGTGGCCCTGCACGCGCACACACACAAGCCCTTAGCCCTGGATTGCGCACTCATGTGCGCCAAGGAAATGGGAGAAGAGATGAAAATGGACGAGTGGTTCGAAGAATTAGAACAATCTGATGGAATCATAAAAATAAAAAAAATAATAAAAAAATAAAAAATATGCATTTTGACTACACCACGAGATAGAGGATTTTTTTCTAAATTTAGCAATACGTTCTATCTACTTTTTCGTTACCAGACCCCAGCTATAAGTGTTTTTCTGCCGAAAATTTGCCGTTTTCCGGGGCACGATTACAGTATTTTCTCTTCTTACGAAATATAAAGTAAAAAGAGTTGATGACGATTGACTAAGCTCGATGTCTCCCAGACACTTGGAGATAGAGGGAAAGCGCTTTTCAAAGATGTGCTGGAAGATACATGCAATTGTGCTACGGAAATTGGAGAAGGGAGGAAAATGGCCGTGTGGATTCGAAGTCACTCGTAGGGAATCATAATAATTACTAGTGATTGCCCAGTGGTCGAAATTCGACGCAATTCATTAAATTTTTAATTTGTAACGTTATTGGGGTTCTTTTACCAGAGAGTAAATTTTTGTAATTATTGCGTATAATTTTTTAAAATTTAGTTTTATTGCGTCATCTACGAGCCTGTACATATACGTCGTCAGCCTGTCTTGTTTGCCATAGTTCCCTGTAATGCCTATACAATTTGCAAACCTATGAAAACCGGGTGATCATTTGGCTACTTACCCCTCCCGCATGGCACGGAAACTGGTCTTGTGATCTCAACCGCCAGTAGGATAAAGTTCTTTGGAATTCAAATATATTGAATCCAGAATCTTTTTTTCGGTGTGCATTATTATTGGATTCATTATGTGTATTATATGAAAATATGGAATGAAGTATTTTTCTCTTAAACGTTAAGCTTGGCATAAAACGCCTAAATTGCCTAATTGTTTAGATTAGTACCCAGAAAAATTGGTGTTCCTCAGGAAAACACAGAAGTCAGGTTTCAAGGTTCTAAACAGCATAGTTTCCGAGTTGTATACGATGTGCGATAGTAGTATGTTGCAGCGTGTTGCGGGTTGCATCTGGAAACTATATTATTTGATTTAATTTAATATACTATATTATTTGATTTAATTTAATATATTTGTAACGTATATATCACATACATTTTTGCTTAAACGACTCCTTCTCCATATAAACAACTACACCAAATTTCATATTCCCTAGTGCGCGCAGTATACTAAAAAGAGGTAAAAAGTATCTTCTCGTATTAATATATACATTTATGACATGAGTGGTAAAAGTGACATTTTATTTTGAGAATAGGAAACATTACGAGCAAAATAAAACCAGTTTTGCTACATGTGTCATACTTTAATTTTAGAAAGCCTTAGGATCTTTCGTTTTGTTTCAATTCAAGTATACAAAACACTTAATGGTACATTGTGTTGTAAAAAGCTCTGCCTGTACTAAACGAACAGCTTTTGGTAGTAATTGTCGAAAATAATCATTTAGTTACTGAGGTTTCGTCAAAATAAATTCGACCTTTTTAGAGCTAGCTTTAGGTGATTAATTTAGTATAGAAATAGTTTGTTTTGGATATTATATTTGAGAATATTAATACACGAAATGGCGGTACTTGAATTTTAAATGAATATGTCAACTGTCAATTAAAAAAATGGTGTTGAAAGTGTGGAAATATGCAAAACAAATATCATTTGGTTACAAAAAATTATTTTGCGGCGATGTTTCCGGTATAGATAGGGGACGTGCAAGTTAAAAACAAATTATATACTTCTGCACTTTGTGCAGTATAAGCACACAAGACAATCAAAACAACTTATCCTAGATAAGCGAAATTAACGTTTCTAAACACACTTAAATAAGTTAATTACGCCCGAAGTAGAAAAGAACGAGTCCCGTTCTGATACAAGTTTCGTTACAGACAGCCAGAGTCTACAGAGAAGCCTTCCGTTTCCATTACCTTGCGCTTACTGTCAAAAGTGTCGCCCTTCTTACGTATGCACACATTATCGGGCGGCAAGAACATTTGAACATGTTTGTGAGAACCATGCATTCTATTGTAAGACTGTTTCATAACCCTCTGACTATTTGTATTTGCTGTATATTCTCTCTTTGTTAATTTTAAAATTACTGCGATTTCCATTATTATTTTTTGTACAAATGACATCGACATGAATAACAAGTTTCACTTCGCGGGCCCGAAAGCAATTTTGAATAATTTTGTACAGAATGACTTTTACAGCCTAGGTCAATAAATTTCTCGATTAAGAACCTAAACTTGCTTTAGTTTACTAACACTAAATCTGTGCTAAGCCTGCTAGATTTAGGTTGATTTAATATCAAAACAAATCACACATACTAAATGAAACCAAGTATAAGTAATGCTGGTAAATAAACGTTTGTGTCACCCACTTCAGTGGAGTACGGGATATTTAACTCCCTTGTTGTTTTATTCAGTTTGTGATCACTGTTCAAGTGAAATATAGTATTAGGATTCAATATAAATAATAAAAATTGCATTTTATAAACTAACCAAGAGTCAGCTAATAGAGTGTACTGAGATAAATATACATGACATTACCTGCCAACTTTGTGGTAAGGTTTGAGGTGGCGTTCGAACGATGAAAAAAACCACAAAAATATGAGTCTAATTATCGCGGTCAATAAGGTTGCCACCGCCGGAATTCTCTTCTTCTCGTTCTCTGTGAATCTCTCGCTCGATTCGATCTCCAGATGACTTGTTTCGCAAAAAGATTCTGCATTTCTTTCTATACTTTATTAACACTAACTTCTGCCTAATTAATGAAAAAATGCGAACACAACTTTTGAAACCAACACGATGACACGATATCGCTGATTCAATCGGTTTAAAAAAAATGGAGCGCTTCTTTGTGATTATTTCCTCCAATATCATATTCAAGGGCAGAAAGTGTAATAGAAAATATATGAAAAAACTTTTTTGTGTGGTGGAAAATGCAGCGCAAACTTTATTGAAGAGAGTATGATAAAAACATCGAAAAGTTCTGCGCAAATAGCGGATATTTAGAAAACAAGTTCAGTAAAAAAGAGAATGATTACATCGAGAAGGTCGCTCGGTGCACGGTAACTTTTACGAAAGTGAGTTAAAACATGTTTTGCATGAGCCAAAGAGGCACTTACGGAGGTAGATGGTAGTTTCCTAGTTTCGCTCCTTAGGGAATATTAATTTCGGGTGCTAGTCTGTCCCCAGTTTACAGAGAAACTAATATATGTAATCACAGAAACGTCCCGCTCACCCTGACATCCGTTCCAACGCCTGCCTACCCGGTAGAAGGATGGTATGGTACTGGATGTATTACTTTTCTTAAACTCACATTGTCGTTTTTCTTTGCTACTTAAAGATGCAACAAAATATTTGTAAAAAACATACCAAGAATCGTTATACATTAACAGAGGAATATATTATAGGAGAGGAGAGAAGGCACTAAAATGTACTTCGTTACGTAAGCAAACTTCAATTTGTCAAGACGATCTTCTAGTTTTTTCTCAATCCCATGATATTGTTGAAATAATGTCTTAAATGTTAATCTTGAGCAAAATTTTTATTAGAGTCCATCAAGATATGAGTATTTCAGGTTGAAGATTTAGATTATGCCTTTTAAAATCGTTTGCATTTTGCACATAATCTAAAATTCATAGGTTTAATGATGCTTTAATATTTACACAATATTTATATTGTATTATTTATATTGTATTATACCCTAAAGTAAAGACGCAAACTAAATGACAGAAGAGGCAATTCAAATTTTAAATCTTCCAATAAATACTTGGCTGTTTCACAACACATGGCAACTATTTTTTTTCTCGCGAATACGGAACAACATCAAATATTTACTTTATGTGGAAATTATATGGTTTTTTCAAAATAAGCTACCAGGTGGCACATATGAACATCGGTAGGGTTGTAAGTACGTACCCAAGCTCATTTGTTGATCACAAAGTTCCAAAATAGTAAAGCTCTGTTCACCGGTACGCTCTTTTGCAGTTGAAACTCCGTCACATTAGAGAGTAATATTTTACGTGTAACTCTTTTCGATCACCTTTGCTCGTATATCTTCATCTGTGCGATCACCTTCGCTTCAGTATTTAATTAGGTAGGCATCAACTTCCAGTGCTTTCGGTGTCGCATTCACCGGCTGAGGTGACTCGGGGCATCCAGGGATGTCAGTGCAGTGACTCTGTCCGGGAGGTCCTAGGCTCGTGTTTCAACGGTGGAAGGGTCAGTCCAGCCACCGCGCGATCTCTCCTTCCCCTTCCTTGCCTATTTTGGCCCCTTCCTTACTTACACTTACATTCACTACTCTACCATACATGTCGGGAGACCAGAATGGAACTTAGAGCTTCTTTGGCCTGGAGCTGTGCCACAGTGTTCGGAGATACTTGGATGGGAAACCCCGTAAGATGACGTGTAGATAATTGCCAAATCTTACCATCAAATGGTGGAAGAACACCGCCACCCCACGTGATAAAACATGCATTACATTTACGGGGATAATGATCTTAGCCGTTGACGCGCCCGGAGACCCGGAAATCAATCAATCAACCGTTTGGCTTTCCCATGCAGTTCTGCCGCAGGGGACTGCTATTTTAACGTTCGTACGTCGATCCTGCTCTTGAACGTCCATTTCCGAATGCTGTCACTCACCGGGCGAACGTTGGTGCTTACAATTCCATCGTTCTCCACACGCCATAAGATGGTTTCATTTGAAATTACATTTTATTAACTGTGAAACGAATATCGTAGGTTTTTCGTGTTGCCTCCTTTCAGTGAGAAAGAAATAGTTGCCATGATTTACAAATCAGCCCACGTTTTATTCAAACGTTTTCCAAGAGTCCGGACGCAAGTCCGGACTAATGAGGAAATTGCTCCTACCTGTGAGATGCGGTGTCGTTGCACCAGCTCGTCGGCCGGGGGGTCCGTCCAAAAGTGGTCTTGCGTCTTCGTCTTGGAGAAGTCGAGCGCGCACGGCCCCACTGCAACACGGACCACAGTACTCATTTCAGTAATTGTCTAGTAATGAGATAACTATTATTGGAAAAACACCAATCACATTGTTAAAAAACAGACCCTACATTGCAATTGGATATAATCAGTGTTATTCACTGATTCCTTACCCTCATTTTATTCTGTAGTGATAGTCTATTTCTTTTTTAACCTGAAGTTTGCATTTCCAAACATCTATACAATTATCTGACTCAATATTTTGTTTAATACCTAAAATTTCCTCATTAAGGTTACTTTTACTCATAATTTGGCTCATATTGACAAAACATATTGTTAGTACAATTTTTTGATGAATATATTGTATTGTACAGAACGTACTGTCTTAATAATTTCCTTATATCCCTCTATTTTGGTTACCTAAGGATTAGATTTAGTACTACGCACGAACCGTTGAAAAAAAACTTCCAGAATTTTTTCCTCGGTCAGATACCATTTGACTGAACTATTAGTGCGATATGCAATATGAGCTTCCTCTGAATGTCATTGCTTAACACGAATGATAAAACCTGCTTCTAGTCTTACAAGGATACAAGCGGATTTGAAATGCTTTAGTGTTGCCGGTTTTCCCTTTCTTGCACATTTGCATCTTGATATTTTGTGCCTGTATGTTACAAAAGCTACTAAAAACTGTTTCTATTAAACTAACCCAAGTGTATGCCAGATACTGCTGTCTAAAGACTGAAGTTGTACGACAGAAAATACGCAACAGAAAAATATACACTAAATGACAATTTAAAAATAAACAAAAGAATATAAGGTTTCTTCCAACAAAATAGAAGTTCCTTATTAGTAAAAAAGATATAAATAATTGTCTCAATACCTTATTAAATACGGTCAATTACTATCTATAATTACAATATATAATTATCTACCCAAAAATATTGCTCATATTTGTTAATTTACGAAAATGTTACGAGCAGAATGAAAATACCAGACAACAAAAATAAATCATACATTTGAGGAATTTTGATTTCCCTATGTTATAAAAGGAATTTTCTTATGTAACTTTTCTTCATTTCTACTTTTTGTGCGATGTAATCGGAGGGGTTGAACTAGTGAAATTTGTAACGTTTTGGAATTTGCATTTTTTGTCTTCGTCTCTGCATCACAACAACAATATGAGCACATACATATTTACACATTTAAACCCACATTCGTAACTCAAAGTGGTTGCAGCCACAACCTCCATTTAGGTCGTTGCTTCTTCCATAAGGAAGTTAATTTATCTCTGGGCCCATGCATAAGCTATAAGCTCGTTCCCAGCAAAGGGACTGGTCTGCGTCAGGGCAGAGGAGCGGACGGACGCTGCGTCCGAAGCGAAAAAGTCGGCGGAATCTGATAAAGGTGTCCGTGTGGGCGCGCAGGGGGGAGGGGAAGGAAGGGGATGCGGGCCGCCGTTCTACGTCAAGCGCACGGGCGGTGCGCAGGGCATTGCGAAGGGGGGGAGGGAGCGGGGTCGGAAGGGGAGGCAGTGAGACGCGAGCGTGAGCGAGGGTGGAGCCGCCAAGGTGGATGGAGAGGGGAAGGAGTGGGAACAGAACGCTTCTACGGCGGTGTGAGGAAGAAGAGTGGCAAGAGTAGGTGCGGTGCGACGAGGGAGGAGTGTCGGGAACGAAGAGTGGGGCTTTGCGACAAGGGGCGTGGCACGAGCGGGGTAGGGGGAAAATGGGCGTGTCTCGGGAGCGAGACACCGACAAAGGCGACTCAGAGCGTCAACTGATGTCTGACCGGGAGGTCCCATGGTTCCATTCCCGACGGAGGCAAAATTTCCTAGCTAGCTAAACAGCCAGGTCGAATTCAACCACTGACTGGAGGAGAATTCTGGCGGCCGGCTGCTCTGATCGGTAGTTTACCGTGATTTCTCTGATCGATACTTGGCGAATGCTAGAGCAGTACCCTAAGAAATGGGTCATGGACCGTGCTCGACCTTTCCTTCCTCTTCCTAGTCACCACACCCCTTGCTTGGACACACTTATGCTTACTTGTACTATACTACCACTAGCCGGGAGACCGGTTGGGAGCTTAGGGCTTGTTCCGGCTGTGGTGGTGCCCCGCTGGTGGGAGATACCAGGTTGGGGAAAATCCCGGTATCCGGATCTCACCACCCAGCGAGGGTAGATCGCCGCTACCTTCCGTAGAAAACATGCACTACACTTGCGGTAGTAATGACGTTAGCAGTTGACTCACCCAAAATCACTAATCAAACAATCGATCGGAAGCGAGGCAGTCTAGAGCGTTGGCGGTGCGAGGAAGGGGAGCGGCTGGGGCGAGGACAAGCGGCCAGGGAGGCGTGATCGGAACGAGGAAAGGTGTCTGTGTGAGAAGGGAGAAGAAAAATGGGCGTGTCTCTGGAGACGTTGGGACGATACGTGAAGGGAGAGGAAGGGGTGGCACGCGCAAGGAGACGAACGTGACGGAAGCGGGGTCGATGTGAGAAGCGCTGCTCGGCACACGAGCGGTATAAGTGAAAAAGCGTGTAGGGAATAGGGAATGGGGGCGATGTGTAAGGAGGACGCGGCAGGATCTGTAGCGGGAGGGGCGGGCCGCTTGGTGGAGCAGGTTGGGAGAGTATCAAGAACGATGGCAAACGTGCTGAATGTGGCGAGCAGAAGTGGTGTTGGAACATGGGCGTGGCTAGATCAGAGGCGCTGCGGAGCGGGAGTGCAAGTGAGGTGGGGCCGTGCTTGATAGGAGCTGGGGTATGGGTGGTGGGAGTAATAGAGTGCCAGGGGTGAGGGTTATCGGCGGGCACCAAGTTGAATATAGTGAGAGATACCAGAAACGAGAGGTAGTGCAAGGAGCAGAGGTTCACAACGGGGTCCATTATTGAACTCCCGGAGATTGATGAAATTTTAAAAGAGGTCATTGATCAAGAGGTCTGCCGAATGTACGGTTGGTAGACGGAGACTTTTCGGTATAACTAAGTTCAAGATCCCATTCATTACAAACAATTACATCAATTTTAACACATTAAATTAAATGCTTTTTGAAGAAATCTGAAATCAGGAGCACGTAGAAGGTATTAAAACTACACGATTTCATATCAAACTCAATTTTTTCAACCAGTGGACCATATGCAATTTTCATTAGTTGCTCCTCATAATATAGAAAAGCAAATTAACGAGGTCGATGAAGCTAACAATTTTTTTAAAAGGGGCCAATGAATGGTGTGGAGTGTTGAAAACCCTTAATATGAAGGCAGAGGAATGGAGGGAGTGCGGGAGGCAGTGCGTGCGATAGAGCGCAATGAAAGCGGAGACGGGGGAGGCGAGAGCGAGGGTCAGAACAGGGAAGAGGCTGGGCGACACGGGGCTGGTGGCGATGAGAGGACGCGCGGAGGTTTCGGTGGTAGCAAGGGGAGCGGACGCGAAAGCGAGGAATCGTGTATCTGAACGGAAGCTCGGGTGTAGGAATAGTGAGAGCAGGGCCGGCAAATGTAGCTCAGGGCATTAACTGATGTCACTGAAGTGTCACTGACCAAAAAGTCCTAAGGTTCGAATTCCACTGGTGTGGCAGAATTTTTCGATACGATATAGAGAGCTAGCTCGAAGTCAGGGGCTCTCTGGAGGATAATTCCGGCGGCCGGGTGCTCTGATCGGGAGTTTTCCGTGGTTTCTCCGGTGAACACCAAGCGAATGCCGGAGAAGTCGCGGTCCTCCCGGTCAGTGTCGCTGCAGACTCGTCGGCCAGAATCTAGGAGGAGAGTGAGGGGGTCTAGGATGAGAGTGAGGCGGCGGGGAGGGCGCGTGGCGAGATCAGAGGCGTAGATGCGGGCGCGGGCGAGGCTTAAGCAGGAAGGGGTGCGGGGACGGAAGCCGTGGCGTGGAGAAGGCGGGATGGAAGTGAGAGGGTGCGATGCGGGAGCCGGGCGAAACCTGCTGCGTGGGCGGAGTCGAAGCGAGAGCAGGGGCTGTGCAGGACGGGGGTGTTGGGCACGCGGTGCGGGGGGTGAGGCGGGGTGGGGCGGGGCGGGACAGCTGTCAGAGAGGTGGATAAGCGGAATGAGCGCGGTGGAACGAGATTGCTGCGGGAGACAGACAGCAGCGGGGGGGTGGCGGACATAAAGCAGAGCAGGGGCAGGGCAGGCAGGGCAGTGCGTGGCTTCGCGACCGCAACCCTCAGTTGACCCTGCGAGGCCCAAAAGCACGACAAAGAGAGGAAGGAGCTATTGAATTGATGCCTTATTTTACGTGGCGAGACACAGGCCATGAGGCCTGCTCTTCCGTCTGACCACGCAAATTTCGCTACGCTCCTTTCACCAACTACCGGAAAGAAGATATTACTGAGGCGACGAAACAGGCGTAGCTCAGAGGCGTCATTTAGGCTTGAGGATCTTTTACATGCAAGTAAATCTACTAACACGTGACAGCCGGCTTTACTTCCCCTCCGAAGGAAGGCGCAAGAAGGATTTTTTCGCCCCTAAAAATCCACGGCTTCGATCGGGATTGAACCCGCGAACTTGGGTACAGCTACCTACTTGAGGAGCTACCTCAACCAATAGAGTTTAAACTCGTTATCAGATCTATTTTATAACAATATCGTTAACGTATCTTCATGTAAATAAATTGACCGTAAACTGACAGCAAAGCGGGGAGAAATTGATGCACGAACACGATAAAAAAAGCAAACGCGCCGGCGTTTAAAAAGGGTAGGCAGCAGGTGCGACATGAAAAGTGGGAAGGTTGCTTGCAGGAGGAGAAACGGGAGAAGCAACTTGCTGCTCTTGCTGCTTTGCAAGGAAATGTTTTAGCCATCATATGGCTACCAAATGTTTGCAATTTGGAATAAAGATCGCCCTAGGTTTTCTCCTCTAGCCCTTTTGTTGAATGTCGAGAGGCTGCTATCTACTCAATAAGATACGTGAGCTGGTGAGCCCAACACTTACCCAGCAGCGAGCTGAGGATGGACCCGTAGTCTGGATCGGACACCAGTGCATCTTTTTCGTAGTATTTCCTGCAACACACAGTTCAAGTTTTAGTTTTAACCTTGGACGAGTATATTGCCGTTTTTAATATATAAAATTATTTTATTAAGTTACAAACATATTATCATAAGAGTTAGTCTAATGTGCTTATATTGTTCACGTCCACAATGTTTGTGTAACAATTCTGCAAAGTACTGTATCCTGTATGTGCTATTCTGCGTAAATATATTGACATCAATATTTTTGTACTTATGTAACAATGTACGGGTATTGTATGTGATATCTATTGATGTACCTATGCACAGTGCATGATTATTTGTTGATAACAGTTCATTAGAGAGTAAACGGAATGACCTCTCTCTTTAGTGCAAAATGGAAGTAATTTAATTACATCCACGACATTCCAACTCGCCCCCCTTCTCCATTCCAATTCGCTTTCCTATATTCTGCACCGCGCCGAACCGCCTCACCCCATTCTGCTTTGCCCCGCCCCCGCCCCGCCTCATTTCGCATTCCCCGCTTTCCTCGCCGCCAAGCACCCCCCTCTCCTCGTTCACCGTTCACTGTCTCTCCTCGTTCCAGTTCCGCCTCGCCGCGGCTCGTGCGCCTGATCGCAACCCTCTACATACATAAATGTATTGCGTGTTGCATTAAACCAAATCTTAGAATCAAAATAATTTGGGGGCATCTATTTTTGCCGAGAACCCGCTGTACGTTTTCAACCACTCAAAAGTGTTTGTGCGGTATTTTAATTGAAATTTCTTCTCACGATTCAGAGTTATGACGAAACAGAAATGTAGACTTCGAATTTTATATATTAAAATATACTATAATATTCGTATTTAATTACTTTGATAATATAACGAAATACGAATATTCATGCACACGTAGACTACTGGTTCTGAATTTGAAATCTAATTTTAAAAAAAGATAATTGAATTTTCTTTTTACATTAAAGAGTGTGTAATTAAAAACGACCAACATTTATCATATCTCTGTTATATACAGCAGGTGACAATTTTGATATTTAATTTCAAGAAACGCAAGAAACGTTTGAAAACATTTTGAAGCAGTCGTTTAGAACGCTTTGTTATTATGTGAATGTCTTTGATTCATAAGTAAATAAGGGGACATTTGTAATAATTACTTTTCTTGGAACAAAAGTGAGAATTCCGCTTCACCGAGTTAGAACTTCTGTAAGGAATGTTAAGTAAGAGAAACAGTTTTAATTTTTTGAGTTCGGGTAATATTATATTTAAAACACAGTAAAAAGTAAAGAATTGCTCTGCAGGTTTGTAGAATGAGTGAAATTCAGTATTACGCTAATTTCCGAGATGGAATATCAAGTGACATTCATTCAAATATTATTTAGTTTTGAAACAGTATCTTTTGATATATTTTTATTATAATCTCATAGGTTTGGTTTAACTCGCAAGATCTGCCTCAACACCATTGCTTTTGTTCCAACTTTCTAGTACCAAACTTCCATAGTGTACTATAGAAAAATTGTTAATGTTAAAAGGTTATGCAATTTAATTTATAATTACTCGGAGTGAATTAAAGTGAGTGATTTAACTCTACTGAATGTGTCAACAAGACAAAGGACATCAACAATAAAAAATATGCTGGACATCTTTCTTGTGAAGAGCAACGCTACGTCTACAAGACTGTGACGGCGTAATAAGCGGTCATTTTGTAGATAAATGTCTTTGTTGTGATAAATACACTTCTAAGAAACCAAAACTACCCTTCAAACTAATCATTTCACAAGAAACGTTTATTTTTACAATCAACAGTCGTCCGTTTGTTTTCACATTTTTATGGATCGTGCGCGATAATTGCTTTGTAAGCTAACTAAGCATGGAGCAAAACACTTGTTGAACACCCGGTGCGGACGTGAGGCCGGCGATATGGCGGTGATCGCCAATACGCGTGGGGTTTGTGTGTTTACCGATAACCGGCGGCGAAATGCGTTCGCCCTATCGCAATATCGTCGACAGATCGACCTTCGGTCGATACCCATTCGGATGTGCGGCAGGGGGGTGGGCGAGTCGACGTTCAGCACACACGTTCTCTCGCGTTTTTCAGAGAAAACACCCCGATGATGAAGGGGGGAAACGGCTGACACGCTACGATGAGTTATCTCCCCGTTATTGGCGTCCATCTTGAACGTTTATTAGTAAACCTAATAAAGTTGATCGTTTCAAAAGATTTCTTTAGCATTTGCTTTAATCAATAAAAAATTAATGAGAGAAATATCAAACGAGCAGATATAAACAAAGAAATACAATAGAGAGTATTTTTCTCAAACGATCTAGTGTTGTTTACATTTTACGTACATAATTATACGTAGAATTTACGATCTAAATTACCTATTACAGTATAACGTAAGCTTATTACTCGTGGATAAATAGTTTTTACTCTGCTGGTGAACAAATTGATATTAACGAAAATTTTGATTTACTCGCATAAATTGGATCTGAAAAATATTTATAAAAAACTGAGGGGATAGAGGAATTGTTTTGTTTCCCGAGGTAATTCTAACACTCATCATATATTGCGAAGGTCTGCATGTGATGTTGATGATCGATTCAATTATGCTTAAGCCAAAAGAAACGTTAAGAAAACAGAACTCACTCTGAACTCACACAGTAAAATGAATACATTGTTCCACTTTTATTAATAATTTCATTTATTAATGTGAGAAATATTAATTAAGAAGTAGTCCATTTTAATTTTACTCTATAGACAAAGGGCTCATAGAGATATTTTTATTATTATGGGTTGAATTCCAAATCATATTTGCACATACGTCACCATGGCAACAATACTGAACAATAATTTATCATTGAATCGCATGCAAAGAAGGCCTAAACCAAGACGGGGTAGCATGGGGCACGTCATGCCGCGTAAAGCTAGGCCGTCGAGCAGCGATACTCACGAGGCGTTCTGCACCAGGTGGTCGATGATGAGCGTGAGCTTCTTGTCGAAGAGGGCGAGGCGGATCCAGAGGTACTTGGGCGCCGCGGGCTGCGCGGCGCCGCCGGAGCCCGTGCCGCCCGCGCCGCCCGCGCCGCCCCCGCCGCCCGCGCCGCCGGCGCCGCCGCCGCCCGCGCCCGTCGCGTTGGACGACGCGCGCTTCTGCAGCGGCGGCTGCGCACCACAGACACGCGACGCGAGTTACACAACACGCGGATTGCGCACGTGGGTAGGAGGATGCAATGTGTGTAGGAGGATGAAACGTGGGTAGGAACACAAAAAGGGTAGGAGGATGCAACGTGGGTGAAAGATGCAACATGGACAGGAGAATGCAACGTGTGTAGGAGGATGAAACGTGGGTAGGAGTATAAAATAGTTAGGAGGATGCAACGTGGGTGAAAGATGCAACATGTTTAGGAGGATGCAACGTGTGTAGGAGGATGAAACGTGGGTAGGAGGATAAAATGGGTAGGAGGATGCAACGTGGGTGAAAGATGCAACATGGATAGGAGGATGTAACGTGTGTAGGAGGATGAAACGTGGGTAGGAGGATAAAATGGGTAGGAGGATGCAACGTGGGTGAAAGATGCAACATGGATAGGAAGATGCAACGTGTGTAGGAGGATGAAACGTGGGTAGGAGGATAAAATGGATAGGAGGATGCAACGTGGGTAAAAGATGCAACATAGATAGGAGGATGCAACGTGTGTAGGAGAATGAAACGTGGGTAGGAGGATGCAACGTGGGTGAAAGATGCAACATGGGTAGGAGGATGCAACATGTGTAGGAGGATGCAACATGTGTAGGAGGATGAACCGTTGGTAGGAGGATGCAAGGGTAGAGAATACAACTTGAATAGGAGGATGAAACGTAGGTAGGGAGATGCAACGTGGATTACAAGGTGCAATGAGGTTAGTAGGGTGGACTTGGGAAGGAGGCTAAAACGTGGTAGGACGCAACATGGGTAGGAGGATGCAACCTGGGTGAGAGGATTAAATTTACTTTTGAAGTGCGAGAATGTACTGTTACATCTTTCTTTGTGACGAATTCATTCCTATGTAGGGCAGTGGCATCAACTATTGTCACCTCAAGCGGATTTCTTTACTTCGATTTTAATTGTTTGTTAACTTCTTGCTTTGGAGGGAGGTGAGAAAAATGTTTAATGAACATTTAAGGAATGGATTGTGAATGCAAGGAATAAAATCCTTGAGATATTTTTAATAATAATTCTTTAATAGAAACATTTGACTTTTCTCCGTCTATGGGCTCTTGTTCTTTTATGTTTTTTTAAAATATTAATATTAAATAAGTATTGAATTACGCAAAGTATTTCTAGTGTAAAACTTCATTGGGGAATAGATTAATGACCCTGAAGCCGGATTTTATGTACTTAGACACTAAAATATTGAATAAGTCATATTAAAGGAACAGCTCTTCAAATTTTCTTGCTGATGTGGTTATTTTAAGATTGACAGGATAAAGAATGAGAATCTGACATGTTTAAAGATCAGTATTGAAACAATACTCAATTTTAAATCGATAGATTATTTTACAGCATTGACTTAATTATGAATGTGGCCTTAGCTGATGTACATGCCGTAGATGGTGTAGCTGGTACTTCTGTCGTATTACAGCAATATTTTACTTTAGAAGGCACTTACATAAGAGTTTGCCCGCATGTTTGCAGGTGTACCTCGTCATGTAAGTGCAGAATCAAAAAATGGAAAATATCTTCATAATTCATCCATTCATCATTCTGTCACATTTCATCAAATCACGACATTATACCAACTTATCAAATTAGGCGATTCGTTTAAAGTCAGTGTATGGAGCAATAAAATATAACAGGAAAAGAAAATGAATTTCATATAAAAATAAACTAGGGGTGCTATAGAATGGCACAGACTTTCCCGTATTAGTTTTCTATTTCCTTGGGTCTTCGCTAGCTATTCGGAATTACCACATACTCTTTCTTGCCAGTTACCATCTGTCACCGCCAAAAGTACATTTTTTTGTCATTTTCTTAATTGTTCGGTTTCCTATTGGTAGAACGAAAATATTAATTTTAGAATATTAAAGAACACAGAAACCTAGTCATAAATGGCAATTTTCTTTTAAAAATTATGTGCCGTTTTAAAGAAAATTGCGTTTTAGCGCTACTAAAAATGCGAAATTTGAAGCTCATTTTCACAGAACATTTTTGAGTTTTCAAAATCCTTTATTTGAAGTTATTTGAAGCACTTACACTCACAAATATAATAATGTTTACAAATTGCTGGTAATGTGAATATTAAAGATGTGAGAGATCTTTCAAAAAATTACAATTATGTAATTTTTGAAAAAAACAATTACAACAACAAATCACACAACTAACACAACAACAAAGCATCGTTAGGAAAACCGAAATTAAAAGGTGGTGCAACGCCATAAATATTTTCGAATTATTATAAATATTTATCTTCATCAGTAACATCATGAGAGAGTGTAGAAGAAATAACAAGAAAGGCTGAAGTATCAAAATTTGCAATGTGTAATTAATTACGGCCTTCCGTTGAAAGCGAATGCAAGAAGAACATTCGTATTGAAAATTTCCAGAATGTGATCATCGAACAATTCATTGTACTTATGAGTAAAGTGCCAAATTGTGGTTAATGTTACAAGAAAAATAAATTTTCAATTGTAAATTATTTTTTTTGTTTTAAATGTATTAAAAACTGGTGAAACTACTTTTTGGGTCCCTTATGTTTCTGTTGTAGTTTATTCCTTAATATGTTTCCTTATCTCTTTCTCATTCTATACATTTGAATAATTATAATACACGTTGGGAAAGAGATATGAATCAGTTTAACGTTCGTAATATTGAAATTTGTAAGTAAATAATAATATTACAACAAGCTACTGTTACAAAAATTTAGGTATTGGATTTTAATAATTAAAAACTCTACCAAATAGCACCGACCACGAGCACAGCTATAAGCCACAGAGCACTCACGCGCAGTTTGCCAATTTGTCTATACTATAAGCTCTCTGAACTCAACAATATGGCGGAGGTGGCTACACGTTTGTAACGTCATACCATCTCCTTATTTTCGTAGGTCCATGCATTTATCTAAAAGAAAAATGCATCGTGACGCGTTTCACGTTTGTATCTGGTTTATACGAATATTTATAAAAGACATCTTTCCAAGCAAAAATAGAGCTAAAGATTTTTAATATTTTATTTTTGTTTAAACTGCATTAAATGTTTCTGTAAATGCAAAAGCAGAAGTTTAAACATACAAATATATTTCAAAGGTCAAAAGAAAAGAGCATTTTGTTGGTGTTTAAATCAACAATATTTCTTACACAAATACGCACTTACTAGGAGTTTTTACAAAGCTGAGAAATTTTAAATGTGAAAGAATTGTTTCAGCATACCGAAACGTGAATACCGCGTGATCTAGAATATAACAAACACAATCCAAAGTTATTTCAATTTACCGTGACTGCTGAAACAAAACCGACGTTTGACTCAAAATAAGCGAAAATAATAGTTAAAATAGAACGTAGATATGAAGCAATGTTAATTAAAGGGGCATTTTACGACATACCTACTGTGAAAATGCGTTATGTTGTAAGACAAAAATGACGGTGTTAGAGCGCTGACTGAAACTGTTAATATCAGGAGTCAAAATTTAGGTGAGAGGCATTTTTCATTAAGCACTTAAATGGATTCTGACTACACAACGCGTTAAAAGAAGTAATTTCCTATATATAGGAACAAGATTTATCCACTTTTTCGTTTCCAGAACACAGAAATACGATTTTTTCTGTCGAAAAATTGCTGATTTCTTCCGAACGATTAGAATACTTTCTCTTAACTAATTAATTCGTAAGGATGGAAGTCAAGTTCCGATATATAAGGACAGACATAATCGTGGGGAAGGCAGAGAATGGGAATGTATTATAAAACAGACTCCGGCTCCACCATTTTGGGCAAACGAGTTATCACTCGAGGCGTCATAGTATTTTCGACAGTACCTACATAGCTAGGTCGAATTCAGACGTTTTCTGGACGATAATTCTAGAGGCCGGCTACTCTCATTCGTAGTTTTTCTAGATTGCTCCGATCAAAACCAGGTGAATGCCGGAGGACTACCCTAACCAACGGGTCATGGGTTACGCACGATCTTTCCTTTCTCTTCCTTGCCCCATCTTCTCCCAATACTTTCACACACTTACACATACTAACTACAACACATGGCGGGAGACCAGAAATTAAAAATTTTCATGCACTTATTTTAAAAAATCTCCAATTAATAAACATCTTTAAAAACAGTTTAAAGCGTCGGAGACGCCACAATAAGCTAGTTTTTAGTATTACACTACATCAGTTTTTAGTGATGTAGTCGTACCGGGAAAAGACGAATGATTTTTGATGGATTGGTAATTGTATGGATTGATACTATGATTGAATAATGACTGTGCAATAATACAGAGGCAGTGGAAACGGCCTTATTCACTACAAATCCCAGAGAGATTTATTGGTTTATTGATTGATTGATTAGTGTTTGGGAGCGCGACAACTGCTAAGCCAATTTTTCTCGTAAGTGTAGTGCATATTTTCGTCGCGGGAGGTGGCGATGATCTTCCCTGCTGACAGGTGAGATCCGACGCCGACCTACATCAACTTGTAGGAATTTTCCCCAACCAGATGTCTCCCACCAGCGGGACACCACCTTAACCGGGATGAGCTCTAAGCTCCCTACTGGTCTCCCGACAAGTGTGATAGCGATTCGAGCTATCTAGCTAGTGTCGAAAATCGTGCCATTGTTGGGACTCAAACCCCAGGACCTTCAGGTCAGAGGCGCTGTAGTGACATCAATTGATACCCTAAACTACCTTTCCCGGCGACGGTTTGATCTGAATTTGAACCCCAGTACCCTGACGTATCGGGCGAGTAGTATGGCTGCTACCCCGCGGGTCGCCCCCGAGAGAAAACGGCAGCGCACTCTAAGCCCCGTGCGGCGCGAGCTCCGCCCACGCCCCGTTGCAGTGTTTGCTCTCCTGGGCTTGACCCCGCTGCCGCCGCCGCCCCCGCGCCCGCCAGGTGAGACGTGCCACCTGCAGCCGTGTGCGCCGCGCGACGCAGGTCGCAGGGCGCGCGCGCAGCTCAGCCCAGAGGCTTTGCGCGCAGGTGGGGACGCGCACACACGACCTACATTGCCACCCTCCAGCGCATGCGCACTTTGCGGTCGCATATACGCAGTACTATTCATTTCCCTGGCCATTCTGTAAGTCTGTTCTCCACGCGTTTGACCCAATGAAGATATCTCTTTGCCATACTGTTCATTTTCTAGTATCAATTTATTTAAGGCGCTTTTCCATCATGATGACGTATATTGTGTTCAAAATGGCGTGTTAAATTGTATCCGGAAACAATTGACTCCTATCTTAAACTAGACACTCTGTAAGGATATAAATTATATTAGTTCTGTAGGGCTGAATTTGAATATTTTCTCTTTCTAAAAATAATTCTTGGAGATATGTCACTTTGGAAGTAAGCTCTTCAACTCAATGCGGAAGGTTAGTAGTAGCCAACTCTCTAATTATTGCAGGGTTTCAGTGTGAAAATATCAGTAGAAGCTAGGGTACTAATAGTGACCAAATGTATAAAACCAACGACGACACAATGGATACTTTTCGGCAATCATGGAGATAAAATCAGTGATCGCAAATGTTTTCAGATCTTGTGCATTGACCACTAGGACTGCGACAGAAGATGACAAAATTGATTATCAACAGCAAAGAACTTGAAATTCGACCACGGAAATACGAAGAACCACGGAACTTTCAAGATCAATATAAGTATACTATCCAGGATTTTGAAAACGATGATAAAGAAAAAAAGATGCATTCATTTTGAAAGTAATTCTGATGATACGGAAGATCTTGAATAAGATATAAATAAATAAAGTTTTGAAACTTTTTTCTTGATTTCTTGAAACTTTTAATTAGTGCATCGAAGGAAGTCTAAACTGAGGAGTACATACTCGTACGTGCTTGACAGGGTGGGTGAATACCTTACATGGGTGGACTTGAAGCACCTTGTAGGGGGAAGGGCTTGCTGCACCATCAGAAAGAGGTAGATGGTATGTGAAGGTGTATAATGACGTACCTTCAGAGGGTGCAGTGACATAACTAAGGGTGGATCGTGTCCTATCTTGATAGTCGGGACCTTGGCGTACTTTGAATTGGGGATGGTGTGTTTAAGAGGAAAGAATGTCGTAACTTGATGGTGAGCATTTGGATCTACCTCGAGAAGGAAAAGAGTTTCGTTTGTTAAGAGAGAATGAGAGGATAAGAGGGAAACATTGTCTTACTTCTACGTCGCGGATTACTATCTTGAGAAGGTTGTTAGCGTTCCTTATATTATTGAGACGTAATGTAACGTTAAGGGGAAATGTGTTGTATCTTCAAGAAAAATATTATTCTACCTCGTGGAGAAAAATATATCGTGCCTTAAGGGGGAATATTATTTTCCGTGAGGGGAAATGAAATATTCGTACCATAACATGTTACACCAAAAGAAAGAATGGTATACCATGCGGGGAGAATGTGTGGCGGTGTGAGATCTCGTAATGGGAAATTTGTATTGAAGGGAAATGGGGCGTGTCGTACCTTGAGGATAAAAGAGTACCGTTATCTTAAAGAGAATGGGGCGTGCCGAACTTTATTGTAAGTGGTGTAAACAACTAAATGTAAGGAGAGAGTATTTCCTTGATGGCGCGGCTTGAGTCGAGGAATTGGTTGGTCCTGTAATTAAGGAGGGAGTCGTATCTTGAGCGACGCACATCGCGTGGACGCAAGCGTGGCTCATTGACGAGGAGGATGGCTCCTAAAGTGTGACATGTGTGTGTGTGGCATCCACGCACTAGTAGGGGAAGCGCTACTGGTCAGGCTTCCCTGCTCCCTGCGGAAAACGAAGCAGTCGAAGGACGATAGATCTTTCTGTTATCAAACTACTCCTTCTGGACACATAATCCAGGGCCAGCAGCAGAGCAAGAATCACCGCCACTAAGACGTCTCTCTATTGCACGAGCTTTAAGGACGGGTGAGCAACTCTCTGTGCACCGTGGTGCCACATCTCCGGCAGCTGTTTCGAGCTACCTCGGGCCAACATCATGCGCCCTCCCTATCTCATCTCCGGAGGTCGATCTTATGCGTGCTGACCGACATATTTCTTCTCCCCACTCGGGGAAATATCAGAGAGCAGTCTCCTAATGCCTCCGTAATGCCAGTAGAAGGATTGCAACCATGACTTTATTTAGACCAGCGCTCTGCAACGGGGCTGAATTTTTTGTTTTTGTTCTACGTTTCTTGATTGATTGATTAGTGATTCCGTCAACCACTAAGGTCATTAATCCCGTCAGTGTACCCGGCACTACCTGGCGAGATCCGGTGTCGATCTACGTCGGCTTGCAGGGATTTCCCCCAACCATATATCTCCCACCACCGGTGCACTATCTAAGCCGGGACAAGCTCTAAGCTCCCGACTGGTCTCTCTGCATGTGTGGTTGTGTAGTGCATGTCATTGTGTGTGTAAGGTGCGGGATAGGACTATGAATCGGAAGGAAAGATCGCGGTCCCTGGCCCGTTTGTTAGGGTACTGCTCCGGCATTCGCCTGGTGTTTCTCGGAGAAACCATGAAAAAACTACCGATCAAAGCAGCCGGCCGCTAGAATTCTCCTCCAGACAGCGGCTGAATTCGACGTAGCTGACAAGCTACTGTCGCAACTCCTGTCACGGTTTATTATTGGAACCCAAGGATCTCCCAGTCAGAGGTACATTTTACGCGAGGTGGAGTATTCGGAGGAGGAGGAAGAGAAGGAGGAGGATGAGAAGGAGGAAGAGAAAGAGGAGGAAGAGGAAGGGGAGGATCAGGATGAGGAGGAGGAAGAGAAGGAGGAGGATCAGGAGGAGGAGGATCAGGAGGAGGATGATCAGGAGGAAGTGGATCAGGAGGAGAAGGAGAAAGAGGGTGGATCTTGATGTGGGGCGTATATGTGTTACCTTGAGCGGGCGCGAGGTGAAGGGCCTGCAAGAGGAGGAGGAGGAGGATCAGGAGGAGGAGGAGAGTGGTTCTTGACGTGAGGCGTGTGTGTGTGTGTGTGTGTTACCTTGAGCGGGCGCGAGGTGGAGTCGCCGGAGGAGGAGGAGCGGCGGCCCGTGTCGCTCTCGAGCTCCTGCAGCGCGCGCGCCACCACGGCCGCCGGCTCGAAGTTCTTGGCCACCTTGTGCAGCAGCGCCGTCGTGGAGCCGCTCTTGAACAGCCCCAGCGCGCGCCGCCGCAGCCCGTGCGACAGGCACGCCTCCACCGCCCCTGCGCACCAACACCAATGCATATTCATCATCATCATAATTATAATAATAATAATAATGGACGGTTCCGATAGCCGAGATTGCTGAGACAGTACTGCCGTAGCGATCTCGAACAGAAGCAGAATTGTTGCGCACCTGGAAAACCTGGAATACCTGGAAAAGTCAGGGAATTTCTAGTCTCTGGAAAAAACAGGGAAAAGTTAGGGAAAATAACAAAATTGCATGGAATTTTGGCGTATTCGGAAAACATTCAAGGAAAATATTATTAAAACTTGTATTTATATGAACTAAATTGTCTGTTTTTTATTAATATTTTTCTTGAATGTTTTCCTAATATGTCATTAAACCTTCCGTCATTCACACTGTTGGATTTTGTCACAAACACTTTTGCCTTTTCGAGTGGCAAGAATTTTGATAGTTATTAATATTTTTTATTTAAACAAGAATTTTTAATTTTTTAAACTGAATTTATCAGTGAACTAAACTAAGGCGCCAGCGCCATCTAACTAATATTGGTATGTACTTGGAGAACAAATTTTTTCACTTCGACTCTAAACTGCAAACTGATTTGAGTTCGCATTTGAATAGTGAGGAGACAACAAGAATTCACAAATAATTATAAGTAAGTATTTAAAAATACGCATTTCACCTCGAAATTCTCTAATAATTATATTTTAATTAATATGTTATAAGTAAAAAACAGATTTTGAAGAATCAACGTCTTTGTTTACACCAGGGTTTTCTTAGAACTAGAAATGAGTTTATTTCTTATAGTTTTATATTGAAACCTTGTTTATAAGTTGTGTATAATGTTTCTTTAATTTAAGCAAACAAATGTGATTTTGTTTTTTACAGTAAAAATTGAAAAATTTGTATAATAAATTTGTTTGCATTTCTGGGAAGAAATTTGAGAAGTCTTTCTCAGAAATCTCAACTATTTTAGTTTAATATTTTAGAAAATTAAATTACATCTACACTGGGAAAAACAAAATAATGATTCACGATTGCCTTTTTTAATAGTACGAACGGAAAAATGAACACTAAACATATAAACACCCAAAATAAAAAAGGTAAACCGAGCATATTATTTGCCTTTGTCTATCACACACGTTTATACGTTATGTTTTTAATGTGTCCTTCAAAGAGTGATTGAATCAGTCTTGAAAACAGACTGATCCATTCTTTTATTTTTCCCAGTGTATTTTATTTTAAATTTTATTTATTATTGATTGTTGTTAGATTATTAACCCATTAGCGCCCGGTGGCAACTTAAGTTGCCACGTCGGATAATTTGTTCTAGATTCGAAGAGTTGGCGCAAGAGTGGTTTTTGATTGTTGTATACTGCAATTCAATATTTCTTCTTCGTATCTTCCGGAGAGGGTTATCTCTTTCTTTTTAGATTAGGTTCTGTTATATTTCATTTCTCGACGTGCGCGCATGCTGAATACTGTTGCTGCACAGTGTTGTCTAAAATGTAAGTTTTCTCCTGCACGTAGTTACAGTTTTTTGTTTTCATGATATATTTATCAATGGTAATACATTCAAGAACATATTTATATAAATATTTGTGCAAATATATTGTATTCGTTATCGTTAGAGTAATCTAAATGTGTTTGGCAACTTAAGTTGCCACTGGGCTCATTCAATATTATATTTGGAAAAAAATATATTTGCGTGTAATCTCAGTTGCCAAGATTTAAAACTTTGTGTGTGACGTTTGTGTAAAGGACTAATGATGAATTATTTTGATTAGCTTGACTTATATTTTATATTTTGACAGCTTTTCTCGAGGCAGAAATGGTGATGGTTTGCTTTTGCATGAAGTGCTAGAACTTTTAGAAAATGACAGCTTGTGCCCAGACAATATCGCTATTTGTCCGCCTGATGAACATTCTAATGCTGATACGGACAAATATATTTCAATATTCTTCATGAGATTATTTTATCTTTTTACTGATACCGCTTTATCCCAGTGGCAACTTAAGTTGCCAGATAATTTTCCTATGTTGGCAACCTTGTTTGGTTTTGTACTCGAAATATGTTGTAATAAGAGTTCAGAAGTACTCGTATTTCAAATTTCATTAAAAAATATTCATCAGGAAATTACGGGCATTAATGGGTTAATAAACAAATGTATGTCTTTGATATTTTCAAAATATTATTTTTTTCAAATTTATGTATACTTGTGTTTTGAATTGCAGAAAGTTTTGCAAATGAACAAAAATGGTAAAAAAACGACTTTCAATCCTGCATGGTTGGACGATGAAAATTTTAAAGATTGGCTGCAAAAAAATGAACGTGATAAATATTCGGCTACGTGCATCAAATGCAATCAAACATTCTCTTTTAGCAACATGGGAAGACAGGCGGTAATAAGTCATTCCAAAGGAGCAAAGCATAAAGCAAAGACTACAGCAAATTATCAAATAAACAACTTTTTCCTCCAATCTAGTTCCGCAATCGGTAAAGAACATTGTTTAAATTAAATATTATAATATTGACGTACACCAATAATTTTTTTCATGCATTTTTAAACTTTTTTAGCTGCTAAAACCGCTGCAGAATCCACATCAGCAACACTCCCACATGGACCACCAGTTATTTCTACTGCAGATGTAACTGATGCCCTGCAACCCATTACCGGCCAACTCAAATGAACAACTTTGTTGAAAAAGATGAGGTTACCACTGCAGAGATTTTATGATGCATTCAGACTATCGTTCGTCATTTTTCACTATCTGGAGCTGGCTCGTGTGTTGATGTGTTCAAGCGGATGTTTTCGGATAGTTCTATTGCGAAAAATATGGCTCTTCAACGATCAAAAATGGCATATGTCATTACGTATGGACTTGGTCCTTTTTTTCGCCAAACTTTAATCGATGATATTTCATCCGAATGCCCATTCACCGTTTCATTCGATGAAAGTCTTAACAAAGTGAGCCAAAAAAGTCAGATGGACTTAAACGTTAAATACTGGAGTAAATCCAAGAATCAGGTTGCTTACGAGTATTTAGGATCCACTTTTTTAGGCCACACTACTGCAGTCGATCTTCTGCAGGCTTTCAAGTCGGAGGTAGCCTGTCTTAACTTGAACCATCTGATTCAAGTTTCCATGGACGGGCCAAACGTCAACCTGAAGTTTTATCGCCTATTCAGAAATGAAGTGGAAGCTGAAACCGGTCATACGTTAATCGATTTGGGAACATGTGGGTTACACAATTTACACAACTCCTTCAAAATGGCATTAAAAGCAACTGGTTGGGAAATTTCTGGATTTCTTGGTGCTATATATCAACTTTTCAAAAATGTACCGGCTCGTCGAGCTGATTATACAAGGTTTACAAACTCATCGAAATTTCCACTCAAATTTTGTTCTGTGCGTTGGCTACACAATTCTGATATTTCAGCACGTGCAATTGAAATAATTCCCGCTTTAAAGAAATTCGTCAAAGGTGTCGAAAATGAAGGGATTGAACCGAACACCAACTCTTATAAAAAAATGGTCGAAGCTCTCAAGGATCCTTTACTGAGTGCCAAGTTGGCTTTTTTGCAAACTTTAGCCTCAGAAGTTGAACCTCTCCTCCGAATGTTCCAAGCAAACAAACCCATGGTTCCATTCTTGTATACCGATTTTTTATCGTTGATATCTTCTGTCCTGAAACGTTTCATCAAAGATGACGTTTTGAAGGTGACTTCATCAGTAAAAAAAATCGATGTTTTGAAGAAAGATAATCTTCAAAGTGTGAAGCATATCAAAATTGGTTATCTTACACTCGCAGAAATTCGTAAGGCATCAGGCATAAAAGAGAAAGCTGTTTTGGAATTCAGACAAGCTGGTTTGATAGCTTTACAAGCATTCTGCCAGAAACTGCAAACCAAATCTCCGCTGGCTCATGATGGAGCAAGGTTGATGACTTTTTGTGATCCTCATGTTATTAGCAGCAACAAGGAAGTCTCTACGCGACGTCTGTCATCGTACATACAACATTTGTTATCGAAGGGATGGATGAGTGGAATCTCATGTGACAAGGTCGAACAAGAATTCGTGGCTCTTTGCAAGAAACCAGGGATGGATGACATTTTACGAGAATATTCAAGAGATGAAAGACTGGACGACTTTTGGATGCGTTTGCTGTTGAAGTACAAATGTTCTCCTGACCTTACGAAATTCCTTAGGCTGACACTTGTTTTCTCTCACGGTCAAGGAGATATTGAACGTGGTTTTTCAGTAAATAAAGAGTGTCTCATCGACAACATGTCGGAGAAATCGTTAGTGGCACAGCGTCACGTCTGGGAAGGGGTTCAGAGCCAAGGAGGAATAGACAAAATTGAAATTACCAAACGCATGATTCACTATGTAAGAAATGCACGTAGCGATATCGAGACGAGCTTGAAAAAATGAAAAACGAAAGTGCTTTAAAAATGAGTAGAGAGCTGGAAAAAAGAAAAGCAAAAGAAAGACTTTGCGAACTGAAGGAGAAAAAAATACGAATTGCTACAGAAGAATCAAACGTAGAAGAAAAAATTCGTAAGACGATGAGTGTTTTAAATAAATTATAGTTTCATTTTAATCTAGAAAGTTTATGATGTTGAGTAATTATAATCCAAAAATTATTTATTGTTAATTTAGTTTCGATCATTTGTGATATTGGTACATATTTGTGATATTGTGATTCATTTCAAATGTGATTGTATAATTTATATGAAATTGTTCATAAATGAAATATAAAGCCTAATAAATATGTCATTAAATCATATGAAAATACTTTTTAATTTTATTGAAATGACCTGGAAAATAAATTTTTAGGGTATGGAAACCTGGAAAAGTCAGGGAATTTCTGAATTTTCCAAGCGCAACAACCCTGAGAAGAATCGCGGGTTCGAGTCCCGCCTCGGGCACGAGTATCAATGTGCGTATGTATGTGTGTCGTCCTTTCACCCATCATTATCATCATTTCATTGTGAATTTCTTATTAGAATTAGAAAGGCACAGTTTCATTTTTGTCCCGGGCGAGAATCGAACCTGGGACTGCCTCACAGAAAGCTAGAACCCTGACCGTGAGCCACCCGAGAGAATTAATAATAATAATAAAACTAATAATAACAATTATTATTACAAAAGAATGAAAATGACAGCACCCACAACGAAAGAATGAAACGACTGGAACATCCGTAACAATAAAAATGACAGCAGAGTAACGGTGATATTAAAAGCTAAGTATATTTTTCAAACCTCAAATTTACACGTCACACTGATATTGAGATGTATTGTTTTTAAATTTGAATTTAGCACAATAAAATTGCTTAGTCAAAAATAATTGCTTTTCGATATGGATTTAACATTCAAATTGAGAATAAGAAAGAAAGGGAGAGGAAGGAGGATACAAAGAATTACATGAAGAAAAAGAAGGGGATGAAGAAGATAGTGGATGTGAAGAAGGTGGTTGACGAGGAAGGGAGAGGAAGAGAAGAACGAATTACCACATAGTTTGATTTTCTATGGTTCAATAAAATACTGAACGTTTATATTTATATATTATTCAATAAAATACTGAATTTTATATTTATCTTTATTTATTATCAATTTGCAAATACTTTGCCTTAAAATGAATGTGTTTGTTTTCCATTTGAAATTGTTTGGTTTCGATTTTGGAGAATAAAAAATTAATTGAACTTTTGTGATATTTGTATATCACTTTTTTAAAAGTGAAAATGGTAGCTGGTTCGAGGTTTTCTGATGAAATTGTAGACAGCAGGACACATGACTAATTTACAGTTTTTCAATATGGAGAGCATTTCAATATAGAGAGCATTTATTCTCCATTCCCTAGTTACGGCGTTACCTGACCAAATAGGATCACATCTTCAGGTTCAAAATTTCTGGAGAAACACACTTCTGATGAACAAGGATATGCCCAAGATGGGTAGGGCAGTGTGGAGCAAATTGCGCTCTCATGGCATTACTGTTTCGAATACAGTTGGTATGAGAATTTGCATAAGTTGGCACCCAATAACTCGCTAACTCGCTACTACATTACAAGCGCTAATGCACCTGGCATGGAGATCCCCTCTGCGGGGATCGAGGGCACATTTGCTTTGTTCCACTTCTCCAGGAAACTTCACAACTGTTCCACGACTCTGCACGGGCGCTTGCAAATTTCGGTTAATTGGGGCATCTGCACTAGCTCTCGCACTCTCCTCTTCGTTAGTTAATTAGATAACCTCCCCTTTCTTGCCAGAACATCCCTATTTATCTTACAATAGTACTTTCTTTAGCTATTACTCCTCCTGGATATTTATTTTTCATTTTGTTAATAAGATACAAAGCTCTGTAAAGTCGTGTTCCAAGAATGTCAAATATTTGTCTCTAATGCCCTATTTGTTAAGTTCACAATACACCGTTAACACCTTCGTTTACTAAAAGTTTCTAGAAAGAAACTTTAATTAAGCGAAGCAGTGTCAGTGCAATAGCATCGAAATACTTTCACTTGCATGCTATATACTATCACAGTTAACAGGATACTAGTAGGGAACTTAGAACTTGTTTCAGATACCCCGCTGGCGGAGACACCTAGAGAGGAAATTTCCGCAAGCACTCGTGTTGGGCGGCGCCGGTTATCACATTCTAGCAGGGGAGGAACATTGCCACCTGCCGAGATGTAACTTGCGCTAACTTTACAGGAACAATGATCGTAGGAATTTGCGCGCACAGAAACACGAAATAAATCAATCTTCCTCTCACAGGAAGGTGCTCATCAATTGTGTGTTTGTGCAGGTTACTCTGTGTTCAACAGGGAAACTGTATGCTCATATTCACACACGGTTTTTTCTTTCAATGTTGAAAAAATTGACGGTCCTTTGATATGGGACAATTCGATACAGCCCAGATTGATGTAGTTATTGTCGTTAATGCTTTCATTAGCCTCTTGAAATAGCTTATCTTTCAGCGTGATAAACGAGTAATGATAATTGTAGTTTATGCTACGTTAAAATAAACCATGTGATCAAAAATAGTAATAAACGCGGATGTAACTTCAAAACGTAAAGCTGATCGATTCGTTCTCCTTCTATTTTATGGTAATAACTGTTTTAGTAGATAACCTTACTCCTCCAAATTACAAGTACGATGATAACAAAAGTCAACTTTCTTGAGTTCAACTTCCATTCATTTTTTCTTTATTCTACTTTAATTTTCACGCGTACTGATAATATTAAAACAGAACTTCTAAAGAAGTTATCATTTTGCGGATATTCTAGTTACTCCTATTTTCACTTTTCCATTAAATGAGAACGCCGAGCAAAACTGTCGGCACAAAAATTCCTCTTCAAGAGTGTACAGAACCACGGAAGTTTTCGTAGAGAACAATATTCGCGCGTTAATATAATTTTCGAATGCACGACCCGTGGTAAAAAATTTCATGGCGCTCCACGGATTATATTGGGACCGATGCAGCCAGCAGACATTCAGATAATTCCATTTGCATGTTCTTTAATGAAATTTGTGGAATTTAAATGAACAGGCATAGTTTTAATACCACTGGCAAAGCCACGCCCATTAATGTTACTTCTTTGCATGTACCAATGCGCAACTCGCAAGTTAAAATATGGAAAACGATGACGCAGGAACAAAATGTAATTTCGCTTTTCTCTCTCCTTCCCGGGAGACTCTGGGCAGCAGCTCTTTGAATAAAATTCTTCACAGGCCACGGGTAATATTGTCAACGTTTTTATACTTGAAGTATGTACTCAAATAGAGTTTGCGTAGGAATGTATATTGGAAACATTTGTGTTGGATAGACATGAATTGCACGAGGGCAAAAACCTGTGCTCCGAATGCAATAAATTAAATTATTATTTTTGTTAACGTTAATACACATACTGCACCAGATTGTACGAAATACTCAATTTTGGATCAGTTATTCGGATGACAGATTCTTAGGTGCGAAGTGAATTTAATTAAAATGCTTCTAACGGCGGGATAAGTTAGAGTTGTTGTTAGTTACATTCCATGTTCTTAAAAGCTTCGTGAGCTGCCAAAAGAACAAACCAAATAACTCTGAATAATTTGGTGCTAGGTTCATTTATTGTACAACAAAGTAAATTGTAAAAAAAATAATGCTATATTCAGTCCCGTTAGTGTAGTGCATGCTATATACCGGAACTTGGCGTTTTCCTTACCAGCTAGAACGCGATATACGGCGTCGATCTGCATGTCAGCTTGCGGGGTTTTCCCCTTTTAGGTTTTCCCTCTGTCCGAGCCTCCCCGGATAACCTCTAATCTCTCGAGTAAGGGGACAAGGAGGAATAAGAGAAGATCGCGCACGAACCGTGGCAATTTGGTTACAAATGCTCCAGCAATCATCTGGAGAAATCAATGAAAACTTTCAATCAGAGCTGCCAGCCGGTAGATTTTTCCTTTAGACAGCAACTGAATTCGACCTAGATGAAATGTGTATTCAGTAGGCTATATAGTAGATAATTACAAAAAAAATCCACTACCGTCGGGCTTCAAACCATAGGGACCAGTTAAAGACATTGCCGTGACAACACTTGTTGCCGTAAGCCATTTTACTCCGTGACAACTCCAAAACAGCAATTTTGTAGAACAGTTTTATCCAGAGCGGAGCCTTTTATCTCGACCGAAGATTCTGTTTTACTCCAGATATTCGGTTGTCTAGGGTTGATTGACTGATTAATACTTCCGGATGTAGCAAATGTAAGGCCATTATCCCGTAAGTGTAATGCATGTTTTTATCGCGGGATGTGGCGGTGATCTTCCCCTACTGGATGGCAACATCCCGCGACGTCCTACTCGTCGACTCGTGGAGTTTTCGCCAACCAGGCATCTCCCAACAAGCGGCGCATGCTTGAAGCTCCCGTAAAATATTTTTATTAGATAGCCGAAAGATAAATAAATTAATTATATAATACAAATATCTCCAATTCATTTTTTCAGAGATACTTTACATCAGGGATATATTTTTTAATCCTTCTGTCTCACAGATCTCGGGTTTCTGGACAGTGCGATTGCCCGGGAGTGCTCGCTGTGCCCGAACAAAAGTCCCAATTGTATGACAGCAATTGCTGTCCCTTGGATAAATACATTCTAAAAGTCATAAATGAATATGTTTCACATTTCAAATACAAATACAATTATATTTACGATAATTTTACACAGTTTAGTGCATACTGAAATCACTAGAAAGAGCAAAGAGCAAAGCCAAACCTTAATCAAACCTTACTAATTATATTGCGAGCACGATTTCTTGTTTATATAAAACTTTGAACATACATTAATCAATTTGAGTCGTGAAATTCATTACTGACGTTTTTAAAGAAATAGAATGATTTATTTAAAATATTTCTGTGAGACCTTATCGGCTAATGGGGAGTTTATTTTGTAGTGAGCAGTGAGACCATATGGTCTCTTGTGACAGCCATTGAGTTAAAATATACGAAATAAATATTATTATCAAAAGGTTTTTCACAGAACCCTTTTTCAGCGTTACCAATATTTCGTAAGCATTTGCTACCTGAATTCCCTTTTTCGCCGGATTGTTGAAGCGGTGATAACAAAAATGCGTAAGCACGCAGCCGAACGGAAATTTCTCTCCGCATCCGGTTTGATAGGTTTCCATGTACACGCCATGCACTTCATTAGGATTATTGGAATCAATTGAAAAGCTCTCCGTAATTCATTTTATGCGGCATCTGAAAGCTGCACGGAAATACATTTTTTTCTCGTAATCATGTATTTTATTAAGGTTACAGAAGGTATGGGCAATGACTGTTACATATAAATATTATTGACAATATTTTTCCAATGATTAATATTCGAGAAGTAAATTTTTAGAAATAAATATTTTTTAATATGTCAATATGAAATTTTGTACGTGGTAGAATAATATTTTATTTGAAAAATAGTTTTTGTTTAAACAAAAATATTCGAAATAATGAGAAATTTTGCTTCATAAATTGATTGACTTTTTGATCATTTCGAGTTTCCGGGCGCATCAATTGCTGTACATTAGTCCAAACGTAGAGAATGTATTTATCACGAAAGGTTTTTATCACTGCTTGCGGGGTTTTCCCATAGAGATATCTTCTTCTAACGGGGCACCGCCTCACCTGGTATAAGCTCTAAGCCTGTCTGGTCTCCCGACATATCCATACAATACAATATTTGAGTAGCTACGTGTGGACGTCTATGCGTCCGTCATTCACGATTAGACTACTTCCATCCACCAATCGAGACATGTGAAGTGTCATTCGACGTGTCTCAGTCTCCTGGTTGGGAACAGATAATTTGGTTTTGGATCTGTCCAGAAATTTTAATGAAATTCTAAAAACGTGTTTTACGTGTTTTAGAGCTGCGACCGTAC
Source organism: Acheta domesticus (assembly GCA_031308135.1). Taxonomy (NCBI): domain Eukaryota; kingdom Metazoa; phylum Arthropoda; class Insecta; order Orthoptera; family Gryllidae; genus Acheta; species Acheta domesticus. The sequence goes on from JAHLJT010009355.1 coordinate 91,792,645, forward strand.
TGGGTAGAAACCATTGGGACCTACTTGGAATTAAACCAATGCCACCTAGAGAGCTCTATCTAGGTAGCGTTGATTAAACCCCAGAACCCAGGAGTATGTTTCACTCCACGACACGATAATTTTCTTCCACAAGGATGACAACACTTGTTGACATCTCTACGTGCAACATTGAGTGAATAGCGCGCAGAACCGTCAATTTGTGGTGCTGCTTTAAAGGTTTTCATAAGAATTTTTTTTAACCTCTTAATTTCCTATCTGGTCAATTATTCAGATTTTACAGAGTTTTGCACTGTAATCTTACAAAACCTGGTGTAGGACGTGAGCAGATGGGGAGTTCATTTTACGCAAAGGTCCCTCTTACTTTTGGTAGATTTGTTTTAATTAAGAATTTTTTAATTTTTGATTTTAAATTTGAAAACGCTGTTGGTTAATAGAATGATTGAAGGTTTAAAGATACTTTATTTTAAAATTTTTAAATTTGCTTATTGAAGAGTGTATGTATGGTGGTAATAGTTTGTTCTTGGGGTACCTTGAATTGATTTTTATGATTTCTGCTGAGCGACCTTCAATGAAGATTTGGCACAATCCGATTTTACTAAGTCTTCAAAAAATGTTTCAGATTATGTTATAATATAAATGCAGAGAGTTTAGAGAACTGCTAATAAGTGCTGTTAATTATTAAAAGAGGTTCTGAAGATTCTAAAATAATTGGTACGTATTTTTTAATTTCCTCTAACAAACACTAGAAAGGGAGGGCATCTCGTCAGCATACAAGCAGAAAATACAAAGTCAAGAGTTCAAGCTTTGAGATAAATAGAATATATATTGAAAAATGATGGTTGATGACTTTATGTATATTTAATAATAGAAGACTAATGACATAAATCTAGCATTGCTTGTAGTATGTATTATAGTACTTATTATAAACCTATGATAATCGTTATTATAACCCTAATATCAACGTAGTATGTGTTATAAATCTTCAGTTAGTGAGATGCAGTGGCGTAGCGTCAGGGGACGCTGAGATGCTGAGCATCCCCGTATATAAGAACCTTAAATACTGTATTGATAATCTTACAAGTGGTCTGTTGAGCGAAACACGTTTTGTATTAATTTAAAATTGATTTCCTATGATTGAATTCGGCGGGCTGTTGAAGCTGGCCTCTGATTGCTTGAAAGCTAAAATACTTCAGCGTCTGCCGCCAGATTGCGACGAGCAATGACGCATGCGCAGATGGCGAGGTCCCCCTCTCCCCTCTTCACCCCTGGCCCAGAGAAACCCGACTGCTTTACGCTAGCGTCTACTGCGGAAAGAAGCTCGTTTGTGCACGAGAGCGCAGCACACTTCAGGCGTTCAGTAAATTATCTTTCTCTCTCTCACTCGGGAGTCCCTGCTTGATCATGGATACAAACTGTAGAAATAGTGCCTGACTACTATTTCTTAATTAATATCCAAGAAATTGTATTATCTCTTAAATAGATTACATATTATTTAAGTCTGCAATGTATAAATTAACAAATGGTCTTATTGCCATTCGCGTATAAGAATTAAAGCTGAGCCATTGTATAATTTGCTTTCAAGACGTCGGCAAGCCCTGACTGCTGTGAGGATTTTGTGGGAAGCGCCTACATCGTCGTAAGCAATCGAGATCGTGGAAGTAGTCCCAGTGTATCTGCCTTGTGTTGCGTTCGCCTGTTAGACGAAGTAGTTGATAGTGACATTTTGTGTGTTATTGTTGAGCATCCCCAAACGTGTGAGTCACGCTACGCCCCTGGTGAGATGTGTATTTGCGACAAGTTTTTACACAGTACTGCTCCGGCAATCGCTTGATATTAATTGCAGAACCCACGAAAAAGTACCAATCAGAGCAGCTGGTCACTAGAATTCTCCAGACAGTGATTGAATTGAACCTAGCTACTCGTATATAAATAGTGTCGAAAGTCCACCAGTGGGAGTCACTTCCCTAGGATCTCCCTGTCGGAGTCTCTACAGTGAGAATATCCTTTGTCCTGAGCCATCTGAGCGACACGGAGGAAAATGTTATGAAAGCGTATTTATTGTTTTTAGAATTGTATAAATTAGCACTCATCTGAGGGGATTAACTTTCAGTTCAGGCGATTTAAAATTAGTGAGATGTGCATATGCGACAACTAGGGGATCTTCTCCGCCTGAAGGGCCGTCTGTCTTTCTCGCGTCCATTGGCAACGGCTGCCGCCGGGGTGGGAGGGGGGGCGTCCCGTCTTCACCCAGCCGAGAACGGTCCATAAACGAGGAACGTCCTTGCTTATATTACGGAGCTGGCATCTCTCCTATGGATTCTCTTTTGCGGGAGTAACGCTTCTTTTTCCTTTTTTGTGTCCAACGGTTCGTCACAAAGGGCTGCCTTGTGTGTTTCAGTTGTTTGGAGGACGTCATTGCGGGATTTATGGAGCGTGAGGATGCAGTGTGACACATTCGTTTCTTGAATTTTCAATTCAATGCACCCTTTCGAATTTCTTTTGAAGTACATACTATGAAGTAATGATCCACGACTGTGTCAGTCTTTTCCCAGAATAAACGTGCATGAAATACTCAATACATTTAGTAGTTGAAAAACAGCGCTTAACGCAAGAAATATTAGGGCAATAAATACAATTTATTATGGGTTAATTATTTGTAAGATAAATATCTGTAATATAAACTGTTTGTATAGAAACTGATTGTGGGGGTATCCTCATTTTTCCATTACACACGCTGCAACGATTTGTTGCTTCTGGGGTGATTATGAAATGGGTGATTATGAATAAGTTATTTTATCTTTATTACATATATCATTTTCGTTTTTTCTATCACGTACAGTATTGCAAAATTTTCGGATTTTCATATTTCAAATTAGCACGCGCTATGTCATACGTAAACACAGGGCTGCGACAGTTTACTGCTTGTGATTAAAAGGTTTTGAAAAAATTATAATCCTAGTTTTAGTCAATTAGTTGTTCACTCTCATTTAGCAAGAACGATTTGCTACAAAGGCTTTAAACGTGAATTTAATTGGTGGGAGAAGTGTTTCAAAGAATGGCGAATTCATTTAGAAAATGTGAAAGTGATCAGAACGTTTTTGTTACATATGTGGCTCATTTACACTAAAACTCTGAAGGGCAAACATCACCTCGTTTGTAAGGAAAGCGTGCCAACGCTCACTTCGGCATTAAGCTAGGGGATCAAAATAAATCTTGGTCCCCACATAGTGTTCGTCACACATGTGTTAGATGCTTGAGATAATGGCATGAATGGAAACAAAAATCTTTGTATTTTATATTCCAACGGTGTGGAGATAACAGAAGAATCATGTAAACTACTGTTACTTTTGCATGGTGAAAGTGTGCTGACGTAATAGGAAAAGTATAAAAGAAATAGTTTACTTGAATATTCCTTCAACCATTAGACCCGTACCACATGGTCCTGATATTCCTGTACAAACCCCTCACATGACGTATCATCTACATCATCTTAAGATTATTCATACTGCTGTGAGAGGGTAATGGACTTTGCTGATTTCCCCAAAGAAGAGAAGAGACCTCCCAATTGTTTCATAAAGAACTAATGATTTGGTTGCGAAATCTTGGCCTATCAAAGTAATTGGTGCAGGTTTTAGGCTCATGGTTTAAATAAACAAATAGCTCGCTCCAGACTACGTTTTACTGGAAGAACGAAGTAAGAAGTAGAGTGCCTTGATTATTTCACGAAAGAGGGTCAATTAGTACACTGCAACAACATTAATGGATTAAAATCACCCATCATAACCAAATCGACGAGAATTTATTTTTTTTTCGCAGCACTGTGTTATTAATTAAACCCCAGGTATCAGATAGATGCAAATTATTTAAAGTTAAGGTAGACATTAAATACCACTTTAGAGACGAAAATCATAACGACAACTGTGATCATCATCAAAAATTAGTATGTAGGCTCATTAGAAGAGATATGATCTGCACACTAATCATTAATTTAGTTACGCTTGATTCGTAGAATATCTTAAAATGAGGTACGGTGTGACAGCGTGGGTTGTTGTCACTTTGCAAATCTATCTGCGAACTAAGACACTACTTTAAGCGGGAAAACCCTAATAAAAGATGGAAGTTATTTTTTTTGCGAGAAAAATGTGCGATATATATGAAACCGTAACTACTCGGCTGTCCGGGAGACGCCGCGTCCTAGGAACAGGCGCCAACGTTTCGGCCGCCATTCTGCGACCTTCCTCAGGGCCCCGAGGAGTTTCGCCCGATAATTGAAACAGCAGTTGAAACTATTTTTTATCATTAGTATTTAATCCTTTTGGATGAACGTCATCCCCGCATGCGTAACCAATCTGTAAAATGGGAAGGAATGAGACTTACTCCCCCATGGTGTCCGAAGGGAGGTTAAGGAAGGAAGGGTGTTAAGGGAGGGATGTTGCCGTGCACATTATCTTCTGTGGTAATTAGTCCCGTTAGTGTAGTGAACGTTTTTTCGCCGGAGGTGGCGGTGTTCCTTTCCCTCTGGATGGGGAGATCTGGCGCTACATTCGCTTACATTCGCTCACGGCAGATTCCCTGTCCAGGAAGCTAAGCTCCCGAATGGTCTCCCGGCGTATATGGTAGACTAGCGCATGTAGGTGTATAATGTGTGTGGATGTAAGGTGTGAGCACAGAACTCAGAAGAGGAAGGAAAGTCTGCTTGCGGTCTATGGTTCGTTTGGAAGGGATTTGGTCCGACACTAACCTAGTATTGAGAGGAGAAAACATGGAAAACTATCGATCAGAGCAACTAGTCGCTAGAATTCTCCTCCAGATAGTCACTAAATTCGATCTGGCTACGCAAGTAATATCACCACAGATGAGACTCTCCATTGTTCCGTCACAGTTGGGATTCGAACACTAGGTCTTCTCGGTCAGAATCGCTGCAGAGTCAGCAATACTGCAGTGTTTGATCTATACACACTCAGCTGGTGTTTGGGAAGGAAAGTCAAAGTACTCTTCTCCTTGAGTGAGAGCCGACTTGTGCAAACTAACAGATGAAATTACTCTAGCCTGGGGAATAACTCCTGCAAACTTGAAGGACATTATCTCAGTCTGAAGGCGTTTTCGAGGAAAGTGCCTAGATTAACGACAAGGGTATAAGTGTCGAGGATTGACAGCGGGGCGAATGAAGAGAACCAATGAGCTTTTGCAAGCATTATCCTCGAAGAGTATTATCGCTTAAGAGGTGCGGGACACCTTCGCTACACTTCTTGGAAGAAGCCCCTCTTTCGATACCATTATACGAATCTATAGGTTTTCCGTGAATTGTGAGTTCGAAGTAGTGCAATGTTTAAAGCAAACTTCAGTGAAGGTAAGTGGAGTGTGAGAAGTGAAAAAGTTCATTGTAAATGAGATATTCAAGTAAAATATTTTATGGGAGAGAATGACTGAGTTAATGAGAGAGGGAGTGACAGGTATACAAGTACATACAGACAGTTCAATAGAAATATTACAATTTAAATCAGCTTTAGTTTAACTCATCTCGAGGAAATGTAATGTAGTTAAGCACTTAGCATGAACTTTGTACTGTCGCTAAATTGTAGTTAAGTTTATATTTTTAATTGGAATGGAGCATCCAGATGATTCACTTAGTAGCATTAATTCCAATTGACTTCTGCCAAAACACATATTGTAAAGAAGCATGAATTAAGGGTTTTTCATACATTTCTCTGTCAAATATAGTAATCGTAAAGTTTCAAATATAAAAGTATAATAAAAAATATATTTTCATAGTGTACACCAAATTTTACTACTACCGTACTTGCGCCAATCGATTCCTTTGCAGTACATTCATTGGTTGCATTGAGACTAAAGGCGACAGTCAACTATACGTGCATTCCAGTGATTGGAAGGTTCATGATTCGCTACCGGCACCGGGAGAGATGGCTCAGTGCATTAACTGATGTCACTGCAGTGCCTGTGACCGGAAGGTCCTAGTTTTGAGTCCCGACGGCGGTAGAATTTTCGACACTAGCTTGTCAGCTAGGTCGAATTCAGTCGCAGTCTGGAGGAGAATTCTAGTGGCCGGCTGCTCTGGTTTTCCGTAGTTTCTCCGATCAACACCAGGCGAATGCCGCAGCAGTACCCTAACAAACGGGCCACGGACCGCGCGCGATATTTCCTTCATCTTCTTTGTCCTATCCTCTCCTCTTACACACACACTTACACTAACATGCACAACACTACCACAAATGCCGGGAGACCAGTCGGGAGCTTACAGCTGAGGTGGTGCCACGCTGGTGGAAGATACCCGGTTGAGAGGAAAACCCTGTTAGTCGACGGTAGGTCGGCGCCAGATCTCGCCATCCAGCGGGGAAAAGATCACCGCCACCTCCCGAGAAAAAACGCACTACATTTATGAACCTAATGACCTAAGTAGTTGACGCGCCCGGAAACACGAATCAATCAATCGATACCGTCAAAATGGCGGAAATGTATTTGATATCTTTAACATCGGCGAGTTTGTGCACTTGCCGAAATTGAATTCCTAAGCCGACTGCTCTGATTATAAGATTTTGTTAGTTAGAAGCGCCGATCACCTTCAAGCGAATGTCGGAGCAGTATAATACACAACGGGCCACGGACTGCTAGCGATATTTCATTACCTCCGCCCCCCCAAATTATTAACATATCTCACAATCTGGATAGCCGGCAATCGGGGCTCACTCCGTGGGAGGGTACGCCAGGAAAAATATTCTATTGCAGTCAAGTGAATCGAGTAGTATTTGTTTTCGGGTGCATCAAATACTGGGGTCATTTGACTCCTGAATGGTTTACATTATACGACTGTCCATTAGTCCATTAGGTGGCGATGTATCTGCTCCGTTGGAACGTGAGGTCCGAAGGCAACTCCCTCATCCGCTTGAGGATTGATTGATGACTCCCAGCACGTCAACTACTATGTCAGATACATTAATCCAATTAGTGTAATGTTTTTTCACTATGCGGTGTACCTTTCCCGCTGAATGATGAGATCCCCGCCGACCTAGACATTACCGGCTTGCGGAAGAAGTCCTGCAGTTATGTACTACCCCCCTATCTGGGACAAGCTCTATGCTCTCGACTGGTCTCCCGACATCCGTGATAGTGCAATGCATATGTGTGTGTGTGTAAGATGAGAGGTTAGAACGTGGAAGAGGAAGGAAAGATCTCGCTCGGTTTGTGACCATTTTTTAGAGAAATTCTCCCTCCGGCACTCGCCTGGTCTTGATCGGAGAAACTATGGAAAAATACCAATTAGAGCAACTGCCGCTACAATTCTCCTCCAGATAGCGCCTGAACTCGACCTTGCTAAATAGCCAGTGTCGATAGTTCCGTCAGCGTCGGGACTGGACCCTTGAACCTCGCTGTCAGCGCCACTGCAGAATAAGTGACTCTAAACTAAACTAAGCCTATTCCTCTTGCGGAGGTTTTCACCCAAAGGTATCTCCTTCAGAGAGGCACCGACCGGCTCTAAGAGGCTTATGTGGCACAGGGCATCAACTGGTGTCACTAGCAATACCTCCAACCGGAAGGTCCTAGGCTCGACTCCCACCGGTGGCAGGATTTTCGACACAACTAGATGGCTTGGTCGAATTCAGCTGCTGTATTTAGGTGCATTTTAGCTGTGGGCTGCTCTGATATGTAGCTTTCGTTGGTTTGTACCAACACCAGTCGAATGCCAAAGAAATGCCCTAACTAAAGGGTCACGGACCACCCGATCGGGGCCGGTGGCCGCAACGGTGAAGCGCTGTGACGTCCTGCAGGGGGCTATCGCGACCCCCAGCAAGGAAGGACCCCGCGCAATGACCCCCGACGGGAATCGCCCGTCGCGTCTTCAGAGGGCCGCTGACGAAAGTCCCGGGATCCCCTTTATCGTTTCGCGATTTACGAAACCCCTACGTCACAGGGTACCCGGACAAGGTCCGCAAGCGGGAGTGGCAAAGTAATAATTTAATTTAAAATTGAAGACCAACATGTTTGTAAGTTCAAGAAGAAAAGCCCCTGCTTGTCACGTAAAGGCGTACTCTCTACCTGAAAAGAGAGAGATTGGAGTCAAGCAAGCTCTTTCATTCACTCTTTGCTCCCTTTATACAGGCTGCTGAAGACTTGTTTAAAAAGGACCACCGGCCGGTTTCAGACCAGGTAAAGAATGCCAGGCATCCCTTCCTATCTTCCGAACTTTAACTGTTTTGTCTGCATAGTTCTTCTCAACCAAAGGAATAGTTTCGTGCGAAGGCTGAGAAAGACGTGTGTGTCTCCGTTACTTCCACGAAGAGTGTGAAGGCAGAGTGACCGAATGTGAGGCCCCTTCTGCCTCGGACTCCGAACGCCCAGTCTGACACACTACTGCCACGCGGTTGACTCATAATCCCTGCCGGAGATTGATTTTTTCGTGTTTCCGAGCGCGTCAACTGCTATGGTGGTTAGTCCCTTAAGCTTAATGAATGTTTCATCACGGGATGAGGTAGTGTTCTTCCCTCGCTGAAAAGTGAGATCTGACACCGTCTTACAGCCAGACTTATGGGTTTTTCCTCCAGGTATCTCCCTTCCAACGATACACTATCTCAACCGGGCCAAGCTCTGGTCTCACGACGTGTGTGGTAGTGTAGTGCATTTAAGTGTGTGTAAGTAAGGGAGGAAAACAGGACAAGGAAGAGAAATGAAAGATAGTGCGCCGTCCGTCACCCGACAATAGGGAGTTCGTTCCTATTCCTTGACCTCCTCTTATCCATTACTTATACACTTACATGCAGTACACTACCACACACATCGGGGGACTAGTGGGGAGCTTGCTCCTGCTGGGGAGGTGCCCTGCTGGTGAGAGATGCCTGGATGAGGAATGCTCCCATCCACTAAGTTGGCGTTGGCTCTCACCATACGGACGGGGGAAGATCACTGTCACCTCCCACGATAAAAACATCCACCACACTTACGGGTATAATGACCCACCCGCACGGTTCCAATGACCGGTCGGTTGACGCCCCCGGAAACACCAAAATAATCAATCAAGCGTGACATTGCTGCAGCCGGGACAAACTCCAAGCACCGGACGTGCTATGCCAGTGTTGTCAAGGTCGATGCCACGAGGGGGAATCCGTGGCACGAGTGCCACGACGAAATCGCCTCTCCACGCAGTTCATAACCCCGCCGCAAGAGACAACGCCATCACTATCGTAAACCGGCGGGGTTACTAATAGTTTCCTGTCCCGACGCTAGTGGCGCAGTGAAGCTCATGGCATGGCACGGTGGCGCGAGGCGTGCCACTGCCACCAGTAGGAGACCTTGACACCACTGTGCTACGCAGTCGAACAATCCCGGCACCTTCGGCCGGCGAGCGAATTGCGCTGCCGAGCGCAACCGCTCTGCGCGGATACATATCTTGCGGCGCTCGCCCACGTTGCGGGGCGTCGCGACGCGTCGCGCGGATGCGTCGGGCGGAAGGCGCAATCGATCTTCGCGCGGGTTGCGGCTCATCGGGCGAAGTGCGCCGCATATCCGCCGGCGGCGCCAGCGGGGGCGGAAGGCGGTGCGCGCGCGGACACAGTGGGGCCGACCGCTCAGCCACGCGGGAAACGCTTTAAAACATATCGTGAACCTAAGCGCGTCGGAAATTAGTCCGCGATGTTGACGCATTCATCAGCGATTTTCATGTGTTGACTAGTTGATGTACCCGATGTTTGCTGGGAATTTTTAAACAGGTAATTATCGATATCTGTTACGTAGGAAAAGGGTTTAATATATGAATTATTATTATTTAATATATGAATTATACAATCCCATGTAGGGCCTCCTGATTTCTTAGGGAAGATTTGTGCTGTCAGCTACTTGTGGCCTTGTACATAGCTAGTTCGCTGTCTGGTAATAAATAACTCCCCTCTAACTTCGCCCTTCTCGTGCGGTCGCCTCGTTCCTCCCCACTTGGCCCGTTTCGTCCTGCCTCTCCCAGCATATCCTCGCCTTACCCCTGCTTTGGCTGACCCGTAAAACTAGATGCATTGTGGGTTGCATGTTTGCAGTTGCATCTTTACCACAACTCAATTTTTGGTCTCATTCCAAGATTGCGAATCGCCTGTTTTCCTACGGTTTTCAAAAGTATTCGTGGACGCAATCGCCCCCGACGATCACAAGTCAGAAACATAGATACCTATAGACGAGTACATAGAGTATATGTATAGTACGTAGAACATAGTTCATACATTCTTTCATGACGTGCCTTGAATTTATTTAAAGCATACCATGCCGGCCCGCCCACTCGTTTGTTCTATGCCTCTCAACTGCCCAATTCGTCTCGCTTACCCTATTTATTTATACAAACTAGCAGAATCCATCTCTCTCCCTCTCTCTTTTCTTGTCTTTCTCTCTCTTTTCCCTCTCTTTCATTCCTCCCTCTTTCTTTCCATCTCTATCTTATTTCCTCTTTCACATGTCCCCTCTTTCTTTCCCCCTCTCTCTCTTTCCCGCGCGCCCAGCTCCTCCTGACCTCGAGGTCGCCGCCTCATCACATGGCAACGCCCAGCAACAATGAAGCCTAGGTGGATTGAGAATTGCATTTAATTGATGTTCCGTCTTTGTGAAGCAGCGCCATCCAGGACAGTTACAACAAAATAAATTGCATAAAAACCATCTCCATGAAAAAACACAAAGATGTGTCTACTTTCATGGAGATCGATCAAAACGGTGTCGGAGTTCATTGATCTCGAAAATTACAACATCCACTTATGTACACAGATTTGAAGTTAGAGCCTTATGAGACTGGCTATGCCATGGCGTCACAATCTGAAGGCCGTGGACTCGGGATACCTTTGGAAAGCAGGTCGCAACACCTTACGCCTTTTATTGGCATTATCTACGAGAAGCATTTACCCTGCCCACCAGTTATATGAACTACGGCATAGCAGTGAATGGGAACAGTTAATTTGTCATCTTCGGAAATCGAAGCCGGGATCGGGGCGTTGCTCTCTAGATATGAGTTAATTAGTTAGTGCCTTATTTTACGTGGCGAGACTCGGGCCATCAGGACCGCTCTTCCGTCTGACCACGCACTACGTTTCACTACGTTCCTTTCACCAACTAGCGGAGAAAGAAGGTATTATCTCGGGCGACGAAACAGGCGATTTGAATTTAACTCAGAGGTGTCATTTAGGCTTGAGAATCTTATACACGCAAGTAAATCTACTAACATGGGACAGCCGGCTTTACTTCCCCTCCGAAGAAAGGCGTACGAAGGATTTTTTCGCCCTTAAAAATCCACGGCTTCGATCGGGTTTGAACCCGCGAACTTGGGTCCGGTACGCTAACCGTTACACCATCGAATCTGCATATGAGTTACCTGAGGTGATTTTAATCTTTATTTAATTGCGTTCACACACATACTTTGAACCTAGTGAAGCAGGAAAGCACTACATTGATTGGAGTTTCCGAGCTCATCAGCTGCTACGGTCATTAGTTCCGCGTGTATAGTGCATATTTTTTATCGCAGGTGGCAGTGATCATTCCCTGCAGGAAGGGGAAATCTGGCGCCGACTTACACGTTGGCTTTCTGTTTTCTTCTCCACACACGTAATTCCTTCAGCGGGGCGTCAGCCGGGACACGCTCAAAGTTGTCCTCATTTTGAACGAAGATCGGCCAAGGGAGAGGAAGAAAGATTGCGGCGTCCGCGGCCCATTTGTTAACGTACTATGCCGCAATTCTCCTGGTGTGAATTAGAGAAACCACGGAAGACTGCCGATCTGAACAGCCCGCCGCTGAAAGCGACTGAACTCAGCCTAGCTATGTAGTTAGTGTCGAAAATCCTGCAACCGTCGGGACTCGAACACTACGACCTCCCAATCAGAAGCACTACAATCACGTTACAACAAAATAAATAGCATAAAAACCATCTCCATGAAAAAAACACAAAAATGTGCCTACTTTCATGGAGATCGGTCAAACCCGTGTTTTCATTGATCTCGAAAATTCCAACATCCACTTACGTACATAGATTTGACGCTAGAGCATCATTGAGACTGACTGAGCCACCTAACCCTGTACTATGCACTAAAGCGCTCTCGTGTGCGTGAGCGAAGGCGTTCGTGGCGTGGGCGTCTGCGAGAGCGCGATTGCACGCGCCGAGGCTTCGCTCGCGTGTCTCCGGCGCGGCGCGGCGCGGCGCGTCGTCCCGCGTCGCCCGCGACGTCGCCCTTTGTGTCGGCGTCAGCGCCTCACAAAAGCCACCCGCGGCACCGGGACGCCGCCGCTAATAGCGCAGCGCTAGTGCGGGCGGACGGCTTCGACGCTAATGCTTTCATGAAGACATAGCCGTTTTTTGTTTCTAGACCTCTTGCCGATGTTTTGCTGTACCTGGCGGCTCTGATGGCTGTTTTTATGTTAGGAATTTTTATTTTCGCTACGAAAGTTTATAGCAAATATACATTTTAACAGTATTACACTTGCCAGGTTCGTCTGTCTTTGAGAATAGAAAGTATCATAAAAAAGTTCCTTAGAAATAACTAATTTAAAATGTTTCATAACAAAATTAATTTTAATTGTTGTGAATTTGTTGAATCTACTTTTCACGTGATGCCGGAAAACGGCATCACATTGCAGAAGGATCTGGCTGAAAACATTGCCAATCAATTCGCATTGTTGAGAGAAATCAATTCGCATTGTTAATAAAAGAATCGAATCAGATCTGTAGATGCCTTAAAAAGCAACAAAGTGTTTTGTGTTCGTAAAACCTCCAAAAACTCCATTTTTCCAGCCTTTTCTGGGAATGATTTGAAAGGACCCCAAAAGAAAATGGTCACCGAGACGCGTCGAATGATTACTTATCCTGAACTGTGCAACAGAGGGGGTCTAACCCTATATAACAAACGGACACACGTACGGCTACTCGATTACTATGTGTAAAATATTGACGTTTTTTGTTGAGACGTGTTAGCGTATAAAATTAGATGGTGTTCGAGTATAGGGAGTCAAATCATAAAGGTGAGTTTGTGGAAAGGCAGAAATAAACTTCCCTGTCAGCGTTGTAAATCAGACACTATTTTATCTTATTTAAACTTTTTTTACATTATAATAGTAAATTTGTAATGTCATCGCAGATTGTAGATAGTGGTGTCATGTTTAATGTCAATGTTCATCAAAAAATTAATTAATTCTCTTTACTCCTACACCGTCGAATTAAACCTTAAAAAGTTCGACTGTTATCCGATCCTTTTTGTACCTTCTTCATGTTTTCTTGCCTTCTTTTTATTTAGAAACATCGCTAATATTCCTAACGTTGCCCAATGTTCTCTATGTATGAAAGATAGTAGTGGCAAACCATAGAACGATCAGACGGAACTACGAATGGCCAATATGACCACCATGTGCATTGAGATCGGATTACAAATTTGCACTGTTCAATGAAACCACCGCTATGTGATGTCACACATGATTTTGCGCAGACCAAAAATAAAATAACACTGCACGTTGGCATGTCTCATTTAATGCATCCTGGTAATACTGTTGCTCATTTTTTTCGACGATCGCCGTGGCGTCCGGGATATCGCAAGTTCCCAGATCTTTTCTATTTTCCTTTTTTAGTTTAACTACTTTGGTTTTGTGCCTAGTCGACCGTTGCCTTCATACTCATGCTCTTCCACTATCGTAGCTCATAATTTAAATTCTGTTAGGGAAAACTGGTTTATCAGTACCTGTATAAATTGGAAATTATTAACACACTAAAAATTGATAAATGTTTCACAAAATGCTGAATTTTCTGTCCAGAAAACACAGAAAAAGTAAAGGTTTCCCAGAAATGCACGCAGTTTTTCATGCACACTCAGCACATGCACACTCCAAAAAACGAGTGTTAATTTGAATGTTAGTAACAAAATGTGATAATGTTTTTCGGAATGAAGTTAGAGTAAAATGTGAGTTTAAAAAAAGATAAACCAAGACTGACATTGCGAATTGGGACTTCAAAAAACAAGAATAATAGTAAAAATAAAATGTTTAAAACAATTCCATTTCCAACATTCATATTTCATTATGTTGTATTCGCAAGTGTTAAATATTTAATGAAGATTAAATTATTTTACAGAAAAGATTTAATTATTAGAAAATGAACGACTCATGAAAATCGTGTCGTCTTAAGTGTGAAACTTTTCAGTATTTCCCCCAAGGATCTGCACTAGATAACCAGTTTCTCATTGTAGTATTCCTTGACATGGTTGATATATGGTATACGTAATAACACATGTTACTATTCTGGTCAAATAGGGTGAAGGCTTGGCTTACGTTGGAGTCATGAAGAGGGCAGAATGTGCTCGATATGACAACCAAAAGAGAAAGTTGGCCTTTATCGCCGCTTATCTTCAAGACGACCTTAGAATAAGTACACTAAACAGCGTAAGCACTGCAGGAAGGTAATGGTCGGGTAGATTTCCTTTTTAGCACATTAAGTGCGTCTGAGAATGGAGTGTTACGTATTTTGAAAAATTTCATTAATCATCACAGGTTTTCGATCGTTATATCAAATTATAACGAATTAAGTAATACTTGTCAAAGAATTTGAAAAAAATTAGTAGATTAAGAGGTCGTTTTTCTTAACATTAACACTACTTAACATATTTATTATATCATATTTAATACTTCAATAATATTATTTACGTATCATATTGTAGACAAATTTGTCGAAATGTATGTAAACGAGATATGTGCATATAATTTGGTATTGTTAAGTATTTACTTTGAAGTACAAAATCCTCCCTGAAATAAAAAGGCTAAGTAAATTGAAAGTTGGACAAAAAGAGGTACTAATGTGTGTATGTGTACGTAATAAACAAAATTATACTTACAGCTTCATGTAAACAGAAAGATATGTTTCCCAGTGCGGCAATGTGACAGAGGTTGTAAAAGATACTACGTGGAGTAAAGTGAGTCGTTGGCAGCGCAATGGTCCATTTACGTCCATTTAGAGTGCCCGCGTGTACGCGTGAAAGAGGATCATAATTCTCCTGCTTGAATAATGTATTGAACCCAACGAGATATAAACCTATAGAAGCGATGAATCCACCATATATGAAGCTATTTCAAAAGACAACCGCCCGCGTTTCCTTTCAGCTATACTAGAACGTGCGTGTAATTGTAAATTCCAACGAAGTGCACGTAGAAGAAATTTATATTTAAAATATGTTGAACCCAGATTTAAGGAATTTAATTTCAGTATTCTAGATTGTTTGCTTGTTCGTAGTACAAATTAAATATATGTATTTCTGTGTCTTAATAACACTTGAGTTTAGAATATGTTTTCCAGTCGTACTGTTCTAATATTTGAAACTCTACATTACATTGATATCTCTATGGATATGTTGTCGTTAACAATAATTTGATTCCAAACCACGTTCTCAAAAACGTTGATATGAAAATAAAAATTTAAGAACTTCTCATAACCGTTTCCACATGCTTTCATGTAATGTCCTACGCAACCTTTACCAGTGTCAAAAGACCCTCAATAAGATATATATATATATATATATATATATATATATATATATATAATCAATTTTATATTTCAATACGTTTGTCGATTCTATTCGTGCAATTACATGCCGTTCAGGAGGACGGCATTTTAATGTCGCACACCTACAAACACTAAACAAAACATCGAAAAATGTAATTCTATCAAAGAATTGGTAAAAGCCAGAAGAGCATTTTGTCACCAGAAAACATTGAGGACTAGGAGGGTTGGATATACACACGTATCCATTCATACATACGTTTATATAGGTCTCGTATTCTTACTGCATATAAATTGAACCAATGAAATCGGTAACAGGAGGCAATCAGAGCCTACAGAAATGGCGGTTAAATTGGACGTGTTTTGCATCAACCGGCTAAGCGCCATTTATAGAAAAAAATGAGATATGGACGCTATCAGTTGCATTGGACCATGTTTTAAGTCTACGCAAAATTTTGGCGCCAATCTATCAAAATAGACTTATAATTAATGAAAAATGTAAATTCCATCAGTCACATCAGGGATTATATCTTTCGCAACAACCGGCTATCAACCTAGATCTTCGAATCTTCTGTTCTTAATTTTACATTATGCAGGTAAGCGCCAGATATTTCACTCATGTTTGTGTAGTTTGGCGCTTCAATGAATGAAATAATTAAATTATAGTTTTTAGAGCTGAAAATGTAATAAAAATCTTTGAACACGTTTAACTCAAAACTTGTATGATGCCGCATAGCCGGTTGGTGCATAACACCGTCCAATTATTCTTTTGTGTTCTTCAGTATAGTCATGAACTTCCATTTTCCAAATGTCCAATTTCATTGGTATTGATCGTATATACAACGATTACATTATATTACGAAGTGGTCTTGAAGTTTTGATGTTTTAAATATACATGTTAAAATATATTAGAATAGAAATAAGTAATACAATTTTGTAAAAATGTTCACGAATGAAAATAATAATAATATTAATTCGTTCGAGGGATGCAAAATTAGATTTACTGTCGAGAAGAAACCAAAAAAACAAAATTAAAATATCTGTTTCAAATTCAAGGAGTCGCGATATCAGCCAAATCGGTAGGTAAATATAAATTTTGAAGAAAATCGGCTGAACAGTTTAGCTACTAGCGTTGTACACAGACGGACGGCCTGACTGACTGACTGACTAACTGACGGACGGACGGACGGATGGACGGACGGACGACGGGACGGACAGACAGACGTTTTGCCGTCATTCTATTTTTCAAGGATCCACGTGTTAGAGGATTTTTTTCTGAATCTGGCAACTGGATTTATCAGCTTTTTCGTTACCAGGGCCTGTAAATCGTTACCTGTAAAATCAGTTTTTCTGCCGAAAATTCACAGTTTTTTCATGCATTTTTGGCACATAACTTTCTCTCTACTCTGTAGCGATGAAGCAAAAAGTTCAAAGGGCAAGCTCATAAGTAAACAAAATAAAGGATATTAATACATATCTGTCAGGTCAAAATAAAACTTAACTTCTTTAATCAAACATTGAACCCATACAATGATGTAAAAAGGTTTTGCTTTTTTTAAAATGAATGCAAAATTAATATACTTTTTTCATATTTTATTTTAAAGTATCATCAAGAATATTTGAAGTATAACTAGCTTTCCGTTCATATGCTATTGACATTGAAATTTGATGAACATTTATTTTTGAATACATCGCATATTTCCTGTATGAATATCGGAATGTAACAAACATCTATTAGGAAATCTATTTTTATTAAAGAAGAAAACCTACCGAGTCGTTTCATAAATGTTTACGGTACACTGGGGAAAGGCGGGGTATGTGTAAACCAGGCAGAAATTCAATATTTTAAAATGGGTAATTGACTTCATCAGCCACAGAAAATTAATATCAGTTACGATGAAACTTTTAACATAAAAAAGTTTTCACATGCGGAGAACTGAGGACCCTTTCTTCGCCTCTTTTCTCGTGAACAGTTGAAACTTGGCATAGAAGTTTTGTGACTTTGTACGAGGAATATCAATTGTGAAGAAAATTGGATGAACGGTTTTGGCGTTAGCGATCACAGACAGCCAGAGTGATGGGTGGACGGACGGACGGACGGCCAGGCAGACAACAGAGAGACTGACGTTTTGCCGTCAATCGATTTTTCGATAACGAGGATCCGCAATACATGGATTTTGATTACATAACGTGTTAGTGAATATTGTTTATCCACTTTTTCCACCATGCAAAGGAACAAGATTTATCCACTTTGTCGTTATCAGAGCCCGACAATACGAGTTTTTCTGGCAAAAATTTCTCAGTTTTCTGACAGACGATTACAATACTTTCTTTCCCTACATAGTACGGACAAGAAAATAAAGAATAAACTGTTTTGGGAATTTCTGCAAAGTTGTGTGATAAATGTTTAAAATATAATGTATTTTATTCCACGATAATTATGAAGAGATGTTTCAATACATATTCTTGTTCATAATTTGCAACAAATGAATCAATGAACTTAATTTTTTAGTCAGAACTTACTGTCCGAACTGAATCAAAGCAATTGGAAATTACGTAATCACATACTGTATCACAGGCATAATGTAAACACCTCTTCCCTCTGACTAGAGAGCTCTTGCGGTAACGAGGGCTCAATAAGTCCAATTATAGCTGCCGCGACCATTTCCGAGCCTCTTCGAACAGGGTAATTGCGGCGTTTTGCGGATACTGCCTTTCTTTCGTTTATGGGCGAGTAAACCGACTATGACGAGGTTGCCCAAAGCGACAACTCAACTGCACCGCTTCGTAAATTCATTTTCAATAATTTAATGACCGATTTCAAAGTTCATGGCGTTATCTTTGTTACATCTCTTTTCTGTATAATGCCCTAGGTCTTCTTCGTCTTTATAATTTTCTTTAAACTCCTTCATCACTATTATCATCATCATCATCATCATCTTCTTCTAGTTCCTACATCCTTGTCTATATAATGACCTGGGTCTTCTTCGTTTTTATCATTTTCTTAAAACTCCTCCTCCTCCTTCATCTTCTTTTAGTTCCTACATCCTTGACGGAAAGTAAGCAATCATAGGCAACGTATTTGGATATTCTGAAAAATGTAATGATGAATGATGATGTGGACGAATGTGCTGCGAGTTAGATTATCTCTCGCCTACGACCAAATTGACGATGAAATTGCAGCTTTTTTGAGCTATGAGCTACACATATGAAAGAAAGAAACATTCGTCATTCAGATAAATAATAAATTATTTCTGCACACGTTTTCCAGGAATGTTTGACGGTTTAGTAACCATTGCAATGACTTTTATTTAGCCAAGTTCCATAAAAACGTTACATGGAAATGTTTGATTTAAAAAATCTTACAAATATATATGAAACCAGGTTTATGTCAACTAATATAATGTGTTTAACGTTATTTGGCTGTATAAAAATTTCGCTGAAAATGTGTAAATAATTCCTGAAATGTTTGGGTAAACTTTGAAGCAACAATATATTATTTACTACATAGTGGATGAATAATCTTTCTCTATTCCTTCATAGTATTCCATAAAATTGCTGTCAAAATGCTACATTTATGTTTACCAATCCTTAACAATACTATAGACGCAAAGCAATGATACATTTAATTGTTGAATGACTTATTGAAATTGTTGTTCGCATATTAACGTGAAGTGTATCCTAGAAAGATTCAATTTATCGCTAACAAAGAGGGGTACGTTTAATTTAAGTAATTATAGTATAGTCGGCAGGCTTCTTCCTTCACACATGACTTATCGTTCTGACACCATCAGAGCGCGTCGGAGAAGGACTGAAAAACTCCTATTTCGAGCAGTTGAGTACGTTTCAGCTTAAGTTTCATTATATGGAGGCTCCAATATTTAACCTTCCGCGGGCGCGCGTAAAAAGTTCACACCAGCAGGCGCGTGTCGTAAATTTTACGACATTCATTTACTCTTTAAAAAATCAAAGAAATTGTAGAACAATGTAATTTTATGTCGCATTATAATATCTAAGAATGATATTTACTACCAAAAAACATATCCGTTGATAAACGTTGGTATTTAGTATCAAAAAGATCTTGTTCCGATCCAGTATCGTTCTGATGCTCGTCTATATTTTCAACATTCGTTTACTGTCACTGTCACTATCCAATTCATGATCTTCTTCCGATCAGACAGCTCTTGAAGAATATTCTGATTTTCGTTCACATGAATTCTTTATCTGGACATTTTACAGAAAATTTCGATTAGGCCAAATTATTATACAATATTTTAGCACAACAGCCGGCGCGCAGCGTAAAATTTACGTCACTATGCACTTATCCCGAATAGAGCGTTACAAAAACTGAAAATATCGTGCAAACTGAACAGTGGCTGCAGGAATGCATCACTATAGATACCTGCAATGAATACCAAGAACGCAGAAGTCTTTGACAACAATGAGTTGATAGCAAAACAAAAAATCTGCTATTGTCGTAAAATTTACGACAGCGCGCCCGCTGGAAGGTTACGTACGGTTGTTGTCGATTGTGTCAATGCTATTTACATCAAAACAAGAGATGATACACTACAAATAGAAATAAATCGTACTCACATTGTACACGCAAGTGTTGCAAATTTTTTCTTACCTTCCTTAGACGGGGTTACGATATTACCTACGTGCGAACGACACAGCCTGATGACACATTTTAAAATTAGATTTGAGAGTAACTGTTAAATTATGCTAAATGCAGTTTATTAAATAGTCATAGAAAAAGCGTGAAACAAAGTCCATGAATTAAACGGAATAAAAATTGGACCGGTGCATCGAATTTCAAAGGGTATCAACCAATGATTCCCGAGACCACATCGATGGAGTTTTAGTTCGACCAGATGTCTCAAGAAGCAGAGAGACTCGTACCAGCAAATCTCGAGCTTTCGAAAACATTATAGAGGAGAGAGCTCCCGTACGCAAACATTGTCGCGTTTTTTCCCTGTTCAACGCCGGGGTGCGCGGGGCTTAAATAGTGTTTGCTCGCTCGGTCTATTTTGAGTGCGACCTGCCCTAGCACTTCGCAACGCAAACACCCCCACCCCACCCACTCCACCCCACCCCAAACTCCACTGCTCCCGGCTTCCCCAGGGGCTGTCCCCAAAGGAACATTTCATTTCGCGACCCTCCGCCCCTCAACCCGGCACCCGGCAACCGGCGCACTGGCGCCGCCGCGCGCCTTCAAATGAATTCATCTGAGCCGCTTCCCCATAGACTCTACTTGTTTGAGGCCTGTAATATTAAATGTATTTTTCTACTCCCATTGTACAATGATGTCATTTGATGGCTGCGACCAGTTGCATAATGATGTCTATTTCGATACAGATTTCATTATGATACAGGTACTTGACCGATCACAGAGATGTTTTCAAACCAAATATTCAGAATGAATCATTGAGAATCGTTCTAGTAAAGGTTTCTTTCAATTGTGTACATTAAAATTACATGTTATATTATATTACGCTTGTCAATTCTAATTTCTTTTATTATTTGTATTTTTGGTGGAATATTATTTAAAATAAATTGGATCGTAACTTCACTTTGTTTCCTGTTTGACTAGAGCAGTTCACCCTCGCAGGCAGGCAGGTAGTCACAGAAACGTGCGGCAGCATGCGAGAGTAGGGTTAGGGATCTGCCCGCTAGGTGTTCATGGCTGAATGCTGCGTGTCAAATGCCACGAAACGATTCAATTTAAAAGTTTAACTTATAAAAGTCGTAGGAAAAGTACCGTATGAAACTCGAAGCAATTGGTATTAATACACAAGTATTACGATACGAGCGAGGAACGAGTGAGGATCGTAAACTTCACACGAGTGTATTAATACCCATCACTACATCATTGTTTCATAATGTACTATTATTTGTGAATGTTTCAACTTGTCAAAAGACAATGTCATGAAATATTGTTATGTAATCAAATATTAGTTTTTATTACAATTTACAATTGTAAAACGGATTTTGATCTCTTATGACCAAGTAGTAGCTCAACAATCCAAAATAAATTAAATAAATGAACATTCCAAGTTATCGAAGCTTTCAAGTTACAGAAATTTAAATAATCGAGGTTATAGTTATCAATATTCTACTTATCGGAGTTATATTGTACAAGAAGCAGAGTGTCTATTACACAAAATTGAGAAGTTTCGCATAGCACAAACATACTATTTTTCTATCCATTAGTCTTGTACATCCTTATACTTTTACATCCTTACAGATTTAACAAAGAAACAACTCACCACAAAGTGACGTGATAGAGCTGCTTTCTTCGTGCACGAATTTGCGGGTCACCGCCTCTTCCATGATCTTCTTTACCTGCAACAATAAAAAATAATTAAATAATTTTGTATTACCCTTTTTTCTGTCATAATGGACTTACTGTATTACGTTCACATTTTTTAAACATATTCGAGGTTCGAAAATTCTCAACATGTGCTTTCTTTTTGTACTGTCTGTTTTTTTACGTCTTTCTTTTTGTACTGTCTGTACGTTACTGTCTTAATTTTTTACATAATACTATATAGCAATATATATTTCTTTAATAAACCTAATACGTTTGAAGGACAATTCCACTCAAACAATTAACGTCAAGTGCGTTTAACCTGGTATGCTTCACGTAGGGCGGAGTATCTTTAAAAAATTATCATTTTTGCTATTCGAAGTTTCCTACCAGTTCTCTATTCGAACCATTTATAAGCTATGAGACATCAGTTGAAGAAGGTAGTGTTTAGTGCTAAAATCAAGAGTTTCATTGACAAAATTAATATTTGAAGCATTCTAAAACTCTTCTTTCAGATGAATTAACTTACGTATTTTCCATGAATATCTTTAACTTTTACTGACTTTTAGGAAAAAACATGTTTTAATTACATTAAAATCTGTCCTGCTATCAATGATTGCTACGTTACTTTTCAATCAACATTGTCTAAATTCATTACGGACGATAACAATATTCCGTAAAGATTCAGTGTGAATGAATAGTATTCAGGGTGTGACGTACGCTTTCAAATGTACTGTATTTCTCACTTAGTACACTGCTACATATTTGAAAGCTATTCAATAGAATGGCTAATGAAAAACAGAAAATATGTCAGAATATGACAGAGAATATGTCAAAAGTTTCTCAAAAACGGCTCAAAATTTTTTCTTTAAATTTCTTGTAAGAATAGAGTAAAATACACTTATTAAGGTGGCGTAGGTCCCATTTTCACGGTTAACTCTGAATTTCCGAAAATTGCCAAAGTTTGAAATTTTTTCGGAGTATTCCTAGAACTACAAAATTGAAGATAAGATTTTTTCTCCAAATAAAATTTGTTGTCCAAAGTGAGTTCTTTCATTAAGGTCACGTACATTGTTTTGAAAATTTTAGTAGTTTTTGCGCAATATTGCACGCAATATTTGAAATTTTTAAAAAATTACAAAAAGCGTATTTTCTCAAAAACGGCTCCAAATGTTTTCTTTAAACTTTTTGTAGGGATAGTACTAAATGTGCTCTATGAGATGACATTAACGTCATATTCCTTTATTCTTTTGTTTTTTTTCAAAATTGCAAAAATGTAGTTTTTTTACTTGTCTCTCACGTCGTAAATATTTACACTGGCGGCGATTTGTTCACATTATTATATTAATGAGTACATGCGCTTTAAATAATGTTAAATAAAATTTCTCGAAAATTGAATGAATTGTTTTCTGTGAAAACTAGCTCAAAATTGCGCATTATCAGAAACGCTCAAATGTCATTTTCTAAAAAATGGTTTCAAATTTTTTGTTCAAACTTTTCGAACGCATAGTGCTAATTGCACTCTTTAATATGGCGTAAAGTTAATTTTGGGGGATTTTTTTGCTTTTTCAAAAATTACAAAAATGTAATTTTTTGAAAGATCTCTCATGCGGTTAAAATGCACATTTCCAGCAATTTGTAAACACAATTTAATTTGTGAGTGTCAGTGCTTCAAATGACTTCAAATGAAGTTTTTCGAAAACTCAAAAATGTTCTGTAAAAAAGAGCTTCAAATTTCGCATTTACAGTAGCGCTAAACACCATTTTCTTGAAAACGGCTCCAAATTTTTCAACAAAAATTGCCATTTAGGGTAAGGTTTAACTGTTTTTAATATTCTTAAAATAATAGTTTCATTCTACTATTGGGAAACCGAAATATTAATAAAATGTCAAAAAAAAAATGTAGTTTGGGCGGCGATAGATGGCAGCTGTCAAGAGTATTGGCAAGTCCGAATAGCTAGCCGAGACCGAACGAAATAGAAAACTAATACGGGAGAGTCTGTGCAATTCTGTAGCAACACTAGTTTAAATTCGCTATCTAATTTTATTAAATCCGCTATCATTTTACTGCTGAGTTTTAGGCTGTAAACAACTATTTTCATTTCCAAATAATGTGGCTACAACTTAACTTCGATTATTATATTTGTGAAAAAAGTAGTGTCTCAATACTTTTGATCAGTGTCTTTAGTAAAGGAAACGAGCTACCCAAATATTCGATAGCAAATCTCTACTAGCGGGCATTGTATTCGAATTATTCATTGACACATGCGTCGTTATTCTCTCTCCGAGCCCGTAATATCAGTAATTCTGCAGCAATCGTGGTGACACTTTTAATGATGCTGGATGTTCGTCAGATTAACATTGAAATTTCAGGACAGATTAATGACACAACATTACCTTTTGACATTGCATACTGACAATACCGAATTTAAATTAGGTTCCAAATTACGCAACGGAATGTAAGTAATATTTACCGTCAATGATAAATTTCACGGATCAAATCAAGCCATAAATCTTGTAATGATTATTCCTCGCGTGAAATTAAAACCAATAGTGTTTAACTATACATAAAATATGTCCCAATCAGGGCGGTGTGTCCCAAGAACTTTTTCACTTTTTCTATCCCATGTTTCTTACTTCTGCTCCCTATAGGCCAATCATAAGCTCCGACTCACGTATCTTAGGAGTCGGTATGTATCCACCGCTGTGTGAAATAAACCACGTATGTATAATATAACTTTTTTAATTTTAACATCGCTTTCAGTTATTTTCAATAGTAATAAAATGGCGAGATTCGGTGACGCGTCTGACAACAAAATCAATGAAATAACTCGTGAAGCTCCAGAAAACACGGAGAAGATTATAAAGTATATTTGACATGAATATTTAGATGCGTTTTTTAACAAATTCTTCATTGTTTTAAAGTCAATGTGCAATTCACCACGTTTCTGTGAAATTACTTTCTTTCTACTACTGAAATAATACAAGAGACGATGATACAATATTATCGTTGAACCCCCACCTGAAATTCAATGAGCAACACCATTCATTAATCATAAATAAATTAAGACACACACACACATTAATCATCAAACACATCTGTTTCAAAATCCAACACGATGGTGAATGAAAATAAAGACGTTCCTTCAACATTTAATTTTAAAAAGTGCGCGTTTAGTATATGTATTTTCAACTGAAAGAATATGTTTGTTACTTTAACTGTTAATGTTAGTTACATCAAAAGTTTGTTACTTTAAAGCAAAATAAACATATATTTCATGTCATCGTCTGTATATTCACTTATTTATCTCGATTTTGATTACGACCACACAGTTTTTCATGTATCGACCACACGGTTTCACCTTGCCCATCTGCTGCACTAGCAGATGGCCATGGTAGAACTAGGAAAATATGAAAGGTAATTAAAGAAATTAAATAAATATAATATTAATACTTGGCACATTTTGGATCTCTGTTAGACGTAATTTCATTCGTGAAATAGTTCTATTAATACCACTTCGGAAATTCTCAGATAAATTCCCTCCTCACTTCGCGTGTCGGGAATTTATCGACAATTTCCAAAGCACTCGTGGTATTACCTATGATAAATTGCATTAAATCAAATCAATGGATTAAATGAATTCATTATCCTTTTATTTTTCTGTAGTTCACGGGACACACAGCGCCATACTTCAACTGCAAGCTGTAAATAAGTTACAATTACGACATCACACATTCAGCACAAATAATTCCGTCATCACACATTCAGCCAATCACAATGAGAGAATTCTGGGGCGGTAGCGGTAAACGTATTCATCCACCGTTTTTTCGTACAGATGTCAAATACTCCAAATGTCAAATACCCGTGACCCGTACCAAAAACAGATGTCAAATACCCGCAAGGTGGTTTCCCCAAATTAAATTTTGATTATCTCGTAATTTTTTTATAATGCTGCTCTACGCAAAATAGGGTAAACAACTCGTTTGTAATGCTGCTTTACTGCATTCGTACAAATCTGAAAGCTTGTTCTTAACGTTGCTCGTTTTTAAAACATGTACTCATGCAATAAAGCTTAACATGATAAATTAGTTGCATAAACTACTATTAACTTTCTATTTTAAATGCAACTAGAGGTCAACAAATTTTTTAACGGTCAGGCTTTAGCGAACAGCGATCGGATTTACTCCTCTCCATGCGCAGAAGTTGACTTTCAGCCACAATTGTGGCCTGAGAATCGGAACACACCTTCACTGAATTTTATACGATTCAAAGTTACATTTTATATGAAAATGTAATAATCCCAATAAAATAAAATGTAGTTCGTTTTGACATTCATTTTTCTTGTGACAACTTCTCGGATGTGTGGGCGCTATAGTTTGTCTCTAAGGTTAATGTGCGGTCGCCAAGTCGTGATGTCCGTCATGTCTTTTTCTCTCAGCGCTCTGAATAGATTATCCACAAAAACAAATACCAAAAAGTTGAGGTTTTAGATAAGGAGACAAAAAATATCTTGATGAGGTCTTTCAAGTGCAAATAGAAATCTTGCGTGGTATTTTCTTCTTGAATAAGAGCACTTGCATAACGTACCGTTTACTTCGACATTGAACAGGAAAATAGAGGTCGTATAACTCGAGCAAACGTTTTGCTAAATGCTGCTTTTAAGTTTGAAACTCTGTGATTGGTTCTGCGCATACAAATGTAGCTTCTCTTCGTTGCCAGGGAACCTTGCGCTCTATACGTCATTTTAGTTATTTACTGATAGTGGCTTAGGCGCGTGTTCAGTCACATTCTAATATAACCAACATTTTGAGCGATTAGAATATAGCCTCACAGTGGTGAATAAAAATGACTATTCAAGTATCGATGCCCACACGTCATTATGTGAGAGCAATTTCAATTTCTTTGCAACTATGCTTTCTCATTTCCGTTCACATACATGTGCACCATGATCAATTGAACTAGAGGCAATATCTATTGTATTAACTACCTTTAGAAATAATGTAATTACCCTGTGTTATGCTTTGCAGGTAAATAGAATAAAAATTATGCTATTTATCCATCAATTATACTAGTTCTTTCATGTGGCCAATCTATCGATAGTCGCACACAACTAAATTATCTGTCCACTCGAAAATTTTCAATTTATTCCAGACACGTATTATTCAAGACTTGCGTCTAAGAGAAATCTTTAGGGAACCTCTTTAATTCAAGCGCTCTGGATCGCCGTGGAAGTTGAAATTACTCTTCAAAGAACCGCTCAAAGGGGACGCGTTTCCATAACGAGGCCGGGTGGCCGCAAAGTCTACCTTTCGCTTCCCAAGCGCCGAAACGAGCTGCTATACCTCTGCCCGTTCCGACCGTTCCCTTGGCGAGGGGGAGCATGAATAAAGAACACCACAAATACAGTTCACTGACATGTGTCGCAACGCACTATTAAATCTAACTCAAAATAAAATAATTCTCTGGATTCTAGACTCACGGTTTTTCACCTTTTATGACATTTCGGTTTATGTTTTGTATTATTTAGATTGATTAGTGATTTTGGGTGCGACACCTCCATAGATCATTAGTCCTGTAAGTATAGGGCATGTTCTGATCCCGGAAGGTGGTGGCGATCTTTCCCCGCCGAATGGTGAGATCCAACGCCGGCCTACGTAGGCTTGCGGGGATTTCCCCAAGCAGGTACCTTCCAGTAGCGTGGCACCGCCCCAGCCGGGACAAGCTCAAAGCCTCAGACTGGACTCCTCACTTGTGTGGTAGTGGTGTGCACGTAAGTAAGGGGTGAATAAGGACAAGGAAGGGGAAAGACAGATCGCGCGCGATCCCTGGCCGGTTTGTTAGGATACTGCTCCGGCATTCATCTGGTGTTGATCGGAAAAACATGGTAAACTACCGGTCAGAGCAGCCGGGTGCTAGAATTATTATCCAGGCAGCGACTCAGTTCGACCTAGCTATGTAGCTAGTGCCGAAAATCCTGACACCGTCGGGTCTCGAATCTCAGGACCTCCCGGTCAAATGCATAGCAGTGACATCAGTTGATGTCCCGAGCCAGCTTTGCCGGTTTGTAATATTTTGAGAAACATTTCCTACGAACTTCTGCGTCTTCAAAGATCTTAAAAATTACTCTTCAGGCAGCCACTCTAAAACGGCGTCTTTCCATTAAGGAAGATGCGGGGGCGCGTTTCTTGCAACGTCAACATTTACCTCCCAATGCGTCGTAACAAGCTAAAATTACGCAGCCTGCGCACCCACGCCCGGGGTGAAGAACATCCACGACTTGGGTGAAGAGCCTCATTAGAGTCGAAAGACAGGGGTCGCAATTCACTCTACTAAACCAAATTCTACTAAACGAAACCAGGATGAGAGACTCAGTGCATCAACTGATGTCAGTGCAGTGACTTAGACCGGGATGTACTAGATTCAAGTCCTGTCGGTGGCAGGATTTTCGACTCTAGCTTGTCAGCTAGGTCGAATACACTCCGCGCGCGGTCTTTCCTTCCCCTTTTCTTGTCCTAATATCACCCCTTACACACATTTACGCAAACACTTACGTGCACTACATTACCATTCATGTCAGAGACCCATCAGGAGCTTAGAGCTTGTTCCGGCTGGGGCGGTACCCCGCAGTGGGAGAAACTTTGGGGAAGGGGAAAACCCGTAAGCCGACGGAAGGTCGGTGCTGGATCTTGCCATTCAGCCGGGAAGATTCCTGCCATATCTCACGATAAACTATACTTATGGGACTAATGACTTTAGTAGTTGATGGGCTCAATCCTACTAAACTAATATGCCATTCCAAATCATTTAATGGATTACAGACTCATGGTTACTCATGTTTCCAAACGTTTCACTGTTCACGCCTTCAATTAACCTGGAGTCTTTCGGGTAGCAAGTAGTTCTTACGATCTGATCCACCAAATTATTCTCAAGGAGCCTCTTAAAAGGTACATGTTGCGTGAGTGTCAGATATAACCGATAGATGTTTATGTCATGGTCAAGCCCTAAGAAAATTGATAAATTTAATTTTCAAGATATGAATCGTTTCACTTCCATCCGATCGAACTCACTCTTCTGGTTTCAGGTCCTATTCACTCACATCTTCAGGCATGCAAGTAATTCTTTGAATTAATCTCACTTAAGCCAATGAATGAAGGGACCACACGAACCATTTTAATTCATTACAGCCACATGTTCATTCATTGCTTTACTCTACGAGAACTCTCTTGAGAATCTCTTAATTTGAGCGCATTGCATCCCCAACACTTCAAATCACTCCTCAGGCCACCGCTCAAAAGGGGTGTGCTTCCTTTATGTGAGCTGCGAAGAGGTAACGTCTACCTTTCGTCTTCCAGAATGTCGTAACGATCTCCCATCGCCGTTAACGCCCTAGCGTACGCAAGAGCTGAGGAACACGCATTAAGAACTCCATAAATGAATTGCTTGAAGTAAAACCCCCGCATGTTCGCTCTCCACTATTTTTCTGGAGAAGGAGAAAACGGAATTACTTCACACCCGATTCAGCACCAAACGAAAACTTTAACCATGACAACTTTAGATGTGTACAGTTCGC
Organism: Acheta domesticus; assembly: GCA_031308135.1. Lineage (NCBI taxonomy): Eukaryota > Metazoa > Arthropoda > Insecta > Orthoptera > Gryllidae > Acheta > Acheta domesticus. The sequence goes on from JAHLJT010009355.1 coordinate 91,822,032, forward strand.
GGCAGACAAACGAGATTTTTATATTACTGTCAAAAATGGGCACGAGGTGTTGCTGCACCAATAGATTCAAATACAGTTGAGAGACATGAGTCAAAACTCGCAGTTCTAAACGAAAAGGTCGTTCGAAATAATGTAGTAGAATATTTCAGAATATTTTTTAGACATCCAGTACTAAAAGCGGTTACTTAGGGCGCACAGAGAGTGCTAAAATTCAATTTTTAGGAGTAGTGCTAAAAGTGAAACGATGGTCAAAGGTGCAGACACAACACTGACTGCAACAAAAGAAATAAAATACTGACGTTTGACTTTTCGTCACCTATATACTACTGTTCTTAATACAATGTAGTAGATAATATAGTAATTTGTATTCTTTAATTAGAATAAGGAAACTCCGTAATGCTGCCTAAAACAGTGTGTGACACACGCGGTAAAAGTAATATTATTTTGGTCGTAGTGTTTGCAGCTACTCCACCTATCGACTACCTGTTCCTAATCTTTCCTATTCGCAAAATAAAATAACAGTTTTACCACTCGTATCATAAATAATTATTATGCATGCTTTCATTTATACCAGATTTTTTTGTCTTCAATCAACTTGTATTTTTTTGAGAAACAATTCGTACGTTCTGCGTCACCATGGAAACCCAAAGTATTCTTCCCTTGACTTAAAAGGAATGTGTTACGAGTAATGCAACACATAATTCGATTATGAAGGACACATACAAACAAATGATTAATGAAATGTTTCACGTATACCCAACCGAATTAACTAACATGGTTTTAGGTTCTATTTATTCATAACATCAAGCATATCAGATAATCTATCATGTTTTCTATCAATCGCTGCTTTTGAAAATGAATGACTTGACCCGCTGAAACCATTTCAACTCACTTCAAACCTGCGTTCATTCATGACTTCAATATACGCGAAACTCTTAATTCGAGCGCTCGCGTTCCCAAACACTTCAAATTACTCCTCCGGGCTCCGCTGAAAGGGAATGTGTTTTCATTACGAGAGCCGCGTGAACGCAGCGTGTACCTTTCGTCTGCCAGAGTGTCCTAATGAGCTGCCTTATCCGCCCACGCCCGCCCTGGACGGGCACGGGCCCTGGGCGGGAAGGGCCAAGGAAGGGCGCGCGGCGCGGGCCCTGGGCGCGACCTTGACCCCGCCACGCGCCAATCGATATCTCGAACGGCGCCGCCACCGCCGCCGCCGCCGAGACCTGAAGCGGCGAGGGCGTAGGATAGGGCGGGGAGGCGGGATATCAACGCGGGGGCGGCCGCGCTTGGAAATCCCTGGTCCCTGGAGAGGACACACAGAAATGGGGAAGGCGGGCACTGGTTGGCTGAGTTTACTCGGTTTGGTCGTATTGTGAATTGTAATGATACAATTCATGAATTGTATGTGTATATGAATGTGTATGTGAATTGTATGTGTATATGAATGTGAATGTGTATGTGTATATGTGTATTGAATTGCATGTATGTATGTGTATATGTACTTGTCCTGACAACGCGTGAATGGGCTCAGGACTGCCATCCCTGCCTCGCGCCCATGGGTTAAGATGGCACCTATGGCACGCCGTTAGCACGTAGATATCCCCATGCCTGAATTCCGGTCGTCTCAATCTGAGAAGTGAATTTTCTCAACGTCACACATTAACATATACTGGGAAATTGCGAGAAAAACGCACACTATAGTCTGGCCTCGACCGGGAATCGAGCCCGGGGCCGGGTAGTGGAAAGCGAGCACAATGATCAAGAGCAAGCTGCGAGGCTGATACTGGGGCGTGCTGAACTCAATTAGAAGGCATGGTCGATGGGGACGGTAAGTGATGTAGAAATGAGAAATAGGGCAGGTGAGCACTGGTATTGCTGAGTTTACTTAATTATTTTGACATGCCTACGCTGACCTAAATTAGAGGATGCGTGTTCGGGGCTACTATACGCATAATGCTTTATTTCATGAGTGGACTGTATGATTAATACTAGTGATGAGGCACAGTAGTCCCGAAACCCTTTGACAGCTCGTGGGATTGGCGCAGGAGTTGCAGAATACATACACAAGTAAAGTTCCAGCACAAACAAGATTTAATAAGTAAGTTATTGAATGTCACTTACAAGAAGCACAGCATATTAACATAAAAACTTCACTTGGCGCGTCAATTCACACTTGTCCAAGTACAGTTATTGCAGTGACCTTGTACACTGCTGTAGTTACTTTGTGCCGACCAGAAGCAGCCGCGAATTACACAGTTCAATTAGCAATTACGGGCGTAAACTTACCAAGAGCGACAGACACAATTTAAGTGCTTACTGCCACGATTGAATTTATACATGTGCGAGCCGTATGCAGATCGAGTTGCACGATTACTAATTTTTACACGCTACCGCGCGGAGCCCTGAACACACGCGACCATCTATCACGGTATCTTTCAGTGGACTGTCGTATTCGGTTGCGGCCAGAAGACGTTAGGAATGGGCTCTCTCGCGCGGCAAAGGTGGGGATGGCGATGGCCAATTACAATTTGCCATTTGATTTGGACATGGAAAATTCTGGAAGGTGTTGTCCGTTGCTCCTGTAACGGACGGGGCGGGGGGGGGGCGACAGATAGCCAGGCGCACACGTGCGAGCAGTCTCCACCCGTTAGAGAATTCGCGGAAGAGCGGATGCGAAGGCGATGGCGTGATTTCGCCGGCTCAACGGTCGCGCTCCTGCCGATTACGCAACTTAAGCGTTCTGCCTTGCATTGTGAAAATTAACGTATTTATTCCTGCTTTGCTGTGGGCCCGAACAATGCAGTTGATGAATAAATGTAGAAACGATTCGCGTTGATTTCACAAACGTTGCCAAACATTTTCATTACGATAGATGTGCAGATGCTGTGCTACTTCCTATTATTTTGTCATTCCGCAACTGGAGAAAGAACCCTGCACAAATCTTTTGGAAATGAGGTTTCAGTCAAATTGTCTGACAATTTAGTATGTTGTCCCTTAGATCATTCTGATCAAAAGTAATTGTGACCCTTAAGCAACAAAAGTGGTTTTTTTATTTAACATTGATTGATATTACATTAGATCAAAAAGAAGAACATTTTTGCTTAACGGTTATAACGACTTTTGATCACTACGATTAATAGAACAGCAAACTAAATTTGTAGACAGTTTGACCGAAACCTCATTTCCATAAGATATGTGCGGGGTTCTTTCTCAAGATTAGTCATTTACGCACCAAGGGCCTTTTAAAGGATTCTAATAGAGCGACGGCAAACAACCCGAGGGACTTACGCTCGAAGATTTCTTGTCGCCCGAGATCATCAGAACTAGTTAACCCCCATGGCACATAGTACACGATTTTACTTTTTACCTAATTTCATTGATTTAAATTTACTTGTTTACTAATTAACTAACTGTTAACTTGTCTCAGTTTATCTTTTCCTATTTTTATCTCATAAACCCCTTTCATAATTTCTTCTTATAATTCTCTCCGTAAGCGGACATGTAGAATCATTCAACTGTTTTCATATTTCCCTCGTCACCACGATCCTCTCGATCCAGGTAAGTTTTGAAATAGTGTTCCAGTGAATATAGAGCTACGTATTGAACAACTAATAACGTATCAGTAAACGTAAAACAATTTACGTTGCTAGAATTTAAGAAATGTAAGAAAGAAAAACTGAAAGGTAAGGTTTAACTTGATCTCGACTGTCCCGTTTGTTAGGGTACTGCTCTGGCATTCACCATTGATTAGAGAAACTACGGACTACTACCAATCAGAGCAGCCGACCGCAAGAATTCTCCACCAGATAGCCGCTCTACCTAGCCGTGTAGATAGTGTCGAAAATCCTGGCACCGACGAGACTCGAACATAGCACTTCCCAGTCAGAGGCATTGCAGTGACATCAGTTGATGCCCTGAGCCACCTCTCTCTGTCATTGTCCTTAGAGTTTCATAGTATGCATAATCGACCAACCTGTTAGACCCTGCGTTTCTTAGTATCCTAGCTACACCTCTTTCCTCCGCCATAGAAATGTGCTAAAACGGAGAATTTTCTCAAGTGCTTGCCGCTGGGGATATAGCGGGTCTTGAGCTCGTTTTTCCCTCTGAGTTCCTTGGGTCGATCGTTCTGCACTTTTCTCAGATCTTTTATGACGGTTGCTTCATTGCACTTGATGTTTTATGCCGATTCTTTGAAAGTTGAATGGAAGGTCTCATCCTCCTTTCCTGTGATGTTACAGGAATCACTTTCTGCATTGGCTCGAAATCAATTCCAAATTACCATAATCGATCTTGTGTCATTCCCTATTGTGATTATCCAATTATCCTTATTCTTGTTGCATAAGTTAATTTACATCCATTATATTACTGTCATTTCATTCGAAATATACAGCTGCTTCATAAAAATGGTCCAATGCTATGGGGCTTGTAGAGGAGTCAATGATGATCGCTTTTGGCAGTGTTCTTGGAAGCTTCAAAAAACGAAGTTACAGATGTGACGTTTTCCAAAGATTATTAGGCATTTTCTCATGCACAGGTGTTCGGTAGGTACAATAAAACTCTTTGCAGCCTTAGAACCCGACCCACAGAACAATAGTGCATTGGGCGTAGTCTATCAACTAGGGGCAATGACATTTCCCAACACATGCTTATTGTCACAAAATTATCATCAACCAGTCAAAATGCCCTAAAAGTTCGTAATATTTATTCTGAGATACAGGTATATTCATGTTTTTATCTCTTTTCTTGTCATCCTAAAATACACTACTCAAATACACAATCTTCAAATTTGCTCAATGGATGTTTCTTTGAGTTGATTGAAGCATATTCTTGTTTCTGCTTCCTAAATACAAATATGTTAGGTTAGGATTTGAACGCTTTTTTAATTAAATAGATTGTGCTTCATTTATTTATAACGCGGGCCTGTTCAATGCATATTGATTTTCCACGGAAGCATTGTTAGAATAAATATTTCAGGGTAGTTTGCCTAGTGATTATATTACATTAATTAAATCTCAATGGCTTTGAAAGTGTCATACAATTTGCTCATCAGATCTGGAATTTAAGATTTCCACTTATAACCTACCGCTACTAACTAAACTACTGCTGTTCTTCTTTTGATTTTTGACAGGCACTCTGAATTTAGTCGTAAAATCAGCTCCTATGCGTATATTACTCTAATTATAATTAGAGTTCCGATTACTCTAATTATAATTAGGATATTACCCGTATTATCTTCTCAAAGATGAATAGAGTAGTTGGAAATGTGTTTTACACCGTGACCGCGGAATCACTCGATATGCTCGTTGTGATCATACGCCCAATGACTGTTTTTTCAACGTACGTACAGATCACACTCTCCACAAGGAGGACAGTGTGGGATTGCATGTTGCTGCTCCGCTCACCCTGTTCAAATGAATGACAGAGACATTTCGTGATTCTCAAGAGTAACTTATTTGTCGTTATTCTGTTGAAGGAAAGAAAGAACGGACTGATTGTCGCGCTGTCTGCCGAGGTATCGGCAGACGTGACAAACGGATATAGTTCCCAATCGATTTATTTTCTTTTCCTTTTGAATGAGGTGTTGGCTGATCATACTTGGTTTTACACCGGTTGTACGTATTCGTGGCGAGTGGTTAAACATTGTAACACGCTCCACGGGCACAAGTGCATTTAAAACAAACTAACACACGGAGGTAGTAGTGTTATTAAAACATATTTGAAATTAAAACGTCTGCAAATCTTCCAACACATGTTTCAGGAATGCATGTTTCTAAGTTTTCACTGAGCGTCAAAACATCATAACCTGATGCCAGAAAAGTTTTCAGTGCCAAGCCGAGACAGGGTCTCCTATTATAAATAACATTTATGTTTGTAGGGACCACCTCACTTGGAATCAAGTGAAGGGATCAAAACACCCAGCATCTCTAGAGTTCCTAGTTCATAGCTCCATGCCCTAGATACAGAGAAGCGCATTCCATTGTACCACCGATCTCGCCATTTTATGTATAATTATCTGGAGAATTGGAACTGTATAGTATTCTGTATGCTGAGAACCATGAATCTACTCCAAACCAATATTAATATTCTTGAAAATCTTCATAATTTCACCAATTGTTATAATTTACCTTCAGTTCCTCAATGTGCCTGACGGGATTGTCGGCTGAGAGGATATGGCGGCGGTTGCGCTACTCTCTGTATCTAGAGACTCTAAGCATCTCTTATGAACAGCGAGCCCTAGTGATGACTGGGGACAACACTTTGTGCTCAGAAACCGTGACGGTCCACTATGATGGTGAACGTCTATTCTGTCCTAGTTATCTCAGAACCAAATACCAGGAATTAGCGTCTCATTCCAATTTTAAGCATATATTCTCTTTTATTTTCACTAAAAAAGTTGAAAGTAACCAATATTTAATACTTCGAAATTGCAATTTACCTACAATACTTTAATAAAATCCAGTCTTTCGTTTCTTGAATTTTTTTAAACATTTACGCAGGGGAGTGTTCTTGGTTTGCTTACCTGTAATAATTTTGTTACATACACTGATAGTAAATAAAAGTCGTCGGAAACCTAAACAAATACTATTAAAGTAATGGCTACCAAAAATATCTCATCTAATAACATTAGCATCTAGTTTAAAGTTTGTTCACTTTCATTACAACGGTATGCTACGAAATACTTTGGCATTGTCGTTGACAGAGGACAATTGTAAGCATAACAACAGACAAGACACACTTAACTCGTAATAAAGTCTATAGGTAGACTTTCACCGCCGCCAACCTAACCAGCATGAGGTGGTTAGGTTGACGGGTTTCCAATATAACACCGTGTAGATTACACATTTCATGCGAACTGCATTGTATGAGATGTGTAACAGTGACATTTAGTTTCCAGTGTTTTCGAGGAAGATTATAGTTCAAATGTGGTAAGAATTCCTATAGTGACTCGCAATCTTCAAAGGATGTGGTTGTATGATAAATCTTTACTCATCCGTAAATTCAAGGCGTTTTGTTCCAATGTAGACTGTGGTATCAGGAAAGAAATGCTCAAAGAAATGAGAACAAGAAATGAGACGTTTAGCACAACAGACAACAGTGAAGACATATTGCTACATAAAACGTAACTATTAACTCGGATGTTCCATGTATAATTCAAACCACAATAGCTATTTACGTAACTAGTCCAGAAAGTGGGACTTTCGCGAATGAATAAAATGGTGAGGGACGAATAGACGATAGGAGGCAAATTTCCCAGCTTTGTATTAATAAAGGAAAGCTGCGATCTATTCTATACATAGTGATAACCACTTCTATTTTTCTCATATTTTAGTACCTTTTTGTTTAAAAACGTTTACTAGTCACCGAATAGGAGGGAGGGACATCAAAACTGTTCTCTTTACGGCTTTCATTTATACGATACGGTACTCTTAGTTTCATATCCAATGTGCCAGGCGTCGTCAGCCTTATTGGTTGATGTTGCGCCAGTATTCTGTTCACTTTGCAGTATCCAGTTGATTTATACGGCCATGATTTCATTGCAGTACGCGTACGGCAAAAGCTATTTTGCCGTACGAGTAGCGAAAAGTAACGTTCTCCAATCGGTAAACACTAAAGGTAAAAACAAGTCTCCATGCGCGAGCGCTAAAAATATATTTTTCTCCAGATACCGTACCCAGATACCAAAAGGGGTTTGCTAAATATTTGTAACGAACAGTTACCAAGTGTGGCGTGATTAAAAGTGTACCAATAATGAATTTCAAAAGTAAGAAAAAATGGAAAGGATGTTAGGACGAAGGATTTAGTTATTGTCTGGTCTGACTTGCGTATCAATGGTGACGTTCTTTTTCCATTCAGTATGCCGTAGTACCGTTCACAAATTTCCATGAGTAATTAAAACGTTAAAATGAATGCATTACAAGTTTTACAAAATCATTAAGACTGCGCGGCAATTTAAAATTGTAAAATATATTTACATAAATTGTATTTACATGAATGTAAAACTAATTTCCAATTTCATGCCCGAAAACCCTTTTCTTCTTTCAGCAATGGTAGTTGACGTGGATGTGGCCGAACAAGTACAGTTTGTAACTAAACTTAGTAGCACCAGGTATTTGAAGCGAAATTCTTCTAAATTTACATTCTACTAACAAAGCAATGAATGCTGGCGATACATTTTTGACTCGTAATGTTAACAAACCTGATCAATACTTGTTCTCTTGTATTTATTATACTGTAATTGACTACTGTAATAGTAAAACATTTAATATATTAATTGTGACGGAAATAAACAGTTTTCGGAGGAGAAGATGTTCTTTCTTTATGTAAACATACGTCTGAGGGCTTGTTCTCTTTTTTTTAGCCCACCGTTAGTATATTCGTCTTTTGTTTATTGGTCTCTCTGCTTCTCAATCTTGAATCCATCCGTAAATAACGCTATCTTCTACACACGTTGCATTTAATGCTGTTAAATACTACCTTGTAATTGATGGAATATTTGTCAAGTATGTACACAAAAATTATTTTCATCCTTGATTGAAATCCCCTTCATTTGAATGTTTCAAACTTATGGATGTAGAATACTTTAAAAAATTCGTGTGTGATAGATATGCACGTTTTATATATTTCATTTTGAACATTAAGCTTATCGTAGAGACCGTAATTGATGTAATACTTAATTGTATTATATATTATCTCAAATTATTCTGAACGTGGCAATCTGTCAACTTCAGCAAGTAAAGTTAATTCAGTTATATAATGAAGTTTTCAAAGTACCCATCCACCCTATCAGATAGCAAGTACAACTTGAAAAGAGAAGAGATGTCACTGAAACTTGAGTAATTAAAAGAGTGTTGAGAAGATGGCGTCCGGTTGGTCGGTGTGGGCGTTGGGCCTCAGAGAGAGCGAGAGGCAGGGTGCGGGGAGATGGAGAAAGAGGGATGCGAGGAGGAGGAGAGGGAATAAAAAGTATGAGGGGAATGGTAAATGTGGCGGGGGCGTATACCAAATGCATCTCACAGGCAACTTTTCTTAAGCCATGTACCTACCTTCCCAAAAAGGTATAGACCGACTCCGTTCCATTCTGTTTTCCTCCTTAGTATGAGGACTGACTTCTACGTTTTCCACGACTAGCTTCGAACCACATTGATTTATTATAATTTATCCACTTCTGTCTGTTTTCAAGAAGTATTTTTACGTCATTTTAGAGCACTGCCAACATTGAAAAACACCGCTTAGAAGTTTACGAAAGCAAAATATTAACACTTATATGGAAACATCGTTCTGACAGGCACCATATGAAATTGGTTTGTGCAATAATGACCGATATAAATGGGCGAAAGCATTGACAGTCATAGTATATTGCGATTTTCGTAACTTTGTCCATGACAGGAATCAGCTGTTTCGCTGCCATCCAATCGGGAACTTATATTTCGCAACAGTGACGTCACTATGGTGACGGTCCCTTCCTATTGGATGAAACCGTGAACAGCTGATTCCTGTCAGGGACAAAGGTACGAAAATCGCAGTATAGCTTCCTCCCTGGCCCTCTTCTATCACTCGGCGTAATTCTTTTAGTTCTACTGCAGCGGTCGGCATTTAAGGGTCATTTTTGGATATTGTGGCGGTCTGTGAAACCGGTAGTTGCTCTTTCCGTATTTTTCGTAGCGGTATGTAAGACCGTTTTTTTCTCTTAGTGTGTACGTGGTCTTTGAGACAGGTGTTTCCATAAACGCTCTTGGGTGACTTCCTAAAATATTTATTTAATATTTTTACTTTCAAAATATTGTAATGAATCGCCCAATTCGTTCGGACGATCCCAGTTCAAGAAGGGAAAAATTTAGAACCCTACTCAACCTACGCTTCTTGTATGCAAATCTATTGAAGGATCTAACAGGAATGTCACTTTAGACAATTGATTTAATTCTGCAGAAGTTATTGTTGAACTGATGAAGAGAAAAATAACTTGGGACAAAAGTCAAAAGTGATTCAAAAAAGGACAAAAGTCATTCCTGATGAATTCCTTGTTAGACCACAAAGACCAGTAAGGATCAACGCTGTACGGATTTAGAGAATGGAAGGAGGCAGTACGGATTTAGAAGCAATTTAAATGTTTTACAACAACTAAAAGTTTTTCAACAATATCAATGTTTTTCAACAATTTCAACGTTTTTCAAAAATTTTGATCTTTTTAACAATTTCAACTCTTTTCAATTATTTTCATGTTTTAATAATATAAAAAAAATTAGAATACTCTAAAGGAGTAGAAGAATTTAATGAAACCAGTCTATAATTTACTTTACCTTTACATCCCACATTCACCGCCCAGAAACAAATGGCGTTCTCTGAGACCGGTGTTTCTCTTTGAGTTATAAAAATCATGTTTCCATTTAAGTGTTAAATCACCTTTCAAGAGCATCCTTTTACCTCGTTGACTTAACGTTCACAATTCTGAAGATTCTGCCATTTTCTCTTGTGCTCGAGGTTTTCTCTGGACTGGTACGCGAACATCTATATACGGCACTTATGAATGCAAACTTAACAAAATGTTTACTCGTTCCGAAACATCGATGAACGGTAACGGGATGGAGTCTGGTTATGCCTTCACATGGTAACGAAACGTGAAAGGGGTTTAGATGGGAAATGAGGGTAAGGGAAATCTGACCGCATGATGAAGTCGAGCGATCCCCAGTGGCGGAGTTAAGACAAAGAGGAGAGAAAGATGAGGAAGAGCGGATAAGATGGCAGGTGACGGAGGCGAGATTTGAGGTCGGATAACTGGAAAAGGAAAATTGGAAGTAGGGAGAGGTGAGATGTAAGGTGAGGGAGGGGAAGCTAGGTGAGAGAGAACAAATAACAAAATGATAAATTGATTGATTAATTAGTGATCACGGGCACGCCGACTGCTAAGGTCATTAGTTCCGTAAGTGTAGCGCATGTTTTGTCGCGAGAGTGGCGTTGGCTCTTCCCTCGCGAGATGGCGAGATCCGGCACCAACCTACGTCGGTTTCCGGAGATTTCCATCAATAAGGTATCTCCTACCAGCGGGGCACTGCCTCTGCCGGGACAAGCTCTAAACTCCCGACTGGTCTCCCGACATGTGTGGTAGTGTAATACATGTGAGTGTATAAGTGCATGTAAGAGAACGGGGAGGAAAAGACAAGAAAGAGGAAGGAAAGATCTCCGCAGCCCGGTTTTTTAGGGCACTGCTCTGGCATTCGCCTTGTGTTGATCGGAGACACCAAGGAAAACTACCGATCAGAGCAGCAGGCAGCTAGAATTCTCCTCCAGACAGCGGCTTAATTCGACCTAGCTAGTGTTGAAAATCCTGTCGAGACTCGAACCCTAGGACCTCCCGGTCAGAGGCACTGCAATAAAATGATAGAGAAGGTGCCATCAAACTTGAGGGGGGAGAGAGGTGGGATGTGAGGGGTGCGCATGTGGTTTAAGAGGAGATGAAGAAAAAAAAGGGTGTCTCGAGAGGCAGCAGGCGACGAAGATGGGAAAAGTACAGAAGAGGAGGGCGAAGCAAACGGAGCCCCGGGGGCAGGGCAAAGATTCTCAGGACTTCCCCGCTCCCTGCTCCCCGCTCGCCCCGCTTCCCCGCGGCGCAAATCCCCAGCCTGGGCGCTGACGCACGCGCCGCCCTCGGCCCCGTCCCCCGCCCCTCCCCCCTCCCCGCCCCGCCCCCGGGGCAAATGGTGCCGCGTCATTAGCGCCCGAGTCGGGCGGAGCGCGGCGGGCGCCGCAAGGCGGGCGGGCGGCGACTTTTCATTAACCGCGCCGCGCCCCCGACGCGCCACGCCACGCCCCGCCGGCCTTCCGCGCGCACGCAACTTCCGCCGCGCAACTTTATTTCGCGACACGAACTTATTTCACTTATTATGAAGGGAGCGGTCTCTGCTTCTTGGATTCTCGTTTTTCCTCATACAGAATGTGTCTCAAATAGAGTGCCCAAGTAAGACTCGTTTTAAGCAATCTAACCAAGGGTAAGCAAAGCTTGTCATGCCTGACTCGCTCGTGAATCTGTCGCAATTTATTGCGCAGACTATGAAACGGGTTGCGGAGGTGACAGATTTACAATCGGTGGGGGGACGGGCTTGACAAACCTGACATTGTTGGTGGATGACCATCAAAAGAAGCTCCGCCAGTTTTCTATGCACTCAATATCAATCTAGCCAAAGCAGCTACAGCAATGGGTGGCTGGTGACGTTCACCTGCCCCTGTGAGGGGTCTCTTTGGACAGGTGTTGCTTTTATTTTTCATTTTTTTTGACTCCTCTCCCCCGTAAGGGAGATCGGGAGTCTGAATTGATGGATTATTTTATTGTGAAAAATAGGTTATTTCGTTATGTGTTTCTGGGCGATGGGAAAGGGGTGAGGATGAGGATTTGATGAGGATGGGGTGGGGTGAGGAGGGGTCAGCCCTTTTCGGGGAGGGGGGAGGGCATCCAAGTACGTCGCAAGTTTGTTTCACAACACCAATTTATTTTAATTATTGTACAGGAAGTGGCTTTATGTTCTTGGATTCTCTTTTTTCCTCATACAGGATGTGTCTGAAATACAGTGCCAAAGTAAAGCATTCCAAGGATATGACGCTTCTAGTAAGAATGTTTTAAGCGAACTAACCTAGGACAGGCAAAGCTTGTGAAGGTTAGCATGCTCGTTTAGCTATTACGATTGAATGTGCAGACAATTAAATCGGCAACCGTGACGACAGATATACGAGTACTACCAGTGCGAGGCAGGCTTGGCCACCATCAATTAATGTTGAATGGTCATAAAAAGAAACTCCACCAGTTTTTTAAGCACCCAGCGTTCACAGCGAAGGTTTGTTTCGCTACACGAACTTATTTTCCTTCATATGAAGGAGGCAGCGTTGCGTTCTTGATTCTCGTGTTTCTCATACAGGAAGGGTCTTAATCAGAGTGACGAAGTAAAGCGGTCCATTCTTGAGCAAGTGATGCTCTGTAAGTCTCCTGATCTTAAGTGATCAAACCACGGACAAGCAAAGCTTGCCACGGCTGACTCGCTCAAAAATCTGTCACAATTCATTGTGCAGACTATGAATCTGCTGCGACGGCTACAGATAGAGGAAACAACAGCGCGAGACAGGCTTTAGAAACCTCAATCGTTTGGGGATCTTCATCAAAATAAGCGCCACCGGTTTTCAATGAACTCAACTTTCCGAGCGCAAGTTTGTTTGGTAACATGAGCTTATTTCTCTCTTATTATGGAGGGAGTGGGGTTACTTTATTAGATTGTCTTTTTTCCTCATACAGGATGTGTCTTAAATAAGAACGCCGAAGTAAAGCGGCTCATTCACGAGCAACTGATGCTACAAGTTTAAGCGATCCAACCATAGTCACACAAAGCTTGTGAAGCCTGACACGCCCGTAAAGCTATCGCCATTCATTTGCGAGCTATGAAGCTAGTTGCCGCGGCTTTAAGACCAACTTATTTAAGATCCAGCTTGACAAACCTTAATTGTTGATGGATGATCATCAAAAGAAGCATCGGCGGTTCCTAAGTAATGTGCATCCATAGCGCAAGTCAGATCAGATCTTAATTTTAGATCTTACATTTCTTTAATTAATATTCCATAAAATATAATACTGAGGTTTTGAAACCATTATCAAGTCAATACATTTATTTGGTATTTGAGGGTTGGGAACAAGAATGTATTAAAATATTTCTTTTAACTTTAAATTGTCATGCATCTTTAGTTACGATGTACATTTTAAACTTCATTTGTATAAGTTTTCCTAAAAACGAAACAAGTGTAGAATCCGCAGCAAATCGATAATGTGGAGAATATCGATCAAGTGATGGATTCTGAGGAAGTTGATCACGTAAAGGATCTGAAGCAAATCTACCACTGGATGATCTCAAGAAAGTCTCTCAAGAGAAGGATTCCTATAAAGTTGATCACGTTGAGAATCACGAGCGAGTCAAACAACTTCCAGTTTCCGAACAAATCGATCAACTAAAGGATCTGGAAAAATATCGTTGGGAGGAATGGTAAAAAAGTCGACGAAGTGGAGGATACGAGAAAAGACGATCAACTGCAGGATCACGAATAAGTCTTCAAGTGGAGGAACCTGGACAAATGTATGAATTGTAGGATCGGGAGAAATAAAATAAAGTGGAGGATTTCGAGTAAGTCGATCGAAGTAAGAAATTTGATAACAATGATCAAGTGGAGGTTTCCGAAACAAGTTAATCAAGTAGAGGCTGCGCAGCGCATCTATTAAACAGCATTTTAATTGCAGAAAAAATTGTGTATGTTGTGTTATAGTGAGCCTACATGCTTACCTCTCTCTTGACATTGGAGATAAGGGTTTTCTTGACCTCTTCATCTGAAACAGAGGAAACCACACATAAACAACGTATATAGAAGAAAGCACACAACAAGCAAAGTTCAAAATATTGAAGATTTGTAATTATTCTTCGAAATATTTAAAATTTATAACATGGACTATAAACTAATTATCTCATTACAAATTACTTTTCTCTTCAATATCACTTGAAGATAGGTACTATATATTTCATGATCGAGTATCTTATAAATTCTGCACCCCAGAATCCAAACTTATTTTCCATTTTTAGACAATAAGCGGCGGCCTTTCAACGCCTTCCTACGGAGGGGAAGTAAAGCCGGCTGTCCCATGTTAGTAGATTTACTGCATGTAAAAGAGAAAGCCTCAAGCCTAATAGACGCCTCTGAGCTAAATTCAAACTCGCCTGTGTCGTCGCCCGAGATAACACCTTCCTTCTCCGCTAGTTGGTGAAAGGAGCGTAGAGAAATTTGCGTGGTCAGACAGAAGAGCAGGCCCCATGGCCTGAGTCTCGCCACGTCAAATAAGACATTAATTCAACTCAGTTCAATTCAATAAGCTACTTTATGCAATGTATATGCTTTCATAAAACATATGAAAGTCAATTTAACAAGCATACAATAAAAATGTAAATGATTTTTAGAAAGAATATAACCGCAACTCCCAAAATTTTAAGCATGTCTTTGATCTACAAGTCATATTTCTGAGTCTGAAATCGTCATTCGTAAAGAATACAAACGCCTTTTAAATTTTGGAGAAATTTTATGGAACTGTTGTTTAGCGTTGTACTCGGCATCCTCTACAAAATACATTTATTGAAACTCTGAAAATAATCCAATTTTAATGGAATAATAATGTTTATAGTATGGTCATGTACGAGGTCTGTCCCAAACGTATCCGACTTTCATTCACATCTTCACGCGTAGATGCCGCAGTTTTCGTCGGGACGCCTGAATTTACGCGCAGTGTGCATTTGTTTACAACATAATTTTTTATGTTTGTGGAATTTTGCTGTGTTAAAAACGTTGTAAAGATCAGAACAACGAATTTGCATTAAATTTTGCTTCAAACTCGGAAAGAGTTGTGCAGAAACCATCGAAATGATGAAGACGGCATTGTGGGCGGGGACGAGTGCACGAGCAAAACTGATAAAAGAATGGTCGGTCGCACGGTCGCACATCTGTTGATAGTAACCCTCGCTCTGGGCGGCCTTCGACGACAAAACACCGGATAATAGCGAACCTGTGCGACGTGCGATCAACCTAGATCGTAGATTGACTGTGCGAGAACTACAGAGTGTTTTTTTTATCGTTCGCCGAAGATTCCGGCCGCGTCGCCCGGGCAATCGAGGGCTCATTCGCCCGGCAAATCGCTGACTCAACTCCCGTGCTACCCAAGAATTATCGCTGCGCCGCTTAACGTATCTTAAAGAAGATGATGAAAGTGATGTCCTTCGGCTCGAATGCATTCTTGGCACCTCCGAAACACATTCTGATTCACCCTTTGAAGTAAGTCTCGAGGAATTGCTGCGATTTTCTCTTCAAAAGAGCGCCGGAGCTCTTCCTCCGAATGCGGGTTTTCTGCATACACCTGATCATTCAAGTACCCCCACAGGAAAAAATCACAAGGAGATAGATCAGGTGATCTAGGAGGCCATAACCCACGACTAATTATACGATCGTCACAATAAACATTATTTAAAAAGTTCATGGATCGAACAGCAGTGTGAGCAGTTGCCGAATCCTGTTGAAAGTAACCATAATGCCTTTCTTCTGGTGTCAATTGTTCGAAGAATAATGCCAATATTTGATGTATGTAAACGTCAGCAGTAACGGTGGTGTTGAAAAAAATAGGTTCGATAATTCTTGTGAAACTCAACGCACACCACACTCCGATCTTTATGTCGTCATGTGGTTGTTCGTGAAGCTCAATTGAAGAGAAAATCGCAGCAATTCCTCGAGACTTACTTCAAAGGGCAAATCAGAATGTGTTTCGGAGGTGCCAAGAATGCATTCGAGCCGAAGGACACCACTTTCAGCATCATCTTTTAGATACGTTAAGCGGCGCAGCGATAGTTCTCGGATAGCACGGGAGTTGAGTCAGCGGTTTGCCGGGCGAATGAGCCCTCGACTGCCCGGGCGACGCGGCCGGAATCTTCGGCGAACGATAAAAAAAACACCCGGTAGAATGTGATTTTGGAATGGCGAAAACTAGCGTTTGGAAGATTGCGAACTGAAAAATGCTGAAGTAAATGAGATCCGCTTTGGTCAAGCAGTGACTGACTCCTTCATCACGATAACGCGACAGTGTATGCATCGAACCTCGTGCAGCATTATTTGACTAACAAGTAAGCACAAGGTCGTACAGCTCCGTCAGCCTCCGTACAGTTCTAACATATCTCCCTGCGACTTGTGGCCGTTCCCAAGATTAAAAATGCCGCTGAAAGGACACCGATATTTTACAATAACAAAATGCGACAAATGTAGCACAATGCTATTTTCTACAAACACAAAATCGTCTACAAATACAAAATCGTCTAGAAATTGCATCGTTGAGAAATCTGTCATTCTGAACTTGGTGCTTCGTGGCTGTATTGAGGGTTGCATTTGCTGGAGGGCGAGCGCGCGCGAACAGTAGCTTCGTAGGACTTGTAGCAAACTCGCCCAGCCATATTCATTTTCATCTCTGGACATTGTCGTTCTTGTGATTGTTGTTTTAAAATGGGATTTTTTGGTCTTTGGATCGCGTCCGTTGGCGACTATATTTTTGTGTATTACGGCATGTTTGGGCCCATGAATAGAAGCCCTGACGAGGCTCTAGAAACTCACTCCCGAGTCCGCAATTTCTTAATGTGATTCATACTCTTAGTGCCAAGGAGGTCACAGTGAGGAGAAAGGTTGGGGTATCTGCCCTCTTCCCGGATTTGATCAACCCAGGTGGCCTCCAGTTGGGCTCTTGGCTTCGTTGAGTCAGTGTTCTTTATTCCGGGGTATAGTATTGTGTAGGGATTCGACTCAACCCATGTGAGTTGCGAACAACACTTATCAACCCGATAGTTAGAAGAAGTGAGCTGGCGATATGACCTCACCCAGGTTATGGGTGGATGTCCTTCACAGGGCGTTGCGTTCCGGCGTGTATGTAATTCATGTTGATGGTAATATCTCGTTTTCTCTAACGCGAAACATGTCATTTAATATTAGTTACACCCGATCAACTAGAATGTAATTTTTGTAAATGCAAATTCATGGAAGTGGTGTGGGGAAAAGAGCAGGCCTAATGGCCTTTGAGTTTCGTTGCAAGTAAAAACAATAATAATAATAATAATAATAATAATAATAATAATAATAATAATTATATTATTACTATTATTATTACTATTATTATTATTACTATTATTATTATTACTATTATTATTATATTATTATTACTATTATTATTATTATGTGAGACCAAAAGCACCCGCGGAGGGTAAGGACAGAAGCGAAAAGGGAAAGGTGCGACACTGAAAATCTGACATCCCCCATCATCGGCGAAACAGGATAAAAGTAGAGACACTGCTGATAATACATAAATTGTCACTTTCGTAGTAAACCATGAAGAAAGTTCCATCAGTGATTGTTTTATCATGTCATTTCTGAAGCAGCAGTAATATCGAAGGCATTTTTAAACAAAGAAATGTAATCAGAACTGAAAGGAATTTTATTAAGAAAACTTGTCTCGTAGATTCACCAATTCCCTCTTGATGTGAGTAAGAAGTCTTACTATGATGTTTGAGATAATTACAGACAAGTATACTAGAAACACAGCAATTTCGAGAAAGGAGAGAAAATGACGGATATCTTTTCTGAAGAATCGCATTCAAAGCGAAGGTTTGGTTGTCAGATTTTCCCAAAGTTCTTAGCAATCAATGAATTCTAAAGTTGTGTAGTGTTGTTATCTAGTTGTTATGTTTCTCAGTAGTTCAATTTCTAGAGTTGATTGATACTTTCATGGATTACTAAGTCGACGAATGCTACTTTTAAAACCAATGTGAACTTTGAAACATCCAGATACATACTCTGGCGGATTGGTGGTTCCGTACTTTTTCGTTAACTTTAAGCAAACTCACGACCCTGCGTGCGTTCGAGAAAGAATTTCTTTAACTTTAACCACATATTTAGTCAGAGAATAGCGTTTAATATTACAATTGTAATATTAATATATGATCACAATGAGTAAGCTTTTATAAAAAATTCGCGAAATTAATTGCGGATTATTCATTGATTAGACTAAATTTAGCAAGTTTTATTGACCAGTGCTTGAGCTTCAACCAAGCACATTAAAAGGACGACATTGCTAGAATGTAGCCTATCAGATATAAGAATAATTTATCAATTCTTCGTCGGCTGCCTGTCAGCCAAGCAATTCATTCTCGGACGTGGGTTCAGAAATGAAGTTGGGCAGACGGAGAATAGGCCAGTCGCTTCACAATGCTGCGGCTGTCAGATCCTCGACGCCGCCAACATCAATCAGAACGCGTTCCGTCGAGAACGAATTTTATCTCCGTAACACACGTAATGGATTTTTGTACCTCCATTGCGTATGCATTCGTGTTGTGGATTTTGTTTGGTTGGAGAAATGTGTTGCTTTACAACTTTTACATTCTGGTATTGAAATCCGTTGAAGAAGATTAGTTGCGGATTCAATATGAAATTGAAGTGACATACGTATGTACGTTTCTGGAAGTCATGTGGTTAACATTGTACAAACACGGAAGTTAGGAGGAAGGTAAATATGAGCCAGCATCTTTTGTTAGCATTTTAAAACTTATAATACTTTATGGAAAATCTAATTAATTAATGATTCTTTATGCCATTTCTGAGCAATGGAGGGATAATTAATTATAATGGACTAGCGTACCCATGCGAGAACTCTCGGATGGTAAACCCCACTCTCTTCCCAATCCTTAATTGCTGGTAAGATAGCTGAGTCGGGGCTCTATGACTGGCAAAAGATCGACGCCCTGACTCAGTTGTCTTGCCAGCGCTCACCTTCCCCCTCCGAATGGGAAGATACACGAGGAAGCAGCTGCTCACAATGGACAGCGCCCTGCGAGCGCATGTGAAAGACATCCTCTCCCTCCCAGAGCGCGCTTCCTCCTCCTTTCTCTACGGACACCGCGAGGACGGGGCGATCGGCCTCACGAAGGTGAGAGAGGAGGCCGATTTTTGGGCGATAGATTCTGCCTTCAAAATTTTAACGAGCCCAGACATTAGCCTCAGAAATGCCGCCATGGAAGACCTCGCCGCGGAAGCAAGTCACTGTGCCAGATCACAAGCCTGCTCCAAACGTGAGTGCGGATTACCTCAACAACCGCCCCTTCCCCCGCAGATACGGTCTAGAGACTTTTTGGTCGCGCGCGCGTAACGCCACGGGCAGAGTGGGAGTACAATGGGAGATAGGAGAGAACAACGGCACCCTCGTCCCCTCCCTCACCCTCCCCTCCTCTTACTGCCTCCCACGGGACTATCCTGTCACCCGGCTGGAGCCAGCGCCCGCCGATGCAGAGGCCATGGGCGGCGAAGGCCGCGACCCCACTGCCACCGATGATGACACCCCAGTAGCCGCCGGGGGCAACGCCCCGGAGCTGACGTCGAACGGGCAGAGCGGAGGAGTAGGCGCCGCCGCGCCACCAACACCGGCCGTGCAGGACGGCGCGCGGGCCGATTGGACCGCCGCCCAGATGCAGCCACAGGACGCCGCTCCAAACGCCGACGCCGAGAGTGGTAGCCAGGACTTACACAGGGTAGAGCTGGCCGCCACTCAGCGAGTCGACGCCGACGGCATCCCAGTACTGGCCGCAATTAACCGAACCAACGGCCTGAGAGCTTCGTCTGCGCAGCCAGCTTCCGTGCGCAGCGACGAGCCACGTGGCCCCGGCGTCGCCCTGGCACCTCCACCCTCAGTTGTGCCAGCGACTAGAAGGGACACCCCGGAGCAGAGATCGGGCCCTCCACGACCGGACCCGGGCGCCCAGCAGGAGCAGCCGCCGGACACCCGGGACCCTGACAACTACCAGGCACGCATGGAGGACAACAGTGCGGAGGTGGTCACCATCGGGCCCTCGGGGAGGTCATCATTGGTGAGGCGTCTACGAGATTTATTTCAGAAGGCGCACTCGCGGCGATGGCAGTCCCAAAAGGCCCAAGGGATCTACGCGGGCGCTCTGGCGGGGGTGGGCAAGGAGTCAGGTTTCTTCACGCGGACCGGGGAGCACATGAGAATACCTGTGTACAAGTTTCTCTTCCCGGCCCGCATCAACTCCGCTCCCGCCTTAAACCACTGCCCTGGTAACAAGAACAAGGTTTGCCGGAAGGGCTGCACCCGCCCATGACGGCACAGCCGCGTTCGAAACCGTAGGACATGTGACCAACGAGTGCCGATTCAATTCGGCGCTGTGGCACGCTCGCCACAACAACATCTGCGAGCATTACAAAGAGGCCGCAGTGGCGAGCGGATGGAAGGTCCTTAAGGAAAACCAGGTAGTGGTGGATAGTGAGCGCCCGGATCTCGTTCTCGCGCGGCGGCTACACTCCATCATCGTAGATGCAACGGTAGTGGCGGCGCGCGCCGGTAAGCTGCAGGAGAGATACGAGGAAAAGAAGAGTAAGTACAGTGCCTCCCGCGCAGCTCTCCTCAGCGCCGGCTACGCCTCCGCCGAAATGATACCGCTGGTGGTGGGTGCCCTGGGCGAATGGTACCCCGGAAGCGACGCTGCGCTCCTAAAGGTCTCGAATGGCTATCAGCTGAAAAAACTAAGACAGCGTATCATAGCTGAAGCCATCACTGGGAGCGCGGCGTGCTACTTCGCCCACACAGCCAGGCCCTACCTCGCCCCGCGCGAGTACAGAGAGATTGTTGACAAGATCTGTGCCCCCCGCCCTCACCGCACCAACAGCAGCAGCAGCAGCAGCAGTACCGGCGATGCACTCGCGTCACAGGCGCCACACTCGTCCCTCACGGACTAGAACTTTTTTCCTCAACATTTAAACTTTTTCTTTAGCTATTAACTTTCTCTCTCTCTCTCTCTCTCTCTCTCTCTCTCTCTCTCTTCTTGAACCTTTAACTTTTTTTTTAATATTTCTCTTTAATTGTTAACTATAGTATTAGAAATTGTATTTGAAAAAGTCTGAATAAAAATTTTATTTTCCGAATGAAGAGGGAAAGTTGTTAATAATTCGTGTGTTTGTTTAAAAATTGTATAAAGGTAACTTCCAATGTACTTACTGAATATCAAATAGAAATAAAAAACAATTATATTGATGCTTGAAATAAGTTTTCAATAAAAGTTTATTCAGTATTATAGAGATATTTTCTTAGGTCAATTCACAACACTTCCTTAAAAAAATTGAAGTAATTGTAAATTCTTCCTTGACAGCTTTTCCTTTCCTTGATAGTCACAAAAAATATTACAAAAGCTTTTTACTCTTGAGAAAGCTACATGCGAAAATACAGCATCGAGATAGTACAGCCCTACTTATTGCAATATTATTTAAGTTTATTGCCGATCAGAGAAATACACCTGTGCAACCCAATCGTATAGAATATGAAATAATTAGTTTAATACGTTTGCATATTTTTCTGCGCCGGAAAAGAGAAAAATGCAACAATGTCTAAAAATAACTTATCTTATAGATTTTGGTGCGATGAACGTTTCTTTGAAGTCGTTGGCCTCAAAATTCCAGATTTTAAGGCCGTAAAATGCTTCGTTTAGGAGTAATTCAACTATACAGATTTTAAAATTGCTTTCCAGAGTTGCGGGTTGCATCTGACATGAATATTTGTATTCTTTTTTTCAACAAATTCTTCATATTTTTGGAGTCAAAGTGCAATTTATCACGTCTCCGTGAATTTCTCTTTTTCCTTAGATGTCTCGATTATAAAGATTGGTTGCATTTGAGAGGCGCAAAAGGGATCTATACTACTCAAATAATAAAGGAAACTATTATAACATGGATTTGCTTCTACCTTCTACGCCAGAATCATGAGTTGAAACCATTTGCGTCTAACGTAGTAAAGAACCCCAATATTTCATTCCTAGCTAAGCATTTTACGTCGCAGTATTTTTCACTGCGTGTGTCAATAATTTTCAGAACAATAAAAACCCTATTTAATGAATTTCTTTGTGGTGAAAAACTGCCAATAACGCGACATTACTCGAGCTTGGTTGAATAACCTTAATTCCAATCTACATATGTGCACTCTCTACATACAAATATAAAATACCCTGTATCAAAATAATAAACTCGGTTCAGTGAGTTTTATTATAAAAGGTCTCACTCTACACGTATTGAGGAAGAAATGAATAAAAATTTACGGATCGACACTTGGGATTTACGAAGTTCGCAGTAATGGTACGATAATGCTAGGCTGCCTCGCAAACACAACATCCGTCGCTGAGCACAAGGATAATTGGTTAATTAATTACATATGGCTTGATTTAGGGGAAGCCACGGAAATTGGTTGTTCCTCAGTCGAGATATTCCAGTCCACAACACACAGTGTTTTTAATAACGCGAGATGAATGTAGGAGTAATGAGACGAGTGGTAGGCTAAATTATGATTACATGTGATGAAAATGCGTTGGAATGCCACGGACAGGAAACAGAATTAGAAGATCAGAAGCTCTTGTTGTTCACCATACAAATTCCATGTACAGATCCCAGCATTTAAACCCCGGTAAACAGAGGTGAAAGTGTAAATGGTGACTGCTAGTATGTCTCACCACTACACCAGAGTATTGCTCGTGACGAGGAGACTGAGATCGCTAAAAGTAGGAATGCAATTGCGATGGAGATATAATGGGTCCTGGGTTCTAGTCCCCCTTTGATATACTAAACTTTACACATGTAATGTGTAATGTCCGGATTTTCCACACACCACGCATCGCTCCTCAAACAGTATCCTTTCAGACCCGACCTGCTTGGATGGCATAGAAGATTGCACTGGAGACGTGTACACGTTAAAGCCAAGCGAGGTAATTTCCAGGTCCTGTGTGTTGTGGCATGGTGGGAAAGACTCAATCTTCATGTACGTATGCATGTTGCATAAGTTACCGGCCTAAACAAAATATCGCTCATTCAATGGGAAACCCTTATTTATGAGCAGATTATAGTCTCCGCTTTAATTATATTGCTATAAGTTTTTAGCTGACATCTCACCGAGTTTTGAAGAGGGAAATAGTTGAGTTGGATGCGGTGCAAGAAATCTCATGGTATTTTGCTTCTTCACGACAACGCAACTGTGCTTACTACTCAGATCGTAAAGAATTTTTTGAAGCACTATGGCTTTAAGGAGTTGGACCATTTACAGTACAGTCCAGATTGGGCAAACAATAACGTCTACCACTTATCAAAACTAAAGAAGAACATTCGAGGAAGAAAAGTTTCAGAGTAGGAGGTAAAAGAAATAGTTTTTGACCATTTTGCGAACGAAAATTTGAGTATTTTTCAAAGACCTAGGAATGTTAATGTACAAATGTAAAAAGTAGGTTGAAGTAAAGGATGATTAAGTCGAAAATTTACGTAATATTTTCTTTGTATCAAAACTAGAAGTTAGTGAGGTCATAAACTTATGAAACCTACCACGTCTCACCTGTTCAACTCTAATTTTTCCTCATAATACATTCTCTCATCAATAAATGGCTAGCGTAGTCGAGGTGGAGGAGTACCTCGGAAACATTTTTTTTTTAAATAAAATTTCTGGCCCTCAAGAAAATGTGCGCAGATAAATTTCTTTCCCCACACGTCATATACAGTTTTTACTGTTTTTTTGACAAATAATAAATAAATAAATAAATAAACATTCTCAAGCTTCTAAAGAAAATCGGAGATTGACCTAGGAGCTGCTTCCGAAAGCCGAGGAGGGAGAGGAATTTCACACGACACCAAATTGAATGGAATAAGTAAAGGAAGGGTGTCGGGTCACTATCCGGGGACCCGCGGCTTTGGCGATTCTAATGTGTCGGAAAGTATACATCGCCATAATATGCGAGAAGTATGAGGTGTCTCAACCCAGAATGAGTAAACATACATTACAAAACGGCTCAGCTCACATCGGGAATAAATTTTCATTCATACACTTTACCCATAAACGTTCGCTCATGTCACCTTTAGACTTTTTATTTTGGAAAATTGAAAAAAATGTACAGGAGGCACAAGGTTTTTTTAATGACGAATAAGTGGTACACCTAGTAGTAACCGACTTGATGAGCGTGACATCGTTTTCTGTTATTTTATTTTACTTTATGACAAATTAAAACAAATAAATTTGGCGTCGAAAAATAAGGTAATACAGCAGACTCACTAATATCTGGGGTAAAAGGATTGAGACCTATCCCGAATGCCAAAAAACACTATAATTCAAGGTTTCTTATGCACAGGATCAATTTTATAATACTCGTTTCAAGATACAATACATAGTGCGTCCTAGTTCCCTTAGGACTGCTTCTGTGAAATTTCACTCAACAATGGTATCTTTTGGCGAAGAATGGCGTTACGTTCATTGAAGTTTTAACAACAGCTGTTACGAATTTCAAACGGCTGGCATTGCTTCAGTAGTCGTCCTGTACGCGAATGTAACAGTACGCGTCGGCCACTCGTCGGAAAATTGTGTTAGTGCAGCGATGCAACATTACGTTTTGTTAGGGAAATCAGCCAGTGAAACGTTTGATATGATGGAAAGTGTTAATGGTAATGACTGTTTAAGCCGTTCAAAAATTCTGAGTGATCTCGCCGTCCTCCATCGTTTGTGAGCGGGAATTCGAGTTTGATCAGAAAACCGAGAAGCAGGATCACGGTCGCTCCTCCACGACAAAGTCCCAGCCACAAAGCGAAGATCATGCGCGAGGTTTTGGCCCGCTAACGGGTCACAGTCCTTGATCACCAGTCGTATTCGCCGTTTTTGACCCCAGCCGATATCTGATTGTTCGGAAAAATATAGGTAGCAATGAAAGGACACCAGTACGACGTTGTTAAGGACATCCAAGAAAATTGTACAGCGGTACTAAATGCAATTCCGAAAAAGGACTACTGTGGCTGTTTAAAAACTTTTTAACACGATTTCAACTGTGCATTAGTTCAGGGAGAGACTATTTTGAATAATTAAAGTGATTGTGTGAACATAATACATCGTTTTTATTGTTTATAGCCACAGTCCTAACAGAACTGGGATACACTGTGTACAAATAAATAAACAGTTTAACAGTCGTAACTGTTAACACAGTCGTAAAGAGACAATGAAAACAGAGAGACCATGTCAAACGCCGAGTATAAAGTTAAACGAGCGAATCCGATGAATTTTTAATGCTGTTAAATCCCAATATTCCTAGACGCCTGAAGATCTGTCAGTGCACGCTCCCGCTTGCTATTAGTGTAGCAACTAATTTATACATTTCTTCGTTCCATTTATCAACGCATTATTTTATTGTTTTCTTTGTGACTGCTTTAACCAATTCGGAGTTTTCGTGAACTCAAATATTTGGGAGTCTGCAAAAATCCCAAAATAAAATAATTGATGAATATTTGATTTGTACTCGCCTATTTTCAAAATCACACGGAAACTAATCACATATATGTTCTACTATTCTGAATACAAAGTCAATAAAATTGATAAATAGACGTGTTTGACGGATCAGGGTACAATGAAAAAAAGTACATGAAATATTGATTGTATTTGTAACTATTAACAGAGCCTTCTGAACTAGTCAGTGTGACAGAAAACATCGTTTGTCTTCCTTGCGGATTGAGCAGGTTAAATGCCGCTCGTAGAAAACTAATGTGGTCACTGCGGACCATGTGGCTGAGGCAGCTCTTAATGGAGAGCTGCAAATCGATGACGTAAAGCGCAGGCGATATTTCTCAGTCTGCTACAGACCACTGCATTACTTGGATACAGCAGCTTCAAAAATAGTTTACTTATGAATCCTCTTTGTTTAGAGATGAGTTTGCTGCTGTTAGAAGTGTTCTCATTTTCTGTTAAAATTCTGTCATTGACTGTTGCAAATGAGCTGCCATTTTTTGGTAATGACAAGTTGAACTCCAGTAACACGAAGATATACGATTTTTAAGAGCAAAAACAGGAAGTGATTGATGAGGATTTAACGTTCCTAAAATGACAAAGTCATTATTGTGATAACAATAGAAGTAAGGTAGAGTGAAAATTGAAGTAATTCGGCCCTGCAGTTCCTGCGACAAGGGAATTCGCAATCGTGTGAGGTAATTTTAAAATCTGTCATTTGTGTGTGTGTGTGCGTGTATTAAATTAAAGTAGCGAAAACGATATACTGCGTACATTCTATTTCTGCAATTGTCACTATTAATAGAGATAACTCTTTTTACTGACATTTAATCTTGTCTCAATTTTAACACTAAAGTAGGGCACAAGTAATGTGGTCGAACAGAGAAAGATATACACTCAAGAAAGGTAATGAGAAAAAAGTATCAATAAGCAATGTCTAAAAACTACCATTATCTATAACAAGAAACTGAAAGTACCCGAATATGTAGAACAGTAATATAAGAATGTTAAGAAAGTAATTAATAATACGCTGTATGAAGGGCGCAAACAAATTTCTTGTGGTTAGTACGGTTCTATATTTTGTTGCTGGTGCAACTAATATATGAATAATTGCTCTAAAAATGGTGTAATGATGAAGACAAGAAATCACATCAATGAAGACATAGAAATGATTTGTTTGTAACATCCCTCAATTTATTTATTACTGGCTGGTACCCGGCGCGTTGCTGCCGCGGAAGAAATTATTGAGGAATTATGCCTCTCCCCACTCTCTTTCTTTCCCCCTTCTCTTTTCTCCTCCTTTTACCCATTCCTTTTTTCTCCTCTTTCCCTCCCCCGTGTCTTTTCCTCCTCTCTCATTTTCCTCACTCTCACTTTTCCATCTGTGTCTCTTTTCCATCTGTCTCTCTTTTCCTCCTCTGTGTCTCTTCTTCCCCTCTGTGTCTCTTTTCCCCCACTCTCTGACTCTCTTTTCCCACTATTCTCCCTCTCATTTCCCCCTCTCTCCATTTCTCCCTCTATTTCCCCCTCTCTCTATTTTCCTTCTTTTACTATTTTCCCTCTCTTTCTCTATTTCCCTCTCTCTATTTTCCTTCTCTATTTTCCCTCTCTCTATTTTCCTTCTTTCTAGTTTCCCACTCTCTAGTTTCCCTCTCTATTTTCCCTCTCACTTTTTCCTCTCTCTCTCTTTTCCCTCTCTCTTTGTCCCTGTCTCTTTTTCTCTCTCCTGTCGTCAACTTGCGCCGCCTGCACCTCGTGATCTCCTCGACCTCGCCCCCACGGCACGCGGCAACGCCCAGCAACAATGAAGTTCACGTGAATTGGGAATTGTATTTAACTGAAGCGCCGTCATGTGCTCTAGCGCCATCTAGTGGAGTTACAATAATTGTACTACAATGCCTATGTTCTTCCCGCAATTGCAAGCAACACGTTGACACATTTTTATCGCAATTGGATTCCTGGTACAGCAGCGCATTAAGCACCAACCAAACATACAATTTTTATTTTCCCGTATACGTAGGTATACACGGAGTGATATACGTAGTATAGAGAAAGTTACGTAATGCTGCGCGAAAAAATGGCCAATTTTCGGCGGAAAAAAAAATCGTTGCCGGGCCGTGATATCGAAGAAGTGGATGAATCCAGTTGTTAAATTAAGAAGAACAAACCCTAACACGTGGTGCAGCCAGAACCCCTGTTTTGTGGGTCCTTGATACCGAAAAACCAATTGAAAGGAAAACGTCCGTCTGTCTGTCCGTCCGTCTGTCCGTCCGTCCGTCTGTCTGTCTGTCTGTCTGTCCGTCCGTCTGTAAACACTGCTAACATCTAAACCATACGTACGATTTCTTCCAAAATGGATATTCTCCGATCGATCTGGTTCGAGGCGACGCTTTGAGATTTTGAAAAAGATTCTATAAAATTTGGGGGTACTTTATATGAAGCCCCCGGACATTTTCAAAATTTTCTCAAAAACGGATCCAAATTTTTTTATTTAAATTTCTTATTAGAATAGTGTAAACTACACTTATTAAGGTCGCAAGGTCCGATTTTCACGGATAACTATGAATTTTCGAAAATTGCAAAAATTTGAATTGTTTTCGGCGATTGAGATTTTTCCTTCAAATTAAATTTGTTCTCCAAAATGAGTTCTTTGTTTAAGGTCATGTACGTTGTTTTGAAAATTTTAGTAATTTTTGCGCAATATTGCGTGCAATATGGGCAATTTTAAAAAAATTACAAAAACAACACTTTCTCAAAAACGGTTCCAAATTTTTTCTTTAAACTTTTGGTAGGGATAGTGCTACATATACCCTACGAGATGACATAAACGCCATATTTCTGTATTCTGTTTTTTCAAAAATTGCAAAAATGTAATTTTTTTTACTTCTCTCACATCGTTAATATTTACATTAGCGGCGAATTGTTCACATTACTATATTTATGAGTACATGTGCTTGAAATAATGTCAAGTAAATTTATCGAAAACACAACAGTTTTCTCTGAAAACTCGCTCAAATTTCCGCATTTTCAGAAACGCTCAAACGCCATTTTCTCATATACGGCTGCAACTTTTTCTTCAAACTTTTGTGACGGATAGTGCTAATTACACTCTTTAATATGACGTAAAGTTTATTTTGAATTATTTTTGTTTTTTCAAAAAGTATATAAATAGATTTTTTTGAAAGCTCTCACACATCTTTAATATGCACATTACCAGCAATTTGTAGAAATTATTATATTTGTGAGTGTAAGTGCTTCAAATGACTTCAAAAAAAACTCAAAAATTTTAAGGTTCTTGAACGTTTTGTTTAGGAGTTATTTCACGATATAGATTCAAACTGTGTAGCGGGCTGCGTTTGCATGAATATCTAGTTTTTTTTATTCTTCAGCGCCATGTAGTGCCATTTCTTCGATATTTTATTAGTTATTCTATTATTAGGAACAGAGATGAATTCAACAAAACAAAGATAATTAAAATTGGTTCAGTCGTTCTTGAGTTATAAATGGTGTAACTAACCCAACTTTGTTTTGTATATATAGATTTCGTGTTTCTGGGCGCATCAACTGCTACGTCATTAGTTCCGTACGTGTAGTTCACGTTTTTATCGCGGCAGGCGATTGTTCTTCACTCGCTGGATGGTAAAAGCCAACACCGGCCTACACGTCGGTCTTCGGGGTTTACCCTATCCAGGTATCTCCCACCAGCCGTGAGATGCTCTAAGCTCCTGATCTACCTCCCGACATGTGTGTAAGGGGTGAGGATAAGAAATAGGAAGGAATGATCACGCGCGGTCCATGACCCGTTTGTTAGGATACATCTCCTGCATTCGCCTTGGATTGATCGGAGAAACCATGAAAAACTATCGATCAGAGCAGCCAGCAGCTAGAATTTTCCTTCCGACAGCGGCTGAATTCGACCAACATAGATACTTTCGAGCAACATTGTGTGGAAAATTGAGCAACATGTATTGAAAATTCTCTCACCATGGGGTCTCGAACTCTAGGACCTGCATCAGTTGATATCCTGAACCACCTCAGCCGGTATTATTGAAAATTCACATATAGTCGGTAAACATGAAAAGTGACACGAACAATTCTGGTTTCAAAAGAGAATAATTAAAATTTAAAGAAATCAATTTATTTTATAGCCAAAAGCTGCGTTTTCTTCTATTTACCAGTTATCATTAAATAAGCTTTATAAAATGTTCACTAGTAAAAATATACCATTTTCGAATCCTTTTCTTTTACTCAACTACAAAATAACAAATTTTAAAATATGTCACTTTTCTCGTGTACCCACGAAATATTCTTTTTTAATGAAAGTTAGTAAATGTGCAGCTATCTAGGTCCCTTAGAAGCGCGCACAGGACGAGAAACACTTTTCTTGAATGTTTTGTTGAGTGAAGAGCATGCATTAGGCAGAGCACTTTCCATTGTAACGGAACAACCAATCAAAGCAGCAAAAAATGAAAAGCACTTCCTCGTTGGCGCAGCGTGTTTTAGTTTTCTTCTTTTCATGTCATTTTTTCATTCTCTTTGCCTTCAGAAAACTTATATAAAGGCTTCTCCTTGACGAACCGTTGTTTCCCGAATTGAAGGGCATATTTTGGAAAGATAGTTTTTAATATTTAAGATGTAGAGAATGCTAATATTTTGTCACTTAATTCATTTTCTTTTCACTTACACTTCCAGGCGCCCCATTTGTCTTTGAAAAATCAGAATTCATTGATGGGTTTTTTTTGGTGTCACATAAAGCATCAGTATCTAAGGTTTGGAAGTTGCTTTGCGTTTTGTGAAGACAAGTTTACGTAATGACATTTTAAGTATCGCCGTTCGGAAGCTATAACTTTTGCAAATAAAATACGTAATTTTAATTGTTTTGAGTTTTATTTTAATTAATCTTTGAAATTAACCGTTGAGTGCTTTAGGAAAAATCTTCTTTCAATTTTTACGTAAAATCACATTTATTTCTTCATTTTTGTATCCATTCAGTTTCTATGATTTAATGAATTTGTTCTAATATGACGCAGAAGCATCTGTTGCGAATTTATATATTCAATTCTTATTAAAATAGGTAGATTGAGCCGCCTCAAAATTGAAATGTTTCCAGTGAGTTATTTCATTTAATTTTTCTTTGTTACAATACCTTGTTGCTGAAAGTGAGTTTTTCGTTTAGGGCTTTGGAAAGAGATGAATAACCTGTGTTTGAAACGTCCATGAACTAATTGATTGCGCTCCAAATTAATTAAAAGCGACGCGACTCAGTCCCTTTGTAACTGTAATTAGAACTTTTTTTATAATCTTAAAAATTGAATCGCTGGATTTTCCCGCAAACAATTGTGTCGAGAAATTTTAAAGACATTGATTTCAATTTTCAATTAAGCACCGCATGTTCAAGCTTTTGATGTTTTGATAGGTATACGAATTCGGTAAACTGTTTATTTTGTGGTTGATGTTTCCGAGGTCGACAACAGATCTGCTCTCCCCCCCCCCCAGTAAATGGTGAGATGGTGACCTGCACGTCGGCTTGTGGAATTTGCCCCTTACAGGTATCCCCCCCAGTAGGGCACTCCCCCAGCCGGTACAAGCTCTAAGCACTCGACTGGTCTCCCGACATGTGAGGTAGTGTAGTGCATGCGTGCGTGCGTGCGTGCGTGCGTGTGTGTGTGTGTGTAAGGGAGAGAGTAGTACGTGCAAGGAATAGGAAAAAAGATCGGGCGTGGTCCTTGTCCCATTCGTTAGGATACTGCTCCGACCTTCGGCTGTTATCGATCAGAGAAATCACAGAAATCTCCCGATTAGAGGAGCCTACTGCAAGAATTATAGCTAAAAAGCTATCTCTGAAATATCAATAATCCACCATCGTCGAGAATCGAACCCTAGGACCTCGCGGTCAGAGTCGTTGCAAGGACAGAGACAGTGTTGGATCTTAAATAAACTCGGTCGGTATTGGTTTTGTGAATATTCACATTTATTTATAAAAGCTTTTTGAAGTATTTCAGACTTGTACGTAAGGGTAGAATAAAGCAAAGGGGCAAAATTGCAGTGGCTTTTTCAAGGAAACCATTTCATTTCGTGTCTATAAAAGATCAAAGAGATTGCACAGTTATACTTTATTCCTCTAACTCTAGTTTACATTCAGACAAGCTCAAAAACAGGAAAAGCTTTCTTCTTTGTAGAAACAGAAGTCTTTTAATAAAACTACAAAAACGTAAAATCGTAAATTCTACGAGAGGTTTCCAACGACAGTAAATAAAAGGAAAGTGCACAATATGTTTAATGAATTCCTAGGTATTGCGCATTGAAATAAAATGAATGAAATTATAGGGGATAGCGCGATGATGGAAGGGACTAAACATTCATACTATGCAATTACCAGTTATTCTGTCAGAACGAGTTTATGTTAAGTGGAGCATGAATAAGTATTCGCTGATTTTATTCATTCTTCTATTCATTCATTCATTTATTCAATTTAATTTACACATCTAATTACTATGAAATTAAATTTATTCCTTTTTACTTCAAAATGTCAACTTTATGTATGAGTGTACGATTCCTAGTACAAGAAAATGGTGAATATTGATTTACTAGTGATTTATTGTTGGCATTGAAATAGTGTTGCAAATTGGCTTCATCTTTGCTATTTTTTATAATAATTTGAGTGATGAGCGGTTTGTGATGTCTTAGGCACCATTACTTTTCTGTTTGAAGGAGTAATTCTGAAAGAAAGAAGAGAAGTGGCGAGAGACATTTCAATTTTCCATTTCTGTTCCTCTGAGTTAAAGAGCACCATAGCTATTTTTCGCTAAATTGGCATTTTTTACACACTTGTTTTACTTTTATTGGTTTTTGTTGAGGTATTAAGAACTACGCTCAAATGCATTGTTAATATCTGGTCCTGGGAATGAGGATTTTTGTCGAATGTTTACTGTTTTCCAGCTCACTATTACAATACTTTCTCTTCCTTCGAAGGGCGAAAAAAATAACAAATAATGAAATGAGGCAAAACATTAAATGTTATTATTACGGTAGTAAAGCGGATCAAAAAGTTATACAGAGATAAATCCTGGTTTCACCGTGTTACTCGCTTCATTCCAGAAGATTTTTATAACAATTGAAAGGGTTTCTTTTCCGTGGTCGTCGTAGAATACTTCGATTCTCCCAGCGGCTGGTAACTGACCCAGTGCCCTTCGGATTTACGAAACTTAGAATTATCTGTTGCGATATACCTAAGGGAATAAGCACAGTCTGAATGTCCCGAAACGCTGCGGTGAGTAAGTTAGTAGGTCATACGAGGCTAAAAGGTTGAAGTCATGTCTGAAGTTAGGCCACACCCATTTGCGTTGTTTTCTTTTTCTCGCGTCACTCCAGCGTCTCATTTTGCCAGTCTTCATGTTAATGATACTTTGTCAGCAAACTATTAATAAATTATCAAATTCATTATCACATCTGATCAAGCATGCGAGAAGGAGATTGTTTGGCTCTATCATAAACAAACTCTGTTGATAGGTCCGAAAGGTTTTAGGGTGAAAAGAAACCCGCAAACTTTACTGTGAAAAACACAACCCTCTTTCACTCGCGCAATCAGACAAAATAATCCTACGCATGTTTTAAGCGCTAATGATAGACACACAGGCGTAAGGACGGGCGGACGGGCGGACGGGCGGACGGGCGGACGGGCGGACGGGCGGACGGGCGGACGGGCGGACGGGCGGACGGGCGGACGGGCGGACGGGCGGACGGGCGGACGGGCGGACGGGCGGACGGGCGGACGGGCGGACGGGCGGACGGGCGGACGGGCGGACGGGCGGACGGGCGGACGGGCGGACGGGCGGACGGGCGGACGGGCGGACGGGCGGACGGGCGGACGGGCGGACGGACGTTTTGGTAAAAAACATTTTTTCGGTACCAGGAGACCCCAAAACGTGTATTTCCGTTGAAATCTTGAAATCGATTTTCCGCAGCATTGCATAACTTTATTTAGATTACGTATATTACTCAGCATATACGTATGTACACGAGAAAATAAAAAAAATGGGTGTGATAGCCCAGCGGCAGCATCGTTGCCTCTACAGCCTCGTTGGCCGGGGGATCCTGTTCGAGTCCCGACGTTGGCGGATTTTCGACATTGGTTACATAGTTGGATAGACTTCAGGGACTGTCTGGAAGAGAATTCCAGCGGCCGAATGCTCTGATAGGTAGTTTTCCGTAGATCAGTACTAGGCGAATATCGGAGAAATACATCAATAAACTGTTCACGGACCGCGCACGATATTTCATTACTCATCCATGTCCCCTCCCTTTCACACACACACACACACAGACACACACACACATGTACTACATAAGTCGAAGGGCCAATTGGAAGCTTTGTTCCGGATGGGGAAATGCCCCATTGGTGAAGAAACCTGGAAAGGGAATTACTCTGCAAGCCGACGATTAGATATGTGCAGGATATCACTTGGAACATCCCCATCTCCCTGGATCAAGCATGCACTGTACTTACGGGACTAATAATGTAAGTAGTAAATGGATCCAGAATCAATACATACAAACTCACTCACGGAACAAATGGATAGAACACGTTCTATTAGCACTCACTGAAACGCTCGAACATAACGTCCAAAACTTCTTTTGCCGCCCGCAGGTCGAGCCCAACAGGTGGAGGGCGAGCATGATAAGCGGGCGCGATATGGGAACTAGGAAATTGCCGTAAAGAGGTTATAAATAGCGCGTCCTTGTTTTCCTGTTTTCGCTCTTGTGCGACCTGGCATCGCCGATCGGCGAATGTGACATAACCCCAGGCGGCCCATCCGGTGAGAGGCACAGCAACGCCGCCAATTGCTCGCCTCCACGGCTGCACGCCGCCACGGTCATGGTACGAAGAGAGCAGGGGCTACATTGCATGTCTCTCAGCAGTGCTGCTGCTAAACGCTCAGGGCTTGCGGGCTTAACGTGATAGGAAAATGAGAAGAATAACGATGCGAAGCTCCCAGCAGCGCAAAAAATAAGAACCCAGGGCTTAGACGAAATTATAACAATGCCAACCTACAAGCAATGAATTATAGCCTTCCCTTATACGTTACATACACATTTTTACTGTTTTGAAAATAAATAAACAATCCAATAAGCACTAAGAGATTGTCGTTGAATGGGCAGAAAGGTTAAAAAAAATTCGAATCTCCCAGACGTGCATCCAATAAGCACTGAAAGATTATCGGGTTAAAAAAATTCACTCCCATGGCTTATCGCCATAGAAAAAGAAGAATTCGAATTTCTCGTCTGCACAGTAAATAAGCATCAAAGGCTTAGTTTTATAGTACGGGAAACGTATAAAAATGTGAACCTCCAAACAGAAGTGTAGGCAACCAGGACCCGCTACAATTACGATGAGAAGAGTATAAGAAAGCGAAACTTCCATTAGTAGCTGCAAAAGACTCACATGGGACACTGCAAGTGCGGATAACCAGTGTACCAAAACAATTTTAAAAAAACCCTCATAGAGGGTATTTCATTAAAATAAAAATGGTGGGGAATTGTTTTAAACATGAGGGTGTAAATGGTAATTCACAATTTCTTAAATTTGCCACAAAGCTCAGTTATTTGATTGTCTAATTCAGCAAATCTTTATTCACATCCTTATTCTGGAAACTAATCATGAAGTCATTTTAGCCCTATACGTATATGCTATGCTTCGGGGATCGGGTGAAAGTTTGCTCTCTGCATTTGCTCGTAGAGTGGCTATTATTTTTGTATCATGGTTATTCTTCTTCGATCCTAAAAATATAATGAAACTTTCGCAAATTAGAACATTTTCTTCTTTCCTTCAGATTCCGGATTCGAGATACTAGCGCTTAAGTTTGAATACTGAAATGCGCACATATTAATCTCAAAATTTTCCTTTTATTTGTTTACAAACGCTTGTATTTTACCTTGCCCTGTACGAATACAATCAAAGCTTGTATTATTACATTTCAATACTTTTAAACGTGCATTATTTGCGAAACATTGAGGACGTAAAGCACTTGGATAACTGCATGATTAAGTGTGTGGTTTTGTACTTTCGCCCAGCATTACATTACATATTATTACAAGAAATAATGATAGGACAAGGAATAATAATAATAATAATAATAATAATATAGCACTTAAGTTGAAATTATTGTCTCCCCCTCTCCAAATAACTACAGGGCTTGCTTTATCTGATTAGACAGACATCCGAAATTTTTAACAGTTTTCTTCAAAACCCGAGGCTTATGTGCTCTACGAATGAATATACCTAAAATCGGCATGAAAAAACACTTTCACGATTAAGTTTCATGTAAATCCTCGTTTCCACACAACTGGAAAGCTCCTCCTTAGATTATTTTTGCATGAACATAATTTCCATTACATTCTGGAGATGCCTTCCACGTAAATTACAAAAATATTAATAGCGTTTTCTCCACTTTTCAGAACAATGTTCCATTATTTACTTCTACTTCTCGCGGAACCGCATCTCGTCGTTGCACGAAGACCTCCATTGCAGCGACGTTCTCCGCCGTGCCGCGCCCGCCCGCCCCGCCGCTGAATAATGTACACATGGCTCGGCGCCTTCCCGTCGTAAACCGTCCAACGCAGCACGTCGCCGCTAGATTTGTTCTTCGAGGCAAAGATGCCCCACATGTTTCTTGATTAGGGGCACATAGCGCGAGTTTTATGCTTGTCGCAAGTTGATGGCGTCTAGGCTCGTTTCGTACGGCCGCATTGTTGGCAGAGGTAAATATTAAGGGATAATGGTAGCAGATGGGATTAATAACATCCGTTGTGGGTCTGAAAGTGGGATGCGAAACCACACTATTGAGAAATTGACAAGTATTCCTTTTCTTTTCCGCTCTTTATTTTTATTTCTTGCTCTTTTCCGCATCGTCCTTTCCTTATCGTACTCATCTTCCTCCTCCATCTTGTTCATCTACTTTTCTGATTTTTAATGTTCAAGAAGTGCCGCATGATTGTGGTAGGGGTTCCCCCGTAACACGATTCTTTACAGTTGTGTTTCTGTTGCAATCATAATAAACTCTGCATGATTATAGAGAAAACAAATACTCAGAACAGAAAATGGAAAAGGTTGGCTGTGTGAATTAAACATTTTAGAGCTTTTCACATTAAAATAATACAATATACTACGTATTTTTATGTAGAATGGTGACAGAAAAACAGATACCAATGCACTTAGACAATGCACTCAGCACATGCATTTATACATTTTTCCTTCTCAGAAAAACACTACAAGTGGGTTAAAAGTTTTTTGTGTCGCCTTGCTATCCGTACCCGTTTCCCCTGAGTCCATACTGCCGGCGTTTTAACGAAAACTGAAAATTGAACTACTTTTACTTAGTCTAAATTTTAACCCTAATAGATTCTCGAATTCTTCCCGTGAAATTTCTCTAATATAAAACTTTAAGATTCATTTTTATACAGTAATTTAAATGATTAAAAGTATTCAAACAGTGCTGCTAAGATAGAGAAACTACGATAAAACTGTCAATTTCCTGAATAAATTACTCTAATTAAATAGAATAAATAATCCTTTAAGCTCATAGTAAAGTAAAAGGAATAACCTAGATTTGAAAGTCGAAATTTTGAAGGATTTATACGTGTTCAAAGAGTTTAAATGACAAAATATCCTGGAATCGAATCTTACATTTTTCAGGATTCCCTGGATTGAGGGATGCGAGCATTCGAAGACTCGACTCGAAATGTCGCATCCCAGACTAAAATGATCGCGGGGGAATTAACCCCTCATTGGCTTTCAGCCCCTCCCCGTTCCCCCTTTTCCCTCCAGCAGCGACGCTTTGCCGTCGGATTGGAAGGCGGCGAGATCGCTCCTGTAATCCCGCGCAATTTGCGAACGTAACCAGATTGCGCTCCGGGTCCTTAAGGCCTTAAGCCGGTTTGCCTTAATCTTCCAACTCGGTGGGTGCAATCTGTTGGGAGCGAAAAGAAAGCCAACTTTTGTTTGTGTGTGTGTCTACGGATCTCGTGCGGCGACATATGTTTCTTGCTTCATGCTACCGCAATGAAGTCATCGAGCTGATAAGGAAAATATGGAAAGAAATCAGGAAATTCTTTACTGCGTTGCATTTATGCGAATTGCAGTTAAAGCTTGCAGTTATAGCTATTTTAATTATTTGTATTTATTTTACTGTATTATAATGTATTATTATATATTTATGTTATTATTTTAAAGGAATTAATCATTCTAGAAATTTACATTCAAAATAGGTCTTTGAACTATCTTACTAATTTTACGTGTATTATTCTTAGTTTCTCAAGACTTGTTAATTTTCAAGGAAAAATAACACATTAATTTTTCAAATATACATTTTGTTCATGTGACAATGTAATCATAATTCTTCCTTCTAATTCATAATCCTTCTAATTCATGTGACAATGTTTTCATTTTTCAGGTATTTCATCCGTCTTTTGAAAATTTTACAAGTAAAATTCTGTGACGCTTCTAAAATATTATTTTATAGTTTATTTACTATCGCATAGTTTGTTTTTAAACAAAAACAGCGTTGCTTTTTATAATGATTACATAATTTTGTAATATCCGGATACAATAATACAGTTAAACTCTGTTCTAAAAAGAGGTCTTTTGTTGTTTTGGTCCTAATAATCCTGTAAAGAAATTAATATTTAAAAAATGTATAATGCTAATAAAAAGCTATCAACCTGAACTGATGTAAATAATGACACTTTGAGAAAGCTGTAAAACACCAATCCAAAAGCATCAACATAAACAGCCAAATGTATATCACATTTCTCCTGTGATGTAACCCCCTCCTCCGGGTCTCGTTACCAGGTACTTGGTGCAGTTTTTCCAGGGAAGTGAAGTAAACCTTCCCTTTGACGGTCTTTGATCTTGTGCTGGGAGTTCGGTCGGAGGCAGCAGTGGGGGCGCAGGAGGACTGGAGGGGGAAGTGGCGGATGTGGTTCCCGGTGGCGGTAGGCTCCCCACAGAGGAACGCCTGGGAAATGAAGTTATTTATTCCGATACCAAATTCAGAATCATGTAGTTCACAGTTTGTAGATACTTCAATCCATCACGTTTGAGCGAAATGTGATTTCTAAATGATATTTTCCGACGCGGAGAAAATAAATTTATTTCCTAGGATGACACAATTTTTGCCTCAAGCAAAAGGAAAACATGAATATTCAGTTAATAAACATTGACTACAATATTGGTCCTGTAAAAATACGGTCTGTTAGAACTACGTTCCATTTAAAAAAATAGGTTTTCCCGTCAGAGAAGTCATTTTTGCCTCTTGTACCCAGTAGATTATGCAACACAGATATACAATTTACACAACAGGATTCAATATCTTTTGTGGAAATTGGAATAGATCGGAAATGGAATTATGCGGGAAGGAAATTATAGTTTGAAATATTTTGAAATGAATGCAAAAAAGAAAAGATATCCATTAAATACCAGTTTTATAATATCTAGGTATGCTTCTAGATATACGTGTATCCAAATAATTAATTTGCAAACATCATTTCTAAATTTTATTTCACCCGTATATTAAATTTAGAAATTCCCTTTTCATACAGAATGTATGATTCCATTCAAGTAAGATCGTGTAAATGTTCTCCTCACGTTCCACTTAAGTGTGCCACAGCAAAAATATTTTGTGTCAAAATTGTTGCATGTAAAATACAGTTTTTTCAACCACCAATTTCAAGGAACTTAATAGCAATTCTTCATTACTTTTCAATTTTTTTCTCATAGAAAATGTTGCTTCATGCACCTTCAATTTTATGCAGTTATTGATAATACATTTTATTTAGAAAGTAGATGATACATTTATTTTCTTATTGTCACAATTAATATGATATTTTCGGTAAAAATTTTTTCATAGTAGAAGTTTTCCTAGTAATTTCAACGCAATATGCCTCATTTCCTCACATTCTCCATTCTTCTATGAAACTATTGTTTATTTTCATTTTGTTGGCGATATCTGGCTACACAGAATTGCAAAGGTCATCATTTGTGTTAGGTCCGTTGAATCAAATTCATGTGAAAATGTTAGATAGAACTAAAAAATGTAAAGATAATACTTTCGGTAAAATTGTTTCGTAGAACTGGTTTTCGAAGTAATTTCAACGCTATCTGCCTCATTCTCTTCATTCTTCTAGAAAACAATATTAATATTAATTTTGTTGGCGATATCTGGTGCTACAAAGCATTACAAAGGTCATACTTTGTGATAGGTCCGATGAATCGAATTCATGTGAAAATCTTAAATACAACTAGTAGGTCTAAAGCTGGAATGGATGATATTTCACTACATAATGCTGTTTGTTGGCAGGGAAATATGAGAAATGAGTGAAGGTACTGAAAAAATTCAATTTTCAGTCAGATGTTTGAAACATGTATTCTAGGAAGAGCTCTTCAACGATTAAAAATTAAATAAGTTTTAAATGTATTATTAGCATGAAATGAATCATGAACGAAAAGAGCTGGAATTAAGGATCTAGCCTGGGAGTTCTTTATGCAAAACCTCTCCAAAATAGAAACAACTAAGGAGACCGATTAATCCTTGCTCCAGTGTCGTAGAAAGCGTTCTCCAGAGTTTAAATGAGAAAATTCCCATATATTAAACAATGTTTACTACGTTTTAATATTTGGTCTGAAAAGAATCCACCTGCGTACAATCTTATAATATTGTAAAGCGAAGTCGGTATGAAGAAAATATTGAAGATAATGTTTGCAATATGTGTAAAAATATTACTTTCATGTCAATAACTTCTTAGAGATAAAAATTAATTATTCATTTACTGAAATAAAGACAAAACAGTCTGGCCATTTGGTCTCAGGATATCTGGAGGCTGAACGAAAAGTACGATTGTTACATCAAGAGTAAACCGAAGAGCACCCTAAAATATCAAGAGTGATGCAACAAAAATATTTTACATATTTCCTTAATTGATATTCAGTTTCAAGATGTTTATATTCCCTGGTGTAATATTAAACAGAATTGTGCCTGAACATAAGTTATAGCTTTGAGGTCATACGATGCTCACAATGCAACTTGATGAATGGAAGTACTACGTCGTACTGTATTGTGCAAGAATATACGAGTTCAACAAAAACAATCGTCCTCACTGAAATTAGTAATTTTACAAAACGACAACTTCATAAAAGTGTAAGCATGACAATTGCAGTATTTGTAGTTTAAAGAGTGGAATGGAAGGCTTGTTTCCTTATTCATAAGATTCGTTTCTGCAAGCTGTCTGTGGAATATTGGATGAAATGATTCAAAGTGTTATGTGGTACCTCAAGCAAACAATAAAATTAAACTTTTATTAACAGTAAATTTGAATGTGGCCTGCCAATGCCATTTTCAGTTTTGAACGAGGAAACGATCGTTAAGTCCCGAGCTGTCCCGAAGGGGAGCTTTATTGAAGGAATCGTTCCGATGCAGCGGAGCAGGTGCGGTGGGGGGGTTGTCGGGGGCTCCATTGACCAGCGAGCGCAGCAGCGGAAGGTCGGAGGTCAGCACTCGCCGCCCACATCCCGCCCCGCTCCCCGCCCCACCTGCCCGTCCTGGTCCCGGTTTCACCCTGGTCCACTCGCTCCGCCTGGCTGCATCCTACTCCCGTTGTGCTCCCGACCCGTTTCCTTCCCGCTCCCGACCCGCCCCCGACCCGTTCCCGACCCGCTCCCGACCCGCTCCCGATCCGCTTCCGGCCCGCTTCCCACCCGCTCCCGACCCGCTCCCGACCCGCTCCCGACCCGCTCCCGACCCGCTCCCGACCCGCTTCCCACCCGCTCCCGACCCGCTCCCGACCCTCTCCCGACCCGCTCCCGACCCGCTCCCGACCCGCTCCCGACCCGCTCCCGACCCGCTCCCGACCCGCTCCCGACCCGCTCCCGACCCGCTCCCGACCCGCTCCCGACCCGCTCCCGACCCGCTCCCGACCCGCTCCCGACCCGCTCCCGACCCGCTCCCGACCCGCTCCCGACCCGCTCCGGACTCGCTCCAAACCTGCTCATCACCCACATCCGACCCGCTTCCTTCCCTCTTCCGTCTCGCTCCCATCGCGCTCCCATCCCTCTCCCGTCCTTCCCCGTCACTCTTCCATCCTTCTCCCGTCTCTCTCATGTCCCTCTCCCGAATCGCTCGTGGCCCACACCCGATACCTCCCGTCCCGCCCCCGACCCGTTCCCGACCCGTTCTCGACCTGCTCCCGACCCGCTCTCGTCTGCTTGCTTTCCTACGATCTCTCTGCACACCTCGTCCTCATCCCACTCACGCCTCCGTCCGCTTTCCACCGTCCACGGCCTTTGTTCCCTCCTCGGCCTCTCGCCGCCATTCCCGCCCCAACTCTGCTTGTCTCCTCCCTCTCTCGCCCACGCCCACTCCTACGTTCTCTCACCACACACCCGTTTCTCCGTCTCTGGCTCCACCACACTCCCAACCCGCTTCCGTTCTCATCCCTGCCCCACCCCTCTCTTATACATGCATCGCTCAACCCTCGCGCCCGCTCCACTCCCTTGTCGCTACAACGCGATACCCTTAATTACGTGCACCGCTACAATCGCTGGGATACGGTGCTTCCGGCTTTGATTGCGTGCGTTTTGTACTACACCAAACGAGGCTCGCGTTGCAGGGAAGCACAGGCGGTGTCGGGTCAGGATCGACCGATCGCGCTAAGCCGACTGTGCGATTTGACCTAATTCGCGACTGTCGAAAAGATCTCGAATGTTTTATGTCTGTTCTGTTGAAACGAGATAGGCCAGGGTCAGTGTACTCAGGCGCTGAGGAGTTATAGCGTGCTCTAGGACAGTCAACACTGTCGGGCAGGACAAGTCTGTGCTATCCAGCCTTGCAATGCAACGAAAATCACCCCGTCACAAAATGAGCCATGACGGAGCTCTTGATAGAATTAAAAGACTGTCACTTCTGATGTTAAACCAGACTTGCTATCACTTATCACTTTACAAGAAATCCCAAAATGTTCCTATTGCGATTGGAAGCTGTACATTAATCACATTCTCCAGGAATTTCCCCTAATAAAATTCCGTCAGACCTCAATGTTTTATACAGAAAGCTTGTAATTCTATGCAACAGATGATAAATACCAAAGTAATGTAATAATACTTTGTTACGAAATAGGTGTTTTGGACAATATTTAACCGTATTAGAGTAATGTAATGTCTTACTCCTTTTCTGTAATAATATAATTGAATGTATTTTTAGTATTAATTTACAGTATGTTTTGTATCCATAATCATAGAGCCATAATACTGTAAAAACTTAATATTGTTAATGTAAAATACTGTATTCGCATTCATCTCGCGATCACTATCGGCAAATTTGTGCTGAAACTATGTCACTCTCTATTATTTGGTATTCCATTAATTGGAGAATTTG
Source organism: Acheta domesticus (assembly GCA_031308135.1). Taxonomy (NCBI): domain Eukaryota; kingdom Metazoa; phylum Arthropoda; class Insecta; order Orthoptera; family Gryllidae; genus Acheta; species Acheta domesticus. The sequence continues at coordinate 91,865,343 of JAHLJT010009355.1, forward strand.
TGCATAAAAATAATGTTTTTATTTTCATGAATCTCAAGAAAAGTTCACTTCAAAAGAAATATTATTTAATGCAAATTTATTTTATTAAAATTTAGTATAATGCGAGTATAATTGAAAAGGGAATACAAGTGCATAGCGCGTCCCTTTGAGATTCGGTTATTGTGGTATATCCGTTATATCTGTGTCACAACTTAATTCACACACACACATTTTCTCTTCTGCTTTTTCACATGATTTGTATTAATTCTCGCAATATTACTTTTAGTCCCGATATAGGCACAAACTGATTCATTAGTCAAATGTTTCTCTAATTTCTAATTCTACACTATCAGTTCAAATATGTGAAAAAAAATCGGTCACTGGCCTAATAGATTTAGCGTCTCCACGAAAATTTGGAAGGGTATATCAAAAGAAATAATTTAAATGTTAGTGCGTACGAGGAATTTTACGGTAAGCCATAAATTTTTAATTTATTTATTGAAGTTAACAAGGTGTGGTAAAAAACGTTAAGTTGTGTCATGAATTCAATACTCCTTCTTCTGTTTTGCCAGGATGAAGCCTGAGGCCTGTTCCAATCTCACAATCTCTTCCAAGATCTTCCCACACTTCTTTTGCCAAATGGATTATAGATTTCAATATTACTCACTAAAAATAAACTTGGAAAACTATTCAACTCCAAGAAGTAATCACATATATATTATATTGACATAAGCAATGTATCACATAGTGTCTATTTTTTAACGACTGGACCAAAAGTTGCCCTGAAACGATAACTGGCTACTCAGTTATCTAAATTGAGAGAGCCAAATTAATTTTGTGCATGGTGGAGAAACTTATTCAATATTTTCTATGTCGTTCTGTTTCGAATGTTCGATTTAAGTCTTCGAAAAGAGAGAAAATAAGCTCCTCTCATATTCGCAACGTCATCATACGTCTGCCTAGAAGAATACTGATGGGTAGATTTAATCTAGTTTATAAGTCTTTTACATCAATAATGAAAAATGTAATTATAAAAAAACATTAGATGCACTTGAAAATATTGGAGAGGACGCCCGTGTCTAAAATGACCACGCGTTTTCCGTACGCGTTTTCCGAACACGTTTTCCGCAGCAGCAACGGCGAGAAGCGGTGCTGCGCGCGGTCACCGGCCACGGCAACGCGTGTGTCGCTCGCCATTTCGTAACCAGCGGCACTTTTTTCTTTCGGGCGCTGAGGCCTCCCGATTCCGGTCTCGTGCGGCACCGGAAGGCCCCTCCAGTGACGAGCGAGCGCCGGCACCCGCCCACTGGCACGCCCGCACGCCCCGTCCGCCCGACTGCACGTCCGTTTGCTTGTCGCTCGCCGCTCGCATACCTGATTGCCCGCTCCTCCTCGCTTGCCGCTCGCCCAGCCACCCGCCGCTTACCCTTCGCCTGCTCGCTTACCCTTTCTCCTATCTCCCGTTTGCTTATTCGCTCGCCCGCTCATTCACATGCTCGCTTATACGTTCACTTACGTATTCGCCTGCTCTCTTTCCTGCTGCTCGCCTGCCCGCCGGTTACCTCTCGCCTGCTCGCTTACCCGTTCACCCTTCTCCCGTTCGCTTATTCGCTCGCCTGCTCGCTTACGCGCTCGCCTGCTCTCTTTCCCGGTCCTTGCCTACCCGCTCGTCTATCAGCTCGCCTGCCCGCCGCTTACCTCTCGCCTACTCGCTTACCCGCTCTCCCCCCTCCCGCACGCTTATTCGCTCGCCCGCTGCCTTACGCGCTCGCCTGCTCGTTTACCCGCTCCCCCGCCTGCCTGCTTGCTTACCGGCTCCCTGCCCGTCCACACGCTCACCCGTTCACAAGCTCGCCCGCTCGCTCACCTGGTCGTCCTCTTGTCCCCTGACGCTTGTCTGCTCGCTCCCCGCTCGCCCTCAAGCTCACCCACTACTTTCCCGCCCACCCGGTCGCCCACCGCTTGCATGCTCGCACGCTCGCCACTTGCCCGTCCGCCCACCTGCTGCTCGTCCGCCCACCCGCCCGTCCAGTCCGCCGCTTCCACGCACGCCCGCTCGCCCGCCGGCTGCTCGCCCGATATCTGCATGCGCTTTTCCCGCGTTCTACGTCCGACTGTCAAGCGACTCACCTGTGGGCAGAAGTGCCAACAACGCAAGGAATTGTAAATGTTTGCGCACACGGCGGCGCTGGCTTGGGAGGACCGGAGTACACTTGCTTTATTTTAATTTCATTTTTTACTATTTACTATTTCATACCCATCAGTTAGCTGCTTCGGTGCAGACGTAATGATGATGGCGCTACACAACCAACAAAAGTGGAGCCTTAAATTCCTTCGAGGACTTAAATGTATTTAAAAACAGCGAAATACAAAAACGATTAATGTTATTAACGAGATTGATCGACCCATCAGTATGGTTTGGGACAAACGTATGATAATACAGCGGAGTATTGAATTCCCTTATGGCTTAAAAGAACTTAAGAAATAGCATGACACAGAAACGATCGAATTATGATGTAATTTTTCCTACATACATGAAGATTTGATGAATCTTTTCAACGTAGACGAATTAGCAGCCAGATTGATTGCAACCAGTGACGGTCGCAGGGAAATATTTGGTTCAGTCAGCAATACAAAATTGTTAGCGTGTGATGTAGATTAAATTAATTCAGTACTGTTTGCATCTATAGAAAGTGTGTGACTATTTATTCGAGTTAAGTAGTTTTCTAAGTTTATTGTTAGAGTGTAGGTATTGAGTTCATGAATAACTGTGACATAATTCGACCTTTTCAACGTTCTGAGTGTACGTTGTTAACTTTAGTAAATCAAGTAAAAAGTTATGGATAAAAATCAAATTCTCTGTTAATCGGCACTTCAATAACTTATTTTAAAAAATGGTTTGAGTGTCTTCCCAGAATTTTTATTTGCCAAAAAAGCCCATGTTTGTAAATGATGATGATGATCCTGGCTGTCATATTCATTACCAGAGGTAGGATTTTTCATGTACATGGCATAGAAATCTATAGCCTTCAGCTTCGTTTACTTTGACATTCTTTGCGTGCAGTCAATATTTGCCGTCTTTCAAATAATAAATAAAGATGATACGTAAATAAACTGACCACTTGTAAATTACATGACGTGTGAGATGACCCGGTTGCATATTAGTGTTACCATCTCCCTAGTGCGATTGCATTTGAGGGTGTGTTGGAACCATTCTAGAACTGGTTGTATTTCACATGACATGATTTACTTGTATATAGTCGCCAGCGCGTGTATGCACTTACTTTCCGAAACCATTGAAAAATTAATTCAAATAATAATAATAATAATAATAATAAGAGGAAGAAGAAGTCTAAGAAGATGGAGAACTAAATAAACAGTTAAACTAAGAGACTGCTAGTAAATTATTTTTTGCATGCCATGTCATGGAGTAAAATTGACCGGATTGTTGGTGTGACTTATGTGACGAATAAAATGACAGGGTGTAAAAAATAACGGGGTAGACAGTCCCATTACCTTCGTTTGCAACTGTATATGGATCTGCGAGGGCTGAAGCGAATTCTGTGACGATGTGAGTTATGAGAGATGTGGGGTAAAAATGTCAGAATAGAATGTCTAACAAATCATAGGGTGATTGTTCTTGACAGTTAAGATTTTTAAGGTCGTAGCCGCGCGCTCTTTTCATGCGATCATGTTTACTCGCACACGTCAACCGAGTTGCTTGTGGGCGGCGTCACAACCGAGAGTAGCTGTTTGTTTAAAAAATGTAAATAAATATACAAAGAAAAAACTTATATACAACGTAGTAGTGAAAAAGTACCTGAGAGATAGCCCATAAATACTGTGACGTAAAAGAGATGACATGGAGTTGTAAGTATTCTAATTGACAGCCCCCACCACTTTTTTTCACTGCACTGATAGCTGGAAGAGTGGCAACTAACAGACCACATACTTATGTGACGTTTGCGATGGCGGGGTCGAGGAGACTTCTCTTAGTTTCTGCGTTTGTCGTAAAGAGAGGTGAATGGAAACTAACGTATCTACATTAAATGACGCGTGAAAAGGCACTGGTTGAAAGGCTTCGGACTAGAGCGTAGAGCGTCCATCATCCTTCTTAGCTATTGCGTTGACTGTTGATAATCGTATTTCTGAAACAACCTTTCTGAAGCAACCCTTCTGAAACTAATTGAAGGATTTCTCGAAAAAACTGCATTAGTCCAAAATTTAGAAAATGGAGTTAGTGATGCGATCTTATAGTTTGAATTTTTATGCATCAGAGGATAATATCTACTCGACCCAAAGTACATTTGTCTCAAAGGGAACTAGAGGTGAAAATTATGTGATACTGAAAGAATAACAATGTCCAAAGTATTTCCGGTAAAAACAGCATTAGTCATGGACACATGAAGATAACAGCATTAGGTATGTTGAATGATCTGCTTCCTGCAGTTACTTCCAGTATTTTCATTGCATTTATTGAAAGTTATAGTTAATCCAGACTGTATTAAAAACGCTTTAGTAAAGTGTTTGTTGGAGGTTCAATTATTTTCAATTTTTATTTTCCCGTATACGTACGTATATACGGAGTAATAATGCGTAGTATAGGGAAAGTTATGTAATGCTGAGCGAAAAAATGGCGAATTTTCTCCAGAAAAAAATTCGTTGCCTGGCTGTGATAACTACAAAAATGTGATATTTTTACTTTTCTCTCACGTCGGCAATATTTACATTAGCGGTGATTTGTTCACATTATTATATTAATGTTATATTAATAAATATTAAAACTTTACTTGACATTATTCAAAGTACATGTGCTTTATATAATGTCAAGTAAAGTTTCTCGAAAACTCAACCATTTTCCGTGAAAACTAGCCCAAAATTCCGCATTTTCAGAAACGCTCAAACGCCATTTTCTCATCAATAGCTCCAATTTTTTTCAAACCTTTGGAACGAATAGTGCTAATTGCACTCTTTAAAATGATATAAAGTTTATTTTGAGGCTATTTTTTTGTTTTTTAAAAAATTACACAAATATAATTTTTTTGAAAGATCTCTCACGCCTTTAATATCCACAATACCAGCAATATGTAAACACTATTGTATTTGTAAGTTCAAGTGTTTCAAGTGACTTCAAATGAGATGTTTAGAAAACTGAAAAATTTTCTGTGAAATAGAGCTTCAAATTTCGCATTTTTAGTAGCACTTAAATGCCATTTTCTTAACAATGGCTCCAAATATTGCAAAGAAAATTGCCATTTGAGACGAAGTTTTTCTGTTCTTTAATATTTAAAATTTAATATTTCCATTCTACAATATTATTAGAAAAGCGAAAAATTGAGAAAATGTCAAAATATGCACTTTGGGCGGCGATAGATGGTAGCTGGTAAGAGTATGTGGCAATTCCGAAAAGCTAGCCCAGACCCAAGGAAATAGAAAACTAATACGGGAAAGTCTGTGCCTTTCTGTAGCACAACTAGTTTTCTCTTGTGTGCAAGAATAACTATGCAGTATGTAAAATACGTGTACTTTTATTTTTGCAAGTTCTTGGTACCTTGTTGTGGGGATATACGCAAAATACCAAAATTATATTGATGCAATACGCAATTTTCAAGCGAAAATATCATATGTTCATTTTGTTTTTTCTTATAACTTGTGAAATACTTTGTTTTATTTAGTCACCACTGCATTTTATGATTGATGCTGTGTAAAAGTATTCCTGTACAATACAGAATTCCATATGTATGGCTGAGTTAGGAAGGACTTTTTTCTCATTTCTCACTAATTGGATTTTTGGACTCATGCTGTTTTTTCGATAAGCTCTTCAATTGTGTTCACAGAAGAATAGGAATCACACTGATGTTACTATTAATTTAGATTCTTTTATTCCATCAAGATTTCAGCAGAAGTTAAGGATTCCAAAATACTCACTTCTCCGTACAAAAACGTTTCTCTCCATAGGGAATAAAAACGAGATTTCATTAACGAGGATTACGTACTTTGTTGTTCGTTCGGTATAACAGGTGTTAACACGTTACCTCGTGTTTGCGAGTAATCCAGGCTGGAATGTAGGGCAAGCCGCAAGGGATGTGAAAGGCCAACTCCAGGGGTTCGAGGTACTTCAGGAACAAAAGAGAATTTATTTAGTAACAATGTAATTTGCCCTCCTTTCGGTACAACAGGTGCACGTAAGTGACGCGCGTTTGTGAGGAATTGAGACTGCCGACCGGACGCAAGGGACGTGTTGCTTCGGCAGCCGTATTCCCGGAGTGTGAAATTTAAAGTTTTCATATCATAATGTTACGTTTACAGTATGTGTTGCCTATTTGTGTTAGCATGCTGTTTCCGAGTGTCTGAATTAAGAGAGATACTATAGTAGGTGGCGAAGAATTTAAGGCTCGAAATATCGAACTTCGGGGATTAGTGACTATGAAGAAAACACGAGATATAATATAATTACATTATGTACTTTGTTATCTATTTGCCAGATACGCGTTCCCAAATAATTCAACTTAAGAAAGCCTGAGGGGTTTCTGTCGCGTATCCGAATAACCGAACTTAAGGAGAGAGCGCACGGAAGGTCGCAAGGGAAGTATAATTCTAACAACCCAACTTCTGAAATCTGAGAAAGCAAATGAGATTTTATACAATAACTTTGCGAACTTTGTTACATTTGAGATATCATTGACTTAGAATCTAAGATTCCGAACTCGACGTAGTGAGGGCTCGAAGTCGCAGTGCCTGATATGAGGTAACAAGGAATCAACCACGATTTCGTAAATTAAACATTGCGTACTTCATAACATTTGACCCAACAAATGTTTGCCAGAAATTCAAAACCACAGACCAGAACAACAAAGGCGCAGTTCCAACCCCAAACATCGCGGTCCCCAGGGACCGTGACGCACCAACGCGCAGGCGACGCCGAAAGGGACCCTGCGGCGCGCAGCTCCAAAGGGCAAAGGGCGGTCGTAAGGAGCTTGGCGCTTCCATATTGCAGACTCCGCCGCCGCGGGATCTCCGGCGACGCCGCGTCGCTGACACCTGCGGCGACGGCGGTTAAAGCGGAGCGCTCCACGCAACGTGCACGCGCCAGACGTGACCCCGCCCCCTCGCGACCCCACCCGACCCCACACCGTTGTCTTTGCCGAGGGATTAATTGAACGGATAAATAAATGGGGATCAAAGGAGGCGAGTGCTGTGGGTGGTCTCGTTTTCTGGGGGACCTGACATCGGGGTTGTTGAGAACCATCTGGAGCGGTGTTGTACGCGCGGGTACCGTTTCGAATGGGTGTCGGAGGGCCGGGTTGTCCCTAGATAGCGCCCAGCGGAGTTGTCAGTCGTCCCAGCAGCAGCCCCGTGCGACGGGAGGTTGTGTGACACGCGCGCGTACTCACCGTCCTTGGCGGGCGACATGGTGCGTCCCGAGCGGCGGCGGGGGCCGCGACCAGATGGGCGGTGGGCGCGAGAGGGCGAAGGGCGGCGGCGGCGACTACCCGCGGGCGGCGGCGAGGGCGGTGCGGGCGGACCGGGGCGCGGGCATACCCCCGCGACGGCGGCGGCGGAGGTGAGGGCAGGGCGGCGCGGAGACGGAGCGAGGCGGTGCGTCGGCCGCGGCGCTGCTCACGGCGAGTGCCAGCGGGCGGCGAGTGCGCGGCGACGCCGGCGTCGCGACGCCCGCCCGCCCTCCGCGCGCGCGGGGCGCCGCCGCGATCGATAGGCGCCGCCGCCGACCGCAGCGACGCCCAGCGCCCGGCGCGGCGGCTGAGGGTGGGTTGGAGGTGGCGCTACCCGAGCGCGCGACCGCCGATGACGAGCCGTCCGGTAGCTGGCGCTGCTTGCGGGCGGGGAAGGAAGTGGGACCGCGGCGGGTTCGCGTGAGGCGGATAGGTGGCGCTGAGTGCTGGCGGCTCGGTGGATTCAAACCGGCGCGCGGGGCGTTCAGGCCCGCGGTTTTATGTATTCATATGAATGCCTGCCGGCAAACACGATGTATCCCTCAAAATGAAAATTTATTGACACTCGACTTTCCTTATTACAACGTTTATGCACTAGCGTTTATGCGACTCGTGACGAAATTAAAAAAGAAGAAATAAGGTACGTAATGTTCAGGATTACCAACGTAGTTTTCTAAGACCACATACGACCTTAATGCGAGTAAACCCAGCATTCCGGAAAAGTGAGAGTTACAACGTTTTTGCCGCCAGCTATTCATATATTAAGTTCGCTAAAGTACTCGGCGTTGCCGGGGTATTTATTTACATTTATTTACACACTCATTCACTAGACAGAAAAGGAATATAAAATGGTATTTTATTTGCGTTCATCTCTGCAACCAGCCCCACCAGCTGAGGTAGATCAGGGCATCAACTGATGTCACTACTCTGCATGGGTTCAAGTCCCAACAGTGGTACGATTTTCGACATTGGCTAGGCAACTACTCGAGTTCAGCCACGGTGTGAGAATTCTAGCGGTTCGCTTCTCTGATAGGTAGTATTCTGTGGTTGCACCGACCAACACCAGACAAATGCCGGAGCAGTACCCTACCAAATGGGCCACGAACCGCAAGGACGTCTTTTTTTTGTCCTATCCTCACCCCTAACTCAGTGGCGTAGCGTGGGTGTCAGCCGCCCAGGGAGGAGTGAAATTTCGCATATTTAGGTATTTCAGTTTAAAAGAATAAAATATAAAAGTTTTAACAACGTAGCAGAAAGTCAAACATATAATTACGTAAATCAAAAACATAAATAAAATATTTAATACTTAGTCGAATGTATAAGTACTTGAACAATGAAAGTTTTCTTAACAAAGTTCAATAATTAATTAACAATCACTACATGTACTTATGAGCATCAAAATAACAGTTTGGAAAGAGCATACATACATATGATTAAGTTAATGTCAATTGGATGACTGATGATCTATCAATTTAATTTTCTTTGAATTTTCAAATCATCACTCACAGACTTGCCTGAAGGGACCTATTCGTATTGTAATCTAATTTGCATGTGTCATGATACAATATTGAACATTATTCTTTAAAGGATAGAAGTCATTCGTGCTGAATATTTTATAAACAAACCAAGCACAAAATAAAATACGGTGAATCCCTACATATCAGTACAGAAGATGTACTGATCACTGAGCAAGACGATACTAATGAGCAAGACGCCAGTATTATACATTCACTTAAAGAAGTTGTCATAGAATAAATAATGAAAGATTCCGTGCTCGTTTCAATCGGTCCGAATCGTAGGTGCGACAAAAATATGAAATGAAATGGTTCAAATTTTTACAAGATATTATTATTTATTGTGAAATTTTGCCGCCCCTTAAAAGTGCCAACCGGAGTGGACCGCTCCTACGGCCCCCACTACGCTACGCCACTGCCCTAACTTACACGTGCACTCACATGCAATGTACTCTCTCTCCAGCCAGGGGGGATAGAGCTGCGCCACCTCTCGCGATGAAAACATGCATAACACTTACGGGACAAATGACTTTAGCTGTTGATATGGCGATATCATGAATCAATCAATCCACCAATACCCCGTGCTCCACCTGGGCCCACCCAGCTAGCGAGTATTTTTTTGATTAACTATTAAAGCAAGTGGATAAATGAAAGTGTGAAATTCGCATATTAAATTAAGAAGATATATTTTAGTAGGGATTAGCTAGAAAGGTGTGTCAAGATAAACCGTATCTGTACTTTAGTGTAAAATGCGTTGGAAACTTTGCGCTGACAGGACTCAAAGCTTAATGTCGGTTATTGTCGGTCGGTCATTGTCGGTCGAAGGCGGAAGACCCGCCGTTGACTTGAAAATGCGCAAGTGAGGCGAGTCAAACCTATCGAATCAATTTTTTTGCTAACTTGACCTAATTACTTTAACACTTCCAACGTTTAATCACCGCAGAATACACCATGCGGTGTCTCTCGCACCCAAGCTCCCATCATCTTCTATTTTGCCAAACATTCTTCTTTGACGTGGCGATCTCTCATTGTCTGTCGCACTTCATCATACCATCTAAGTCTTGGTCTACCTCTCTTTCTGTGCATTGGCACCTGCCACCTCCAAGTTTTTAATAGCCATCTTACGTCCGGCATTCTTCTAAGATGCCCAAACCATTTTAAACTTCTCCCTACCATTGTATCCATTACATCCGAAGTGACACCCATTTGCTGCTTTATATTTTCATTTCTGATTCTTTCCAGTAACGTAACACAACAGCTGCGTCTCCAAAACTCCACTTCCATAGCCTTTAACTTTTTCTCATTATTTTTTGAGATCTCCCACAGCTCAGCACCATACAGTGATACGCTTTCCACAATTGCTTTATAAATTCTAATTTTGACTTTATTAGCAATATTTTTATTCCGTATTATTGAATGTAATTGTCGAATATCAGATTTTCCTTGCCGATTGCGATGTTTAATTTCCTCTTCACTGCCCCCTTGGTGTGTTAAAATTGTTCCTAAGTACTTATACGTCTGACAACACTTAACAATCGAGCCATCTATTGCTAATTGTTTTCCTGTACTTCCCACCACCATGCACTCTGTCTTTTTAATTTTTTTACTTTAACTGTTTATCAAAATAATTCTCGTGTCCATGTCCTGTCTCGCCCTGCCTTTCCGTGCTTCCTAAGGGTAGCTTCGGTAACACTGTCGATTGCTACCATCACCATTGCCTCCTGTCTGCTGAAAAGAATTAGCCGCTGATGCAAACTTCCGATACGCAAACTTCTGTCATCTGGCAAACATTTTGGGAAGCTAACACCCCTACGTTTTCGCTCAGTTGCTCCAAACTAGTTCGATCAAAATTTGGGTACAGACAATCAGAACATACAGAGTGCTCAAAAACAGCATCATCTCGCTCACAGTTTTAACCTGCAATATACTCCTGAAAATACACCACTTGATTTGCAAACATTGAATGAGGTATGAAAGTAATGGAATCAGAAACATCATATAATCCACGTAAAATATATGATTATCAATTTTTGAGAGCTTATTAGATTAGGAAAAGACAGAATGCCCGTTTTCTTTAGATGATGCGGTTTCCTTGAGCACTGCTTCAGAGCACTGTTCCAATGCAATTTGCTTCTTTATTCATTCCTAAGAAAAAAATCGGAAGGTTTTGGACATTATTGTGTCTTTGAGGGCAAGTAAACCGTAAACTACGTGGAAAAAACGAAAAATTTGCGGTCGTACGTACAGGGCTTCATATCGGCAAAATATTACAAAGCTTTCGTAATCAAACTAGTAGAGCTACAACACAACATACTTTGTCTCAATATTTTTAACTTTTTGTTTTCTTCGCTTTCGCTATTAACTAAGCAATTTTCGGAATTACAGAGTTCGACGAAAATGAAACACTGCGTTATTTTCTGCTTGAAGGGATCTGCCTGCATTCTTTAAATTTTAAGATATTATTGAAACCAAGTGTTTGTACTATAAACCCGGATTAAAAATAGCTAGTGATAACATATCTAGGGCCCTCTACCTTTCAATTAAATGAAAAATCACGAAATTTGGTTGTGTAGAAAGCGCATTGTTTTTTCTAAATGAAGAAACTTGGTGTTTTAAGTACATATATTAAAAGAATACATTGCAAAGGAAATGAAAATGTAAGTTCGATATAGAAACTTACTTTTTGAACTAGAATGTGCGATTGTTAGCAACATTTAGGACACAGTCATGAATCATGACATCAATTGAATCATGAATCAAGAAAAAATGAACTGACATTTAAAAAACCTGCGAGTAAAAGGTAAAGAAAAGGCCGAAGAAAAGGCGAGTAGAAGGCAGTAAAAACCTAGAAAGTAGTATTTTACACTTGCGCTTTTATTTTTGTCATGCTATTTTAGTTGTGGCAATTTATAGCGTAAATAATTATCTCCTAAAAAGATACAGTAATCCCTCAACATTCGCGAGAGTTAGGTTCCCAAAAAACCTCGCGAATGTTAAATCTGCGAATGTTAAGTCTATCTTTTAAAGAAGAAAGATGGGTTAGGTTCCTGGATATCGAAAAACTGTTTCAAAAAGAAAGAAAAAAATCTGACTATCAATTACAGTAGAACTGATTAAGCGCTACTACAAACAGACTTCACAATTTACATTCCAAAATGAAGAAATAAAATAATGTTTGAAACTTATATCAAAGTTTAAAAAGATTGGCTTATATGATTTGCTATTTTTTTTGTTTCATCACCTTTTTCGCTGTTCTTATATTCAAATATGGAAGAGTTCCTGCTTCTATTCTCTCTTAAATTTCGAAGTTATTTCCATGTTTGGTTCACATTCGAATGCCAATTCCATCGCGAATGTTCGGAACTCGCGAATAGCGAATCCGGGAATGTCGAGGGATTACTGTATTTACATTGCGACATACTGGAAGATTAAAGCGACTAATATATGTTTGTCTAGTTTTAGTGGACATAAAAAGGCAATAAGTGTGTCACGTGGAAGGTATTGAAATGAGTTGTGAAGTGACATCTTCATGAACTCTTCATTAGGCAACACAATACTAGGTTTTCCAAGAAAAGAACGAGGAAGATGTAGGACACCGAGAGAATGAGATGAAGTGAGGAGAAAACATGTACGCAACTAGGAAGAGAACTTCTAAAGCTTATCACGAATAACAAAATTTATTTCTACGTATTGTTGTGACATATGATCATTGTGACATGTTTTGGCTGTTTTAAATATTAAGTGAAGTATTTAACTTTTCAGTCCATGAATACTTGAAATACGTGATTCACGTCTGGTTGAGATTTCCGGGCTCAAAAATTTAGTTAAATCCTTTTCGCGAAATGTTACGTAAAATGGTTTCTATCAGCTTAGATTTCGATGTTCTTAAATAAAAAGTTGAATAATTGTCGAGCACCACCAAAGCATTCTATGACATTTGATGAATTAAAGGAAGAGAGTTGTGCTTATAGTAGAGCATCAGGTATGCTATTTAATTCATGAAGAAATGTTATTTTCCATAGCACCGCTCATATCTGTCTTCATTCAGGAAACCAATTGATGTCTTTTTAATGTTGACGGCATGTGCATCCCGTCGCTCAGTGCCCCGCTGCACTTTCAGTAACGAGACGGAAATATGCCTGGGAACTAACGCCCTCTGTCTGACGACTGAAGAAACAAGTGGAAGCTCTTGCAATTTTCTTAAGAGGACGAAATACGAAGTCAATTGCATAGAGTAATTTAAATGAAGTATGCAACAAAGATACACTGTGAGAAGAAAAAAGATCTATCAGTTTGGTGTACCCATTCACACTTCCTTGCAAGATTGCACCAAGTATAGCGCATTTTGAAATTACACCATGCATATGACGATCGTGACCAATATTCTCTCACTCTTATAGTATTGATCTATATTTTTTAATTAGACAAAGTCCGGAAAATACAGAAAAGTTTTAACAAACTATAATTTTCTACTATCTTCATTTGCTAATATATTTAATAATCAATAAATATTACATATGGTGACAGACTGACAATAGTAATATCATAACTGTACCAGACTCCATGTGCTTTGTAGAGAAATACATGCTTCATTCTCAATATCAGTATGGTGTTCCCTGGGCCGATATTTTGAAAATAAGTCGAGACACCAGGAACACCACTTAACAGTGGTGATTTGCCCTGGGCCTCTTCTATTTCGTGTTTATTAGTTCTATTTTTAAGGTGCATAGGATTTACAGACTGGAAAATCTTCTTTCTTTACTTGTTTGCTTATTTCTTTCATTGAATTAGCCGCATAATAGAAATTGTAATTATTTAAAAACGTTTCAATGGTAACATCCCCTTTGCTCAAACAATGAGAAATCTATAGTCTTGATTAAAGTATCAGTGGTTATGATTTTATATCAATTTCAATAACAGACATCTAACTTTACCAACACATTATTTTGGGTAATATTGAAGTTAAAACAAAAACTACGCAATTATAAGCAGGTAGTTAACACAGAAACGTGCCAGCTTCCCGTTAATACCAGAAATTCAGAAGGATGCATCTCTACAGGGCTGTTCCAACTCAACCCTGTAGAGAGCGGGCCACCTCGTTTGCGCGAATACTAACAAACACTATATATATATATATATATATATATATATATATATATATATACATGTGTGTGTGTGTGTGTGTGTAAAGAAAATATATTTTCTTCCGTTTTTAATATGCCGCGCTTCCCACGCTTAGTGCTTATTTAGACAAAGTACGATTATAGACAGACATGAGAGTGCAGAGAGAGAGTTTATAAGAAAGATATATTGTAATTAAAATAAGTAGTATAACTTCTAAGGCGTGTCGCGAGGTGGAAGATATTACTTTTCGTCAATGAACATGTAATGGAACATTACATTTTACTCATGTGACATTTGCCCTTACCTGAAAGACAACTCCTCATGTATTGATGCTGGGCGGGTACGAGAAATTTCTTTGACTGCGTAAGAACGAGATATGAGAAACACCAGTGTGCGATGAGTTGTCTACCAAATAAAATTAAATGACAGAGGTGTATGTTCGTTGTATGACTTTTCCCACCATACGTTTATTGGCAAAAACCGATCATCTTCGAGCAAAAATGCTACAAGCCCGATAAGTTTGTAACATATTCTACGACAATTTTAAATCGGTATAACATCTTGATTGGAAGGAACATATTTGTTTCCGAGCCACATCGTACTGAAATAAATACGTTTTATAGCCCATACACTTGTATTATGTATCTGCGAGTTATATATCCATTGTCATTGAGCCTAAGATTACCTCGGGTACAAAAACCGATGATCCATAGTTTATTTGGTAAGGATCGACTACAAATATTTGGTAAAGGACTGTGTTCACTGTCAACATAAAAATTGCATAAAAATGTACGAGAACAAATATGTTAAATAGAATAACCACGTTTATCGCATAGGTAGAACGACAACTAAAACTGACAATGATGAACGACACACTCAATGTTTGACGAGGGTATCCAATGATTACGATATGCCCTAAATCGGCCGTTTTCAAACTTTCACAGAACCACAGGATTTTGAAGATACTGCAGCGATAGCTTCGCGGCAACTCGCTTCTTCTGTCATAATGTTGATCGGGGAATCCTAGGATTCGAGTTCCGACTGTGGAAAAATTTCATCACCAGCTATATATTCTTGGCTGTCCGGGATGAGCCGCGTCTCAGTAGGTTTCACTGACGTTTCGGCCATCTTGCTGTGGCCTTCTTCAGAGCTAAACTGCCCAGAGCTAAACTGCCCTCATTGTCTTCAGCAGTTTAGCTCTGAAGAAGGCCACAGCAAGATGGCCGAAACGTCAGTGAAACCTACTGAGACGCGGCTCATCCCGGACAGCCAAGAATATAATGACTCCGGCCGCGGAAGCCTACGAATCTACCTTCATCACCAGCTGCATAGTTTTGGAAGTTCAACTACTCTCTGTTGGAGAACTCCAGCAACCGACGCACTGAATCGGTGTGGTTGGTCCAAACATTATCAAGTGAATGCCGCCGCTGTACCCTAAAAAACAAGCGACAGACCGCGCGCAATCTTTCATTCCTCATCTTTGTCCCTTCCTCTCTCATTACATACACAATTGCACCTACATCTGTCGGAAGACCAGACGGGAGCTCAGAGCTTGTCTCGGCTGCGGCACTGCTCGTCTCGGGAAAATATGTAGATGTGGACAACCGGGCAAGCCGGCGTGTATGTATAAATTGATATAAGGGTCGGCGCCCGTTCTCAGGTTGCAGCAGGGGAGGAACAGCATCATCTCCCGAGTTACAATATGCACAATAATTATCTCAATAGTTTATCGCCTCAATAGTGAAATAGGAATCAGTAAAGTAATCACTTTAATGTGATTATTATTATTATTATTATTATTATTATTATTATTATTAATAATAATAATAATAATAATAATAATAATAATAATAATAATAATAATAATAATAATAATAATAATAATAAAACTATGATGAGTCGGCCCAATGGCCGAGATCGCTAAGCCAATAGTGCCGTAGCGATCTCGAACCAAAGGCTCGCGGGTTCGAGTCCCGCCTTGGACATGGGTGTATTTGTGTATGTCTACACGTGTGTGTCGTCCCCCCCTCATTGTCATCATCATTTCATCTTCCATATCCCCAGGGCTAACAACCCTCGGGGATAAAAATGGGATCCTCCAAACGCTGATCCCCCTTAAAGACGTTTCATGCTCTACCACCGAGATATTGCTTCTGAGCCCCGGTAAAGGCAGTAGGCATGTACGCATTATCCGAGTCAGCTTACCTGCGAACAACAAAACATAAATAAATTTAAAAAAACACTCAGTAGAATATGAACGGCACAGTGGGAAGTGACAGTGCTGCTGGCATTCATTGACATTTAAAGAGAATGTTTACAAAAACATTCAGAAAAATTCATCGCTTCTGTTTATGGGTTTCTTAACCGAGATGTAAAGTGGTTTCACGAGAACTTATAAAGCTGTATTTTCGTGGAAGACATCTGCCTGTCATGTGCACAGTCACAGTGCTAGTGTTGTTTCCTTATTTTCCATCGTTGGCTTTCATAATTGTAACTATCCATAATCTACTGGTGAATGCTTTGACAAACACTTCATTCAGGTTTTTGAATGTTTGACATTTTGCGTACCAACATTTTTATACTAAATGCGATGATTGAAAATAAACTCAGAAAAATTAATATAAGTAAAACTGTTGGAGTCAAATAGCCTTAAAGCATCTGCAACGGTTGTAGGCGTGCGCAATCTGAAACAAGAAGAAGAGAAGGAATTTATTGGTTTTATGTATCTTTTAATTTGAATCAATCATTGGTATAGATTAAAACGGAAACAGCATCAATTAAAACAATATATTTGGAGTTTATTAAAATGCTTAGTGTTACATGTACGACGTTTCGCGAAACAGTTTTTGGCATCTTCAGATATATCTCAAGCCAATATTTTAAAATACTTAAATATGCCATATTCAGTGAATGAATATAGAATCAGTCATGTGTTTTTATTGTTATGTTTCCCTTTTTATCTATAACAATGATTGTTTCAAATTAAAAGATACAGAAAATAAATAACAACTAATAGGTAATAAATAAAGATTAATAAGTGATATAATCAGGAACTGAAGAGTATTACGAAAATGAGCTGTTTAATAACGGAAGGATACGGGCCCTTTCCAAAATGTTCAGAGATAACACAACCCTCCTGCTCTCTCTGTGTACATTCCTATGGCAAGGATTAGATGAAATTTTATATTGAATTGCTCTATTATGCTTCATTATCATTTCAACCATATCACCCAAAATTCTTTTCAGTAAACTGTTGAAACAGCAAATCATACATTGCTCATACCGTGCGTGTTGTAAAGTCCCCAAAGTGATGACGTTTGGAGTTCTTTCAAAAGGAATTTACAAAAAAAAGAGCCTAAACATTAAATAAATATTAATATTTTAATATTGCACTGTAAAAATAGTTTTTTCTACTGGTAATACCGATATTTTGATACAATAAATCAAAATAGATAATCGGAAGGTTTTCACAAAAATGTGTATTAGCTAGAACAATTTTTCAAATATTTAATAAAATAGTACTACTTTGTTCAATAGATTGGTATCAGACGGAAATCGGCAATACAGGAACTAAATATGTTGAGAAAACTAGGTGATTCTTGACGCAATATTCATACTTTCAATTCATATCTTTTTTTCTGTATTATTTAGGAACTTAATTCCACCAAGAGAGTCCAAATAGCTGCTTCTTCTTTATATCAGACTGTTTTGAAAATAATACGATTAGGCATTATTCTTTCTTGACACAGTATAAATCTTCGTACCAGAGTTGTAAAAGTGGGAATTCAAAACCAGGGTGTGACTCCGTAGAAAGGTTATTGTCCTGTGACACCTCTATTGCTACACACGCTCCCAGTTTTATTGCCCTGTAAAATCTGCGCATTTTTGTTTGATATTCTGTGGAGGCACTAAGCCTAGGTCTTTATCGCGCATACAAATATATCTATTAGCACTAAGTAAAGTACAATGTTGTATGAAAGCATGGCCTTCCTCGGTCGGTCAGTATCTGCTTGGTTGTACGGGAGACGCCACGTCTTAGGCACATATGACAACGTTTTGGCCTCCATACTGCGACCTTCCTCAAGGCAAATATCTCAGGGCATTTCGCTCTGAGGAAGATCATAGCTTAACGGTCGAAACGTTGCCATCTCTTCCTAGGGAGAAGCGTCTTACGGGTAGCCATGTTGATATAACGTTCTAGCTCTCTAAATTAATCTTGGCTATCGAGCTGGAATATGGCACCATGGCCTGAGAAATGTTTGGGGTAACGTCAGCGCCACTCCCTTGTATGCGCTACTGAGATTCTATAATGCATCGCATAAATATTGAGCGTGATATTTAGTAGAAGAAAAACATTTTTATGTAATGAATGAAAATTTATGTGTAGGAAGACACATTTTTTTGTAATGAGTTCTAGAAAAAAATAAAAATTACACACACCTTCAACATTTTTTGACAGGTCTCCGCCAGATGGTGCAGTTTCCTATAATGTATTCCAGCAGTAATTAGCTAACAAATTGGGCGACTATCTCTCTTTATAACGTTGTTTCATTCACACTATTTTTTGGTGAAACATGTCTTCTTGTTCATCATTAGCGAATCAAAGTTTAGTGTAATGAAGTCTACGTGTGTAAAAACATATTTTGAAAGACCTATTATAGTCCATGGCTTTATACCTTATAATCATTTACAAGGCTAGAGTGATTTTCAGTTCTTGTCCAGAAAATTGGTATAAACGTTTTAAAAAGTACCTCAAGTTGCTTTTTCCCAATCGCTGAACAGTACTTCGAAATGGTAATCTTTTATTAACTCACGAATCTGAGGGTCAACAAAAAACTTTTACTTTTGCATCATTCAGTGCGTGAATTTCATTCCTAAATATTGGAAGCATTCATCTTCTTTCTTCAATGCCTTTGCGAAATTTTCATTATTCGTAATTTGATGTGCACTGGAGGTAGTAAAATCCTTTTATTGGCACCCAAGGATTTGTGAGAGACGGTATTCTTCTCCAGGCCCAAAACATTCTCACAGGGACCAGTGTTTGGTTCCGTAATGCTTTTCCCTTGCACTATTATGCCAAGTACCAAGAAGCAGCAGAATATTTTGAAACGTGTCTCCTAGGGAGGCATCTAATACCTTGATATTTCCCACAGATGTTCATTGCAGCCAATATTGTAAGTATCAAACCAATATTTTCATACGTTTCCTTCATTTCTGCTGCAACTGGGCATTTGGTATCGACTGACATTTCCATTATGTAACAGCACCGTCTTTAAGATTGCTTTGAATGGGTTATGAATAGACGCCAATTTTACGAAATTAATTCCAGTCTCAATGCTTTCAAGAGGTTTTTACTGTTGTTGCAGTAAACTAGTTTACCACACGTATGTTTAGACTCCGTTACGTTCGTTAAACAACAATTAAACATTATACCACTTCATTATGTTTGTTAAATAAAAGTGTAACGGGTAAATGTTCCTTGGGTTCTAGCCGTACCATGGGCCCTGCAAATGACAATTAAGGATGTGAACGCTACAACCACCCACGCAAATATTTCGAGCATCTACTGCAACACAAGTGGTTCCATGCTTTCTCGGCCCAAGATTTCTCCTAACTCCCCATTTGGCATTTAAAATAAAATTTTTCAGCTTTTTTCACTATCGTTGTGAGAGTACTTTTGTAATGAATTCCCCGAAACACATCACAAAAGAGATGTGGCGAATTTACACTCTTTCGAGGTATGTTAAAAATTACTCCCTTTCACAAATGATATCAACACACAAACGCGTAATGGAAGAATCTCACAAGGGAGGGGAAGAATCTCAAGGGGAGAAAAGGCTCCCAATAAGGACATGATATACACCACTCTCGACAAGGAACAAACACAATTTTTAGTAAACAATAGTATTATGGTTGTGTGTTATGACATTGCACTAGCACCAAAGGTCGAGTAAACGCATGAGGAAAGCCAGCGTAATTCTCGTCCCAAGCTTAACATACAAACCCAAAATTTCAGAATATAATGAAAACGTTTACGTGAGACTTTAAATGATATTCTTTTTTGTATGCAGGGCATCGACATTTATGATTAGTTGCGTTTTAGGGTTGAGGCAAATTTCCTTGTTCCTCAGTGTTATTTTTCTGTAAAACTGAGAGAAGAGTTGCACACAAGCTCGGCACGCTAAACGGTCGGTAGCGGCACAACCGTATAATAACCTCGTCTCAGAATTAAGCTTGAAGTGTTGTCGTATGCCACGGCGGACCTGGACGGTGGCCCTAGGGCAACTAGCGGCTGAGTTGATCTCAGAGCCAGCATTGCCGCCGTCTCTGCAGCGACTCTCACCGGGAGGTCGGACCGGGGAGTCATCAGTCATCATTTTACACATTCAAACACATTTTGTGTCTGTGTTCGAACATTTTATAATTTTTTACGAGCGCGGGGCTCTCCAAGGATGGTGACCCATAGAAACCTACTAATTTCGCTTGTTGTTAAATCCGGCCCTGGCCCGATCTGCACACATAGCGCTACGTCTAACACCAAAACCGATCTGCTGGAGTCGAGGCAACGCCCCCGACCTCGCAGCAGAAGCGTACTATCCCGACACAATCGCGAATGGGCATGCCCGAGTCTAAATTCGTTGGTCGTGCGTTTCAACATCCCACTGGCCGCCTTACGACCAAGGCCTTTCCCCGAGGCCGCGCTCCGTTTTGCCCCGAAATGCTCGCAAGAGGATTAAATTCATTGGAACAAATTTCGGCTTGCGAGGTCGCACCGTTGCGAGCTTTTGATATTACTTGCCGTTTAGCGCGAGGGTGTTTTCGAGGCTTCAAATATTTGAATACGTGTCTTTGAACAACAGATTTTACTGATAAAAAATCTGTATCTTCAACATTGTATTTGTAGGAAAATGCTGAATAAAAATAACTTTTGCAATTATCCACTTCAGATAAAATACCTTTTTCAAACTCGAAGAGCACTGAGTTTGTTCAGATCGATCGGGGAAAATCAATTTTGGAGAAAATTGTCCGAATGGTTTAGGCACTACGGTTGACCACGGACGGTCGTTTGCCGTCAATCGATTTTTCGATATCCAGCACTCACAAAACATGGTTTCTAACTACACAAGAACGTGCACTACATTAACGTGTTAAAGAAAGTAATTTACTACACATAGGAACATGATTTATCCACCTTTTCCTTGCCATTGCCTTGCAATAAGAGTTCTATGGAAAAGTCGCCGATTCCCGGCGCATTAATACAACGCTTTCTCCCTTTATGTAGCACGAACATAAAGTAATATAGAGTAATTCGAAAAGTGTTCAATAATTTCTACATCACATTTGTCTGCTAGAAATGACGAACAAAAATAAAACTTGAAACATTTTTAGTATTTGCATCGTCACTATTGCAAACAAAGATCTAGTATCCAAAATATTCTAGACATTCGTATGGCAAAATTTATGCTGTAATTTGTTCTTTAATTTTCATAAATAATAGCTGCAGTTTTCCAGCAATAAATAAAGTACCTAAAATTTTGTTTATAACTGCGATTATGATAAGTTTAAGCTGGGGTAAATATTCAAACTATGCCCCATACAGAATCTTATTGCAATATATACTTTTATAAATATGCACCGTACTATCTTAAGTACTGAAAAGAAGCATCACGTACTTTATCGTACGTATTTTTACGCGAAATTTCACGAAAAATAATCAAATTGTCGAAAAATTGTACATGAACTTATTTCAAAATCGATCTTTAAGGAACAGATTTCATTAAGAAAAAAGCTCTGACTTCAATATTTTAGTTGTAGGAAGACTGAAATAGTTTTGAAGTTTTGCAATTTTCTAAAAATCAGAGTTTTCAACGAATATGAGACCTTCACTATTCTCTTAAATACAAAATTTTTCTTTTAAATAAAAATATTTTCTTAACAACAAAATTTCATCAAAAACGATGGAGCCATTCTTATAAATGTTGAAAATATCCCAGGGGTTCGTGTAAAAAACAAAAACAAAATTAAAATATTGGTTTCAAATCCAAGAGGTCTCGACACCAGATAGATGATTGGGAAATATCAATTTTCAAGAAAATCCGCTGAACGGTTTAGCTGCTAGCGTTGTTCACAGACGGACGAACGGACAGACGTTTTGCCGTAATTCGATTTTTCGGTATCAAGGACCCACAAAACATGGATTCTGGCTACACCACGTGCTAGATGATTTTCTTCTAAATTTAGAAACTGGATTTATCTCCTTTTTCGTTACCAGGCTCTGTAAGATGAGTTTTTCTGCCGAAAATTCGGTGCTTTTTCGCGCAGCATTACATAACTTTCTCTCTACTCCGTAAGGTGGAAGTAAAAAGATAAAATTTATTTTCCATTTTTTCACATATGAGATAATTCTGAGGGTAGAAGACATTTTTTCCAGAATATTTATAGTTGATGTGATCGTATTGCAACTTTTCGTACATATAACCCACTCCAAAAAAGAAACTATTTTGTAGTGCAGCCACTAGACTTTAGTATCCAGATTATGTCCCAAAAGAGTTTGTACACGTCGTAGCATCACAGTTTTTTTGTACGAATTTCCTGATCAGTTCTTAACGGGGAACGTTTGCACACTTGCCTATCCGAACAGAAGCTTATGAAGTATGGCATGCCTATGTATCTTGCAGTTGTGAACCATGCTGTCCTTAGGCTTTCAAATTCTGCTAGTCTATTTCAACTGCCTCAACGAGCATATTGATCTGAGGGACAATACGTATACAGAAAATATGCATGGTGCACCAATATAATAAAGATGTTTTAATGGAATTAATTATAATTTATCTTATGCATGCCCTTGAAACAGTTCACAATGCATTTTCTTTTCATGATATCACTCGTTTTGCAAATATTGTTAGAGAAAGTTTAATTATAACTACTCTGTTCTTGGCAGTGAGTTTTCTTGAACGTTTATTTATTGATATGAGATTTTTGTTGCTAAGAGTAGCACATCATTAGCTTCTTTTTAAGATATAATTTTTTTAAAGTTGAGAATTGGAAATTGTTTGCTAATTAATATGAAGAAATTATCAAGAACATAAAAAATAAAGATGATATTTTATTAAAATAACTATTTTATTTAAATCGGATTGTTGGAATTAAATTTACATATTTTTGTTAATCAAGTGCTTTTAGATGTACAATTTAAAAAATTGATCAAATATTCATTTACACTATTAATTGTAATTGTATAGCAGATACTGATAATTACCAATCTATTTTTTCTAAATTTTTAATTTTAACTCCTGATCATTAATATACTTGTGTCAGATGTCCAGTGCGATCTCAGATGTTCCGTGATTACAAGGATGATAATACCTATATCATACTTTTTTAATAGTCTTACGCTTTAATTTTTAGAAGTTTAGTAAGAAAGGTAAACGAAATAATATGAAATTTTTTTCCAAGTTAAAATCTCAATAAATTAACATTTCATTCACTATTAAATTAATTTTTAAGGACATTTATATTTTTATATTAACAAACAATAATACATATGTGCATAGTTCAAATATTATGCATCGAAATCTGCTCGCCATTTAACAAGTTAACTAAAGATCCTGCAAACTTGTTTAGTATCTTCCTGGGTCTTGAAACTAGTTATCAATAGCTTTAGTACAACCCAAATAACGGTCCATTATTTTTTCTATTCACTTTTTTATAAGAAACAAAATGCCATTGGTTGTTTTAAATAAATCATTTGTAGTTAATGCTATCTCGTCTTTACATTTTTTTTCTTATCTTTTTGCATTGTTCTTATCTTTTATTTTCATATTTTTCATTTAAGTATATTGCTTTAAAAAGTAGGTTATTTTATTCAGTTTTTACACTTTAAAAACATACCCGCGATAAATGGAACCTTGTAAAGCGTATTATATTGATTTATGCATTTATTTATTTACTTAATTAACTACTGCAGCACAATGAACCGATGAGCGAACAAACAACATTTGGCAAAAAATGGAGAGAGTGATGCATTCCTCTCCTTCAGGACTGAGGCTGATTGTGCTGTTGTGTGGCACTTACCATTCCGTGTCTTCTTCCCGCACAAAACCTGTCGAATTTTGTTGATCTTTTGAAACAATTTTTTTTCACTGTAATTTTCGATACGACAGATGTTTTTTATTTAATACTGAATATATTTTCATCTTTCTTGCTACAGCAGAAAAAATGTCCATTCAAATAAAGTCAATATCGATTCGATATCTCCGCAATACTAAGTGCTTCAGAAACTCATCAACGTGCTATCTTTGAATTCCTAGCAAAACTTTGAATTTGATGAAATTTGATGAATTTTGATGAAAATAGAATCTAAATATCGTAAAGGGCAGTAATGATATGTGTTCAACTATTCTTGAGTGTAACGCATGTTCCATTCCACATATTAAGGGTTCCATTCTACATATTAATTAATATGTTCGTGTTGCTATACCACTGGTTTTCTTTCGATCTGAGTTTTTGACGTGACGCCGTATGTTATGACTTGACCTCTATAATTTGCACGCATGTCTCACGCACTCACGTATACGCATGCCTGCTTGCTCCTCGTTGCTTAGAGGTCACTCATCATGACACATGCGATGACTTCATTCACTGTATATTAATCACAATGACGAGCTAAACGATACCACTCATCACGTTCGCTAGGTTTGATGCTTTGTCCACCATTCGAGCGTTTCTATCTGCAGATGCGTCAAAACTCATCGGAAAAACGTCGGGAAATTATCCTCCTGTAGAGGGGACAAGACCGGTTGCCGTAAGCGTAGAAATATTACCTTACAACTTGAGCGTGAGCTCTGGGAAGCTGCGGGTTCGTTCTCGGCAAAACGTCAGAAAATTACTTGATATAGTTAACATCGGTAAATTTCTGGTTCCTGTTGGAATCTAATTAACGGCTGAGGTGGCTCAGGGCATCAACTGATGTCATTGCAATGCTTCGGTCTGGGAGGTTCTAGGGTTCCGGTCCCGACGGTGACAGAATTTTGACACTAGATAGTTAGATACGTCGAATTCACCTGCTGTCTGGAGGAGAATTCTAGCTGCCGGTTGCTCTGATTGGTAGTTTTCCGTGGTTTCTCCGATCAATACCAGGCGAATGCCGGTGTAGTGCCCTAACAAACGGGCCACAGACCGCATGCAGTCTATCCTTCCCCTTCCTTGGCTTATCCTCTCCCCTTACTTCCACACACTTACACTTACATGTTCTACACCACCCAAATGTCGAGGCGAGCCTAGAGCTTGTCCCGGATGAGGGGGTGATGACCAGCTGGTAGGAGATACCTGGATGGGGAAAACCGCGCAGGCAGACGCCATATCTCACTATCCAGTGGGGAAAGAACATTGCGACGTCCCGTATTAAAAGCATCCTATACACTTACGGGAATAATGACCATAACAGTTGTGGCGCCCAGAACCATGAAATAGTCAATGAATCAAACCGGAATGTAACTCGTGGTCAATTGCTTCTATCAGTGGTTTTCTCGATCGCTTACAGGCGAATGCCTGTGCGGCATCCTATACAACAGGTGTGATCTTTCCTTCTCATCATTTCCCCAATCCGGGCTCGGGCGCCTTGGGGAAGTACATCCCCCTAACCCACCCCGTGAAAACCAGCATCTGGGTGTGCGAGGCCTTGCGGACCCTGCAGCAGGCGGTGCTAACGCTGCAGAAAAGAAATGAGTGCTCATGCAGCGGGAACAAGAGAGCTGATTACAGGATGGTGTAGATAAGCTTTGGGGCGTTGCCGAGATTGCCTTTGATTGGTCTACGACAACACGCCACGAACGCCACGTGCTTCAGTTCATAATAACAGGGTTGTTGACGTCTAATGCTATGAAACATGTTCATTGACCTCCGACACGAGGCATATTGTTGGGCATTTTCGAATCGACTGACTCGTGCTACTAACTAGTTTCGACTCCATATCTACCACCAGGACCGACAAAACTGTCTTAGTCATATGTATCCTTGTAAGTGTATGTATATTTCTTGCGTCGTTTTCTTTCTGACCATAAAGTTGAATCTGTTTAGCAAGAAAATTGTTGGAGAATATGATTTTGTGAGGTTGCAATTTTCTAAAGGAGGAAAATCATAAGTGTCTCGTATCACACTTGTGGCATGTACGAGAACTATGGCGGACGTTCAACCCCGAACTGTTCTTCGCGCGAACACAGGCTCACTTTGAATATAATGTCTTATATAAATATATTGTTTTCATTAAAATTCCGTTTGCTACCTTCACTTTTTACAGGCTACAAGGTTAACGTCCAATTTTTCAAGTTAGCCAGTTTGTCATCAAATAAAAAATATTTATTGTCATTTTATTCTTTCTTTATGACGTTTCGGGAACTACTTTTTTCCATCATCAGATGTACAATATTCTTTGTGTAATCTTCCTTACATATTTAATTCCGGTCTGCTACCATTTTTAAACGATTTGAATGTCTAACAGGAGGCCGCTCTTCCTCATACTTGTCTCTATTCAACATACGGGAATAACAACTTCAATTAATGGAGTGTATTTTCCATTAATCTAGTTTTCCAGACCCGGTATCAACTGGCCAACAAGGATTTTGCTTTCCACAAACAGAAAACGTGGCCTAGAAGCATTGTTTATGCTGAACCGAGAACTGTAATCAACTTTGGATTAACACGGTAAGGTTTGGCAAAAATTGTTGGAATTTATTGTTGAATTTAAGATGCTTTATGACACACGACTAGTTCGGCCCGTTTATAAATTATGTAATTCATATTACCTCCCAGAAATAACTCATCGATTTAATAAATGTTAACAATGGAAACCACACAGTCGTGCCTCATTGTTGGTTTCTTCTTGAAAAGTGAATTGTATATTCGTGTTTTTCCAGAAAATTAGTTTTAGTTGTGTTCATAGTGTATATTTCACCCGAGTTTTACTGGGAGGGGCATGTATTTCTTGAATAGATAGATTTATAAAATTATCACGTTAATGTATGAATGAGCCAGACAGTTTCTGCTGAAGAGTTCACAACTAAGCATCAAAGGAAACGAATTACTTCTTATACAAACAGCATACCGCCTGTATTTTGAGTGCAGTGTTTGCGAACAGGTCAAGAAATGGGCGCCTCTTATTTGGTGAGTGTCTTGTGAAAATATATTACGTCAGCAGCTTGAAGACTTTTGTTCATGTATGCTGTTCCAATGATTTGGAGGGAGCAATAGGATCACTTAAGTGACTGCCATTTTGGTGTCACCAAAACAGTGTTTTCTCTGCAAAGACCAAGAAAGCAATAGTGAACCACAATTTACCTTCGATAATGCCACCATCTACTCATGGTCCAGATCTTCCTTATCCTGTTCGCTCAGAATCGAATATTTTAGAGTATGAGGAAGAAGAAGACGAACATTAAGATGACAATGGCGGTTTCCATGTTCCTTGCATAAACTAACCTCTCAAGAGAAATTAAATGACCTGGTTAGGTACCTAAATCTATCAAAAATGCTAGCTGAGCTGCTTGGATTACGATTACAGCAATGGAATTTACTGACAAAGGATACAAGAGTTGACATATTTCGACATCGTAAATAAAAGTATATGCAGTATTTTCAATTAAAGAAAGCAGCGTATAACATACACGGCTGAATGCAAACCCTCGTATGTACTATGCGAATGTGCATTCGCACTATGCGAATGAATAGCGACTCTTCATCAATGCATGATTGGCCTGTAAGGCGTCTGGAAGTGGTGCACGAAAATGTTCTGCCTAAAAATCTAGTTGAATCTTCGAATATTTACCTTGTACTCTTCACATTAAGTGGGAGTTAACTAAGAAATTTGTCAAGGGCATGGACAGAAATTGCATATTATTCAAACACATAAAGGATAAGTTTCCAAATCTTAGTTAGTCAAAAATAATATTAAAGAAAATATTTTTGTTCGTCCCCAGATACAGATATGGATAAGAGATACTGAATTCTATGCGGTCTTGGAACGAAGGGAAAAAATATGACTGGCAATACTTTAAGTATGTCACAAAGCCCTTAACAGGAAATCTGATAACTTACAAAAATGGGGCATTTCATTTTGACATAATCCAAAATGAATTTCTATTCTAATCTGCATTTTTCTAAAGTGAAAAGAAAAAATGACATTTCATTAAAGTTCACCCCCTAATTATCATTATTCAACCGGAAGAGGATCAAAAGTTCCCTGCAATAAAGTAAGTATTCTGTAATACGTACTTTCATGCTACCATGAATCACCAAAATGTATAAATCATATAGGTGTCAATTTTCGAAAAAATGTACTGATAGGAATAAATCTGAAGACGTATGAAAATTCAGCATTCCATTTTCTGTAAAAGTTACCTATTTTCATGCAGAAAACAGAAAAAACGTTGAAATTTTTTGTTCAGTGTGAATAGAAATGATGAATGATGAATAGAAATGATGATGAATGATGAAATGATGAATAGAAAATTGAGAAATCTTTGCGGACCGTGGGATTCTTTTTACTTTCTCTCTAAGGAGTAGAGAGAAACATGCTTAAACGGAAAGATAGTCCAGACTAAAGAGATTAGAAAATGAAATAAGGACGAGAACGTTTGTGCCATTCTATAACATCATTTGCTTTAAGTAAATTTATCAACAGGATTTATCCACTTTTTCGTTACCAGGGCCCGGCAATAAGATTGTTTCTGGCGAAAACTCGCCGTTTTCCGGCGCACGATTACATAACTTACACTTCCATGCACATGCCCGGACACGCACCGGTCGGGAGGTTAGAGCTTGTCCCGACTGGTGCGGTGCCCCGCTGGTGAAGAAAACCCCGCTGGATCTCGCCTTCCAGCTCGGGTAGATCACCGCCACCTCCCGCAATATAAACATGCACTACATTTACGGGACTTATGATCTTAATCGATGACGCGCTCGGAATCACTAATCAATCGAATTTGTCCTACACCTGCACTCTTATAGCCAGAGATTTCATTCTCATTGCAATTTATGATTTCTTTCTCAAATAAATGACGTTATGCAGAATTAGAATAATTTTGGTCTATCACAGGTTATTTACAGAGGATTATGTTAGAATGTACTCTCAATTCCAGTAATAAATATGAATTTGTGCTCAAATGCAAGAAGTACGTGGACAATCTACAATCACTTATCGTCAGATCATCGGTTGTATCGTTCAAATCATTTTCCTTGTTTGGGTAAGCCTTGCTGAGTGGTGACAACATAATCCGATATTAAAACTACAAGGTCGGGCGGGATGCTGACATCAGTATCTTTCGTAGTGTCAGTCGTTATCACGTTTTTTTTCTCTTAGTGTAATAAACACTATTTCATAAAGTTTACGTGACTGAGTAACGAGGTAGCATGTTGATTCAGGTGGCAGTAGTGGTACTCATGTGCTAACAGTTGCTGATTAAGATCTCCGCAGAAATCCTAATTACATATACCTCGATAATCATTTACAAGAGATCCTATAAGCTACTCTGCGCCCATGTCTTCTCTAATCATATAACTTAATCCTGAACTTAATCTACCCATTAACAAGGACTGTCAGCACCCTGAATTTAATGATATCAAGAGGTGTGTCGAAAAACGTCTTGGTGAACTCTGGTCAGAGTTCCAGGAGTGGAGTGGTGAAAAATTGGTGTCAGACTGACGTGGCACCTTTACTGAAAAAGAGACAAGTGGGTGAATAATTCAGTTTTCGGAATTGATCAGTGTCGTCTAAACTTTATTCAGGATTGAAATTGCAAAAGAGATGAATACTTAGAGTGAGTACGAGGTGAACGACATGAATGGTTCATAACACTTCTCAAACGAATTTATGTGCATGTCGAGCTATTTTACGAATATATCACTTTTCTTTAAGTATATAAACACAGTTACCAACTCAACTCGATTTTCGTGTTTCGGGTAGATGGGCATGTTCTGAATAGTCGTCTTTGGAGCTAAACTCCTGAGTCTTAAGTAAACATTCTCTCTCCTTTATATTTTGCCATAGTTCTTATTACGAAAAGTGTATTTACGTTTCAATCTAGAAATCAATTTTCCGTAGAATTATCTATTAATAACTTTACATTCTCGTTATTTACTCCATAATACATATATTACTGTAAATATGCATTTATATACCAGAAAGTAAAAACAGATGGATCCCATCTCTAAATATCCAGCCTTTGAACTGTGTAAACTATAAGTACTCCATCATTGATCTGTGACACTCGAATAATTGTTCATTAAAATAGTGATATATATTTCATGAAGCCATTATAAACAAATGATATACGTCATTTACTGGTTCTGTGCGGATGAAACGAATATGGCACAGATTATGAAACAGATGTATGGCATATATTGTGACCTTTTAGCAGTTTGCGGTATAAATAATTGCGTCATCACACTTTCAGCCAATCGCAGCGAGCGAATCGTAGGTTGATGGCGGTAAACCGAAACCACCAATCACCAATTTTTTGCACAGATGACATACGTGAATTCTTTCCAAACAAAAAGACTTTGATTCTCTTATAAATTTATAATGTTGTTATATGAAATAATAAGGCATGCAACTCATAATGTTGCCATATTATTGTAATAAAGCTTAATATTATAAAGTACTTGCCTAATATACTACAAGGATAATACACGTGAAAAGCTTAGAATTAAGTAAATCACATACGTATCTAAGAAGCGTGGGGTCCAGACCCCATTCAGGAGACGAGGATGCATATTAACAAAAACAATTTTCACTAACTCTCTGAAATTATGAAATCTATCACATATCTTGATTAAATGCGTTGTAAATAACTAAATTACAAAATAAAATGAAATTTATATACAGCAAAATCAGCAGATACAAAAAATACATTGTACAAAATATCAAGTCGGTCGGACTTGCCTGAAACGGTGGACCGGACGTTGTTTTGCCGTGAGTGACGGACGGACAGACGGACTGACACAGGCACAAGTTACCGGATTACTAAATACGGATTCCTTATTTTTCTCACATTTCACAATTACCCAAATTCCTGTTAACTTTTGTTAAATGGTTATGTAGGCCTATTTATTTATCATTACTTCCTTGTTGACTTTCAGAATCTAGGCATGCAATCTTCTTCTAATCTAATTCTGTATGATTATTTCAATATCGCGATTTGATTTATGATAATTTGACTTTTCCAGTACTTGTTAGTCTTAAGTCTAAGTATTATTTTTCATTGTAAATTCAGTGTATGAATTACAAGAGAATAAATATCATTATATTGAAGTCTACTACGTTCCTCAAATCCCATTTATGATTAAAATATGACAGAAAGTTCTTGTTTAACAGATATAAATGTAGCAAGAAAAGGGAAATGAACAATGCAATTTGAATTATCGGGAACTGCCCTGTGCAAATACTCGTCACCTCTTCACTTAACATTACTTAATTTAGATATACTTCAGTATAATCAATTGTGAACAACCTCTGTGGAACATGATTTTCACCATTTTAAATCAGTTTCTCTGTCTGCTTGGAATTGTAGTACACATTTACTTCATCTAAATATTTGAAGTTTAACAATTATTTGTTGCTTCAAAATTTATAGTTTAATTTATTGCAACTGACTGTTGATCAAGGATTAAAAATTAATTTCGTGTGTAAATCTTTATTTCTACATTTTATGTAAGAGGTTAGATTAGATTTTCTCAGCTGAAATTCCTTTAAAATCTCTACTGTTTTTGTCAACATTTTATTGCGACATCGGCTTACTCCTACATGAGATAACATAAAGAAAATGCGCAGTTAATAACTTCTTCTTCTTCTTCAAAGAATCATTCGCGTTAATGCATCTTAGTGATCCAATTAAAACTACAAAATTGTCAATAGCTTTACTATTAATTTGCGGTATGAATTTAATATAATTTTTTACTGTTTATTATATTATTATTAATTACTGTTATTCCTCATGATTTATACTAAATTAGAATTATTTATGTACATCCTATTCTCTGTTTTATTTTTAAAGTACTTATTGAAAATTTATAACACTAGTGGCCTTCATGAGAAAAAACTGCAGCTGAACGAAATCAGGTGTTTTTGGATTTTCCCCGATTTCTGGGTATTTCACAAAACCATAAACACCTCTCATATGGCCGAATATTGCATAGTTTAGTCTCAATTTCTGCGCATATTGGAAATTTGTAATACAGACTTGTGCCCTGAAGATGTAAAAATGCTGTTGAACAAGAAGCACACAAAATTGTTTTGCAAAAAGTAGCAAGCCCATTGTTAAAGAACATCAAATATTAGTCTTCACCTATACCTATACCGCAATAACTTTTAGTATATTTATTAAGTACAATAGTCCTTTACGTACCAAGAATACCAACAGAGTTGCTCTTTCATAACGAAATATATAAAAATATGTCAATGTCGGGCAGCCTCTTTCTTAGAGTCTGTCGATCGCATAATCGTCTCCTGTAGTATTTCAGTAGTATACCCTTGGGTTCCGGCTCTCACACGCAACCAATCTTTATGAATGAGAGCTCTAAAGAAAGAGAATTTCACAGAGACTTGACGAATTCCATTTTGACTTTAAAAATATGGATGATTTCTTTAAAAAACAGCATCGAAATATTCATGTAAAATGCAACCCGCATCACATGTCAACATATATCGGCAAATAACTCATAAACAAAGCGTTTTAGGGCCTTAAAAACTAAAATTATGAGGCCAAAGGCCTCAGAGAAACGTTTTTCATACCATAATCTAAAAGATGAGACATTCCCCGATCCATTCAATTAACTTTTCGGTTCCACGCTTCAATACTATCAAGGCCACCTCAATATTTCAGCCCTTCCTGCTGGTAGCAATTTTTATGGCGACACGCTTAGAAGACATAGATTCGACAATCTTATTTGCGCTTTCTGTTAACACCGTAGTTTGTGCAGTCTGACGAGGTTTATTTGCATAATCATTAATTCAAGATTTGCTCTCCAGCAACAACTAGAAGTACTATTATAGTTGCTTGATACCTATACCCATGAAGATTATTTCTTATGCGTGTAGTGAAACTATTGAATTAACGTTTTTTCATGGTCTATAAGTGCTGTGTACGTAATTGTGGAAGGATGTGGGTGTTCAGTGAAGAGTGAAGACTGTGTTTGTGCTTTACCTGTGCCAATATTTTCGTTATCATTCGATGAAATTTTCAAGTCAACGGGTTCAGACACGTAGCTTTCTCAGAAGTAAAAAGCTAATATTTTTGTGACTATCACGAAAAACTAAAACCTAATTGACAAAGAATATTGAATAATTACTTCAAATGTCTTTAAGTAAGTGTTGGGAATTGTTCCAAGCAAATCCTCCATGATATTGAATAAATATTTATTGAAACTTTCTTTTACACATTAATTGTATTGTTTTTTATTTTTATTTGTAATTGTGTTAGCACATTGAAAGTTACCTTTATAGATTTTAAACAAATAAACACGTTTCCTTAATTACTTTCCCTCTTAGAATGAAAATAGGATAGGGATGAGTGTGGTGTCTATAACATGCGAGAGTTCTCGCATGGGTACGCAGAGGTAGTGGAGGAAAACTTGTGCTATGGCACAACACAAAGAACAAACGTTTTAAAGTAGCTAAAGTAAAATAGCTTGAAATAAATGGAAAACAAAAATCAAAACGCGCTAGCCTACAATACTACGTGAATCAATTAAAAAACAACTAAATTTAAAATTATAGAAAGAATAGTGCAAGTCACCCGACAACTGCCAACGCAGTCCAAATGCACGATTTAAATGTTGGCGATTTCTGGAAGTACGTACACCAACGCCCAACTGCAAACTCATATTGTAAATAAAACACCGTTAGATATTAAACTTAAGGTGTCGGTTCGTTAAGACATTAAAAATGCAAACATAGTTTGAGCAATATTCCCATGTACCGAAATGGGCTTCCTAATGCCTACTAAATTGTTTCTAATGATAACAAATGGTATTTAGTATTCAAAGATGAAAACAGTTTTTAGTTTGATTATTTTTTGGCTCAAAATTGTTTTTCTTGAGGTACGTAAGGACGCAGAAAATAATTCAATACTTTTTAGTAAACAAATAAATGTTTCAATTTTCTCACCCCAGTAAGCTGGCACCCTGACTCTCCAAAACCCACTCGGTTCTTCGTAACAAATCAAGGAAAGTTAAATAATATTGCAGTGAGTAGGTCAGTTCTTGCCCGATCCGGTATTTTCGCACTACTTTACTTGGCTTTCTCAAGAGTAAAAAACCTTTTCTATTATTTGACTATCAAGGAAAGCGAAAAGCTAACTCTCAAAGAAGATTGAAAAATTTCTTCAAATATTGTTTTTAAAAAAGTATAAATTGTTCCAAGAACATCTCTCTATAACGTTGAATAAACTTTAATTGAAAATTTGTTTCAAACATCAATTGTTATTTTGTTTGATATTCTGTAAGTACATTAGTAGTTCCTCTCCTTTATGGAACGGATATGGAAAGGGTGGGATTTAACATGCGAGAGTTCTCGCACGGGTACGCTAGTAATAATAATAATAATAATAATAATAATAATAATAATAATAATAATAATAATAACCATCTTTAGTTCTGAGGGCGGCAACTGAAGTTACGAACTGGCGGTTAGAGTCACAAATTTTCCAAATTCAGCTAATTGTCTGGGTCGAAGTTTAGTCCATTCATTCAATGAAAGAAGCCTCCTACTCTGTTCGGTCGTTTTCGTGATTTCGCCCATCAATCGGATGTTAAGAAATGGACGACGGACCATTTCCTTCCTTATACTGTTCCCATTACTAGCCATAAAGGCTATACTAGGCTGATCTCTTTTCAACTATCCCCGTGATCTCAAAATTGCGAGAACTTGCAATAATTGCTAAAGCCAAAAGTAGGCTTTAGTGCCATTTGAAAATAGAGGTGCTTTAATATGGCACCTCTATTATTGTATAATAATAACAATAATAATAATAATAATAATTGTTAATATTGTGTTTCAGCATATGTCCTTTAATATTGAAACTATTCTGTATAATGTTAAGCTTTTGGAATTTTTGACATTTCAGAAGATTTAATGAAAATCGGACTATAACGTATTTATAAGCACAGATTGCTCAATTTGCGAAAAAAATTAAGAACTTAAAGAAAAAATTGGAGCCATTTTTTAGAAAAATTTTGAATACATCCAAATGGTTTTCTGAATAGTACATAGCAATTTAACAGATTCCTTTCACATTCTCTAGGTTTTTCATCGACTACATTTATTGGGGAATCAGGATTTTGGAGAAAATCCAATGTTCGATTTAGGCGTTCGCGGACGGGCCGACATATGGACAAGCGTTCGAAAAATAGTCAACACTTTTTCGATACCTATCGGAAACTCCCAAAACGTGCTTTTCCGTCAAAACACAGCTATCGATTTTTTGCTACACTACAAAACATGCTGTACGCAACGCACGAGAAAGTGAAAAATGCAGAGAGAAGCGCAAATGCTACGCATCACGCCCTGGCCGAGTATTGCTTCATGAAAGCGGTGCAGGGCATGTCTTCCTCGTACGAAGTGCAGTCCACAAACGTCCTCCACCAGGCGGAAGTGTCTATTGATGCAGCTGTTCCTTTGATCCCGCGACAGTGGCGGCGACGGCGGTAGCATTGTAAGGCTGTCACTTCCCCCGCGGGTCATTGTTTGCGCTGATAAGCGGGTAGCGGGATCGGGTTGTCCCAGGGGCTAAGGCGCTCCCTAGCCGCTTGTGATGGGGCTACGCCGGCGAGGAGTGGCCCCGACAAGGCTCCGCGTGTTGTCGCAGGTTTTGTTCATCAAGGTACGGCACAGGTGAGGTACAACAGATACTTGTAAGGTACAGATATTTGTAAGTTTTACCTGGCTCAAGATCTTGAATCACAGTCTGCATATCAACTTTGATGCTCTCTGACGTTGGCAGTTTGCCTCTTTTTAAATTGATTTTTGCACATTTGTCAAAACCAAACTTCATGCAGATGGTATATTATTGTATAATCCCGTAATATAGGGAACTCCAGATCAAAACTATTCGCACAGTCCAAGTTATAGGCCAGTATTAAAAGATGGGTTCCAATGTGTCTGATTAATCACTGTTTAATCTGATCGTTGAAGAACGAACGTTTTACAAAAGTTTCAAATATTTTCGAATGTTTTCAAATATTTGTGTATCTTTTCAAAATTTTCTATGAAGATGTTTCTAAGGAACAACAAGTAGTTGACGCGATGGTGCTAAATTTCATAAGTTTTTGAAGTAGTACAGTCGTTTCAAATAAGGCAAATTATCATCTTCTCTACCCTAACTTTTATTTGTGCACCATTTTTTGTACCAAAATATATTTTTTGCTGAACGAATCTACGGCAAAATTCATTTTTTACTTCAAAATGGTGAGTTCAATTGTTGTATTGTTATTTTATTGATATGAGATTGTTTGGTCCTAAGCAATGAATATGACAAGGTATATAAAACAACCAATGTTGACAGAGATGGAAACAGAGGCTTTGACGGTGGAACTTTAGTGATGAAGCCAAATTTGAAATGTATAATGATTTACCATTTAAGTGTATACTTAATTTTGATGATCCCTACGCTCCCAATGTTGATAATGATACGCACAATAGCTGCTATTTATTATTATTATTATTATTATTATTATTATTATTATTATTATTATTATTATTAGCGTATCGGCCACGACTGACCACGTAACACGTTTCTCTCTTCCGAGGCCTAGTCGTATTCTATTCTGGGGAGATCAACGTGTGGAATTATGGGGATCAGCCTGTCAGCCGCATCCCTTAGTTAAAACTAGGTTGTTAGCCTTGAATAGTCAACTATGAGGTAATAGGATGTCATTATTATTGTTATTACTATTATTATCATTATTAATTTATAGGGTGATGATGAGTGTTGAAAAGAGTAGGATGATGGTGCGAGGTGTTAGGTGAGGTAGTGGGAGGTGTGAGTGGTTCTTAGGAAAACCACAAAAAGCTCCAGTCAGGATGGCCGGCTCAGAGACCGAACCCGGACCTCCCGATTGCTAATCCAGTGCGCTACGCACTGAGCCAACTTCGCTCGGCCGCATGTTTTTTATTATATACTCTGAATCTCGGAACTTAAAGTAGATAAATTCGAATACCTGTCGAGGGTTTTCAGCTTAGACTCCTTTTAGGGGGTGTTTTATGCATCAGTTAAACTGATGTTCTTGTTTGTTAATCTCGAAAAATTTCGAAACACAAATGTACAAAGTATCCAATTTAACACAAAGTTAAAATATTCAGACAACTACTAACCTACTTCACTTCCCGCCAGTAGTACAAATGCAATAAAATTCTGCCATCGTTCCGATAGCGTAGATGCTGCCAAGGGGCATTGAGTCAAGGAAGGAAGAGGCTATCAACATTAGTCTTCTGTAGCATTGACGGGTGGCGACGCAAGATGAATGTTCAGTTCTCGCCAGGGTCGACCCGAATGACACTGAGCTGCCTCCGTCGCAGGGAGTCCAATGAGAAAACCAATTTTGACCGCTATCTGAACGAAGTCACTCCCTCGTGATACTTTCTAGAAACTGACTTTCCTGGTAGATTTTTTCTTTCTAGCGACGCAGGATGTGTTGAAGATGGATTATTGAGAAAGCAACTCAGAATAACTCATATTACTAAACTTCCATGTCTATATTGGCACTATGACGTGAGGGAGTAGGACTGAATATAAAACCTGTTGGTTCTTTGCACAACCTTAGAATGTGTTCACTATACTTATTCACATTTATAAGAGAATTTCTATATATTTGAAGATTGACATATGGTGCTATTCTTAACATAATGAAACACAAATTGAGTTGGTTTTAATGTACTGTGCTAGTTTCATAGTTATAAAATTCATCGTCACATGTGTGTAATATTAATCGCTGGTCATCTCATTCGGTCAGTATCAACATCGTACATAATTAATCGATCATTAAGGAAAATCAATTACGCGGTTCTCATTTTCCGAGACAATGCAGAAACAGGCATGGCACGGTGACGCGAGGCGTGCCACTGCCACCAGTAGGAGACCTTGACACCAATGATCTAGAGCCTTTAGAAAAAAATACTCTCGTTTTCATCGGGTAGTAAAATATAGAAACTTTCAGTGGAAAATGCGATTGCCCTGTTTTAATAATTTGGAAAATAGTTGTGCATCATAACTCAGGATGGGTTGTTTATGAAAGTCCTATTGGCAATGGCTAAGAGCACCAAGGTGGCCCTAAGTTTCAGAGCAATGTCATCTGAAGAATTCTGATTCATTCACATATAATGTTCCGAGTATCAATATAGTTGACTGATTGATTGCTAGTGATTCTGGGCGAGTTAATTACGGAGATAATTAATCCCGTAAGTGTAGTGAATGTTCTTTCACCAGGTTTCCCCAATCAGTTATCCCGTATCAGCGGGGCACTGACCTAGCCGGGACAAGCTTTAAGCCTCCGACCGGTCTCCCGGCATGTAATGCATGTTAGTGTGTGTGCGTGTGAGTATTAGGGTTGAGGATAGAACTAGGAAGGTGAAGAAAATATCGGGGGAAGTCCGTGGCCCCTTTGTTAGGGTACTGCTCCGGCTTTGCCTGATGTTGATCAGAGAAATCAGGGAAAACTACCGATCAGTGCAGCCGATCGCGGAAATTCTCCTCCAGACAGCGTCTGAATTCAACCTAGCTGACAAGATAGTGTCGAATATCCTGCCGCCGTCGGGACTCGAACCTAGGTACTCCCGATCAGAGGCACTGCAGTGACATCGATTGATGCACTAAGCCCCCTCTTCCGGTATCAGTATAGTAATACGTCAACCTATTATTGTAGATTAAACCCATTATTATAGTAATATACATTTCATTCACTTTTAAAGAAGAAACAAACTTCTTTCAATACTACAAACAATACTTTAAATTCTTCTAATGGTACAATACTACTAATAACACTCAAAACCAGGGAATTCGCCGGGTGTTGAGTGTCCAATGAAGTGACAGGTTTTGTAACGCGGGCGAACGCATCCGTGTCATATGAGCAAAGGTTCACACGGCCAAAGCTTATCAGCTGTCACTATTGCGTCGTGTCACAAATACAAAGGACCTTATGGGTCTATTAACACGAGTGGTCGGCGTGATGATCAATGTCCGTTATATTTTCTATTGCAAATGACCCTGCAAAATTCATTAATGAAGGTCTAATTTCATTACTAGGCCCACGTGTAAAGAAAGTAGAATATAGCATTTTTGTTTTTATTCGTGGCAATTCGGCATTTCGTTACAAGTTGTACTATGCTCT
The DNA here is from genome assembly GCA_031308135.1 of Acheta domesticus. Classification (NCBI taxonomy): domain Eukaryota; kingdom Metazoa; phylum Arthropoda; class Insecta; order Orthoptera; family Gryllidae; genus Acheta; species Acheta domesticus. Next base: position 91,904,788 of record JAHLJT010009355.1, read on the forward strand.
TATGGACATAGATTCCACACCTCTGAACCAACAACTGTCGATAGTCATTTTCTAATCTTGGCGCTTTTGACTGACTTGTGTTTAACCGTACTGTACTTTTTAGAAACGCTCAAAAATATCTTTTCAGACAGACACTAGAAAAAGCGGTTATTTTTACGGCTAGTTCAAAATATATAAAATTTTTAGTACTGGTGCAAAAAGTGAAGCGATACTCAAATGTTCAGATAAAACTGGTAATGCAACAATGAAAACAAATTACTTTCACCTTATTGTGTCAGCTTCTACTGACCTTAATGAAACATAGTGCATAATTAAATGATTTTTATACTTAAATTGAAATAAAATGAAATTCAGTACGGCTGTGTAAAAATAGTGTATGACATACGTGGTAAGTGATTTTCTTTTGCTCAGCCTATCGGTCTCGTGCCGCAACCTTTCCCACTCGCAAAATAAAATGCCACTTTTACCACTAGTACCTTAAATAATTATTCTTTGCGGTGCAATACAGGTTAACACTGAAGGTTTACAAAGGAATACGTCGACTTGCCTTTTCGATAAACAACATCTCGCAATTTTCAGGCGTACATTCGATCACTTTGTTCAGGTAAACATAATTTCATCACGAAATAACTCCTGAGTGAGAATCTCTATCATTTTGAGTGTATATACACAGTCCATTTTCGCAAGTCTTTGCTTGTAGATTGCCTAAATATTTTCTGCCGGGTTTAAATTGTGGAGATTTTTCAAGACACGGGATCGACAAAATCTTACACTTTTTATGTCTTCAAATTGAGATGGTATGTAATGCTTCGAAAAATCTGGGTTGATATTTTAACGGAAATCAACGTTTTTATAGGTTAAATCCATAATTCCGAAAAAGATATATTTCAAGACTTCAGTGTGTAGTTTGTGAACATCACTAGTGTCAAAACTGTACACAGAATTTTATCCAATTTTTTTGAAGGATTTCGCCGATTTCAAGACCCTGCGTATTTGAAACAAGTCTTCTAATTATACACGACGCTTCTTAAACATTTTCAAAATGTTGTCAGGCATATCTGCAATTGTTTACTTATTTTGCTCGAATAGAGCATTACGCTTACAAAAGTGACACAGATACATTTTTTATGAAACGTTAGATTTTTCTAAAATTGCATAAGCTGGATTCTGCAGAGTCCAATTCAAGGAAGGCGGCGAGAACTTCGGAAAGGTATAAATTCAACTATCTAGTTATGAGTATCTTTCTTAATATTTAAAGCATTAAATAGTACAATTGCCTTGTTATTTGAAGAAGTGATTATTTCAGTTACATTTTTCTAAGTATTCATAACTATCTGCGTAAAGGATCGTTATATTTCATAAAGTTATTATAGCTTACGGAGCACCCGAATTCTTTATCGGCCAAGATTTAATATTAGGTTAAATGGATTATTATAGCTTTCACTACAGCTAATTAACAGAGGATTGGTTTCTTGATTTACAAACTTTTTATTATTGCAGTTTATTTAATTTTTCTTGCTCTGTTCTATGAATTCAATATATTTCCCTTTTTTATATTTGTTTGTGCTTGCTGGATTGATTTAATTCGCATGTCTCATTTTGTATCTTTTTTTCTGCAGTGGGAACCTAAAAAGAAAGTATAACATTATTTCGTTGCCCAATTTTTGTGATTACGTTTGTACCACTTTCATTTACTACGCTCAGTTTTTAATTACTAAAATTATTAATAAATTTACTTAAATTAAATTAAATTACTAAACATATTTTAACCATAGTATACCTAAAGATATTTACAGGTGAGTCTTTTCAGTTTTTTTAAATTTATTAATTCTTTTTTGGTCTGTTAAGCCTGTCAAGGTCGTCTTTTCAGTTGAAAACACGCACACACATAAAACAGCGTGTTTCTCAAAATATTATAATGAAATATTTTCTTTCCTGTTTTGGCACTAGACGATTCCTGTAGAAAGTGTTTGTCTTTCCTGTAGAAAGTGTCTTCATGCTTATTTTCAACATTCGAAGCGCAGTTCTGCACCCGGGGTGCCATTAGCGTCACTAGTGACCAGCGAGAGCCCTGGCGGTCAGCTGGCGTCGAGAGGTTCTGACGACATAAAATAGCGTGAAATCGCAGGGTCGCGCGCTTTACGGATATGTCGTAATTTTCACATTTCCCATTCCGCTGATTGATTGGTATTTCAGGGCGCGTCAATGGCTAACGTAATTAGTCCCGTAAGAGTGGTGCATGTTTTATCGCGGGAGATGGCGGGGGTCATCCCCAAAGGATGAAGAGATCCGGCACTGACCTACACATGGGCTTATGGGGTTTCTCCTAACTGTTATCTCCCAATCGCCCCAGTCGTGGAAAGGTCTAAGCCAGTGTTGTCAAGGTCGATGACTCGAGCAGGAGTTCGTGGCACGAGTGCCAATCGCCCCTCCATGCAGTTCATTACCTTGCCACCAGAGACAACGCCATCCCTATAGTAAAAGGCGGGGTTACTACTACTCGTAATAGTTCCCTTTCCCGACGCTAGTTGCGCAGAGAAACTCGTGACATGATACGCTACCACGACGCGTTCCACTGCCACCAGCAGAAGACCTTGACACCACTGCTCTAAGCTCTCCAGTGGTCTCCCTACGTTTGGTAGTGTAGTGGCAGTAACTATGTATAAGTAAGGGACGAGGATAGAGCAAGGAAGAGGAAGGAAAGATCGCGCTCGGTGCGAGACCTGTTTGTTAGGGTACAGCTCCGGCATTCGTCTGGTGATGATCGGAGAATCCATGGAAAGCTACCGATCAGAGCAGCCGGTCGCTAGGGTTCTCCCCCAGGCAGTGGCCGACAGCGCCAAAATGATATTGGTCGGGGCCGCTGAACCCGGGCCTGCCCTAACGCTGCCCCCGCGGCGCGGCACCCGCCGGCATTGAAACGACGACGCCCCCGCGAGGCGCAGCCACTGCATTTTAATAGGGCGGGCGGCGCGGCGCGGGGTGGGGCGGGCAGGGGCGGGGCGGGGCGGGGCGGGGCGGGGCCGGGGCCGCGGCGAGGTCAGCGCCGCGCGCCACCGCGGGAAGTGAGCCATTGATGAGGTTCGGCAGCCGACAGGCGCGCACAGTGGGCCAGCGGTAGAGTCCCTGGAAACAGAGAGTAGCGCAACCGCCGCCATTTAATATCCACTCACTCGACAACCGCGTCAGGCACCAATGAGGAACTGAAGGGAAATTATGACAATTGATGACGTTTTGAAGATTTTCAGGGATATTAATATCGATTCGGGGTAGACTCATGGTTTTAACATTTCCACATTTCCAATTTACCTGACAACTGGTCATAAAATGGCCAGATCGGTGGAGCAATGGAATGCGCTACTCTCAGTATTTGGGGACTCGAATCAGTGACGGTTCGACTAAGGCGCTGCTCGGTGCATAAAGTGCCACGCATTTGGTCCCAAAGTGGATCAATACATACACAGATTGTTGTGGTTAAACCAATGCTTCAGCGAAATTTTCAACAAATTACAATTTATTTCCTTGTTTAATAATACAATACGAATGCTTATACGGTTTAACATATATGGGTTCCAATCTCTGTAGTAGTACAATTCGATCAGCGATCATTCTCATTCGGAACTAGGGTCAGTTACCAGTAGGTCTTCATCGAAACTCAGAAGAACATTGTTACAAACGTGAACACATTAACGTCTCACGACGCGACATTTCGACCCAAGATGGATTAATAAATGAGGAGACTACCCACAAGACTAGTGCCACCTCTAGATAAATGGCCCACAATAATTTTAATATATATTAATGTTTTACATTTGCAAAACTTATATTCGTTCATAAATGTTTCGTGATTTTTTTAAGTAGAGAGATTATAATTTATTTTCTCTTCAATATAAATTAAGCGGATCCAAATTTTGACCATACTTAGAGTCCCTTAAGATATAAATTCGGTTGATTGATTGATTGATTGATTCGTGTTTCCGGGCGCGTCAACTACTTTGGTCATTACTCCCGTAAGTGTAGTGCGTGTTTTTCTCGGGAGTTGGCGATGAACTTTTCCCCACTGGATGGCGAGATCTGGCGCCGACCTACCGTCCACTAGCGGAGTTTTCCCCTCAACCAGGTATCTCCCACCAGCGGGGCATCTCCCCAGCCGGGACAAGTTGTAAGCTCCCAACATGTGTGGTAGTGTAGTGCATGTTAGTGTAAGTGTGTGTGTGTGTGTAAGAGGAGAGGATAGGACAAGGAAGAGGAAGGAAACATCGCGCGCGGTCCGTGGCCCGTTTGTTAGGGTATTGCTCCGGCATTCGCCTGGTGTTGATCGGAGAAACCACGGAAAACTACCGATCAGAGCAGCCGACCGCTAGAATTCTCCTCCAGATAGCGACGGAATTCGACCTAGCTGACAAGCTAGTGTCGAAAATCCTGCCATCGTCGGGACTCGAACCTAGGACCTCCCGGTCAGAGGTATAAATTCTGTCTTGCTTGGACCGCCCGAAACGCAAGTATTTTTTGACAAACGCTTATCACTAGTCAATGAAAATCTTCTACACAAATTTTGAACAAAAGTACTTAAACTAAAAACTGAGGAACTCCACAGATAGACACTTCAAAGAAATTTAAATGACTTTAATGTATGTATTAATACTAGTTATATACAACATTGTTGAAATAAATATCTTTGTATCATTTTATGGTTTTTCTATTGCAAACTTTAGGGAGACGGAGGTTCGTGGTTTGCATTGTCTAGTGACTGGGTAAATGGAACACGTGTGTACCTGTATTTCTATTTAATTAATTACCAATACTTTATTAGTACTTTTCCGAGATAAGCCACATCTCTAAATTTGTTTAAAATGCGTAGGATGGACTGAACGATCCTGCGGACGCCAGGTCTCACAATCTACGTGTAAATGCGCGAGCAAAGCGCATCAAATTGGCCTTATCAAATTAACATAACATTCACAAAAGTTTATATACCCATATCGATCTAATTGATGTCGTGGTTCCTTCAATTTGGTAGTCGAAAATTGCAAATTCAAATCAACCACGTTTCTTTTGCCCCCCAAAACGTTTTCGACATGGTTGAAGAACTAGTAGAATGCAAATTTGCAAAATTATAATATCACGTATCATTTAGACAAAACACGAAAAGTATGTGCTGTTGTAACACAAGTAGTTATTTATTAAAATACCCACAAGGACAAACTGTGGACTGGCTAACATGACTTATGGCTGTGTTGTCAAGGTCGATGCCACGAGCGGGAATCCTTGGCACGAGTGCCACGACGAAATCGCCCCTCCACGCAGTTCATCACCCCGCCAAGAGAGACAACGCCATCCCTATTGTACTCGTAAAACGGCGGGGTTACTACTACTCGTAATAGTTCCTTTTCCCGACGCTAGTTGCGCAGAGAAGCTCGTGGCATGCTATCGTGCCACGATGCGTGCCATAGCCACCAGTAGAAGAACTTGACACCACTGACTTATGGTATCAACTGTTAAAGGATGAGACACTGATGTTGTCTGGTATCAATGTTTTTATTTAGACCTAAAAGATCTTTTTCGATAGCTTAGCTATCATCATCAGAGCTATCTGAAAAAAAATTACAATTTTTTTACAAAATTACAAAAAAAGGTATCTACATTATCAACAGTTATACTAATAAGTATCAACTGTTGTCACTGTAGCGCCCCTGACCAGCAGGTCTTATGGTTTGTCTCGACGATGGCAGGATTTTCGACACGATAAATCGAATTTAGCCGCCTTCAGAAAGAGAATTCTAGTGGCCGGTTGCTGTGATCAGTGGTTTTCATGGTTTCTCCGATCAACACTAGCCTGATGCAGGAGCAATCCCCTAATAAACGGGCCACGGACCGCGCGCGATGTTTCTTTCCTCCTCCTCATCCTATCCTCATCCATCCCTCACACCTTCCCCAGTGTGACTAGTACTCCCCGCCTCGGCTCTGTAGACCCACTCAGCGTTGCCATTTGATGAAATGTGTATCCCAGTACCAAACTTCAAAAATCCTGGTACTTCCACTAAAATTCCTGTATCAATGACAATTTATTCTGAAATTACTTACATTATAACTCTATCATGTTTTAAGGCGCACAGGAAGTTCGTTAATTTAACTCGATATCGAGTAATTTTATATCTATATACTAAATTTAAGTATGGTGGAAAGAAGGAAATCTTCCAAATATAAATGGAAAAATTAAGATGTAACCTTTTCTCGTACAGCAGGTGCTGAAAAAAAACCTGGCTCACTAAAAATCACTCTTAATGTTTTACGACAATGTTTTCACCAATATCACACTTATTTGTAATATTGGTGTTCCTGTTAAATTACTGAATACAAAAAAGTATACAACCTTAAATCGTACATGAATTACCGTAGACTTAAAATCCTGGTTTTTAAGCGTACCAGGATGTTTTCATTCTGATACATGGTATCTTCATTAAAATCATGGTGAAAATACCACGATCCTGGTACGTCTGGTAACACTGGACCCACTGTGCTGCAGGCGCCCCGGCGCGGCGGCGGGCCCTCGCGCGGCGCGACGCTGCACTGGGCTGGGAACGCGAGCGACGATCGCGCGGGGACAGCGCTTCCTCTGGCAGGCTCCGTCCACTTGCCCAGCGCGAGCACGCACACACCATGGCCAGGCCCAACTGTTCAGGCTCCCGGTCTTGCACAGACCGGGATGAGATGGCTCAGGGCATCAACAGATGCCACAGCAGTGACCCTGAGCAAGTCCCGTCCGTGGCTGGATTTTCGACCCTAGCTAGATGGCTACCATGTCGAATTCAGCCGCTGTATGGCGGAGAATTCTAGCGGCCGGCTGCTAAGATCAGTAGTTTTCCGTGATGTCTCCGATCTTCACCAGGTGAATGCCGCGATAGTGCCCTAATAAAGGGCCAAGGACAGCGAGCGGACTTTCCTTCCTCTTCCTTTTGCTATCCTACACACTTATCCTACCGAACATTAATTACAATACCACTCATGTTGGGAGCTTAGAGCTTGTCCAGGCTGAGGTGGTGTCCCCTGGTGGGAAATACCTGGTTTGGGAAACCCCGCATGTCGACATGTAGATCGGCGCGAGATCTCACCATCCAGTGGGGAATGATCATCGCCACCTGTGATAAAATACGTTGTACACTTACGGGACTAATGATCACAGCAGTTGTCGCGCTCAGAAACACGAAATAATCAAACAGACGGTACCGTGGAACATGCTTTCGAGCACAGTGGTAAGAGACAGCCGGCGAAGGCCTCGCCTTGTATTTCTGATTGATTTTCCTGTAGCGTCAATTGCCATGGTCATTACTCCTGTTAGATCGTGCAGGTAGTATCTCAAGAGATAGAGGACGAGGAGGAGAGATCTCTCACGTACATGAGTATCAGCAGCGGCGCCGATCTAGCAGTCGGCTTGCCGAGTTTCCCTCTCCTGGCGTCTCTGCCAGAGAGGCCAGCCAGGATAAGTTCTAAGCTCCCGACGTCGGTGGCAATGCACTGCAAGGACGTGGAAGTGTATGTGTGTGAGTGTGTAAGGGGAGAGGAGAGGACGAGGAATGATGGGGGAGGCTGTATCCCGCGCAGTTCCGGCCCCGTTTGTTAAGGGATTGTTCAGACATTCGCCAGTGTTGATCGAAAGAATACGATCAGAGCAATTGACCGCTAGAGTTATCCTTCAGACAATGGCTGTATCCGTCCTAGCTATGTAACTAATCCTAAAAATCCACCACTCTCGGGACTTCCCCTCCCACACACATGTACTTACACTTACATGCACTACACAACCACTCATACCGGGAGACCAGTTGGGAGCTTACAGCTTGCCCCATCTGGGGCTTTACCCCATTGGAGGAGGTATGTGGATGAATTGATTGAGTGTTCGTGATTCTGGGTGCGTCAACTACTTAGGTCATTAGTCGCGTGTAGTGCGTGTTTTTTTCTCGGGAGGTGACGGTGATCTTTTCCCCGCCGGATGGCGAGATCCGGAGCTAACTTACCGTCGACTAGCGGGATTTTTCCCTCAACCAGGCATCTCCCACCAGTGAGGCACCGCCTCAGCCGGGAGAAGCTCTATGTTCCCGACTGGTCTCCCAGAATGTGTAGTGTAGTAGTGTAGTGCATGTTAGTGTGTGTGTGTGTGTGTGTGTGTAAAAGGAGAGAATAGGACAAGTAAGAGGAAGGAAAGATCGCGCGCGTCCGTTTGTTAGAGTACTTCTCCGGCATTCGCCTGGTGTTGATTGGAGAAACCACGTAAAACTACCGATCAGAGCAGCTGGCCGCTGGAATTGTCCTCCAGACAGCGACTGAATTCGAACTAGCTGACAAGCTAGTGTCGAAAATCCTGCCGCCGTAGGACCTCCCGATCAGAGAGATTGCAGTAACATCAGTTCATGCACTGAGCCATCTCTCCCGGTATGTGGGTGAAGAACGTCGGCACCGGATCTCATGTTCTAGCAAGGGAGGAACTTCACCACCTTCCAAGATAAACCAAGCACTACACGAAATTAATGATCCTAACACTTGAAGCGCCCGAAATGACGAAGTAATCACTCAGTTAATGAATATTGCATGAACCTGTCCACGCTATAGTAAAAAGCGTTAAATAACCAAGACTTGACGATTGTTTTAACGCAGTAGAGGGTGTTGTTTCATGTCTGTCCGAATATTTGTGATAGTCCCAGCTGACATTGCAATGTAAAGGGACGCATCTTACTGGACTCAATGCTCACAGCGCTCCCAGACTCCTAGGTTCCTTGATTTATGATAATTTGAATAACTTTCAAGTTATTCTGAATATACTCAAAATGCGATACTTGAACCAATGTAATAACATAAAAATCCTCTATTATGTAACCTATGTACCCAAATACGTCTATGTAGGTGGCGTTGATTATATCTAGTACTAGAGGAAATGTAGATAAAGACGTACAGGAAGGCAGAGAGAAAGACAAAGAGAAAGACGAAGAGAGAGACGAAGACGACGACGAAGGTGAAGACGACGAGGACGACAACGAATACGAAGAAGACAACGAAGACGAAGAAGACGACAAAGACGAAGGAGAAGAAAAAGACGAAGAAGAAGAAGAAAAAGACGAAGAAGGAAAAGACGAAGAAGAAAAAGAAGAGGAACAAGACGAAGAAGAAGAAAAAGACGAAGAAGACAAAAAGACGAAGGAAAAGACGAAGAAGAAGAAGAAGAAGAAGAAGAAGAAAAAGACTAATAAGTAGAAACAGACGAAGAAGAAAGAGAAGAAGAAAAAGACGGAGGAAAAAAAGGACAAAGACGAAGACCAAGACGAAGAAAAAGCCGAAGACGAAGAAGAGGAAGAAGACGAAGAAAAAGGGAAAGAAGACGAAGAAGAAGAGGAAGCAGACGATGACGAAGAAGTACACGAAGAAGAATATTTTCCTTTCACGGAAAATGAGCTAAATAAGCATAAGGTCTGTTGATTTGCTGGATCAGACACACATCCATTGGACATGAAAGCACATCTCCGAGACGAGCATAGCTGTGTCATCAAGTCGGTCGCTGCGTCTGGGCTGCGGGGATCAGTGTTATGTCTTCAAAGAATATCGAGAAGACGATCATTTTATATGACTAATCAAGGTAAGTGACCCGGAGGTACAAGAAATTAATGCGTGATTGCGGTCAATGTCATGTGCTTTTCAAATTAATGTTTAAAATATGTACTACGACAAATTGAAATAAAAACATTCCGAAATACCTCTTGAAGTCAATTTTATGAAACCATTACGTTACCTAAGTTCAGGAAAGCAAAGGTAGAAACCGTGTTCAATATCACAAAATAATTGCAAAATTTAAGTGTTTTGTTCGCAACGATGACAAAACATATAAACTGAATAAAGAAGACTCTGAACCGAAGAAAGAGAAAGAAAGAAAAATCAAACAACCGAAGGATGATTAAAGCGTCTTCGACACCACATTCAGTTAGTGATATTGTAATGGTATAAGCTTCGCCATATCGTAAACATTTACGTTCTTGTTTTACCGTCTGACCACGCGTTTATCAAATAACAAAAATATTTTTGTACGATGTGGGTAGTTTTCTAAACGCTGTCTGTCGACTTAATATTTCGTAACTAGAGCGAGGTATTGTTGTGTGAGCGTCGCTTTCCAAAACAATACAGTTCAAGTGAAGTTAATTAATTGAAGTCGAAATGATTTTGTAAATAGATGGAAGAAAATATGTTTCCTTTTGAATTGTATAAATAAACTCAAAAATGAAGATATTCCCGGATGCCTGAACCGAGAAGATTTTTAATGATTTGGTAAATAATTAACAATCCAAAATGTTTTAAAGGGGGAATAAATGTACACTGTTAATTTGGACTGAGTATTTCTGTAGTTATATCGTGGTAAATAAGCTCGTAGAAACCACATAGAGAGAAGTAACACTTGGTACATGCTTTCGTTTACGCCTACAAATCACTACTTTTCATGATTTAAGGCTCTACATTCTTCTGCATCTTGATGAGAGACGCTAGAAGACTTATTCGTAAAGCCTTCTCAGGTATACTAAAAAATCGTCATTCAAAATACCATGAAATGTGAGAACGCGAGCAACATATGAGCATATTTGAAAAATTAAAACGAAAGAAGCTTGACGTATTCTTTTGTTACCGCTAACTTCTAGATTAGTGAAAAGTTGATGTTCACTTCTTGTAAATAAGTCGGTACAATGGCGTATTCCTACAGGCAGAAACTTCCTTGAAAAGGAGTACGCTGCAGGGATATTAGGCTGCTTCCACACGATTCCTCTTTTCACGCGCTCACGCATTTTGTCAAGTGCAAGCGGCGCAGGCTCTGTGGACATCTTTTCTCAGAAAGTTACGACGCGTAAACTAGCGCGTGGTTTCCCTTAGAAGACTCATGCGTTTGCTCCCAACAGCAAATATTGCGCATCCTTCAGAGGATAGAAAGTGCATTTCTGGTGCTAATGTAGTCAATTTAAGTATTTATATATTTATTTGCTCATTTATCTATTCATTTATTTGGGGACACAATGCTGTACAGTATATTCTGCCCTTTTCAAAAACTATCGGTGCTACAGAATGGCTCAGAATTTCTTCCACTCTTTAGGCTTTCTCTTCGGTATTGCCCCACCCTCTCCCCAACTGGTATTTATTGGAGCCTAAAATACATTTTTTGTGCATTCTCTCAGACTTTCGGTCCGCTAATAATAGAATGGAAATACGACTTTAAGAATATTACAGAAAAGTCAATCCTTTGCTCTATTTAGAAATTTTTAATGAAAAATGTGAAGAATTTTGAAAAATTTGATTCATTTTTGAGAAAATAGTAGCGTTTCTATGTATGTCCAATTTTGAGCACGTATTCCTATGAAAACTTTTGAGTTTTCGAGGAACGTTCTCAAAAGTCATATGAACACTTATAAATGGAATAATGAATTAAAAAATGCCCGTAATGCAATTATTAACCACAGAAATATTTAAAAAATGCATTAATGTTTGAAAAATTAAAAGAATACATCAAAATAACGATTGTAATTGTGTCATGTAATTTCAATGCATTTAGTACAACAATTTTAAATAAAGAATTTGGAGCTGTTTTTGAGAAAATCTTGTTTTTGACATTTCTATATTTCTCTCAAAATTGCGCGAGAACTATGATTTTCAGAATATTACATTAATTAATGAACTAATTGTGGAAAACAAATTGCATTTGAAAAATCTATCTTAAGTATCGTAGTTGTAGGAAAATATCAAAAAAATTTTATTTTTTTCGATTTTTCGAAAATTCGGAGAATTCAACAAAAATAGGACATGAGCCTTTTTTAGACGCGTACTTTTCCCTATCCGATAAAAATATTAATTCATAAATTCGGAGCCATTATTGAGAAAAAAATTGAAAATGTCCTTGAGGCTAGATATAATATACCCCAAAGATTAAAATATACATTTCAAATTTAAGAGTGTGCAATATCGATTGGAGAATATGAATTTTGATGAAAATCTGGTTTGTGGATTACCGCTGGTGTTGTTCATATTTCATTTTTTCGGTATAAAGGGCCCTCAAAACGTGGATTCTGACTACACAGCGTGTTAGAGAATGTAATTTTCTAGAAGTACCCACGTTTTCGGTATCAGAGACCCACAATAAGAATTTTTGCTGAATAATCTGTTTTTAGCTTATCGCCATACTACGTGCGTAGTAAAAGGAAAGTGTAATCATGCGTCGAAAATTGACAGACAAACTCCTATTATCGGGCCTTGCAACGACAAAGTATTTAAATCTTCTTCCTATGCATAGTAAATTACTTCCTCTAACAATTTGCGTAGAGAAAATCCATGTTTTGTGAGTGAGTGCTTGTGTGAGATACCGAAAAATCGAAGGACAGCGAAATGTGTGTGCTCAACTGTAGCACAAACGCCGTTCTGACGATTGTCTCTAAAATTAATATTTCCCGATCGTTCTGAACTGTCCTGCGAGATTAAAATGGATATTTTGATTTTTGGATATTTTTGAAATTTTGTACTTTAAATGAAGCCTCAAAATTTTCTCAAATTGGTTCCAAACTTTTTTATTAAAATTTGTTCTCGGATAGAGCAAAGAACACAAGAAAATGGAGCAGGTTTAGTTGCAGTTCAAATTCCTGATTTTTTTAAAATTGCAAAGTTTTTCGTTGTTTTTTTGGTACTATATATTAGATATTGAAGATGGATATTTTTCCTTAATATTTGTTGTTCAAAGACAATATTAAAATAATGTCAAAGACATTTTTTCGAAAATAATGTTTTTGCGTAATCTTACGTAAAATATAGGCAATTTAAAACAATATTTTTTCAAAAAATAGTTTCAAATTATTTCTTTGAATTTTTTCCTCTTGTTATCAATAGACAGCAAAAGAACTGGTACTGGTCCTATTTTCGACGAGCTTTCTGTATTGTCCTATTTCGACAATTACAAAAAATGAACATTAGAATAGTACAATATTGATGATAGATATGTATCTTCAAATAAGGGCATGTACCAGTTTTTGAAAAAACGAATACTTTTCGCGTATTTTCTGCCTAAAGTGAATGTTTTATAAAAAGACAATTTCAAAAACGGATGCAAATGTTTTCTTTAAATTTTTCCTAAGGATGGAAGCAAAGGACGCTTAAAAAATGGCACAGGTTTAATTTTCTTTAAAATTTCCGGATATTTGAAAATTGCTTGTGTTGGTAATAATGGAAGAGTATTTTAGTTTTTAAGCGTTGGGAAAAGCGAGCATCTGTTCGTAAGGCGTAAGTACGAATCTCGGCTCGTAAAAGAATTGCTGGTTGGAAACACTTTTTCCGGTTCATGTAGTAGTGTAATATTGTAGCTGTTATGCATAAACGTGTGTTCTATTTTAGAACCACTAGTTTTCTGCAGAATTACATAACTGTCTTTATACTACGTATATAGTGGTATGCGACAATGTAAAACGAACATCTTAATGTTTTATAGCTGGAAAGATTATAGAATATATGAATGATGTTATATATTTCGTAGAGAACTCTGAATTACGTTGTTGCTATTCCTCAAAACATAATCAAAATTTAGCATTTAAAGTTAAATATTCTTCCCTCGGACCTACATATCTTAAAAATTAATTCATACTAATACTTTTCTGTTATTAATCTTCCACCTGACTGTACGTGTAGGCAGTCTAAACTTACGTATGCCACCAGATCCCGTGAACCGCGAGGATGCACTGCGAAGCACACTATGCGTCTTTAACTTCACATATGCAATTTTATGTCGAAAAGACGCATCGTGTGGCCGTAGCCGTACGTCTCTTTTCGTCGAGAAACTGGATACTGTTGATGAAACGAGGAAATGTATAATGTAGGAAACTGAAAGACACGACGAATTTGTTTCACAACTTCTGAAGAAATAGAGTGGATTACTCACATCCGCTTCTATTTTGTCGAGAAATTACTTAACTGATACAATTGTCAGGTGATCCGCCTTCGCTATATTTGCCACAGTTTTTTTCTTTCTTTCTAGAAGCTAAGTAGAATTGCAGAGTACCATGAGTTGCACAAGTTCCCCACCGCTCTTAGTTGATTGGCATGTCGGATGTCGTTCCTCGCGAGGGAACAGTGGTTAACTCACTAGCCTCTCATTCCAAGTTTAATTCTTGACAGAATCAAATCAACCAGAGCAACACGTTGCCTGCAGAATAATAATAGCAGGAATGCATCGTAACCTATTTACATGGTTTTCTTGATATATTTTTTCGCTATTTATTTTATTCATTTTTTTAATTTCTGAACTTTTTAAATATGGGTCGGAAATCTGTAAAATTAGATCCTTGACTCAATTTTCAAATCATTCTCATTCTGAATTGATGGAATTGACATCCTGACTCTGCTTTTTTTTGTATACCTGAAAGTAGAAGCAAATTCCCCTATGCTAATGCAACTCGGAGGTACGGTTCTTAGGTAAGGAAGATATGCGCATAAGGAAGGAGTCTCAGTTGTCCTCTTGACGTGAAAAACTTCGTGACTGACATTTGTGACTAATGAATAAGATATATTAACGGAAATAACAACTATAAAATCTAGGCAACGTTTGAAACAGAAAATTTATACGATATGTAGTACCATGATTCTTTCTCAACGTTACGTAATTTTCCTTTCTTGTAGGAATCATGATCAAAAATCGTCATATTGTCTTTCTCCGAAAGAAGTGTCTCTCTGATATAATCTTAAACTTAACTGGCTTTGCACTCATGATTATCACGTGTGTTTGACGTCATTATCGATGACGAGATCTGTTTCATTTAGCAATGTCATCATCATTTATGTGATTAAATACTTACCAGTGATACAAAAATGCATTCGAAAAACTACCAAACATCATACATTTTCATTTTTGAAATTTCCAAGGTGCATGTCAAGATCTTTCCCAGAACCAAGAAGATTTCAACACTATTGAAAAGATTCGCGCTTCTTCATTAGTCACGCTCTGTCTTTCGTTCGTGAAAAGATAGGAAACACTCATATCCAAAAATGGCTTCCTAGGAGGACACTCAAATTATGAATGATGATGAATACGTGCTTCCTTAAAGAGACTTCAGTATAGGGTGTGGTTGTGACTTGGAATAAGACTAATCAATTAGCCCAGGAAATGCTTTATAAGCATTTACCTATTCCACCACTGCAACCTTAGGGGCTACAAACAGATATAATAATTTTGAAGTGGAAAATCATGACTCAATTTTTACATTAAAAGTATAATTAAATTAACTGGATTCACTATTGTAATTGCTACATTTAGAATGATATGAAGATACTAAAGTTGACAGCAAGGCAGCTGAACGAAATTCTGTGCTGTAGTAAAAATTTCATAGTCAAAATATCTCTTTACATTTATCTGATGGCCAGAAAAAGTGGCTCAGGGCTTCAACTGATGTCACTGCAGTGCCTCTGACCGGGAGATCCTGGGGTTTGAGTCCCGAGGGTAGCATTTCGACTCATGCTTGTCAGAGAGGTCGAATTCAGTCGATGTCTGGAGGAGTATTCTAGCGACCGGCTGCTCTGAATCGATAGTTTTCCGTGGATTCTCCTATCAACACCAGGCGAATGCGAGGCAGAACCCCTTAGAATATTTCGGGGAAATATCACACATACCTCCAGCGTTAAAACATTCACCACTCTTATGGGACTATTTTACTCGCCGATGCGCCTGGAATCTCTTATCTATTTAACTCATGTGTTAAGTTATTCAGAAAGATATTATTATTATTAGTATGTTATTACTAAAAAAATATAACGACGATGACTGATGGATACTCAGAGCACTTCGTATCTCATAGTCGACATGTTATCTACATTTAATACGATTTTCAAAATAATACCAGTTATGACGCTCCAGAAGAAGGTCTTCTTAGCAAAATGAAATAAACGTGACCGTGATTATCAGATACACAGGCAAACGCCATCATGTTCTTGAGTCGCGTACAGTAGAGCGTTCTCGTTGCTATGCCAGAGACATTAAGTTGTGTGTCAGTAATGAAAACGGGGTCGGAATTGTTTGCAGTTGGTGGTAATATGATCCTTCATTCGTTTTTCTTCCGCATTTCATGTGACAATCTTGTTTTCTGCAACTTGCTACGAGCCCACTGGAGACTTCTTAACCAGAAACAATTAACATACTTATTCTCAATCTATTGTGTCTGAGAGTGTTCTTGATAAAGAGTCAGACAGAGATTTCGTTACTAAGTTTGAGAGTAGAAGGTAAGTTTTTGATGGACACCTAATTTATCTATTCTTTCTAAGGTGTATGTGTACAACAAACATGCAAATTTGTAAATTATTATTTTATATTTCTTGATTATTAAATTATTATGACAACAACTTATGGTGGGTAGAACTTCTAGCGTTATAGAGAGACAGAAATTAAGGCAGTTAATAAGATTATTGAATAATTGTATAATAATTGCTGAGGAAAGCTTCTTAAAATCATCGCGCTCAAGGTACATGAAAAAGTTATCATCCAAACATGATAACTTACGTCTTTTTGACTTCACACGCTTATATATAGAGTATTTATTGTATCAATGTCGATGAGATTATATATTTAAGTTTACGTTTGTGATCTTTGCAAATGGTACGTTAACGTTTTTATCATGGATGGCCAATTCGATATCAATGACTAACAAAACGTGGATTCTGATTACACAACCTAATTACTACATATGGAACAAGATTTATTCTCTCTTTCGATATCAGGGCCCCACAATACACGTTTTTCCGAAAATTCTCGATTTGTGCTGCAGCGCAGTACGTAGTAAGGAGGGAAAGTAAAAACAAGGAGACAAATTTTAAGGAAAGAGATTTGTAATTAATCTCAATTGTAGTTTATTGTGTGCGTAGATTGATATTTTCCTATGCAAATATCTCTAGAATATTGACCTTATACCATATGAAATGTTTTAGAAATCTTTTCCTTGTTATTATGATTTTGTTTATTTTCCTGTCACTTCACAGAGTGGGATTCAACATTGCACCGACAACTGTAGTATTTAAGAGCCCTTCAGAGAACAATGCCCTCTTCAAACAATGAAGATCTTGAAGTCAATATTAAAGCGCGTGCGTCAATTAAGTTCCAAGTAATCGAAGGAAGGACTCGCGTAGTAAACTTACTTCAGCATCCATACTTGAATGAGGCGGTAATGAAAACGAATTTTGTATTTATTCTGGGTACTAAATGCGTCGGGTAGTCGTGCCTACTGCAT
Source organism: Acheta domesticus (assembly GCA_031308135.1). NCBI lineage: Eukaryota > Metazoa > Arthropoda > Insecta > Orthoptera > Gryllidae > Acheta > Acheta domesticus. The sequence continues at coordinate 91,922,058 of JAHLJT010009355.1, forward strand.
ATGGTCGTTTATAGTGCATTGGTTGCAAATAAATAATACTAGTATGGAAAATATAATCTAAACATTTAATAAATGCTTGCTCTTCCAAGAAACATCTGCTGATGTTTTCCCTCAAATATTCACATACTTTTTAATGTACTTGAAATGTATAAAATGTATTGAAAACATTATCACAGAAAAGAAATGATCTGGGCTTATAGAGAGTTATACCTTAAAATGATTTACATCCATAGGTCTTTAGATGGATTTGAAGCGTACATCCATTCTGAAATGCCCATTATATTTATGAGTTCGTCCCCGGAAAGAGATATATTTCAACATCTCCTTCAGATGAGCTTTCAAAATCCCGTTTCCAAACCGCCTCATAATTCCCCCTTGTGCGCAGAACGACATTGGCGCTCCCAGCCTTCCCACAGCCGTCGCCCCACGGGTCGCCTCTGCCCCAATTGGCGTAGCCTCAATTAGTCCACGTATAAATAACGCATAAATCCTCCGACAACATGTTTGAACTCCCGGGACCGACTCACTCCAAGTGGACGTAACCGGAGACGCTGAGGCTGTGGCGGCGGTGCAGGCGACGGCGGGGACGGCAGGCGGTGGTGATGAAGATGAGGACGCGGCTGATAAGGAGGCGGTGGCGATTATGGAGGACCTCGAGGAGGAAGAGGACGAGATGAAGGCAGTGGAAGAAGGCAAGGGGGAGACGTAGGGAAAGGAAAGGTTGGCGGAGTGTAATAGGAGGAGATGGAAGATTAGGGGGAAAAGGAGAAAATGACGATGGTGATGATGATGAGGCCGATGCAATAGATGACGAGCTGTGGCAATGTTGAAGAGTCAGGAGCAGGAAGAGGGGGAAGTAATAGTAATGGAAGAAGGCAAAGGGAAGATGTAGAAGAAGGAAAAGTTGACGGCGTAAAAGAGTAGTTGAGGAATATGAGAAAGGGGAGAAAATGTTGGTAATGAACATGTTGGGCATGAAGAAGAGGAGGAGGAAAAGGAGAAGCTACTGTATCGATTGAGGAAGAGAACAGAAAGGTGGCAAAACGACAGGGGAGATACAGAAAGAAGAGTTGGTAGTGGTGAGAGAAGAGGAGGAGTAATAAGAGGAAGAGGAGGGAGGGTACGGTGGTGATAAAGAGAAGGAGCAGATGGAAGAGAAGGAAGTAGTGAAAGTGGCAATGATAGAGGGCCAGGATGAAGAAGCATATGAGGAAACGGCAGCGGAAGACGTCGAGTGGGAGACACAGAAGAAAACGTAGGATAAGAGGGAGGAGAAGCGCTAGATGAATGGAAGTAAGTGACGGCGCTAAAGGCTGAAAAGTCGAATATAGAAACAGGAGCTAAAAGCGGAGGTGTAGGCAAAGACAGAAGCAGTTATATTGAAATCCAGATAGTGATGAAGCGAAGGCGCCAGAGGAGATGGAGATGGTGGTGGTGGAGGCGGATGTGGAGGTGATTGTTGAACCGGATTCGCACATTGTTGGAGGGTTGGTGAAGCCAGAGGCGCAAGTGGTTTACGGCGGAGGTGATGTTGGAGGCAAAGGCGTTGGGGGTGAGAGCTGGGGGAGTGAGCGGGAGTGGGGGGGGGCGACAGTGGAGGCGTTGGAGAAGGCCGAAGCAGAAGCGGAGGCGGAGGCCGCGGCGGCGGCGGCGGAGGCCTCGGCGCCGGCGGCGGAGCTGGGGGCGGAGGCGGGGGCGGAGGTGGCACGTGACGGCTGAGGAATGCCGATTGAGCGCCGCCTCAGGCCTGCCTCTACTTGCGACAAATTAGCTCCCAGGCGAGATCCGATGGTCGCGAGGCCGCGCCCTCGACGGCTGCATATGCGCGGCGGCGTCGGGCCCTGTTCCCCTGTGCGGTGGCCTGTGCGATCTTTTCGGGGATTCCAGAGCACGTGTGGTTATGAGCGGAGAGCGATGTTCATTTGTTCTCGAGATGACCTGTGCTCTCTTTTCGGGGATTTCAGCGCACGTTTGGTTATGACAGGAGATCTGCGTTAATTTCCTTATTTATTATTTAATCCACGCATACATAATTTGCTAAAAATATTTGCAACGTATTGTAAAGTTCTTTGATTTTTTAAACATAAAAAAACTACGTTAGCTTTGTGATGAGGCTTTGTTGGCATTTGCAGAGAAGAAGTAAGGAGTGTTGAATTAACGGATTTTTTTTCATAAAGTGAGCACTTATACAAAAGTACAAAAGTACATTAATTATAAACATCGAGAAGATAGTAAACTATTCAAAACAATAAATATAATAGTTACATTCAAAGACACTGGTTAAATTAATTTTCAAAGAGTATATATTTGTGTCATGAGAATTAAATTAAAGGAAATGAGAAAGGAAAGGAAAGGAAAGAGAATAAAGAGGGGGCGATGAATTTCTGTAATCCACAAGCAGAAAATTATTGTGATTCAAAACACAAGATATAAATTAAAAATTAAAATTCACTTAAATTCATTTAAAGCTAAGTTGTACTTACCTCTACCTGTTGCCATGGAGACAGAATTAGAATGCATAGAGAGTGCCCAATCGATTATAACTTCCATTTTTACGATTAATGCTGATTTTTTTAGGTTTTTAAATTTTTCATCTACGTCTAAGTTTCTGAATCAAGAACAATTACTGATTATTGTTTTGCATAGATTAACCGCTTCGTCGTGTTTCTAAATTTTTGATGGTCATTTATCTTCCTTTTTGATTTCTCGCACTTACTAACGTAAGAAGAGAAAGTTGTGTCATCGTGCGTCGGAAAAGGGCGAATATTCGACACAAAAACTCTTATTTAAATTTTTGATTTGCCGTGAAACATAATTGACTACAGTATGAAGAAACCCATTAGAATTGGAAATTAATACACTTAAATTGTCTTGAGAGCAATATTCCTTCGTGTCTTGTCTCCGCAAGACTGACCAAGACTAGACCAGCACTAGTGAGGTGAATGTTCTTGTACCAAATGCTGTTAATAAAAAGATCAGTCAATAATAATAATATTAATAATGAGAAGAAGAATACAATGAGACTGCTTTAATAAATAGTGTATCTTTGGGTAGCGTTGTTTGCAACTGCTACCAACTCACCGCTATCTCCCACACTCTCGTTGTGTCAGACTTCGCAACCAACACCACCCGTTTAATTGGAGACCGCAGAGCTACTGCTGTGGAACATGCTTGTTCTTTGTCTCACTAAAAACAGTGAGCGGTTTTCTTCGGATTAAACTGCCTCACTCAGCCAACTGCTAGCAGCGTCTTGAAGAAACTGCTTGATGCAAACGCTTAAGCGGAGCAAGGAGAAATCTTATTCCCATTCTGGGAATCTGACATAACGCCGCCCCATCTCTAAATTACAAAAATTATTGAAAAAAAATCTTTCCTACGAAGAAACGGATAAACTGATATTTTGAGATATTTAACTTATTTTTATTAGTTCCTATTTTATAGATCACGATTAGGGGTGTAAATGACAAAAGTAATATGTTTTATGACACATGCTTAAAACACGACCAACTATTTGTAAAATGCTACACTAGATTTCTTTTTATTTGCAAACTGTATTTAGAACATCTTCTTTAGTTTGTCAACAAGTACGAAGAAAATCTCCTTTATCCTTCTATTCAAAATATTAATGCAGAATTCATTTCAAGAAACAAGAACCTTTCTCGTTAATGTTAATAGCATATGGGGATTTGGAAGAATTCATTATTTTTTTATTTTTTAATATTGAAGATTTTATTGAAAAAGAAACCTTCACTTTGATAAAATTTTATTTCATATCAATAGTAATTCTAAATATAACGACATATTAAATTGACGAAAATTGATACAAAATTTTGTCGAATAAGAAGGAATATTATAGGCACATATATATTCGCGAAAATTTTGTGTAATAATATCACAAATTTTACTTTGTTGTGACTAATAGTAAATGTTTAAAATTAAATTACAACAGCAAGACTATACAAAAACCTACGTTCATTCATGTCTTAAGAATATCATAAAAGCAAATTACTGCATTTATTTCAATACAATAACGAAGTGAATGTCGTTTCATTTCGCGCCTGTGCATCCACACAATTTCTTGTTTCTTACAAAGACTTTGTTATTACAAGCAATTTGTTAGATTTTTGCATTTCTCATTGATCACTATTTCTTCATCGCATTTTCATTTCTATATGTATACGAGGGTGTAGATTCGTTCTAAGTGAATCGTTTTCTTTAGCGTATTCTTGTTGTCTTTTTTAATACTATAGTATAGTTTAGTTTCTCTGCAACCATATTTTTATGTCATTGCGATTTTCATTAATTTAGAAAGTTTGTCCAAGTTTACCTTTCAGCTTTTTCAACAAAAGCTTTTTCCTGTAATGAATTATGCAATTATGAGGAGTGGGTTTTACATTGCCTTTAGTGTTGATATTTCATTTAATAATATAAATAGATGTAGGTGAATTTGCAAAACATCTTTACCTCATTGAATATCTTAGACATACATCGAAATAACGTAATCAGCATTTTTAAGACTATAGCTGTTCACTATGTATTACATAATAGACTTCCATCTCTAGTAATTTCTTCCTCTGATTTATTAAGTGCTTTGTGGCGGATTAGGCGTGTTAATTTGCTGTTTATTATCCACAGAGAAGTCACTTCTCCTCCATTATCCTTGAAATTGCCTTAATTGAATGTTCACCCGTTATTTCGTAGTTACTGACATATAATTTAGTTGATCTCACAGAAATGTTTTCAGTGGCGTGGAACCAATACGCTCTTTTTCATGAATTTTTATTCTTCAACAAATTGGTGGTTAGAACTTGATTGTTTACTAAAATGATATTGCCTTACTACAATAGTTAAATCCTTTGACAGTACTTTTATTTGATTAGCTGAAATCTGGAATAATAGCACAATGACACTATATCACAAAAAATGTTCCCGTTCATTTCTCAGCGATTGTTGGTTAATTTCAACGTGCTGAAAATGAGCATACTTGTTTTTTTCGAATGTCGATAAATTTTATAGTTTTAAGAAATTTTCAAATTTTGAAATTACTACATTATATCGACTTTTGTAGTATTTAAAATCCAACTGATATTTAATGAAGTCTGCTGTAGTTGGAGACCAAAACTTTCACGAGTTCCGTGTATTTCAATAACTATAGGACCGTAAAGGCTGTTGTCGAACTATTGATCGAACTGTTTTATCTGCCTGTAGAATAGCAGAACATAATATTATTAACGTATTAAACAATTTATCAAAGCTTTGGATAATAACAGTGAGGTATCTCATCAATAATTATGTTTCCAAACTTATTTGAAGCATAAGTAAAACACGAAAAAATGTAAAATGCGTCAAATTCTAGGGGTGTTGCAATTTAAAGAAGTAATACAAATATAATTAATGTACAGAAATAATGAATACTCACAACGCTTGGAAATATGGTAATTCAATGGATTTGAGGTAAGAAAATAAATGAGAATTATAAGTGGTGAACTCAAAACTTGTTACAGTATTACCACGAGTTTGAAGTAGAATGTCGGACAAAATGCAGTCTCGGATGTTGATTTCTTTAGAGCAAGTTTAAGAGATAGACGAGAGTAACTTGACGAATGCTTTCACCAGGATTTTCACATAACATAACATGTCAAGAACGTTAAAATTACAAGAAACGAAGTGATAATTCGTGAAGTAAAATAAAAATATCATAAAAGAAAAGGCGTTCTAAAGAATATTTTTTGGATAAAGGCATAAAAATCCACTGTTGTTCAAAATATTTAAATGGCATTCTGAATGATGTCTTGCATTTTCTGTATCTATGAGAAAATAATAAAGAAACACGTAATTTTGTTTGTTTTTGATAATCTTGTTTATTTTCACCCCAAATTGGCTTCCCTACGAATCCAAATAATTGCCGTTTCACTGTTTATTATCATTACATTATCCAAATTCTATTTTTCTCTGACGTTAATTTCCTTCATAAGAAGTTTTTCTTCTAAATCACTATTTACTTTTTTCTTACTGTTCGGTTTGTCAAGGTCCAAATACAACGTTGAAGTGTAGCAGGGCCCCTGTGATGGCTCATGAACAGCGTGCTAGCTTTCCGTGGAGCGATTCCTGGTTACATTCCCTGTCGGGGCAAAAATAGAACTGTAGCGTCCATTACAATCGTCTCAGTTTTTAAGCGTGTATGATGAGATGAAAGCTGTCAGACCAAGTTTACCAGACAAGGTAAAGACAACATTCGCCCGCCCACGTAAAGGCATGAATAATAAATAAGGGCACGGCAAAAGTCGGATTAATCTGGCCCTAAAATGCCAAATGCATACCTACTTATACTATATAAATGTGCCAGCACGTTAGGAAATGGATACTACCAAGTCGGCGAACATCTCCATCGCTTTTTATCAAGCAGTCTAATTTTCTCACAATAGTTGAGACCACTTTCAATTATCTGTTAACTTTCCTTTTATTGTTCTCTGAATTCAGATTTCCCACAAGTGTAGAACGGAGATGTTAAAGTAAATGTAAATGAAAAGCTCATTTACCTTCAGATTATATCACATTCCTTATAAATGGGGAATCTGGATAATAAACTGTAGTTCTAATAATTGTGGAATCCATGCTATATTTAAAACCGCTCATTAAAAACTTCATTGCTTCATTTTCATCTGCTTAATTCTGAACGCATAAAATAAAAATGGATCCTTTGTTGTAACTAAAATGTTCCACCAGGATTGTGATTATTCTAAACTTCTTAATTATATCCGCTGGTCTACGTTGTGTAAGCTTTTCTACTTTTTATCTGAACAATCTACATTCCTTGTTTCCCCCGCTTGTTATCAACTACATGTATTCACATCAATTTTTCATACTTTCTTCTCCTTGCCTGTGAAACGTTTCACACATATTCATGATCTTTTGAATCTTGTCCGTTAAGGAACTTTGTTTTTAATTAAATGTGGAATGGAGAAGCTGTAATCGTCCAGAAACTTCATTTTGATATAATTCAAGTTGTATTTGATTAGATATGACAAGAAAACTGTTGCGATTTAAGCAATTTCTTATTTCAGAAATGTTATACCAAGCCATACAAATATATTCTGAGGAATAATTGCAATAACAACTTTATTAATAATGTGTTTAATAATGTGTTATAATTTAAATAAAAATTGTGTATTTGTACTGTTTTCATCGTTATGTTTACCAACCAAATTTCTCGCAAAATAGCAGTATCCCACAAAAATTCCACATTTTATTGTTACAGTTTATTGCTCATAAGTAATATGCCTTTGGTTCATACAAATTTCACATTGAAGCTTTAACAAAATTTCATAAATTATAACTCTAATAACATTGATAAATTATAAATTTAATGATAATTATTAAAGGTTGTTTTTTTGTGAACAGGTTGTGTTTTAACGTTCAATTCACTCGACCCAAACTTCACAGTATTTGATGAGTAGTGTGCAATTTTCTTTGGAAAGGAGTCTGTGTGTTCTTTTATCTTAAGATTTTCATTTTTGATAGTAAGAGATCTTTTATTATGGTTTTCTCTTCCATCTTTTGGAGATAGAACTGACAAAAAATTCCTGTCAGTCTTTGAACCTGAAAGTGTAATATACCATTTAAGCTGGTGAATACTTGTTTACAAACTGAACACATTGTTTCGACGAAAAATAACAAAAATTACTGGATTTTTGCTTCTTGTTCCCCTCACCGCTTGCTCTTCGGTTCATTACAGGCAGACTCTCGACAGACACAAATAACAAATGTGAACTATCCGCTGCCAGTAACGCGAGTCACTAGATGTCTGAAAAATTATCATGTCCAGAGCAGATACTGTTCTTTTCAGTTTCAACATGTAATTCAATGCCTTCTTCACTAATTTCTGTAAAAAACGAAAAATGTTACCATTAAAGACATTAAGCGTCCTATATTCTAGAAAACAGTTCAAGGCAATCGGAGATAAAAAGGAGTCTTCACAAAGAATGAAACGACGTATTTTAAGGATGTGCGCAGTGAAGAAGCTACTCCTATAAAAATTATCAAGGATATGAAACAATGATTAAGAGGGACAACAAGAGTAAATATACGTTTTCTGTTTTCAAAGTGATAGAAGTTCTGATAACGTTTATTGATCACAGTTCGTTGTAATAGGGACGTTCTCGTAAATGTACTACATTCGGAATGTTTCCTTTGTATTGATTCACTGATTGATTATTAATGATTCCGGGCGCGTCAACTAACAAGGTTATTATCCCCATAAGTGTAGTGCATGATTTCTTCATCTGAAGGTAGCGGTGATCTTTCCCCGCGGGATGGCGAGATCCGGTGCCGAACTACCGACGGTTAGTTGGGTTTTCCCCAACCAGTTATCTTCCACCAGCGGGGAACCACCCCAGTCGGGACAAGCTCTAACCTCCGATCGGTCTCCTGGCATGTGTGGTAGTGTAGTCCCTGTTAGAGTAAGTGTGTGCGTGAGTGAGTGTGTGTGTGTGTGTGTGTGTGTAAGGGGTGAGGATAGGACAAGGAAGAGGAAGGAAGATTTGAGCGTGGTCCGTAGCCCGTTTGCTAGGGTACTGCTCCGGCATTCGCTTGGTGTTGTTTACAGAAACCACGGAAAACGACCACGGAAACTACCATGGAAAACAGCCGGCCGCTAGAATTCTCCTCCACACAGCATCTGAATTCGTTCTTGTTGACAAGCTAGTGTCGAAAATCTTGCCGCCGTCGGGACTCGAATCTAGGACCTCCCGGTCAGAGGCACTGCAGTGACATCAGTCGATGCTCTGAGCCACCTCTCCCTGTTCCTTTGTATTTTAGGCACATGTCAAGTTAAAAGAAATTTTATGTGAAAGGACAATTTTAATCCCAAAAAGCAATACCTAATCCGCTGCTTCCCAGGGTAACTGGGCAGCCGATAGTTTTAAAGGTAGACACGACTAGTGATGGCAAATTTTGGCAAAACATCGATACATCACCAAAGGTTATCGATGTCAATGAAAACATCGACAAAAAATCTATGTTTAAAATATCTAAGTTTTAAATATTTTGAAATATTTCGAAGTAAAATATCCTGGTTCTAATGTAATACATAACACGCTAATATTAGTTTAAAGTATATTCTTCCTTAAATTTGACTTTCATCTTAATTTTCTAATCAATGTTCTATTCAGTCAAGGTTCAAATTCCAACAATATTAACGCGCACAAAATAATCAAAAAGGGAAGAACACTGAAGAAAGATTGTGAATAACAATCGGTTTCGCGCTCTTTGGGGTTCGAGAACAGTCACGATTGTCAATGGCTGTTGATTTCGAGATTTTCCACAAAAAAAATTACGACTGAAACTTTTGTTTATATTATCAGAATTTGTTTTGGAAACTTCGATGTGTCTGGGCATGTACATCGATTTGGAGAAAACATCAAAACCAAAACATTGATATTATAAAATCGATGTTTCTGCTCAAAAATATTGACGTTTTAAAAACGTCGGCGTTTTTTGCCATGCTTAGGCACGACCGTGCGATATTGAAACGGGTTAGAGCGATCTAATACCATCTCCATGGATGTTTACCTGTATGTTTACAGCTTGGTGGGAACTCCCAACCATCTTTCCACTTCATCCTATTTGCCTAGCTAATGTGATAAATAACCAGGTAATGTACCAACGATATGGTAGATAACCAGGTTACCAGGTATCATAAGGGTTTTAGTCCCAGTGACACTTCCAGTTGCCTTGGTCCTTCTGGTAATCCGGGATACTTATGATCGGCTCATGATTTTCATCCTAAACCGAGTTAGGTAAATGTAACTACACTTAGAGTCCCGTATCCTCAGTCGTATGACTGGGAGACACGGCGGTTGTCATACGCCCTTGCCTGTAGATTTTTAACTTGGAGGGGAGGAAGTAAAAGACAAAAGTCAACAGTAACAGAAATGAGAGAGTAGGTGGAAGAGAAACGGTCACAACGTACGGAATAAGAGTACATGTAATTTCCCGCTGTTATCCAAATCGGCGTTCCGGCAATTTCTGACACATGTGCACTGTTTATTTAAACCACGTCCAAGTTCACTTCCCTGCGTATTATTTAATGTTTATTATGCGCAATATAACTGCAAAATAAATTAAAATTAATTTTGTTTTTATTTTTAACAGGGCAATTATTTCTTGCAGTGGTTGTCCGAGTAAACAATGCTCGTATATTCATTAAGTTTTTGTGCTATTTGAGAAAAGTAATGGAATTTACAAACCAATGTGCAAATGCAATTAGCCCAAGTTGGTCACATTTAATGTGTTTCGCATGAAAAAAACGTCTTGGAGATAGTGGATCTTGCCTTTGTTATTCTGCATTAATTGACAATTTTCATTTCGGCATCACAGTCTTTGATATGCTTAAATTGTGCAACCATTTTCAGTTTCTTCGTTTAGTTGGTTTATAGGTGTCAAATAAATGCCAGTGAAGTTGAATGAACGGTGCCCTCAAACTCACATTACTGTCGGAATTAATCGTAATGATAAATTCAGTCCTAATCACACTGCGTCTCTTGACCCATATTGCTATCATACGTCAAGGTCACGAATCGTTTTTCCTCTTTAAAAGGGGAATCTCAACGATGTACTGAAAGTAAACAGCGATGCGGAAGAACAAGATAGTTTTCAGTGAAACGCGATAAGAGACGAGGTCAAATATAACAGAGATGGAACATTCCATCCCATTCACAGACTCGTGCACTGATACATGATAGAACATCTTTTTAATTTCTTAACTTCCCGTTTCACTCGAGTTATTAGGGATTTTTAAATATACATATATGGAAAATATACGTAAGTGGGTTATCCTCAGTCGAATGTGATACGCAAGGAGTACCCCGCATTGCGTATTATTCGATTTTAGCATTAAAATGAGGTATGCTGATCAGTGTGGAGGCGAACGAAATAGAATGGGAGATGGTTGAAAAATATTGCTGGTCCAAATTTATATGGTGTCTGAAAGAAGTCCTTAAAGAAGTCTCGGTAGTGTAGGCGATGCTAGTATCCTATACCAGTAACTATCGAGAAGCCCTCCTGTAATAAGATCGCAACCCTATGGCCGTAATTGTTATGTCCATAAAATAAATCTCGCACGCTACTTTAACAATAATTTATTAATGCATTCGTTACAAAAGCAGTCAGCCATATTGCTAATCCCGGGCAATCTCCAATGCCCTGCTTAGCGAATCCCGGGCAATCTCCAATGCCCTGTTTAGTGACACGTCCGCCTCTGGACGCTTCCTGCTGATGCTGGCTGTAATCGTCACCCCACCACGACATTACATCTGTCGGCTGGTTCTCCGGACTCGGCGCGTACCGCTACTCGTGGTGCTCTCGGGGCTCTCTCCAGACTGCTCCCGGGGTATCGGCCGGCTCCCTTTAAAGGGCCAACGCCAGGCGGCGAGACTCGCTCCACGCCTCGAGCCTGCCGGACCGTGGCCATAGCTTGTTGCTGCCGCCGCCGACTCCCGTCAGGGCGCGCTGCCTTTATGCTTGCGCGCCACATACAAAACATGCGCGCCGTGATAAGCGCGACATAACAGTAATAACCACCTATAATGGGTTTGCCGTTGCGTGACCGAAGAGTCCACTCTCTCACCTCCCCGCGGTGGCCCGCGGTAATGCCTCTTGGAACAACTTGAGGTGCAGCGAAGAGTGTTGGGCGAAAGGCGAGTCTGCGGCACCTTAAAACGGGAGCATCTAGGTAAGAGAAAGAAATCCCTAACAGAAAAAACATCTCAGGGACCCCACGTCACGGAGGAAGAGTGTCAGGGATCTGCAGCTCACGACCCTGTCGTGCTCTTCGGAGCGACACTATGGACACTATGCACGAAGCCTCGGAAGCGGGAGCGCGTGGTGGCGCGCCTCGTAAACAACATTTATGACGACCCTAACGTTTAGAGGTTCACTGATTAGGATTCCCTTCGAAGCGAGTCGCTGCGCACTTTGCGCCCAGAAAGGGGGTGGTGGCTATGTGGCCACCGATTTGAATATTATGTTTCGGTATCTCTATACTATCCTCAGTGATGTCCCTCCTAATCTTTTTATGTTCCAAACGCAACAAGAATTACAAAGGTGAGCTGTATGCTTTGATTCATTGTCCTAAGTGCCCGGATCCGAAAGCATCTCAAAGAGACTTTATATGTCAGTAATGCTCCGCCAACTTTGCAACCAAATCAGGGCTCTCCCATCATTTGGGCATGCTCATCCAGAAGCAGGTAATAAATCTCGAGCTGCAAAGCGCTACGCAGTGGTAGAACTGCTGGGCCTAGAGCAGAGAAAGTCTTCTCTTCCGAAGATAGTATGAAAATGGCTACATTGGAGAAAGAGCAACCAGAGACGTCGAACGAGAATTTGGCTGCTCTGCTGGGCAAGATCGCCCGACAGGTGAGTGAGAAAAGGAAAGAGATTACATATCGAAGATATTTACCAGCCGTTGGAGCTGAAACTACTGTGAATGCAGAATCATCGTCACCATCTGATGGTCGGAGATCCAATGATTCAGCTACGACCTTCTAGTGATGCTGTTATTGCATCGCTTCCCAGGGTTATTAGCCCTTCAAAATCTCCAGTGAGTCAAATCCCTATGCTATTTCTTCTTCTTCCCTGTATCGAAGGCCTAACCTTTAGGCAGGAAGAAAGTCGGTGATCCTCTGCTCCGACATTTGTCAAAAGGGGACGGAAACGACTTTACAGGCAGAGATAAGCAAACAGCCTTGTACAGATTCCCTTCCAAAATCTCGGCCCACAGGCAATGGCCTCTGAGGAACTTTCAGTGGTAGACATTGCCCCCCTGGAAGCAGATAGGGTGCGATCCCCTAACGAGCAGGCCGCTTTAGTTCCAGAGATGAATCAGGGGCTTTCGGCTATGCCCGCCCTCTTTGATTCTGTTTTATCTACTGACACGGACGGTTCCGACACCGCTGGTCGGATAGGACGGGACCAAACTTTTATTGAGTCCTCAGCTGCTATGACGCCTAGAGACATAACTACTGAAACTTGTCTCAACAAGGCCACACCAGATGCCAAGCCTAATTGGAAGGAAAACATATCAGTTGGATAGTAATCTGAGGTACTTCTCAAACAAATGTAGATCAAGAACTCGTTGAGGTGGGAAATGAACTCAAAAGAAATATTCAGTCCCAGGACCATTTGAACGAGATCTATGCCAAGTTAGTGGAGATTTTGGGCGGCTCCTCTGTACGCCCACCGTCAGTCCTAAAAGGCCCTGTAGACATGGAAGCAAACGCGCGAGGAAGCGCTACTCTTATGCTAAAGCTGAGGACCTTTTCAAGAATGATCCAGCGCTTTTGGCAAAGTGCATTAGAACGGGCATTGACTGTACTTGTGTCGATGAACAGCCCCTTAATAGGGATGAGGTTAATGACCTGTACAAATCCATCTGGGGTAACGCTTCTCCAATTCGACTTTCTGAATTAAGAGAGGGTGATAAATTGACGACACCTGAATTGGGTTCAGTAATTGGTTGGTATTGTGATATCTTGAGGCCCTCGGAATGACGTTTTCTGTCTCGAAGTGTTCATTATTTCAAAATACAACCTTTGAAAGACCCTAGTTCATTGAGGACCCCTGTCTGGAATGGTTGGGGGAGAGAATTCCTCTAGTCAGTAACGATCATACCCTAACATACATGGGAGTGAACTATTCTATCTGGAACGGCTTCTCATGTGAAGCATCCATAACGAATTTGATGGAAGCAATGGACGAGGCTTTAGAAAGCGTATTTAAAGCCCACTCAGAAGTTGGCATTATTTCATACTTATATAATGCCACATGACCTTTACCAATTGATTTTATGAAAGCCGGGAAGGGGTTCACGTGGTCGATGTGACTGTCCGCCACGAAGATGGGTCTAGCCTTCTAAAAACTGGAGAGGAAATTGTCGTAAAATACCAACCAGTAATTCCCCTGGCAGCCTAACTTTATGGAATGCCCAACGCCAGAATCCTGTCAGTGGTGGTTGGAACCTCTGGGGATATGCCAAGAGGTAGATAGTCTACTGGCTGGTAGAAGGTATACTGCCTATCTCGTTAATTGGTCTCAGAAGCGCTATTAAGCTCTAGACACAATTTTCAAATTATGATGGAGCAATTTAGCATTTCTGGTAGTAAATGCAGAAAATGAACGTCTTGGTCTTGCGGGGAAGTCTAGGGAACGCAGGGGATAGTAAAATGCCTAGGAATTACTTAGTTACCACGACTTTAAGTGGGAAGTGTGTGTTAGTTAATATAGTATATAGAAAATTGTGTAGTCATAATTCATGTTTTGTGGGTCATTGATGTCGAAAAATCTATTACAGGCACAACGTCTGTCCATCCATCCATCTGTGTATAGACAAATCAAGCTCCTGAACCGTTCATCCGACTTTCTCCAAAATTGGTACTCGTCAATCGATTTAAAAGAACTCTCTGAGTGTGAAAGGTATATTTTAATTTTTGAAGGTACTTTACAAAAATACTCAAAGACATTTTCAAACTTTTCCAAAAAGACTCAAAATTTGTTGATTGAACTTTGTCCTCGGATAGCGTTATAGTCATTCTTGACGTGAACTAATAATTTGATGGCTTGATGATTTGATATAAATTATGTTGGAGCAATGGTGAAATGAAATGAGAAAGGAAATAGGAAATCGTCGAAGAAAACACCCCACGAACCAACTTCGTCCACTACAAAGTCCAAATGGATTGACAGGGATTTGAACCCGAACCCAGTAGTTGAAAGGGGGCAGTCTAACTGCTACATGTGTCGTTCAATGAGTTCATTCTCATAATATTGGATAGTTTATATCTGGCAGAACTTTACCTTAGAATCAAACTTTCTCTACATGTAATAAACCCCGAAGTCACGTGATAGTTTAAGTTGTTCAATAAGTTTCCTTGTCTTTGTAAAAAAAATCAATCTGTTAAGTATGAACCTTATGTTTACCTTGTTTTCGTTATCTCCCATTTATCTCCGCGAAAACATACATGAAATAACACGTCACTCAAACTGAGATCACACTGAGGTAATCATCTACTCATACAACCACGTCACCAAAGTAGTCCTGCCCAGTTTTGAACATCATTTATTACTTTCCGCGAGCATCATATTAGTATCATATTCATCCATATTTTGCATCAAAGCACAACCACGAGCACATCAAAGCACTGTTTTTCGATACATTTGAAATATTATATATTTAAATGTATCGAAAAATTCAAATGTAGGTGGTGTATTTTTACACACCACAGAGTAGTGATCTTTTGAAATTGGTAACACATGCGCTGTCAAAGCTATCAAGAATTTCTTTATTCCTGTGTTCATTGCCAGAAACTAACACAACAATACTCTCATAGTGGAATGACGTGAACGTATTGTGAAATTTCTGAATGTGACAGAGAAAATTGTGTGGACAGCCATCAACATTTTAAGCATTTGATAAAGAATGTAAGGATGCACTCAAGAATAAACACTATGTTTTCGATGTCGCACGTAACATATTATGGTCAGACGTTAATGTACATGTACATTAAACATAATGTGTAAATTAAAATCAATGTAGATTTAATGTACTGTAGTACATTAAATTTAAGTACCGTGTATGTTAAAGCGATTTTAATGTATTTGTACATTAAATTTAATGTTAAAATTAAAATCAATGTAGATTTAATGTCGGACTACATTAAACGGTATGTACCTTGTAAATTAAACCGATATTAATGTGTTGTACATTAAATTTAATGATTGAATTAAAATCAGTGTAGGTTTTAGAAATATATTCTTCCGCTATTTGAACTTACGTATAATAAATTTAAAATATATTTTCAACATGTATAGAAAAAGTATAAATGTTTAAAATTTCGTATTTACATTCAAATTGGTAACAAATAAAATTGTAAAAATCTTTATAATAAAATTGTAGCGATGTACATAGTACGCTAATTCTTTAGTTGACAATTTTTTCAAATTCTCCGGAAATATTTAAATTTTTTCAAAGAATTGTCATTGTAACAATGTCAGAATATAGTACTCTTTACGGCTACAAAACATACTTTCCGAGCCTAAACGAGTCCAAAACAGGTGAAGAAGTAGTGACAATTATAAATAATATTCATAATTCTGTAGAGTTAATACATATTTAATATATATATATATATATATATATATATATATATATATATATATATTACGTGTAAAGAAATATGTTCCGTAGACGTAAAGAATATATTATACATATCATAGCGAGCAATACATTAGGCCTAAGAACATTCTGAAGCAATTGTATATCGCAATGTCGCGTAAATCAGAAGTCTCGGGTTCGAATCCCGGTCAGGGTGACTATTCGTTGAACAAATTTAAATATTAAAATACATTTGTTACTCAGTACCAAGATCAGAACTTAGTATTCTTTACATCTGCGGGACATATTTCCGATCGTAAACGCGTCCAAAAATGTGACAATTGCATAAATCCCAATTCATGAGGCCTAAGAACATGTTCAAAGAATTGATTGTCTCGATAGGATAGTGGTTAGAGCAAGTGGGCGTAAACTAGGAGAGACGGGTTTGAATGACCGGTTGGGGTGACAATTATTTGAACAAATTTTAAATATTGAAGTTAGGACATGTACAGTAAATTTCATGCACACTTACAGTAATTTCAATGTAAAAGTACATTAAAGTAAGTATCATGTACGTAAATTAAATTTAATTACACGTACAGTAAATTAATGTACACGGCATACAGTAAATTTAATATAAAAGTACAGTAAATTTAATGTACACGCATACAGTAAATTTAATTGTACACGTACATTACATTTAATGCACACGTACTTTAAAGTTACTGTGTACATTAAATTTCATTTACGTCCATGATACTTAATGTACTTTTACATTAAAAGTAATGCGGACATTTCTGACAGTGTATAATATTTCATGAATAATGTTAAATTAATCCAAGTGTTTTTCTCTCTGCCATACGTACGATCAGGTCATCCACAAACTTCTAGTAAATAAAAGAAGGCTTTTGAGAGAGGTGCTCAATAACACAGTCGAGACGTGTTCAACTCAGCTACTAGCTATGGGGAATCCCACCGCTACACCATCAATAATTCTATAATTTTTGAAAATCACCCTCCTCGCAACATAACCTGAGTAGTTAAAGAATTCATTTCCACTCAATTTCTTAGTAATAGTTCTCAATAGTCTTAGTAATATCCATTCGTTTGGACTAATTCATAGCAATGACTTTAGTGGCGAGCTTAACAAGAATATTAGAAAGAAGTGGACACACATCTAATAATTCGAGTACAATATAAAAACCAAATGGTATGGAGGGTTCCTTGATGGTAGAATAAAGTACAAAAGAGTAGTTTATGTTATTTTTGCCTGATAAGGAACATAAGGAACAACCTAAGCATTTACTAGTTTCATAAGTAGGACTATTTACAAAACTGACCACAGGTCTTATTATAAGTCTTACTTATGTTATCTTTAAGTGTGATCTTTTATGGAATCTTTATAAGTCTCACTTATGTGATCTTTAACTACATCATAATTCTGGGCTGCAAAGACTATGGCAAGTCAACCTATTTTTGGAGATTAAATAATTGGTTATTTTTAAAGAGGTTAATTACAAGTTGATTCTTAAGTATACTCTCGTAAATTTATTTTGACAAAATTTGGAGATTATTAATCTTGCAACGCCAATCCAGCCTGGATATGTGCACCTGGATATCCAGGCGTTTAGTGTGAATTCTTTCAAATATTCACAAGCGAATTCTCGCAAGCGTGTGTCATAATTTAAAGAGCTTTCTTCCTTCAAGATTCCACCACCACTCCCAGCCGAGTTGGAACCAAGAACTCGGGTTTTTCGAATCAGGATTCTAAGCCCTTTTCCACTGGAGAGAGTTATTTATAAAAGTATTAATTCCGCTATTAAATGGATCGATTTCTATATTATGAGGCATTCGTGTTTGTTTGAGACTAATTTGGATGCTGGGTTATCAAAGTCAGAGTCGGGACTGAGACCGACAGTTCGGAGTTCATTCTTGCCGTAAATGGGCCTTCGTTCTGATGCACTTTTGCCTGAACTTCGACCTCAATTTCTTCCCTTTTGAAACTCGGGCGCATCTCTGAGAAATATAAACTCATGTTCATCGCTATGCGAAATTGTGCTTTCTGAGATGGGATAGCTTTAATGTAATTCATGCTTGTAATAGAACAAGTTTCTCTCGAGTTAATGTGCGGACTTATCCTATCAGTTTATATATACACTTCAGTGTACTCGTATTACCGCACCAACATAATTGAACAACTTTTTGTCTTTCTTTCATGTATCATGTGCCTTCTCCAGCATTTATGTTAGAGGTCGAATTTTTTTATCCATAGATTTATTTTACTAAGGGCTTCGTTGGTTTTCTGTTATCTCTTCATCAAATTCCCAGTGTTAGCGCCGTACGTTCAGCTGTAACGAAGCTAGAAAATGTAGAGGTGTGGTAAATTTTAGATGTGATGTACTTCGACAAGAACACAGTAAAAATATAGAATATGTTACTTCTATCCTGACCTCCCTGGTGTCCACAGCATTTCTGAATTTTCGACGTAGACATCGAGGAAAGATCGCGCGTGGACCGTGGCCCGTTTGTTAGGGTACTGCTCCAGCATTCGCCTGGTGATGATCGGAGCGTTCTAGTTATGAAAGGTGACGCAATGACAGGTTTTTGTCACGCTAATTCTCCAGACTACAATGATTGTGGTTGACTTCTCCGCATGCTCATTCCACGCTTTTCAGGGGATTTGGTAGTGAAAAAATTAGGGTGATGTTCCTATCGAAAGGGTGGGGTAACGTGACTTATTGTCAAATACTCTGTCATTTTGTTTTTCAGTTCGTAGATACCATTTTTCTGTTTCTATTAGGAGGTGGATACGTTCAGCAACCTATTCTTCTTTACGTGGAAAGACGTGGAAAGACTTCTTTACGTTCAATGGATCCTCCTTCACTTACTATAGTATGCTCATCCCTTACCCTACCTTCCCTCGCGATTTATGTACGCTACAGTTCACAACAAACAAACGTCATCCTTCTAGTTCTTGATATAAAGAGATTAAGAAAATGATTAAGTTGTATTATGCCATAATTACACACGTGAAATCAATGTGTTATCACTTTTCACGTTTTTGTCCATGCTCTTATGAAAGGCTTGTTTTCTTCTCGTTTATCTTAAAATAATGAGAGAAGCCTGATTAGATATAAGGGACGATTACAAGTGACTACACACTATGCAAGGAGTAACATGAAATGAGCCGAACTCTCGATAGAACTAGATTTTACCGAATCCTCGTGAACGTCACAAGCTGACGCCATTATAGAAACGTGGAGTCGGGTCCAAGGACGAAATGCTGCGAGCAGGTGATATATAAGTAATTGTAAAAAGGATGTGATATTATGAACTATCCAACTAATTAATACTGTCACAAGTGTGGATTTAACCTCTTATGGTAGATTTGGAAGATAAGGTCTAATCATTTGAGTTAAGACTTACAGTACGGCTATACGAAGTCATCAGTTGAAGCGCCTTTGCATCGAATTGAGAGTCTCTAGATATAAAAACGACGAGTCATGAAAATACAAACAAAATCAATAAATAGTTGTATTTGGTGAGTCGAGAATATCACTAACCTTAGAACTTATTCTACAAATTACTTAAAGTTTGTTTAATTTCGACTGAACACTACTACTCAATGGCTACCATACTTTACATTAGTCAAATATAAAGGAAGTATATTAAAATATTTAGGAAAATAATATATATTTGATATTAATAACGCAGTATTTGGATTATGTGGAAGTAAAAATGTCAGTTTTTCAAATACCGGCCTTTAATTTACGCCAAAATTGTGTGGTGAACCTACAACATCACCACAAACTTTCCATATATTTGTCATGTTCATTGAATCGAACGGGTCATTAAGATCATCGCGGGATAGTAATCATGCAGATTGTTCACAGATGTAGGAAATTTCCTATGCAATACTTCTGAGTGATCCAGATTATTCTCTAATTCCTTCATAAAAATACTACTCGGATGACTCCCTTGTCGTCTTTGAACTACTTCTTCTCCGTTTATTGCAGTCCGTATACTACAATCATTATTGAATCTGTTTTGTGCAATTTACTATGTCTTGAGCAATCTTCGACACGCGCTGAACAAAATATGTATCGTTAATGACCTTCCAGTGAAAAGTCCTTGAATTCTCACGTTTTCGATTGTACTGACGAATCAATAAAACTGACTGTTTCTGGTTATGCACACGTGTCTCGTCCCCAAATACCTGTTATGTACGTATGTACCTAAATGTTATGTACCTATTATGTATTCCATTTTCGCGGAATGTTCACATGATTGTCAGTGAGAATTAGTCATCTCACCTCCACCCCCTGATTCCGATAAAAAAATTAACCCGATCTGAAGAGTATTGCTTTTACCTCATTGAGATGAGCTTCCTCAGAAGTTAAAAGTTCAACTGTTGTTATACGAAAATAATTTTTAACATTAAATTTACTATTTTGTTTGATTTTTCATTTTCATAAGTAAACAATACTAACATAAGTTACGTTGTCTTCAGCTCCCGCACTTTTCTTTATATCTTTATTTTTTCCAGTCGGCATTGGTTGCATCGAAAAATAAATATCGTAAAATAGTTTGTGGTTGTGCATGATACTCAGTTTTAATTCAGCATGGTTTTCGATCCTACCTGAATTGAAACTGTGCTGGCAATAGTATTATTTGTTCACTATAGTTTCTAGGTCGAAAACCAGTACATCCAGTTGCGAAGAATTTCGCATGAGTTTTTTTATCAAATACTCCTTACAGTGCCCGATGAAATATGTTCTATTTTATATCATGTGATTCATCAAAACACTTAGTACTGAATAAAAGACTACTGAACTACATTTATTACTTAATAAAAAAAATACTTTGATCGTATAACTTCATTACCTTAAAAAGATTACTAACCTACATTTACTACTGAATAAAAGAAAAAAAGATACTTTGACCGTATAACATCATTACAGAAAAAACCGCCTTCGAAAGATTTTTCATAAGAACCTGTACTGATTTAAAGTTGTTTTGTTTAAAAACTAGGTCGTTAAGGGCAAAATTTTTTTCATCTTGAAGAGCAAAGATATTACATTCATATTATTTTCACTCATTGAGAGTAATCTTTGTTGATAAACGAGCACAGTACCTTAAGAATGAATCTATAGCTGTTTCGCACCTCGAGCGTGCATCGGTTACTGCTGGTTTTCATTCTATATAGTTTTATTTGCAATCTGTTACGTCCGAGCAATAGGCAAATGTTTTGACAGGGTTACAATGGCATATGAAGGAACTGGGCATTCACAGTCCTTCATGGATTCATTTTCAGTAGTGAACAAATAAATATAGTAAACAAATAATAATAATAAATAATAATAAAAAATAACCTAATAAAACAAATATGATCACTATCAACACTATAAATATAACATAGTGTGATAAATATGATCATTACAGAAACATAATAGACAATATATAAATACACTCACATTTTTGGCAATCATGAACATAATTATGTTTTAAAAAAGTAAATAATTTCAAATTGTTTTAGTTCATTAAAATTTAATTTTCTATAGCAGTAGTGTATATATATATATATATATATATATATTGAATTTAATGATCGAACCTATTTAAAAGATCTAGAGCAGGGGTCCTCAAACGTTTTAAACGGGGGGCCAGTTCACTGTCCCTCAGGCTGTCGGAGGGCCGGTTTATATAGTGCGATTTTTCTAACTCTGTCTCTCAAGCCCCTTTGGCCAATCACACGGCATTTCGTGTCTTTCTCGGTCCTGCCGCTAGATGTCGCATGGTCGCAAGCACTGATTGATACGGTCACGATCATGCGATATCTAGCGGTCATGGCTGAGAAAGACTCGAGGTACCGTGACATATTCCATCGTGAAGACAGGCCTTGAGAGGCAGAGTTAGAAAAATCGCACTATAGTAAAAACAAAAACTATGAACAAATTCTTATACACACTGCAAATATCTTATTTTGAAGTGAAGAATCAAAACGGGAACTAATACAATATTTAAAAAGAAGTCAAATTAAATCAACAAACTTGTTGATTTAAAACCATTGATTTTTGTGCCATCCGTAGACACCTCAACACATAATAAAAAATGTGCGGATTTTAAGAAAAAAATCTTTAAACCATAAAAACCCGGCGGGCCGTTCAAATGTCCTCGGTGGGCCACATGTGGCCCGCGGGCCGTAGTTTGAAGACCCCTGATCTAGAGGATGAAATCTGCACAATCTTCTTAAGTTTTGGCTATTGTCGAATAAGTTTAATGCTAGGTAATTTGGGTGATTTTCTAGGCGTTTATAATATTTTTGGAAACTTAATTGGACTTCTTGATCTAGTGTGGGTATTTGTAAGTCATTGTGCAATGTTTTATTTGAAACAAACTACCGGGCATCGGCAAGCAATCATAAAGTTTTTGATTGAAATCGCTGCAGTATTTCTAGCTTTGAGTTGGCAGCAGTGCCCCAGAGTTGTATTCCGTAGGTCCAGACGGGTTTTAATATTGATTTATAAATTAATAAGTTATTAGCCAATGAAAGAGACGACTTTTTGCCTTGAAGCCAATAGTATTTATTGATTTTGATTTGGAGAGATTTTCTTTTCTTTTTGATGTGTCTTCCAAGTCATTTTTCGATCAAGATGTAGACCAAGGTATTTGACGCAATCAGCCTATGGTATATCCTGGGTGTTGATTTTAACTGGAGGGCATCTATTTGGTCTGAGTGCAAACGTCACGTGGACAAATTTGCTTTCATTAGATTTTATACGCCACTCTGTAAACCATTTCTGCAGCAGAGTGATGAATTCTTGAATTTTCCCTGATGCTTCGAAGGCATTTTCATGGGAGATCAAGAACGCTGTGTCATCAGCAAACATGGCTTGCGTGATGTCCGTGTAAACAGGTAGGTCGGCCGAGTGTAGTAAATAAAGTAGTGGACTGAGAACACTTCTTGCGGAACTCCGGTGGCGACAGGATAGAATGATGATGTTTCTTCCTTGAATTTTATTTGGAAACTTCTTCAGTAAGATATCCGCTTGAGGAGAAGCTTTTCAAAGACTTTTGACAAGATTGGTAATAAACTTATGGAGCCTATACGAGGATACATCGGAAATAGGTTTACCAGGTTTTGGTATGACAATAATGTGACTGTACTTCCATTGACAGGGAAAACGTACAATTCTAATGATGGCGTTAAAAATTGAAGTTACCGATGCTAGTGCTCTTTTTGGTAGATTTCTCAGAACATTTCCGGTGATGAGATCGTAGCCAGGTGCTTTATGAAGGTTAATATGTTTTATTGAATATGAAAATTCCGTTGTCTTGAAATGCTTTTTTGGTAGGGACATTAGATATGTTGCATTAATGAACTGAATAATATTTCTTTCTTGTTCTTCTTCATCAGATGGGAACGGTTGAAAGACATTCACAAAATATTCCGCAAATACTGTTGCTTTTTTGATGTTAGCTCTAGCCCATGTTGATCATGTATAGGCGGTACAGGTTTGAGTGGTCGTTTAATGCATTGGGTAGCTTTCCATAGAGAGTAATCAGTGTCTTTGGTTGGTGACAGTCTTTCGACATACTCCTCGGTTTCATTTGTGTCTAGGTCTTGTAGAAATCTTTTAAGATCTTGCGCTGCCCTGTTGAAGTTTCGTTTATCATTTGGATGATGTGTGGTTTGCCAAACTTTCTTAAAGTGCCTCTTTTTTCGTTTCATCTCATCAACTATTTTGGGGTATTTGTAAGTAGCTGTTTCGCACGTTTCTTGTATAGTATACCATGCTGCTTGCTGAATACTGGTAGTTAAAAATTCAACTGCTTCATCTATATCGAATTCACTTTTTAGAGGAACGTTTGCAGTAAAATTTATATTGAGCCATGTTTGTAAGTCACTCCATTTATTATTGGAAATTCTAGGTTCTCGTAAAATTGTTTTATACGAGAGCTAATAGTTAACGTGAGTGGAGAGTGATCGTAGGACAATTCTAGAGAATTTTCAATTGATGTAAATCTCTGATTTGTTCCTTTCATGATAAAGGAATCCAGTAAGTCCGGCAGCGTATTACGGTCGGTTGGGCAGTACGTTGGTTTTCCTGTCTATAGTGGTTTGCGTTAAATGACGTGACTACGTTGAGCAGTGTTTTTCCTTGTAAAGTCGACGGTGTTGACCTCACTGCGTATGTTTTGCGTTGTAGTCGCCTCCAGAGATGAGCCTTGCACCCAGCGTATCGAAGTATTCTCTGTATATGTATTCCGTTATTTTATGTTTTGGATGGCTATAGACAGCTGACACTGTCAATGAACCGAAGATGTCATAAACTAGTACAGATGTGGCTTGCAAATAATCGTTTTCAAAATTCGATTTCAAGGAATTCTGTATATTTTTATTATTATGGCCGTACCTCCATGCGATGTGCCATCTGGGTGTTTTGTATCATATATTTCATAGTTCTGTAGTTTAAAGAACTTTTTTCTGTAAAATGAGTTTCTAAGATGGGCATTATGTCGATTTTTTCGTCTTGCAGAAAATTGATAATTTTCCTGCAACGTTGCGCTGGTCCATTGGCATTCCATACAGCAATACGAAAGGTTTTCATAATTTGCTTATTTCTTTGGTCATGAGGCTTATCAGGTTCGAAATTTGTTCACTTTGCTTAGATAGTATTGATTCAAATTTTTGAAAAGTTTCGTGAACTGTTGATATTAGTTGTGCAATTTCAGTATTGCTATTATCATTTATGATTTGATGTGATGGAGGGTTGCTGACTACGTGGGCCCAAGTGCGGTGTTGCATTTCGCGAGGTACGTTACCACTTAAAAGTTCGTTGCTTCGCTGGTTTGAATGTGAAAGACACGAGTTTCGTGCTTTCTGTGGATATTTACTTTGTCTTATTTTTTGGTTGACTTCGCATCCCTTGTAGTTTTCTGGGTGGTTTTGCTCACATAGAGCACATTTAGGTGGGTCTTCTTTTCTCTTTTTACAAACTTCAGTTCGATGACTTTCTCTACATTTCACACAGCGATGCTGTCGATGGCAGTATGCCTTTGTATGTCCGTATTCTTGACATCTTTTGCATTGCACGATTTCTTTCTTTTTTTGAGGCGCTTCTATTTTAATTTTGCAGTTCAGTAAACTATCTATGATGTAGATATCTTTATTATTGTTCCTTTGTAGGTCTATGAAGAAGAGATGGAGTGGCGCTTTTGCTAGTTTGTGTCTGGTATTGTAAATTTGGAGAACCTTGTGGCCGTAGCTTTCAATTTCCTCTTGTAGTTCTTTAACATCTGCATTTGCGTGAATGTGTTTAAGCATTTGCGTGAATGTGTTTAACTGTTTTTTTGACAAATAAATAAATAAATAAATAAAAGCACAACTCGAAAAGAATACTCTTCTTCGAGCTGTACGTATGAAACTTTTTATTTTCAAAATGTTTTATGGGACTTTCTATGACTGTTTATGGGCTGTACTTAATATGACTTCATAATCACTATTAAGTAATTTGTAGCTGTATTCCTCTTTTTTAATACTTCTTCAATGCAGTTTTTTAAGATATTCGTGTCTTAATTCTAGGTAGAAAGATGTGTAGAATTTTATAACCATTAGCTCGTTCGCTGGATTCAGTGTTTCTGTTGCGTTGGTTTCAAGTTCTTTCGAAGAGAGAAGTTCGAATTTGTTGTAATTTGTAATACTTTCTGGACCTGGCATTTTCTTTAGAGCTCTTTGTACAGGTTCACTATTTTTTCGTTTCCGCCATCTCGGTACGACTTCTTGCCACTCCGGAGTGTTATCGCACGTACCTTCAACAGATGACATTGTTGATACGTCTATTTGATTACTGGTTTGTTGTGCCAATCTATCGGCCTTCTGACGATCCATATCTGTAGTGCTTGATGATAATGAAAACTGTGGATGTTGCTTCAGGAATTGCTGTAGTTGATCTAGTTGTTGACTGCATCTGCAGTTGCTGTTCTTGCAATTCTTGCTTTTGTTGTTCAATAACATTTTGTTGATACTTGTATAAACTGTTCGGTATCGGCGAAGTTCCGTTCACTACTTCCATTGCTGCTGCTATGCTCTGTTCGAGGTCAGAGCATGTTATTTCACTTGCCCTAATGTTTCACAGGAACACTGCAATCAATTAAAAATTTGTAATCCATAGGTTCAATTATCGTACACTTTCTGAAAACTACACCAAAATTATTCACACGCACACTAACTAGAATACTAACTACACTTCGTTCACTCTGAGCTCGCTTATCTTCTGCCCGTAGCGATACGAACAATGTAAGCACAGTAGAGCAGCGGCCATGACCGTTCACCTCCACTGCCAGACGAGAACTACTTCAGTGAAATCTGTCGGGGAACTATGAGAAATTCGAATTTCAAAGTGTTGAGATTGAATCAGTGCTTGAACAAATAACAATAGATTTAAATGTTGAACAATACATACAAATGCTTACATGGTTTTAAATATATCAGTTACAATTTCTGTAGCAATAAACTTCGGTTAGCAATCATTCACTTTCGGAACTAGGATCTATAACCAGAGGTCCCCCTGAAAACTCGAAGAACATTGTTATATTATGTAAGTGGAGCTAAATTAAAGTCTCACGACGTTCGTGTTTGTTCAATGTAACCCGTACAAGTACAACAACAAAAAAGACGGTAGCCGTTGACGAATTCGCAACAACTCGCCTTCCAATTTCAATATTTCTGCTCGAAAATTTGAGACTTCTATTAAGTTTGATCCAGTATTCACTTACGTCTCATAAATGTTACTTGGACATGAATTTTATTAGTTTTATTAGTTTCTAGCTCTGTCCAATCCGCTCTGCAGTCACCTTCCATTTTTAAGTTTAATTTATAGCATTATTAATTAAGTTTCATATATCCATAAATGTGTCTGCTGACAAGCACCTTTTGTCTTCCGTATGCCACTCCTCCTAGCATTGAATAGGTCATTCCATCTCTTCTGCACATTGTCCCGGCCGGAGCAAAAAAGTGCTTTGCTTCCGATGCAGCATTTTGAAGTTCCTAGGTCGAACGTCTTCCCCCAATACAAGCGCGTCATTTATGAGATCCACCTCACCAGCGGATGCGCGGATCCGCCGACTCTGTTCTGTGCGCCAGTGACACAGCCGGAACGTCGCGTTTTTTCTGCTGTTAATTATAATAGTGGCGTTATATCCCACCCTTCACCCGCCCGAGCGGCGGCGCCGGTGGAGAAAGGTCAGTAGTCCAGATTGCAGGGCGGGCCCGGCCGGCACACTTACGCAAAAGCCTATCAGATGCCTGCCCGACGGCCGACCCACCGACCGACCATGGCGCCGGCGGGCACAAGCGCTGCATGAAATGCATTATTTGGCCTCGGCGCCGGTCTGCGAGCTGGGTCCACTCCCCGCTGAGAGTTACGAGCCGTTCCAGCGACTCAGTGGCAGAGAATCTATGCAAGAAATCATAGGCTTCCGCGGTGAGTCGTTCCGTAGAGTATTTTTGTGCAGATATAAAACAGGAATGTCGACCGTCTTGGGGGGTGTCAGCCCCTGAGAAAGGCCACGATACGATGACCAAGCTGGGAACCTTCTGCCTAGGGTGCAACTCACAACTGGGAGCATTGGTATTCATTATTTAGGGTTGTGACTTCTAGTCACATTTTAGTTACTTTTGTGACGAGATAATCAACAATAATTTAAGATTGTATAGCTAATACTAAATCATTCACTGCGTATTTTGGATGCCAAAATATTTGCGTATTATTACACTTCTTATTTTGATCTGCATCATCAATTTTAATCTTATAAGTTTAAAATTGATGAGCGCAGATTAAAATAATGAATTTTATAGTGAACTCGAATTGTTTGCATTGGAGACCCACCCTTAGGAGAACTGAAAACAGTAAATTTTGTTTGTTGTTAGAATGTTCTGTGTCAAATAACTTATTAAAGTAAGGTGCATTAATGCTTCATTAAGTTGTTATTGATAAACGTAGAATTATATCTTCTGAAATGTCAAATACTGCAGACTTGGAAAGTAGTTACCGACATTTTAGCTCAGAGACAGCATTGCAACTGTCACTGCAGCAACTCTTACGAAAATGTCCTAGGATTCGAGTCCCGGCAGATGAGGATTTTTCCACATTAACTTCTTAGCTAGGTCAAATAGAGCCGCTGTCTAGAGGAGAACTCTAATAGCCGCCTGCTCTGATCGGCAGTTTTCCATGGGTTCTCTGATCAAAACCAAACGTAACCCGCAGCAGTGCGCGAACAAAAGGGACCAATGAACCCGCACAATATTTCCTTCCATCTTTGGCCTTCGTCTCCCCTTACTTACGCACACACATGCACTATACTACTACTCAAATCTGGAGACCAATCGGGAGCTAAGAGCTGGTCGTGGCTAAGGTGGTGTCCAGCTGAGGGAGATATCTGGAAGTAGGAAAACTCAGTCGACGTATACGTTGGCACCGGGTCTCACAATTCAGCAGGGGAGGAACACCGCCACCTCCAGGTATAAAACATTCCATACACTATCAGTACTTATGACTAGTAGTGTAAGTGTCCAGAAACACCGATCAACCAATCAGCCATTGGAATAAGGTTTCGAGGAACGTAACAATTGTGCTCGGCGTCGGTCCACGAAGTGGATCCCCGCCGAGAATTAGGAGTCGATCCAGCGTCTTACTGGAAGAAAAAAACCTTTTAGTGTATAACAATGGTCAGCTTTTGGCTTTATGTGTTATTTTCATTTGAGAATCAAGTGTGCTAACCTCCCCACTTCTTTGCAAGTGTTTGCTACCCGTCTTCTTTCGAATCTCTTACTTTTAAAATTCCTTGTCTCTGCCTGTAGCTTTCAAGCCTTTCACATTAATTTAATACAATATTTCGTTTGTTAATGTGTTTTTATGCATTTTTTATTTAATTTCAATATTTTTTGTATGGATTATTGAAAGTAACAACCTTTTTATGCTGAAAATTATAAGGATGTATCAGATTTAATGGTTATGATTTCAACTCGGAATTTTCCATAGATATTTCGTTTGAACAGTTTTCACTAATTCAATTGGGGTATCTAATATTACCGTTAATGTTAGAGTTATTATTTGGAAAATACAAAATCTTGAAAATTCAAGAAAATGTACTGATCCGAAAACATTATAAGACTGTAGTTTTATAATGGAAAACATTTACAATCCATTCCACCTCTAAGTAAATCTCATTGCGATCGGAGTGATCATATTTTCAGCGACTCCACACCCGAAAAGAATGGGCAGCTTTAATTGGTTCAGATGGCCGGCATACAATGCAACAAACATCAGGTGTTTGCGCGAAGTCTTTATAATATACAACTCTGGTTTTCTTATATATTATGTAATTAGTGGGTATAGAGTGAATTAGGATAACAAAATATTCCTTTTTAAACCTCTCCCGCAACAAAATTAGAATTCCACCGCATTCTTTTTTATTTTGCACGATGAGATCGATATCTCAGTTCTCGTCTGCCTTACTCCCATTCAAACTTCGTGTGTAACGTAATTGAGCACCTTTGTGTCAACAACAATGTAACCAAATGCAAGTTTTTGCTTATACTCTCAAAGAGAATAACGACAATAGTTTACTTTAAAGAAAGGAATAGGTTTTTAGTACCATAGGATCAATAATCTGACCGTTTTGTTCAATGCGGTGTTATTGTTTCCCTAGGGAGGATAGAGACGAAGCAAATGACGAGGAAAAGATACGAACGGAACCTGTTGCATACCTGATTTCTGCGTCACAAATTCCATTGAAACTCACTGGGAATAGAAATGTGGATAAGAAATCGACCACCTATCCCTCACGTCGCCCCGTATAGGTCTTCTATCTCTTCTCATATTACGCTCTTTTGCACTAAGGCTTCTTTACCCTCTTTATAAATTATCATTCACGTCGCTCTCTCCTATCTTAATCATTTGTATATTCACTGCAAGATCTGGTACTTTATTTTACTCATGTATTTCTAGGGTTTCACTAAACTGCATTTATCTGGATTTAACATTCGGATATTCCCCCTCCAAATCAGATTTTACTGTCCTGAATGGCATCATCTTCTATTATAATTTGTTGGGCAATATTAGACTTATTCTTTCTTATTGATCTGGTATAGAAACATTTTGGTTCATTTGTTTTTTGATTGAAAGTAATGTGATGAGATTCTGTCAGATGTTCTTTATTTTCCTTTTCACTCCAACGATCGTGCTTCTGATAGAACCGCGCCATTGCATTTACAATGTATAACCGTGTAAGCCGGGCAAATAGGCACCTAATACATTACAAGCAATGCCGCATGCACTGATTCATATTCTGATCACATTTCTCCAATCATTGAATGGATCTCAGATATCTAACTCAAGTAAGCTGTCTGGTCAAGGCTTTTTCACATGTTCAAAAGGTTTCTGCAAGAGGTTGCTAATCTACAGTACTAATATAAATTTTATGGAATCCGATTGCAGGTCTCTTATGCCCCTATAGGTTTGGAGAAGAGGAAAATGTTAGGCCTTGACTCTGAGAGGCAATGGTGTAGCAGGCGCCATTCGCAGGCCGACGAACTATAGCGAAGTTTGCGGTTTCCATTAGCAGAGGATGTGGGATTCATCCCGATAGGGACATCCCCACCGCATCGCCCGAAGAGATGTTCTTGAAATAGGAGCACCAGGGAATCCTGATGTAGCACCAGTGCGCGAGCGTCACTTTCTACGTCACTACCTAAAGGAAGCATGTGTGGCTATTGCCAGTACCTAATGCTTTTTAATACTTTTTTTCATATCAATCCATTTCCTCGTTTATTATGCCTGACGTGAAACCTGAAGTATCTTTAAGAATTTCATATTTCCAGAACTTAAAGATTTTTAACTCTTATTATTGTAACCTATAAATATACTCGTATTTCCTCGTTTAATACTCCTGCAATGTATCAACCTGAACATCTAAGAATTTCATTGGGAAAGAAACAAATCTCGGTCATTTTTCTTTCTCGAAACGTGTGGAGGATGTGTGCCGTAACTTTTACATTGAATCTATTTGTATTCCTTTCCTCATATTTTTGTTGTATATAAAGTTATGAAATCCATTAAAAATTCTCTAGATGTCATGCTGATAAGTCAATAATTCTCTTAAGTATCATATATCTCTCTAGAAATCCCATCCTTCGATAATTTCCACTCTCTTGAGACTCATATTTGCTAAGCCAGGCAACGACGCCACGTACGGATAAAATGTGAGATCGTTGTGATATCGGTGAACTTGAGATTCAAAAGTTGAGAGTAGTGCGAATGTATTGCCAAATATGAAAACGCACAACAAAACTGTCAATGTCGGAAGTGGGCTAGTAGACAGGTTTCTACATTCCGGGAAAGGACTACATGCTAGTCGAAGGACACCAAAAAACGATTCACATTATTCGTTAGGATTTGAATGAAGCAATAACTGTTAGCATTCGAGAGTTCGAATCCCAAACCTTTCTCAGAATTTGCGGAATTCGGACCCCGCATTTTAAGTTTCACCTCTTGGTCTCTCCGTAACGGAAAACATGCCTAGGCTTCGGAGAAGGTTTTTCATTTAGTAAGGTCAGCATACTTCCAGTGCTTCCATTGCCTGATCTAACGGGAAACAGAGTATTAACATGTGCACTGTAGGAGGAAGTTCATGAGACGAAAAAGCCCAGCTGGCGCAGGGGGACCATACTGCTAACATGCCTAAAAAGGTGACTTCAAACGTGATAATTTCAATGAACGATAATCCAATAAATGAAACCATTTTACTGATGAAGTACTTAAGCACTTATAGGGGCGGAGAATATAGTGAATACCGTTTTAAAAACATTGATCCGGTATTTTTACTCCTGTAATGTTACAAATTGAATATAATGGAATACACCGCTTGACTAGGTTAAAATTCCCTCTCATTTACGAAACATAAGCGTCATGTGGTCCGTGATTCCCTCTTGGCCTGCAATTCTGAGTGATGCACAATGTTACGTCATCCTTCTTGCGTCATCTCAGGCTCCTCGCTTGATTCCGAAAACTCAGTAGGAGGGAACGACGCAGGTGGCAGGAAGGAAGACTCACATACACCGCGCAGCAAGGACGGGAAGAAAAAGAAGAGAAGAGGCAAAACGAAACAGACCACAAGGCTACGTTTCCGCCGACCACAGTCTGGAGGCTTTGAGGCCCGCGCGTCATATGGAAACCGCTGCTTTCCCAACGCGAGCCACCGGCTTAGGTGGCTCGGGATATCAACTGACGTCACTGAAGTGCCTCTGACCGGGAGTTCGACTCCCAACGGAGGCTTTTCTTCTCCACTAGCCTAAATCGAATTTAGCTAGTGGAGACTCCCAACGGAGGCTTTTCTTCTTTCACTAGCTAAGTCGAATTTAGCTAGTGGAGACTCCCAACGGAGGCTTTTCTTCTCCACTAGCTGAGTCGAATTTAGCCGCTGTCTGCAGGGGAATTCTTGCTGCCAGCTGCTCTGATCAGTAGTTTTCCGTGGCTTCTCCGATCAACACAAAGTGACTGCCAAAGCAGTACTCTAACAAATGGGCCAAGGATTGTGCTCTATCTTTCCCTCCTTATCCTTGCCTTTTCTTCACCCCTTACTTACACACACTTGCACTTACAAACACTACACTTCACTCATGCCAGGGGACCAATCGGGAGTTAAAAGCTTTTCCTGGCGCGTGCGGTGTCCCGCTAGTGAGAGATACCCGGTAGGGCGTTTTTTCCTTCTTCTTCCTTGTTCTCTCCTCTCCCTTTATACACACACACACACACACACACACACTTGTATGCACCACACACTAATGTGCATCTCCCTACTATTCGATTGACGTTTCCAGGCACGTAAACTGCTATGGTTCACCCTTGCGAATCTTGCCTCTCCTTCTTTGTTGTATCCTGTCTCCATCCTTACACACACTTATACTCAAATGCTGGGAGACCGATCGGGAGCTAGAGCTTATCCCAACTGGGGCGGTGCCCCGTTGGACGCAGTTACCTGGTTGGGAAAAAACGGGATCCGTCGGGAAGGTCGGGGCCGAGGCTCGCCGTCCATCTTCAGAAGATCGCCGCCACCTCTAGAGTTAAAATCATGCACTATACTTACGGGACTAATGCCTTTAGCAGTTGACGCACTCGGAATCACTAATCAATCAACTCAACGCGAGCCGCCTGCGATGCTCCGTTAACCCGCAAGATCTGTGACGCAAACTCTTCAAACACACGAAACAGTCGCAGTCGGTTCCGAACAGTGGGTGTGCTTGAAAACTTTAACGGATAAATATAGTAAACTAGATATTTACAAAAACTTTTCGAATCATAATTTAATTGGATCATGCTTAATAATGAATTAATTAAAAAATAATATTTTTTATTTATGTAACGTGTACGTCTATCAATGACAATCACGAAGCATTTGAATGTCCAAACTTTAAAATACGTGTTAGTGACTTAATTCACGAGAGAAAATAAAATACTATTACACTGCATGAAAATACTAAAATACGTGTATGACATTAAAATTTCGAGGCCAAGTTGTGAGCTGCTCCCAATCCTCCATGATCTAGGGACTCTACGGCAGTTCATGTGGATGTCAGGTCAAGCCTCAATTTGGGCGACTTTCCCCCCAAAAAGGGCAAAAAAATTGATTGTAAGGAGTGATTAAATGTTTATACATTCAAATGACTAGATATTTGAGAATAGAAACTGTGAATACACACATTTACTAAATTGCCGAGTGTTAGGTGGCGAAGATATCATTAATACGGCTTGTTTGCGATGTCTCAGAGGCAACTATGTAACATCTGCAGCATCGTTGACAAACAGGTCCTGTGTTCAAGATCCATCGGCGGCCGATTTTCACACAAACTTAATAATTGAATCGATTTCAACCGCTGTCTGGAGAATCTAGGTGTTGTCTGTTCTCCCTGGTAGTTATTTTTTGTATTTTCTCTGATCAATACCAGGCAAATGCTTGGGAGATACCTGAACCAATATTCCCGCACTACGAGCGATCTTCCTTTCTCCATTCTTGTTCCCCTCCTCGCCCCTTACACACACATTTACCCACACACACTCATGGACTTCACTAGCACAGATGTCGCGGGACCAATTGGGAGCTTAGCGTTTGGTCCACCTGGTGCATTGCCTCGGGGGGGGGGAATTCCTCCGATGTGTGGATCCACGCTGGATCTCGCGTACCAACAGGGGAAGAACACCACCTCCTGGTATACCTGCTATATCCTGTACCTTAACAGAACAATAGTAGATTGGAACGATTTGCCTGCGTCAGCTTTTGAGCCCTTTCCTTGCTTAGTGCGTGGTTTCAGAAAAAAAATATAAGAAATTAGTTAACAGGGGGAAAACATGTAGTGAAGTGAAGCGAAAGGTGCGATTATGGGGAGTCTACCTATTAATATTTAGGTAAAGTATTTTGAGGTGCAGTAAAGTGAAGTGAAGTGAAGAGATATGAAGGAATTTCATTTCGCTCTGTTTGTTTCTCAACTCTAAAACGTCTTTTATAGGCTATTCTGACAAACGTTGGTATTTATTGATTTGTGTTAACGAGTGTTGTACGTGTTAGAAATGTAATAATTATTATAAGTATTTTATATTATTATATTGTAGCGTTAGATAAATATGCTTATACATATTTGTCTGAATATGATTACGAGTGAATAGGTGCAGGCTGGTGTGTATGAGAGGGTTTCTAGGTCTTTGTATGAGATGTATGTACGCATGTATGTTTATGTATGAATGTTGTGTAACATGTAAGTAAGTTTATTTATTTAAATGTTAGTATATATGTATTTTAATTTGTTGTATATGTGTGTAAATGTAGTTGCATGTTCTAGGTAGTGACAAAGATAATTTGTTTTTAATGTTGATTTTTTATATATTGTTTTCATTATAATTGTGTTTGTAATTATAAATGTACTTTCATGTTTATGCATTCTGCCATTGGGCAACATTTGACTAATTGTGGAATAAAGCTTATATCTATCTATACATATATATATATAGTATATCATACACTGCACTTACGGGATTAATGACCTCAGTTACTGACACGCCCGGAATCAATAATACTCCTCACTCACATAATGAAACGTGGCGACACAAAAAAATTCATAAATATTCGAAAAATTACAAATAGAAATATATCGATTGTAATTAAACGTATCGCTTTGGACAATCATGTTCTACACAGTTCAATTGAACTGTACATGACGCAGCACTATGATGCATCAACTAATAATACAAAGAAATATAAGAAACACGAACATGTAATTCATTGCTTGCCCTTTCCCCCTCCATTTAGACTTGATTCTCTTTTGGACCACAGAGTCTCGTTATTTTTCTCATTTAATTACACTATCAAGTGGTAGATGAAATGGCAGATGTAATGTTCCACAGATCCAATCTTCAATCCCATTTTGTTTTTTGACACATTCTCCTTTCCGTGTAGATCCCCGCGTGATTCGAGTTATTGGAAACTCGTCGGATTGAAAAGTTATTCTTTCTTGATGATTCGCACATGATGATGATGACTCGCTCTTGTAAAATGAAGGGTAAGTAAAGTCTCTGTCTGTTGAGTGATTGCATGTTAATGATAATGCATTTTATTTCCTACTGATTGACAAGTTTTTAACTTGGCTAGGAACTCTCGTTTATAAATGGAAATTCGTATTGTAAACTAGATCTAATATGACATGGACTGGGCTGCGACAAGTATTTGCATGTCGCGCACCGTCGACCCCTGAAGTGACTCTCTAACAGTGTGTACACAAACATTCACTGACTCATTGGATGGCAATGCCTTCTCTTACCAGCGATTTGATGGTAATTTACGTAGGTGTAAATAAGCCTGTCGCATTATTTCAATCCGATTTGAAGAACTGTAAATGGGTTTAGGAATTTCATTAATTTTAATAAGATGTCAATAGTTTTTAAAAAAGGTTTGCAGAACTATCGACTACGTGTAAACTAGTTAGTGTTATTTCATTTTATGATCGATCAGTTCTCAAGTTTTGTCAAAAACTTATTATTAAAAATGTGTTCGAAATATGAAGTGTTCGAAATGATTTCCCAGCAAATCATCATATGATATTATTTTCTTATATAATTATAAAGTATTAACACACAATTACTGTTATTTATTATATTTTAAATTCATATATACCACATTTAGATCATTGAGACTACAAGTGCTTACATTTTCAAATGTAATTAAAAATAATACATTTCCCTTCGCATTCCGTTCAGATACCAAGTTAAAAGAAAAATCCCAGTGGCCCCCTTATGCAAACTATTTATGGTATTACCTTTTTCTAGATAACTAACTGTGAGAAATACCGAAATTTAAAAATTTAAAATTTCGGTTGAAGTGTATGCGGTTGGTGATTATGGTGTTGACGCACTCAATATTTTATGATAATGTAAATAAATTTCAATTCATTCGGCATTCCTCATGTTTTTAATCAAAATATTTTCAAAATAAAATGTGCAATCTAATTGAGCAACATCAATTAGCAAAAACACGCATTTGTAATGTTTGTATTCACTACATTGTAGGCGTGATTTTCAATTTTGTTATGAGTTGGTTCACCGACTTCCGAAACGTATTAATGAACATTGAACTCGGACTACAAAAACACTTCTTGTTTTTTTCTTTAGACTTTCGCCTGAGTTAAAGCGTTTCGCCACCCATGAAGTTAATCTTTTCATAATTGCTCATTTAACAGAAAAGTTCAAAGTTTTATTAATTAAGAAATGAGAAAACTTAGTCATCTTTCACGCCATCATCACAAGAAGAAACGATCCATCCTTTATGCGATATTCGCCGGCCTCGTTGAAGGAGGCGCATGATCGCCTAAATACGCGGAATTCCAGGATGCACGTTTGAGTCCTACGTAAAGAATGTTTCATTTGGGATAGGTGTATGGCACCTCACACTATTCACTTATCCCACCTACAGTCATAATGTATCGTCAAATTCATCCCTCATTATCACCCTATATTCCTAATGCACTAAAATCCAAAAGTAAACTATCGATCGAGATGGCTCAGGCAACAACTGTTGCCATTGCCGAGACTCAAACAAGGAGGTCCTAGTGTTCGAATCTTGACCAATGGCGAACGTTTGACGGAGGAGAATTGCAACGGCTGGCTGCTCTGATCGGTAGTTCTCGTATGTACCAAGCGCGATATTTTCTTCCTCATCCGACCCCTTTTCTCCCCTTACACACACACGCACACACTCACTTACTTACACTACACTTCCACACATATCGGGAGACTAGGCGAGCTTAGAACTTGTTCTGTCTGGGCCGGTGTTCAGTGCGCGGCGACACCTGGAGGAGAATAACCTTGCAAGCAACTAGCCGACGTGTAGGTTGGTGCCGGTTCTCATGTACTACTTCGGAAGAAATCCCGTTACCTCCCGTGAAAAAACATGTACTTCACGGATGGGACTAATAACACTGGGCAACAAAAAAACAATTTTTGAATGCTTCGAGCACTTCATGAGTCAATTCCTACTAATTTTGGGTTGAGAAAAACAAATATGACAATGAAAAATTTTTCTTAGCTCTAGTTTCTATGATATACACTAGGTGGAAGTATTACATATTAACGGATTGAGAGAAAAAAGATGCATTTTAATTACAATATATGCTACCAACAATGAAAGTGCATTCGATTTTTTTAACTTGTAATTACATGCTAAGAGTTCAAAATTGCTGGAATAATACTTCGCAGATGGTCGTGTCTGAAGAGAATCATGTGGTGGCTTCTTGAGATCGTCGTCTTTTAGCTTTCCTCTTGTAATGGAGTTCCGCAGAATCCCTACACAAAGACCAACAGTAATCCGCAAGCATTACTTCATTCCAACGGCCCTGATATCTTTGTTCTATAACAGAAATGTCCTGATGGAATCTTTCGCCATGTTCATCACTAACAGCTCCACAACTAGGAGGGAAAAATTCTAGGTGGGAGTGGAGAAAATGGATCTTAAGGGAGATGTTGCATCCAAGGTTACGGTATTTTTGCAGGAGCACTGTCACCAAATGCTTGTAGTTATCATCTCTTTTGTTGCCTAAAAATCCATGAACAACTCCCTTGAAGGCTTCCCAAGCTTCCTTTTCTTTCCCCTCCAAAACTTGGTCAAATGCAGGATCCCTTACAAGTTCTCTAATTTGTGGTCCGACAAAAATGCCTTCTTTAACTTTTGCATCACTTAATTTCGAAAATTTCTCTCTTATGTACTTAAAGGCCTGCCCCTCTCGGTTCATAGCTTTGACAAAGTTTTTCATCAAACCCAGCTTGATATGCAGGGGTGGAAGAAGAACGTCTTTTGGGTCCACAAGAGGCTTGGCAACGACATTTTTCTCGCTAGGGTTAAGATTTCTTGCAGGCCAGTCTCCTTTAATATAATGCAATTTCCTATCTCTACTGTCCCACATACATAAGAAGCAGCAATGCTTTGTGTACCCCAGTTGCATTCCTAAGAGTATGGCAATGACTTTTAGATCACCACAGATTTTCCATTTGTGTTCATGGTATTTAATTGAGTCCAAGAGAGCTGTCATATTTGCATATGTCTCCTTCATGTGAACAGCATGACCAACAGGAATAGATGAAAGAAGGTTGCCGTTGTGAAGTAACACAGCTTTCAAACTAAGCTTGGAGGAGTCTATGAATAGCCTCCATTCAGTTGGATCATGGTTCAAATTCAAAGATTTCATCAAGCCATTAATGTCGCAGCAAACAACAAGATTGTTTTTCTTCTCAAAAAAGGGAAGCAGTTCCATGTGACGTTTTCTATACTGTGAGATTCTGACATCACTTTCGAGAAGATTCCATTACTGTAGTCGAGACCCAAGAATTTCTGCCTTCTCCTTTGACAGGCCGAGGTCTCTAATGAGATCACTCAATTCCGCTTGACTCAGTCTGTGCGGTTTATCATCTTTTCCCTCAAAATCAGGGTCATGGGATGTGGAAGGCTTTTTTGGTTCTTCTTGTTCCACACTGTCTTCATTTTCTACTTCAAACACACAATTTCGGGTGGAGTAGGAACTGGTAAACTATCCGAATGTGGAATGGGTCGAATAGCAGATGGAAGATTCGGGTACTGAACTGTTCTTATTTTCTTCATAGACAATCCTGCCTTTATAGGTGGAGTCAAGCAGAAATAGCAGTCATCTGTATGGTTTGTAGGCTCCCGCCAAACCATAGGCGCAGCGAAAGCCATAGATCGTTTCTTCTTTTTCAGCCATTGTCGCAGTGTAACTGAACATGCGTTGCAACATATATGTGGAGCCCAAGACTTATCCTGGTCCCCTACTTTCATACCGAAATAATGCTGATAGGCAGTCTTTACAAGAGGCGTCAGATTGCGTTTCTGTGAGCAAAATGTTATTTCACCACAAATATAACAAAAGTTATTCACCATATTTACACATTTTCGTGGCATTTTTACAAATTTTACACTCAAAAAGCACTCCCAAACCAGAAATTTTGCATTAGTTTGAGCAGAAACTATATGTAATTCACAGTCACAGCAACAATATCTATGTTTATGACTTACAAACAGCTGAAGAGCATTGGTGTTTTGTTATTTGACAGGTGTGCCAACTCCCCCCAAAAAATTCCCCCAAATTTAAAATCTTAACTCTAAAAAATGAAATGTCACTTTATCTTCAAAATAAGAGCTAATCTGTCATTTTTATGGCGATTTTTGAATTCAGCAGATGGAAATACATGTAAATTGACTATTTTTAAGCCCGAAGCATTTTCATTGTTGCCCAGTGTAATCAAAGCAGATGACGCTCCCGGAAATGAAATTGTCAATCAACCTAAAACAAACCAAGTGCCCAGAAAAGAGGTGTTCATAAAGGCGTACTAGTCAATATTAAACTGTTTGTATCTTGATATGAGTTCTTTCCAATTATAAAACAGCAAATTTTTCATTCAAAATATTCTAACGGAAATATAGTAAATTATATCATAATATCACAATTACAAAAATATACCAAACACGCAGAGAACAACATCATTGTGTTATACAATTTGCATAATAAGAAAATTATGAAACATGTTTGTTTGTTTCTTAGATTAACGTACATTAGTAAAGACGTTTAACTTTCAAGTGAGCCCTGCGTTCACCGTCATCCTACGCTGTAACGCGAGTAGGCTATAATAACTCATTGTCAATTCATTTGAGAATAACAGTTATTTGTAAAAGAGAATACGTCACTCAAGGAACATCAATTTTACGTACTCATCCTGAATAAGCTTCCTGCGACATCTACATTCAGGAATGAGTATATTTTTGTTTATAACGGCCGGACACTTGGAAATTGATCAATTTGCCCCTCCTCCGACTTAGACGTAATTGCTGAGGATTTTGTAGTTTGCATCCTTTACGCTCCGAGCTTTATCAAACATTTTGACTCCTATATTTGATGTGGGAGATAATGGATGATAGAAGCACCATCAATAACTTAGTTATCCATTACTTAACACGTTCCTCGAAGAAGCAACTATGTGATTTGAATAGAAATGGTATCGTCGGAGGATTTAATATTGCCGGTTTTTATACAGGATTAATTTACACTGCACGACGTGGTTACTCAGGATTCTCTGCCCTTCAAAAATCCACGCACCCCATCGAGATCAAACAGGCGCTGTGGGGGATGAACTGACCACTCACTCGTCAAGGTACGCAGTAGAAATGGGTTTGACAACATCACACACGGCATTAATACCTACAATCTTGCATTGCTCATTAAATGAAAGACTCCATTCATTTGAGACAATTAATAAAATATTACATCCACTGTATATGAAAACTTTCAAAATGTTTTTATCCTAAACATAATTTTCTTATTTCATGATCAAGCTCTTTTGTAAAGAAAGCTCTAAGAACACGTTAGGAAAATATAGGTTTACTAAAAGCTCAACCAATGATTACAATGTATATCTCAATTTCTAATTTTAGTGCAAATAATTAATTTAGTGTTTGAAAATTTTACATTCGCTTTTTTAAAAGTAATCCTTTATTTACTGAGGTGTTCTTGCATTAATGAAGATTTTTTAGGCTTTAATTCAAATTGCAATTTACACACCTGAGTTCATGTTAATGGAAATGATGTTTAGAACAAAGAATTTCAAAAGTTTTAAAACACAATGGACGCAATATTTTTATTGGTTGTCTCAAATGAAGTGAGTATTTCGATAAACGAAGAATGGAAAAGACAACCACCACAACGTAAGCTTAAATATTCCGTTCCGCCGGGAGGGGTTGCCGTCGCGCTATGTTGTCCGGCCAAATAACAGTACCGACGTCGAATGAATTGCTGCTTTCCGTTTTTCTGGCAACATGAACCACTGTGCGGCGGCGGGGGCCAGAAAATGGCTTTATTATGCTTATTACGCTTGGAAGGAAGCTGCTGCGGGGCGGGCGGCGCGCCGCGCTGTCATTACCCGCCATCGCCCGCTTGTTAGCTCCATTATCGGAAATCGGAAGGAGGGGGGCAGGGCCCTTCCGAGGGAGGGGGCACCACAGGGCGCGTAATGGGCGAGCGCGCTGGGTGGGTCGAGGGGGGCGGGGCGCGCCGCGGGGGGTCCACGCGTTTCGGGGAAGCTGTCGTCGCACACACTCTCTCAAACGTTGGGAAAGGATGTCGGATGACGCGATCGCCTAAGCAGGTTCCATGGTTGCGTGGACGTGTGTTTCTGAAAAGAGAAGGATATTCGTGGATGTATGTTCGTTGACCTATGACCGCTGCTACCCTCCAAACGTACAGTTTCAGATTTCGGACCAATCTTTGTCTGAAGCAAATTAATAAATGAAACAGGTGTAGAACGCGCTAATTTAATTTAGTTGAAATACTTTTGTAATAGGAGCGTGAGTCACGAACAGTCACACACACACACACACACACACACACATATATATATATGTATTTATGATATATATATATATATATATATATATATATATATATATATATATATAGAGAGAGAGAGAGAGAGAGAGAGAGAGAGAGATTCTGATGCGTTGAAAAATTTTTCTGATGGCTCAACTCAAAAAATTATTTCTGGAGTATTTTACTAAGCTAACGTAACGCACTTAGCTTGTTAACACATATAACGTTGTGAATTATATCCCTAAATCAATTCTACAACGCATTGCACACGAATTACATTTATCCATGTGATTGAGGGATTTTCATGCGTAGGAATACTCTCGTGCGAGAGACGCAACGTTGTACGCAGACTTGCCATTTTCTCCCGTTATAACTTGCCATTTTTCTCCCTAACAACAACAACACAGATGATCAATCATCGCTTCCATACACTTCTTATTACGCCCCTAAAAATGCTTTTTTGAAGGAAAATAATCGTAAATGGTCACTTCGGAGACCATTGTACTAATATGAATATAATGGGGAGATGGTTTTGGCGATTTACAAAAAGCAGGTTAATGGATTTACCAACATTTTTTTCATTTTATAAGCAGGGTTCGATGGCTTTAAAGCACAAAGTATAACCATCCCTTCAGACTTCTCTATGTAAAATGTTTCCAAATTGACAAAAATTAGTGATATAAACTAATTTTATCGTTTTATTTCTTTTCACTTTATTTTATAACGATTATCTTCACAGTGGAACACTAGGAACGACGTGTTAAAGCGTTTCCTCCTGTTTATTATTTGATGGGTTTGTTTAAAGTCAAAAACAGTTGCAAATTGTATGTGAAGTTTGGTGGGGTAATTTTACATTTACGTTTACATTTGGTTCCTCAACTAATTACAAATCTAGTTAGAAATACTAATTACAAATTTGTACAGTGAGAGGAACTCTGTAATAATTCTTTAGTTAGAGTGAAGGATATAAACTGCATAATACTATTATATTATTATGATACTTTTCAGAGTTCTCCTTAATAATTTATATACAATAATAATTAGAAACATATGGTAAGAAACACACTTATTACGATACAAAAAATTGCATTGTTCTTTTCTAGTTCTACAGCCCTCTTCAGACCATAACCGCCTCGACTGTGGTTGGGTGTTTCCTAGGCTCGTGAGATATGCCATTAGACGACAGGTGATCAACCCATTGGTCAGCCCTAAGAACGGAATGAAAACAGGATGAGAAAGGAAGGATAGTTCGCAGACCGAGGTCCATTTTATGAGGTGACGTAAGGCATCGTCTTAATGACCGCCGCTACCGGCACTGGTAGTTGCAGTGTAACTTTTCTCTTCTGTTTGAGGCTAAGAACGCGAAGCTTTTTAAAAAATCAGAATGGATGTGCCAATTAAAATAGATCTCCCTCATTAATAAACTTTGTAATAATGTTCGAGAGTTAATTTTAACTTTTTAAATTGTATTTTTACTGATTGTATAGATTTTACGCATTTATACTTGTCTGTTGAACTTTGTAAAATAATTGAACACACCATTTCTAATAATAAGTTCTACTTAATCATATTATTTAAATGACGAACACTTTTGCTTTGAACGTCTTTGTTCTTGTGCTTCACAAAGTCTGATGTTGGAAGGCTGTTACAAACGACTCGAGGCGGTCACTTCTGCTTTCTTTTTCTAATTAAAAAAGAATCGTAATGAAAATAAGTTTTCATTTTCATAGGAAAACCATAATTTTCGGTAAAGCGTGAAGGACTTGGTTACTTTATAAAGCAAATGGCAGGACTATGATTGTTTCAAGTATCTCAGCTTCGGCACATTACTCGTTTGTTTTGAGAGTGTTTGTCGGGAAACGTATCATTAGTCGTGGAGCTGGTGGCAAACAGGAGAGACAATTTCACGACTGACGGCATCTTAATGAAAGTGAGTGGGAATAGTATATTCTGAGAGTGGCTGTTACGTAAGAAAAGTGCATGAATGAACTCGTACTTCGAATATTGCTATTGTTCTGCGTACGCGTTCGTTATTACAACTCTCGTAAAAATTTAACTCTTTAACTTTCATTCCACGAAAAAAGAGTAACAACCGCACCTGGATCACTGGTTCTAGTGGATCAAATAGAAACATAAAAGCCATGTAATTAAGCTGAAAAAGAAACAATATCTCTTTTAATTTACTGATATTTCTCCTTAACCTATTGACTGCCATGAGGATCACGGGTGGGCCTCACGCGGTTTTACTATGTCCGCCGAAGTTTTTTAAAGAATCAGAATGGATGTGCCAATCAAAATAGGTCTCCCTCATTAATAAACTTTGTAATAATGTTAGAGAGTTAATTTTAACTTTTTAAATTTTATTTTTACTGATTGTACAGATTTTACGCACTTAAACTTCTTTCTGTCGAACTTTGGTGAATAATTGAACACTCCATTTCTAATAATAAGTTCTACTTAATCATGTTATTTAAATGACAAACACTTCTGCTTTGAACGTCTTTGTTCTTGTGCTTCATAAAGTCTGATTTTGGAAGGCTGTTACAAACTGGTGGGCCTCAGCAGTACTCCCGGTAACGGCCATGAGGGTCATGGGTGGGTCTCACGCTGGTGTTTATTTCAAGGTCTGTATCTTCCCAGGGGGATTTGAAATTGACTTAGTTTCAACTTTCTCTAATTGTGTGAAGAACAATATATTATATAATGCTCTTAGGGTTCTAAATTACCGCTTGTAGCACCTTTATTGTATTGTACAGAATTTGTTCCATGTACTTT
Organism: Acheta domesticus; assembly: GCA_031308135.1. Classification (NCBI taxonomy): domain Eukaryota; kingdom Metazoa; phylum Arthropoda; class Insecta; order Orthoptera; family Gryllidae; genus Acheta; species Acheta domesticus. The sequence goes on from JAHLJT010009355.1 coordinate 91,966,952, forward strand.
GTTTTGTAGTTTGTTCTTCAGTACAGTTTTATTTCTTACTAAAAGTCACTTAATATTTATGTATTTGTTTTTCCTTTGAAATATCCTGAATATCATTGAATTAGATTAAGTACTTTCCCTTTCTAAAATTGTGGCCTACTGGAGATCTCATGTAAATATGTACGTGGGAAGTCACGAGGGTCACCGGTGTCCCTCATGTGTGAATCACGTATGTTACACTTAATTTAATTTTTATAACTATATTTAGGAGCATTTGAAAATGATTTAGCCTATAAAGTAAAAGTATGTGGTGTGGCCCCTAGTGACCACTTTCTTCTTTAGACCGTGGCCCCCAGATGCAACCCTTCATTGGGCCCTTGGCTGTCAATGGATATATTTGAAGTCGAAATGAAGTATTAAAACTGAACTATGTTTCAGCTACAGAATCATTGAAAAGTCTTTCAACATGTCGAACTTAAAGCTAGATACTTGAAATATATTCAGAAAGTAATACGTAGTTATACTGTCAATTCTAAATCCCAAGAGTTAAGGTTCTTGTGTGTTAACTTGGGTAAATAGGCGAAACTTTTAGAAAATTACGCAACTTGTGCAATGAAAATGATAAAAGATTAAAAATGTAATTTTAAAGTAGTTAAGGCAAATTTGAATAGTATTTTATTTATTTTAAATAGATTACAAACAACTTCGAAACTGATTCTCCTTAATGAGAAGTTGAAGTTCGTATAAAACAACAAACCTATAAAAACAAACCTAACAAAAACAATTACCGATGATGATGATGAAAATAAAAATAATTAATAATAAAAAATGCAATAATAATAATAACAATAATAATAATAATAATAATAACAATAAGTATACCAGGTTATAAAATAAAACAATAATGAATAATTGGCAGGATTTGCGGAATTTTTGTTTTGTAAAGTTGTTATGAATGACATTCCATTCAAGAAAACCTCGGGCGTGTTACAGGTGCACTGATGGGTCGGAGAGCCCTTGCGTCTGCCGTTCGACCGGGCCGGTAGCCTGCGCCGCTCCCTTCCCCACCCCTCCCCTCTCCTTCCTTTCCTCCCCCACCCCGTGGAGGCGCCGGCCACTTTCTACGCGCCCAGCGGCGGCGGCGTCCACGGCGACCGCAGCGGCGGCGGTGCCTCACTCGCGGCTTGGCGCCCACCGCCAACGCGTCCGCCGCCGCCGCCAACGCCGACGCGGCCGCCACCCCAGCCGCCCCCGCCGCCTCCGCTATCGCCTCCGCAGCTCATTCCCTTGCGGGGGGATCCCGCGGCAGTCGCACGCTGCAAAGCCTCGCGGTCGAGGATCACTCGGGGCCGCCGCCGCCGCCGCCCCCCCTCTACCCCCTCCCTCCACTCTTGCTCTTCTATCTCCGCGGCCGCGTGCGTCGCACCCGCTGCCGCCCGCCCTCCCGCCCGCTCGCGTTTCCGCGTGACGAAATTGCCCAGTCCATTGGGGAACGTGATACGTTAATTAAAAGGTCTCGGACCCTCGCACGTCACCAATGCACACATCAGCCAATGCCGTGCGGCAGCCGGCGCGCCAATGGGGAACGAGGCTAGTGCCACAGCCGCCGCCGCCACCACCACCACTACCGTCGTCTATAAAAGGAGAATCCTAAGTTGGAGTATTTGTTGCTTATTATACCCCCCCGCGCTCTGACAGCCGGCGCAGTGTGCAGCGTGACAGGCAGGCGGGCGGACCTGGGAAGACAAGGCAGACAAGCCAGCGGCGCGCGCGCGTTACAAACACGCGCACGCGTGACGTGAAGGGCTCGACCGCCGCGCCGCCGCCGCCGCTGCCGCTCCGGCACTTCGTCCGACGCGCACCCCGTCACCCCGGCAGCCATGTACTCCTTCAAGAAGCTCGCCGTCCACTGGAGGACGATCGTCGTGGTGCTGGTGCCGTTGGTGCTACTGCCTCTCGCCCTCCCCAACTCCAGGGTCAGTACCACTCATTTTTTTAATTTCTTTTATTTTTGTTTTTGTTTCGACATTTTTCTTTCGGTTGCTCCCAAAGTGTGTTCGAAAGTGCGCGCTCCACACGCGGTGCCGGTCCACTGCTTTCTCGTACCTTGGAGGTCAAGAACATCCCCCTCGTGGTCTTGACTCGCGCGCGCGGAGAAATGTGGGTCATCGCGGCGGAGTGCGTCGCGGGGAGAGAAACCTCCCGCGAGTGGGTGGAGGCGGCGTTTCTTTGCCGCGCGCCGCGCCGCGCCGCGGACAGGTCCGCGCCGGAATGTGTCAACAAACGCGCGTCGTGACGTGCAGAGAACAAGTGGTTGGCAGGCAGGCAAGCGGGCGGTCAGGAAGTGCGGTAGGCAAAAATCCGTCTGTGCAGAAGAAAAGTGACACATCTCGTAAACTGTCGTTTTGTGAAGCTGTGTTATATCTTAAGCAGAGCCGTTTGTCTCGGGACAGTGACGTTTTACTTTTTTGAACGTCTTTTTCTATCTGTTCAATCCACTGATTTTACAGAATTTTGCATGTCATAATACCAGAACTGGGGTAGGGCATAGGCAGGGATGCGGGGAGTTCGTTGATTCGAAGCTCCCTCTTATTTGTTAGGTTTGTCTTAATTTAGTGTTTGGGTTTCTTTTATTTTGAATCCTTAACATTTTATTGTTGAATGTTATTTTTGTGTGGTTAACTTTTGTTCTTTACACCGGATTCTCTTGTGAATGATTTTAATGATATTTATAATTGCTACCACCCTGTCACCGAGATGACAATTCATTGTGGGTCACAATTCTTTGAACAAATTTAATTATTACATCTTCATATTTACCACAGTATTTGTTTTGTGTGAATTTGTTAACTGAAAAATTTCGGTGTTTGAGAGCGTCATTATTGACAAAATGAGGGAGAATTGGGGAATCGTTTTGAGACGGACGAAGAGCAGGATGGAAGGGATTTTGAAACCGTGGCGTCGTGGGGAGCGAGAGAAGGGAAAACGCGGGGACGCAGTGCGGTGATTGTGCAGGCGTGAGTCGCTCGCTCGGGAGCGGTTATCGCGCCGCGAGTGGACGATAAGCGGCCTCTTGACGTTTCTAGTGTTGTCGCGAGGACGAAAGCACTCGTACGCGCGGCGCGACGAAGGAGACCGGTCACGTGCCTGTGAATGAGACTTCGCTCTGTCAGCGGTGGCAGTCAAGCGGAAAAGTAATTTGCCACGATGGAAATTTAACGCTTTCCGATACGAACTTGGCATTATATTCTTCACGCACGTTTTCTCGAGCCCTCATTTCGCTGTGATAGGAGTGGGGCTGGGGATTTTGACGACGTAACTGTTATATCAAATGTGTAACTAGTTTTTTTTTGTTTCTTCAAAATATTCTGTTATACGGGAGCGAACATTTCTGGTAATTATATTTTGTCTTGTTACTAACATTTATTCTCAAGTCAACTAATTAGTAAAGGAGGATATGTTTTGGAGCTCAAAAAACCGCGCGTGTATAATACCAAGTGTAATCTTTGTTTTTCACACTTCCAACTATTTATGCGAAATTCAATGTAGTATGTTCTTATATTTTTTATCGCTGAAATTTTAGTTAAGAATATTTATTCACATTTCCCTGATCCTCCAGAGTAGTACAAATATTAAAATTTGGAAATCTTGTAATTTCGAACAAGAGTATTAATTATTTTACAATGTTTATCAATATCGTCGATGATTATTAATTTTTGTATGAAGCATGTTTAATACTAACATAATCCTGCATGTTTAACACTAATGTAATAAATGATTGATCAACCATTGTTGTTCAGAATTAAGGAAACTAGTTTATAATCAGGGATTTGTCGGTAGAAAATATTAAAGGTTTAAAAATGTCTCGAAATGTTAAAGGTTTACACGTATTTTCTCAGAGACACAATTCAAAAAAACGTTTTAGCTCTAAATATCTTGTACGTCTAAAGTTGTTCTCGATAGACTAAATATAGTTAAAACCTGTTTCGCGATATAAAATTATATAATGCTGCACACTTCAAAGTTTGTGGAATTCATATTCCCCTTTGTGCAAGAATTACAGTATTCTACAAAATGAGAAGTTACAAATTCTCGCCGTAAATTCTGCAATGAAATTAATGAACTACCAGTGAAGCGTGCATTGTTGAAAACACTAGGACAAAATTTAGCATCTTAATAGCAATAGTTGTTTGATGCCCAATCGCGACAAATAACAAAGTTATTTTTTCCTTTTAAATTAATTGTTGGGAAACTAGTCATCACAGAACTTGATACTACGGGGCGTGACACCACTTATCATCTTCTATCAAAACCACCACCACCCTCACGATGTTGATGTTAATTTGGGGTTGTGTATTTTATGTTAACAAATTAATGTTCAATTTCAATAATTTTATAAAGTACTGAGCAGACAAATCATAGAATATAGGATATATATATAGGATATTGTTGTAGCACGATTATTTCGACATAAATTATTTGAGTGAAATTATTTGAACACTAGTACAAAACTTCCAAGAAAGCGTTCTTAAATGAAGTTCGAATTTCCTTGGCTTGGCTTTAGTGACGCAAAAGTAGTTTTAGGAACTCACTGGTTCAAAATTCCTAGCAAACCGCGATTTGAAACCAACATCGAAATTTCTGTCCAATCGTGTACTCTCTTCAGTATCTGACAGTACGACAAATCTGACGGTACGTTGAATTGCATTGGGGCCACACGAGATTAAGGAATAGAACACCCGTTACCCGGAACATTATATTTATCGCCTCCAATTTCCTCAGATGTTGGATTAAGGAAAGTTGGGATACTTTCGATTGAAGTATCGCCAGTTTTGTTTTCGGTTTTAGTAGTCTCTAACAAATAACACCTTGGAATCGGTACAAAATAATATAGATTCTTATCGAAAAATAATTACCGGCATGGAATTAGCACCTGCAAAATTACAAGGTAGAAAAACCCTCCAAGTCGAACATTCAGTTAAGAAATTAACAAAACAACAATACAATTAAAGAAATGAACCTTTAATTCAATTTAAAAAATTGATATAAAAACACAAAAATGGACGTACATTTTACACTTACAAATATGTTTAAGCCTTTATATTGAAATTAAATGGACAAATCTCCATTTTTCTATTGAATAAATTCCTAAGCTTTCGAATTTCCTTAATATTCAACCACATCTCTGGTAGATAGGCTGGCAAGTTTCACAATCTAATACACGAAATATCAGAGAAGTTAACTGCCCCCTGGCAGATTGTAGGGGATGGGGGGCCCAAGTTAAGATTGATTCGCTGCCCCAGCTTTTAAATGAGCATTTAACCACCTCTGTAAGTGGCCGGGGAGAACGCAATCTGTACCAAACGTTAGTATATTTAGCTCTTTATACATTATGATAGGCTGAAAACTTAATGTGGGTTCTTTCCTGCATATCTCACATGACGTAATGTTTTATACAGTAGTTGACGAAATGTATAAATATTTCTTCATATTTAAGTTAGAAAAATGTACGTAATTAATTGAAAATAAATGAGTACATCAATAGCAATACGTTTATGAAAGTTTACTGAAACGTCTTGTATGTAAAATATTGAATTTTGTAAGTGGTCGAGTAAGTGGTGCACAAATACCAATCGATATTGTTGGTATCGATATTAAGATTTGTTGATGCATGTATCGATGCTTAGGTATGTTTGTATTATGTTAACATGGTGTTAAAACAATTCTCCCAACATGGTCCGTTTGCATTCGCGCACGACCTTCGCTGTGAAACCAAACCTCCCGTGGCGGAGTTTACTTCACACAGTTTATATAATTTATTTCTTCCTGTCCAGAATCGCAAGCTTAATGGATGTTCCGAGATTATTGATTTAAAATTAATGGTAACATAGTATATGTGACATAGGTTTCACACTGAGTTAGACATTTTTTGATGTAGGAAAACTACTCTTGCATCTTTTAGCGCTAAATAGTTTTGTTCTAACAATATACAGGTTCCAAGAGGATGAATAAATGTATAGAGCAAGAAAGAGGAAGTTAATTAATTTAAGAGGTGTGAACTAGTCTTGTGAAAAGCTTAACCTGATACGTCTTGCTCATCTCGACTCCTCCCCCCCCTAACTTAACGATAATGTAGCCGTATACGAAAATTGACACATCTGAAATATTGTAGTTTTGTCATTCTGCGGCTCAGAAAGCTGTCTCGAGAACTATTTTACTATATTTTATAAGAAAACATGTCATTATTTTCTAAAACACATCAATTAACCTAAAAATGACAAATTTTGAAAACTAATGTCACGGGATCTCGGGCACATACATTTTTGCCAAATTTCACCTGGAAAAAGTTCCCGCAATAGCTCTTCATACGTACCCAGGAGTAGATTAATAGGCAAGGTGAAAAAAACTCGTTCTTAGGGCCCCCGACAGACGTGGACTCCCAAATATTTTTTATAAAAAAACTTTTTCTGTAGTTCGTAAATAATAACAAAATTCTAGTATTAATTTTTAAAATGGCAAGTTTAGTGACTATGCGCCCAATTCGTCTTGATTGTTTGTGTTCAATTTTTGAATATTATTAGGAGCTGCATGCTTGGAACCCCTTAAGCCACTAATAGTCTTGCATGCACTGCATTCGCGAAGTGTCTATGAAGCCCAACCGGCCGCATGCGGACTTGACTTCGCACAGCTTGGTCTCGCCGCGTCGCACGGCGGCCCCACTTGGTCCAACGGAGCGCGGAAGTGGCCGGCAATCGACTGCATGTGGAGCGCCGCCGGCACCCATTGTCGCGACCGTTTGCCTGCCTGCACGCCTCGCCGGCCATCCGTCGCGGGGCGAGGCGCGGCGCGGCGGGGCGGGGCGGAGCGGGGCGGAGCGGGCGAGGCAGCGGCAGCAGGAGCGGGGCGCACAAGGCATCAAGGCTTTTGTCAAGAACACTTGCGAGTGTTAACCTACATTTAACTCCGCCGCCGCCGTCGCCGTCGTCGCAGTCTCCGTCGCCGCTGCGGCTAAGAACGCGACGCGCCCAACCACGACGCTTGTTCGCGCGCGACGCGACAAGACATTCCGAGAGTTCGCGGGGGTGATGCAACCCCCGGAGGGAGAGCTACGGCTGGGCGGCACCGCAGCGCCATCGGGAGGGCAAGAAAAAAAGATAACTTTTAATTAAGCCCTTGGTAATGAGTTATTTTTGCACCAAGGGTTTTATAAGGGTTCTAATGATTGAGAGAAGACTAAAACCCGAGATCATTAGAATCAGTTAATGTCCAAGATACATGTAAGATTTTATTTTTTACCTAATTTAAATGATTCAATATTACTTATTTACTAATTAACTAGATGTTAACATGACTCGGTTTGTCTGTTCATATTTTCCTACCGTAATTCCTTTTCAAAATTCTCTCTCATAATTCCCCCCATAAGAGAACATGTTGTATCATTCGTTTTCATGTTTCCCTCGCAACCACAATCCTCTCGATCCAGGCTGCTTTATGCAGTGTAGATCGAACTCTGTATCAAAGACAATAACATTCAATGATGTATCAGTGAAAAATAAAAAGGCATTTTTTAGAATATGACTTTCACGTTTTGTGTTGTTAAAAACGAACCAATGTTTGTTTTTTAGATCTTAATTATTCCAAAGAGTTTGGTATTAGGGTTAAGTTTCCCTACAAAGATCGTTTAATGTTTTATCAAATCGTGTAAGGTTACATAAAATTGCTTTTATGCTTTGTGATAAGCACGTATTGGAATAGTGTGTGTGTGTGTGTGTGTGTGTGTGTGTGTGTATGTGTGTGATTTTTCGCTAAATTAGTGTTGCACGTGGCATCCGAACGTTTATGAAATCCGGAACTTTTATGTAGTGAAATAAAATAAAATCCTCAATCATTGTTTTCTTTAAAACTTCGTAAAATCTTAGTTACATCTACAAAGAAATAAATTTCTTGAAGTTGTGGAACACGGATTATTCGTTCGAGAAGTCACTTTCCCATTCACATATTACAGATATTAACGTAACAAGGTAGATATACTAGAGCAAATAACTGACGGAGTTCAGTGTGTAAACCGACGCAGTAGCCCTGATTTATAACCTATCAAGAGCTTGTTAATTGTAATATCGACAGTGTGCCGTTCAATACTTGTCGCAATGCCACCTTTTTAAAAGTTTTTTTTTAATGTCCTTTCTTGGGGTTGACACCTTCCTTATTTTTAGCAACAAAGTATTTATATTGTTCTTAACGTTCTGTAAAATTCTTTACGGATGGAGAAAGTTAAGTGTGGCTTTTAGTTTTGGTTGCGTTAAGTCGATACAACAGAACTACAGCATTATAAAAATGTCTAGGGGCGTGGGACGGAGAGAGGTGTGAGATGAACAATGAAAGTAATGTGTTTACGTATGTTAATTTGTTCTGTTTAGTTGCTTAATAGTCACTATTAACCTCGCTAAAACTATTTTGTAATTCAGGGAATGAACTATGCTATATTATATATTAAAACGTTCCATTTTCCATACAAATTGTTAACATTGATTTACGAATTGGTTAAGATAATAACGTTTAAAACAATTTTCTTAAGAAAATATAATATAGAATCCCATAAAAGCATAAATGTGGACTACAACAAATTGTAAACTAATACGTATGTGAGGATGCTAATAAAATTTGGGAACAGAATTTAAATACTCTTGCGCTTTTAATTCAATGATAATATTGTTTATGAAAAAGCTGTGGTCTTAAAGGGGCGTCGTTAACGCTAAAAGTTCCAGCCCCTCTACTGACATTCAGAAGAGAGGTTTAGTTTGAAATTTTTCTCACTTCTTTCGATTTCGATTAGTTCGCTGACTATCGTAACGGATTAGGGATGTTTGCAACTTCTTAAAGAGTGTTATGTTTTTCACTCCTCATGCAATAGAACAGGACTTTAAGTGAATCAAATTCTCTCTGAAGGTTGCACAACAAAGAGTGGTGATTCATATGAGTTAGACCGCTTGATGATCAATAAAAATTGTAGTGGAGAAAATCTTTATCGTGTAATTTCATATGCCTGCATGAATGGCATAGATGGGTGAATGTTAGTGCGGAGAAAGAATCCTAGAACTGAATGTTATTCAAAACAAGTGGTTTAATCTAAAACTGTAAATAATCTCCTTAATGATGCCACTATGAAACTTCCGTTGAGTAGAAAAATAACCATTCCAAAGGCTTCCTAATGCAGAGCCCGGATATCCTAATCTAACTAAATACGTTCGCAGATATCAAGTTCTCCAAATACCTAGAGATAATGCTATTTCTAAATCGGAATACTAAAATTACAACTGATCACGCCTTTCCAATGTGGGACGGTAATAAAGCCTGCTTTAGCAACGCGTGTTAAAAAATAAACTGGATCTAAAGATTTTGTTAAAAACAATGTTGACCAAATAGTAGTATTTTTCAAGTCTTGTCAAAACGGGTATAACTTGCAAGAATGGATTGCCTTTATTCGAACAAAAGAAGTCTATTAAAATAACTTTAAATAGAAAATAAAATCATTACATATTTGCTGGGAGTAATATTGTAAACAATTTGTAAAGAACCCGTCCAAAAATTGAAATGCAATTATTAAATTGTTGTCTTTTTCATGGCGAATAATATTAATTTATTCTACTATTAACAAGTCAAATATTGGAACGGTCTCGTTCAGTTCATCAACGCAGTTCGAAAATTCTTCATGAAAGTTTATTTTCTACTAATACTCCAGTGTAAACATAATCTGAAATGTAAAAATGTTCGTTACGAAAAGTTGACATTACGTTTTATATATCATTATTGTCAATGGTGCATGACGCTCAAAACACCATTACAAAATTAGACAAATGTTTTACGAATTAAGTATCTTGTTTTCAATAACTTACTTCTGAGAGAATGTGTTCTTTGGAAAACCCAGAGCGACATGACTTGCACCGCGAGCAATAAATGCTGACATTGCACATGGTATTACCCACGTCTTGATCCGAGGTAAACAAGACTACAATTACAATAGCATGAACTGCTGTATCTAGAGGATAGCTTTATTTACATCACAACAAAACGTTATTCTAATTACACCAACGAGAAGTGCTTCATATATTTAATTCATATTATTAATATATATAGTGTCATGACAGCTCTTGGTCAGCGTGCTCGCTTTCCAGTACAGCAGCCCCGAGTTCGATTTCCGGTCGAGGCAAGAATAAGTGTGGGTTTTCGTTGCAATGTTCCAGTATATGTTGCTGTGCGACGATGAGAAAATTCACTTCTTAGGTTTAGAAGACCGGAATACGCGTGGGGATGTCTACGTGCTAACCTCACGTACACTCAGCCCATGGCCGCGAGGCAGGGACGTCGCCGGTAGGCCTGAACCCGTTCACGGGATGTTGCGCCAAGTACATACATTATTAATATCTAACAACAATATAACTTGGATATAACATCCGAATTACTTTATTGTAGTAGCTAACAAAAAATTGATATATGTTTATTGGCCACTACAAAGGTTTTCTTCCTTTGTCATATTGTTTCAAGAGATTGAGATATCACGTTTATCCCTTCTGTGTCATTTCTCGCCTTTGATGTATTGTCTGCGGTTCCTGGATCGAGGGCAATATATCGAAGCGAGCTTGTCGCTGTTATCTCCCCTCATGTTTTTTAGCTAAAAGGCTTCGATGAACCGGGAGCTTTCAGCAGCAGAGAACGCTATCGAAAATCACTTCACCAAAATATCGATCTAAGAGAAAAGATTAGATAAGTGACAAAAACCATAATAATTTTAATTAGATGAACTATAAATCATGATAAAATGTAGATATTTAGTCAATGAAGAAGAGTATGACGACATTTAATCAAGGTGTGTACCAATGCGGAAAGGTAGCTTAGTAGTTGTACAAAAGAATATTTATTTTTGGTTGCTTCTTATCGGATCTATTTGTAATACATGTAGCAATATTTCATCTCTCTGGTTAGGCTGCATTAGATAATTTAGGTGGTTTAATGAATATCGCAAAATACAGGTCGATGACGTTTTCACATGCTGTTGCAAAGTGTTGATATAACCTAAAAATATTTTTTAAACATTTGAATGCGAATGCTTAATTATTTGTATTTATATTTACATCTATTTTCTTCTTGAGGCGCACTATTCCTTTGCTCAAGTTTCAATTTACAATGAACCCGTTACGCAATATTATTTCTCCAGCAAGTTTCCATGACACCTTTTTACATCTATTATCAGGAAACAAAACGCATTGTTGCAAAACTGGAACGACCGTAGCATATTAAATTAGAAAAAAGTGTGCGGTTTTCGGAAAGGTGAGACGAACACAACGATAAACTTGTTAAATAGAACGTGGGAACGATGAGTGCCTCTAAAACACGACTTGGCCGTCAAGACTCGTTGGAAATGAAGTTCAGTTAGTTATTTAACTGCTGCGACACTTTCTCTCTTCAAAAAGTGATTTGCATTCGCTGAGCTTGTAAGAAGCAATCAAATTGGAAGCCTACTACGTACTCTGGGAATCGACGATGAAACCTTTTTTGCCGTATTTTGCTCATGGGAAAAGTGAAGTCTTGTGGAAGCGTTTTCGCAACTGCCTGCAAGAAGCAACGACACACAGTGGGTCAACGTGAAACAAAGAGCGCACTTAATGCACTTTCTGGTCGAATCTCGAAAACGCGCCAACCAAACGCGACGGAAATCTCGCGACCAATAAACAATCAAAACTTAAAACTTGTGTAATAACTTGTATAATGTTTTCCAATATTTTTACTCAATTTCGAGGTTTCTCTTCCAGACGTGACTTAGAGCGTCACTTCAAAAATAAACATTATTAAGTATTTTGTAGTCTTTTTGACAAAGTTTTGTAAAGTTTCTTCTTTTTCCCAAGAAGTTTAAAGTTGTAATATTTCTCCATAAGATTCATCTTTGTCTTGTCATTCCATAACTTCTACACTGATTGGCATTAATGGCATAATATTCCAATTTTCCATTTTATACCTCGTTAAGTTCCATCTGTAAAGCATATATTCCTAACAGAGAGCACTGTAATAATCGGCGCACGTGAGCGCACGTGATTAATCGGTCGAATGTATATAAACGAACAATGAATGAATAAACGTTCATTGGATGCAACTCTTATAACATTCATATACATGAATTGTTAACATTTGTACCCCAAACTTAAATTTCAATTACGATATGTCGAAAACTAGTGTTTTGCAGAAATCATCAAGGTGAGGATTAGAGGATCATTTCACCATTAAAAATAGTGTGCCAACATACGTTCAAATATCCTTCCACCTTCCATATGACTCGAAGCTCCCTCCACTAATTCGGGAAGTGTAACATTTTGACAACTAAGTATCAAATAATGAATTGTCATGTAGAAGAATTGAAAACTGTTATTTTAGTTAGTTTTCTCCACAATACATAAATTTATTTGGAATAATTGTCGATTTAACTGATTTAAAGTAAACTCGAAAAATTGATTTGGTAAACTCAACTCAGAATAATTCTCTTGTTTGCGAATTCAGACGGAAAAACTGCCTCAACTCTGAAAGTGCACGTTTCAAAGTCTTATCCTGGAATTATAAAATGTTGAAATAAATGGTTTTGATAATATTTGTTTTCTTCCGCCAATAAATTTTGAAGAAATTATGTTACCTAGTTGATCTATTTGGCTGTCCGCAAGACGCAGTGTTCTAGGCATAGATGCCAACCGTCATGCTGTTATCTTCCTCAGAGCGAAATGCCCTGAGATATTTGCCTTGAGGAAGGTCGCAGCATGGTGGCCAAAACGTTGGCCTACGACGCGGCGTCTCCCGGATAGCAAAGGAGATATTGACTCCGGCCGCAGAAGCCTATGCTTTCAAGTTATCCAATTGTTTTTTGAGCTCACTTAATGGGTTTTTGCAAGTTTTCTAAAACATTAATTTTTGGTTTATCACTTTACAGCATAATAGATGTTTCACACGCTTTTATCGTTCACTGCAAACGACACAAACCATTCAAATTTGAACCTAAACGTAGAAATATTTTCTCTCCACGCACTGCCCGACTATTTAGGCCCAGTGTGCGACGGGGGCGTGGCGGAGCCGACTCATGGGGGAGGGGGGCAACAGTTGCCGCTCCGAGTGAAACGGAAGCTTGAAAGCTTAATTCGCTTCGCTTGCGCGGAGTAATCTATTGCTCTCTCCACCAGCCGCCTCGCCGCCTCAGGCTGAGGTTTCCAATAGTTACGAACTGCACCGGAGGAAAGATTTTCTCAACTCGTCGCTCGCTCTTATCCTCGAGATTAATGAGGTGCACGGCCGTTGCAATAGACCAGAGCAAGGATGTATGTAGTTATGGAGTGTTTCAAGTAAGATTTCCACCTGGTATTTGAGGGGTCAGTATTGCAATTTTAAGTTGTATGGTGAAAATTCAAATCCAGGATGGATTGAAAATACAGTTCCTGACTTTATATCGTTCGTAGGCTGCAATAATGGCACAATGCAAAATATCAGGTGTGGATATAAATGAGTTTGAAGTATCACCTTGTATTCAAATGCATCATTCTTGCTACACACTTCCATTTGTTGGCGAAACACTGTGCTGTATGATACGCTGTTGGTAGGTAGACCAACTATTCTATGCTGGAGCTATGCTATTCTGGAGAGTGCATTAACTCGAAATTCGTATTTTTTGAGTTGTCCCACTATTGCAGCCCTCGAGCAATATGGCTCACATTCACGAACATTTCACCAGAAGCTAAGTTGCTAGTGAGGTTTATCAGCAGGATAGCAACCAACGGTATGCATAGACGAACTTTCACTGAGCTTTCGTTTTTATGATTGTTGCCAAGAACCAAACTGTTGAAATAGATATCGTGAATATTTAAAGAATGCTCATCTTTGCGGAAGCACATATCACGTAAGAGCCGAGCCCATATTATACTCGCGATTTACTTTCTACACACGAATAATCTATTTTCTTCCCTCACCAATGGAAAACCATATGATTGGGAGAGTTGAAATGATAGGATTTAAGCTACGCCTCTAAAAGGGTCTTCCGAAGATTTTGCACTCAAAATGTAGGAGGCACTGAAAAGCTTCAAAATTTAATTTAGCAGATACAATGCTAAATTTCAATAAACTGCGAGAAGAACGGATAATTCTCTTGAAGTCTCAAATCCTTAAATACAAAAAATCCTGAAAAATCATGAAAAATCATAAAATTCGAAAAATTTTAGATTTTTTCTAAAACACTGAATCCTATTTTATTATTTTCTTCCTGCTCTTTTCAAAGAATTCCGGTGTTCTAAACTTCTAATGATATATAATATAAACATTTAATAGTAATTCATTACAACAAATACCGTTTGTCGCTATTTAGCTTAGACGTTTCTTGTAACGTCTAAGATAGCTGTTCTTCTTAAAGGGCTCCGCTTCATAGATTATCTGCAAAACCGTAGCAATTTTAAAACGTGAGATAACTACTTTGAAGCGAAAATTCAAACATCTGTCGCAGGATTCTTTGAGAAGTCAGTATCTGGAGTGGAGAAGCGGAAACAAAAGGTCTTGAATTCTCAGAGAAGAAATAGGCGCCTTCGTCCCTCCAAGAAAGGCTAACGGGTTCTTCAGGGAGAAAAGGAAAGTGAAAACTTAAGAAAGGGGGCGGGGCGCAGGGGCAGGTGCACCTTACCCTTTCGGCACAATGCTTGGCCGCGCCCCGCGCCGACGGTCAGCGAGATCTTGTCGTTTGCTGTTGAAGCTTTTCATTAGATCACCTTTACCTGGTATTCCACCTAAAAGAATTCTGCTTTCTTTTTAAAAAGAACACAATTTTCCTTGAAACAATTCTTCTTTCTTGACTAAACTCTTAAAACCATGTTATATATGTTATTTCTAAGGCATTAGTTGCTATTCCGTTAAGATCAATTCATCAAGTTTAACAATATCATTACAATATAATTTGAAACATGCTCTAATTTTCTTCGTATTCAACAGTAACCTCTTGAGCAAATAAATTCGTCCAATTCACTTGGAGCTCTGATATTTTCTGCTCGTTGATTGTAAATATTCTTATCCATTCTTTGTTTCCAAATAGCAGCAGTAGACAACTGGGGATCCCTGAGTTATACTACACACATTCTACCTTTTGTACAAAACCAAGAAATCTTAAGATATTTGCAGAACTAACTCTATTTTGGTACTTCGCAACTGAATCGCGAAAATAAAAACTCTTATGAAAGTTCATGTATGCATATCGTTGATTTAGCATCCCGCTGAAAAATCTATCTGGCAACTGGTAATAACGCACCAAGGAACTTATTGTCAATCAAATCTCATTTTGGATATTCATAATATATCAAACATTCCAGTTGACATTTTTTTTATTTTTAAATTATTTAAGATCAATTTTAAATTACTAAGGTCGTATAGTGACCATTGTAAGTAACTTTGGAGGTAACGGAAACAATAATGGAATACTGGCACACACAAACATACATGCCCAGGGCGGAATTCGAACCCGGAGCCCTTCAGGCACGAGGCAGTTACGACTCTTCAGCCAAGGCTTAGCGACCTCGGCTATCCAAACCTGCAGTTGGAGACCTTAGAAACACTCCGTAGTAACTGCAGTCACCCCTGATCTGGTGCACACTATTGCAACGGTCATCAACATAATTAATCGTAAGGATGAGAGCAATCCATAATCTCAGAAGGAGGGGTGATCACATTCTGAGGTCTTCACGGAAAAGTTGTAGTCGGTAGCAATAGTTTACCTCGAACGGCTTAGCTCTTCCCCTGCATTTCTCGTAGCCACAGGTCGGTCACTATCACCTTTATCACAGAGATCATCTTCTTGTTTAAGTCGGAAGTTTAAGCCCAAGTAAAAGAAGGCACTCCGGAATTGAATTCAATGACTGCACAATCCCAATGCACTCCCTATACATCTGTATTTAATCCTATCCGTCGCTGACCCACGATATTAATTTAACCTTGTTTATAAAGACGATATTTTTATTTCACTTTCCGAGTCGTAAATTCTCCATAATGTACTAATTCTGGGTATAAAAGTATTCATGATCTAACTAACAATTACACAACCAACAATTAAAACCAAATGAATCGGTACAACGTGTAATGGAAGTTCTAGAGTTAAAGGCACTGGAATGATGTTGATATCGCGGCGTACACGTGGATAAATTTGATGTTATATCCTCAACTCAAAGGGAGGACAAAAGGTGCTTTGGAGGTCAAATATCCTAGAAAGCAAAAGAGCTTGCTTAACTACGTTGTTCAAATACAATCTGATTAAATTAGATTATAACTTTTAAAATGGAAACCTAGTTTTTCAATACGAAACCTCTATTTCGGGCAACCGACAAAGTGAGAGTGGTAAATGTGGGTTACGGGTTGAAATTGCATCCCATTTCTTGCACTCTCCTCTATCTTTCCCAACAGCTACGAATTCTACTTAGACTTGCGTTATTCCGATAACTACGTTATTAAAAGTTAAAAATGATTCGTAGTTTCCTCTAAGTATTTTATAATTTGAATTAATAATTTTCAATTTCTATCCTCATAAGGGACCTTGCGTAAACTATAATTATTTTAGTAATATATATATATATATATATATATATATATATATATATATATAATTAATTTATTCTATAAAAATGTGAATGGGTATATAGTTCACATAATGGATAACAAGTGATACAGAGTGTTATTAGTTGTATAATAGACGCCATTTAGAATGTATTAATTTTGACAATTTTCCAATCTATTCTCCTAATCCCACAGTGGGGAAACTCTTGGTAAGGTCCGGCAATGCGTACCTTGTCTTCGACAATGTTGGAAACGTACCAGCGAAGCATTACGCGTTATGTCTCGCTGACCTTGAAGAGTCTCCCATAATAAAGACGTAAACGACAGCCTTCCTTTAATTCCAATAATTCAAAGTAAACTGCGCCGAAGATACGGTCTTCTTCACACTAATGTACACGACCATGACAATAACCGTGAGTCTTTGACGAGGGAAATATTACAATGACATAATTTTGGAAATATTAAAACTGAATTTTTAATTTAAAAATACGAAATAAAATTAATTTATTACATTCCAATCACTTAAAAGTACTAATTTTAATAATACAATGTAATATAAAAATTACTTTTCGAGAACATACAAAATCTAACATACGTGTAACATATGTATGTAAATAACTTATTTCGTAATTTATCAAAAACGAAAATTTCATTAAATAAAAATTTAACCTATTTAAACATTAGATCATTTTCACTGCAAGAGGGCAAGACGATTAATCCGAAATATTAAACATTCGTCATCTAAATGTGAAACTTTATACATATATATTATTTCTTATTATTTTAAACGCACGAATTTAGTAAAATTGAGATTTATATTTTTCAAAAACTTTACTGAATTTCCTGAAATTGATATTTATTAGCAAACTATAGATTTTGCTCACAGTTTTGTCCACTATGCCCGAGTTTTCTACCCCGGTACGGACCAGTGCGCGGATGCAGGGCCGGATCCAACGGATCATTTGGGGTAGGGATCATTGATTTTTGTTAAATAATAAACATATTTTAAGTTATTTAAAATGTAAATTATTTTAGTAGTGTATATATGATGGTACAGAATATTATTTTTTAAATAATTACATAAGTCTAATAAATATTTATTCATAAATATTTAAATCAATAAAAGAACGTAACAAACGAAAGCTCTAGGCTTTCCGGAGAGGAGCCATGACCCCCTGGCTCCACCAGTGCGTGGATGCAGGGCCGGATAATTTGGGGAAGGGATCATTTATTTTTGTTAAATAATAAACATATTTGTTTAAATTATTTAAAATGTAAGTTATTTTAGTAGTGTATACATGATGGTACACAATATTATTTTTTAAATAATTACATAAGTCTAATAAATATTTATAAATAAATATTTAAATCAATAAAAGAACGTAACAAACGAAAGCTCTAGGCTTTCCGGAGAGGAGCCATGGCCCGCTGGCTCCACTAGCGAGCGGACAAGCACCGCTCGGGTGCGGATGGGGAGCAGACGGAGCTCTTGCGAGCGGCGCGTGCGGGAGTCGTGCGCGTGGCCGGTGCAGCTCGCCGTGCGCCCGTCCAAGGCTGCTCGCCGTGCGTCCGACCACGCGCCTCTCTTCGCCACGAGCGTTCGGCAGGCGACGAGGAGCGGGCCGGCGGGAGCGCTCTCCCACGCGAAGCTTCTGGGTGGAGTGGGTGACGGCATCGCTCGTGGTTGTTTTTTTTCTTCTTTGTTTTATTGCAAAAACGAGAATCACGGCATGAAACCAAAACAAGAGAGCGCAACCGCTGAAAAACTTTAAATAGCGAGACCGAAACGGTTATTTATGTTACAAGTGGTCAAAGTGGCGTTTTAGTTTGCGAGTACGAAAGGTTGTGATAGGAGGCCGATAGGGCGACCGGCACAATCCCATGAGCGGAGTTTTCCGGCGATTTTGAAGTATCTCTAAACGGAGAATGTTGCGTAGTGGTCTGAAGCGAATGACGCGCCCAGAACGGGCGATAGTTCAAATCTCCTGTAGGTTAAGCGGGAAATGATTAAGTTAATACAATGCGAGCAAATCCAATAATGTATCTACAGTCATATTTTAAACCTTTAAATGTAAAATATCAATTTATTATTTTTGTTTTCAAATATTCATTTGTCGGTTGATCTAGGTCGATTGCCTCACGCTAGGCAATTGTTGCCTAGAGATGGCGCTGAAAACGATACTCGATTAGAGTCCCTAGATACAGAGAGTAGCGCAAACGCCGCCATTAATATCCTCTTACCGATAGACCCGCCAGGCAGCATCCAGAAGCTGAAGGAAAATTATAACAATTGGTGATGTTATGGAGATATTTAAGATTACTAATATTGATTTGGGATATATTCATGGTTCTCAACACACAGAATACCACACAGTTCGAATTCTCATGTCAACTGGATATAAAATGGCAGGACTTTGGAACAATGG
Source organism: Acheta domesticus (assembly GCA_031308135.1). Lineage (NCBI taxonomy): Eukaryota > Metazoa > Arthropoda > Insecta > Orthoptera > Gryllidae > Acheta > Acheta domesticus. The sequence goes on from JAHLJT010009355.1 coordinate 91,985,965, forward strand.
AATGCACTACTCTCTGTATCTAGAGACTCTAATACTCGAAATTTCTATTCATTAGATCGCTTTAAAAACTAATATCAAAACCAGAGTATAAACGCTGTGTTAAACCAAACAGTGATGTTATTTTAAAAGTTTTATTCCTTCGTTAAATTTCAAATGCAGCACGTACATGCATTCGAGATATTTTAGGTTAATATTTAAGAATATATGGAATTATTGTGAAGGTATTTTAGAATACATAGACTTATTGCCTCAAGGTACGATGATTGGACATCTGCAAACCCAGTCGTTACTTTTGGTAACATTAATTTATATTGAAAACATTGATTCAGCAATAAATGGCAACTGTACTGTACTTGTCTCAAATTGCGTTTTGTAACTGAGAAAGACTTCGAATTTCTCATATCGTATTCATTCATATCAAATTCCAGAGATTTGCAAAAGTATTTGGTTTCGAATTCATTTCATCGCTTTTGGGATACTTTTGTAACTAACAAAAAACAACAAAAATTGGAATTTTAAAAAATTGGAATAAGTGAATCACTTCAACTATACCAATGGCCGCTGAGTGGCCGTTGCATTGTTGGCATTTTCTGTTACGACTACATCGTCATTAAAGAATAGGGGAGATTAGTTTGTTGTACTTGTGGAAGTTTCAAGGAATTCTCTCTATTTAGAGTTGGAAGGTTATTTCTCTATTAGGAAAGTTCTCTCTCTATTTTGAGTTGAGTTACCCAAATAACTCTTTTACCTGAATTACTGGGATAGTTTACAGAGTAGTGTTGTAATGCAAAAGATCTCTAAACTTTTCAAAATAAACTTGAAATTTAGGTATCAATAATTCCATTTTAATGAATTAAAGACAAAAGACAGTAATTTTTATTCATTTAGCAAAGCAATAGGCCTATTGCTGATCTTCTATTAAAGACAAGCAAATAAAGTTGTTGGATAATTAAATTACGCTCTTTGGAACAAATGCAACAATACAAGCACGAAAAAGTGAGTTAATTGAGAAATATTTTTCCAAAAGTATATACATAAAAGGTTTTCTTCAATACACACATCAACCCACATCTGCAATTTACAATCTAGTACTATACTTACTGGACCCCAAACTTTACTGACAATTGGAAGTGGTAAACACGAATGTGTTCGGCAATAAACTGATTGTAAATATTGTTTTTATATAAATATACATTTTATAAGTTATTTTCAATAACACAGAAAATACAATTTACTTATATTAAATATTTCATGTAAGGATCGTCTCTGCCATATTGCCTACCTGCATTGTTGATACATATTGATTCAGAAGTATTTATAATAATTTACCAAAGTTATTTGGAGATAAATAAAATATTGACTGTAACAGACACATTATTTGAAGTTCGTGGAAAGATATTTCAAATAAGAATAGGAAAATAACAAGCTATTCCTTTGGTCAAACCAGTCTCATGTAACGAAAAAAAATTAATAACTCTGTAATAAAACTTGGAAAAACATGTGAAAATGATTTGGCACCTGCTAAATAATTGCAGGAAGGCATATGTAGAAGCCCGAAAGTATCCTGCAAATATTCAGAAAAGGATTAAAAAATTAAAGATGGTGGGGTCCAAAAAGACCCCAGATATAGTACGAGGGTTAAACATAGTATTCTGCTTTCAGAAAAAATAAAAAAACTACTAAAAACTAGTCTTATTCTGTTCACTTTTATTTTTTCAGAAATTAGCGCTCTTGACGCTTGATTGATTTCTGAAATAAATGATTTAATTAAATGTGTGTAATTTTTATCATTGTCGGGTTGAGAGAAACATTTCTTCAATTTATTATTTTTTTGTTATTCCCCATTCTTGTTCATATAAAACGTTATATTTACTCTTTTTTAATAGCCAAGTTCCTTTCCGAAACTCTTTTTATTAGTTTCTCGAGTACTTTTAAAAATAGAATCACAAATAAAGCGTTTATTTTTATAATGTGTAAAAATTATTCGAACTTATAAATTTTTCGGATTTTTCGCTTGTCTAACAAAATTCTGCTATTTATTTTCATACTCCAGTAAGTTGATGTAAACGTGTTTCTTCACGCTCCGATTCATTTAAGGACAGCAACATTCTAGTCTTATCCTTGTAACTGATAATTTTGGTAATTACTTTCAGCAGTGATATTATGCAAATAAAGTAAAATTCCTTGGCTGAAAAATGTCTGCTACTGCCTTAACTCAACTTTTGCACAAGTTCTGTAGCAGACGTAGGCGGCCTTCGGGAGCACGGTCGAAATCTCTTCTTCCTGTCTCTCCGGCATGCAAATCCTTCTGCCATAGCACGCAGTAAAGAGAGAAAAGGAAAATGACAATGCTAAATTTGTTAGGAAAATTCACTTAAAAATGTATTTAAAAAATAAGCCATCATTCCTTTCGATATTGCATTGAAATTAGTAAATTTGCTACATTTTAATAGATGTCCAGTAAAAATTTTCATAGTTGATTTACTATCTACGATAGGTCACCGGCGACACAGTTGCCTCTGAAGACTCGTTGATCAGGAAATCTTAGGACCGAATCCCATCGTTGAATGTTAGTCACAAGTTACATAGTTGGGTCAAATTCAGCCGCTGGCTAAAGGAGAGTTCGGGCGAGCGACTCCTCTGATCGATAGTTTTCCGTGTTTTCTACGATCAATAACAGGCGAATGCCGAAGCAGTACCCTGACAAACGATACAAGGACAGCGTGTGATTTTATTTACCTTCTCTCCCCTTGTACACATTTACTTTTACTTACCTATTCCCTTCTCTTGGGACCAGACTTAGGACATTCGATAGCGAATCGGGTCCGGCTATTCTTAGTGCTCCTCTCTTGACGCTGTCACAGTTTCCTAATCTCCCCCTAATATTAATTTGGATGCATCCAAAGAGCAATAATCGGCTGGGGTGGCTCAAGGGATGAAATGATGTCTCTGCAGTACCTCTGACAGCTAGATCCTAGGATTCGAGTCCCGACGATAGCAGGATTTTCGACTGGCTGGATAACAAGATCGAATTCAGTCGCTGTCTGGAGGAGAAGTCTAGCGCCCGGTTACTCCGATCTGTAATTTTCCGAAATTTCTTAAATAAATACCAGGCGAATGCCGGCGCGAGTACCCTAAGAAACAGGCCACGAACCTTTGTGCGGACCTTTCTTCCTCCTCCGTGTCATACCGTCTCCCTTATACACACACACACACACACACACACACACACACACACACACACACTCGTACCACACAATACAGGAGCTTACGGCAGTAGTGTCAAGGTCTCCTACTGGTGGCAGTGGCACGCCTCGCGGCACCGTGCCATGCCACGAACTTCTTTGCGCCACTAGCGTCGGGAGAGGAAACTATTAGTAACCCCGCCGTTTTACAATAATGATGGCGTTGGCCCTTGCAGCGGGGTTAAAACTGTGTGGAGATGCGATTTCGTCGTGGCACTCGTGCCACATACTCCCGTTCGTGGCAGCAACCTTGACCTTGTTTTAGAGCTTGGCCCGCCTGGTGCGGAGCCTGCTGATAGGAGGGGATACGTGGATTGGTGAAGCCCGCAAGGGCCGGCGCCGGATCTCATAATCCAGCAGGGAAAGGTCACCGTTCCCTGAGGATAAACTATGCACCGCACTTACGAGACTAATGACCATAGCCGATGACGCCTCCGTAAACACGAAATAATCAATTAATCTGTCAATCAAATTAAGGGGGCAACATCTTGGGACAAAAGTTGAGCGAAACGGCATCAGAGAACCTGAAATGCGCCTGAACAGTCGGCGCCTCCGAGAGGCAGGCGAAGCTCGCGTTCGAATGTTTTGAATTCTTGCAGAAAGAATTCGAGACACGAGGAAACACTTACTGGAGGAAAAGCTTTGACACGAGACGAAAGTGAAATTCGGAAGGGACTTGCCCCAAACGTTGTTTTCCTTGCGCTAATCGCCCGAATCGCTTGAAGTGGGAAAGGGCTACTTTTCCTCCTGTTGTTTTATTTTTATACTCAGAATAGTTACACTTAAAGTTGTAGAGACAAGGTATTTTAGTCCATTTTTGTGATGGTTCGAATGTCATACTCCTATTCATTGTTAGTGATTGTCGCTCGAGAACGATTTTTTTATTGAATATTCACATGCGTTAGCCTGTGAGGCTTTTGTCAGAAGGCTAAGAAATGCAATTCATTTGAGAATAGAAGAGTGGAAGGAGAAATAAAATGTAGCTAATGAATCATTCGAAAAATAAATTGATTTGCTTTATTATTGATTAGAAAGGCTAAGGAAGATAAAAGAATTGTTTCGGAAGTTTTTGTTTTATTCTATTTTTGCGAAGGCTGTGTTCTCTTAGCGGAAAATGGAACGCAGATGGTATATGGTTTATTTTAGAATAAAATTTAGTGGAGAGCTTTAGAAAATAATTTTGATAGGAAGAATGCCTAATTAGTAATAAATTTTTTCGTTGGGAATAAACAATGGAGCTTATAAGCACGGTTTCGCTTGCAACCGCAGAGCTATTAATATTTCGCTTGACGTTTGCTTTAGTGTAATTGTGTCGTGCCCTTAAAGAATGCCAATAGAAAATTGAGAAAGACAAATTTTAAAATAAATAGCGTCTCAACTGGATCTTTAGCGAAACCTTAGGGACATCTCCTTCCTATTAAAGAGAGTAGATTCTTTTTTGTGTTCGAAGAATGGTGATCGTGGGACAATCAGTGTTGGTGTCTGCCATTCTAGCTTGGGATTAAAGTACACCTATTTAATATAACACTAAATACGTTGGAAATAATTTCTGATATTAATTTTCCTTGTGAAGAATCTTATATTACATAATAATACATAATAATTTGTTAACGCACACCAGATATCTTGGTAATTACTTAGAATGTTCATACTTTGGCCATCAGTTGAGAAAACGCAATCTCTCCATAACTGCTGAAAATATCTCCAGCAAATCAGTGGGATTTATAATTGACAAAAGAGAAAAAAGGTAAACATAGCTTTGTTTGACAATATTCATCGCCTCACAGCCAAGTACTTGTAAGAGGTCTGTTCCCCAAACATTCAGATGATTGCTGCATTGTTCTCTTGGTATGTCGGAGTTCAAATAACAGCGAATTAACGTGTTGTTCCAAAGTAAAGAGGAGCTATTTTCTAATAATAAAGAATGCTAAGCTATTCTCTACGCTAAACTACCGCTTGACTATTCTCCAAGAACCTTTTCAGGCAAATTCATAAGTTACATTAATTTCCTGCTTTTAAGAATTCCAGCAATCCATCTGATCTTCTAATAGGAAAGGGTACTAACGATTGTAGATTGTGAAAACCTTATGAATACTTGAGGTTGTGCACTAAGCAGTTTCATTTGAACTCTAATACTTAAAATATTACGTGATCCAAATTACAAGACATTTTCATTAATAAAGTGTAAATGTATCCTTTACAATTTTATTAATTGAAATATGCTTGTAATTTCTGAATAATCTAAAAAAATAGTTTCTTTAAAAATCGGAAAATGTTTGTATCTTCTTTAGCTAAGTAGAAAGAAATTAACACGCATTTCGAGAAAGCCTTTCGCAACAAAAGTCACCACACCGTAGACCGAGGTCTATAAAAAATTAAATAAGGTTCTGATGTAACAAACGGTTTTTTCTTACGGGAAAGAAGTTAATAATCCAGAACTGGGAGAAAATATTTGCAGAAATCACGGTTACGTTGATTCTCATTATGCACACTGTAGATACAGGTAAATAGACCATAAACTCGCAATTTTTGCTCTCGGAACCTCCTGTGAAATTGATTCGGTTCCGCGTCGTTCTGTCAGGCTTCAATGGACGTGCGCTTTTCCTTTTTTGTTTCACTTCTCGTCTGCAATCGTGACAGAACATGAAATGGGAACGTAGTTTTTCTGTCTCGAGAGTTACTTGCCTCCGTTCATATTAACCCGTCGCAAATTTAAAATAAATTTATCATTCACATACACAATGATGAATGTACTTCACAACTAGAAAATTTAAAGTCTAAGTTTCTAACGTTAAATTAAGATTCATTTTGTTAAATTCTAACAATGTCTTCATAATATTTAAGCAATCACAGTGACCGAAGGTCAGATACAGAAGTTGAATTCATTTCTTGAAATACTGTTGTACCTACTTCTATTTTAGAAACAAAGGGAAGGATACGTTCTACAGGATAAATCGTTTATTTCCATATTATTGTAGGCAGTTTGTAAAATTCGTAAAAATTCCAAATTATGTGGATTGGCCTCTGGCCTCCCGTAACATCTGAAATAGAATCTGAACCTAATCTATATAAAACTGGATGTTGGTATGTATATAAGAGCAAAACTCCGACACCGTTGGACAGATCTCCATGAAAGTTGGCACTTCTACGCGTTTTTCCCGAGAAGGTTTAAGTGTTGTTAATTCTATTTTAACTCCATTACATGGAGCTGTAGAACAAAACTGCACATGACGCTGTAGACCTACAACACACTCGGCAGTATTTTGAATCTGTAACGTTAAACAACTACTAAACAACTTTGAGGCCGAAGGCCTCAAAGAAACGTTTCTCACACCGTAATCTACAGAACGAAACCTTCTTGAACATTCCATTACATTTTTGGTGGTCCGGCGCTTCCCGGTATTACCTGCTCAGAGATGTGCAGAATCTGCAATTAAATGTGAATGAGAAGGACAGAGAGCGGCAGAGACAGACAGACAGATAGGGACAGGGTAAGGGTGGGAGGGGTAAGAGGGAGATGAAGGGCAGAACAACGTCTGCCTGGTTTTCCTAGTTTAACCTGAAGTTGGTCTGAATTTCTGAGACTTCACTCGGTCCTCTACCCGAACACACTTGGCTTATTTATGGCACTTGGTTTATTTTTACAACGACCTGCCATTGTAAAAGTGTTTTTATGATGTGACGTTATCAGACTTCCTAATTCTTTTGAAATACAGACTACTTCCTTGATATCACCGTTATTTAACAAGACTTCAAAGAAAACAGAGTTCATATGAATAACTAATACAAGTAGGGTACTATTTTTTTAGGTTTTTTATGTTTTTCGTGTTGGATCATAATTCTCAATAGATTATGTATTAATACCATAGAAATTACTAGTCTTGTTACATTTTTTATCAGCATTCTTTTAAGCCTATACCTCCTCCTACCTACCCCTTTTTGGTAATTTTAAATTTGAAATATTCAGTTATTAAAATTATTTGTAATCGCCCAATTCCATTGCAGTTCGTAGTACAACATTTCTGATAAATTCAAGAGCACTTATTCCAGACAAGGTTACATTATTCTTCTGAAGCTTTACGTGACGCTGAGAAAAATCGTGTAGAAGTCTCGTTCTAGTTGAAAGACAAGAGGCGCTTTCCTTTATTAGATAAATAGAATTATGACTCGTAAGATCGCATAGCGGTTCTTGATACTGCAGTACGTCATAAATGGTCAGCAATTCACAGCAACTCAAACGGGCAACAATGGGTCGTATTGAATGACGTGAATGGCAACCTGCAAGGGCGGTGACGTCGTTGACGAAGGAGTGGAGGGTTTGGAAATCCCCTCAGTCGAAGGTGGCGGGGCGTCTTCGCGGGAGACAACCGCGCATCAACGTCCAACACAGGTGCTACGATGACATTGGAGTATTCTTTGCACATGCACGGACCTCGTAACAACTGTGAATCGATGACAGGGTTGCATTGACACGCACACAGACTAAGTGTATGTTTACGGCCCCCTCTAGATAGAGGATCTGCAATATTTCAATGAAAATGAATGTAAGCTCATAAATACGTAAAATATTGACTACACTAAAAATGATTAAGTGCATAGAAATTTCAAAATTTATTTATTTTGAAAAAATTGCCGTACAAAAATGTAGTCACTTTAATATAATATAAAAGTATAATATATTTCAAATTTTAATACTAATTTTCATTATTGATTTCGGTTACACAGGTCCAATAATCCAAGAGGGGAACCTAAAAATTTTGTCTTATGGACCCTTGAAGTTATTTATCTAGACCCACTCTGAGTCTAGCTTTCTTGCCATCTCTCCCGTTGTCTATGGTAGAAATACGAAATCGTGGATAGGGTGTCTCAAAAACAATTCATATCCTAGAGGTGAAGTGGAACTAGGAAACAACACGACATATAATAAATGGTTACAGACTATTAAAATATAGAATGTGAAAATAGGTGGAATCAAACTGATGAAGGATGGCACACATACTTTATGTGGCGGTGCTCCCGACTAATTTCTAGCCACGTCTGGTAGCGCAGTGCATGGAAAGTGTGTGTGTGTGTGTGTGTGTGTGTGTAAGAGGGGAGATTAAAGGATTCGTAAGGAAAGATCGGAGGAGAGGAAAAGGAAGGAAAGATCGCTTGCGGTTGATTCATTGACTTGACTGGTTGGTTAGTGATTCCAGGCGTGTCAACTGCTAAGGTCAACTGCATTCGTCCCGTACGTGTAATGCATGTTTTACCTCGGGAGGTGGCGGTGATCTTTCCCTGCTGGATGGTGAATTCCGACCTACCGTGGACTAGCGGAGTTTTCCCCATCAGGTATCTCCTACCAGCTAGACACCGCCCCAGTCGAGACAAACTCGAAGCTCCAGGTCCGTTTGTTAGGGTACTGCTCCCGGCATTCGTCTGATGTTGATCGGAGAAACCATTGAAAACTACTGATCAGAGCAGGCGACCGCCAGAATTCTCCTCCAGACAGCGACTGAATTCGATCTGGCACTGCAGTAACATCAATTGATGCCATTAGCAACCTCTCGCTTTCTGTCGGTGGCCAGTTCTTTACGGTGCCTACTGCTCCGGAATTCGCATGTAATAATCTCGATTACCCCAGTAAAACTACAGATCAGATCAGCCCGCCATGAGAATTGTCCAGACTGGTTTAATTCAACCTAGCTATGGTCCGATTAAGAGAAGTTGGTGATTGACCGTTGCGAATGGAAAAGAAAGACGTTGACAGATTGTGTGCCACTGAGCACGTGTTCCCGGAACACGGTAATAAACACTTGAAACAAATACTTATTAAAGTAACCAAATCATACACGCGTATTGTATGAAGCTACGGCTTCAGTTGCACAACTGTCGATCACCAACTTATTTTAATAGGACCTTTTGGTACCAAAAATCGGCCCTTAATCGGACCTTTTGGTATCAAAAATCGGCCACCGTCAGGGTTCGGACGCAAGGACGTTGCGGTCAGCGAAACTGCAGAGGCAATCTCAATGCTGCCTCTGAGCCACAGCAGGGGCTGCTGCCAGTGCAACCGCCAGTGGTAAGCTCGTGACGCAATGTCGCCCGCGCGTCACTGATGCACAGCCAGAGAGAGACAGGACGAACGTGGAATCTGCCAGCAGCGGCGGCCGACGCCACGACTTCTCGCGCATGCACAAAAGGCTCGGCTCCATGGGGCCGAAGTCCAACCCCTCCGCTCCATGATGCCAAGATCAGAGGGTGTTCTAATTCGGTGGCCGAATTTTTGTCAGATCTGCGCAGCTCCAAACGTAAAGACGAACCAGAAACATTTCCGGAATGGAACATTTGCTTAGATTAGTGTCTAATTTGGTGGCGGAATTTTCGCCTGCTCTGCGAGGCTCCAAATGTGAAATCGAACAAGGGTTATTATAAGAAAATTTTGTTGGACTATAAAACTTGTACTACGAAATATTTAAAACCTAAACAAGTAGAGAAAATTCAGTTGTGAAACCATCCATGAATAGAAAGAAAGATCAATACTTTACTTTTCTATTACCTTGACTATTGGAATAAGGTTTGGGGAAGTAGAACAAAGAACAAGAGTGATAACACCGTTGTTAAAATTTAGAAATCTACCTCCCAGTGTTTTGTGATAAACTGGGTATTGCAAGAATTGAAACAAACCAAATAAATATAATTAAATTTGCCTACGAACAGTTGTACAAAAAACAAGTAAAAGTACTTTTTTGTAATACAAATACGAAACTCTAATGACGAATCAGAATGTCAACAAAAAAAATTTGGAGTAAGGTGATATTTCTTCATTTCATATTACAAAATTCGAGAGGAATAATACAAATGACAGAGATTCAGAAAACCAAATTTCACGGAAAAAACAATGTCCCAGAAAATGGTTCTAATACAAATGTACAGAAATAATTTTTACCTCATAGGAGATCCTTACTGCAAAGAACATTTTAAATGGATACTATTGAAAGCAAATAAATCGGGCACGTATTACCCATTACAACCGTAAACAACACTTTTTCTCCATGATAGAATGTCGGACCGTTTTCATATATTTGTAACTTTTTCTATAACTTTTTTTTCAACAATGTTGTGCAAATATACATTTGGAGCATATCAAGAATACCGCAAAAATCTTGGAAAATATTGCGTAAAACAGCACTACGTCTTGTCGCTTCAATAAATTGCTGATGAAACACGGAAAATGTAGGAAGCTGAAAAGTGTGACGAATTTATTTCGCAAATTCTCAAGAACTAAGATGGGAGTGATAATCTTCGCGCTGCGCAGATGAACAACTGCCGGTCAAAGGCATGGGGTAACAACGCGCGCGGAAATTTGCGGATGTGTGCAGTTCATGCCTTTTACTTCAATTTGAAAACAGCCTACTTTAGGATTAAATACTTTGAATAATCAATAATTTGAATGAATAAATATTTTGATTAAATTATTTGTACATTTATAATATATGTATCTGTGACTTGGTGCAAGACGGGCCAATGTCAATACTCAAAAGTTTTACTGAATGGTTTGACTTTGGCCTTTCTTACAGCTATAAGGAGCATTCGCCATACAAACCGAAAAATCACTAAAAACTGACATTGGCCCTTCCATCAAGCCATATTAATTGAGGATAAACCAAATCAACAATATTCATGACTATCGTTAGATGGAAGAGATTTGATTACATACGTATCAAAAATGAAGACATAAGTAACTGTGTTACAAAGTAAACTGATCTTCACAAGTTTCTTATATTATTTTCCAAGTAATAAATTTCGCGTACAAAAGTAGGTGCATTCCTCCCATTTGAAGTACGCTCACGCGAGTCTGCAACTTCCTCGCGTTGAACGCCACTGTCATCTGCATTAGATCTTAATTTCACCTTTCTCATTAAGACCAGTTTCTGATCCACTTTGTAATTTGTGACGCACTAATCGCCTAACACAGTGCAGATATCTCTGAACACTGAAATTTGTGAGCTATTTTTAAATTACCTACGAAGAGTAACATTGTTTAACTCTTTAGTTAAAATCTTCTTTACGAGTTTACATTAAACCGAAACGTCGGTAGTCGTTCTTAATAGTAAGTTCAAGGCCTAAACCAAAATGTGATGGGATGGCTCAGTGATGACATCCGTTGCCTCTGCAGCGGCGTTGACCGGGGGATCCTAGAGTTCGAGTTCCGCGGGGGATTTTCTATACTAACTACTGACTTGTAACAGGGTCGAATACAACTACTCTCAGAATGAGAATATTGTAATTGTTGGTTGCTCTGATGGAGTATCTTTTCGTATTTTCTCCGATGAAATCCAGGGGAATGGCGGAATAGTACTCTAGCAAATGGACCACGGATCACGCGTGATCTTTCCTTCCTCAACTTTGTCCCTCCTCTTCCTTCACAGATTTACTTTTCATAGTTCACTACTGCACTCTTCGAGAGAGTAGTCGGGGTCTCAGAACTTTTTCCAGTTGGGGTGGTGATTTGTAAGGGGAGATACCTGAATGGGCAGTTATTCTTTAATTAAATACTTTGCAGGGACCGAAACCGAATTTAACGGTTTTGGTTTTTAAAGTATCTTAATTTCTTCTTCTTCTTCTATGTGGATGGATCCTGTTATTCTTTACACATCACATCCACAATGAGTCGGAAAATGTCGATGCCCAGCTTTCGATCCATATTTTGTTTGGTCTCATCATACCCGGTCGAATTCCGAGGCTCTTTGTGGTTCTGTGGGCGATATCACTTTTACGGCAGGTAGATTGCCAGTCTAATCCGCCAACCCTCCTCCTTTACCGGCCTTGGGACCGGTAAGAGCTACCGTTAGGCTACTCGATCCAACCAACGTTTGCTCCAGGCGGAGTTTATTTCAATTTCGTGCAACTTACTAGGCCAACTTTAAACTTCGAGAAGACTCTTAGGGTAAACAACAAACTTTTGTTATTTATGTATTTTATAGTTTTAAACCTTGAACGGAAAAGGATCATCAAAAAATTAAATGCGTCAAATATTCTATAACAGTATTATTAACTTATAATTTATTCGAAGATGTTGTAGGGAAACAGTTTGGAATACTTTTGAAATTGAAACTAGAATCCAAGTCTTAACAGGTAACGGATATTTTACAAACCGTAACGCAACGTTACTATTTGAAACTATTTGATGCTTTGGTTTTCTCTCCGATACCTGTAGCGACCGAAAGTCTCCAACTTTAAAATAAATGTAATTGGCAATTTACAAACATTGCAGGGTATCGCTTTACATCTGTTTGATACATACTAGATATCGCCGATTGGTTAATGCTAGAAATGCTAAAGTTCACTACAGTACACTGCTAGAATCCTGAAATCCTCCTGCTGTAGTTGCTGAATTTTTGAAATAACGCGACATTAAAACGGATTTCATTACAATCTAAGATGCATTATAAATCAAATTAGGTGGAAGTTGTATTTGTAGATAATGAGAGTATTAGGAGTAGTTGCTCTCGGTTCATAAAAAGAAGGTAAATCTCTTTAATTTTTCTCGCAATGTCGTGTTTGAAATCGAGATATTTGTTCTCAAATTCTTGGTTTCACTAAGATTTCAGAACAAAAAGTTCTCTATTGAAGAACCTCGCGATACGTACAAAAAGCACGTTTCCTTTTTTATAAAAATGATCTACCAATCCCATTAAAATCCGCAGAATAAATCAGTAGTGTTACCGTATCATTTTACTAGCGGTTTACAAAAGAAAGTCAGTTGTATAATATACGTGCAATTGGTATTTTCCTTTGTACTACTTACTTTGCTCCTTATGTCTATCTCTTGGAATTCTATCATTTTGTACTATCATATGGAAGAGTTGCGTAAAAGGACTTTGTACAGCTTGCGAGAATTTTCACTTCATAATCGGTTCCCGATACTGACTGGGAATAAAAGGAATTAGACATTTTTATGTACAAGACTCGCTGTTAAATATATGTGAATTGAACTCTTTCAGATTACAAGAAAAAATTGTACATTTAAAAATGTCAATACGTAGTTAGAATGGAATTGAAAAAAAATCTTTGTTCGGGAGGGGAATTTACCTCCTTTCGAACTCTTAATTGGTTATTTAAATACTACGCAAAAGTCCCGTGAGCACTTTTTAAGAGAGGATCGAACATCTAAAATTTTATTATGACACATTTGTGAAGTGTCAGAATTACTAACATGCGATGTCGAATAATGTGCTTTACAGTATGTTGGTTTTAGAGATTTATTGAAGTCAAATAATGTGTTAGCTTTTGGCGTACCATTGAAATAAAGATTTCTCAAAATTCTGCTTAATGACAACTGGATAAACACACAAACTTCTTATATTGCTATTTTCCGTTATCTTAATGGTAGAGACAACTTCTATTTCATCTCTTAAATTAGTGAAAATTGATATTTTTTTTTAGAAAATGCATGTGATTGAGTCTATTTTCGAATTGTTTGAATAAAACCATCGGTCATCTGAACATGCTCTCCATTGTAAAGAGTTTTTGAAAAGAAACATCTTGTATTATACAGATGCAATAAACTAATCATTTTAATTAATTTAATTACTTGTTTAATTTGGCATGTTCAGCGAACCTCTCCTTTGAAGTCCGTGTTATTACAGGATCACTCAATCGCTAGGGTTAATTAAAAGGAGAAAAAAAAAGTTTCTTGGAACACGAACCTTGCTGATAATTTCTTTGCCTCAGCCTAACCAGTTTCTGAAACCATGTCTGGCCTGGCGTTGAAGTGTTAACCACCCAGAGTGTCCAGGGCTTATCAGCACATCGAAGACCTTGGTTACTTTTGCTCCGCTAGTCATAACGGTGCACTGCTATTCGTGCATTATTACTTAACTGTCTGTTCCGCATAACTGATCGGCATTGCTTGGCGCAATTTCTGTATCACTTTTTTCAATCGTATCAAGGAATGAAGCTTATGGCTTACACTTGAAAACAGTAAGATTGTCATAAATGTCGCAGTAAATGTTTTGTACAGTAGTAAATAACATATTATTTATCAGTAAGCATGATGTTTTTATATGTTTATGAATGTCACTTTACCTTCAGTTATCGCAGTACATATAATAATGAAAAGATATACAATGTGGGACACTCGGGTCTCTCTACTAAAATGTTTGGAGATGGTTCTGAAGATGCCAAAATACATTTTCATGAGAAGAAAAATAATATTAATGGCTACAAACAGACGAATATTCTTCACGTGTAACAGTTTGAGTAGCTGGTATATTAATTCAGTTTTCATTTTTAATTACTAATAAATTTTCGTGAAGTCCATCGCGAATAGATTGTTTGTAGAGAGTTCCTCTCGCTGGGCGAGAGATGTGATGAGGATTCCTACAAAGCAGTCAGCGTTGTTCTTATGACGCTCACGTTCAGCCTTAGTCTGAAGAAGCTCGAGTTGAAATGGCACGTACAACAGCTGACAGTGCACGTAAAACGTCACCGACTCATGAACACGTACGTATTGCGAATGACGCAAACTTTGTTTCTGGATCTTTCTCGTACCTAAAGCGAGAGAAAAAGAATACTTCATTAAACTTAGTCAGCTTAAACAAAGTCAATAAAACTCTCAAGAACCATTTCAAAATTTCACTGAAAGAATTTTTGAAAATTCCTTGTCAGCAGATGAAATAGTTTCTCCATCCAAACACCATCCAGTTTCAATATTGCCTCGTTTAATAGTTTTGCTTACTTTCATAGGATATTGATCAGTTTCCATATCACAAAGGGAGGCCAGTTTATATATTAATAATTTTCTTCAACCAATGACGCTGGCTTCCTAACTGCCAAGCATGTCTATACAACGGTTAAGAATGTAATAAATAGATTTTACTGCAAGACGGGTAGTATTTTTAAAGGTCGCCATCCATTATGTTATCACCTACAACAACAGACAAAGAATTGAGCATCCAAAGGCATCGACAATCAAATAAACCTTGCAAGAAGCTTTTTTTAAGGAAATTGGGAATTAAATCTTCCCAACACAAATATTCACAAAGAACTACAAATCGAACTTCTCCAAACACTCACCTTCGCCTTGCATTTATATATTTGGCCTAAATAAAACAAAAGTATACGATAATCTTGTTTTAAGAAAATCAAAAGAGATGATATACCCACCATGAAAATTCAGTAAATTCAAAAATAAAATTTATAAATATTACTGAAGCTAAAACTGGCAAGAAAAAATCATTATTTCATATTTTATTTCATGACGAAAATCGCATAAATGAAGGTTGCTAGCCTGATGACTGCGGGAATCGCCCCCAAAATGTTGTTATAAAAGTGTATTAAAAACTTTACTGTGTTTTAAAACATATACTTAACGTTCAACAATGCTTTAGACGGGCTTACAAATATATTTTTATAATACCTTTTAGGTACTTTTTGTGATATCCATACATGGGATACAATTTAATGGAATTTCATGTTAACCTCCTTTGCTTGTATTCGTGTATCAGGAAGTTGTTTTTGTGATAAAGAACTTCCTGAGACAAGGTTAGTTAACCTCCCTCTCGAACATAGTTCGCGCCAACAACAAAAAGAGTGATGCAGCCTTATCTGGGTAGCAGAGTCTAATCAAGCCGCTCGAGATGAATGACGCGGGTTGAACGTCATATTGGAGAAATTCCGCTCGTCTCCGACAAGGGTGGACGCATCTCAAAGGCTACTCACAGACTCATCCTTCGTGTCCCGACGCGAACACGTACGTATCGAGCTGCAGTGAGGAGGCTAATCTTAAGAGCTCTGGCAGTACACTGCGGAGAGCACGCGCCGATAATGAGCTGCCGTGCGCGCGTTCAGCTCACAACTCTGCAATTGAGCATGACTCAAGCAGAAGAGTGCAACATTCCAATCTTTCTAGAAGTGCAGAACTTGAAGGGTCCATACCGCGCGCTCTCAGTAAACATTTTAAAGTTGAAAATGCTGTTGGTATGGCCAGAAGGAGTATTACATTACACCCACATAGTACGATAATATCGTTTTGGGCACTATTTTAGATACTAGTTTCCACTCCTAATCTTGTTATGAGTAGATAAAACAATTGCGAATAACGTTCGAACGGCTAGGAGGATAATATTGTCACCAGAAAGGCTTCATCGTAAAAAGTGCATCTTCAAACGCATTGAAACAGGGTAACGTAAATATTTACACTGTGCTACTTCACACAACGATAATTTGTGGATATTTTGTTTAGATTGTTGGCGTGTTCGTGGGCTCAATTATTTCTCTTGCTGTATGTAATAAAAATGGTGTCCTTTGAAACAAGAGGTCTTGCCAGTAATAAAAGAAATGTTTCTTTCGTTCTTAATACAATCCAGAATAAATATTTACGTAACTACTGTATCACAGGCTAGTGACTTAAGCTAATGACACCGCTGTTTAGTTACTTCGTTCGCTTAATTAATTAAGAACATTATTTATGCCTCCTAAAGGTATTTTTTAAATGACGGATAATCGGTTAATATAAAATATTAAAAAAACAGTATTACTGTACCCCTCTTTCTTATCGTTTCTTTGTGAGCGAAGAAAATGTTACATAAGATTTTTTCTCCAAAAATAAAAATATTACAAACAATACTCCCGTTACATATTACTTATTCCGTGATTCAGTATTGTCAGGCGAAAACTACATTTCGATGTCACAAACAACAACTTGCACCTCATAGTTGATAGGGACTCTACCATGACGAAAGACGGCAGTTTTGTATCCATCGATATTAAACCCCGTATGTGTGCTATAGGGAATTACCCTCCAAGGAGAGCGACAACAAAATTTTTAGGCAAATGTTTAGGAACATTAAAATTTCGCATGTTGTAAAACAATATAAGTAGCAGGCGCGTATGCACCCAGAAACTCACATCAGGCTGCATCACAAGTTGCCATCGCGCATTAATGGGCAACTACGTCCTTAATACGAGGTTTTCTCACCCCTAAAGAAACGAGTGAAAACCAAAAATCACATTTTTGACGTTCTAATATTTTTTGGACGGTGCATATAAATCTATTTTCACATTTAAATCGATTACTTAAAAGTACAGAACATTCGGATTGCCCATTTTGTCATAAATATGATAAACGAGGTTATCTAGCAGGATTAATTTTGTGCAACTTCCGTCAATGCCTCTGCGAAGAACTTACGAAATTTTTAGAGCCCTCGCAGGTGGAATTTTAAAAGCGCTCAGAGATTTGTTTGTGCTCCAATTGTTTTAACGCAGTACAAATTTTAGAATATTCCTAACAGACGCTTCTCAAAGCATATTTGGTGCCTGAACCACGTTTTCCCAACATTACTCTTTGGGTTGCAGAGTCGATGTTCAGGGATGTTTCCTGTCCGTATCAATAGAACTTTTGGTCGTGTAACTAATGAAGTATTTGGTCCTTGGCGGGCGGGGGGTGCACTAGTAGTAAATGAGCGAATCGTATTGGTTTCCCTTCTGTAACTAATTGCTGCGCTCGATTGTAGCCTTCAAGCCCATTTGAACATCGCGATTGGCTGCTTCGGCGTGTTGCCAGTATCAACACTATTCGCGCCAACGTCTCACTGTTGCATAATTATTTAAATCGTATCATCTTGGCATCGTGCACGCGGGTATTTTTTTGAGCGCGTGCCGCGTCAGCTTAGAGTGCAGCGGCTCTTCTGCAATCTCTCAGCCCCCGTCCAGCCCCCGTCCCAGCCCCCGTCCCAGCCCCCGTCCCAGCCCCCGTCCCAGCCCCCGTCCCAGCCCCCGTCCCCCGTCCAGCCCCCGTCCCAGCCCCCGTCCCAGCCCCCGTCCCAGCCCCCGTCCCAGCCCCCGTCCCAGCCCCCGTCCCAGCCCCCGTCCCAGCCCCCGTCCCAGCCCCCGTCCCAGCCCCCGTCCCAGCCCCCGTCCCAGCCCCCGTCCCAGCCCCCCTTGTACGTCTGCTCCACTTCCACTCCCGCTCCCACCTTTCCTCCGACCACGCTCCACTACTGTCCCGCTGTACGATCGCTTCGACACAGCCCCGCTCCCGCCTCTTTCCACTGTCTCGTCCTACTGCCACCACTCTACCAGTACCCGCTCTCGCCTAAGCTGCCCATTCTGCTCTGCCACTATCCCCTCTCGCACATCTACTGTCGCCTCTAACTCTGCCAGACCCGCGCCCACCTTTCCCCCGCCCCCCGAGGCCGTTGTCACCTCCGCTCCGCCTCCGCCTCCTGTCCCACTGTCGCCTCCACACCGCCACTACCCCGCTCTCGCTCTTTATCCCCTACTCCGCCCCGCCCTGGGCCTTGCACGGACGCGCTTTCCCCCGACCTTGGGCGCAGCCTGGGCGGCGGCGCTGCGCGGCGCGGCGCGGCGCCGAGTGGAGCCGCGAGCAGCCTTGGCCTCCACGCGGCCGATGCGCCGCGCCGCGCCGCGACGCGCGAAGGCGAAACCGCGCGGCGCGGCGCGGCGGCACTGGCACGTGCGCTGGCGGCGTCGCACGGGGGGAGGTGGGCGGCGCGCTTGCGCTTGCACGCGGTCCCGTTCATCCGATCGTCAGGAGTTGACTTCGGATTTGTAGGCTCTAAAACCTTCCGTTTTGGCACCTAAAATAGGCTCGAAAAAAATCGAAACTAGACGTCGTAATTTCTTTCGTAGACAGAATAGATAGAAACGTAATATACATTTTTCTGAAAAGTTATTTAAGTTATTAAGTTTTAAGCTTTACTGTTGACACTATTATTTAATTAGTACTTTTTATTACACAAAACAATCGATGAAGAGCTTTGAAATGGAAATGTTTTGACAGTTACTACGTATTACTGAAGTTAAACGAAATTAATGTTTTCTTATCTTCATTGGATCATGCTTAACACATTTGCAAGTGTGTTGAGAAACGATTTAATTAGCTAATCGAATAAGAAGACTTTTATTTCTTTTGGTTTTCCGCATCCTAAAACTTAAACGGATCACTTACAATGAAATTCACTTGAGGCCAGGAAATGGGAAGATGTGGATTGATGGAATGATCGATTCAGTTTGTCACCTCTCGGTTCGTTTGCATAAATCCTAACTGGAGAGAGTTTGACTTCCGTAGAAACAAACTGAGTCGGCTGCATTGTAATGTGAGACGATGTCTAGCAATAACTTCACAAATTGCTAGCGATGATATTTCATACCAATACACAAATAAAAAAATTGATCTCTCCTTGAGATGCTTACACTACAAAAGTAGCTTTTAAATATACACAATTTGTGAAAATTAGAAAATGAGATTATAGATTCTAAGACTGAAATACGCATCTTAGCCCTTGTAACTGTAATCATTGTAATATTGCAAAATCATGGAAAGATTTTATAATATTAACTTCAACAGTCTACCTAAAAAGTAAAATTTGCCTAAAAATCCTATGTGTAGTCATGATAAACAACTATCTGTTTAAATGTTTAACCTATAAAGTGAAGTTATCCCGTTTATACTAGCAACCTTCGCGGTTTGTATAAAAGGATAGTTAAATTATCACGTCTGTAATGTTTTCTCTAACTGAGCCACGGAATTAATCTGTCTGGTGTGGATAACCGCACGTGGAGGTCTGGAGCACCAATTAAGCGCATCCTTGACATTCGCATACTCACAGTAGTCCGGAATTTCTCCACAAAGAAGACCATTGGTGTAGAGAGCTCAGAGGATAGAGCATCATCCTCATAATCGGTTCTAAGGAGTGGGGGAATATGATGAAAGAAAGATAGCGTGCCGATCCATAGCCCGCTGGCAAAGGTATTGCTCCAACATCCGTTTGAATGGACGCAAAGGAAACCCCAGAAACAGCTCTACCAGAAAAGTCCATCACTAGAACTCTCAACCAATCAATGGTTATCTACGACTAAACTATTTCACTCGGTCGAAAAATCCTCCGCTTCGGGTCTCGATCCTGGTCATTCTCGTCAAAGAAACGTGGGATACTTGCAACTACATACGCAAACGCTCCCAAAATTATAACTACACATTGACACAGAATCTTCCCTCCGGCTGAATTTAGCGAGACACCGTTACCACTGACTGCAGTGACTCTGACATGGAGGTCCTAGACAGTGACGAATTTGCCACACTCGCTACATACCTGGATCGAATTCAACCACTGTCTGGAGGAGAATTGTACCGTCCGACAGCTTTGGTCGGTAATTTACCGTGGCTAGACGAATGTCGGAGTTGAACCCTAACAAATGGGCCACAAACCGCGCGGGATCATTCCTTCCTCTCCCTTCTCCTAGCCTCTCCCCTTACTTACTTACTTACTTACTTACTTACTTACTTACTTACTTACTTACATAGACACACGTGCACTATACTATCGCTTAGAGCAGGGGTGTCCAACTTGCAAGGTTTGACATGGTTGTGGGTCCGTATTTTTATCACTCGCATGTGACCCGGTATTCGTTAATCTTGGCACTTACCCCGACTGCTCTGAAACGGGGGGGGAGTGAAATGGAACTAAGCGTTAAATTAGGCCGTACCATAACACAGTGAAACATTGTGTGTTTTGAATTTTTGGGATGTTTTGAATTTACTAAAAAATCTTTATATCTAAATTTTAACAATGTTTACATTAAGGAGGTGTTGACCTCGACAGGGGGCGTTTTTGTCGCTAGGCAGATAATGTTTTCGCCTGACATGAATGCAAGGGACTTTCACGTTTGACTATTAAAACTTCGTGGGCCACAATAAATGGCACCGCGAGGCACAGGTGGCCCGCGAGCCGCCAGTTGGACAACCCTGGCTTAGAGGATGCTTTGGCTGGGGCAAGTGCTCGGCTGGTGCAGATTACTGGAGGTGGAAATTCCCCTCAAGTCGACGTGTAGGTGGCGCATGATCACCCCACCCAGTGGGGGAGGAACACCGTCCCCTCTTCGGATAAAATATTTCACTACATTAACTAATGACTGCTGCAGTTGCGTTGCCAAGAAACATCAATCAATCAATCAATCAGTCTTTTCTAGGCAGAGGCATCATCCAACTAGACTACTTATCTAGTGTTCAAAATCCGCCGCTATCCATTTCCGAACCTAGGACCTCCCGGCTCACGAAGTATCAGAATTGGACTTGCAGGCTGATTCGCTAATGCCAATCTCTTCATTACTATTTAAAAATAAACACAGACCCAAAAAAAATGGATTCTGACTACACTATCTATTTAACGGAAGAAATTATAGAAAATTAAATAATAAATATATAGAAATTAAATACTAAATATAGAAATTATAGAAATTGAAGAAAATTAACGGAACCGGAAGGAAATTAACGGAAGAAACATGAAAAAATGAGTTACATTTGTTAACCGAATTTCACACTTTCAACGAAAGTAATTTACTTTCGTAGTGTAATTACTTTCGCTATCGGCTTAGGTGGCAGATCCTAGGGTTCGAGTCCCGACGGTGGCAGGATTTTCAACACCAGCTACACAGATACGGATAGGTCGAGTTCAGCCGCTGTCTGGAAGAGAATTGTAGATGCCGGCTGCTGTTATCGGTAGTTTCTGTGGTTTCTCCAATCAAACCAGGCAAATGCCCAAGCAGTACTTCTAGCAAAAGGCCACAGGCTGCGCGCGACCTTTCCTACTTCTTTCTTATCATATCCCCGCTTACACACACACATTCTTACACTTACATATACTACACTAACACAAGTGCCGAGAGCTTAAATTTTGTCCCGATTGGACGATGGCCCGCAAGTGGCAGATACCTGACTGGGGAAAAACCGCTAGCCGACTATGTCTGCGCCGGATTTCATCATCCACCGCCTCCTCTCGAGGAAAAAAATTGCCCTAAATTTACGGGACTAATGACCGTATCAGTTGACGTGCCTGGAAAGGCGAAATAATCAAGAAAACCACAAAATACTTTTTTCCGACCAAAATAACAGCAATTTTCGCTGCAGCGTTACATAACTTTCTCTATCGTATATAGCAGTATAGGAGAACGCCAAGAATTCTTGAGGAAACTGTGCAATATCAAGTGCCCACTGGTGCGTATGAGGAAGGAAGAGCATTGCGAGAGGCCAGACGCGGTGACGCAGATGCTGCTCCCGTGGACCACTTGCCGTTTCTCGATTCGGGGAAGCGCCGCGCGGGGCGTTCGACCTGCTGACCAGCGCGCCACACCGCTTAACACGCAGCGTTGCGAAGCGCCGCTTTTCCTTCCTGTGACGTCGAGCTCTTCTCACGGCCGCCTGCACTGCTGACTATGGTCGTGCGGTAAAGTCCCTCGTTTTTTATTACTACTCATGAAGAAAATTTACAATCTGTTTCGTGTCGTAGAAAAGATTGGTAACAAATGTAATAACATGAACAATAGAGGTCATACATTACATTAATTGCAAAGAAGCACACTAGTTTCTTCCAAGATTTTCTTTCGTGATATTATAACAATAGGTATGACATAAGTGAAATTTGATAATAGAAAATGTATTTATTTTAACAATGAAAATGAAGTTAATAAAGTATAAAGATATCACGACAAATAGGAATGTATAAGAAAAGCTAGTGATGATTTGAGAGAGAAATTTACATACAGAATACTTACGGGAATAGAAAAAATCTAAAATTAGGCAGGTTGTTACAGAGGAGATGAGGGTGGGATAGTTTTGATGTACTTGCAGCCCATTATAGAAATAAGATAATTTCTTGAATTGTTTCTTACATTGTACTCATGACAAAACTAAGTTTATGCTAAACTTTAATATGACATAATGTTGACCTAGTAATGTGAAATAAAAGATTAAACATTTCACAACTAAAAGCGTCTTTCCTAAGAGAGAAAGAAATGTCAAATACCAAAAATCAAAAGAAATTTGAAAAACGTTCAAACGATCTTGCGATTAAAATTTTAGACAATAGACGAGAATTAAGAAGATGAAAAAGGTTTTCAGATTCAAATATTGGACTACAAAGAAATATATTAATAATTTATTGTTATTTTTATTGGAATTATTGCTGTTATGTAACATACCATACAAGTATATAAAAATCGGATAAAAATGAGTATACTGCTGTGTTATCTCTCATGGTTCTTTAATTGAACAAATTGCAAATATTTAATTTTAAGAATATTGTCTTGCCATCTCAAGAAATAAATATACTGCATAACAGCTCAGGGAAAACTGTCAAAGTGACACTCGATTTCCTGAATTGCTTCTTTGCCGCAATTAAATTTTTCATTAATTCTTTTAAATATTTTGGGACAAAACAATATTCTTATTAACACGCAATGAAACATAATATACAAGGATTCTCATAAATATGGAAATACGCGGACGCCAAAATTTCTAAGTTTGAATACCTGTGTGGGTAATTATATTCTACATTTTCGAAATTTTCTGGAGAAAGAAATGTTTCATTAGAAGTGGATTTAAGTGAGTGAGAATTGAAGTTAATTTAGGTATGTACTATAATTATGAAAGTTAACTAGTATCATACTGTCAAAAAAAAACGAGTTATTTATACAAGTGAAAGATTCCTACAAAACATCAAGCAACAGTTTGATGCTTTGTTAAAATAAAATTACTGCTCATATATCAACAAAACTTATTACATGAAATTTTAAAAATCTTCCAAAACTAACTCATCTGATTACAATTAATTGAACTCCCCAAAATGTATATAATGACTGATATTTTTATTTAATAAAATAATATTGTTGATGTCAATTTACAACAAAAGAACAATTCTTCACACGTAAAACCAGAACAAGGTTGTGCAGTAAATATATTACTTATTATTATTATTATTATTATTATTATTATTATTATTATTATTATTATTATTATTATTATAGGTAATTTTCTGTGATTAGTGACCGTGAACCATTGAATGAAGCCGCCAGTAAAATAGCTTAAATCAGGGTTATGTTGGATCGGTTAATGAAAGGCAATGTTAATAGAATTGAGGGCAGTCCAGTGATGTAACAGAAAACTGCCCAATGAATTGAAGGTCATGTGTAGATGCTTCTAGAACGATCACGCCATTTAAGTTTGCTTTTCTCCAATTAACTCCATCAATAAAGTAGTTGAGTAAGGTTAATAAGCAAAGTTTTTATTTCGCAAATTTAGACTAAGGGTTGTGTGAATAAATAGAAATTTTCTGGAGTTAACAAAATAATACATTTTCTGGAGTTAACAAATAATACAATAAACATACAACAAAATAATACAAGGAAAACAGTTGAAATTTAATTAGAAAATGTCACATCATTAAAATAATATTTACATGTAAGGTTGCTTTTACAACCAATCAGTCAAATTGCGTGAATACTCTTTTTCCTTAGACCGCGCAAAATTCTTATCACTACAATCGCTCACAAATCTTAGATATATTAATCTTATTGCAAAGGAAGCTCTAAGATAAAGGTATTATCCGGATTAATCATTTTTCTTCGCCGTGAAAATAACCTCTTCAATTTTCTTTAAATCACAATAGCACTTTATTTGACTTGGAATCATCGTATATTAAGGAATATTGACTAACTTTCATATTAAACGTTTATTTACAATCTGATCATTTGTGTGAACAAGAAGTATATTTAACAGTGATTGAGGAAGATATCCAATTGTATCTCTACATTAATGCAGTTAATACACGTATAACATCAGTTCAAAATATGTAAGGGGAAATAGTCTTGAAACGTCTTGTTTCTAAACTATTATCTAACAGATTTTTGTCTAAAGTATTGCTATGGCATCTTAATTTTTGATTGATTACTAGTGATTCCGGGCGCGTTAACCGCTTAGATAATTAGTCCAATAAGTGTAGTGTGATATTTTTGCTCTGAATCGCTAGATGGCAAGATCCGACACCGACCTACCGTCGGCTAGCGGGTTTTCTCCAACCAGGTATAGCCTACCAACAGGGTACCGCCTCAACCGGGACAACACTAAGCTCCCGACCGGTCTTTCGGCATGTGTGGTAGTGTAGTGCTTTTGTGTGTGTGTAAGGGGGAGGATATGACAAGTAATGGTAAGGAAAATTCTCGCTCAGTCCATGGCCCGTTTGATGGGTACTGCTCTGCATTCACCTGACATTGATCGGAGAAACCACGATCAGAGAAGGTAACCGCTAGAATTCTCCTCCAGACAGCTACAGAACTAGACCCAACTGTCTTGCTAAGTGAAAATTCTGCCACCGTCGGGACTCTAACACCAGGAGGTCGCGGTCACAGGCACCGCAGTGACATCAGTTGATGCCCTGAGCCACCTCTCCCGGTCTCTAATTTTTTGAACATATTGTACAATTTAACAATAAGTTCTGAACGTATTGAACAAGACCACCTTAATTACATTAAATATATAAATACATAGACTGTTAAATGTCATTCAGTTGAGTAAAAAGCTACTCTAATCATCTTTCACCATCGATGTGAAACTAAATTATGATCATCTAAAAGCTTAAACTTGTAAATGCCGATCTTTTATCTTGATCTTATCTTCAACAGAAAACATGATTGAGGCGATTGACATGTTTTTCACGTTTTCCCGCTCTAGGACTTTGCCCCTAGGAAGAATTGGATCCGAATCTTGCACATAAGCCGTACCTCGAGGAAAACCTGGGTGAAACCTATGACAAAAGAAAATACTTGATCCGAAAGTACCTATTGTGTTGAACGTGATATAACACAGCAGCAGCTTCAGAAAAAATAATACATTCTAATATTTTTAATAATGAAAATTGAAAACTTCATTTCGTGTACCAAGTGTTTGATACTAGTTTTT
Source organism: Acheta domesticus (assembly GCA_031308135.1). Lineage (NCBI taxonomy): Eukaryota > Metazoa > Arthropoda > Insecta > Orthoptera > Gryllidae > Acheta > Acheta domesticus. The sequence continues at coordinate 92,011,948 of JAHLJT010009355.1, forward strand.
GTGAATATTAATATATCAATCACATCAGTTATAATAACAAATTTAAAAGGACTATTTATCAAAACTCGATTAAATCTGTACAATTAAGGGGGGGGAATTATGTTCCTGTAAAATCGTCTTTACCTGGTTCCTGTAAATCCTGAAAAAAAACGTTCTGTCAATAATAACAATTAATTTTGTGAATATAAAAGCAAAAACACTCATTACATACATGTGGCAATGTTTAAAAAAAGTGCTTCGAATATATTTTGTCAAATTTAACGATTTGCAATTTTTACAGATAAAATTGGATTAGGAAAGTATTGAACAGAAAGATTGGAGTACGAAGTACATTAATACGAGAAAGAACTGAATTTTAATTATTTCTGAAAAAACAAATGGAAAAAATATAGTGAATTGTGCGTGCTGTTGCTGTCTTTTTCATGATAAACAACCCGAAAAATTGATAATAGTAGCAAAAATCAGCCATCAGCTAGGAGGTAGTCATTTTACTGAATTAAAGCAACTTTTTGCTACCAATGGACATTTTGCCCCAGGAAAAAAATAATTTAAACGGAAAACATTCGTTAATATTAATAATAATGATAATATTAATAATGATAAAATTAATAATGATGATATTAATAATGATGATATTAATAATGATGATATTAATGATGATGATATTAATGATGATGATATTAATGATGATGATATTAATGATGATGATATTAATAATGATGATGATATTAATAATGATGATGATATTAATGATGATGATGATATTAATGATGATGATGATATTAATGATGATGATGATATTAATGATGATGATGATGATATTAATGATGATGATGATGATATTAATGATGATGATGATGATATTAATGATGATGATGATGATATTAACGATGATGATGATGATATTAACGATGATGATGATGATATTAACGATGATGATGATGATATTAACGATGATGATGATGATATTAACGATGATGATGATGATATTAACGATGATGATGATATTAATGATGATGATGATATTAATGATGATGATGATATTAATGATGATGATGATATTAATGATGATGATGATATTAATGATGATGATATTATTATTAATAATCGGCAATCGGCCTGGATTTTCCAGGCTGAGGCTATCAATCTTTTAAACAGTCAAACATCATTTGTAACATTACTTCTGTTTCCGTTTGTAAGTAGCTATGGGGTTACAACGGTTATTTGGCAATTTAGAAACTAGAAACATATTCCTAAGCTAACGTTAAATTTACAACAGTAACAAAGTGGTAAAATGAATAGATTATTATCATGTCTTTATTATTCCACTACTTCACAAGAAATGTCGGAGTATTCCCGCCCAAGACTCAGTTTGTCTACAAAGTTTAAGAAGTTGCTTCAATGAAGAACTTCGTAAAACGGGGGTTCTAAACAACTTCTGTGTAGTCCTCCATTAATGATGATTATGGTGATCGTCTTCGCTTCCTGGGCCCTTCATCTACCTCATTCAAGACGCAAAAACTTTCGTGTAGTGCTTGCCGTACCCAGTAAAGCGGCCTTTTGCATAGTTCTGATGTATATTATTATTATTATTATTATTATTATTATTATTATTATTATTATTATTATTCCATTACATCACGACTAAAGATGTTATGAGTCGGTTGAATATAAAATCTACTCCAGGTTGCAACCAGTACCTGAGGAGCAGATTAATAATAATAATAATAATAATAATAATAATAATAATAATAATAATATATAATAATGTGTTATATTGGGTAGATATTCAAGTCGGTTTCCTCTCTCATTTCACGTTAGAGCCAACGTGAGCTCGAGCACTTGCGCCGAATTAGCCGAATGCCTGGTGGTGCAGCGATGCACTGCCGCCGGAGTGGCTCGTCCGTTGGCCCGCCCACTCGACGCGGCTGCTGCGTAGGAGGCGCGGGTTGTTGCGCTTACATAAGGCGGGCACATTCTGAAGAGCGCCACGCGAGACCCGACGCGGCGCGGCGCGGCGACACGACACGAGAGAGACAAGCGACGAAAAGCCGTCATTTGCTACTTGGAGGCGGCACTTGACCCCTGAGCCTTGCGAGGCATCTGGTGGCGCGAGCCGAGGCGCCGCCGCCGCCGCCGCCGTCGATGCGTCGTTCGGGCTGAGGTCGACAGCGGATCATTCACTTCATGAGGCTCCTTGCCGCCTGCGGTCTTGTTCAAGTGGTTCTTAAATTTTTAGCTTGTACCGACTCACAAAGGGGGTGTTACTTAATGTATTCCTTGGTTGATTCATTGATTAGGGATTCCGGGAGCGTGAGTTGCTCATGTCATTAGTCCCGTAAGTGTAGTGCATGTTTATATCGCTGGAGGAAGAAGTTATCTTGCCCAGCTAAAGGGTGAGATCCGGCGCCGACCTACCGTCGGTTAGCGGGGTTTTCCCTAACCATGTATCTCTCACCAGTGGGCCACTGCCCCAATTACCATAATCTCTAAACTCCCCGATCTAGCTAGTGTCGAAAATAATGCCACCGTTGGGACTCGAACCTAGGATCTCCCCGTCAGAAGCACTGCAGTGACAGAAGTTTCTTCTGTGAAGTGTCCCGGTTCTAATTTATTTTCTTTCTCTTCCGTTGGGCTTTTCTTTCTTTGGATTTTCTCTTCTATCTTGCATGTATTGATACTGAATATTACTTCTCAAAAATTTCTCGTAACAAGAAATGCAAAGGTAAAATATCACATCTCTCTTAATATTGCGAATCTTCTTTCAATCTTCAGTTAAGTCTCTTGAAGCGGGCTCACCTTTCCATGATGTCTCATTTACTTCCCTACTTCACTTCTCTTGTTAATTTTCTCTTGTTCCTGCTTTTGCTCTCCTCGGATGTCTCTAATGCTGTCTTTTCATCTAAAATATTACACCCTTCTTATAATTGCGTCTTTCATTCCTCCCTTCAGTGAATTCTCCTGTAGTCGTCACAAGAGAACTGCTTACTCATTTCATCGCACATCTAGACTACGACAAACAAACAAAAAAGGTCGGTCACTGGGACGTCACTGCCCAGCATCGCCACTCGCTAAGATGATTCTGCGGACAACTTGATTGATAGATCGATTGGCCTTATCGCTCAATCGGCCATTGCCATGGCCTCTCTAACTGCCGATGGAGAGAGGGAAGCGTGGGAAAAATGTGCTCTGGGAATTGCTCCTGAATTAAGAATAAGATCAAATGATTTTGATAGGCATTACGTTAGAAGATAATAACCAGTATGTGTCAGAATTATTTAGTTTGAGCGATGTATTATACAATGAAGTGCTCTCGATTGAAACTAGCAAAATAATTATCAAACTTTGGTTTGTATTGCTTGACAATCAAGATGCACGCGTACGTCATTGGTCACGATGCACGAGATCAAAGGCGTCAGTCACGCGATTATAGCATGGTAACATGCCATACTGATTTTCCGTCCTCAAGAGATTTCATCCGTCGATTATATCGGTTAACAAAAGAGCTCACGTTTGTTTATTCATCACGTGATAACCTAAGATTGCTTTGTGCTCATGTTGTTAGCTTCCCGCTTTCTTAAATTCTAAAAAATAATTAATTAATGTTCTTCGATAGACTTGTTCCATTTTACTACGTAAAATTTAAAATTGCATTTATAAAAACAAAATTTTGATTAATAATAATTATTTCATTCATGATAAGTCCATGTTACTCAAAAATGATCGTGTTGTAGTTTCTTTAAAGACGGTTTTCGGGTTTCCTTTGGGGCATGGGGTTCTATTTGGGGTCAAAATATACAAAATGAGAGCTATTTGGATCTTTTATTTAATTTTCGGAGGCTTAGCTCCTCTGGGGTACACCCAAATCCGCAGCATGGGACATCAGAAACGTATCAAATTCCAAAATTTACGTAAAATTAAATGGGCTACTTGATATCTTAAACATTTTCATTGCGTGTATCTAATTATTTGTTAACAAACGATTAGCATTATTAGAATGTTCATCCACGCACTGAACTGGATCTAGATAATTCACTTCATGATCCGACTGTTGGAAGTGAGCTTAAAGAATGAAACTATTTAAACTTTTAAAAATATTATTTACAATGTGCAAAATGTTTGCACATGTCCAACTATTTTATGAATATTAATTTCATGTACATTTTTACAAACGTTATAGTATTTTCAAAATAAAAATGTTAAAGCTTAATTTGAATGCGTGAAATCGAAGTAATGAACTTCTCAAACACTTTTGTCTAAATTATAATATTTTTTTGATTCATGTTGTAATTCGAAGGAAAGCAATTTAAAACTCCAAATTTTCACGAACTAACTTATTTCTATTATGTCCTCTGGTCTACGGTATTCTATCATAAGGTCTATTAAATTCTAATTGATTAATTGTCTGCAGTAACAAATACTTAAACGATTCGGTCAATGTTGGGGGAAAAAAATCACTGCCACGTCTACGAGAATTGCTTATTATTCTCTCGAAGGATCATAAACCAGATTCGGATATTTTGGGGATGACTTTAGTATGACTTTCATATTCATAGGTCCAAATGCAATTGACCCGGTGGCAATTTTGTACCAACTAGAATTACTGGCAAACAGGCTAGAACAAAAAGAATGAAATGTTCTCCCCTTTTGATACAAACAAGGGCGATGAGTGTATAACGTCAGTGGTATCGGGTATTCCATATAAAGATGGGTGCTTCGTTGCAGTCGGCAACTTTCCAGCACGACGGGTCGCCCGCTAAAGGGATTGTGCGGGTGGGGCCCATCATGAGACAATGTCAGCTGCTATCTTCGTGACGCCGTCCGCGTACTTTCGTATTGTAGTTGCGAAACACATACGTCAGTCCACCGAATGCCAAGGTAGTCAACGTAACGAAAACTTTCATCTACTATTTTATGACAGCAGCGTGCATGGAATGACGACGTGCAAAAGTACGTATGCTTTACCCAGCGTCGAATCTGGGACTGGTCATTGAGTGAGAAGCTTCTTGAAGCCGAACAATACGTATCCTATCCGCCTGGCTATTTCTGTTTATATTCCCGCATTGTAATAAAACTTGTGTTAAGTAAACAGGTTTTACAGTTGAGTGCTTGTAAACTGTGTGATCATCTCAATGGAGGAAAAATGTGTCTTTAATTTGGATGGAAAACGTTACGTAACGTGAAGATTAGAGTGTACCGTACCTGCATTCCCATTAATACACCTTTTGAAGGACTAGAATTGTCATTGGACACAGTAACACGACTGAATGCCAGAAGTTATTTTTCACTTGTATGAAACGTTAAGAACTATTATATAGCTAGCGTTACTTAGTTTCAACCAAACAGTCAAGCATTTTATTAAACTGTCATGAAATTTTTATTTGTGAAAATATTGTTATCTAAAGATATTTCTTCACTTCAACAAAACTTGACAATTTTTATGTGTCACTTGCATGTGCGCCGACGTTGTCATTAATTTTCTAACACATTACGGTCACAGAGTTCACTTTTGCAAAACTGTGGATGTGCTGCTTCATTCTGAAGATGCAAGGGTTAGAGCTGTAAAAAACGCAGCAACTTGTACTCCTTGGCGCTTGTTGAAACGTTTGTTAGTACACCGCAATACCGGCCTTGCAGAATCAGCATCTTGTTCATGGGCATCTCCCACAGACATTTATTGCACGCATTTCTGAATTACCTTCGAATGACTGTCGGAAATTGATATTAGGGGGAGAAATGTAGTTTATCACGTTTGTAATCTAGTTTTAATAGGCGAGAAACTTTGATCACTATTTTTTCAATTATAATTTGTTAAACAAATAAATTCGCTAGAATTACTTCCCTGAAGTTTCTCCTTATACATTATACACTTCCACATTATTTTTAATCTCTTTTTTCATAGTTTGTCTTCTCTTTCTATCTTATATCTCTTCTGCTAAAAAGTCATTTGTATCATACGATTTCTGTTTACGTACCGCTAAAGATGGTATGCTATTTGTGAATAACAGAAACTGCAAGTTTAAGCAAGAGCTATTATTTAGATTTCATCTACATTTTTTCACCCTTGAGTAAAAGTATCCAGTTCCATACTGGCATTAGATAGTCTAACAGATGTAACATTTAAGAATAATGTGTGGAACATTTTTTTTAAATTCATTGCTATCTTTTACGTTTACTAAAAATAATCAGTGTTCCCAAAGGCCACTATCTGAAGTTGCTCCATTTTCGCCAGTGGAAGGCATCGCATACTTGCGCTTGCTGGAGGTTGCAGGAATACTTGGCCTGGTCGGCATGGCAATGGGCGAAAGCAGATTGGAGAAAGTAAGAGCGACCCACGAAGGCGCAGTAATTGTACGAATTCAAAGTTACTTTTTATTGTGACAAACTTGCATCACTGCTCCTCTCGGGTCAGAAAAGTGCAATAAGCTAACACCGTCACATAGTAACCGGGTAACGTCCGTCCATTCACTTACTCGTCACATAAATATTTTTACCTTGGAATAGATTTCATAATGATCACCAGAGATCTACAAGGAAACTGCCAGACATACCAATATAATTTTCCTCTCTACTTTAGCAAATTTCTTCGACGAAAACTTTCGCAACGAAACGCTCGCCGTTATTTCTAAAAAGTTGTTTATTTCATTCTCGGCTACCTTCTAAAAGAAAACTACGCACAACTCGGTTGTTCCCCGATTAAACCTGTAATCTTGTAGGTCCGCATTCCGAAGACATACAATTTGACCGTGCGTGGTGTTTTGAGATCACAACCTGCGAGAAAGAGGAAGTTAAATTTACTCTTCCATTATTAACAAATCACAGGGGAATACCCTTTGACATACCGAACCAATTCATTTCCACGTCGTTTGTTTTGAAGACTTGAGAACAAAGGAAAAACGGTGGTATCTGTGGAACAAGAGTAAAAATAGAAAAGGGAAGATCAGAAGTAGAGCAATTTGTCCAAACGCATTCATTCATATTTAGTGATATCATCATTTATTTGAATATTTATTTTAAAGAACATTTTTAACCTATTTAAAACTGTTCATTAATTTGATAAGATTTCTTCAAAACACATTCGATTTTGTCTCCCCGAGGTTAGTAAATTTCGATCTGACGTCCCACCAAAAAGGTTTGTTGATAGTCGATGTGCCCTTAACACATGCAATCTTAAAGTAAATGTTCAAAGGAGATGTGGAACTTTCGTAACGTCTAAATTATTAAGAGCAAATTCCATGCTCTTTCTCACAATATTGGCGTTACTTCCGGTATTGTGTTGAATCCTTTGACCACTACTTCAACTCCTGGCATGCATACGGGCAGAGGGTTCTTTCTGTCTTTGGTAATATTGGTAATACAGGTACCATTCATTCACCTATTCAATCATCCAACCCTAAATAAATTCAAATAAAATTTACCCCAATTTGTGAATTTGTGAATGAAACAATAAAATTAACTCAATTTGTCATGCGTTTTCTTCCCTTGTTTCTGCTTACATCGCCCTCTGTACCTTCAGTAGTTTAATCTTCCTGTATATCAGCCACTAATCTTGTAAACAAAGGCTCCATCATCGGTGCACAAGAAAAATGATATATCTCAAGCATTGCCATTTTTCAATTATGTGAAAAAATATTTTCAAAATAGTCTATTTTTAGTGGAAAATTATACACAAGCATAATTCACAAGACAAATGTTGTATAGTGTAACTTCTTTTGACCTCAAAATATACGGTTCTATCCAATTTAAACAGATATTCAGAAAAAAAGATTATAGATGTCACTTGTCTTGTACACTCACGATAGGGCAGGAGAAGGCATACGCAAAAGAGAAACGCCTCCAAATGTCGTCTTTGGTGGCCCAGGACTTCAGCTGATGTCACTGTAATGCCACTGACTGGGAGGTCCTAGGGTTTGAGTCCCGACGATGATAGGATTCCGACTCTAGCTAAGTAGCTAGGTCGAATTTAGTCGCTGTCTGAAGGAGAATTCTAGCAGCCGGCTGCTCCGATCGGTAGTTTTCCATAGTTTCTCAGCTCAACAGGCGAATGCTGAAGCAGTACCCTAACAAACGGGCCACGGACCGCCCACAATCTTTCCTTTCTCTTCCTTGTCCTATCCTCACCTCTTACTTACACACACTAATGCTTACATCCCGTACACCACCACACACACCGTGAGACCGGTCGGGAGCTTAGAGCTTGTCCCGATTGGAGCGGTGCTCCTCTGGTGGGAGATTACTGGACGGAGAAACCCCCGCTAGCCGACATGTAGGTCGACGCCAGATTCCGTCTTTCAGCGATGGAAGTTCACCGCAACCTCAAGAAGGGGGAACGTGCCACAGTTACTGACTAATGAACACAGCAGGTGACGCGCCTCAAAACAAGAAATAATCGATCAAACTCAAATGTGCGGAGAGAAGGAAGTGGAAGGGCGTAGTGCATGGCCGAACCCCGCAGAGCACGGCACATCAATCCCACCGGACGCGTTCCAACACGACGGCCTTAGCGAGCCTTAACCATGACCCGAGGCCCTCGTGCATCAGCGCGGAGACCAGGGACGAGACCTTGCGCTGGCGAATTCTCGGGCCTTTCAAGACCAGGGGCGTTCGCGCTGCCGGATTTCTCTTCGTTCCCGAACCACTTCCGGAAGAGCGCCAACGAGAAATGTCCAATATGAAATTATTCATGTGGGTAGTAATGTCCACAGTTCGGAACTACTAGTGGTTTTCAGCATCATAACTGCTGCTAAAAAAAACACACAAAACGTTCTCCAAAAAATAAGGCGCACACTGCACAAAAACAAATAAAATACTCATAAATGGTAGGAATAAATTGAATATTTCATCAAAAACGTCCTCCCAAATACTGCTATAACATGGATAGTGTACATGCAGTACAACTTCACAAGCCAATAATATCAAAACAATGTGCTTGAAGTGGTAACTACGCATGCAATGACGTATTTAACTTACAGGATAATTCAAAATTGCCATTCGGTCTTTTGAATGGCAGATGTTTCACGATCTCAAATCCGTCAGTAATTCTGTTTCTAAATCGTAAACACATTGGCTTTTGAATATATTTTGTATATTCAAATATTATATTTTGTATTGCTTTTTGAATTAAAAATATCAAATATTGGTGAAAAAATTATTTTAAATGCAGATTTAGGTCATAGATGACTCTTAGGGATCAAGAACATTCCTTTACTTATTTAAATCACCATTTTCTCCCTTGTTACATAAATGGCTTTTTACCATATCACTAGCAAAGTCTGTCAAAGTTCTAAGGTCGGGCTCATAATTTTATTATAGCTACCCTGAAATTGTAAAAAAATATACTTCAGATACTGGAAACGTAGGGGATTGCCAGTGTCCACCACGCCGTGCCACAACAAAGAATTTAACTTACTCTTCCCCTGTATTCATTACTACATGTATGTGTAAACGATCACATGATTCCCGAGGAAATTATATGATTCTTCAATGGAAAAATTCTTGGATAACGGAAATATACTGACAGAATGAATACACACAAACGCAGACTCTTATTTTAGCTTTTATCATCATCATTATGTACGCAAGGAATGGATACGCGTAGTTCCTGTCCGCCCCCCATAGAAGCTTACGGCAACTGGAAACGTGTAAGGCAGTGGAAATTCTGCAATATAAGTACACTTAAACCCATTTTACCATGTGTGAATAATGTGTTGATAAACATGTGTATTCCTTACGACCACAACGCGCGAATTTTGCGTAACACTTCCTCGTGTAGTATATGGAAGAGGCAGAGGCTGGGCTACCGCCTGCGGCAACAGGTAGTGTCGCAGTAACATCTGTTCCTCCAGGTGACACGGGGGAAGCCCGATTCAAATTCCATTTCCTTCTCAGAATCGGATGTCTCCATGTGGCTGTTGCTTCCCCTTCTCTCTTTTTCCCTTGCTCAATTTGACCTGTTCAGTTGTAGAGGAAAAGATTGCGTGCGGTGAGTTTTGGGATGGTTGTTAATTTGATGAAATTTGATTTTTTCGAGGTCTCCTTAACATATTTCAATATGAGCTACAAATTTTGAAAACGATTAAACAATATTAACCCCTACTACAGAACTCATCTGTGCTGTTTGTATTATTTTTTCTCTCCATAGACATAGGACTTGGCAAACTTTTCATAGCTGATGATGGTTTAAAACAGATTTTTTTACGCGTCTGAATATTTTTTTCAAAGAAAATGTGCCATGGAAATTGGGTCTGTGTGACTTAGGTATCAATGTACATCCTATGGCAATTTGAGTTTTGGATTTAATCGCGAGTTCTGAAGATCCATTGGAGCCATGTGTCGTAGGTGATATCAACTGTAAGTATAGAGCATGTAAATTTATAAGTAAGGGGCCAGGTTAGGACAAGGAAGAGTAAGGAAAGATTGCGCGTAGTCCGTGCCCCATTTGTTAGGGAACTGTTCTGACATTCGCCTGGTGTTAGTCGTATAAATCACGGAAAACTACCTATTAGAGCAGCCAGCCGCTTGAGTTCTTCCCCGATCAGCGGTTAAATCCCACTTATCTTGCCAGCATGGGGACTCAAACTCTAAGACCTCCCGATCAGCGGCACTGCAATTATTAATTTATATCCTAAGCCTCCTTAGCTGGTGTCAAATTCAACACCTTCAGGAGATACAGTGAATCACATCTACGTACAAAGGCGGATCTCAGGCCAAGGCTCGAACTGGCTGTGCGCCATACCAAGAAGTTAACAAGTTATAAAACTTGCGGTGTCAAGAACTCCGTGGATTGATGGAGACGCATCGTTTCTGCTGGGCATCCAACTCGCCCGGCGGCCAAGCCACTTGGGCGGGGGTGGAGCGGACGGATCGCAGGGCCAAGGCGAGGGGGCGTGGTAGGAGTGGCGGGCGGCAGAGGTCGCAATCGGCCGCCGGAAAGGAGGACGGCCCCGACGCCGCACGGGCCTCCATGGACGATACACAATACGAGGCGGAGGCGGCGGCGGCAGCGGCACTTGCCCAAGGATGTTTGCAGGCGGATGAGTGGGTGGGGGCAATACGGGAAACCCGTTCCTTTTGAATGCCCCGCTTTCCATTACGTCAGCGGAGATGGGCAGTTCGAGCGCGAGGTCGTTCACAGATGGAAAATCGCTCAGGAAGTACGACTGAGTGTGGCTTAGACTGGATTATCGTGATAAGCATGGGAGAACTGGTATCATTTTTTCGTATTCCCTCCCTGATTCTCAGGCTTCTTATTACCTCTACGATTTATAATCTTACAAAAAAGAGTTTGGTGAAAAGAAAAGGAAAAACTATAACTGTGATGTCTACATTTAAGGATTTTCTTAAATAAATTGATCTTAGTATCCGAATCCCTTAAAGAAACGAATTACTACTAATGTAAACTACACAAGTAAGAAGAAAAGAACTCTTTATTTGTGGACCCACTTTGATATTAACGCATTTCCACCTGACGAAAATTATAGATTAAATCACTTTATACCCGCAACCAAAATCTCTTGATTGTACACCAATTAAGGTAATCCTCATACCAATCCGTTCATTTTACACTAGTTAATGAAGAGAGGTAAACTTACAAGAGTAAAATTCTTTATTTATCAACCAAATAGCCTGTTTTCTAAATTTCAACCCTCTTTCAGGATAACTTTATCCCTTTTTTACATCCACCTAACCTCGCTTATCAAACCTGACTCGCCATGAGGCACTCGTTTGTTTCTACTATATGGTACTAAATGACGCAAATTTTTAGTGTACGATTTACGCCTAGAATTAAATATACCTGCAGTTTTGAGTTGATTTTTTGCAAAAACAAAATTGAAAACAATGGTATCCTTGAATACTATTACAAACGTGCCAACAAAGGAAATAATGAGCAACTGAACTTAACGTCTGTCAAGACAGAAAAATTGTGAAATATTTCTTACAATGGTTACTGGGAATGTAAACTGTTGGTTACATTCACAAATTATCTCTTAATTTGGTGTTGTAATGAACGGCTTCTTTCTTGGTAAATGACTCCGCTATTAGATACCAAAACACAACTGACGACGTCCGGAAAAATGGTGGTGTACGTGTAGTTCACCGGCTCAACCAACACCACAAGGAAGTGGTTAACTGTGATTCAAACGATCCCTTCACCTACGCATTCCCTTCGCCGGGAAACTTCTTTTGCGGTGATTGCATGGTCCGCAAAATCCCGAGGGGCCTTCCTGCATGCACACTGCATACACGAGAAGCTTGGGTTTCCGCGAAAATGACTTACGATGCAATCCACAGGAATGTGTCTTAAATGATAACTGATATTATAAGCTATTTTTAATAATATTCCAATGAAACATAGATTAATTATCAATTAATTCTTAAATACCTAATTCTCTTTTGCGTCTTTGTGATCAACAAAAACAAAAAAGGCATTCTCCGTCTCCAGTAGATCGTAAACAAGAACACTCCCATTCACCGGCTTCATCAGAAATGTCGCGGAATTTTGTGGTTGAGCGTTAAGTGACGCTCGCCACAGGAAGATGGTTTCTGGGTTTCTGTGTCCTCTCTTGCAATATTACTCAACTAGCTCCCGCAACCGCTTACATCTTCCGCCGTGTGGGGCTATTTTGTGAGTATGCGAATGGAAAAATCATAGGAAGTAGAGCTAGGGAGACCCCAAGAGCCGGCTGATGATAGCACACGTGACAAACGGCAGGAGTACAAATTGTCGTTAGGTTATTCAAGAGAGCTTGTGGGAAGTTTCTGCTGACCACGATGGTAAAGCCTTTAAATTTGTAATTATTGATGAACCATTATTGGAAAAATGTTTAATTATTTAATAAATTCTAAATTCTTAACGTTCAAGACTTAATAATAACTTCCAGACTGCCTTACGAGCCTTTTCAAAGAAACTGAAGAGTTTAATACGAATAATAAAAATAATGCCAAAGTAACCTACAGTTGTTTGTAATTTTTCTTTTGATCTTCTGGTTTCAACTTTTAGTACCAAGTTACACTATTCAATTTAATGCCAATCGAAAAAATTGGTATAAAAATGATGTTGTAATATATAAAATCAAAGTATATGTATTCAGGAAACCCTCTTTGTACTACAATCTTGGCATGTGAGGAATCCTTTCGTAAGATGTATGAAAAGTGAAATTTCTAGGGTGAAACTCGCACATCTGATCTCTCTGAATTATCATGAGGTTTGTTGATAGGAGATTTCAATATTAGGCCTCGACCCTAGGAGTCAACGAGGCTAATAAATACTAAAAAAACTTGTCTTGACCCTCAACAAACATCGAACGGAGTAACGGGAGGAGACTTTGTGCGTGGGAACTGTAACGAGTCAACTACTTCAAATGAGTACAAGCAACCCTCGGAAGACCCTGAGCTGTCGTCCACCCCGGGTGAATCCTGGCCTCGAACCGTTTGCCTTGGGTGATCCGCCGGGAAGCGGATGAGCACGGACGACGCGCCGGCCAGTTCCCGCGCCAACGGTCTTCCTTCGGATGCGGTGCGGAGGACGCCCCCCTGCGCGAAGAGGACGCCGCCGTTGGCGCGTGTGATAGCCTCGGCGGGACAGCGCGGGGTGGGGGCGGGTCCGCCAATTGCTTCAACGGCTAGCAGCTGACTGGGAGGCGGCTGGCGGCGGATGGAACTGGCGATCGCCGCCGCCCTCTATACGCAGCCTCGTTACGAGTTCTCGTTGATTCCCCGCTGCACTCCATCCAGCCCTGATCCAATCCGTGCTGCTACGATCCATCCGGTCCAGCCCAGATCAGGTCCCGCTCAATCATTCCCGCTCCTTTGTACCATTAGCATTTCATTGATACAGATAGTCGTCTTCGACTTGGTTGTAGAAACACATCCACTGTCAATCAACGGGTTGGAATGGCTCAGTGTGAACAACTGATTCCGTTGTAGCGTCGCTGACCAGAATGTTTTAGGGGTCGAGTTCCGTCGTTGGCGTGTTTTTTGACATTAGCTACCTCCGTTACTGTCTGAAGGAGACTTCTAGCGACCTGCTGCTATTATTCGGTAGTTTTACGTGATTTCATCTGATCAATATCTTAATAACGCTAGCAGTATCCTAAAAAAAGTGCCACAAATCGCGAGCGATCTTTCCTTTCTCATCCGTGTCTCCTCCTCTTCCCTTACACGCACACGTACTCATCTTAGCACGACGCTATCACATATATCCGGACACAGTTGGCAGCTTAGAGGTCGTCCTGGATGGAGCGTGCACCGCTAGGGGAAATACGTAGAGAAAGAAACCCTGCAAACTGGAATGTAGATCGGCGCCGGCTATCACTTTTCAGCTGTGATGGAACACCACCACCTTGCGGTAGATAACATGGAAAACACGCATGTGACTATTTATCATAGTAGTTGACACGCTCGGAAACACCACTCATTCACTCCTTTGCTGGAAGAATCGTTGAGGAAAATATTAGGCGGAAACGTGTCAGAAGAGGAATCTTTGTGGTGGGTCCCTGGTCTGGCCTGGTGCCAATCTGGGAATTACAAATCCACGCAAAACAAAGGGTTCAACGTACGTTACTTTCTTTCTCCGTCAAGCCCTGATTCAATACAATCCTCACCTCTCCAACCCATTCGTCATAGTCCCATCCGGTTTGTCAACTCTCTACCTGTTTTCGATGCAATCAAGTATCCGTTTTCAAATACCCCTCCTACTGCTTTCGCCCTCCTCACATTAGTTGAAGGCATGGAACTTCACAACAAAACGATAAGCGTGAAAGCATTTACACTTGGTTTGCCAACGCGACTGCGTCTATCACTGCGCATTTACCATCACACTTCTCTTCTCTCTTTGTCAAATGCTTTTCTCGTTTGTGGCAGGATTCAGCTAGCCAGAAATGTAGCACAGTAATGTGTAGCCATAAATCATTACATACTTCTCTTTAGATGGTTTTCGTTTCGTAATGTGTCTGAAATTCCCAACTATAGGATTAAATATGTTTCTAACAGATATTTCGCGTACCGCAAGTGTTTATTACACTCAGAGAATTCGTGAATAAAATTCATCAAAAGTTTCTTTCCTAATTCCAGTATTTCATGCAACAAAGATTTGGTAACAATAGTCGTGTCTTACCGAGGAGTAAGCGTTTCATAATTTTATCACTCGTATAATTTTTTATTATTATTATTATTATTATTATTATTATTATTATTATTTATGTATTGGCCATTTATGACCATGCTACATGATTAACGTATGCAACTTTTAGGATCAGCTTTTCAGCTGCATCTCTCGGTACGACAAGGTTGTTACGCCTTGAAGTATGAGAATTCTGAGGTGATAGGATGATGATGAGGGGTGAAGGAACAATCACGCAACCATCTGCAGACCCGGTATTTTATTATCACTATTATTATTATTATTTATAATTATTTATTTACGTGCGTTCATGTTTGTGTTTTTAAATTGGAATTTAATCCTAAAGATGAATTTTAATCCTTGTTAGAATCCTTTTTTCTCAATATAGCTCATTAAATTAACACTATTTTCTCTGTTCTCCTTTGAAGGAAACGTGACTCTTCTTAATAATTATAGTTAATCTTGTAAGTATTAGGAACATGTAAAATATCTCAATGTACTTTCATCGGTTTGGCGTCATTCAGTTCCGTAGTCTCCAAACGCTAAAATGTCCTTCGTACTGAAAGGAGATCGATTAATTATTCTATAGTGGAATGTAGTTTTACTGGAAGTATTGCGTTGTTTATTGATGTAATAAATGAGCGATGCTATTGTGACAATCTTCCCCACGACGTCTCTCTCGTTTGAGGTGGAAAATTTCATGAAGTATTTTCAAGGCCTATTTCACTCAGTAGAATTTACGAACGACGTTACAGAAATCTCATTTCATCAAACACTCGCTACTGAAATTCTTCAAAATTATCCCTTTCTTGTCTGATCAGAATGAGGAGCTGATAATTCAAAAACAAGACTTCCTCGTGATATTATTTTTTTTCTGTGAATTCACTCAAAATTACGTGTCTCGTGAATTTATCAGTTAATTTGGAGCCTGTCAAGAATCATGAACAGTTAGAGAGAAAAATTGTAATGTCTTCCTTTACTATTTCTTCAAAGAGACCGAGTACCTTTCAGATCAAATCTCCTAACTTCTTTAGCGATACCGACTGGGATGGCTCAGAGCCAGCATTGCTGTTACCTCTCAAGCGTTGCTGACCGGGAGGTTAGCGGGTCCGAGTCCCGATGGTGGTGAATTTGCGACACTAAAATTGCTACGTCTAATTCAATCACTGCCAGGAAACGAATCCCAGCAGCAGACTGCTCCGGCGGTGATTCTCCATGCTATCTCTGATCAGTCCAGGAAAATTCTAAGGAATTACTCTAAAACAAAAGGGCCATGGACCGCAGTCTTTCCTTCATCCTTGACCCCTCTTCTCTCTTTATACATACCCACACTTAGCTGGCATGGCAGGGTAGTGGCACGTATGGCAGTGTACTGCATTCACACACTTAGATGCATTACACTACCATACATGTCGTAAAAACGATCGGCAGCTTAGAGAAGATACGGGGCGATGTCGCTTGGAGAGATCCGTGGAGATGGAAATCTATCAATGCAAAGAGTAGAACGGCGCCGGATCTTATGTTCTAGCAGGGTGGAACACCGCCACCTCCCGAGAAATTACATGTTCGGGATGCAGTAGCATGCACTACCACACTAATGACCCAGTAGTTGACGAGAGAAACCCGAAATAATCACTCAGTAATTCAATGGACATTTCAAGACTCGGCTAACGCGCCAGCAAACCCTGAAGACAGGAAGAAGACAGTGAATGTATCACACAGTAGCTCTGCTTAGCCCGTTTTTGGTTAGTTAAAGGTGCGCGCGCTTACATCAAGCGTCCCTGGTGGGCACAATGTAAAACTGCGGTTATCTGCTACTGAAGTATAAGAATTTTATTAATAGCTGGTTAAAGTCGCATTTATTAAGAGCTGGTTAAAAACTTAAAAGGTAATTCGTGTTGTTTCTTGGCGTCGTGCTTTTATATTCCTATAATTTCCCGGGAGAGTCGTTTAATAAAATTACGTAGAAGTTATGTTTTAACCTTTTACGGATCGGGACACATTTGTCATGCACCAACTCCATTCTTACAGTTTTTCGGCTAACACATTAACAATACATATGTCGGAAGATGGTGCCCTACTCTACAATAAAATCCACCAATAAGAAAGAAACCCAGAATTATGTTTTTTCTTACTTTTCCAAAAGATCTATAAAGGAGAGACGGAAAATTGTTCAAGAGCACAGCAAAAATATTAATACCTTCTAGATATCCTTAATTACTACTTACATTACTTAATTTTCTAGATATTTTCATGAAAAGTAAAGAAATACTTGTTCTTCCTCATTCCACTGTTCAAATTCGATGGACACTTTCAATAGATTTAAATAATTTCTTTCCCAAAAAGTTGTTCGAAACTTCTGCTTCACTTGTTTTAGTTACATTCATGAGGAAATTAAATAATATAAAAAACATTCGCTTTTTGGTTAGATTTAGCAGAACGATGGTGTATTGCGAATGGTAAGACGGCGTAGTGTTTCTACGTCCCCGCGCTGATCGCAAGAAACACTCACCAACACGTCGTCATAAGGCATTTAACACCGAGCTGCGCTACTGTGTAAATTCGTATTCTGTGGTGAGGAGGAGCTGCGCGCAAACAAATTTCGCGGTCGCTCGCGCATCCACTTGGCGAAAGGAGCTCATGGAGAATGGTCAACCTTTTGGCGACGCGACGCGACGCGACGCGACGCGACGCGACGCGACGCGACGCGACGCGACGCAGCGAGGGCCGGCTGCTGCCCGGCGGCGGAATCAGGATACATAGAGACGGAGAAGCGTGACATTCCGCGTCTTCAACGGGGCAGCCAATGAGCGCTCAGAGCCCGCGTGACGTAACGAGAACTCTCGGCGAGAGGAAGTTTTGAATTAGTCAGTTGATATTAAATTGCGCTCTAATTGTAAAAGCGAAGCATTAAGACAGTTGAACTTCTATTGGGCCAGACTTTAAAGATTGGATACCGGGGTGACCGTTAAACGCTTTCTTCTTCTACGCCCTTAAATCGGTTCAGAAGTGGAAATTGAGCATTAGATAAGCTGTGCCAATTTGAATAGTAAATATCTGTACCACTGAGGAAACAATGTCACTAAGACATCGCAGCCGGCACGCCGACCTCTGGTACTTTCGTTAGAACCAGAGTCAACCGGTGTTGTATGGGTTCGTCCCAGGAAACTGATTGCAACTTGATGGGTTCGATCATTTAATCTCTTCTCATCTGATAGCTCCGCTAGGCAGCATACCACGGATAGAGAAGTGGTTACAATGAAAGGAATGATGGAGTTTTTCGAGTATATTAATTATTATTTTGGGTAGGCGAGTACTCACAATATCGCACAAATTGATTGATTGGTGATTGCCGACTCGTCAACTGCTAAGGTTATTATTCCCGTAGGTGAAGGATATTTTTAACGCGTGAGCTGACGGTTTTTTCCCGCCCGATGGTGAGATTTGATGTCACCCTGCATGTCAGCTTGCGAGGTTTTACCCTACCAGGCATAGCCTATCAGCGTGACACTACTCCAGCCGGAACAACTCCAAGTTCCCGACTGGTTTCCCGACATGTGTGGTAGTGTACTGCATTAAGTTTAAGTGTGTGTAAGTAAGGGGTGAGGATAGGACAAGGAAGAAAAAGGAAAAATCACGCGCGGTCCGTGGCCCATCTGTTACGGTACTGCTCCGCCATTCACCTGGTTTTGACGGAAGAACCATGAAAAACTGTCAATCAGAGCAGTCAGCCCCTAAAATTATCCTCCAGACAGCGGCTGAATTCAATCCAGTTATGTAGCTAGTGTTGAAACTCCTGCTTGCCGTCGAGGCTCGAACCCTAGTACCTCCCAGTCAGAGGAATTGCAGTGATATCAATTGACACAGCCGGTCGTACAATTCGAACACTCCCGACCACTGAATATAAAATGACACAATCGACGGCGCAAAAGAATGCGCTATCTCTGCATCCAAGGAATATAGATCTGCGCGGCGCGCCGTGCCACGCCGCGCAGTGCTTTTCTGCGTAGCTTCCCACGCTGCGCGCCGGGGGCGTCTGGGGGGCGTGGCGGCGCGGGGCGTCGCCTTGACAGGCGGTCGGCGGCCGCAGCTGGGCGAGGGTCGCGCCGCCGCCGCCGCAGCGCTGGGGTCGCGTGGACCCCTCCCTTCTCTCCTCGCACACGCGGCCGTCGTACTCTCCCGCATGGAAGCGTCGACAGTTTTGCTTACGAACGCTGTTCAGACTACGGAAGCGCGAGGAAACTGATGTCTCAAAAATTATATTTGAGTGAGGGCGGTTTAATACTGAAAGGAGAAAATTATTTGGCGACCAAGCACAATACGTTCCAATAAATGTACACCCACTATCTTGTCAACTATGCCGATGGAAAATTTTTACTAGTAAAAATATGAAACACTTCAAACACATTTCTTTACATAATTTTATTTATTATTGCTGTTGTTGTGTGTATTTGATTTAGTTAACTTTTGTGTAACGTAACAACCCCAACAGATATGCTCTTTTTTGCAACCTAGAGACCTACCGCAGAACCGATGCTAGCACAACTGTCTGAGCTATTAGATCGGCTTTAAGATGCTATAAATATATACTTTTTTGACGACACTGACAATTGCACCTGCCCTCCAATCTGATCCATTTCAAAAATGTATGCACATTTAGTACTCCATAATAAATTCACAAAAAACGGATTTTATTACTTTTTTTAGGTATTGGATCACCCCTTTGATGTAACGATTGATTAAAATTCTGGGAACCCCCGATCGTTATGGTGGTTTAAAGCTGAAAACGCGTTCTCTGCTGAATGAAAATGTGCTTGTGGAGCAGTTAATGTCAATTACAAAAAGTGGTCACCATTTTCAAGCTTCATTCTCAATACAGACTACTCTATCAGATTGTATGATCGTAGTTCAGAACAGGACGCTTTCCTGAGTTTATTAGTTAACTTTTTTTATTTCTTAAAGAAAATAAATTATGATAAGAGTCCAACACACGCCCAGGCACATACATATGTCTGTGATTTAGTACATCCTGTAATGGAATCTTACGACCGAAAGCACTGTCGTCAGACCAAAGATCTAAGATACGAGCAACCTGCGTGAAATCTACTTGGACCAGAATCGCCTGCGAGAGTATGCAACTCTTTCGGCGATTATCCCTCCGTGCTTAGCGTGTTGCATTCTTCGCGCGTCGTCCTTTATCTTATCGACTGAAGAAGGCAAAACTTCTCAGTTGTGGCCTTGAGATATGAATCGATGTCTGTCCCATATTACGTACAATTGAAAGCAGCTGTCAGCATACACCCACTTACTCCGGAAAACGAGGTTTGCGTTACGTAGGAAAGCAGACGTGCTGACATCGCAGTTTCCAGCTTGCGAATTCATGTTATAAGTTAAACCGAAAAAATGTGTAGCACAGAACGGCAACATATGTATGTATGTTGTACGTATGTTTTAATAAATGTGTTATGAAAACTATGAGAATGTTGTAGCAAATGTTTACGAAGGAATATACAAGGTAATATCAAAATATGGTCTAATTTATAGAACATTTACTATCAAAATTAAATTACCCACTTTGAAATTACTTTCATAAAATATTTATTAAATCAATTTTAAACATAAATATTTCGGGTCTTACTGGATTTCGTTTCGAGAGACTTTTCAAAGAGTATATTTTTACCTTTGAGATGACTTCCATCGTACAAACGTGGGAACTTAAGTGTCCAGCAAACAGTCACTTAAGCATTGTCACTGTAGTGCTGCACGTCTGGACAAACAATATATCACTCGTAAGTTGGGATTACAGATCAAGAAGCACGGTGTCACTTATACTTTCCCCGCCTTGAAATAATATTCTCAGCGCTCTCGCTCTGTTGTTGCAACATACACTAACATACAGTGCAGACGGAGGTTAATCCAAACAGATCGCGTGCATCTAACCTCATTTTCACTTGCAGCACTTCACATCGTCAGGATGCAATTCTCAATATACGTAAAAAAAAATAAATATACCGATTTCTAAATAAAAACTATTTTTTAATATTAAATATTTTTTCAAAATAAATGTGAAGAAAATTGATAGAACGTTACAAAGATTTGCAAAATTTTAAAATCAGTTATATGGATCAAAATATGTAAAAATATGTTCTAAGAATAATTTGGATTTTGTGTTAGGATTTCCCCGATTCGCCAAGATCACGATATCGAGATTTGATAAGATATATACTAAGTATCCGGACTCACGTTATAATTCACACTAAACATTTTCGGAGTCATACTTCCTAACGATGCGGGTTTTTTCTACCGTGTAATGTTCTAAACATCAAAAACTAAATTTTTGAAGAATTTTGTTGCAGATTATTCGATTTCTCAACGCCTTCACTTCCGAAAAAGTAAAACATAGAAGCGGGGTGGTAACGTAACAGATCCTAGGGACGCCGGATCACTATACTATTTTACGTTACGATTTAAATATTTTACAAATATAAACAAAAGAAACTTTTCTAGAATAGAATCTTCTAGATAACAAAATGCAATTTACTTCTTGGTGTTTTACTGTATTTCTAAGTTGTGACCGCTCGGTTATCGCACCACTTTGTTCTTCCTCCCAATCTTCTGCTCAAAATTAAAAGGTAATATAAAACTCAAACGATACATTTTTCTACATTTTCATGTAGGAATCTGAAATTAAAATTTTCTGGACTTGCACAAATTTTTCGTTCAATTAAAAAAAATTGTTGTTCACGAAGATAAATGAAGGCGATTATCTCGGGTTTCCTGTGAACCATTGTTATGCAAATTTGGTAAAATATGCCGTTTTCTAAAAAAAACTTTTTTACTTATTCCAAAAATGACTAATTTTTAGTTATCGCTTTTGTGCACCGACGACATGAAAACCATATGGATGTAGCAGTACCGGTGACCACCCCTAATACATTCAGTAACCTCCTCAATATCAGTCAATTGAGCGAATGTATCGCTTAACCTCCGCATAACTTCTTGGAGCGTCGCATTGCTCAGATAAGAACGTGAGCAATATGGATATATTTTAAAATATTGGGAGGGGGAGTCCGCATCTCCCTTCTAGACGGGCATATCCTGTCCCGTGTACGACTCAGCAAACCTGGCAACACTCACACGAAACATACCGGAAGTCATGAGCGAGTGGCAGGCCGCGAAAAAATTACAAACCAACAAGTGAAGATTGCTCGCCAATACCAATGTAAATATAACGTCAAGAAATCTCGGAATTAGAAAACTGAATGGCCAACACATAGTTGCAAAACAGGAAATGTAGGATCTGTTCGCTTGCACTGAATGGCAGAGGCAGCGGTCGCACTGACCGTGGCCCCATTTCTGGAGGCCGAAGGTCGTCGGAGACGCTGGATTTTAGGAGTACGTCTACCTCCGGCTTCATATGTTAAATAAAGAAGGAAAATAACGCGCACTTGTTGAATCTTAATTTTTGTTCTCGCGAATTAAAGTGTTAGCAATGAGGAAACATATTTCTTGTACGAGCAACTGGTAGTTCACGACTCCTTACTTGGCGTGACGCGACTCATAAAGAAAAGTTTCAGGAAGTATTCTAGGACCCTGAAATGGACAGTCGTTAAAACAATAAAAAAAATTGTTAAGCAAACGTAATTATACTTTTTATTGTACAACCCCCGTCCCCGACGTGAAGCACGATTTCCAATGGTTTTCAACGTTGTATAAACTGATCGATAACGGTTAACTTTGGTCGAACACAGCCTTTCACATTTTCTTTATATTCAAACCTTAGTTTGCTAAGGAGATAAAAATAAATTTCAGGACATTCTATTTTTCATTATTCAAGGAAAATTGGTACAAAGGATACAATCTTTTTCTAAAAAAATATACGGATTAACGCAACTGAGAAACGGATTAATGCAAATAGTATGCAGTAGGCTTAAGATAAAGAAATTTAAACCTTAAAGCTTCGTAAACTTCTTTACTACATACTACTTGTTGTTGTACGTTGGCGTTTATTCTATTTAATAACTATATACTTTTCTTGAATATGCGATCTTTCTTATTTTTTAATTCTCTTATTAAGTTGGGAACTTTCGGTCCAAATTTTTAATAGATAGATGCAACTGAAATGCTTTCTCTAAAGAGAAGTCGGTGACGTGTGGCGGTAACATCTCAATTACAAGCGTAGAGAGCAATGTTCTACCTCTCAGACGCCTTCTCGAATTACAGCTGACCAGGTGGTATCAGCAACGCGAAGCCTTTGTCTGCAAGCGTGCGTGTGCGTGCGTGCGAATGCAGAAGCACCCCCAAATCTTTCCCAAAATGTAAGTACGGCGGGTTGCCTATCGCGCATACATCTCCCAAATTTTTAGTGCTCTTATTTTGCCGACTTCCAGACCCTTTTAATAACATTCATTGAGGCACCCTCCGTCGCATTCCTAGGGTTTGAAGCGTCACAAACTTGTTGTTATTTGTGTTCTGAGCGAATCAATAACATCAGTTTTAGGAGTATTTTTAAAAAGTTACGTTATATTGTGCAACATTATTTGTACTGTAAAACTTTTTTTTTTCGGTAGAACTAAAACGGTAGATTTTCATCAAACCTACATTTTTTCTGCGTAGTATCTGTCTTGATCTATCGCTGACATCTGTTTTATAAAAGAACATATCTTCCACTTGACGATTAAAGTGAGACATCTCCAAGCAAAATACCTTCCAAGCAAAGGAAAGTAAGGACGGGACATCGAGGTCGAAGTTTCCAAAACATTGAGGTTTTCGTAGAAACATCGATGATGAAAACACCTATTGAAACCAACGTTTTCAACATCGGTGTTTTGTACTCGATATTTTTATAGTTTTGATGTGCTTTCGTGTGATGGAAAAACTCCCACAATCACAATTTTGTAAAAGTTAAGATATAAAATAACTGATGGAATTTTCACGCATTTCCTTGTATTTCGCGCCGCCGTGGGCTTAGGGCCTCTGTCCTTCCCGCACCTTCTTCAGCGAACTGTGGAATGACGCTATTGGGATGAATGTGGGCGCTCAAGTTCTGAGATGACCCTCGGCCCTCAGTTTTGTCCATTGTTATTATTTTTTTACTTTTTTTTCAAGTAAATATTTATTGTAAATTAATAAAAAATACTACTGAGAAGTTAAATTTTGTTGCGCATTAATTTAATTATAGAGATTACTAAACGGTCACTACTTTCGACACAATCGACGTCATGCTACAGCAAAGCACGAAGGAAGATGCTGCACGCCATTAAATATTGGCCATTGACATGTCAGCTTTTGGAACAGCAACTTTTTTTATATTTTAGGCATGTAAAGGCAGTTGTACTGGGTATCTACATATTATACTATGTTGTTGCAGTTTGCGTGAAGACTTCTCTTTAATTTTTTCTCAAATATTTCATTGATTGGAATGTAATACGAGAATTTTTTCTTGTTTTTTAGAAGTGTGCGAGCTACTTTTTAGAAAAAAACATTGTGTGATGTTTTGTTTAGCAGTTGTTTTGCTACTTATTGTTATTATTGTTATGTTTGTTATTATTGTAGTTGTTATTCCAAAATGGAATGCCGGCTTATGGCCCTACAGAATAATTAAGTTATTTAGTATTAGATATGAAACTTACATTATGGAGACATTACATTGAATTAATTACTTTTCTCGATATTTAATCGAATGAGACCTTTCTCAGCCTTGTAGTTGCTTATCGTGGTCTCCTAATTTTTCATTATTGAAATTATATATACCGTAAACCCTCATTAGCACGAACTCTCTTAACACGAATTTCGTCGTAACATGAACGAAACTTGGGTTCGGCAAGGGATTACGGTAATACGGACGTTTATAATACTCAGATAAAACAAATTTTTTAAAACAAGAACTCAGATTATTTCGGTCTCTTGTAATTGGTGTTAATAGGGGTTTACTGCATATACAAATTTTACCGCCCCTGGTCAGCAGAGAGTAAACATTTGTATAAACCCATTGCATTTCATGTGATTGCTGTTCCCTTACACTTACATGCACTACTCTACCACTCATGTCGGGAGACCAATCTGGAGCTTAGAGCTTGTCCCGGCTGGGGCGGTGCCTTGCTCGTGGGAGATACCTGGTTGGGGAAAACCCCGCAAGCTGGCGTGTAGATCGGCACCACGTCTCCCGACCTAGCAGGGGAAGATCACCGCCACCTCCCACGATAAAACCTGCACTACACTTGTCGGACTAATAGCCTTAGCAGTTCAAGCATCTGGAAACTAATCAATCAACGCATTTGTTTGCTGCAGGAGGCGCGATGTGGTTTCGTCGTGCTGGTGATGTCTGCCTTCTGGATGACGGAAGCTGTGCCGCTGCCTGTCACCTCGCTGCTGCCCGTCGTGCTGTTCCCGCTACTGGGGGTGCTGGGCACCGAGCAGGTGTGCATAAACTACCTCAAGGAGACCAACATGATGTTTATAGGTACGCCCTTACGTTGTTCGTTCTTCGTAAATAAGATCTTGCAAGAAACACGATAATTATTTTAATTTCATACATGCATTAGTTAACAGTGTACTATAGAATTCTAAAATACTACATAAGTCTGTATTGTACTTCAACGTCTGCGACAATGACTTCCATTTTTGTACGGTTGTTCATTCGGTACTCCTTCTTCCGTTGAGAGAATGCTGATATGGCCCTGGTTTTTCTTCAGTAGGTCATAAATGTAGCTTCACTGTGATTTTTAATCAAGGATCGAGGAGGTATCAACTACAAAGTATATTACAATAGAAATTTAATATAAAGAATAAACAGTCATACACGGGTTTCGGGATTAATTTATCCCATCTTGCGTGGTTCCACAAAGATGAAAATAAGTAAACAAATATAACTAGAGTATAAATTGATTTACATAAACACAGGAATACACATACACTGCAAAATTTCTATAAATAGAATAAATACCAAAGAATCTTCACGTTTCGTCATGTTGCTTCACTATGTGCACGTTTGGTTGAGCTAGTTGAACTTTTGGTAGTTGCGGTAGAAGCAGGGCGCAGGATTGTTATTTTGTTAGTAAATCAATAACAATGGTATAAAATCAAATCTGTAATTCGTCTTCCACACAAATAAGTTTTCTATTTCTTGGGATCGAAAATTCTAGATTTCAAAACCTGGCCAGCCAACCAGACATGTTGTACCTTTATTCACATCATTAGTGAGAGTGTGATGGGTATTGTGGAGCTCAAGAAAATGAGCCCAAATTTTACTTCTCCCGATACGTCGCATAAAGATTCTACGATTTTTATTTTAAATAAATAAAATAAAACTATTAAAAATCATTCGTTGTGATCAGCAAACCATTGCAATCTTGCACACGTAATTGCAAATAAACACGAATGTCGCAGACTATTTTTTTACACCGTACACAATGGCTTTAATTTTAGTCAAATAGTGGTAACAACATCACAAAATTAGTAATTTTACTGGTTCAACTTTTAATCATCAGACCTGCTACACAAGTATTCATTGATATTAATGATAATATTTACCGTTTTGTCGCAATAGTTTGGAAATAGTTCTTTGTCCCATAAATTTTCTTTGCATTAGAAAAATACAACCAGGTTGTTGACTGTTGCCTTCAATCACTTTCGTACAAAAAACATTAACTTCTATGAGTTTTTGAAACACATTCTCTGCCAACTTTTCGTGTAACTTGAAGATGAACTTTACGTATCTTCCATTTCGTCAAAACTTTTTTCTTCTATGCATATATTAATGTAAAACATCCCAAAGTTTGTCTTGACAAATTTTTGTACGAATAGTGAATGTAAGTTGGTCAATAAATATTCTGAAATATCCATATTTTTGTATCCATACTACAAGAAACTATTAATTTACCTTACTTATATAACAAGACTAACTCAAATAAATTAAATATCGTCCAAAACTCTTAGAGATTTCCTTTTCTTAGGATGTCTGAGTGGCAATTTTCTAATTTTATGTACAGTCTCTGCCAATATTCTTTATGATCTTAGTGAAATGTTCCTTCTTTCAACAAATCATATTTTTCAGGTGGCTTAATTGTTGCTATAGCAGTTGAAAACTGCAACTTGCATCAACGAATAGCGTTGCGGACGATTTTAACTGTGGGAACCAGCCCTAGAAGGTGAGGATCATTATATCAAGAGTTATGGTTTGCCCAGTTACTTATTTAGTTATCGGTTCATTCTACAGGTCACTTATGCAGAATGAAGTATCTTGACAATGTTCCACTCGCGTTTTTACAAGTATTTCTTAATTTCTAGGTTGATGCTGGGTTTCATGTGCACCACTTGCATTCTCTCCATGTGGATATCAAATACGGCCACTACAGCAATGATGGTACCAATTGTGCAAGCTGTAATTGATGAACTGAAAGCAGTAAGTAATTCATACAAATTTAGATTGTTCATACAAATTTATAAATTCAACTAGAGTTGAATTTCACATGTCTAATTTCAAAAAATGTGAATGTGTAGAAACGTTAGCAGGGGAGGCGAAACGGATATAAAATTCATAGTAGTTGAATTCTTGAAATGCATTATTTCGTGCATTATAGTAAAAACTATATTATCATCATTTTGTTGAATTGCTATTTTGTTTTAGAATCTGCCTCCCTCTGAACTAAGTTACCGTATTTATATCGTGTGTAAATTAGATCACTTATTTACATCGTGTTTAAATTATTTCATTCACAATTTATTTTAAAAAGTGCGTTTTACATTACTTGCGTGAAGGGTTATCAATAAAAAAATATATTGGTAACAATCTATTAACCTTCTGTCGTATTTATTGCCGTTTTGTAATGAAAAATATCGATGGCATTTCTGTTTCTCCGAATTGCCCTACTTGACCCGACGCGAGCGTTAGTTCCTGTGCATTTCCATATTGCGGGTATGCAAGCGTGGCGTCTTAGCGATAACTGTCCTTCACCACTCATTTTAGGTTAGTAGGGAATACTGCTTTTCAAGTCAAAAACACAAGGCCATTTTTTTAAATATTACTTAAGACAAGCGGGACATACTTCTGAAATTCTTGCCAAGAAACAAAAAGAGGTAAACTTCCTCTCTCTTTGGCTTTACAAACGAGGTAACAGTGAGCTTATGTACCAGCCATATTATATTTCTACTGTTCACACGGCCAAGAAAATTGACGATCGCACCGACCCTCTGCAGAAGCTACAAATTGTAACTCTACGAAATTGTACGAAAAGTTGGAGTATACACTAGTGATCAGCTGTGTAGTAATTACAATATAGACAGAAAAAAAGGTGTCGGTTAACTGTAATTGTTAACGTAAATTGACGATTTTTATTATTACATGTGTTTATATATTAAATACCATAATATTAAACACCATAAACCTCCCAAAAAACCAAAGGACATTATTTCTTGAATGATAATGGTCGGGTCCATATGGCCCGACACCAGTGAAAGAGTTAAGATCTCACGCCAGTGGTTAAGGGTTAACTTTGCAACCCTTTGCACTCGGCATGCAAGAAAGACTGATTAGCCCTACAGGGTCGGAAGGCATCTGAGAGATGACAGATCGATGGCTGCGCGTAGCTCGGAGTGTGGTGTCTTAGACATGTCTTACAGGTCGGAGGGCATCTCTGAGATTACACGTTAAATTTCCTGTTTAACTTGGACGGTATCTGAGAGATGACATACCCTGTATTATAACATTTTCAGATAAGATCTCAATTAACTATGTTGAATTACCAAGTCCCCTAAGCCGAAAAATAGTTGGCTGTAATATACGAGCGATCAGAAAGAAAACGCTTTCATTCTTGCCTTCATGAACTGTGTTGTTTCATCATGAACTGTGTCCGTTTCATCATGAACTGTGTCGTTGCATCTTGTAAAGGCGCGTTGTTACTCGTGTTTGAAATTTTTTAGTGGACAATGGATGGACTAAGAGGTGAAGATACAGGGAAAATATTATTAGAAGATGCTTTTGAAAGTGGACACAACTAATTCAGAGGAGGAATGGGTGTGTAATAAATCTGAAGGTGAAATTTCTTCATTTGGGTCCATTTCACCCTTGCTTTCTTTCGCAGCAAAAGGACCGCGAGCGGAAGCCCTCGCAACTGGTGGCGGTGGCGGACTCGGAGGAGGCGAGTGGGGGCTTTGATCACGAGACGCGGCGCAAGTCCATCATCGTGAAGAAAGAGAGCAAGGACCTCAAGGACCTCAAGGACCTCAAGGACTTCAAAGACTTAAAGGAAGTCCCGGAGGCCGTGGACGTCGAGTAAGTGCGCGAAAAAACGCGACACCGTCGGGGGCAAGGAGATCGTTTAGAAGGGCAGGACATTCGTTAAAGCCATGATACAAAGATTAGAGGGTATTATAAATACGCTAAGAGTGGTCGTCTTGTTCCGCAGACAAGCGAGGACTTCAGTCAAATGACTGAAATAGCGAAAGGCGACGCAAGGGACTGCTTCGTCGATCACAAATTTGACGGGCGGGACAGTTTTTTAAATTTATTTTAACATCAAAAATATAAAAAAGATATTCGAGAAGAAAAGGCTTCATTTTTAATGATGGAGGTATCATGGTTTCTTAATGAAACGGTGCTTATATTGGAGCTCATTAAAATAATCTTCTAAAATATCCTCAATGATAAAATTGTTTTAACTCTGACCACTTCAAACTGCCTCTCGCTTAGGATGAATTACGGGTCTGGGTGCCTCTTGGCTGCTTTGTTGGAGCATACGCAATGTAATACCTTTCCTCCGGTACATTGGGATATACTGCGAACGCATTTGTTCAATCGGAATTCAAAAAAAATACAGAAATGAAAAAATATGGAACGTTTCGTATGAAAAGCTTCGGATGCATAAATCTAGGTCACAGGCACCTCCAAAACCGCTTTATAACATTCTCTATTAGAACTCTAAATCGCAGAAAAGTGTTCATTTAATTGGGACACCAAGATGCCAAGGGAAACGAGTGACATTTTTTCTAGTCCTCAGAAACTGAAGATTAAAGTTTACAGATTGCGTCTTTCCCCATATAATTTTTCCATGTTCAATCATTTTATTGTTCACTCCTCTCAAGCAGACACCAGAGTTTGCAGTTCCACAGCGACACTCATGTTATTCCGATTAAAAGTAGACCTTGGGTAGGTTTTGATGAATGCTCTGCACCTTGCGTAGCCACCTTACATAACACATCGTCCTTCTTCCAGGAACCTTCAACAGAGGCCTGATCAAGAAACTATTTGCTACTACCTCGGAGTCGCTTATGCCTCCAATTTGGGAGGTGCAGGAACTCTCACCGGTACAGGAACGAACCTAACTTTCAAAGGAATCTACGACAGGTATGGTATTCTGTGTCGCAGTCTAGACTTCTCAACGCGTGATCAATTCTGTAGACCACGTCATCACCTGTTCTTGCTCGAGATCTCAGTGATAGAAAAATATTGTTGAAAAAGATTTGCAAAGCTGGGAACAACTGGTAAATGTAAACTTTACGTATGTGATCGTCCGTAATTTAAAAGCACAATCAGGAATCTACTCGGGAGCTCATCAAAGGAAAAGAAAAAAGATAGGAAGGAAAGAAAAGGATGAAAATGTCAGGTCGGACTGTATTCGTTTCTCCTCTCCTATATATAAGACATATTTCAGCTAGTTCGCTTTCCCTGCTTACTAACATTTGTTTCTGCTCTGGGATCAGTAATTTAGACTTCTAGAAGCGAAGACCAGGCTCCTCGGGTAGAAATGCTGGACTACAACGGAAAGGGATATTTTTCCCCTCCACTACTTTTCAGATAATGTCCTGTATGTTACTGAGAAATAAGAGAATTCCAAGAATAAAATGAACTATTACAGCTTTCCTCCTGTTTTCCATTTCCTTTCAAATGCTTTTGATATTCATTTAGTTTCTTTTCTTAACATAAGAGGCCATCCACAAATTATGTAAAGCAATTCGGGTATTTTGAATACCCCCTCTCCCCCTTGTAACACACCCGTAATGTGCGCCTGACCCTCCTCCTTAATAATTTATGGTAATTTAAGTTAGATGCAGTGAGCCTCGCCAAATAAATCCAACAATAACATGGGGGCAGGTTATGAGTGAAGAATGGATGCATAGGCGAGAAAATTTG